>OX352714.1:7506317-8915317 GCA_947095575.1 Electrophaes corylata | reverse complement strand
ATGGACTGTATTATGACTTTTTTTATAAAAATACTAACAAAACTGCGCGAAATATTAATCATTTACTATACAAACACTGGCTTCCACATTTTTTGTGATGTTCAGATAGATGGGCAGTGTAGTGTTTGTGAATGTACTACCTAGGTATTGTACTAAATTATATATGTAATCATGTAACTATTGATAATGATATTACTTACACTATACACAAACATACATAGTACAGACACTTCACTGTCTCGAGCGCATACGTCAGTGTCACGAGAGCCCATGGGCGAGAGTGGACGTGTTTGAATAAAGCGCGTGTCGAGCCTGTGTAACTCTATACATATAGGACATACACCACATATGGCGACGAGGATAAAAAAAAAGGGGTGAGTACCTACTCAGGTAGGTATTTACTTCTATTGAAAATCAAGTGACTTGTAATCTACAAGTAACAATCAAAAATATTTTATTTGTATCACCTATTGAAACAACCATCAGAAAAAAACAAAGAATTTGTGTTCAAGTTCGAATTTTGAATTCGAATTTTGAAAAGTTTGATGAGGTTTAATGTGGGGCAACATCGAACTGTTTTGAAATATACGTAGATTATTTATTAGTGTACAAAAAGTTTGCATGCTTGATACATATTACTTGTTTATTAATTAAGTATTCAAAATTAGTTAATTATTTAATTCAAAATTGAGTTTAGTTTTTTGGAAAGAGCTAATGTTGCTATTATAATACTAGGTACCTAATATTTACCTATTAATTACTATAGTCTAAAAAAAAAATGAAGAAGGTTTTATTAAACAGATGGTGAAATGGTGTTTCGATTGGTGAAACAATAACGATTCAATCATCATCATCATCATCATCATCATCTTAGTCATCGGGTACTAAAAATACCATCATTAAATTAACATCTGGGTATGAAAATACCACCATTAAATTGGAACTGGGTATGAAAATACCACCATTAAATTGGATACTGGGTATGAAAATACCACCATTAAATTGGACTGGGTATGAAAATACCACCATTAAATTGGAAACTGGGTATGAAAATACCACCATTAAATTGGAACTGGGTATGAAAATACCACCATTAAATTGGAAACTGGGTATGAAAATACCACCATTAAATTGGAACTGGGTATGAAAATACCACCATTAAATTGGAAACTGGGTACAAAGGTACCACCATTAAATTGGAGTCTGGGTATTACGATACCACCATTAAATTGGAGTCTGGGTACTAATGTACCACCATCAAATTGGAGTTGGGGTACTAAGATACCATTGAGTTGGAGTCCAGGTACTGTAGCGAGGTATGTATACTTATGCTAATATTTTAGCGGGTGTAAGCATTACATCACCATTAAATTGGAAATATTTTTTAAAATAAAATAAAAGTATAACTCAGGCCTACATAAACACGGCGAGTTTACCGACATTCCCTTTACTAAAAAGACTGTACTTAGAAGGTGACAGCATTTCTACTTTCAATGGTTATAAAATGGAAAGATGGAATAGGTATTTAAATAATAAATAAATAAATAATAAAGCCGTTTATTTAGAACTACGTGTAAGTAGGTATGATAGGTTTGGTATCTTATATAATATCCTGTAGCTCTGTGTACCTTTTGGCATAGGCCTACTGTAACATTTTCCATTAGGTTCTATCTTCTGCTACCCTTTACTGTCGTATCCGATCTGATAAACTCAAGATATAAAATCTACCGGGTGCTAAAGTTGAACCAACAACGTTATGTAGATGTATTCATAATAGCTACTAAGAAACCTGATGAATATTTTCAACCCTAATCCTAAAGTGTATGAGTGGCGTATTTGTATATTACTGAAACAAGAGTCATCAACATAAAAGTGTACATCGGCCGATCTAGGAACGTAAGAAGATATTGACATCAGTAAACAGCGTTATGCTAAACCAAATAATAAAGGAAGCAGGCACATTTGAAATGGTAAACCAACAGCTTGAAAACAAAAATCAAGACATAAACCTCATTGTGGCTAAAACAACATTTGAGAACTTAGGTCAATAAGATAGGGCTCAGGGAAATAAAAAACGGTAGCGGCAGATGCATCAAATATGCGTCAGCCAATGCCAGCTCAAAGAAGAATGCCATATTTGTAACAAGCTTGGATATTTTCTATTGTACTGCTGGTCAAACATCACGGAAACACCTAACCGAGGAAACTGAGTTGAATTGTTATGAAAGCATGTGAATTTTGACGACATCTCGACTCATTACATTTTCCAAATGAATAACATACACAAGTAGGTGGCATAAAAAATATGCGTTGATTAATTTTGGTTTTCAGATTAGACCTTATAACAGAAATCAAACATGGAGGAATTATAAACAAGAAAGTATAAGCCTATAACCCGATAAAAAATACATGCTTAGCATATGGCAGTAACACATCATTGCCAGTGCAGGTATCGTTTTAAAACTAAGATTGAAGATAATGAACAGAATAGTTTGGATGTTCTAAAATTGGGCACACAATCAAAAAGGGTAGGAGTATCAGCGTTTTTCACGAAGCTATTGACGATTTAATATACAAATACAAAAAAGCTTATTGTCAAAGAAACGGAGTATCTGGAGTAGTCTCAGCACAAGTTCTGCGTAACATACTGTTAGTTAATACGCAGGGCTGGCTTTCAGTCCCAGGTTACAGTCAAACTTTAAAAGTAGTCTGGTGTACCAATTATACCTTAGAGAAATAACGCAAAAGATAGCATAAAAGAACAACCGGATAGCGGTCGATCAAGATATTATGTCCCCTTGATAGTACTGAATATGAAAGGGAATGGTGAATCACGTTTATGCATAGGTACACAAAATGTGAACACGCCGCTATGATACGAGAAACCACTCTTTGTCTTTCATGAAAATTGAAAAAAGTCAGTAAAAATGCATTTCACTAGTGGAAATGCACCCAGAGTTCAGGCATATTACGAAATATTTTTATGACTACAAAAGGCTTGTACGGACGGAATTTGATTTTGAAAGATTGCTGTAAAGGTTGCAAAGGTTTGCTGTAAGAAAGCTCTTTTCAGGGTTAAGCTCGCCTTTGTACATGTCCTCTATTATTTGTATTTTTCCTATGTAATTTTATGTGTGCAATAAAGAATTAAGAATTAAGAAAGATTTATGTTTCGGATTTTGATTTTTACGGAATTTGATTTTGAAAGATTGCTGTAAAGGTTGCAAAGGTTTGCTGTAAGAAAACTCTTTTCAGGGTTAAGCTCGCCTTTGTACCTACATGTCCTCTGTTTGTATTTTTCCAATGTAATTTTATGTGTGCAATAAAGAATTAAGAATTAAGAAAGATTTATGTTCGAAAGTACTTTCTTTCGGATCTTTGAGAAAACTCTGAAATTATATTGATTGGCTGCCACCTTTCCAGACCTTTTTAAGCTTTTTACTTCTACGATACCAGATGGGCAAAAAGGATTTTAGGAAAACTATGGCCTGAAGAACATGACTATGCCTTGCTGAACTGTAACTACTAAAGTACAGCGTTTAGGGTACTACAATGTGACATAAGTAGGAGATGCTATCCCTTTTTAACTTGGAGTTGTTCTTGTATAAAGCGATGCAAATGGGCCTAGAATAAACGCTTACGATAATTAAGACGTAGTCGTACTGCGCACAGCCAAACAGAAAAAGTGGCACTCTGTCACTGGTTTGGGCGGCCGAACACTGTAACATATTTTTGTTTAGAAAGACTTCCAAACTAGTCACGGACCATAAGCACTGGAAGTTTTGTTTGGGTTCAAGTCAAAAAACCATATAACCATATACCAAGAACTGAACGATGGGTACTGAGATTACATTCATTATAAATATAATGCAATATACAAACCCGGCAAAACAAATGTAGCAATCCCGATTATCTGATACCAAAAGATGAAGACCAAATAGTTAAAAACTTTAAACCGGTTGCCATACCGATGAACGAAGTTGTAGAATTTTTAGAAAATACCATGATATAAACAGTATTAGAAAAGCGTTAAACAGTACGAATGGGACGATTCAGTAAAACAGTTATAAGTTTTAGTTGTGTTGTGATGCTCTTTACCGATAGGTCAGACTGAAAGAGAAGCTTTTAAGGCAGGGAATCTTTACTAAAGTATTAGTATTTACAGCAAACTCTTCATACGGTTACCGGGAATATATAATATACATACGTAGATTGATAGAATAGATAACGATTTCGAACTTAGGGACAGATATAAAATACAAGAAGAAAAAGAAAAAGAGTAAGAGTATGGAGACAGAAAACGTGGAGCAACAGAGTAGTTGAAGGAGAAAGTTAAAGTTGATCAAAAAAGAAAAAGAAAACTATGGAAAGATAACAAAAACACTCAACGTATTTTAACTCAACCCCACACATCGTAGAAGACGCTCGAGCTGGTGATTGTATGGTTTGTAACAGTGAGACGGGTGTGACTTTACATTGAGGAACATATTACAAGATGACAGCACTACATCATCATCTACCTGCATCATACATTTCCTGCAGCATAGATTAAGTATCAAATTGTTATAGAGATGGTGATTAAAACTCATTTTAAATTCTGATGTTAGGTTTGATTGAGAACCTATATGTAATCACTAATCAAGTAAATAAACATTATTTTGATAAGAAAGAGATGTAGTGTTTGTGAATGTACTACCTAGGTATTGTACTAAATTATATATGTAATCATGTAACTATTGATAATGATATTACTTACACTATACACAAACATACATAGTACAGACACTTCACTGTCTCGAGCGCATACGTCAGTGTCACGAGAGCCCATGGGCGAGAGTGGACGTGTTTGAATAAAGCGCGTGTCGAGCCTGTGTAACTCTATACATATAGGACATACACCACAGGCAGCACTCAAGATGACATCACAATTAATAAGTGCTTAGTGTGAAGACTCATTAGTGGAGAATGACACCTATTGCGTAGGACTTAGGGCATGATCGAAGATTATTTAAGTACCTATCAGTTATTCTCAAATCCGTAGCAAGATGCAATTTTAGTGCCCACAAGAAGCTATAAATTGCTGCCATTTTCGTTAGAACAAAATTTTTTATACAACACTTACGTGTTGTATAGAATATATGTATAGAACTAGATAGCGGATAGAATATTTATTTATATTAAAACATACATAAAATACAATATAACACCCAGGCACAGAACAAACCCAGATGTTTGTTCTTGGCCCCACCAAGACACCCATCCGACTTACAATTTTGACAATCAAGTTGTAGATTACATTTCATCTCAGCTTCAAAAGAATTGGGCATCACATAGCTGATAGAATAAGTTTATACATTTATAGTTTTTTTTTGTTAGGTCAAATGTATGTCAATATTTATTTATTGATTTATACATACTTTTTGTTATTGGTGTGAATCCTACCTACCACGCAGATGTCAGAGGTACTAACTGAGCTGTGATGGTGATATAATACTTCATGAGGTTATATTTTTGTTGTGTTTGTCTAAAAGTAAACACAAAAGTATTGGAATAATCTTTTAACACTTTTGTGTTGTGCTCAACTTGATCTTATTTTAATAGTGTTAAGAATGAAACTGGCATGGTACTAAGGAGTGCTTGTCATCACTGTTGAGATAGTCTCTGCAACATGTTTGTTTTACTAAAAGCTTGGCTAAAAGGAAAGCCCTATCTGGTTTCCTTACCTTAAAGGGAGTTGATTGGCAACCTATAAGTGAGAGTAGGGACCTGTTATTACTGCAGAAATATAGATACTCGATACTGTTTAGGTTCTCTTAATATCAGCAATCCTACTAATATTATAAATGCGAGCGAATGTTTGGATGGATGGATGGATGTCTGTCCTCTTTCACGCTCTAACCAGTAGACCGATTTGGATGAAATTTGGAATAAATATAGATTGTAATCTGGAATAGGACATAGGCTACTTTTTGTCCCGAAAAAATAACGGAAACGGGAAAAAACTGACACGCGAGCGAAGCTGCGAGTGGCCTCTAGTATCTAATAAAGTTTTCTAGTCGGACAAAAGTGAAAATATAAAACTAAACAGGCTGAAAATTCTAGATTATGTCAATTCTCTAATTGGTATTCTTCGAAGCTGACATTTCAGACAGTCCCAATTTTGACAATCAAATTCTAGTTTAAATCTCGTCTCAGTTCAAGAATGACGAGAATTGAGCCTGATATCTCTTTTGGTAACAATACAGGATAGTTTTTTGAGAAGGCGCTGATAGACAAGTCGGAAGCCACGCGAGGTAAAGAAAAGTCGTGAAAGGAGTTATGCACTCGATTTATAAGAAAACAATAATCAATTGAAATAAATATTTTTTTATTTTTTAAACTTTCGCGATCGGAACACATATTGAACACTTATATTACACGGGTATTTATCGCGTATTATCTTTTTTATTTATTTTCCCGACGTTTCGACTATGTTGCAATAGCCGTGGTCGTGGTAGTCTGCCCGCGACCACGGCTATTGCAACATAGTCGAAACGTCGGGAAAATAAATAAAAAAGGTAATACGCGATAAATACCCGTGTAATATGTGTTCAATAAATAATTATTTTTTTTAAGAAAATATTAATAATTTGGCGACCGAAGCGGCGCGGGGGGCGAATGTCCGCCTGCGACGCAGGAGGTTGCGGGTTCGATTCCAGCCTTGGGATAAATGTTTGCGCGATCTGCAAATATTTATTCCGGGCGTTCTGGGTATTTTCTACGGTCCAAGCAATCGGTTAAACCCTTCTAGCAAAAACTAAAACCAAGCAAACAGATTAATAGCAGCCTGAAAGTAAATACAAAAATTACTACGCTTATGTAATGTCATCCATGTACCATATACCTAATAATATACTAGGGATTTGCTCTGCAGTATAACAGTAAATTGGCAGACAAATTGTGGCGACGAGCAAATACTCGTGGATAGGTCGATGACATTGCGGAAAAGGGGGTGGGTAGGAGAAACAGGAAGGAATGGGGCTGTAGGGAGATCATGAACCCTGTGGCTGAAAATGTTGCAAGATAAGGAACATATTTTTTTTATGAATATTAAGAGTATATTTGTGGTCTAGTGGTAGTAACCCTTCTGACGCTAAAGTCGCGTGTTCAAACCCGGCTATGATTTTTTTATCAAGCGGCGCGTCCCGGCTTCGCACGGGTTTTAGTAAGGATCCCTAATTTCAACGGTGAAAGAATTTTTCAAATCGATCCACTAGTTCGTTTTTTATCCGATTCCCGTTATTTTTTCGGGATAAACAGTAGCCTATATGTTAATCGAAGTTACAATCGATATATATTCCAAGATAGCGCTGAAAAACGACAAAATTAGGTCTACCACATAAAATATCTTTTACCTGTAAATTGTATATTAAGATTTACGTAAAACTTGCACACAACATTACCAATGCGTATATTAATACAGTCACAAGGTCAAGAGTCATAAAGGTGAGTGATTAAGTATACACGCCTAAATATGCTACAATGTACATGTAATTTACCTACTATACGTAAGATTTTACCGAGAGATTTTAAGAAAAACAATTATGTACCTTAAATACATTCTAAATCTAGGCTTTTTCGTAGCACTGGCATTGTGTACATAACTTTTTCTATAGAAAAATCCATTAGAGAACGACCGGATTCGAACCCACGACCTTTAGGGTCAGAAGGCGGAGTTACTCCCACTACACCACCGATGCTTAAGACGTAAGACGTAAGATATACTTATTTCTATTTTGGGATTCAGGACAGTTCAACGTTTTAAATTATAAAGGCAAGGATGCATTATACTGTCAATACTCGGAAGTTTCAATTTTATAGGTAAAGTTTATTTTGTCCATAAAACCAGCCAAGAACCACACACTAAGGTACCTTAACTACTTGTAAATAATCATATTTTAATAGGGTTGTATTTCACTGCAAAATACAAGGCATAGTCTCAGTTTTATTTCATGAGTAAAGTAGTAAAATTATTTCTACAGCAACATTTCTTTGCTTACCTACCTATTGTAAATTTATCTGAATATCAATAAGTATATTCTGTACTACACACGCTGTTTTCATTACCAACTTACTCTTTTTTTAGGGTTCCGTACCCACAGGGTAAAACGGGACCCTATTGCTAAGACTCCGCTGTCTGTCTGTCCGTCTATCACCAGGCAGTACCTATCTCATGAACCGTGATACTTAGAGAGTAGAAATTATTTCTATTGCCGCTATAACAAATACTTAAATACAATAAAATAAATATTTACGGGGGATCTCATACAAAAAGCGTGTTTTTTTGCCGTTTTTATTATAGGTACTACGGAACCTCGCACTTGGCCGGTTTTTTTTAAATTTATTACTGCGTTTTCCCTGTATCCTTTATTTTGCAACCTTTGTGCATTTTGTGTGCTGAACTTATTTCATTTCACTATCATGCCATCAACCTGAGGCATAAGGGTGTTGATTTTCATGTACAGTCAGCTGCACTAGAATGTATACAATTTTCAACCTACAGAATAGTTTTACAGCGTTACAATTAATATTTACAAGGCAAAAACTCAAAAAATAAATGAACTTATCAGCTAATTACGATTTTTTTTAGTTTTCACTGTTTAAAAGTTTGCTATAAGGTTTTGGTACCGTTTTGAAAGTTACGAATTTTATACATTCTAGTGCAGCTGACTGTACCTGTAATTTCACCGGCACCTACACACTTTATACAGTAACGCTGCTTGGCGGTTGAAATAGGTATGGTGGTAGTACTTCCCCGGACGACCCTTTTACAAAGACCCCTACTACTATTCCTGTTCTTATCTGCCTACGATCGGAAGACTTTTTTACGGGGAAATCTCTGTAGGATTTTGATGAGGTTTCATGCATTTTCTTTCATTATTCGATGAAAGGAAATAGTGGCCATGAAACGAGTCAAGAAACGTTGGAGGTCTTGCAGCAAGATGGATGATGAAACTGACAATCGACATACTGGCATAACACTGATATTGGCCTGTACCTGTGGTGGTGGTGTATACTAAGTCTGATGACAGAGTTTCCAAGTTAAAGCATCTAGGTACCTATTTGCCAACGTACAACCAATACAACTTTAGGGCGTAGGCAGTGACTGATGAGAACATACGTCAAAGCCTCGTGTGTTGATTACGCCGGCCGGCGTACAGAGACGGCGGCGCGTCGCTAATACGTAAAAATAAAATTACAACGTTTATGCGCATGTCTGTTAATTCTACAGCTACCGGCGTTTAAGACAGAAATAATATGAAAATAATCTTACCAGCATGTTTAAATCCGTCACTTCACCTTCGCGGCTAAACGAGTACTGACAGATAAGACTTATCTAAATAAACTCTAGTTATTACTTCACACGATAGGCTCGAATGGCAGACCACTGGCGAATGCACTTTCTTGCAGGGGTATAGAGTCTAAACCGGTTTGGCAAGCCGTGTTGCCCATATACGTCGATATCCCGTCGTGATAGTTCGGGTTTCGCGAAGGAGAAGGGGAATCTGGGAGCATGGACCTGTATTTCAGGCATCCGTTGCCAATTCGGATGTTTTGCCGGATAGCTGAGTCGACTATTTTGAAACTGCTCGGTCGCATTGCGATAGAACTGGACGGGAACTTTACAGCCCTTGTAATTCAGATATTCCGAAGGCTGTATATCAGTAGTCAGTAAGGCTAAAGATTCTTATAAGTGGTAGGTATAGATAGGTATAGATTGCATACACCTCACTAAGTTAGACCGCACTGAAGCTTCATGTTATATTATTTTGTAATAAGGATCACACGAAAAAATGGCTTCGAAGCTTGGTCGCGAGAAACTGGCGCTTAGATTCATCTAGCTGTAAGATAATTCTAAGTGTTAATATCTTTTGACTTTGATATAATCAGAAATGAGAGTGGCAATAGGCTGGTCATTATACCTCGGAGTTGATCCAATAACCGCTAGGGAATATTTATAGCGACCACGAACCGGAAGACGATGCGTAGGCCGCCCCACCTTCCGATAGACCGACGACATGGTAAAGATTGCGGGATAGTTGACGGAAACGGCTCAAAATCTTTCTTTCTGGAAATGTTGTGGAGCTATGTAAAGCAGTAGATTTCTTCAGGCTTAAGATAATTTATGACGTGCTATAAATAAAATAGCTGTATATGTTTATATATAGATAACCCATGAGGTCAGTATACAACAATTCGTGTGACCCTTATTATAATAGTACAGACGAGCCCCTCACAAACAGCTCTGCTAAAATAAACACTATATTTTTATTTATTTGTTCAATGAATACGCATGTTTGTTCTCTATCTGGGTGTTTTAAATAACACGATGCGGCGGTGAGCTTGCAACCTGTCACGTAAAACCTACTACTGCAAAATGTGTATGCGCCAAATTTTATATTTGGCCGTACCTTAGATATCTACAAAGAATCTTGAATTGATGCTACTTAGTCCCTAAATGATGGAATAATTAATAATAATAATAATGCTGGACAATCCACACAGCATCATCTAGATGACGGATATACTTAATACAATATAATTACGTACATAGATATTATTTATTATACATAGAAAATACCCAGAACACCCGAAATAAATATTTGCAGATCGTACAAACATTTATCCCGAGACAGGAATCGAACCAGCAACCTCCTGCGTCGCAGGCGGACTTTCGCCCGCCGCGCCACATCGGTCGTCGGGAATATCTACTGTGCCTGAGGATAGTCGTGATGCTGTTTGTTTCATAAAATGACAAGGTCATCAGTGCCGCATCACACTTATCTTCATTACGTCAGTTTATACTAAGGAAGTAGAGCCTGGGAACTGCTGATGCAGCGACGGAAACTCCTCGTTCTGAGTTAACGAGGCATGAAGCGTAGGTTACTATTGTCATTGTGTTGGGGAAGGTCAGGAATACTAGTAATCCAGTAAACAGAGCATCTTAGAAAGACTCCTGATTCATAATGGAGAAAATCTTCATTATCTTATTCCAATTTCTAAGTAAACTTTATAAAACCAACCGAAAGGTGGTCTGGAAGAGATCGCTTTCAGTGATAAGACCGGTTATTGTACCTCTGGTTTTAGGCTCGCTTACATAACGATCACTAAATGTATTTAGCGAGCCCCTAAATGCATTATACCTATATCTATAATAAAAACGGCAAAAGAAATCACGTTTGTTGTATTAGAGCCCCCTTAAATGTTTATTTTATTTTATTTTTTAGTATAGCGGCAGCAAAAATACATCACCTGTAAACATTTCAACACTCTTAACTATCACGGTTCATGAGATACAGCCTGGTAACAGACGGACAGACAAACGGAGTCTTAGTAATAGGGTCCCGTTTTACCCTTTGAGTACGAAACCCTAAAAACACAAATACTGACAAGAAAATCCACTCTTCAGTGTTTAGCGGGTTCTGTCAATATTAGCAAGTCAAAATGGCAGAGCTGGTCCGTTGCCAAAGATGAATCACAGCGACAAGCAATTCCTCCTGAAGAAACTCCGCGGCGACAAAGGTGATGATAATCTTGAACTTGAGAAATGCGGTTCAATGTGACACTCTGATGCCCTGGTTTCCTAAGTAGCCGCTTCTTTAAAGCCGTACGTGAAATGAATAATTTACTTCACATACGTATTTCTAGAAAGTGTAGCCGCTGTTAATTGGTGAAACGGGGCCCAGTTCTCATAACGAAATATCGTCAAGTTGGAATGGAAGTGCATTGAAATTTGTTCTGTCAAGTCCGGTCTTTAAGTCCACTTCATTAGAGCAATTACAAAATGTATCAGCTTGCAGCGAACATAGGGGCTGGCAACTGGTAACCCATATAATTAGGCTGTTAGAAAATGTACCTCCTTAATTGGTGAACTTATCTGAAAAATCCCCATTGTAATGATTAAAAAAATTGATAGCGTTTCTCGGGAAGCTGTAATAATAAAAATATAATAATATGCTGGACAATCCATACAGCATCATCTAGCCCATCATAGCACTGGCATAGCGCACATAAATTTTCCGAACCGAAAAAAGTGTTCTATCACTAATCTATCTGTCTAACGGTATTCAAAGTTATTCCGAAAAAACCACGAAAATTGACTTACACACTTTACCCAAAACAAATTCTCACCGCAAAATACAAAACAATAGGATGGTCTTCTATAAACATCTTCAGCGTTGCATAACAAGCTTATGACATAAACAGTTAGTAACATTAGTACCACAAATGTGGTGTCGTCACTCAAAGTGACCTACTTCTTATGGCTTAGAAGTTTCAAGATAAGATTATCGGCGATTTCAACTGCATCTTTATTTTTTTTTATAATAGCTAAGGATTACGCGAATAGGTTATATAGGACATGAAAGTAAATCCTTACGCATTCATTTGAATTTGGAATTCGGAGAAACTAAGTCGTTATTTTTTGTTTTGTTTTTTCAAAGTGGTAATAAAGTTTTATCATGAGTAGAGTATACCTATTAAAAAATATTTCCTACCCTATAAAAAAAACAAAGTTTAATTGAGTATAGCTTTAAAAAACAAACATTTTTTTATCGTCCATAGACTATCGGAGATCGGAGGAGATATTTACCGTAGTTGAGGATAACAATCGTGATGCTATTTCTTTTTTTTTTTGTTATAAATATTTGTAAGTATTTTTAAAACTCAACTGTTACCTAATTAATTTTCGTTGCTTACGTACCTAGATGAGTTAGTAGTTATGAGTAAAGGGTTAATAGGTCTGGCTTAATAATTACCATTTACTTTACTTACCATTCATCCGGGTTATTGGTAATTACGAATAACAAAGCATAGTTACGGTAAGATTTACTAACTAATAAAATATTTATCTTCCAACTTCCAATAAAATTTCAAGGATACACAATGCCTAAGCCCGCGGTAATTACTGGAGTAGTGTTTAAGAAAGGTCAAGTAAGACTGTTGCTTAGCGGTTATAATACGCAGTTCATTGACATCAAGCTTGTACTATGGGAACCAGATAACTGAGAATACTTATATGTTTTTTTATATAGCTCGTAGAACCGACCATCGCTGGGGAAAACAGGTTCTTGAATGACGACTACAACCGGAAGATGTAGTGTAGGACACCCTCCTACCCGTTGGACTGACGATATTGTGAGGATCGCGGGAAGTCAGTGGATGGAAAGGGCTCAAAATCGTTCAGCCTATGCCCAGCAAAGGACTTTAAAGTTTTTGTTATCGGGGGAAGGCTTATCAGGGAAGTACAGAAACCATGTGTTCTGCCACCAAACAGCTTGCTGTGTTCCGGATTGGAGGGTGTAGGTGACATTACAGATCCTCGAGGCTTAACCCCTATAGGTGCAGTATAGTTTGATGCATCGTAGGGTACGTTTCTAACCTGCGAGAGACAGTACTGTAATAGGTGATCGTAACCACTTACCATCAGGTGGTACAAACAACTGTCAGTACGCTACAAGGAGTACCTCAAATAAGTTTACATGAGAATAGTAGGTACCTTTAGAAAATGATAACATTAAAAGAAACAAAACAACGAGTGTGCTTTAGACCACACGACTGAAGTAAAACTTCTTAAATAATACGAAACGTAACTGGCTATGAGAGAATGAGAGAAAGAACAGTGCTTTCATACCCTCTCCCTGGTAGTGTTAAACGTTTAACATAACCTTGTTGGAAGTCGCATTAGAAGTATTACTTACTTCAAAATAGAAAACTGTAAACAACAGTAGTTACTGTTATTATATTGTTGTACAACGCGTATTCCATTATAACTTTGTGGCGTTGATGGTAATCGCCACACTTGTGTTGGTTTGGTTCCCCCTCGACACGCAGTAGGGGAGATCTAGACTACAGTAATGAAATGACTCAGGAATACGGAACATCAATTGAACTGCGCCAGTCTGGCGATTTTCATTACGATTTTGTTTTTAGAACGCCAAGCAAGTAGTTTAAATTTTTATTATACGACTTTAAAAATTCTCAATAAAGGTGTATTTTTTAAACTTGCTACCTCAAAACTCCGCGTTTTATAAACCAATTTGGTAATATACCTATGTGCGTAATGCATATGCTCCTAAAAGTTAGCATTCTAGCAACGGCGGTCGGCTTGCAATCTGTCACGTATTCTAACTAACTACTGCATAATGTGGGTATGTGTCAAATGTTATATTTGGACTCTGACTACTTCCATTAGATGTCGTTTAAAAATCTTGAGTCCTTACTAAAAGGTCTAAGGTACCCTTTTTTCATTCTTTCTTATACAAATTGTGACTAATAGTTTTGTGAAAGAGTGATGTGGTCATTGAGTTAACAATTATTTTCGGCAGCTAGATAATTGGTGGAGTCAATGAGATGATGATTAGACGCCTACACGGGTTATTGACTCGATGCCATCATTAAGTCATAGGAAGACCTTGAAAATAGCCCATCCATCAAATAATACCAACTCGAGATTCTTCGAGGATGTAAGGGTATGTCAGAGGTATGCCCAGATAGTAAATTTGGTACATACCTACCCACATTTTACAGTAGTCCCCAGCAGTTGTCAGTTCTAAAATCTATATGGGTCCATTATTTAGTACTAGCTGACCCGTGCCCACTTCGTTGGGCGGTAAACATTTTTACTTACAAATCTTAACTGAAGTAGTACTCGATGTCGCCAACAGATGGCGTTTATACGGCATAAAATAGCGGCCGTTCGCAGTTTCGCGAACCCGCGTGTCAGTTTTTTCCTGTTCCCGTTATTTTTTCGGGATAAAAAGTAGCCTAAGTTACTCCTTGTTACATCAGCTATCTGCCAGTGAAAGTCCCGTTGAAATCGGTCCAGCCGTTCCAGAGATTACCCGGAACGAACAGACAGACAGAAATTTAAAAAAATGCTATTTTGGTATATGTATCGCATATACATTCATATGCATGTAGTAAAAAGCGGTTATTTTAATATTACAAACAGACACTTCAATTTTATTTATTTGTATATTTAACCAAAAATCTTTCGAAGACACTTTGTTGTTTTATTCTCATTTGTTGTTTTAAATGGTGCAGCAGCGTTATAATAAAAACTTAAATGGCAAATACTCAAAAAATAAATGAGCTCATTAACTGATTTCATTATTTTTGAGTTTTTATTGTAATGCTGTCATTTGTAAGCTACGAATCGTAGAAACTCTAGTGCACTTTACTATACATGAGCAACAAAGTAAATGTCACAAGAGTCACAAAATTGCGTGCCATGAAAAGCACCGATTGCCGATTGGCTATGCGTGTTTGTTCTCGGCTTTCTCGACAGGGAAATGGTTATTGGGTTCAGTGACGTCATGCAGGGCAGATAAACTAGTGAAAACATAGTTGCATAACGTGAAAAGGTTTTTACTTTGTTATAGGAATGTGTGGTTTTCTTCGCATTTATAAAAAGGTATTAATTTGACGACCGATGTGGCGCGGCGGGCGAATGTCCGCCGCGCCACATCGCGACACAGGAGATTGCGGGTTCGTTTCCCGCCTCGGGATAAATGTTTGTATGATCTGCAAATATTTATTCCGGGTTTTCTGGATGTTTTCTATGCATAATAAAAAATATCTATGTATGTAAGTATTGTATCAGTTATCTAGTACCCATAAAACAAGCTCTGCTTAGCTTAGGGCTAGATGATGCTGTGTGGATTGTCCAGCATTATTATTATTATTATTAATCTGGTCACACAGCTCTGACAGAAACATAGAAAGTGATGAGATAGTAGTTTTAGTAGTAGTAAAGCTAGGGAAGGGCTCGTCCGGAGAAGTACTACCACCATACCTATTTCTGCCGCCAAGCTGTGTTCCGGTTTTGTGACTTGTTACTGGAACAAGCCGATGGCCTACCTGATGTGAAGTGGTTATCATTACCTATTACAAAGTATTGCCTCGTAGGTTGAGCTCGTTAAAAACGTGCCTTACGATGCACTGCTCAGCGTCCATCAACCAGGCAAACAGGTATTAAGCCTCATGTGCCTGTAATTTCACCTGCAATTACAATTTAGTCTCGCTATATTACAACCTTTGACCCCCAAACGCATTTCTATCGTTGTTAAAAGCAATGTCATCGGGCTATCCAATGATGTTGCAAAAGAAATGCGTTGGTGTTGAAAAACATTTTAAGACTGTTTTTTTATTTGACCTCATTATCAACTTTCGATTTGAGCATACTATTACAAAATTAGTGTTTACCTACTAACTACCTAGGTACACATACAAACCTAGACGTACTAGAGAAAGTTTAGGTATTCTGAAATAATACTTAAGTCTAGTGAGGGAACCGGTGGTCTAGTGGGGGGATACCGCGTTCCAATCCTAAGGTTGTGGGTCACCGGTCGTGTACCTCCGGATTTTTTTGTTCGAATGTTAGTGCTCTCAAACGGATTCGAACCCACGAACTTAGGATCAGAGGCGGGATCACTTCCACTAGACCACCAGTGCATGCCTCATGTTGATTAAATTCAGAGTGCATTGTAAGGTACGTTTCTAAGGAACGTGCGAAGCAATGCTTTGTTATGGGTAACCACTTAACATCAATTGGGCCGGCTGCTTGTTCCATCAGCTAGGAAATTAACTACAAAACACGTTGACACGCCTTATCCTTCATCTACCTATGCATCAAAATCTATCATCACACACAGTCACTTTACTCTGCAACCAGGATATGACTTAAATAGATTTAGGACGAAAATGGAAGTCCAATTTGTAAGCTGCCAACACCCTCTGCCATAGATAACACAGCAGTTACTATATCCCCTACTCTTTACTAAGTGGAGTACATACATTTCCATTATCAATATGGACAATATCCAGTGCGTCGGAGATGAGTGAGTGCGCGGTACTACACTGATGGTTTTCATGCCATCGTACGCAAAAAGACTGCATCCCTGATGCGCAGAATACGGGACAGTCGCAACAGCATCCTGAGAACTGTGGCGGATGGTCTGTCATCTCCACTTTAGAGGTGTTTTGTGGTGAGGGTAATCAATGAAGGAAAATATTTCCTGCGTTGATTAGCCTCATCGCAGCGGGATATTGTGTCAGTGTTTTGTATTGTTTTTCTATTTACTTTTTATGTCTGATGTGTAAAATATATTCTCGAAAATATATGGACTCTTATTGTCTGAAATAAAACCTTTTTATTTTTTATTTTATTTACAACACTTGGAAATGGAAACGCTCAAAACTTCGGCCGCATGAAGCTATTTTCACACAAAGTTCAACCCCTGCTGTAATCCTATAGGGGTTGCACCAACATAAACCTACTCTGTCAAATCTACGACCAACCGTTTAGGCTGTGCGTTGTCTATAGGCCAGTCAGTAGTTAGGACAAAGATTCTTATAATTGATTAGCAAAACGCGCGCAATTTCGCTCGCGTAAATTTTCATACAAACTTCAACCCCCGCTGTGTATAATTTATATAGAATTTTATTAAATACATAAACGTCATGTCATTAGCCTGAATAACGGCCGAATACTAGAACATAAATTTAATCACGTTTCAAGTGATGAATTTTTGACAGACTTTCATTGCAGACTGTCAAAAAATCGCGACTTGGACATGATAAGTTTAAGTTGCGTTTGGGATTAGTTTTGTCTTTGGAAGCAACATTGTATTTTCATTTTACTTGTTATTCTAGTGTTATTTTAAGTTCTGATGGGTAATTTTGGTAGTATTTTAACCATCATTACTTGAGGTCTTAGCACAAGTTTGAACAATTGAAATGAAAGTGTGTTATGTGGCATCCTGATTTGAACGAAAATGTTTCCCTTTGGTTTTGAAGAAAAACGCCATCTTTTTCTTCAAAACCAAATGACAGCCGACTTTACTTTTTTTACCGACTCGACTAAGTATTTTATTCAACCTACTTGACATTGGCAAAATTGTCCGAATGACAGACATATGCCACAAAAAAAAAGTTGCGTTTGAGTTTTCGGGCGTTAGTGTGTTAGTTTGCCGTAGTCACAAAGTACTTTTTATATACTGACGTAGTCACCACGCTCGGTAGGCGGATTGTGACCGCAATGTCAGTGTTAATGTGTAGTTACTCAGCAGATACTGTTGCGGTGCTGCGATGCTGTTGTTCTCCTGGTTCCTTAACTCGCCTTTTACGGCATCCATAGGTCATAAAGAGTTCCTATCAAAAACCGGGACCACCACAGCACAAATAAACATCTAATTGTAATTAATTGTGGTTTGATCGACCATGGCGCAGTCTGACCCCAAATTTTTGCGCGAATTAAATTTACCCCCTGGTTACTTTGTACTATTCTGTGGCACAAGGGCGCCGAACGATACCACCAATGAAACGTATGGAGATTAGTGAGATGTGAGTCATACATAATCAAGTTTATGGGTTTTTAGGGTTACGTATATCAACCAGAAAAACGAAAGGCTTCAGGCAAAATCATGTTAGACCCGCGCCGGTCGTCGTGACGCGTCAGAAGCCTACTGGTACATCCTACTAATATTATAAATGCGAATGTTTGAATGGATGGATGGATGTTTGTTCCTCTTTCACGCTCTAACCAGTGGACCGATTTGGATGAAATTTGGAATAAATATAGATTGTAATCTGGAATAGGACATAGGCTACTTTTTATCTTATATATCTAGTTTAGTATATATAAGTGATTACATTAGTGCAGACGGCGCTAGTTTTCTCTCTCTGTCTATTTGTCTCATACAAAACGTCAGATAATATAGTCTACGCAGGCGCAGGTCCACTCAGTTTCTGTCTCGTATTGCAGATCAGTTTCGTATTGTCGTATTCTGCCTTTAGACTTATATGTAGAATCCGAAGGATTGACTACATTAGGATTATGAAAATCGTTGATTCTGGGATGGGCCTTCCAGCAGTGGAGTCTTTCTGGGTTCAATCAAATCCCACTCGAGGAAATAATTTTTGGGATGATATAAAAACTTATGATATGATACAATTTTTAAAGTTATGAAATGTATAAATCTTAGTGCAGCCGACAGTACAAGCTTGCGCATTTAAGCGGGTACAATAAGGGTTCCGTTCCTTCTGAGGTAATGAACCCTTCGTGTCTATGCATGCCGGGTTCTGATCAGACTGACATTTCCAGTCAGTATTGCCAGTGCCAAGAATGGGGTGCATAAATTAAGTTATAGCTCTTAGCTATTAAAGAAGTGGTTCGCTCGAACCATAGATAAAAACGGCCCTGTCTGAGCTATATTTAATTACTAACGGCTCGTCCCGGCTTCGCACGGGTTTTAGTAAGGATCTAAAATTTTTTTGAAAATATAATATGTCACCCGTGGATAATGTAGCTTCCCAACGGTGAAAGAATTTTTCAAATCGGTTCAGTAGTTTCGGAGCCTATTCAATGCAAACACACAAACAATCAAATCTTTATAATATTAATATAGACTAGCGAAATGCGCGGCTTTGTTCGCGTGAAATTATTATTACACAAACTTCAACCGTTGTACCTACCTGTTAAGGGTTAAAATTTCAAGAATAGTTTTTTTTATGTCAGTCATTATGTCAGTGAATCAAGACAAAGATTCTTATTATTGGTATAACTTTACCGTCAAGTAAAATATAAAGTTAACCGCGTGTTAAAAATAGCCGAGTTTAATGTAAGTGTAAATCATTATTACGACCCTTTGTAGGGGAAGGTCCCCCTCAGCAAGAATAGATCGGACTTGCTGTAAACGAGTGTAGTGATGTTCTCAGTATCTTGAGCCAACAAGACTCGGCAGCTAGGATATATTTTGCAATGTCTGTACTATTCTCTTATTTGAATGCATTAGATTGTAAGCATTACTCTTAGTTGAAGTGTAGCGTGTGCTGTCTTTTGAACTTCTGTTGTTTATTAAGATTCTGTCTTGCAATCACCTTATTAAGTTAGATTGGCACGTTAGTTAAGTTAGTTTTATTATTTACATTATTATTACTTTGTAAAAGGATCATACAAAAAAACGGTAGGAACCAAGCCGTAAGTTTCTTGCCGGTTCTTCTAGGCTTGGTCGCGAGGAACTGGCGCTTAGATTCACCTAGATTTAAGACGTTTCAAGATGATCCCTGCGGATATTACGGAATAAATGATTTTTGACTTTTGACTAGTCTCGATTTTAATGAGAAAACGTGACTGAACTATCAAGATGCTTACCTGATGGTGAGTGGTTACCTATACGAGAGTATGTCTATCATTCACCACCCAGAGAACGTCTTTAAATGAGGCGTTGTATTGCATAAATCATACGTATGATATTAAAATAGTATATCGTGGATAGGATTTTTTTTGTGTCCAAAACTTTTTATTGCATATAACAATAATTGTATAGCTTAACGACTTGTATTCTCAGGCACGGTAGATATCCCATCAGATATCTTAGTACCAATTACTTACTCGAGTCTTTGAGTATGTGTAATGGGGGTAGTCAAAGGTATGTCCAAATTTTATATTTGCTAGGTACCTACCTACTTACATAACATACCACATTTTACATTAGTTGGTATTCTACACATGACAGGTTGCAAGCCCATCGCCGCTACTAGAATAACTTTTTGTTAACTACATAGGTACTTGTAAATCAAGACCGTTACCACAGTAGATAAGGATTGAAACACACCACTATTCCTTATTACAACTTCTACAATCGCCAACCGATTTTGTACCGTATTCTTTTGAAATAAAACACAAAATCGTTGGCATTCGTAACTTCTAGGAAATATCGGGTACAGTCGGAAAGTAAAAGTTTATACCGGACGTCGTTTCTTGCTAACTGTACAGTTTGGGAAACAGTATTTAAATGCTAATTAGTAGAAAGGGTCATAATTAATTTAATCGCTTTTGTTCGCGATGGTACTATGCGTGTGTGATGCATTTTTAAGCTTCTGAATCTTTTTCCTATTCTACCTGCTATAGTCTGTAGAAAGTAACTAGGTATTTCTATTCTGATTTCACTTTTTAGGGTTCCTTACCTAGATATTTCTGTTGTAGTTCTAGCATAAAAGAGGTACGACTTCTTTATCACTTTTTTTTATATGGCTTGCTGTTAGAAGCGGATGGCCCACCTAATGTTAAGTGGTTACCACCACCTATAACAAAGTATTGCCTCGCAGGCCACGTTCTTTAGGACGTGCCTTACGATGGACTGCTCTGAGTCTCTCAACCAGAGGTGTACGGGTGTTAAGCCTTCACACCGGAACACAGTAAGCTGATTGGCAGAAATAATCATGGTTCCGTGGATGTTGTCAGAGGCTTCTAAGTCGCATTAGGAGATGAACACCTGCCTAGCATGCTCGACAATCCACACAGCATAATCTAGCCCCAAGCTAAGAAGAGCTCGTGTTATGGGTACTAGATGACTACAATACATTACATATACCTATATTGTCTGGAAGAGATCGCTTTCAGCGATAAGACCGCCCATTGTACTTCTGGTTTCTTAGTTGTAATTTAATTGTTCTATTTCGTGTTTTAATGGTGTACAATAAAGTTATAGTCTATCTATCTATCTATATAGACATTTTTTATTATAGATAGAAAATACCCAGAACACCCGGAATAAATATTCGCAGATCGTACAAACATTTATCCCAAGGCGGGAATCTAACCCGCAACCTCCTGTGTCGCAGGCGGACATTCGCTAGCCGCACCACATCGGTAGTTAAATATAATAATATACCTAGGTACACCTACTCAACATGACAAAGTGGAGCCCTAACGAGATCACTTTGTTGTCCGTCTGTCTGTCAACTCTATTTTTTCTCAATCTCAACGGCTACAATTTTATAGCTAACTAGCGACCGCTTGCAGCTTCGCCCGCGTGGCAATTTTTTTGCCGTTCCCGTTATTTTTTCAGGATAAAAAGTAGCCTATATGTTAATCCAGGTTACAATCTATATCTATTCCTAATTTCATCCAAATCGGTCCACTGGTTAGAGCGTGAAAGAGTAACAAACAAACATCCATCCATCCATTCCTTAGTAGGATTTAAAGTCCCATGACCTTATAGTGCCGTTATAAGTCTCAAGGACCTCTTCTTTTTGAGGGTATAGAAATGGAAAAAATAAAGATGAAATATGTAATACCTAATATCAACAGCAGTTTTTGACAAAAGAAAAAGGCCCGGAAACTCGTAAATGTGTCGAACGCTCTCAAGAAATATTTACGGAACCCTTAGGGCGTGAGTTTCACTCACACTTTCTAATGCGATGAATTAGATTTACTTCCGATTTCGAGGGGTGATAAAATAATACAAGTTTTAAGCCTTGGTATTTGAATTGAATAGAAATCTTTTATCAATTATGTTCCTACCTAGTAGGTAGGTGTCTTCCAGACTGTTCAGAGCCAAGTCTGAGATTTATAGGTAAATAGGTAAGTTTGATTAGCATAAATCAGTTCTAGCGCCCGATAGGGGCGCTTGTCGCTATCGTATTCATACAAAAATTACCTAGGTAGGTAGGTAGGTTATTTACTCATTAAAATTTCAGTTTCAAAGAATGCCGTTTGGAAACTGATGCGATCAAAATTTGAATTTCGTTACCTACGAGAATTGGGAAACTGTCGCTTTACAGGCGATCTTATACCTACCTAAATCTGAAATGTATGAAGTACGATAGGTACCTACCTACCTATTCTGCGTTTTTTACCCAGCCTAGGCAGGGTAGGTAGGTAGGTAGGTATATCATAAAGCTATAAAATTGTACGTTTGTGATAAACGCTCTACCTAACCTAGGTAGGTAAGCAGGTAAATATTTATCGCTCCGATAACGTAAGGTAAACTTACCTAACAAATCATTTTTTCTAAACAATACCTATAGACACCTATTTACGAAATAATATTATTCACAACAAAGCTACCAAAAAATAGTCTCAACTGGGCGACTGGGCGGGATGATCTATTTTACAAACGAACCGGCAACCTAGTTCGCATCAAAATGAGGTCAGCAGAACGCAGAACCCATCCCATACCGTAATTTGGCAGACACACGCCACACACTCAACAAAATAATATCTTACATGCATTGATACAGAATAGAAAATTACGACGCCAGAGCTAGAGATTTTTCGCAATAAGTATCCCAAACAACAGGTGCAATGCTTACCTGCAAGTGAATAGGTACTTTCTTGACTGGAGCGTTGGCCATTATCACAACACTGATGCACTAACACAAAATGTTTATTTATAAGATGGTGTAGGCGGTGCCGCGGCCGTTAATTTTCGCAAATATTTTGTGAGAAGCAGCGACGTAACCGGTCCAGCTATAGTCAAAATGCCTACTGATTTAATTTCATTTTCATTGGTTTGCGTTTTACAACTGGCCCCCACCACTACGCATGCGCAAAAACGCGCCCTTTGTTACGGTTGGCTGCGGTGTTTTTCTAAAAGTCAATCCAACAGCTTCCGACATAGTTCAGGCCACTTTCACAAGATGGCAGCAGGCTAGTTTTAGTTAAACTCGATCACTCTTTCAGTTTTCCTGAAATCTTATAAACAAATTAAATCATTTAGATTTTTCTTTAAAAGAAAAACAAAAAGTAATTTAGTTACACTAAACATATAATAGAGAAGACAGTTCCGAAAATCAAGAACCTTTGAACCTAGAAAAAAGCTTTCAAAGTTTATCAAAAGAGGGCGCTGTTGCTATTTTCAAGGCCGATCATTACCATGGTTATCCCTCCGCTGTTCCCGAGTCATACCGTTCAAAATAAAATCGCACCATGGTGCGAACGCAACTATCTTTCGCGTCGGAATAATTCGCGAAACCTTTAAATATAAAACAATTAATAGTGTGAAGTGTAGTGATTGAATTTAAATTACCCATGCCCACGTTACATCTAAAACCAGGAATCCCGGTAAATATCTATTTTGCGCATTATTTTCCGAGCACAATAAAAATAGCCCTAAAATTTGGCTGGAGTAAACGTAAATTGCTGGGACATAGGTTAATATTGTACCTAGTAATGCTACGATCGATTGCGACACAAAGAAGGTCCTAATACCTATTCAAAATTAATCAGAATGGATTGATATTTCGGCAAGCACCTACCTACCTACCGAGACAGCCTAGGTGATAGGTAGGTAGGTATATTACTAGTATATTACTATCTACCTTAGCTAATTAGGCAATTTATTTTGTACTTAATAAAGGTACCTACCTACCTATTGTAACGGCAGTCTCTATCTAGTCTAATCTTACTTTACGTTGTTTTTTTCTTACTGTGTTGCTTAGTTTTATACGGTTGTCTGGAAGATATCAGCGATAAGACCGCCCATTGTTGGACAATGATTTTTATTTTCTTTTCTTTTGTATTAGTAAATAAGTATTTTTATTTTTAGTTTTAGCTTAATTGCTAGCTTTTGTCCACAATAAAGTTATTATTATTATTATTATTACTTATACATATCTACCTAGTAGGTATTGGCTAAGGTAGATAGGTAAGTTTGTACATAAGACAATAGACCCCAAACCTAGATGTTCTAGGTAGGGATAATAAAGAGTGACAAAAACGATTAGCAAAAAGAATAGAATACTTAGGTCGATTGGAGACCTGGCGCTTGACAGTAAAATGACACTAGCGGTCACCCATCCGTTTGTTGAGCACAACGATGACTTCACCAGTACCTAATCAAGCTGAAAGGAATCTATGAAATAAAAAAAACGAGTGTGTTTTAGACCACACGACTGAAGCAATACGAAACGTAACTGGCTATGAGAGAATGAGAGAAAGAACAGTTTACAGTGCTTGCATACCCCCCCCCCCCCCCCCCCCCTCCATGGTAGTGTTAAACGTTTAGCGCAACCTTGTTGGAACTCGCATTACAAGTATTACTTCAAAAGACTACTCAACGATCATGGCTAATTCGTCTAAAATCACACCGTTTTAAAGGAATTAGCGGTCACCCATCCATTTATGTTCCTCGTAGCGCCTCACTGATGATTGAACTCTGATCGTATTCCGTGTAGCGCTTTTATAAACACTACAAATAACCTACAGAATGCGCAGCTTCATGAACTCGGACGCTCAATAAATTACTACTACTAATAGAAAGAAAGAAAGAAAGAAAATCAATTTAATTTTCCTCAAACTACACGAATTCCACACATGACAGACAGGAGGTACCTACTAATACTATAGAGATCTTTGTAACAAAGTTGTTCCGGGGAAGTACTATCACCATACCTATTTCTGCCGTTAAGCAATGATGCTCCTATTGCTGTCTCCCGGCTTGAAGAGTATGGGCGTCGGTGATATTACAGGCACTGTGTGATGCCTCGGGTCAGGAACGCAGGGCAGTGTTAGGGCATGTTCCTAACACCTGCAAGCAAGGCACATGATGATCAATCAGTAAGTAGTATAAAAACCTAGCTATATCCAATTGGAAGCTTACAAACCTTGGAAGTTTACAGGCTTCATCAGAGAATCCTCAGAAGGTTGCTATCAAATCGATTCACGCTATCTATGTGTAGGTAGGTACTGTGGAGGACCACGTTATCTGAAAGCTTATGGAGGATTGTGTACTATGATAAGAGCATTCAGGTCAATGTCATGACTAAGTAAACAGGCCTTTGAAATATTTTAGCTAAACAATATTTACTAGCAGCGTCATCAAGTGCCTGACAGGTGGTCACAGCATAAAAAAACGAGTGTGCTTTAGACCACACGACTGAAGTAAAACTTCTAATAACTGGCTATGAGAGAAAGAGAGAAAGAACAGTGCTTTTATACCCCCTCCATGGTAGTGTTAAACGTTTAACGCAAACTTGTTGGAAGACGCATAAGAAGTATTACTTCAAAAAAGGACCTTACCTTCTCCTCCTGTGTATGTTCATACCTATTTCTGCCGCCAACCAGTGCTGCGCGTATTGTTGTGTTCAGGTTTGATGGGTGTGGTTTGATAGGCATATAAGACTTAACACCAGTATGCCTCGTGTTGGTGGACGCAGGGTAGTACATAGTAGGAAGGATGGTTACGTTACCACTTAGCATCAGGTGGATAATGTGCTTGCTCCACCAGCAGTACTAAATAAAAAAAAAGTTAGAGGACTAAAGACACACCAGAGAATGAGTAGCCATTTTCTAAGTTTCAGGAGTATTTATATGATATCACGATACACGCTGAGAACAGTCCTAACTTTATAAAAAACACTCACGAAATGGGCTCCCATTACAGAAACTGATGGTGTACTCAGAGTAGTTAGAGCTCTTAGTGAAGGGCTCGTCCGGGGAAGTGCTACCGCTCAAGAGTAAAGGGAAATAGGTAAGGCTTGTAGAAAATCGAGGGCAAGTCGAGGACGTTGCATTAGTTTCAGATGGCAGGATATCCTATCCGTCTGGAGATAAAATGTAATCCTGAATGAACTGACTTTTATAGCTATCTAACTCAGGATATGAAAAGGAAATTGGAAATACAGATATTACACTATTTTTCTGTTATGCTGGTTTCCTAAATTGGTTTGAGTAAAGCAGTGTAAAATACATATTATAATTTTTCTATTAAATTCCTTTGCGAAACGAAATACTTACTATAACACCTTAAAACAACGTTCATAAGTAGGTATATGAGTTCATTTTGATGTTTTCAGTAAGGCATCTTTACTCAGATGATGCAATAGATTTAGAGATACAGAATTAGATTTTAAATCCCGTATCTTGAAAATCCCTCAGCTAAAGATGTTTAAGATCTTTATTAATTCTCTCAAGATTTAAAATCACTTACGAGAACTAAAATAGTTACAATGGAATTTAAAAATTGTTCGTAACGAGCTAAGCAGAAAACAAAACAATGAATATGTGAAGATGGAGTTTGCAATCGGATTTGGCCGGCTTGGGATTTAAATCAGGCTGTGGTTATCACAGCATAGAGTAGGCCAGGAAATTTATATGTAGCTAACTTATGCCCTTTTCTATATTTTAATAATATCCGTTGGTACTACGGATCGTTGCCCGTCAGATAATATTTAGAATAGAATAGAAAATATTTATTTTGTCTCTTATGAATAACGTACATGGATAAAATTTATATAGCGACAAAAAAGGCCACCACTCAGCATTTGCTGCAAGAGCATATAACAGCTTGCAGCGCTGGTTTTCAGTGGCGCCAGAGATTAATTTCATCTCATTGGGTGACATTATCTTTGTCCTGCCTGAAAAATCATAAGTAGGTAAGTATCTCAGAAAAAAGTCAGGAGTCCAAACTGACTGGCTGACACAGTATAAACCACCAGTCGTAGAAACACATTTTTAGGTACCACAACAATTCTGCAAAGAAAAGGTAGATGGGTTGTCTGAAAGATATGAGAGTAAGAAAGAAATAAGCACTGAAATTACGACTGCAAGACACGATGGATGAATTGTGTAAGAGATGACATGAGTAAGAAAGGAGATGCCAACTGTTAGAAGAGAGTGGAAGAACCTGTTGTGCCAACCCAGTGCGTCGGATCAGGACAGGAAGATATTGATAAACTATTGTTAGAGAATCTACCTGCAATCCGGGCTGAGCCGAGCGACGTGGTATAAAATGGTCACACCATGCGGTGCGCGGGACACTTCTTTCAGTCTATAAAAAAGTACTCTGTGGACACTTCATCGACAGCCGTCGTTCACTTTAGACGTATTTTAGCACTGTTGGTCATTTGTTTTACCTAGACTTGTGGTTAAATGTTATAGTTGGTCCATAGTTGACTTAAAAATGTTCGCTAGATGTGTCACTTGTGGTATTTTTCATGAACCCCAAGGCTGTTTGTAATACTATTCTTTCTTTTACAGATGGCACGCTACAAGAAGACGGGTTTCATGGATGATGATGCAGGTAGCGTCAGCTCCATTCAGCTGAACGAGGGGGTCAGGTCCGGGGGGACCCACATCAGATACCACATGGTAAGTCACATATAGCTAAATGAAATAGACTCTTGACTCTATTTAGACGGTAGACATCACTTCAAATCCCTTGGAGACATTCAGAATCCTATTTTACAATTTCAGATTACTCCCGTATTCTTCAGTAGCCTTTTTTACAGTTTAAAAGTAAACTTTTGACCGCAATCGAACGAAAAACTGTGTTTTACTATTTTTAAACCAGGAATTTTCTTTAAATCAACCTTCGCGAAATTGATAAGGAAAACTGAGGATCTACCATAAAAAAAAGATAGGCAAAGGTTTGTTTTGAATTTTTTGTCACACTGAGCAAGTTGAGCAACATAGACATTTTTGAGCATTTGACGACCGATGTGGCGCGGCTGGCGAATGTCCGCTAGACATTGGTAGGTTTGCAGACACTTGCTCTTAGTTTGTTCTTATTATTTATTTTGGTTTTAAAAGTAATCGGTTCGTGAATTACTTACCTACTTACTTTTTCTAATTGAATTGCGGTAAAACCTTAGGCGAATAAACTTTATAAATTACCTACAAACCATACTAAGGTATGGACTTTTAAACATGTAAGTAGGTACCATCAGCGTTAATCCCATTCACGAAAACAATAAAACACGGGAGAATCGAGGCAGCAAATTGGTAAAATACAAAAACGCGCGCCTCTCAAATTGAATTAAAGTCACATCTGTGCGTTGCTATCAATTTGACGCAGGCGCTACTGTTTAAATTTAAAGCCCAATAAAGCCTGTGTATGACACATATGTGGCTTTGTTTTGCAATAGACATAAATAAACATGTAAAGCTTTTACTTGGCTGATTGATAATAAATATATAGCAGTCGTGGTCTCACTGGTCACTAAGCATTGGTAGGTATCCATACTAGCGGCCGCTCGCAGCTTCGCCCACGTGGCAGTTTTTTTCCCGTGCCCGTTATTTTTTCGGGATAAAAAGTAGCCTATATGTTAATCCAAGTTATAATCTATGTTTATTCCAATTTTCAACTAAATCGGTCAACTGGTTAGAGCGTGAAAGAGTAACGAACATCCATCCATCCATCCATACAAACTTTCGCGTTTATAATATTAGTAGGATTGAAATTCGTATTCATCTAAAGCTGCTTATGAGTATCACACTACTATAGAGAAACAGAAATGAGAAAATACGCAGAAGAACCGTGTAGACGTAGCTTTGAACAGGGCAGGCGATCAGGCATCTCATAGAACCGACAACCGGAATAAGGGTTCTTGAAAGGCGACCATGCTAGTAATTACAGTTAGCATACATACCTACATTTTACAGGCTGATCGAACAAGCAGATGGTCCACCTGATGTTAAGTGGTTACCATCACCTGTATCAAAGCATTGCCTCGCAGGTGCACTGCTCTGCGTCTATCAAACTGTATACAGGTGTTAAGCCTCATGTAGGTACCTGTAATTTCACCGGCACCCACAGTCTTCAAACAGAAACACAGCAAGCTGCTTGGCGGCAGAAATAACATGGTGGCGGTACTTTCCCGGACGAGCCCTTCACTAAGAGCTCTACTACTTATTTTCAATTTGTTTCGTGAACTAGACTTAAGTACTTTGATAAGTATTTCCGCCAAACGTCGATCTAGAGTTCAAGCACTGATGTTTACCCACATCAATTCACATCACATCCAAAGTTTGCAGTTCTAATACAACCTATGACGAACAGACAGACATTCGCAAACGTCTTATTAGCGGCTTTTGTTTATTCAGTTTTTAGTAAAATCTTATTGTCTTGTATGTTTCCATTACGTTGGTATACTAGCTGCTTCCCTTGAAGTTACTAAATCTAAATCAGTACAGTCGGAACTGACCACGATAAAATAAATAAATAAATATTTTATGGACATTTTTACACAACATTAACCCCCAAACTAAGAACTATGGGAACCAGATGACTGATAGAATATTAAAATATAGGTTTTTAGTAAATACATTACTTATTCTTTTATATGTACTTTTTCTTTTCTTTTTTGTATTTTGTTTCGTCCTGTTTATAATTATTCTATAATCTAAATTCATTTTGTGTTTGTCAGTGATTTACCTACATGACTGATGAACTTTAAATACTTGTTAATGAGTGTAATTGGTGTGTTTTGTGCCGTTCTAATTAACTCATTAAATAAATAAATAAATAGGTACTTAGGATACAATTAAAACCCAGGCATAGAACAAACATTTATGTTTATCACACAAACGTTTGTCCTCAAAAACAAGCAATTTAATTAAATTAGTACCTATGTGCTAATGCAAAAGAAAAAAGAAACAAAAATCATTGTCCTACAATGGGTCGTCATATCGCTGGACGTGATATCTTCCAAACAACCGTAAAAAGTAAAATAAAAAAACAGTATAAGTTTATAAGAATAAGTTGATGTATATCAATATGTATAAGAACTAGCGAAACGCGCGCGACTTCGTCCGCGTGAAGCTATTTTCATATAAACTTTAACCCCCGCTGTACCCGTTTAGGGGTTCAATTTCGGGAATTACTTTCTTAGTATACCTCTACGCGCCAAGACGAATATTCTCTAAAAAATTCAAGCCTCTACGACCATTGGTATAGGCTGTGCGTTGTCTATATCCCAATCAGTCAATCAGTCAAGACAAAGATTCTTATAATTGGCATAGATCTAGTACTACTAACAACAGCCTAAATCCATAGACAACAGACTGAATAGGTTGAGTAGATTTCAGCTCCCAAACTAGTTTAGAACTGTGTCTCAGGGGTAGGATTCTTTAACATCCATCAGCAAGATTTATTAAAGAAACTTTCTTGAACTGGTAAAACCTGCTCATCTTGACGCCTTGCCCTATTTTTCGAGTAGGCAGATCCTAGGCTATTTAAATAAGAAATATCTACTATTTGCTGATTAAATACATTGCTCCAGACATTGTTGCAGTTGGCTACACAATATATAAAACTTGCACATGGTTTTCGTGGATCTGGAGAAGGCGTACGACAAAGTGCCCCGGAAGGTTCTGTGGTGGGCGTTGAATGAGAAAAGAGTGCCTGGGAAGTATGTGCAGCTGGTTCGGGCCATGTACAGTCGAGCCAGCACTCACGTTCGGTCGGAAGCCGGCGTCACCGACAAGTTCAGTGTGGCTGTAGGCTTGCACCAGGGATCGGCATTAAGCCCTTATTTGTTTCTCCTGATTATGGATGCACTGACATCGGACATACAGGAAGAAGCACCCTGGTGTATGCTGTTCGCCGATGACATTGTCCTTGTTGGTGAAGATGCACTCGAGGTCCAGAACAGGCTGGGAAAATGGCAGGAGAAATTGGAGAGTGTCGGATTGAAGATCAGCAGGACAAAAACCGAGCATTTGTTCTGCGACTTCGGTGGTCCCTCCAGTTTCACCCCTATTGCCTTAGACGGTGTATCCCTACCAGCCTGCTCCGATTTTCGGTACCTCGGTGCATCAATTCAAAACGACGGTGAGATTGATCGAGACGTGAAGAATAGAATAAATGCGGGATGGATGAAATGGCGGCAGGTCTCAGGAACAACTTGCGATCCACGTATGCCCCTTAAACTTAAGGGAAAAGTGTACAAGACCATCATAAGACCTGTCGTACTGTATGGATCTGAGTGTTGGGCCACGAAAGGGACGGATGAGAGAAGAGTGCATGCAGCAGAAATGCGAATGTTGCGATGGATGTGTGGAGTGACAAGGATGGATAAAATAAGAAATGAGTATATTAGAGGAAGTTTGAAAGTAGCGCCTGTGACGGATAAGTTGAGGAGTAATAGGTTAGCGTGGTATGGGCATGTCATGCGGAGGGAAGAAAGCCATATAACGAGAAGAGTGTTAGATATGGATGTGAAAGGTTATAAAAGCAGAGGAAGACCAAAGAAAAGATGGATGGATTGCGTGAAAGATGATATGAGTAAGAAAGGAGTGAACACTGAGATGACGGCTGATAGAAGAGAGTGGAAGGAAAAAACCTGTTGTGCCGACCCCACTTAGTGTGGGATAAGGGCAGGAAGATGATGATGACTAATTACAAGAATCTTTGTCCTGACCGACTGACTGGGATATAGACAACGTACAGCCTAAACCACTGGTCGTAGCAACTTGAAATTTTCAGGTATATTCGTCTTGATGCTCTTTTGTATGAAAGTAGATTTAATTATACGGATACTAATTTTTTTTTATTAACCTTTTGTGTCCCACAGCTGGGCAAAGGTCTCCCCCAAAATTTTCCACCTTTCTCGATCTTTAGCGACTTCCCATCGATCCTTCTCTTGACCATCAAGATCGTCTCGCCAGCGTCTCTTCGCCCGTTCCGGACATCGCCTTCCATCCTCAGGCACTATATAAAAAGAAAACTTCAAACACAATTGTACTATGACGACCGATGTGGCGCGACGGGCAAATGTCCGCCTGCAACGCAGGAGGTCGCAGGTTCGATTCCCGCCTTGGGATAAATGTTTGTACGATCTGCAAATATTTATTTTGGGTATTTTCTATGTATAATAAAAAAATCTATATATGTAATGTATTGTATATGTATATCAGTCATCTAGTACCCATAACACAAGCTCTGCTTAGCTTGGGAGCTAGATGATGCTGTGTGGATTGTCCAGCATTACAAAAAATTAAAAAAAAAATTACTTAAGGTTTCTTAAAAGTAGTTATTATTTTACACCGTTCCGGATATTATCAAACCAAACAAAAACACATGACTGCCATTGAAATTCTCCTGTTTGACCCTGAAATAAGTATCACACCACAGTTCCACAACTAGTTTCTATGTTATGTACACTGAAAACTAACGCCGCAGCCACCGTAGCGAGATATGTGCTCAGGCGCCATCCAGAAGTAGATTAGCAACTATTGTTCAAAAATACCTTAGCACAAGTCTATGAGCTCTTTTTTCTTAGGCTTAGTAAAGATAAGAATATAATAAGTACACGTTTTTTGACATGCACAGAAAGAAGATGTAAAAAATAAGTAGAAATAAAAAAATATCATATACCATGAAAAGAAGTAGGTAGGTACAGACGGGGTCACTCCTATTATCTAGTAGGCCATCTTACTAGGCTTCGTCACGTGGAACAGTGATCTGCCTATATAATGAGATATTTCAAAGGCATCCTTTTGTCTTAATTAAGTAAATATTGATTTAATTAGCAGTTTTGAACTTGAAAAAAAACGAGTGTGCTTTATACCAAACGACAGAAGTTTGAAACGTAACTGGCTATGAGAGAGAGAAAGAACAGTGCTTTCATACCTCCTCCATGGTAGTGTTAAACTTTTAATGCAACCTTCTTGGAAGCCGCATAAGAAGTATTACTTCAAAAAACTTAGTAGGTACAAGAATATTGTTTTGTAAACTGATGTTCAACACATTTATTGTTTACCTATATTTAATCCCGCTAAGTGCTCTAATGATGTGCGATAATACATAGACACCTAAGTTGCTAAGCAACTTTTATTCCGGGTGTTCCTATTCCTACTTATGATGAGTAGGTATAAAACATAATCTTGCTATTATAATCTTTATTGAAGCGAGAGAACACGCGCGCAATTCAATTCGAACTATGGCATAGAATAACTACTGAACTGTTGTTAGTCCCGCGCTAGATCTCAATAAATGAACACGTCTTAAAATCTAAATAAAATGTATTTTCCAAAGTAAACAAACAAAACACCAAAGCACAAACTAAAAAAATATGTTATAAAAACACGTAATAAACTCGTGACGAGAACATGAGCAAAACGGGGTTCGAAATTCAAAATATGTATTTCTAAATTTAAAATGTAAAAATTCTTTTTTCAAAGTTTTGTCGTCAGAGTGTAAATAATCTAATTTCCATAACAAGAAAAATACCAGTGATTCAACAATTGAAACATTAAATTCTATTTAAAGACCAATAACTCTGTGCAACACTTCAAATTGGCAACGCTCCAAAGTCCAAAACATGGCCTCTCACGATATACCAGAAACGCCTTCTCCTGGACCTGATAGCCCAGGCCCTGGGACCGAAACTCCAGGGAGCTCTTCCCCCGGAATACCGTCCGCTAAGAAGTTCAACTGGCTACAGCATCAGAGAGGAAGAAACAATCCGTTTGTGAAACCCCGACCATCTCTGACGAGGGAAAGTTCGACTGCCGAGCTGTTCTCGAGGGAAAACTCTAGCAGTGACTTCTTCCAAAATTCCAGGGTAAACCTGTTTGAGACTTCTACGCCTAGGCCTGAAGTTTCACAAGGATTTAAAAAGGTAATAATTTCTCACCAAATATTTACGCGCTAAAACTCTGTGTCAAAATTAAAAAGATAGTTTGCAAAAAGGTTTCGATCCAAAAGTATGGTGACAAAGGATGAATTAAGTATGTACTTTTTCTTCCTTTAATCTAAGGAGCTGGTTTAGTTTACCTTTGCAATGTAACAAACAAACAAACAGACATATTTTCGCATTTATAAATAACTGGCAGCCGCCTGCGTCTTTGCCTGAATAGTGGGAGGTGATTATGTTAATAATTTTACTAGGATGAAAGAAGTCTTGGTCTTAAATTAGAACCTAGTTTGCCGTCAACCTCAATTCCATTGAACACAGTGAATAATTGATTCAGATTTATCGATCCTCAGTGAATACAGTATTATGGTTAAAATATCTGATAAAATCTGTTAATATCTCGTTTTGTTAACATGAAAATGACAGTAATAAAAATATTTTATACAGAAGTTATATGCGTGTCAGACATTTGAAGTTGCAATAGAACGGCGTAGAGGGTCTACGTGCTCTCTACGCACCCTCTACGAACCCTCTACAGCTGGATTGCTACGTTAACAAGTCCCATCAGTTTTTGGTGCTTAGAATAACTCAAATCTTCATAATTGTATGTACTGAAATGAAAAAGATAGTTGATAGTAGATCGCAAGAAATCGGTGGAGAACACCAATCGTGGGTATACGATAGTACACTTTCGTATTTTGGCTATGTTAGTAGTAGTAGAGCTCTTAGTGAAGGGCTCGTCCGGGGAAGTACTACCACCATGTCCATTTCTGCTGCCAAGCTGTGTTCCGGTTTGAAGGGTGTGGGTGCTGGGGAAATCACAGGCACATGAGGCTTAACACCTGTATTCCTCAGGTTGATGTCAAAGTCAAAGTCAAAAAGCATTTATTCAGTAATATCCGCAGGGATCATCTTGAAACGTCCTAAATCTAGGTGAATCTAAGCGCCAGTTCCTCGCGACCAAGCCTAGAACGCCTAGATGGACGCAGACCAGTGTATTGTAGGTTACGTTCCTAACGAACGTGACCGACAAGGCAGTGCTTTGTTATAGGCGATGGTAACCACTTAACATCAGATGGGCCATATGCTTATTCCATCAACAAATTGTTTAAAAAAAATGTGGGTTACTGATAACTCCGGGCGCTTACTCCGGAAAACGATAAACAAAGTTTCGTAATATCACATTACGCGGTACGTTATATGAATAATTTGTAAAAGGATCACAAAAGCACGGTACGAACCAAGCCGTTAGTTGCTGGCCTGTTCTTCTAGGCTTGGTTGCGAGGAACTGGTTTCAATACATTTAAAGATAATTCTTGCGGATATTTTAAAATAAATGTTTTTGCCTATGGAACGGCTACTATGCCCTGCAGCATAGCTCAAAATGACAAAACGGAACCTATCTATCTTTTTAGCCTATTACTAAGAGTCGCTGTCTGTCAGTCTGTCCGGCTGTCACCAAGCTGTATCTCATAAACCGTGGTAGTAGAGTAACAACAAATAAAAAATAGAATAAAATAAATATTGAAGGGGGCTCTCACACAACAAACGTGTTTTTATTATTATGGTACGGAACCCTTCATGCGCGAGTCCGACTCGCACTTGCCCGGTCTTTTGGAAGATCTGTGATAGACGTATTGCATCATTATTTATGTGAAGATTTTAATGATTTCAAAGAATCACGTTTTCCGGCATTTTTTTGTATGTTTTGTTTTGGTAACATTTTGTTTGCGTCATGGTGTTATAAACACGTACGTCGTGACGTCATAACCTTGGACCTTATTCTCTATTACTCTATTAGTATCAGTCAATGGCCTATGGAGGTCAGTAAAGCTTAACTACTAGTTTTAAGAAGAAAACTGAAAATAAACTTAAATAACTCACCTCAGACTCTTTACAACTCAGTTAGTAGTAGCTCTGCATTCTGTGCTGTAGGTTGTGGGTTCGATGCCCACTGAGGACAAACATTTGTGTGATGAACAGACATGTCTGTTCTCTGTCTGGGTGTTATGTTGTTTTATAAGTATGTATCTACAAAAAAAATAAGTATTTATGTATCAGTCATCTGGTTCTCATAGTACGAGCTATGCTTAGTTTGGAGCTAGATGATGTTGTGAAAAAAAAAGTCTATAAATATTTATTAATTTTAATTTATAATAAAGTTTCGTTTTAATTTTTTTCTTGCAATGTTTTTGGCTCTTAATGTTGTTGTACAATACATTGAGCCACAAACGTTCAAATTTCTACCTAAACCTTCTTTTAGTAAACAGGCCTAAAGCTGAACCACGTTTATGGAAACACAGTAATTCAAATTCATCGTGCAGGTATATAACCACGGTGACTAGTTGTGTATTCTATTATAAGTAATGAGATACAGAGATAACAGAAAACATGTGCTAGGCCTGGAATTAATAAATTATAAACTGTACCTAATTATTTCCGTGTTTTGAGGTACCTACGTCGTTTCTACGGCCAATGATGTAGCTAAGAGTGGAGAGTTACGTGATTGGTCGTATTTAAAAGACCTTTAATATTAGATAGGTAGGTATGATGACTTATTTTAAAAACCGGCCAAGTGCGAGTCGGACTCGCGCACGAAGGGTTCCGTACCAGTATCTATAATTTTTATTTATGTAAGTAATTTTATGTTATATTTTTAATGTGTTACTAGGATAGCGCCTTGGAATTAATAATAATAATAATGCTGGATAATCCACACAGCGTCATCTAGCCCCAAGCTAAGCAGAGCTTGTGGTATGGGTAATAGATGAATAATAAACTTAATACAATACATTACATACACAAATGCTTTTTATTATGCATAGAAAATACCCACAACACCTGGAGTATGCAGATCTTACAAATATTTATCCCAAGGCGGTAATCGAACCTGCGACCTCCTGCGTCGCAGGCGGACATTCGCCCGCCGTGTCACACGTCGTCATGTAATGTCATTCGATTGTGAATAAATTAAAATTCTGAATCTAGGTGCCAGTTAACGCTACCAACCCTAGAACGTCAAGAAATTTACGGCTTGGTTCCTACCGTTTCTTTTTTTTTTTACTTTTTTATAATACTGGACAATACACACAGCATCATCTAGCCCCAAGCTAAGCAGAGCTTGTGTTATGGGTACTAGATGATTGATATACTTCATACAATACATTACATAATATAGATATTTTTTACTATGCATAGAAAACACCCAGAACGCCCGGAATAAATATTTGCAGATCGTACAAACATTTATCCCGAGGTGGGAATCGAACCCGCTACCTTCTGCGTCGCAGGTGGACATTCGCTCGCCGCGCCACATCGGTCGTTTCTTTGTGTGGTCCTATTTACAAAGAATGTTATACTATCAAGCTCCACCGTGGCGACAATGTTTTCTTCAGTTTATGCCACGACAATTCTGTTTCCACATCTATTCTACACGTCTCGTGATAATATTAATTACCTGAGTCATTATAGAAGTAAACAAAGGAAGTTTTAATTATAAAACATGATGTTTCTATCAAGTTTACTAATTATTGATAGTAGCAGTACCATCAGATTGCTTTGTTATCTACAAATCATGTTTATGAGGGATATCAATTATCATCATAAGTCTGAAGATCTCCACATCTTTGTAACGCTATTGTAACGATATCGATCCATCGAGCCGGGACGTCCTCACTCATCACGACCGAAGTAGCGCGGCGGGCGAATGTCCGCCTGCGAGGCAGGAGGTTACGGGTTCGATTCCCGCCTTGGGATAAATGTTTGTACGATCTGCAAATATTTATTCCGGGCATTCTGGGTGTTGTCTATGTATAATAAAAAATATCTATGTGTGTAATGTTGTGTATTAAGTATATCAGTCATCTAGTGCCCATAACACAAGCTCTGCTTAGCTCGGGACTAGATGATACTGTGTGGATGGTCCAGCATTTATTATTATTATTCTCTCACCCGTCATCTTAGTATTCACACCTGTCTAACTTATATCATCTTTCACACCATCTATCGTTTCTTTGTTCTTCCTCTACTTTTATAACCATCCACATCCATATCTCTCTACGCTTCGTTTTCTGGTTCGTGTTCTATTTACTGTAGTAAGTACATAATTAGTCAACATTAAAAGTAAATGATTTTATAAATTAAAATTAGCAATTGAATGCTATTTCCCAAACTATTGTTAAGCATGTGAGTTTGTCTACGGACTTAGGAAGGAAAAACCGTTCGAGAGCTTGTTTTCCTAATTATCTACACTGAGCTCAGTCCGAAAAGGCACGAACAAACCCGTACAAAACCGGAATCTGTCATCAGTACAAAAAAAATGTAAAACAATGCTATCTGTCAAGAATGATAGCAACGGCAATTTCGGCGTCGTTTTTGACAGTTTGCAGTCATGCTATAAGAACTCACGTCCCTACCGTGAGATCTTAGAGCACGAATAGTGGGCTATCTGAAAAAAGGAACGATATACCTAATGACGCCTTCTCATAAGTGGTACACATACAAATCATACACGTGCAATACATAATGCATGCTTCTCGATCTAATAAGGAAACGTCTGTCTGCCTGTCCTATTATGATGCTAGTAAGTACTCTTATCTAAGATTGAAAGATGAGTCGGCTTTGTTGTGTAGAGTTGGCTTGGTGTCTACGAATGACGCGATTTGGCTGTAAACCAAGTTTCCCTATCTTTCCTCTCAGTCCCTGAACAGTCAGCATCAGTATCGCTTCTGGAGTTTCAGGTGTCTATAGGCGATGGTGATCACTTCCCTTCAGGCGGTCCAGCTATGGCATGAAGAAAAAAGTTGCAATGTTATAGGTTCAGTTTATAAAAATATACAATAAATAATTATAAAAATATGATATTAGCTATAGCAACATCGTCGCGTGGTTTATCCTAGGTATAGAAATATAGTACAAAGTAATTAGAACGTTGAATTAAACAGACATTTGCATCTATTGTAGATGATTTATCTCAAGGTCAAGAGAACCTTTTTACTCATCCTCATATTAATAGGTATTATAGCGTAAATAGTTATAGGACGCTATAGGCCTGCAACAGGACGTTCATTTAAAAAGAATAGGTTGTAGAAACAGTAGCTTTTTATTTAGACTAGGTAAACCTAGCGTACTTTAGTGTACACACGCTCCATTTATGTGTGCAATTTGTGTAGTTTTGGGATAAATAAATATATTTTCATTCTTTCTTTCTAGTTTCTCTATATAAAGATTGTCTAGGCTATCATTTTAGGGTCAATCCGTAGAGTTATGAGTCGAAGCGTCCCTACCACCAAAAAAATCAACCGACGATTTGTCCAGCTTGGTTGACAACTTGTTTGTTGGCTTGTTGACTGACATACCAATTTATCGGCCGATCGGCTCTTTACCGATCGTGTGTCAAATCGAGACGTTCGTATGATGCCTTTTGATTCACTTATTTTAGGAGGTTTAAAAGTGGTCCTTATGATTTTATTGAATAAAGACTTGCCGAATGCATGTCGAGGGGTTAGCTCACATCAAGAACGCATGCAATTTAAAAAAAAGCTGTGTGTGACTCAGCCATTGTAATATATATTACTATTTTCAACGTGCTCTATCAGCGCAAAAGGACAACGCATATTGGAATCTTTGCTGATCTCTATTCTCTATTATTATCTATGGTTATGTAGTACGCAGTATATCTTCACTTCAAACCACATTCAGTCATACTAATTTATACGTTTAGATGTTTGAACATCAATCCCGCTCCAACTTCTGGACCTATTTGGATAAGTCAGAATAAATATATTTCGTAACCTGGTGTAACATATCGACGGCCCAACCGCATAAACATGTAATAGCCTTTTACTGTACTTACTTTTTTTTTGCGCTTAAAATAAATCTTCTTAACTTTTGTCAGATATAGGCTTCTTTCAAAATATACCAGAAGGTCAAAATATACGTGATTATAAGTTACCAGCATCTAAAAAACCTACATGCTTGTATAATAAAATGGAGCTTTGCAGACGCATAGATATCTTCAGAGGCAACTTTTTACTTGTACACCAATTTTCGAGATTATATAGAATGATTTTGATGGAGCAGGCTAGTCCAGTACCTATACCATCCTCATAAAAAAACTATTGATCTATGAAATGATAAGAATATCTGTCCTGCCCGGCTAAAGATGTGCAACGCGACAAAATTTTGTCTACTCGTTATCTTTATATTTTCCTGTGCTAACATTGCAGTGCCATAAATCTATTTCGTTCTGTCAAATGAAGACTTAATGCTAATGTTTAGCTTCGCTGTGATTCTTTTATCTATAATTTATAAAATGTCCATCAATAGAAAAATTATCTCGAGTCAAGCGCGACATATCTCACGTTGCACATCTTAAGCCCGGCTGGACTGACATATAACAACGCACAGCCGAAAACACTGGTCATGAAAACTTGATTTTTTTCAGAGTATATTCGTCTTGGTGCGTAAAGGTGTGTTATGAAAGGCTTCCAAAAGGTTCCCAAAATTCAACATATCATAAAATACTTCAATTCTCACCTATCCAAGCTTACATCTATAACAAAGTAATTGTCTCGCAAATAATCATATACATATCTACAACCACATAAACTAATTCACTCGAAGTCAGGCCTTTACACAGAATAACGGCTCCGCCGCGCCGAAGAGGGCAGTGGCTGCATGCTGAGCCCCTATTAGAATATTCGTATTGATTTATATAAGTAGCAGTTTAGGGTCTCGAGTGCCTGCAGTATAGCGGGCAGCTAAACCCTTCAAACAGGAGTGCTGTGGCAAAAAAAGGCGTGGCATTCGTACTTCCTTGGACCTTCCTGGATTAGAACTTTACAAAGAGCTACTTCTACTTTCAATGTTGAACACTTTTTTAACTCAGTTCGTAGTCGCCTGCCTTCTGTGGTGGTTTGGTAGGTGGTGGGCTTGATTCCCACCGAGAACAAACATTTGTGTGATGAACATAGATGTCTGTTAGTCTGTTCCGTGTCTGGGTGTAATAATAAATATTGTAAGTATTTATTTAAGTACAAATTAGGGTCTTGTTATAAAAAGCTCTAAACGCTGCTGTATAAATAATATACTTTAGTAGCAGTCATGGGTTGTTTTTAAATGTGAAAGTGTATATTCAATTACAACTACTAATTACATATTAATTACAAATTATTATTAATAATAAAATACGGCTTGGCAGTCGCATTCATGTGAAAAGATAAATGTTTAATTAAATTTTACCGTACAATTCCATTATCATTGTGACAAGGACCTATGTAGGTAAAAATAGGTATATCAAAAATAGGTTGCTCCTAATTGTCATAATGAATCTATCCTATCCGTCCGGTAGTCTGAAGGTAGAAGGGTGATGGAAAAAATCGAAACTGATTCTAGTCTCGAGTTTTTGTATATTTTAGATCACCCTGTGTAAGTAAAACAATGAAGTTATTTTTATAAATCTTTTACATTTGTTAGTACATACTATATTTACAAGGTTCTACCCGCGGTTTTGCTTCAGTTCCAAAACATGTGTTCATAATAGGCCTCGTTATGCCGGTGTTTCTGGTTTTATAATAATAATAATAATGCTGGACAATCCACACAGCATCATCTAGCCCTAAGCTAAGCAGAGCTTGTGTTATGGGTACTATAGATGACTGATATACTTAATACAATACATTACATACATACTTCTTATTAAACATAGAGAATACCCAGAACACCCGGAATAAATGTTTGCAGATCGTACTAACATTTATCCCAAGGCGGGAATCGAACCCGCATCCTTCTGCGTCCCGCGTGCATCGTTTTACCCGCGGCTTCGCTACAGTTCCAGTTACAGTTCCCAACGATCTTAATAAAACTTGTTATTCGATGTTTTTTGAACAACAAACTTCCTGACAAACTTGAGATCTATTTATTTATCTTAGAAACTCATAATCATAACTCATCAACGTTATGTACGTATTGTTTCAATACCTGTCTGCTCCAGTGCCACTAACTGTCGGTATTCCCAAGCGTGAACAAGTGGAGTGAAACGTGGAAAATTGACGGGATCCTGAAAAGAAAAAGTTGCAAACTCGCGGATTATGACAAATTCTAAAGTAAAATTCTTTAATTTAATAACATGTTAACAGTACCAGTGGAGTGACCCCACCCTCTGCAGGTCTACTCTTAGAAACGATAAACGAATTTTCGTATTGTAGTTTTGTAATATACTGCGCGGCAACTCGGTAGCCGTCGAAAGTCGATGTCGCTGCCTGACATGCCGCGTAGTGTAACTCAAAACGACAATACGAAACTTCGTTTATCGTTTTTAAGAGTAGACCTACTGATCATAACTCGTAGGTACCCAGTCGTGCACCAATGGAATTTTCTATCGAAAAATGTTTGTCAGTGCTCTTAAACAGTGAAGGAAAACATCGTGAGAAAACCAGTTAATATTCTAGCAACCGCGATGGGCTTGCAACCTGTGACATACAAAATACCAACTACTGCAAAATATGGGTATGTACCAAATGTAATATTTGGACGTACCTCTGGCTACCCTATTGGGGATGTCTAAAGAGTAACCTCAAAGAATCTCGAGTTTCTACTTGGTACTAAGATATCTGAGAGGATAACTACCGTGCTGGAGCATTAAAGTCGTGAAGCTATTTATTTCTTTCTTTGCAGTCACTTCCACTAGGCCACCGACGCTCATAATTAATCAATATAATTAATTTGAACTTTTGTTTAACATTTTTATTATATCAAGATGTCAATTTTCAAGATTTTTAAACAGAACCGATGTGGCGCGGTGGGCGAATGTACTCTGTGACGCAGAAGGTAGCGGGTTCGATTCCCACCTTGGGATAAATGTTTGTACGATCTGCAAATATTTATTCCGAGTGTTATAGGTATTTTCTATGTATAATAAATCTATGTATGTAATGTATTGTATTAAGTATATCAGTCATCTAGTACCCATAACACAAGCTCTGCTTAGCTTGCTGATCATGCTGTGTGGATTGTCCATTATTATTACTTAACTTTTATGTTAATAGTATATAAGAAATCATGCTCACATAAAGGATCGCAGCCTTGCAAGGTCAGCCCTATTTGCGTCACTGAAGACGTAATGTTAACGAACCACTTGCTTGTACAGTCAAGAACAAACTGTGGCCCAAGCACGCTGGTATAAAACTTGATGCTGATGGAACAAGCAGACCCACCTGATGTTAAGTGGTTACCATCACCTATAACAAAGCCCAGCAAATCACATTCATTAGGAACGTGCCTTACGCGTCTATGAACCTGAGGCATATGTGCTTCTAATTTCACCGTTGCTGTGACGTGCTTTGGGGGTTGAATTTCGGGAATTTCTTAGTTAGTCAGTTTACCTCTACATATTTATTTATTTAACACTTTATTGCACAATTATTATAAATAAGTGTACAAAAGGCGGGCTTAATGCTATGAGCATTTTCTACCTGCCAACCGTGAACTTAAAGATAGGTGCCAAAACTAGTTTAAACTACCTACATAATTATACATAATCTAACCATAATATATATCTGACATAATACATATCAAGACATTATCAAGACGAATATACCCTGAAAGTTTCCAGTCTCTACGTCCAGTGGTGATGGCTATGCGTTGTCTATTATGTCAGTCAGTCAGTCAGTCAGAAATAAGCTTCAGAATAAAGCTTCTTATAATTGGTATAGATATAAATTATTGTCTCTACGCTTCTAAGTAAAGCGAGTTTAAGGTTTCGTCTCGCCTGTACTTCTCACAGTTTTGTTCGCACTCGTGGGATTAGAATTTTATTGGGTCAGTAAGGGTCGAATTAAGGTCACTTTGGACGACTAAAGATCCCTTTACTGTTGCTAACCTAGCTAAGTTAGTTTGGGTCAGTAGTCAACTCAACTGACGAAGTTTCTAACATGTAAAAAGAAGGTAGAAATAAATAAGTACGTAGTAGTAGAAGCTCTTTGGAAAAGGGTTCGTCCGGGGAAAGTACTACCATCATGCCTATTTCTGCCGCCAAGCAACTTACTGTGTTCCGTTCACTCTGCAGGATACAGGGAGTATTTTAAATCGGAACGGCACACTTACGTCGCAAATGTAAAATTTAAAATATTTTAAAAAAAAAGCACGTGGAAAATAAAATTTCTGGACGAGACTCCCCATGTTAGATCTTTAGGATTTTGAAAATCTAGCTGCATTGAAACTGGTAAACTAGTACCAACAACAACTAGCCACCTCAGCTCCTTGGATAGGTATAGAGAGTTCATTGACTCGTAGGTGACCTAGAATTCAGCCTCTAGGTATTTCCTGGAAGAAATCGCTTTCAGCGATAAGGCCGCCAATTGTACTTTATTTGTTTACGCCTAGATGTATAATGTATCCTTGTGTACAATAAAGTGTTATCTATCTATCTATTTCCGGTGTATTTCTAAGTAAATAAGTAGCTAAATAAGATGACCTGTGGATCGTTTTTTTTTGTTATATTTGCTGATGGAACAAGTTGATGGCCCACTTAAAATAGAATAGAATAGAAAATGATTTATTTGACTCATTAACACTTATAGGTACAGATACACCAAAAAAGAAAAAGAAATAAATTAGGCTAGACAGATGGGCATGATTCTTTATACAACGTAAAAAGAACAAATACAACAAGTTACCTAATTAAATAGGTACCTACTTACCTACCTACCCAATTTAAAAACTGTAAACGTTACTTTATGACACTTGATGTTAAGTGGTTACAACCTATAACAAATATATCTTTTTATTTCCTTTGATTTCTTATTTTACTTATTTGGTTAACTTTTCCATGATAAAGTTAGCCATGCATGATCACTACATGATATCAATTTTGTTCCAGGGTGTGTCATTATGGAGCTCGCGCAACCGCTTCGAGCAGTTCATGATAGTGCTGGCAGGAATTCTGACTCTGGCATTGATCATCGTTTTAACTATCCTGATCGCCTCCCGAAGTTCATCCTACCTCCCCGTACCTACCGTTCCGTGCTACATTCCTGAGCAGGGTGAGTCTTTAATACCCATTTACAGAACAATAAACATCATCCTATTAATATTATAAACGCGAAAGTTTGTAAGAATGGATGGATGGATGGATGGATGTTTGTTACTCATTCACGCTCTAACCAGTGGACCGATTTGGATGAAATTTGGAATAGATATAGATTGTAACCTGGGTTAACATATATGCTACTTTTTATCCCGAAAAAATAACGGGAACGGGAAAAAACTGCTACGCGGGCGAAGCTGCGAGCGGCCGCGAGTAGTATACTATATCTAACTATAGCTCCCACCTAAGTTACTTACTAAATGTATTATATGCTCATTTTAAGTCAGAACAGGCACTCTTACTGCTGGTTACTGGCTATAAATCCTCACTTAACCTGTCTGTATAATTTGTAACTTGCAACGCAAAAACCTTTAATTTATTCCCTGTCTTACAAAGTCTGGGGTGCTGGTACAGAATACTAAAGAGATAGATACTTTTAGATGTAGAATAAGACAGTATTTTCATATAAAGATATACATAACACGACTGGGTGGTCTTGAGTTAGCGACTCGTCTTCTCATCCTCATACAGTAAGAAATCCTCACCGATTTTCTCGCAATTCAGCTGGAGAAGTGATGCTAAATGAGGACACATTGGGCAATTTAAACAATCGTTCCTGTAGATAAGAATGGCTAAGGTACTTACAGCTGGCTACGTAAGCATTTATCATTTTAGAGTCCACAAATGTTTGCGTGCATAGATGATTGAAAAGGCGTCAGGGGTAACGTTTTCGCTCATGCCCCTATTTCACGGGAAAAGACAAGTTGCAAACCCATCGCCGCTGCTAATACTAATTTTAAGTAGTACGTAAGTACTAACTAAAAGTGGAAGAAAACATCGTGAGGAAACCCCTGACGATGTTTTTTTTCACTGTTTAAGAGCACTGGTATTGAGCACACATTCCAATAGAAAAATCTATTGGTGCACGACCGAATTTGAACCCATAACTTTAAGATGAGAAGGCAGGTCGATCCCATCCCAGATATACCAACAGTGTATTCAAAGTCAAAGTCAAAAAGGATTATCTTGAAACGTCTTAAATCTAGGTGAATCTAAGCGCCAGTTCCTCGCGACCCAGCCAAGAAACTGACGGCTTGGTTCCTACCGTTTTTTTGTATGATCCTGTTACAAAATAATAATAATAATGTAAATAATGAAGCTCCAGTGTGGTGCCAATCTAACTGAATGCTAAATGTATTCAGTGTATTTCAGAAAACGTGTTACTGAAAAATATCTCAAAACATGTTTCTCCATAGCTTGCCTATTTGTCATTCTTAGGGTTGGTAAGTATCGAGAAGCGATCGATACTCCAAGGTCATGGCCGTAATCCCGCACTCAGCTTATCTCCCAATCGGTTTTATGCTTCATTGTACCGTTTAATCAATTGGATCTGCACATACACTACTGTAAACAATATTAAATTACTAGCTGCCGCTCGCAGGTTCGCCCGCGTGGCAGTTTTTTCCCGTTCCCGTTATTTTTTCGGGATAAAAAGTAGCCTATATGTTAATCCAAGTTATAATCTATGTTTATTCCAAATTTCATCCAAATCGGTCTACTGGTTAGCGCGAAAGAGTAACAAACATCCATCCATCCATCCATCCATCCATACTTACAAACATTCGCGTTTATAATATTAGTAGGAAGTACAATAAACAAGCATTTGCATGCATGATAGTTGATTTGTCAGGGGTAACCTTTTCTCGACACCCCTATTTAAAAGACGCTGTAGGACCTGGGGCAGAGTTTTTTAAATAGATTAGACTTCCACGTTTGTACCACCATCTTAAGAAGTATTCTATCTATTAATACACCAAGTCAAAGTCAAAAAGCATTTATTCAGTAATATCCGCAGGGATCATCTTGAAACGTCTTAAATCTAGGTGAATCTATACGCCAGCCTTTGGTGTCAATTGCCTAACTCCTTATAGCAACACTATAACCAGTTTCCACCTTCACAGGCTCCGAGATCTGCCTCTCTAGTTCCTGCATCTACACCGCCAGCCAAGTGTTCAGCGCGCTGGACACGACCCAGGACCCTTGTGAGGACTTCTACGACTTTGCGTGTGGTGGATGGATGAGGAACAATCCTATTCCCGAGGGGAAGTCAAACTGGGGGATATTCAGCAAGATTGAGCTGCAGAATCAACTGACCATCAGATATGCTTTAGGTAAGAAGCTAGTTGACGTTTCTGGCCACTTCTTTTATTTCTAAGCCCACCACAAATAGGACGTATCTGGTATGTGATCAAATCTGGTTTAAATTTGTATCTGAGGTTTGAATGGATATTTAAATGTTTACGTGCCCAAACCATAGCTGTTACAAAACAAATGTGATTGCTGATGGAACAAGCAGATGGCCCACGTGATGTTAAGTGGTTACCATGACCTGTAATAAAGTTTCTAAAATTAAATTCTAAAATCAAATTTTAGTTTCAATCTCGTCTCAGCTTCAAAAAAATATGAAGCTGAGCCTAAGATGGGCCATTTGCTTGTTTCAATATAAGTCGTATAAAAAAAACGAGTGTGCTTTAGACCTTTAAACGAGTTGCTTGCCTATCGATCTTCTATAGGCTACATTTCGGAGAATGTACCCAGGCACTACACGACATCATACCACCATCTCCTTTCCATCATAGGACGAGTAGACGTACTAGTCAGTACCACCCTTACTTGGTAAATATACCTCCCATTCGTACCAAGCGTTTCGGTTCCACCTTTATCATGCGAACCGCTAAGGAGTCGAATTTGTTGCCAGCGTCTGTTTTTCCTAAACACTATAATCTAAGTCTCTTTAAGGCAAGACTGAATAGGTGTCTTCTAGACCGCCCTGCTTCATCGTCGGCTTCATTGTCACTTACCACCAGGTGAGATTAAAGCCAAAGGACGGTCTATCAATGATAAAAAAAAAGACCACAGCGTAACTGGCTATGAGATAAAGAACAGTGCTTTCATGGTAGCGTTAAACGTTTAACACAACCTTGTTGGAAGTCGCATTAGAAGTTTTACTTCAAAAATACTTGTGGTGGTTATTTTGTTTTGCAATGTAAGTTTGTTGTAATATGCATGATTCTTAAAAATTCGATGCTACAATTTGCTAAAATGCAGGAAAACACTGCTAAACAATTTATCGCCTTACAAAATGAACTGAATACACAGCAAACGCCAACAGTGGTTATTACTTCAGCACATAACCTGAAAGATTATGTTTATTTATGTTTTTAGATAATGCTATTTGACTTGTTTGCTCGAAAAGAGAAATAGATTTTAGTTTCAAGTTTAAACCAATAGAGCGTTATGTGGTTTAAGTTTTAGCAAGTTGAAGGATTCTGCAGAAAGGTAAAGTTAAGTTTCCTTTTTTTTTATAAAACTTGCTGATGGAACAGGTAGATGGCCCACCTGATGTTAAGTGGTTGCCATCACCTATAACAAAGTATTGCCTCGTAGGTCGCGCTCGTTAGGAACGTCCCTTACAATGCACTTCTCTACGTCCATCAACCTGAGGCAAACAGGCGTTAAGCCTCATATGCCTGTAATTTCACCGGCACCCACACCCTTCTACTATACCATACATGTATACTAGTGTATATTATTAAGTATACACAAATATATACAACTCCACACCAATTCGTCCCATTTGATTGATATATCTTCGCACGCTCGATCAATAAGTAGGTACCTTATGTAGATATTATAACCAAATTAGAAGTTTATTGTGAATTCTCGACTCAGATCACTTATCGAGTTTATATGTGAAGTAATAATTAGAACTTTACTTATATAGCCTAGACATTATAAATATTTTGACATTATAAATATTTTAACAAATAGTCCGATTTGACGCGGCGGGCGAATGTCCGTCGCAAATGTTTCGGATATCTCGGTTCGCACGCTCGATTGTATCGAGATGCGTTAAGCGCCTCTAGCGGCCTACGGGGATACTAGCGTGTCTCCATACGAAAAATTCAAGCTCAGAAACCGAAATCCCATATCCGGAAAACGAAAAAAAACTCAAAATCCGCCCTCTGCTCTCAAACCTCCCATTTATACTGTATTTCTCGTAAAACGAAAAAACCTTAGAATCAGCCCACTCGGCTCTTGTGAAGAACTCGTCCGGGGAAATATTACCACAGTGGTAGTACCACTACGCCTTATCAGCCGTTAAGAAGCTTGCTCTGTTTCTGTTTAAAGAGTGTGGGTACCGGTGAAATTACAGGCACATGAGGCTTGGTGACATGGTGGACATGGTCATCGTAACCACTTATTACTAGTGGTTCTGTGAGAACGGTAGACCTCGCTAACCCTTATAAGTTATAACCATGCAATAACCGACACTTTCCCCTCTCCCATTAACATTAACGTTACGGCAAACTTTCCAAATAAAAATATTATTCTTGGTGAAAATAACCTTTTATGTAACGTTATATAACAGTCCAGGGTGTAAAAACTCTACTCCCAGTTTTAAATGCCACCTTCTTTGGGTTGTTATTAAATAGGTTGACATGTGTATTTTAATATTTGATTTGTATATTAAGATTTTTAAATTGAGTTGTGTTTTTGGGTACAGAATAAATAAAAAGAAGGAATTTAGAAAATGTATCGCGTTTCACTAGTAGAATATAAAATGTTTATTTTTGTTAAAAATCCTTATGCTATAAATACACAAAACAATGAAATATACAAAATTATAAAATGTGTAGGTAATAATGACACTATACATCATGTATGAACATTTCTATTCCTAGAGGTAAATCCAAAATGCCTTCGATATGAAACCTATGCAGTGTTTTTTAGAACGAAGCAAAGTTTAGTAGCTTTCTAGTGTTAAATTCGCACGTATTTGGTACCTACTTTTTTGTTTTTGGAGTTTTTTCCCTATAAAATTTTTTGGAGTGGTCTTTTACAACCTGTATAAATGACAACCCATTTCAATACCCTGAATGTTTCAGAAACATGTCTGATTGTATTCAACACGTGCGCACGTGTTTCTTAGATATAAATACCAACGCGGCTCATTTACACGCAACGCTTTGCGTTGATTTGTAACAGTAGCGCCATCTAGTGAGGTATTACGTACTAATCTGCAGACTTACTCTTCTGGCGTTTTAAAACACATTTTCGTTAAAATCAGGATGCCACATAATCCTCCATAGATCTCTCCATCTCTCTCTCTCCATTCTGCGACTTTGAGCTCGTGTAAGAGACCAATAGTTAGCGGTCTTACTTTATATGGCTTTGTAAATAAATACTTACGTATAAATACTGACGTATAAATACTGACGTATTTGGTGGTTTTTTCGTTTTGGGTGGTCAACTATTTTGATAGATCCTGAACTTGTTATGGAATGGTCAGCATAACAAAGTATGGAAATCTTAAAATAAGATAACAAATAAATTATCTTTTCTCACCTACATCACGGACGATAATACTATACTGTTTCAAAGTCAAAGTAAAAAAACGTTTTACACTATGTCTCGGTGCTATGTAGACGGCTGCGAAAGCGCCTTTGTCCAAAACTCTGCATCCATGAAGGTCAAAAGACGAGCAGTCAGTATTCTCACCATCCCACCGTCAACTACACAGCCCACCACACAGCTGGGTCTGCTTCTTCAGGTTCCATGACCTTTAGATGCCCAGCGCGGTATAGCGACCGCGCATTCTTTAATTAACGGTCCCGGAGGGGTAATATTTTAAGAATATCAACCCTTCGCTATCTTCCATGGATGGCATAATATGTAACAACTGTACGCACCACCAGACGGGCAGCGGGATCTCCTAAACTCTCCTAAACTCCTAAACACTTTTAAATACTGCAGTCACAAATCAGCCACGCGTGATAACTATCGCAAACATTCCCAAGTTTGGGGAAGGTACATTCAGCAGACTTATTTAGGCTGGTGTGGTGACGTGACGTGTTATTCTATTAGCGTGGTCTCATGTGAATTTAGTGACAGCAGCGGTTCACTCACACGATATTACTGAAGCCTTTCGTGGCCGTATCCTAATATTATACGTTCTCATTTCCAGAGAAAATAAACACTACCACAGCGAGCCCGCAAGACGCAGAAGCTAAAGCCCGTATCTACTACGACGCGTGCATAGACGAAAGTGAGACTATAGAGAAACTGGCTGAAAAACCTCTAATCACGGTCATAAAGAAACTAGGCGGCTGGCACATTCTGCCCACCACTATGCTGAAGCAGCCGAAATGGGATCTACAGAAGATGGTGCAGGACGTACAAAATGCGTAAGTCATTTGCCTGGTTGAAAATGCTTGCATTAAGACACCATTGTACAAATCTATCACCAAAACTATTTCTGTGGCAAATTTTATCAAGATCGTGTGAGCGGCTATAAGGCATGGAAATAATAAACAAAGTGGAAAATAAAATAAGTTAGATTGTGGATAGCGAGACAGATAGTCATGTCATCAGACTAAAGTTCTTTGGTGGGCGTAGGCCTCCTCATATTTAGGGTTGTTTGCCGTATCTCGATTGGCAGGCGGATTGGTGATCGCAGTGTCAGTTTTTGGTACTCAGGAGAAGCTACTGTCCATCTCCTCGTGTGTCCTCTTTATCGACTTTTACGACATCCATGGGAGATAATGGCCCCTCCATTCCCTCCTGTTCTAAGCCAGTGCAGGCCATAAACAGTGTAACACTAACGTGTTAAACCGTAATATTCCAGATACAATTTGGGAGGTCTTTTCAACTGGGCTGTGACAGAGGACGATCGGAACTCCTCGAAACATGTTATTGTTGTAAGTATCCTACTGCAACTGGCCGAGGTCTTTTCTAGAAAAGAGGTCGGCTAGATTTTGTGGGCTGATTACGGCCTCTTGCACAGAATAAAAAAAACACTGTATAATGTACCTACATGCTATAAATACATACCGGTGACAGCAACAAATCGCTTAAGGTGCTTTTTAGGGAACAATGAGCAAATCATTAAGTGTGACATGGATTGAGGCTCTATACCGCATTCTCTACTGTGATACTTCTGAGTAGTCCCATTTGCTCAAGTTTATTTAAATCCGTAGCCTGTTTAGAGACTTCCAAGTGGGCCATTTACACAAGCAATTCAATCATATTTGTCGCGTGTTTCAACTGTTCTTGTTAGTTTTCGATTTCCGCAGCATACCCTAGTCTAGTGCGAGGTTATATAGAATGCGAGGTACTGTAATGTTTGCTTGATTATTTTCAGTTGGATCAAGGGGGTCTTAACTTGCCCACGCGCGATAACTACTTAAACAAAACTGCCCACAAAAAAGTACTGGATGCTTATCTTGACTACATGACCAGAATCTGCGTCCTCCTTGGCGCAAACAAAACTGAAGCCAAAACACAAATGAGTAAAGTTATAGACTTTGAATCTGACCTGGCGAATATCACTACCCCTTCTGAGGATAGGAGGGATGAAGAGGGATTGTATAATCCGTATACGATCAGACAGTGGCAGAGAGAAGTGCCGTTTATAAACTGGACTGCGTTCTTCAATGATGCTTTTAAATTAGTGAACAGAACTGTGAGTATCTTGATTTTAAGTCTTAAAACAGTAGGCCTTATCGATAAGAGCTATGGTTCTTAGCAGTCAGGACAAAGATTCTTATAATTGGTGTAGATTAATACCAATTAGAAGAATCTTTGTCCTGCCTGACTGACTAACTAATATACAACTCATAGCTTCAACCACTGGTAAGTTGGGATCTCGTATCTAGATCTCATCATTGCAATCCTGAGTTCATTATTGCTTTTAGAATACATAGTACCTAAATAATAATAATGCTAGACAATCCACACAGCATCATCTCTACTTCGTTTAGTAGTAATTGAGCTCTTAGTGAAGGGCTCGTCCGATTGGAGATTCAGCAAATGCATGGCTCGCTAGGATAATAATAATAATAATATGTTCTTTTTCAGATATTGGACACAGAAAGGATAGTGGTATATGCGCCGGAATACTTTAAAAACCTCACTAAAGTTATAGGAAAATACAGCAAAACTGAAGAAGACCTAAGGTGAGACCCTAGTAGGTTTTTTCTGAATCAGGGTGTTGAGATACCTATTTAGGAGCGAGCTCATACTTTCTGCTACCCGCGTGGAGATCTTTACTTCCAAGCAGGTATCATTTTAAAGCCATTCCATTACCACGAAGCGTTGGTGTAACTTTCTTGGTCATTCTTAACCAGTAAAGGTCCTTCAGAGTAGGTTTCAGCTTTAGCAGTCGTTAAACCACGAAAGTCTTTGGTTGGCCAAAACACTACGTTACCAGAATTGGCTACTAGGTAATTGCTTCTTTTTGAGCCAAGACAAGTGTAAAGGAGAACTTGCATTTTCTTCGAATAGCTTGCAGCCTATCTGTTGCTTTATCGTCTGTCGTGATTCTTCTGTCGTCCTATAATATGTAGGTACAGTCAGCTGCACTAGAATGTGTACAAGTTGTAACTTTAAAAATGGTTTCACAGCGGTGCTAAAAATATTTACACGATTATTATTTAAAAAATAAGTGAGGTCATCAACTAATTTCATGACTTTTAAGTTTTTGAGGCGTAAGAGTTCATTGTTTTGCTGTAAAGTATAACAAAGTGCAGCTGACTGTACACCGGATAAGAAAGAAGGTGGATGTTCTACTCCTTGTATCAGGACTCCGAATTCGGAATGTCTTCACTCAGGCCTTTGATTATTTGCTACACTGTAGTCAAGTCGACTACACTCGGGTTATAGCTAATTTCTGCAACAGCAAACCTGTGACCATACATTAGGTACGTCAAAGTCAAAGTCGAAAATCATTTATTCAGTAATATCCGCAGGGATCATCTTGAAACGTCTTAAATCTAGGTGAATCTAAGCGCCAGTTCCTCACGACCAAGCCTAGAAAAACCGACGACATTGTTAGAATCGTTGGATAAGAAAGGGCCTAACATCATTCTTTCTGGAAACCTTTGTGTGAGCCCTATGATGATAATGATAAAACCTATGACCGGAATCATTATTTCACAGCCGTCGCAGCTCAGTTCGTAGTAACCCTGCCTGCCTTCTGCGCTGTAGGTGGTGCGTTCGATTCCCACCGAGAACAAACATTTGTGTGAATGAACATAGATGTTTGTTCTGTGTCTGGGTGTTATATTGTATTCTAAGTACCTATGTATTTACAAAAAAAAAGTATATAAAGTATTCTATCAGTCATCTGGCTCCCATAGTACAGTCAGCTGCACTAGAAAGTATACAGTTCGTAACTTACAGAATGGTTTTACTGCGTTACAATAAATATTTACAGGGCAAACACTTAAAAAATAAGTGAATTTATTAGTTAATCTCACGATTTTTTAGTTTAACGTTTTTATACCGGTTTGAAAGTTACGTACGAACTGTATACATTCTAGTGCAGCTGACTGTACAAGCTATGCTTAGTTTGGGGCTAGATGATGTTGTGTAAAAATGTCCACAAATATTTATTATTATTATTATTATTTCAGAACATTAAAAAGCTACATGATGTGGCAAGTATCCCGTTCACTTTCCTCCTACTTGTCGAAGCCGTTCCGAGACGCTACCAAGATACTTCGCAAAGCACTCTTCGGGTCTGAGGGTTCAGAGGAGTCTTGGCGATACTGTGTGACTGACACCAATAATGCTATAGGTAAGTTGATACCACCAAGCCCACCACAAACGATAACAGTTTTTTTTTATACAACTTGTTGATGGAACAAGCAGATGGCCCGCCTGATGTTAAGTGATTACCATCACCTATAACAAAGCATTGCCTCGTAGGTCACGCTCGTTAGGAACGTCACCGACGATGCACTACTCAGTGTTCATCAACCTGAGGCATACAGGAGTTAAGCCTCATGGGCCTGTTATTACAAGTGCAGATATATCTGAGCAGATCTCTACCAAGCATAGGTATTGTAGTCATGTCTTATCAACCAAACTCTGGGCATGAAATGCTATCAATTGCAGTTGGATTTCATGATCTGCATGAACTGCATCACCTCAGCTGTTGTGTTGTGACACGTCATGGGGAGAGGGCTAAGTAGATCTTCAAAGGTGTTGAGGATTATAAAACCTGAAAGATTGTCACTGTGCTTGTAGTTTCGTAGCCCTATTTCTATTTGATGAAATATCAGCTGCTTGTTATTCTATTAATCCAGTCTTTAAGTAGTAGCAGAGCTCTTAGTGAAGAGCTCGTCCGGGGAAGTATTACCACCATGCCTATTTCTGCCGCCAAGCTTGCTGTGTTCCGGTTTGAAGGGTGTGGGTGCCGGTGAATTACAGGCACACGAGGCTTAACACCTGTATGCCTCAGATTGATGGACGCAGAGTAGTGCATCGTAAGGGCACGTTTATAATGAGCGTGACCTGCGAGGCAATGCTCTGTTATGAGTAATGGTGGCCACTTAATATCGGGTGGGCCATCTGCTTGTTCCATAAGACAAGTCACATAAAAAAAAGAGTCGTAACCAAATTTTTATATTTCCAGGATTTGCTGTAGGAGCCATGTTCGTGCGCCAAGTGTTTCAAGGTGAAGCGAAGACGCAAGGAGAAGGCATGATTAACAACATCAGGAACGCTTTCAAGGAGAACCTGAAGAATCTGGATTGGATGGACGCGGAGACGAGGAAAGCAGCGGACTCTAAGGCTGATGCTATCACTGATATGATTGGTATGATGGGTTTTGAGTATTATATCATGTTTTTAGGGTTTGTAAGCTGAACTTACAAAAGGGAAACAGGGGGCTGATCATGTAACTTCTGTTAGCATCAAAACCTTGTCGCATGTTTTAAATATGACAGATTTTCTATGGCAAATCTGTCATATTTGACACATGTGACTGGATTTTGGTGCTAACAGAATTACATGAACAGGGGGCAGGCCTCGGTCAGTTTGGGCATTCATCGTTGCCTAACATAACAGGTTTTTTTTTAAATATGACTTGCTAATGGAACAAGTAGATGGCCTACCTGATCTTAAGTGGTTACTCACACCTACAACAAAGCATTGCCTCGTAAGTCACGTTCGTTAGGGACGTGCCTTACAATGCACTCAAAGTCAAAGTCAAAGTCAAAAGGCATTTATTCAGTAATATCCGCAGGGATCATCTTGAAACGTCTTAAATCTAGGTGAATCTAAGCGCCAGTTCCTCGCGACCAAGCCTAGAAGAACCGGCAAGAAACTTACGGCTTGGTTCCTACCGTTTTTTTGTATGATCCTGTTACAAAATAATAATAATGTAAATAATGAAGCTACAGTGTGGTGCCACTACCACACCAAGACGAATATACCCTGAAAATTTCAAGTCTCTACGATCGGTGGTTTAGGCTGTGCGTTATTTCAGTCAGTCAGTCAGGGCATGGAAACTTATAACATATTCACTTGATCATATTATTTTTATTCCAGGATTTCCTGACTATATTCTGGACAAGGCGGAGTTAAGCAAGCAGTATGAAGAACTGACGGTGAAGCCGGATCAGTACTTCGAGAACAACATCGCTTTCAACGTGTTCAGTCTTAAGAATGACCTGTCAAAGCTCGATAAGCTCGTGAACAAAACCAAATGGGGTAGGTTGTTCAACAAGCTTGGATCCTAGTAGTAGAGTGCGAGTCGGACTCGCGCACGAAGGGTTCCGTACCATTATCAATATCTTCTAGGCTTGGTCGCGAGGAACTGGCGCTTAGATTCACCTAGATTGAAGACGTTTCACATGATCCCTTTCTTTCTTCTTCTTTTTTCCTGCGGATTTTACTGAGTAAATGCTTTTTGGACTTTGACTTTGACTTATCAATAATAAAAAAGACAGAATAATCACGTTTTTTGTATGAGAGCCACCTTAAATATTTATTTTATTTTTTTTTAGTATTTGTTGTTATAGCGGCAATAGAAATACATCATCTGTGAAAATTTCAACGCTCTAACTATCACGGTTTATGAGGTACAGCCTGGTGACAGACGGACCGCAGGCAGACAGACGTGACATGATTTTTCTGTCTTTTTTATTAGAGATAATAGTACGGAACGCTTCGTACGCAAGTCCGACTCGCACTTAGCTGGTTTTTTGTTTTTTTTTACGACTTTCTGGTGGAACAAGCAAATGGTCTGCCACCAAAGCCTCATTCGGACTTACCTTTGCCATGCTGGTTCACAGCAACCTCTATGCATGTAACTTTATCTAGATTTATAAGCTATCCTTGTGTACAATAAAGTGTTATCTATCTATCTATCTTTACAGGAATGACTCCATCAACCGTGAACGCTTACTACACTCCGACTAAGAACCAGATAGTATTCCCCGCTGGGATTCTTCAGCTGCCTTTCTACGATGGAGACAACCCCAAGAGCGTTAACTACGGAGCCATGGGTGTCGTTATGGGACATGAGCTGACACATGCTTTTGATGATCAAGGGCGGGAGTACGATATGTGAGTAAAACTAAATAACCATTTATTATACTAATTTTAAGAATCTTTGTCCTGACTGACATATAGACAAAGCACAACTTCAACTGCTGGTCGTAGAGATTTGAAATTTTTGAAGTATATTCATTTAATTCGCAGAGATATAGGTACGAAGAAAAGATTTTTTTTTTGAACCTGATACAAAACGCTGAATATTACAAATTCCTGACCCCATAGTAGGAGTTCTAAGTAGGTACCTAACAAGTAAACCAGGATCATTTTTATATTACCTATGTACGTGCATAATCCTACAGCGAATCAAACCTGTAACGTCCGTATTGACAAAACAACAACGAGGCGAGATAAAAGCAATATAATGCATTTCCTGTTCCTATTTGACAGAATCCTAAATCTCTAGTCGTAGCGTAGCCCTAACCAAAGAATATGGACTAAAAGCAGGCCCTAACAATTGAATTCTATCGCCCGCCCACTACCGCCCAGCCATCATTTTTGCGACTAACTGTATTCTACCTTTTGCACTCCGAATACTTTTCAAATTGTAAAGGCGAGACCGCACTTATTTCAGCAGGTACAATCGCAGACTTAATCATATTTTTATATTTTTATAGGTACGGTAACCTCAACCAATGGTGGAACAACATAACAATTGGGCGTTTCAAGGAGCGAGCGAAGTGCATACAGAACCAGTATTCTTCTTACAGTATGGAACATCAGAAACTGAATGGGAAACAAACGTTAGGTACTCGTATTTGCATTATTATAACCTAATAAGCATAACTAGATGATGTGATAACTGACGTTCTATATTTGATACCATTTCATATTTTCAGGAGAGAATATAGCAGATAATGGTGGATTAAAGGCTTCTTTTCATGCTTATCTGAACTACAGCAAGACCGCCAAAATGAATTTGACTTTACCAGGACTACACTACAACCATCGACAGCTATTTTTTATATCCTTTGCTCAGGTGACTATTTAGAAAGATTTTATCTTAAGTATATTTTTGTTTTGATTATATAATATTATGTTATTTATGTCCGCCTGCGACGCAGAGGTTGCGGGTTCGATTCCCGCCTTGGGATAAATGTTTGTACGATCTGCAAATATTTATTCCAGGTATTCCGGGTATTTTCTATGTATAATAAAAAATATGTATATATGTAATATATTGTATTAAGTATATCAGTCATCTAGTACCCATAACACAAGCTCTGCTTAGCTTAGGGCTAGATGATGCTGTGTGGATCGTCCAGCATTATTATTATTATTATTATTATTAATTAAAATGTACCTACCTACATTGCTCAACGGTAGGTGAATTCTAAATTATCATTATAATATTTCAGGTTTGGTGTTCAGCGATGACAAAAGAATCTACTAAAATGCAAATTGATAAGGATGACCACACAGTTGCCAAGTATCGAGTGATTGGACCTATATCAAATTTGAAAGAGTTTTCTGATGAATTCAAATGCCCGTTAGGATCCAAAATGAATCCTAAAGATAAATGTGTGGTCTGGTAATGGTGTTATATTAAAAGTATTATTGCTAACAAGCTTTAGCGATTTGTTTCTAGCGACAGGTGTAAAGGAATTGAAATAGATTATAGACAAAATGGTTAAAAAAAATTATCTAAGAGTAGATGAAGGCCAAAAATGTATAAAGTTTATCGTGTTGTTTACAGTCAAGGGCAAAAGTAATGTCAAAAGAGTTTAATTATAATTTAATATAAAATTACAAGGATCTCTACAAACATCGTCATAAAAATGAGATCCACCAGCTTGTACAATATATATTGTTTTAATTAAATTTCACGTTGATATTGTTATTTTAAGAATTTTAATGGTTGAATTAATGCAAACACTAAGATATTATTAAGCCCCTGACTGTACACACATCTAGGTAAGATTATATGTACAGCCGCTTGCACAGAGATGGTTACGCATCATATCTCTCAAAAATGTCATATGCCCACTTAGACGTGAACAGCAAAATAATAAATGAATGAAAATTGTGTATTGTTGCTTACAAACTAACCAGGATAGAAAAACAATACAGGCAATAGATTTCGCTAATCTAAGGTAGTAATGACAGCTATCACATAAAAAAAATTCAAAATTATGAATTGTATCTTAGTGCAAGCAACTGTACCTACACATTTAATGGCACAACAAATTAGTACATTTACCCTACCAACTTATAATTATATTGTATGAGCTTAGCGTTGTTGCAGTTTAATTATAACTTTGTAATCATTGTAGGTACCAATCGTGAGGTTTGTAATAATTGGTATGACAGATAGATGAACAAGTAGTTAACAAGTTTTTTTTGATTTGCTGAATCATTAGTTCTGACCAAGACATGTTACTTTAAGTTTAGATTATAGTTTATGTTCTCTTATTTAAAAATAACTAATTTAAAACAACGGCTAAATAAAACATATCGATTGGCATCATAGCTCAGTTGGCAATAGCTCTACCTTCAGTGCTTGTGGGTTCAACCCCTACCAATATCAAATATTTGTGTGTTGAACATAGATATTTGTTCTGTGTATATATGCTAGGCCGAAAACGCTGCGCTAGCGAGCGTTTTTTGCGTAACACGGCGCAAGATACGCTCATTATGTTTTCGGCCTTGTAATGTATTCAAAGTGTGCATTAGCAAAAAAGAAAACCTATAAGTATTCTATCGAGTTCACCTAATACAAGCTTTGCCTCGTTTGGAGCTTGATGGTGATGCAATTTATTTCTGATTTTATTATATTTAGATATCTATAAAAGTAAGCAAACATGCGAACAATCTTATCAAATTAGATGATGATAAAATGTGTACTTATTAGTTTATAAAACCAATAATATTAGCTTTTCGTTATTACTTACGATTTTTTGTGTCAGTACATAAATATAAATAATATAGTGCCATGTTTTCAAACAAAATAATTGTTAACTATAGGTATTTGCTTTTAAAATGCGGGTCATTAGTCAAATACTTTATCAACATATTTATTTTATAGTAACATTAAAATAGTAGTAGCACCTATGTAGGTATTTATAATAAATAGTGTTTCATAATGTTCACTATATTTTTTACGCTATAGTGATTGTATTGTAAATTTATCGTTTTCGATTATCAAAATATTCTATTTAATAATTTATTTTACTGTTATATTTTACTCTGACTAGGTACATTTTAAGAATTATTATAAGTACAATCTTTCACCTACTTTAGGTTAAGAATAACATTTTTATCTGTATTTACCTAATGAACCAGTAAGATTATAATTAATTTGAACCTGGTTAGTATCAGCCCGTTCGTTTTGTAGTCGTTAGAATAAGAGCCACTTTCGAAAGTTCAGTTGTACCAAGCCTTTTTGTGAGATTTTATATATGCATTACACGTAAATTTACATTAGACAGTACATTACCATGTACAATTAGAATCATCCTGCCAGTAATTCTACCCTGAGAAGTATTTTATCCATTTGCTTGTACAGTTTAGAAATTAAAACATCAATGTTAGATTTATAAACATGGTAAGTTATCGTGTCGTTATAACATCAGTTACATAAAAAAGAGTAGTAAATATATAATCTTTTAAATACATAAATACTTACAAAATAACGGATTTTTTGCGAGAATAACATTGTCTTCAAACATAGGTATTGATAAAATAACCTAGATTTTCGTATCCTAGGTTTAATTTATAATTATATAGCACTAATAATCGTTACTTATTCTCCAAAATACAGTGTAGTAAGTTAGTAAATTAATTAATCTCACAATATTAATTAAATTATTTGAATCTATCAACCTTATCTTAGGTAGCTACTATAATGGCTGGTCCAACGAGAATTGAAAGACCTGTCGGCATCTAAGTGTAATTTAAAGTCAAGCGTAGTTTAGATAAAGGAAATCAATGTAGCCTATAGTATTACTCATCTCAGTATTAATTTTATGCTACCCAATTATGAAACTCGGGTATCTAATCTCCCTACATTTTTGAAAAATGTTTCCGCGGGTGAGTTGTGAGTATCTCACGGTTGATCATCAAACACTTTGTTAGCGCATCGTATTGACATTTGAACTTTAGTCGGTAACTCGGATGTCAGTGTGATTCGGCTATGTTACGAATGTCAAATTTGTTCGGGCTTGGCCTTCTGAAATAAATAGCGCCTTTTACGATACGCCAACATTCGCTCCTTTTTTCGGTATTGCGGGATCATGCTACATAAATGAAATTGGTTTTCGTTTTCAAATACTATTTAAATATACCTAATGGTCCTACAATCGTCTATCTGGTAGGTAAGGTTTTTGAAGTGTGGCGCTAGGTTTTTTATGTAGTAAGTAGGTTACCTAGGTATCTAGAAAGTTATGAATCTACTAGGTATAACATGACTATTATTCCTTTGAAACCCGTACAAGTTTAATTTTACCATCTACTTTATGACTGATTTGTATTGTATTTATTATAAGATTAAAAATTGTTTCTGGATTTGCGATTGGTGTTTTACTGTTGAACATTTAGTGATAAACACATAAGCAGGTAGTAGGTACAGTCAGCTGCATTAGAATGTATACAAACTGAAACTTTCAGAATGGTTTTACAGCGTTACAATTAAAATTTACAGGGGGAAAACTAAAAAAATAAGTGAACTTTTTAGCTAATTTCACGATTTTTGAGTTTTTACTGTTTAAGAGTTTACTATAAGGTTCGATTACCGTTTTGAAAGTTATGAATTGTATACATTCTAGTGCAGCTGACTGTACCTATCTACTCAATATGTAGACGTACCTGTAAGTTTATCAGGTAAGAGCCGATTTAACCTATAGAATTGCACAACGGCACAAACTGAGTAGGTAGGTACCTTCTTAGTCCTTACTTATCTAGTATTTAGCGGAGCTTCTTGTGAAAGAGTATGTTTAGGTAAGTACTTATGAATTTACGTCTACATACGACTAACTATTCGTCTCAGAATTAAAAACGCAGTGCAACTACGTAGGGTGTGACCTCTGTGGGTATGCGCTGTTATGTTATGCAATTGATTTAGGTAAGTTGAGGTAATCGGTAATGGGCATTAAGGTTTAACAAGTCGGTACGTTGTCCATACAAACGCTGTAAGCGTTTAATGTCTACTATTTATTAACGTGCGTCCGAAGTTAAGTTTGATACTAAATCTTGTAACGCTTGTAACTTTCAAGGTAATCTGATTTAACTGTAGACTATAGGGTAACGAGCCTAGATAATTCAGTATCAAACTTAACTTCGGACGCACGTTAGTAAATAGTAGACATCTTGTTTAACCTTAATGAAACTTTCATTTACTTAAGTACCTAAGTACCTGTAAATAATTTACCATGCCGCTCCCACATATTTTTTATGCCATAGATAAATTAAAAGGTAAATTACGCAAATGGAAAGCTAATATGTACAAAAACATTTTCTATTTAATTTTAACAACAATTGGACCGTAATGAACAATACTAGACTTCTGTCTACGACTAGACTAGTCTTTTGTCAAGTGAGGTTCTGGCCTTGCACTTTGAATGCGATTCTGAGAATGTATATATCAAACTTTTGTAACTGCCAACTTCAAATTACTTATGTGACAGTTTCTGACAGATGTAATGCTGTTCGGAAATGTTGATCCAGAAATTCAGCAAATGGCGTTCGGTGCCGTAGCAAAAATTTATTGATGAGAGCTGAAAACATGTGTTTCGTAGGATTTTTCGTATAACCGATAATATTCTGATCGTCGACAGATACTACCTGTTTAGCGGTTTGGCGCTCAAAAACAAAAGCTATTGAAATTCTATCCTAATGTTCTGTCGGTAAGTTCTGGGTCCTAAAATGAATATAAGTTTTCTATTGCAAAAAAACATTTCCCACCTTTGCTAAGAAGTCAGAAGCAGCGTCACGGGACCATATTTCTGACTCTGTCAGTCTATATCAGATTTAAGCGCTCATTTATTCTGGTGGAAATGCTATGAAAAATTATTTGTTTGTAGATAATGTAGGTATGTAGGTAATATAGGAGGACAGAGGTATGGAAACTTGGTAAGATTTAACCAGTCTTGATAGCCATTAAATTTAAAATACTTACCAATGTAATTTGAAGGTATGAATAAAAGAAAGTTGAGTGTTGTACGTTGAGATTATTGAAAGTTGAGTATTGTACACAGGGAAATTAAAGATATCCACATAAATGTTGTTAAAAAACAGATGGTTTAGGTACCTACTGTGTTTCAGGAGAGAAGTTTAGATAGACCCAATGGAGCAAATTGTGGTTAAAACCGAGATCCAGAATAATGGAGAAATACTATTGTACTACGTGGATGGTAAGTACTTAATACTCCTAAAATAAGACTGTTTGGTATTTTCAGGATCTAGGGGAAAGTTAGGACTATTATTGTTCTAGCTTACTATTATACACAACAATACATTTAATATTTTTTTTTTATATTTCTTAACATTTTTACACAACTTTATCTAGCCCCAAACTAAGTGTAGCTTGTATTATAAGAACCAAATGACTGATAGAATACTTATATAAGTACATTAATTTTTGTAAATTACCCAACTTAATACAAGACAACACCCAACATGGATGTTCTTCACGTTAGTCCTTGGTGGGGATCAAACCCACAACCTACAGGACAGAAGGAAGAGCTATTACTAATTTTGAGCTGTGAGGCTAGCCACATGGATGACTGGTTGTGACTGCAAAGCTCCTATTTAGATAGATAACTCTTTATTGTTCACCACACAGAAACATAATACAGGACATATACACAGCGTGGTTAAACAATGGGCGACCTTATCGCTGAAAGTGATCTCTTCTAGGTAGTAGATAGGTAGTAGATTTAGTCAGTGAATAGGAGCTTTAAGAGATTTGAATTTAAGAAATAGATAAGTAGGTAATGAATTGACCATGTAACTCATGACTTTTTGATAACTCTCATGGTTTAAGATTTTGCCTCACTGACCCTGGAAAAAAACTCAACCTGTATACTTTACTAAAATACCTACTTATAGTAATATCCAGACACAGATCAAACATCTTTGTTTTTCTTTGGTATGGATTGAATACACAACTTTCAGCACAGAAGGTCCAGCTAATAACAAATCAAAAACCTAAAAATTGACCTGCAAACTTAATATCATATCACCATTATCATTTTCAGAAAATGGAGAAAACCAGCAGGGCATAGTAACAACACTCGAGAATGTTGATAACACTGGAACACCAATACAAGAAAACTACATACTCAGCAACCTTGAAGACTTTGTCGACGATTCCTCATTGCATGATGCTGAAATCGAGGAGCCCGAATCACTATCTGATTGGTCTGATGAAGATACCAAACAACTCCTCATATTTTATTATGACAATAAACAGTCATTTGCTGTGTGTGGAATAGCACAAAGGAGACACATATGGAATGTTGCATGTAAAACCATGCTCATCGGCAAACACCCTGAGAGCTGTGATTTGAAACTAGAAGAATTAAAACTAAAATATATTGATGTTTGCAACTACACTGAAAAAGGTATTGTTGTTAAATGGCCACTGTTAGATATTTGCCAGAAAGCATTTCATGATGATGTGGCATTAAAATGTTTCAGTACCAAAATATCCAAGCCGAAAATAGCAGTGATAAAGGAAGAAGTACCTAAACCTCCTGAAAATATGACAGTTACAGTCAAGCAAATGAATCCAAGAACTGGAGATGAAAATGTCATAGAGATGCTGAATTTGTACTTGAAGTATAAACATGATTTTCAGACAGAGCACTGGAGTAAAGATCTATGGGAAACTATAGCTATGGAAATGGGACAAAGTGATGATGCGGACTATTGGCATAAACGATTCTTGAACTATAAACAACATTACATCTGTACTCTTATCAAACAAAAAGAGAAAGGACTTAACTCCGTCAGTTGGCCGTACATGGATCTTTTTGATAAAATTTTCAAAGATGATGAAAATTTTCTCAAAAAATACTTGAAGACTACTGAGTTAGATGTCAAGGAACCCATAACAATAGAAGAACCAGTAGACACAGAGCATGATTGGAACACTGCACATATAACAATTCTAGGAAAGTACTACCTTGATTCCTATGAAGAGTTTGAAGATCCTACGATACCAGACATGTTTTTATGGACTGAAGTGGGCAGATTACTTGATAAAAAACCAGAAACATGTAAAGCAAAATATACGAAGTTACGTGAAAAGCATTTAGAGAGTTACATTGCTGGTGGGTACAGCTTAGAAGACCGAACTGCAATATCAATAATCTTAGACCATATCATATCTAATGATGTGAAGAAAATACTTAATGAAGCTGCAAACATTGGTACATTAAAGCCGTGGAAGACAGAGCATACTGACGAGTTAGTTCAGTTTTTCCATGAATATGTAGCTGTATTCAAAGATACGGTTTGCTACTTTGTTTGTTGGGAAGCAGTGTCCAAAAAGCTAAAGAAAGATATAAAAGTTTGCAAGCAACAATGGGATGAGCTTGTGACATTGTATAAATCTATTTTGGAGGATAAAAAAGATGATCCCGATCTGGAGATTGACTGGAGGTATATAGAAATGTTTGACAGGATCTTTGATTATGGCATGGATGGCACGTTTATCAGGGGGTATGCTGATAATTCGCAATTTGGTGATGGTGGAAAAGTTGGTGGTAAGTTACTTGGCAAAGAATAGTCCTCCTCAATCATATTTCTTTTTTTTTTTACTCCGACTTGCTCATGGAACAAGCAGATGGCCAAACTGATGTTCAGTGGTTACCATTATTTTTTAAAGACTTTATTTCTCACAAGAACTATAGTTCACTTAAGGTGAGATACAAATTTAAAAATCATTATTTAATTTAATTTATGACAAAGCTTTATCAACCTGAGGCATACTGGTGTTAAACCTCATGTGCCTGTAATTTCACCGTCAAACCCACACACTTCAAAACGGAACACGCGGCGCTGCTTGGCGGCAGAAATAGGTATCGTGGTAGTACTTCTCCGGACGAGCCCTTCTCTGGGAGCTCTACCACTGCTACAATCTCATTGGTATAGTATTTGGTTATAATATTGCCTAACCCTACTCGTTAAAACATCGTGAGGAAATCAGTTAGTACTCTAGCAGCGGCAATTGGCTTGCAACCTGTCACGTACGGAATACTAACTACTGCAAAATGTAGGTATGTACCAAATGTACTATCTGGACATATCTCTGACTACCCCTTAGACATCCTCGAAGAATCTCGAGTAGGTACTTGGTACTAAGCGATCGGAGGGGATATTTACCGTGCTTGGGGATTAAAGTCGTGATGCTATTGATATAATGTACCATTGTGCTATTACTTAGCATTCTGGTTAACTGTTAGCTAACTAGTTTCCTCACGATGTTTTCATTCATCGTTTGAGAGGATTGGCATTTGACACATATATTTTAATATTTTTTTGTTTCAGTAAAGAAAGTCACTATAAATACAGATACTGAGGTATTAAATACTCAAACGGAGATAGTTGAAGACCACACCACGCCTCGTACTGACCCTAGATCTACGAAAATCTTAGAGTTCTACCTCAAAAATAAAGACAAGTTTCTAACCATGAAGAATAAACTTGTTCTATGGGAACCGTTAGCTAAAGAAATAGATATGAACACCACACAATGCTCTCATCGTTTCAGACATCTCAAACAGTCATACATTGAAACGGTGCAGAAAGAAATCGACCAACCAAAAGTAAACGTCACCTGGCCTTATTATGCGTTGTGCAAGAAAGTGTTCGGCTACCGGACAATAAAAACCAAGTTAAAGCAAGGTACATTGAGTGCAGAAAATGATTGGTTGTCAAGAGAACTGAAATTGCTTATATCATTCTTCTCTAAAAACTTCGATGAAATCAATGATAATGTAGATGATTTGTCTAAATGGGAGCCCCTGGCTACTGAACTGGGAAAGTCGCAGTTAGGGTGTAAGGATAAGTTTGTGGAGCTTAGGAAGTGTTATAGGTAAGTTTTCTCTTTTTTTTTATAAAATTGAAACAAGCATATGGCCCACCTGATGTTAAATGGTTAAATATAATTATAACAAAGCATTGAAAGAAAGAAAGAAAGAAAACATATTTATTTGCTGACTCTGACACAACACAAAACAATGTATAAAAGAACAACAAAAGGGGCCAAGCAAGAGTCGCAAAACGGTCCCTAACTCAGCATGAAGTTAGTTAGCGCTTACAGTCAACTAACGCTGGTCTTCCGCTAGAGCCCTGTAGGTAATGTCACGGACAACCTTCACATAATCAGTAAAATTTAATACAAATAAAACACCCTACACCCCCAGCCCAGCTACATTGCCTTTTAGGTCACGTTAGTTAGGAACGTGCCCTACAATACACTGCTCTGCGTCCATCAACCTGAGGCATACAGGTGTTAAGCCTCATGTGCCTGTAATTACACCGGCACCCACACCGTTCAAACCGGAACCCAGCAAGCTGCTTGGCGGCAGAAATAGGATCTCAGGAGGTGGAGATTCAGTAGCCCCTTCTACTAGATTCAAAGGACCTAGCACGAACAAATCTGACGGTTGTGGCGTTAACATATCGTACCAAGATCTGAGTTACACTCGCAACCAGGCAACAAGCCTTAGTTGCGTTATCGATACCACGCAAATGTAAATCAAAAGTCAACACGATATGCTTACGTCACAAACGTAACATTTATTCGTGCTAGACTTCCAGGTCCAGAGCTACGGTAGTTCCGATAGATATAGCCAAACTATCGATTTTTACAGAAAGCTGAAAACCATGAAGACCAGGAACCCTGATGTGAAAATCTCCTGGACTCATTTCGCCATGTTCGACAGAATCTACAACGAGAGGGAAGGTCCCATGGCTATGGAGGTGGACACGATGGAGGAAGAGCATCTGGATATGGATGGACTGGAAATGCCTGATGTTGGAGGTATGATTTACAAATTCTCATTACTTCTGGGCTGATTCAAAGTTACTTAATAGTTTGGTCTTAATTAAACCTATATAGCTTAATTATATATCTAGCTATAAGACCTCATCGGCTGAAATAAGACGCCGGTTCTGTTCTCGGGATGGGACAAAATTTGCATATTCTACAAATATTTTTTCTGTGTGTTGCGATTTTGATAATCTAGTCTAAGTCTAATCTAGATAAGTATCCAATATACAGAAAACCCAGTTGTGAGCTTAAGTGGTTTCTAAAAGCTTATTGGAAGTGTAATTTATTTCTCTTTATCGTTACAGAAGAAGATTATGAGTGTATCATTGTCCTACAAGAAGGTCAAGACTTATCAGACATCAGTGATGCACAAATCATCATACAGAATCCTCGTACACCAACGCAAATTATACAAGAAACAGAAAAGGTCTCCGAAACGGTCCCTGAGCAACTCCCGAAGGCAACTTGGACTAAACGCGCGAAGAAACTACTCCTGATATATTATATCAATTACATGAGATCCCATAGGGGGAAAAAGATCAATCAGAAACAACTATGGGATGAGGTAGCGAGTAAAATACCAAACAAAACTCACAGTCAATGCAAAAAGATGTTCAATAAACTAAAAAATGCGTACAAGAACTCCGATGAGGTTAAGCAAAAGAGTAATCCGTTACACAGTTTGATGGAGAAGGTATTAAAAATAAAACCTAAAATATCTATAAGTCCAATCAAGGATGCTAAAATACAGAAAACGTACAAAGATGTTGAGATGGTTCCTACAAAAGTTGAAAGCGCATTGACTTACTACTTGAGTCATATTGACGATTTCGTCGACCCGAAGTTTGAAAAGAAGTTTTTGTGGACTGAACTGGCACAGCATATTTCGGAGCCAGTAAACAAAGTGTATAACAAGATAAATTATCTAAAGCAAGCGTATAATGTCGAGACGCAAGAAATAGACGGACATAAGACTGAATGGAGTGGTATTCTAAACGAAATAATAGCTAAAGAAGTTTCTATTAACGTTTTGTTAGAAACAAAGATTCTTACCAGCGACAAACCTTTATTCGAAGAAGACGAAACCAATTGGTCTGAAGACCTTATAGAAAACCTTTTGACCTGGTATTTAGGTAATCTAGACAAGTTCAAAAACCCTAAGTTTAATCGTAGTTACTTATGGATGGAAGTGTCAGCAATTTTGAATAAAAGTCCTGTGGTTTGTTCTAAGAAAATGTCTGAAATACGGACACAGTACAGGAATATGGTCAAGAATTGTCCTGTGGAGTTAAATTGTTGGAAGTTTTTGGAACTCTGTCAAAAAATCTATGGCACAGGGAAAAGGAGTAGTGAAACTGATAGTAGTCATTGATAAACTAACCGCCGAATACTCAAACGCAACATAAATTTAATCACGTCTAAAGTAGCGAATTTTTGACAGTTTGCAATGAAAATCTGTCAAAAATTCGTCACTTGAGACGTGCTTAAATGAGATGCGTTTGAGTATTTGGGAGCCTTACTTAAAAAAGTCACTCAAAAGATAAACAACGTTTAAACTATTACTATTCCTTATCAATCGGCGATGACAAACTGTGACAGGAGACATTTTACGATATACTTAAATAATGTTTATAATTATAAAGGTCACTATGGTCACTGGAATTTTTTGGACATACATTGCTTCTCACACGTAGATCGCAGTTGCAGTTAATGCGTATAAATGCGTAATGGAGTGTCCAGATACCAGACCAGACCAGATATGGCCTTTGGGTGTACTTCGAGTTCTATATATTTATATATCGTCAAAGGAAAGGAAAAAATGCATGAAAAGTAGCATTTTGCCGCTTTAGCATTTTTTCCTTTCCACTGACGATATGGTAAATATTGGCAGATATTCGTAACGCCATCTGTCCCCAAACTTAGTAAACTTGTACTATGAGATAGAATGTTTATATTTAGAGTTTTGTAAATACATACGTATAATAAATACAATATACCAGAAAAGAGAACAAACATACATGTAAATGTATACAATTGTTTTGTTATGCTACTGCTGGTGGAACAAGCATGGCCCACCTGATGTTAAGTGGCACCCATCACCTATAACAAAGCATTGCCTTGTAGGTCACGCACGTGTAGTATCTTGTAGAGTTGTTCAAACAGGTTACAGAATAATATTTTCAAGATAGTGCTAACCACAAGCAAAATATAATCCGTTGCTGATTGGCTAGCCCAAGCGCCATTTTGTTTTATTTGCGCTGTGATTGGCTTGCTTGTAGCGCCAATTATGAATTTTTTTAATTTTGAAATGACTAGCTCCGCCAAGATTATTTATTAGTTTGTATCGATAATGTTTTGTTATATGAAATTACCTTAGATTTTATTATTAGATCAATGTATTTTGATCCAAAAACCTATTAACTAATTTTAAAATTATAAAATCAAATTCCTACTATCCCCCTTCTAAACATGTTTGAGAGTTTAGATATTTAGATTGTTATTAGTTTCATTTGTATTAATAATTGCTAGTTTTTTGGTGCACCCCAGCCAACCTTCTCATTTTAAAATCCATAACACCCGACGCAAACATCTGTGTTCATCACACAAATGTTTGGTCTCGATGGGAATCAAACCCAACAGCGCAGAAGGCAACTACCAACTGAGCTGTGACGGCGGTCAATGTGTGTTTAGTACTACCCGAAGATTGATATTTTATCGAAATTGTAATTATATCGTCTAAAATTACTTTCCACTTTTACTCTAAAATTACTACTAAATAAATAGTCTAAAACAAATTGTAACTGGTTGTATTATTTGTATTCCAATGTTAACAGAAACCTTACGATAGTTTCGACATACCTAATAGTAAAGTTAATATTATCCCTATCCGCTTGTAGAAGTAGCTTGGACATAGGTCCTCATTATATTTCCAGCCCGGCTAAGATGTGCAACGCGACAAAATTTTGTCTACTCGTTTTCTCGCGCAAAATAGAGAATCTCGACTACCCGATGGACTGACGGATCACGGAAAGTCGGTGAATGGAAAGGACTGTATCGGAGAGTCTATGTCCAGAGTAGACTTCTACAGGATGTTGATTCTTAAATTCTTAAATTCTTTATTGTACGCAGAAATATTTACAAAACAGTGATTACAAAAGACATGTACAAAGGCGAGCTTAACCCTGAAAAGAGTTTTCTTCCAGCAAACCTTTGAGCAGAGAGAAAAGTAAAAATAAAGTGGTAGAAATGTGTACTTACTAAGAATAATATATGAAAAACCTATATCTACTCATAATAATATACTACTTACACTACACAATACATATAATACAATACCTACATATAATAAAAATATATCCATTAGACATACATATATATAAATATAATATATACACATAAATAAAAGAATAGTATTGACAGTAGTAACTATAACCCGAAATTACAATTATTATACTCACTAAATATAAATTTTACATTGCTAACAAGTGATAGTGCTCTTTAACTCTGGCTTTAAAAACGTTAAGTGATGGGCTAGCACGAATAGTGTGCGGGATATCATTCCACAGATTCACAGCGCGAACAGAAAATGAACTACCGTAACGACTGGAGGTGTGTGTAGGGGTTTTGAGAAGAAGGGACATGGATGACCTACAAGGCCATGATGATGATGATGAGTAAATTAATACTATATAAAGAAAAAAATTTGGTGCACGACCGAATTCAAACACTACACCACCAGTACTTGTATCTTGTTTCATTCGGTTCTAAAAACCACATCGGACCTAAACTGGCCCTCTTCAAGAAAATTTCATTTTGAGACCCGGGACGCTTAGTTCCGGGAACAACATTTAAAATGGAATAGGCTTGTGCTATGCTAGAAAAGCCTATTCCATACTTCCTATACTCTCAATCTAGTCGGTCTTATTCCACATGTGAAAGGTAGACTGGACAGAATCAATACGCGCAGGGTAGACAATGAGAACGGGTTTTTTTACATTGGTTTTGTTCTTACAGATTAGAAAGAAGATAAATACGTCAGTAATAGTGCTCGTCGCGGTAAGTACCAGCACTATGCTATTTTCAGTCATCAAGGCAATTGCTGTGTTCCAGTTCGGGTGCTGGTGAAATATAAGACACATGAGGCTCTCATACAGGCTGAGAGACGTAGGGTTGTATTCCTTACGATTTGCGACCATGTCCATAAGCAAGTAGAATAAAAACATATTGGTTTGTCATTTCACTCCAATAAACTTTATATGACCCAAAGGAATTCCAGGACAAACGAGGTGGAAAACTCGACATGGTGGGATTGGTAGATGGTATTAGGGGCAGGTCGAATTGCAATGACCTCGCGAGACACTCGCACGCCGCACGCTCGCCTGTCTAATCTTGTTAGATAGATTGTGGTCCAAATGATAAGCGCTAAGTGTAACGTTTGCAAGAGTTGTAATCTGCTCACCAACAATGAATAGGTTTTTTCTAGGTAAGCGTGCTACACCGTCAAACGCATCATTCTTCTTCGTATTTTGTGGCATCATTCTTATTATTTCTTCTCTTTATGGCACCTGTCCGTCATTCGACACATTTTTTGCAGTGTTATGTGTCTTTATTAATTAGTTTTTAGTCATGTCAGTAATATTAGGTCGGGCTTTCATTGGTATTGATTATTATGGCATTTTTATTCAATACCCATGGAAACATTTTAATTCAAATCAGGGATATCACAGTAGGTATAGGTAATTTCCATCGCCTATAACAAAGTATTGCCTCGTAGGACACGCTCGTTAGGTAGGTACGTGCCCTACGATGTACTGCTCAACGTCCATCAACCTGAGGCATACAGGTTGCGCTAAGACTACAAGTGATGTTGATTGAAATGCATCAATTCGATTAGACGCCTGCAGGTGAAATTTTTCTATACCCGCCTCCGCTTCCGCTATCACTATGCTCACCCCCTAATCAACACTTCCATCTAAGCCAGTTTAACTGTTACCGCATTGTAGCGTTTACCTGCCGAAGGAAAATGCTGAGCAAAAATAAGAAGTTTAAATCTGTCAATCGGTTAAAATTCCGGGTCTGACAGTAAATCAAACGGGCCAAGCCTTTTAGAAATAAGAAACTTAGTTTATAATTATATTGTTCTATGTATAAATATTATGTTGGCAAGTTCATGTGTGTTATAATTATAGGTGAACATATTTTTACAGGTAGGTAGGCAGAGGTAAGTAACTGGTAACATACGAGGATAGAAATCTTTTGGAGGTGATCGATGAACCATTTACTTGAAATAGATCTACAGCTCAAATAGGCTAAGCATACAGAACATTAACCCTACTATTCATAAACTCAGTGCAACCTCGCAATAGTTACACCGTGTTTTGTCTCTTTCGTTCTAATTTGAAACTTCCTGTCAAAAGACAAAACACGGTGTAAATACTTACCTACACCGTGTTTGGTCTTTTCCAGCGTAACGTTGGAATAGTCCAACGTTACGCTGAGTTTATTAATACCAGAGTCGATGTATACAATTTATAACTTTCAATTCAATTAAAAAACCTTTGAAATCGATTTCACTTTTACTTTACAAGAACTTTTTTTTCGGCTATTTTCATTTACCAAACGAATTAACTGATTATGATGAGATTTCTATGGATCAATCTGAAAGAGTTTAGAGGTTGCAAACATTAAAAAAATACAACCGAATTGAGAACCTCCTTTTCTTGAAGTCAGCTGATAAGCCATCCATACTTACGGGTTCGATTCCCGCCTTGGGATAAATGTTTGCACGATCTGCAAATATTTATTCCGGGTGTTCTGGGTGTTTTCAATGTATAATAAAAAATATCTATATATGTAATGTATTGTATTAAGTATATCAGTCATCTAGTACCCATAACACAAGCTCTGCTTAGCTTGGGGCTAGATGATGCTGTGTGGACTGTCCAGCATTATTATTATTATTACTATAGGTATGTATACATTCTAGTGTCCCTGACTGTACATTACAGCGATTATAACCAACCAGTTAACAATTTAATCTTCTTTTCAAGGTTCTTACTGTTTTCTTAACGGATTAACTTGTAATCTATGCATGTAAAAGGCTTTGTCCTGAATGACTGACTGACGGATCAACGCACAGCCTAAACCACTGATCGTAGAGACCTGAATCTTGTGTGGTGTGTTCTTTGTATAACGCAGGCATCCGATAAGAAAGGTTTTTCTGAAATTCTACCCCTAAAGGGGTGAAAAACGGGTGCAAAGTTTGTATGAGACAAACGTGATTCCTTGGTTTAATCTACTTCAAATTTTGCATAGGTATACATTCTTTAACAAAATTGATGTAAGACGTGTAAAATACGAAACACGTATTTTACGTATTTAACTTATTTCGACTTCTACGAGGACGGAGTCGCGGGCAAACGCTAGTACACACTATGTACTGTGTTGCAACTACCCTGTCTGTAAACTACTCTAAAGAGATTACAAATTGAAAACGTATAAGACTTCTTTTGAATAAAAATAACGTTACACGGCTGTTTTATATAAATAAACAGCTTAGGTAGATAGTTCATAACCTACTGTGACGTTTTTAAACTTAGGTATGTACGTTATAACAGTATTATAAAAAAACGACATATTATTGCCCCAAATTTTATTTTATTATCAAACATTATTCTTAAAAAAAAGCTGCTTTTTTTTGAGTTTATATAAACTGGTAGACCCCTGAGGAAAGCAGTACATCAAGCAATAATTATTCTCAGGTATCTGATAGGTATGTAAGTTCTGACCACCCCTTTTACCCCTATCAAGGATCTCTAGTAGTACTACCTCATGCCTATTTCTACCGCCAGGCAGCGTTTTAGTTTGCGGTGTGTTACTTGCAAGACAATACTTTGTTATGGGTGATAGTTTACCACTAAACATCAGGTGGATCATCTACTGGTTCTATCATAAACTCCTGAGGTTATAAGGGGTTCTGAGTCTATTTATTATTTAAATTCTAAATACAGAGAGATTATTCTTGAAAAGAATATAAGCAATGAGTTTCAGTGTAGACGTGTACTTACTAAGATAATGATTCAATTTGAATCAGTGCTGTGTTGAAGATGTGCAAAATGAGTTCTGTGTATGTGATAGTATTACTGACTTTGATAATAAAACATGTGGATTGTGGCAGAGTGCAGGCTGCTGTCAGTTTCTTGTAAGTATCTTTATCATCAGAAGGAATCAGAAATGAAAAAATCTGTAGAAGAACTAAGGTCACCGATATACCTCTCAGAAACAGCTCGCTGAAGTGGCGATGGACAGGCTCGTAGAACCGAAAACCACTGTTGAATAAAGGTTCTCGAATGGCGACCACGAACCGGAAGACGAAGCCCAGGGCGTCTAAACTTCTAAACAAAAACTTTTAAACAACTTCTAAACATCTAATCAACTTCTAAACATCTAAACTTTCGCATTTATAATTGTAAGTTCCAGGAAAAACGATTTCGAGCCTTCTCTGCCAACTTCTGAAAGACTCTGTCTTTATAATGTCGTCGGTCCATCTGGTAGCATAGTATCTGCGTATCTACGTTGTATAGGTACCTATACAATGGAAAACCGTTTTACAAACATTATAAGAATGATTTTAAAACCTTTAGACGACAGATGTGGCGCGGCGGGCGAATGTCCGCCTGCGACGCAGGAGGCAACCTCCTGCGTCGCAGGCGGACATTCGCCCTTCGGGTTCGAGTCTCGCCTTGGGATGAATGTTTTTACAATCTGCCAATATTTCTGTGTTCTGGGTATTTTCTATATATGATAAAAAAAATATCTATGTATGTAATGTATTGTATTAAGTATATCAGTCATCTAGTACCCATAACACAAGCTGCTTAGCTTGGGGCTCGATGATGCTGTATGGATTATCCAGCATTATTATTTATTTATTAATATTATGTTTTTGGATTTTCAGAACAAACGCAACCTATCAAGAAATCGAGCTCAAAGGAGAGTCCAGCTTGTCACTCCGCGATATACTACCAGTCAAAGCGAAGAACTATGATAAAAATAGGGCTCCAAAGCTGTTGGGGCAGCCGACAATCGTGTACTTCCACGTCACTGTCCTGTCTTTGGATTCTATCAATGAGGAGAGCATGGTAAGTTGCCGTGGCACTAGTTCTTTCTGAGAGCATCAGCGGTCTAGTGGGAGCTACCGCTTGTGATTCTAAGGTTCGTATCTGGTCGTGTACCAATCATCACTCATCAATCTAGGCTATCGTTCTTCTAGGCTTGGTCTTGAGGAACTAGCGCTTAAATTCACATAGATTTCAGACGTTTCAAGATGATCCCTGCGGATATTACTGAATAAATGCTTTTGACTTTTGACTTAGAATCATAAATCATCATTGCCACTTTTTCAGTTCTACGAAAAGTGTAGGTACGCATCATTACTCGTTACGTAATAACGGAACCGGAGTATATTTGCTAACTGCATATAATTCAAGGAGGGAATCGAACCCACACTTGCTCGTGGCTTACAATCATCCGACAACAATGATCAACAATCAGTTGTTCGAAAGAGCCACAAAGTTCTTAAAAAACAGAGCTGAGACGAGATTGAAACTAGAATTTGATCAGAAATCAGAAATCAGAAATTTATTTGCTTGAACATAGGTACAGATACAATATTCTTGGTGTTGGGGTTTACATAAGATTCCATTATGTCCTACTATAAAATAGTGTGCAAATGTCAAATAATCCCTAATTGAGTCTAACATTTAACAAAATTACTTACAATGTCAACTTATGCTAAGTCAAATTATATAAAATTATTAAATACCTACCCTTACATAGATTTATAACTGAATTACCTATATGCTGGAATCTAAACCATCAGCTTATCTTCCTACTCACAGATTAATTCATATTATTATAAGAGCCTACCTAACTATCTAGCTAATTAAATTAATGCCATTTACAATATTTCAATAAAATGTCAGTCAAGATTTATTAGAATAATTCATAAATTCATTGATGTCATAAAAACAGCTATCTGCTAACCATCTTGTCAGTTTACTTTTGAACATATTATAAGGTAGGTCTTTAAATGAGTTTGGTAGTTTATTATACACCCTTATAGCATTCACATAGGCATTTCTCCTATATATTTCCAGCTTTAGATGAGGTAGGTACAGCTTAAATGGATTTCTGGATGAAGCATTTCTAGCCATTACTTCAGATTGTTTCCTGAAATACTCCGGGTGTTGTTTCACCAGAATGCATAATTCTCTAATGTACATGCAAGTCAACGGTAATATATGAAGTTGTTTAAATAACGGTTTACAGCTTTCCATAGACCAAACACCAAAGATAGCCCTCACACACTTTTTCTGAACCCGGAAAGCTTTATTCACGTCTACCGAATTTCCCCATAAAAGCAGACCATATGAGAGCACAGACGAGACGTATCCATGGTATGCTGTCACAGCCGCTTCTCTTGAAACTGTAATTCGCAAACGTTTTATAGCATAAACAAATTTATCTAGCTTATCGCACACTGCTGATATGTGCTCCTTCCAGTCACAGTGCTGATCAACTATGACTCCTAAAAATTTTGTTGAAGCAACTTGTTTTATGTTTGTGTTGTCATGTTGTATATCTAAGTCAATCCTTTTACGTTGATAATTATGAAATTGTATTATGTTTGTTTTATCTAAATTTATTTGAAGATTATTGTATTTTAGCCAATCAATTACATTACCTAGAGCATTTCTTATTTCAGTTTCATATGTATTCTTATCCGTACCTTTCATTATTAATGTTGTGTCGTCCGCGAACAAAATTGTTTCATGACAAGTCGCATTTGGGAGATCGTTAATGTACATCAAGAACAAAAAGGGTCCCAATACACTGCCTTGTGGGACACCAAATGCATTAGTCTTAAACGGTGAACTGCAAGTGACCCTTGTGTTCGATTCTACTTTCGATTGTCAAAGTTGAGTCTGTCTGAAATGTCAGTTTCAGACTATTTGGAGATTGACACGATCGAAACTTGAATTATATGATATTTCGTTATTGAAAGAATTGTGTCTTTGAAATCTGTCACAAAGAAATATTACAACAAACTTGTTACATTTTCAGACGTACGTAGCCGATATATTCCTAGCCCAATCATGGCGCGACCCGCGACTTCGCCTGCCGGAGAACATGCACGAGGAGTACAGGATTCTGGACGTGGAATGGCTGAACAACATCTGGCGGCCAGACTGCTTCTTCAAGAACGCCAAGAAAGTCACCTTCCATGAGATGAGCATACCCAACCATTACCTCTGGTTGTATCATGACAAGACTCTGTTGTATATGAGCAAGTATGTACATGTATGAGCCGTGGTAGGCCCCGGCTTTGAATGGAACCCCTTCAATTACCCTCCAAAACCACCCTGGCAAATTCCCCTCAAATAAGTCCAGCAGTGGACTTAATTAGGCTGATAACGTGGCAGACATGCGTGTCTTAATACTAGAGCAACGCACGTCTTCGTAAAGTTATTTTTATACAAACTTCGACTCTGCTGAACCCGTTGGGGGTTGAATCTCGTAAATTCTTTTCTTAGTACACCTTTATACACCAAGACAAATATACCCTGAAAATTCTATGATCACTGGTTCAGACTGCATTGTTTTGTCAGACAGGCAGGACAAAGATTCTTATAATTGGTATATAAATTGTGGTGGATAAGGTTAGAATGTATGCCCTCTTATAAAAGGGGAGGATCTTCCAACGAGTGACTTGTGGCGAGTAGTTCAGGGTCCTAGGACAAATCAGATTGTATTCACAAGTATCTCATAAAATCAATTTCCGTGTAAACTTCTTACAGAATCGTTGTTATGTGACTCGCTAGATGCCCGCGGTTACGTTTGCACCATTGATTTGCCCCATTGATGGTGCAAACGTAACTGGTTAGTTATGTTTGCACCATTCAAATCGATGGCGTTAAACATTTTATTTATGTTTCAGGTTAACACTGGTTCTGTCCTGTGCTATGAAGTTTGAAACCTACCCTCACGATACTCAGAGCTGCTCTATGATGATTGAGAGTTGTAAGTATCGTTCTTTCCACTTGAACCCCAAAAAACAGGCCAAGTGCGAGTCAGACTCGCGCAGGAAGGGTTCCGTTCCATTATCTATAATAAAAACGGCAAAAAATCACGTTTGTTGCATGAAAGCCCTTAAATATTTATTTTATTGTGTTTTTTAGTATTACCGGGAACAGAAATATTTGTGAAAATTTCAACTCTCTAACTATCACGGTTCATGAGAATATACAGCCTTGTGACAGCCGGATAGACAAACAGACAGACAGCGGAGTCTTAGTAATAGGGTTCCGTTTTACCCTTGGGGTACGGAACCCTAAAAAAGAGATTTCATTGACATGCAAAGTTTAACTTTGACTCAACTCTTAAGGAACCAATACTTCGAATCATCTCAATATTAAGTTTTTCAGTGCAAATGAAATCGCATGGAATCTGAATAGGATTCAAGCGTTGCTTCTCAAAACCTTTTTCATTTCAGTATCTCATACAGTCCACGATCTGGTGTTCATATGGAACCTGACGGATCCATTGGTGGTGAATCCAGACATTGAGCTACCACAACTGGACATCGCAAATAACTACACAGCTGACTGCACCATTGAGTATTCCACCGGTAGGTTGATAGAAAGAAAAAAAGAAAGAATATACATTTATTTTGAGCACACAAACAAATAAATAGTAAAGACCCGCACTTTACTATAGGTCGAAAAAATAATGATAAAATATGTAGATATAAGGTAGATAGTTTAAATATTAGATGTAAAATATTTGTATATACTAAATTACTTCCGTTATTAATAAATAAACTTCAGAACAAATAAATTGTAAATTAATAATTGCACCTATTCGAAAGACACATTGTCTTATTAGAGATATCACGCGACTAACAAAATACTGGTAAAAGCTTGTAAGTTTGTATGCAACGTCAACCCCAATGTACTTTTTCAGTTAAATTTTGCGAGTTTTTTTCATACAAAATGCTGTTTTTTTTTATAAATACCGTTTTTTTTTATAAATACAACACGTAGTATAATATATACAAAGAACAAATATCCGTGTCCATCACACAAATGTTTGTTCTCGGCGGGAATCTAACCCACAACCCACAGCACAGAAGGCAGGGCTACTACTAACTGTGAGACCCGTCGACCCGTCCATATGTTACGGAGATTGATTGAAGTAAAAAGGTGCTTTTGTGGTAAGTCACACTCTTGGCACAAAGCACTTCGTCTTTTGTTATTATCTATCATCTCGTTATCTATGCAAAACGAGTGCAAAAAAGAAAATATCTGCCTCAAAGATTTTTATATCATCCCAAAAATTATTGCCTCGAGCGGGATATGAACCCACGATCTTCCCCTTGGTACGGGGATGCGATAACAAACTTCGCTACCGAGGATTCAAATGACTCGATGAAAATAAGATATCCTCGATAATCCCGCTCGAGGAAATATTTTTGGGATGATATAAAATTTTTTGTGATTTCCTTAAGTGCAGGTAAGCACTATAAAAATTAACAAACTATAAATATCTGTCTGTTATCTCATTTTCTCGTTTTGATCTGAACCTAAACTTTCTCGACAGGAAACTTCACCTGCTTAGCTGTGGTGTTTAACCTGCGCAGGCGTCTTGGCTACCATCTCTTCCACACTTATATACCCTCAGCGCTGATCGTTGTTATGTCCTGGATATCATTCTGGATCAAGCCTGAAGCCATTCCAGCTAGGGTCACTTTGGGAGTCACTTCTCTACTAACCTTAGGTACCTACCTGCGTCTACTACCCCAGTTTCACATAGGCTTCCAGAAGGGATTGGGGACCCTTATGTCATAACGATTATTTACGGGCTATAAGGAGATAATTTTTTGCAACTAGCAAAACGCGCGCGACTTCGTCCGCGTGAAACTATTTTCATATATTTATTAAACTTTTTATTTCAGATTCACATCCATAATTAAAATACTATTAAAACACTTAAATACAATCAAATTACAATAAAATGTCACTTATACAATTAAATACTTACTGAAAATTACATAGCTAAATCAAAAGTAAAATATTTGACAATATCAAAATTAAAATAGAAATATTCAAAATAAAGTAATGTTACATAACGTCCAACCCCATCGTGACTTTCATCCATCTGTCTTGTATGGGGCAATCAGGTCGGGAGATAATCATTTTGAGGATGCCATTGCAGCTGTCTTGAGTACGTCGGCGTAGAGAGGCCACTTTCTTTCGATAAATCGCGTGAAACCCATCTACCCCTGCTTCTGCAAACATCAACGAGGCACTGCAGAAGCGAGGCAGCCGCATCAGCATCCTAAAAATATTATTATATTGTATTCGCAGAGTACTGACAGGCCTGCGGGTGTGATTTACCCATAAGCTACTCGAGTAGAAGGACTGGCAGTACGCCTTAAAAAGAGTGATATTTACTCCTCTCGAGCAGCGAGCAAATCTTCTCGCGACCATATTTCCCCGGACTGCCAGTGCTCTGCGCTCCCTTTCTACATCTTGGTCATCTTTGCAATCATCTGTTACAATGTGCCCCAAGTATTTAAATCTATTTACCACCTGTAGAGCCGCACCGTTAAGCATAATAGGCGGAACATGCACCGGTTTCATAGTCCCACTCTTAAAAACTTCAACCCCCGATTACACCCCCTGTACACGTTTAGAGGTTAAATTTCGGAAATTCCTTTCTTAGTACTACACCTCTACGAATCTACCCTGAAGATTTTAAGTTTCTACGACCAGTGGTTTAGGCTGTGCGTTGTCTATATAGTCAGTCAGGACAAAGATTCTTATAATTGGTATAGATTGCACTAGTACTTGCATCACTGCTTGGCAGAAGTAAGTACGGTGGTAGAACTTCTCCGAACGAACTCTTTCAAAAGAGGTCTACCACTAATAAGTTCCTTCTAATTTTGGTTATCTATAGCTTGTTTTTCTTTCAGCTACCCAAAATACACAGTCTCAACAAAGCCTCCCGCCTGTCTCCTACGTCAAAGCTATAGATGTCTGGATGTCTTCTTGCTCTGTCTTCGTGTTTCTGTCTCTCTTTGAGTTTGCTGTTGTCAATAACTACATGGGACCCGTGGCTACAAAGGCTATGAAGGGATATTCTGATGAGGACCTGTCCAGAGATTTGGATGCTTTTAAGGTAATATCAACATAGAAGACCATGAGGAGGGAATGCTTAGGGTGTCCATTAATTACGTGAGATATTTAGGGGAGGAGGGGGTCAATCCGAACCTCACCCAATCTTAGGTGGGGAGAGGGTGGTCTCGGCAAATATCATGTAATTTTTTTTGGCAAGAAATATTGTAAAGTTGCTAGAAGACTTAGTTAAATTAAGTAAAAAGGTTTCTCCACTGAAATATGGTTAATTCATGGATAATAATATTTATCGCGGTTTAATTAGATATGCACTGATAACAGAATTCATTGAAACATATAAACTTATCTAAGTATATATAAAAAACAGACTGAAATATTTACTCATTGTCATTTTATTCCAGCACATATTCCCAAACACAGTGGATCCCAGAGCCAGTACATCCGCCTCTATCCCTCAGTACGAGACCTTCTGCAACGGGAGGGAGACAGCAGTATACATAGATCGCTTCTCTCGCTTCTTCTTTCCGTTCTCTTTCTTTATTTTGAATGTTGTGTATTGGTCTACGTTTTTGTAGTGTGTTGTGATGCTAGGCGTAGTAATTATTTTAATTTTTAAGATTACTAAAACATTTGCTTGTATCCTAAAAGTTATCTTGATGGGACTCGAACCTACTACATACATCTACCCTACCTACCCTTCCCTAGATAAGCTTTTCACGTAGACGCGTGATCTTTATGCCGTTAATATAAGAAACTCTGTAGTTGGCACTTCATGGCTGAAGAACGTACTAACTGGATGTTCTTGTAATGGAGTGGACGGCGTGTCTCCAGCGCGTTTTGTTAGTCGCCAATGACTAACACTGACACAACACGCTGACTACTTCGTAAAACTGGCCTCTACCCTCTATAAGCTGGCCAGTCCATCTTGTTGGGGATCAAGACATAAACAAAATGCTTCAAATGTTTTTATTATTGGCCAATGTGGTCCTAGCATTGAAAATAACCTGTCATCTCCTCCTGTGGATGTCGTACGAGATAATTAAGAGAAGTATGCGCAGTAGCAGCCGCTGTGTAAATTGCAAAAATACTGAGGTCACCAATCCGCCTGCCAAGCGTAGACGCCTATGTCCAGGATAATTCAGGCTGATAAAAACCTCTCCATGACCTTTCGTGTATGTCGTAACAGGTAACTAAGAGAGGAATGGGCAGTAGCAGCGCCTGTGTATATTACAAAAATACTGGGGTCACCAATCCGCCTGACAAGCATAGAGGCCTTTGTCCAGGGTAATTCAGGCTGATAAGAACTTCTCTATCACCTTCCGCGGAGAGGTAACTAAGAGACCAATAAGCAAGGCCTGTGTAAATAGCACTAATACTGGGGTCACCAATCCTCCTACCAAGCGTAAGCCTATGTCCGGGGTATAAGCAAGGTGATAATGATAATGAAACCCGTTGTGCAATGGCAATTATTCCAGTATCATGTGAAGGTTCGCGTTCCGGTCTGCGATAACTTTTGGGATAGGTAATAATAAAAATTGAAGTAGGTAATAAAAAGTTGAGTTTATAAAGTGTTTTATTATTTATTTAGGGTCCTATAAGTATCTATGTTGAACATGTTATTGCAAATTATCGAACGTTTTTAGGAAAATTAGGTAGACAGATTCTTTAATTTTTAAGAAAAAACTAACGACTTAGTTCCTTCCTACAATTTTTTGCATGATTCTTTTCCCAAAATAGTAAAAGCTCTAGTGTGGTACTAACAACTCAAGTTAGTGAGACGCAAGCAAGACATATATATGCATATATATGCAAGATGTATGTACTTATGTAAAGTTTAAGCCTTTGCATAGATACATCTATTGTTAATTCAAAATCCGTGCATTTAGGCAGCAGGTAGACTTTTAAAAAGGAAGCTTAGACGTCACAGTGTCTCGGGCATTAATTTAGGCATGCTATCTAGAAAACTGTTAAGGCACAGCTTAACAACTTATGGCACAGCTCAAATACTAAAGGGTAATTTTGTAATCAGAAAGTAGGACACCCTGGGTTGTTCCAGTAAAATTACATTAATTCTTCATTTTACCTTATTTATTAAGTCCTAAGTTAATTTAATTATTTAGAATCAGAAATGAGAAAATCCGAGGAACCAAGGTCACCGACATAGCTCTCAGAATCAGCAAGTTGAAGTGGCAGTGGGCAGACCATAAAGCTCGTAGAACCGACAACCGCTGGGGAATAAAGGTTCTCGATTGGAATCGGAAGACGAAGCGTAGGACGTCCTTCTACCCGATGGACTGACGACATTGTTAGGAACGCGGGAAGTCGATGGATGGAAAGGGCTCAGAATCGTTCTTCCTGGAGTGGACTTCTACAGGCTGATAATGAATGAAATGAATGAAATGTTAAGTCAGTAAAAATATTACAATAATAACAGACCTTTAGAGAAGCACTTTAGAACTTTAGGGTAGCGTGAATTTTACACTGATGAATCACAGCCAGCCTGCGTGGCCAGATGTTCCGATCGTTCTACCCATCGACAGCTAAGATATAGTTTTGCAATGTCTGTATGTTCAAATAAGAGAATAGTCTCTTATTTGAATTCATTAGATTGTAAGATATTAGGTAGTTGAAGCGTAGCGTGTGCTGTCGTATGAACTTCTGTTGTAAGGTAAGTGATTATCGTAACTTTATTTCCGAAGGATTATCGTTTCTGCGAGCACTACAGTTTGCCCATTGTACTCTAATTAGCTAATTTTGAAAGCTATGTCGGCGACCTTAATTTCAAGGAGATTTCTTTCATATGGATTTTATAGCGTAGTGAAACTCTTTGCTGGAAGTTTCGGCTCTCTTGCTTGGTTTTAGAAGTAAGGTTATATATAGAGACTTTATTCACAAATAAATATTGTAACAAAAAAAAGTTACTTAAACCATTCCTGTGGCTAAACTATGAGGATGGTATCTAGGTACTAGGTAAGTCTTCTCCATCTTAAAAGGCACCAGCCTTTCCTCCTTAATTTTGAGGAATAGGGTGTTCAGATGGCTCAGCGTCCCCGAAATACGGATATATATAAAATAACCTTTACGCTGTATAAATTGTCTACTGTAGGTGGAATTCCTGTTCGCTTTACCTAAACACTTTCGTGTTGAGGCTTTGTTCCCCTTAAACCAGCTATGTGCATGAATACTAAATGCGTTGCCGAAAATCGATTGACAATCACCAATTTACATACAACAACGTTTGTCTAGACGATACGTGAGCTGCCTGCAGCTACTGCAGCCATGGAGCGATGAACTTGACGTAGGTTAGCTATTTGGACTTGCCAATGAACCTGCAGGTCTAATCTTAAAGATAAAGATATTTATTTGCCAAAAAACATGTGTAGAGTAAATAGGTAACAAATAATTAAGGAGAAACAACATGTTTGACCAGTTACGGTATGCAAAAAATAAGTAGAGAGATGGCATGCAACATAAGGAACTAACTACAATTTATCATTAAAATATTCGTCAAGGCTATAATAACATTTTGAGATTAATAATAATTTTACTTTTTGTTTAAAGGTCTTATCATTCAAGTTTCTGTACAGTTTAGGCAATTTGTTATATATTTTAGGAGCAATACTAACAACACTTTTCTGCATTAGTGCTGTTTTAACAGAATTTATTTTTAACCTAGTATTATCCCGTCTGTTTCGACTTACAGCGTCAGATAGCCGTGGAAACAGATGAACGAAGTTTCGTATTGTCGTTTTGTAATATACTGCGGGGCAACTCGGTAGCCGTCAAAAGTCAAGTTGTCGCTGCCTGACATGCCGCGTAGTGTAACTCAAAACGACAATACGAAACTTCGTTTATGTTTCTAAGAGTAGACCTGCTGAGCACTAACAAGGGTAAACTTGTCCTAAAGGACAAGGATGTAGGGATCGAACCTACAACCACAACCTACAGCGCAGGAGGCAGAGCTAATGTCAACTGAGTTGTACTACTCTCCGTCAATCAACCTGAGGCATGCCTGTAATTTCAAACCGGAACGCATTGGCGGCAGAAATAATGATTCCCCGTCAAGCCCTTCACTATGTTTCACTACTACTTTGTAGTTTGTAAGTAAAGTATGTTTGTTCTCTGTCTAGGTTTATAAAAATTAATAAGATCATTTCCGAAATTCAACTCCTATACCCCAGCGGGCATTGGCGTATTTATTGAAATACTATTTTACCAATTTTGTAGATAAATGGTAACTGTTCCAAATTGAGAGCCAAGTTCTTCAAATATTACCTAAATTTTGACCATGAAGCTACGGGTTTCAGTTACCAAAGATTTAAAATCACGTTGCTGACGGTAAGTAGGTACTTATCCAAAAAATACTTATAGGGAATTTGTTTCAAAAATACATTATGACGGTAGGAGGGATGGTAATTTACGACCACCAGACGCTTGCCACAGTTCGTAAAGTTCGTTCTTTGAAATATTGCAAGCGCTGAACGTGACGTTTGGGTCACAAGTTATAAGTGTCAAGTGCGTTTTGACGAACACTTGGCGTGGTGGGTTCGTCCAGGGAAGTACTATCACCATTCCTATTCCTGTGTGACGCTGCGTTACTGTGTTGTGGTTTGAAGGGTGTGGATACCGGTGAAATTACAAGCAACATGTACATGCCTATGCCCCTATGCCTATGCTATGCGCAATACATCGCTGGTTGATAAAAAGGAACTTCAGCAAAAAAAACGTATTTCTTATTATTAAAATAATTATTATTTATATTATTAGTAAGATTGTTCAAGTACTAAGCTGGTAGAGATCGATTTCAGCGATAAGGCCGCCCATTGTATTACTGCATTGTTTACTTTATATTCTTTACTAGTATTCTTTATAAAATGTGTGTACTTTACTTGTGGTAATCAATAAAGAGTTAACTATCTATCTATCTAAGCTGTAGTAAAAAACAGTAAGTTGTAAATAATATACGTATTGTCTTATAACTTATACCACATCCCATATTTCTCTCAAAAGCACTACAGAAAGACATTTACAACCAATATGTGATACTTCTGCCGTAAGTAACGTAATAACTACTAATTCTTCTGTGCCTCTGGCCAAAGGTCAACGAACCTGTAAAACGACCACATGCTATTTCAGTGTTTATGAGTTAGAGGGTAGGTAGGTACCCTAGATTGAAGACTTTAATAGATTAACTTAATATAAAAGTATTCTATCATTTATATGATTCCCATAGTAGGTAAAAGCTTTGCTTAGTTTGGGGCTAGATGATGTTATGCAAAAAACCGGCCGAGTGCGAGTCGGAGTCGCGCACGAAGGGTTCCATACCAAAACAATCAAAACCAATCTATAATAAAAACGGCAAAAAATTTAATATTTTTTTTAGCGGCAACAGAAATATAAATATAAATAAATCTGTGAAAATTTCAAATCTCTAGCTATCACGATTCATGAGATAGAGCCTGGTGTCAGTCAGACAGACACAGCGGAGTCTTAGTAATAGGGTTCCGTTTTACCCTTTGGGTACGAAGCCCTAAAAAGTATTCCAGAAATTAAACCCCTAAACGTGTACAGCGGGGGTTGAACCTTGTATAAAATATAATAATATAACTTCGCTAGTATAACATAAATAGATTCATACATCAATGGTTAGGTAAACACAAAGTCATTTCGACGAGGGATAAAATCTTTAACTGATTCTTTAATTCAGCGAGGGAACCTGGTTGCATGAAATAGTCAATCAGAACTGAAATGGAAGAACGAAGATTGATGGTTTACAGAGGTTAAATTGATTATAAATATCGAAGCCAATTTCCAAATGGCCTTGCCTGGCCCAGACAGTCTGGTCGCTAGATGAGATAAAAATAATGATCTCAAAAATGTAAGTCACGGGGTTACGAAGGAATATATATCTTGGATAGAAACGGGATATTTACTATGATTGAGTTTGATTAAACGAACTTAGTCGAACCAGTTCGACCTGTGAATAAGGCGCATGCAACTGTGCCGAAAAATCAAAAATCATCGGGAAATATCGTCTTACATCATTGTTAGGTTTTTTATCCCCATTTCCCTTCACATATACTTTATAAACATACACTCCTCTCCGTACACCACACACATACTCAACACACCCCCACTCTACACACCCTCACACCTATACTCTACCCCTCTTGTATTAACCACCACGTACTGCAGTGTTGGTGTTTCTGTTTTATATTATCCCTTTATTTTAATTAGTTTTTTTTCTTGTCCTGTCACAGTGTTTTAATCTATCTATAGTTAGGTAATCTGTAATTTGTAAAGTCAAAGTAAAAAAATAATTTATTCAGTAATATCCGCAGGGATCATCTTGAAACGTCTTAAATCTAGGTGAATCTAAGCGCCAGTTCCTCGCGACCAAGCCTAGAAGAACCGGCAAGAAACTTACGGCTTGGTTCCTACCGTTTTTTTGTATGATCCTTTTACAAAGTAATAAACCAGCTTCCTGTGATACAGGCATACAATACCATTGGTTCTTCTAGGCTTGGTCGCGAGGAACTGGCGCTTAGATTCACCTAGATTTAAGACGTTTCAAGATGATCCCTGCGGATATTACTGAATAAATGATTTTTGACTTTGACTTTGACTTTGACTTACCAGCAAAATGTACTGTTGCAAATTGGTATGAATAAATATATTTGTATTTGTACAACTTGTATGAAAGTGTTTAAAAGTTGAAGTTCGTGACCGAAGCCACACGCGATCCTACTAGTTAATCAATATCGTGTCGTAGTGCACTTACCTATGTGTCCTACTAAACGTGGAGGTAATCAACTCAACCAATTGATTATAATAATAAAATAACAATAATCATTACAATTAATTTTTGTTATCTGTTTGTCTGTCTGTTGTCAGCTGTCAGCTAAGATTTATTGAACAATAATAATAGAAATTCTGTTCTTACATACTGATAAGTCCTTGATAATGGTTTAATTGTGGAATAGTTCATAATTATAGGTATTAATGTCGGAATTGTACAGTACATTTAAAAAATATGATTTTATAATCGTCACCTGCAAGGTAATGCTTTGTAGGTGGTGATAAGCATTTAACATCAGGTGGGCTATCAGCAATGACATTAAAAAAATACTATAAGTACGAAACTATTTAAAAAGTCACAATTTAAATATTTTATAATAAAGCAATGCGCTCAAACGGCGAAGGAAAATATCGCGAGAAAACCATTTTCTTATTGACGGGTAAAATTCAAGGGTCTTCAAGTAAAATCTAACCACAATGCCGTTTGTTAGCGGCAGACATAATAATAATAATAATACTGCTAGACAATCCACACAGCATCATCTAGCCCCAAGCTAAGCAGAGCTTGTGTTATGGGTACTAGATGACTGATATACTTAATACAATACATTACATACATAGATATTTTTTATTATACATAGAAAATACCCAGAACACCCAGAATAAATATTTGCAGATCGTACAAACATTTATCCCAGGGCGGAAATCGAACCCGCAACCTCCTGCGTCGCAGGCGGACATTCACCCGCCGCGCCACATCAGTCGTCAACTAATAACTTTGTAGCGGAAATAGAATCGAAGCAAAAAAAATCACAATTACTTTATATTTATGTTGTGGTTCTGATGTCATAAGAAGATAATCTTCGATTGTCGTCTGATTAGCCATCTACGGAAGTATGTTTCCTTTTATTGTAAAAACTTGACAATCTATTTTTAAATAATGGTAATATTTTAAGAGTAAAACGACATACCTTTTTTTAAGTGATTGCTGATGAAACAATCATATGGCCCTCCTGAAGTTAAGTGGTTACCATGCAAGATGCATAAAATATAGATTTTAGTAGTAGTAGAGCTCTCAGTGAAGGGCTCGTCCGGGGAAGTACTTACCACCGCACCTATTTCTGCCACCAAGCAGCTTACTGTGCTCCGGTTTGAAAGGTGTGGGTGCCGGTGAAATAACAGGCACATGAGGCTTAGCACCTGTGCCTCGGGTTGATGGTCGCTGAGCAGTGATTCGTAGAGCACGTTCATAACAAGCGTAACCTACGAGGTAATACTTTATGGCATTGGTAACCACTTAAAATCAAGTGAGCCATTTGCTTGTTCCATCAGCAAGTTATACAAAAAAAAGTCTGGGTGCAGTCTTAAATGATGAGTACTAGGTACTTGCTATGCAGCGTTCGTAAATGTAAATTTAAGTTTCAAGGCCTTTTTTTGTGCATATTTTGAGACTAGACGTCTGGTCTTAAAGATATAATAATGCATTATCTACTTACGTACTAATATTTCTTCTATGGTATAGGTTCGGTTAGTATAGGACAGACAATTTACCAATGTCAAGGATTAGTTAAATAGTTTTTAGTCAAGTCGAGTCATGCACAGCTTGGGGCCGAATGTAATGGCTGTAAAAATATACAATAATATACCAGAAAACATTAAGACCCAAGAAAATAATAAATCTTTTGGAAAAATATTAAAGAACCTACTGTTACGAAAAGCATACCATACACTTGACGAGTATTTCAATGATCAAATAATAATTACTAATGAATGAAACGAACGCCTATTGCTATTATAATTATTATAAACGCCCTTATTCTTTGAAACGATACCTACCTATAATTTTTGTTTTATGACCTATGTAATTTGCATGTTCTTTTTATACCTATATCGGTCCGCTCTACTCTATTGCAACACCCTTACTGGGTATATTATGTGTATTGGCACCAAAAATTGTATCTAGTCCTAAGATCTGACAATGTTAAACCTACTTACATAATAAGGCAATAAACATACTGAATACTGAGTCAGTAAAAAAAGGATAAACAGTTGTCTTGGGTTTAAAGAATCAGATGGCATTTTTCTTCAAAATCCAAGGAAAACATTTTCGTTCAAATCAAGATGCCACATATAACACTTTTATTTTAGTTGATTTCATTTTTGCTAATACCTAAAGAAATGTTGGATAAAATACCATCGTATTTAAGATCACACTAGGAAAACAATTAAAAAGAAAAAATCATGTCTTTTCCGAAGATGACAGAAAAGGAAAGTCGAAAAGAATCGACACCTTCACTTCACTTCACTTCACTTCTTTATGGCTACTGTGGCTATTGTCACAATTCTGCCAGTGTCCGTTTTATGATATTTTCATAAACCGTAAAGATGGAGATAGTGTAATATGGCCGGTTCATTTAATAATATGCTTGGTGCTTTTCAATGAAAATCGAACATATGGTCACATAATGATTTTTCTGAAACAAAAGAGACAACACAACGTAGAAACAGTACAATGTTAGTAAATATATATTGGTGAAAAAAAGGTTAAGTCCATGAATCGACACCTTAGTGGCCATTGTGTTGTGACAAAGTACAGCTGTCATGACATGACTGTGACACCGTGGGTGGTCGCCCGCATTGCCAATCAGCTCTTGATGTCAAGTTCATGAGGGCTATGGACCACACATCTGACCCTGCTAAGTCTTCCTTCCTGCTACACATCCTGCTTTTACCGATCGTGTTAACAAGAGGGGTGTGTTTCTAGTTTTATTTACGACTAGCGGTCCGTCCCGGCTTCGCACGGGTTTTAGTAAGGATCCCTAATTTTTTTGAAAATGTAATATAGCCTATGTCACCCGGGGATAGTGTACCTTCCCAGCGGTGAAAGAATTATTCAAATCCGTCCAGTAGTTTCGGAGCCTATTCAATACAAACAAACAAAGTTTTCCTCTTTATAATATTAATAGTATGGCTAGCGGCCGCTCGCAGCTTCGCCCGCGTGGCAGTTTTTTCCCGTTCCCGTCATTTTTTCGAGATAAAAGTAGCATATATATTAATACAGATTATAATCTATATTTATTCTAAATTTCATCCAAATCGGTCCACTGGTTAGAGCGTGAAAGAGTAACAAACATCCATCCATCTAATGTAATGTTATGTTCCGAGGGCTTTATATTCTCTATGGTTTTTGATTTCTATGTTGGTATTATATTGCCTGTATCGGGTCTGACATAGAATAAAAAGACTAGGGGTCTGATGTCTGACGTCAGACATTGCAGACAGATGAATAGTCCTCCAAGTTCACCAACCGACCCGATACAGGCAATATAATACCAACATAGAAATCAAAAACCATAGAGAATATAAAGCCCTCGGAACATAACATTACACTATCCATCCATCCATCCCTTAGTAGCCCTTAGTGAAGGGCTCTTCCGGGAAAATACTACCACCATATCTACGTCTACCGCTAAGCAGCTTGCTGTGTTTCGGTAATATGCCTTAGGTAGACACAGAGCAGTGTATCGTAGGGCACAATCCTCACGAATGCATTGTTATAGATGTTGGTTACCACTTAGCATAAGGTGGGCCATCTGATTGTTCCATTGGCTAGTCATATAAATGTTAACAAATGATTATTTTGCTCGTTACCAAAATGCAAGTATGCTTTAGTGTGTATGTTTATCTGTGTGTCTGTATGATTGTAGTCGAATACAAATACCAGCGTTAGTCATACGTAGGTGTCCCCTTAATACCCTTCCCTTCCACCCATTCTACATGTGAGGCAGTAGCACTATGAGATCAGGGTTCATTCAGTTAGGGTTGTCACAGAGTGAAATGCCTTGTCACTTATAAAAACTTTGCATGTCAATAATAAAAATGTTTGTTTTAAAAGTATGTTAATGGTTTTACCGTACTCAAATCTCCGCCTTTTTGTTCTAAGATTAGTAAACACTTGACGTTGGCAAATTCGTGGCAACCCTCAGCCGCTGAAAAGCCATATAATAAAAGAAGATGTTAATGGTTTTTTTTACATACATAAAATCACGCCTGTTTCCCGTCGGGTTAGGCAGAGACCACGGATTTCCACTTACTACGATCCTGACTTACCTCTTTTGCTTCATTTACCCTCATAATATCCTACTAATATTATAAATGCGAATGTTTGGATGGATGGATGGATGAAGAAAGAAGAAGAAGAAAAAGCATTTATTTATAAAAACTGTACACGACACAAAATATAAGTTTCTAAGCCTAACACGTAAAACCGAGAAATAAAAAAATTAAAACAGTAAATACAAGAATTGCAATATGCATGTGGAACGGCTGCCATGTACAGTTTGCATAAAAAGCCCTGAGCTCAGCATGGGCTGAGAACAAGTTCTCAGCGCTGGTTTTCAGCACAAGGCTTTGGTGACGCATGGATGGATGTTTGTTCCTCTTTCACGCTCTAACCAGTGGACCGATTTGAATGAAATTTGGAATAAATATAGATTGTAATCTGCAATAGGACATAGGCTACTTTTTATCCCCGAAAAATAACGGGAACGGGAAAAAACTGCCACGCGATCGAAGCTTCGAGTGGCCTCTAGTTCTTCATATGCTCGTCGGCTTAGAGTAGGTACTCTTGACCTGGCATTTTTCTATAACGTCTTGTATCTGATTGAGATACGTACGTACGTTGAGATAGGTCTTCCCCTTCCAACAGTTCCATATTCACACTCGCCTGGTGCACCTGTTTCGATAATCTTCTTTCATGGTCTTTTTTTTTTCTTTTCCTAATGGCCTTGATTGTAAAATTCTGGCAAAAAATAAACAATGTTTAAAATTTTGTCATCTCTTACGTCCATTAACTTGAGGTATATAGGTGTGCTTAATGTGCCTGTAATTTTACCAGCACATTCAGACGAGCTCAGTATCCTGCTTAGTGGTAAAAATAGGTACAGTAAATATAATACGACTGACGACCGATGTGATATTTTTTTATTATACATAGAAAATACCCAGAACACCCGGAATAAATATTTGCAGATCGTACAAAGATTTATACCAAGGCGGGAATCGAACCCGCAACCTCCTGTGTCGCAGGCGGGCATTCGCCCGCCGCGCCACATGGTCGTCAAAATTTTTGTTTTTATACAATGTGTTAATGGAACAAGCATATGGCCCACCTGATATAAAGTGGTTACCATCGCCTATAACAAAGGATTGCTTTGAAGGTCACGTTCTTTAAGAACGTAACCCACAATACACTGCTCAGGCGTACAGGTGTTAAGCCTCGTGTGCCTGTAATCACACCGACACCCTCACCCTTCAAACCGGAACACAGGAAGCTGCTTGGCGGTAGAAATAGGCATGGTGGTAGTACTTCCCCGGGCGAGCCCTTCACTACTAGAAATAGATAAAGATTTATAGAAAGAGCTCTTAGGAGCTCTTCACTACTACGTTCGACAACCCTAACACATTCGCACCGGATGAGAACGTTGTGTTGTTGTCCTTCGCTAGCCTTGGCGCGATCTCACGCGGCCACGTAGGGGTGTCACATGCGGGTGTATTGTTTACTTTTATTTCATTGAAATTTATTAGATAAAATTAACTGAAAGAAAGTAATTCAAATTTATTATACTTTAAATAATGTGCGTTATTCATTCATAGAGACAATTCTTGAACAATAGTTTAGTTGTGTATATCATAATAAATAACTAGGGGTAGTTTTAGCCCTACATTTAGTAAAGCTTGTGCTATGGGAACCAGATGACTGATAGAATACTAATAAACTTTTTTGTAAATACATAGAATACTATAATCGATATTTGAATCCAACATATAACTGTATGTCGTCGGTGGGGTTCGAACCCACAACCAGCAACGCAGAAGGCAACTAACTGAACTGTGACGACATCATTGACGTGTTAAAGAGTTTCACATCCGCTCCAAATCCAACCATAGGTACAAAAACATGAAAATAAATCAATCATTTTCGCACATGACCCAAATTCGGGCAATTCGCGTTGACCCATTTCCGAAACATTGGCCCCATCCTGCATAAAAGAAAAAAAAAGGTCAGAGACCCGAGCCAGCCTGGACGGTCATTGGCGGAACGACCATCTCACATTATTGTTTAACAGCTGCTTAATGGAAAGATTGAAGAATACGTACATAATTAAAAATGATTTGTTATGTGAGGGCGAATGACCGTGTTTCTGGTAGTGTTGTCGCGAATTTCATCGACGAGTTTTCAAGGCGAGATATAAGCAAATCACAGATATAAGAAGACCAACGGGTCATTACTGAGCAAAAAGAAAAAAAATTGAATGTAATAGAACGTGTAAAGCTGTCGGTTTAGAAGGACGCATATATAAGGATACGCCATAGATTCAGGCGTAAACTAACTAAGTGTGATGGGTGACTTTCTCGCTAAAAGCTTGCGAAAACCATACCAACCGACGTTAAGAAATAAATAGAAGCATTCAATGTAAATTGGGTTATGAAACTGGGCAACAGCTTTCACGAAAAAGAAGCTCTAGAACACTCACTTAATAAATCAAGTCGTGCGTAACCTTTCAATTATAACGAATAGTTTGTCTGGAAGATATCCCGATGAACGATCCCATCTCAGCTGTTTACTTACGCAATCTATCTTACCTGTCCGAAACGTTCCGTTGCATGTATAAATTATTTGTTTAATAGTTCTAAGACTTATGGGGTTTGGTTTAGAAATGGTTGCTGATATATTTAGGCGTCATAACTTTCCTTGTTTAATTAAAAAGAGTTTAACAGATATCCAGTGACTTCGATCAGTGATACTGTAGCTCCTATTTCCTATTTCGATCCTATTCGTGAACAGATATCCATTTTAGAACAATCACTGAGACTGTGTGACACACTGTATCGCCACAACTACAGCGTAATTAAATTTGTATGTTTATATCGCATATCAAATTGCATCTAGAAATGTTCATCATAAGTTCTAGAAACGTTATTAAGATAGTTTCAATTTAGAAATCGAACTTGGAAAGAGTATCCAATACGGTGGATATTCTTGTGTTTTATTTGGTTTATCTTACCGCAATCAAAATATATTGGCCAAATTAAGTAAATATGACAGAAGGTTTTCGACATAATAAGATGTCCTTCATCGGAGTTGACACGTTTCTATAACGAAGCCTTATTCTATTCTAATAGACATTCCCCTGAATACTCAACGTATCTCAGATTAAGGTACGTCTCAATTCGAAAATTTTTGATAGTTTATAATGAAAATCTGTCAAAAATTATTTGAACATTCGAAGGCTAAGCTTCCTCCAATTATTTCTACTGTTGTCTGTGCCGCTGTGCAGCTCTTAGAGGCCATCTAACTACCCTTTTCACTGTCACACACTTTTTTTGTTTGGTTGTTGTTATTAGTTAGTTTTTTCGGGTTTTCTTGATCTATTTCCTTTTACAGAGTATTGGTTTTTACATGGCCGTGTTGGCAACACTTAACTTTAGTCAAATAACATCGATAATGTAACAGACATCACTATTTCGGTCGTTGGTGTGGTGTCAGATGAATTGAGCATCATGAGGTCGATGGTCATGGGAACGGGGCCTTTGAGCTACTTCTTTTACTTCTTAGAGGTTTTCATTGGCCCAGTGATAGTTGACAGCGTAGCTGACAGAGCAGAGAAATAAAGAGAAATTTACCTAGCTGCCTTGTGCATGTGCAAACTGTCCAGTGCAGTCGCTGGTAGGCCTGTTACCTATAATATCAAGAAGAACAGGCGAGAAACTTAGGGCTCCGATAAGAATCTTTGGGTTTTGGTTGGCTGGATCAACTTTGACAAGCTACGTTCAGTATGATTAGTGTTTGGATTGGCAGGTGCACAAACTGTGAGCTTCCTTCTCTTCTTGTATCATCTCCATAACCTAATTTGCTTATGTTTTTTATATACTTTAAAAATTAACAAAGTTCAGTACTCGGAATATGTCACTGACCTTGACCACTAAAACAAAACATTCTTGAAATATACACAATGTAATGTCTAGGTCAACCCACGGATCAGTTATATCGTTGTTGCTACATGGAAGCAATCAGCTGTTTCCGTTTCTCCCACAATGTGAAATTAAATGGTCTCCCTCATTTGGTAGTTGGCGGATAAACAGCTGTAGTAGTCGTAATACCTAGTAGGTGAAAGATTTCTTTCGAAGAAGTTTGACCACCATATCAAGCAATTGCTCACATTACTATGTTCCAATTTCTATACATAGTATGTCACCTAAAAATAAGAATAATGGACAGAGTGCAATTACACAAAAAGCACGCTCTTAGAGCACGTGTACTGTGATGTAATATTGCATGCAGAACTGACCGCTCAACATCAAGTGTTCTATATCTTTTAATTATGAAAAAAAAACTAATAATCTTGACCCGATATGGTATAGTAGGTAGAGTATCTTTAGCCTTGACCACTAAAGATAATGATGACGATAAGACTCTGTCTGGATACAATCTTATCATCATCATCTTCAGACTACAGAAGTCCACTGTTAGACATAGGCTTCGCCCATACATTTCCAGTGTTATGTGCTACAATGGGGTGGAGGGTCACCATAATCACTACGCTTGGCAGCTAGATTGGTGACCGCAATTGTTATGTATTCAGATGATGCTGCTGCCCATTTTCTGGTTCGTACCCTTAGTCTTAGTACTCCTTAGATATAGTGGAAAGGTTCTATTCATAACCAGTACCACTAGATACCATCTAGTTCCCAGTAGTCCAGAATTTCATAAATACTTCCTCAATCTTGTAGCACACATTCACACAAGACTCTTGGCCGTTTGCTCTGACTAACGACCAATGGATGCGTATATTGCGGGCATTCCCCTTTAAATTACCTGACTAATCTTATCTAAATCTAAATCTCTTGCACAATCATTATAGTAAAAAAATCCTTTGTTTACTTAAATAATTCACCACAATCAGCAGCATGGAGAACTACCCTCCAATTGAAAGTTTTTTTTTTAGTTTTTTTTTAACGTTAATAGACTATCCTTTGGCTTCAATCTCACCTGATGGTAAGTGACGATGAAGCAGGACGGTCTAGAAGACTCCTATTCACTCTTGCCTTAAAGAGAGCTATAGCTTAAACTATACAACCTTACACTAAGTACGAGAAAATTCCTTATAAAATAAGTTTAATCGACTCTGTATCACCATAAGTTGGTTGGCTGCTACCATCGCTGGTCTTCCGTCAGAGCCGTTTGATGATGCCACCGACAATTTACCCACTAAACCGAAGATTTCAAATGGGATCATTTTTAATGGGAAATGGGAGTGGTAAACGCAAGTGTGGTGGTTGTTTTGACAGCTTTAGCGAGCGAGCTTTGGCGAAGGTTTTCGATGCTCGATTCTCTTTTCAGGGTTCAAACGTGATGGACATTGCTAAAACGGTCAAAATGATCGCAATAGTAACTTTCCTCATTCTCATTCTGCCAGCGCAACTGTTGAAGCTGCACTGGATGCACCTCTCCAATTTTTAGGTCGATCTTTCGCGACCAGATTGACGTCGTTCTACTGGAGCACAGTCCTAGTCTTCGTAGTTCCTCGTCTTGAATGAATTCTGTAAAATTTCACTCCCAGTATCAGGAACAATGTTTTAAGGCATTATCTCAACATTGTATTCCACTTCTTCCTATTTTTTAATAACTAGGTATTCTGAAAGAAAGAGAGCACAATGTAGAGCAATTCTTTGGTATCTCCATACTTAGTTGCTCTTAGGTCGGCCACTATCCAGCGGTGACTTTGAACCTACCCAACAAAAACCACTTTAGAACCGCAACAAATAACTGCCTAAATATTCGCAATAACCTTTACCACATTCATATAAAGACCACTTTCGTCTGATCCCCAGCTTTAGGTTCATTTGGGTGTTGGTTGAGGTCCGAATTCGGTGGGAATTGACCATAATTGCTTAATGTACCTACCGCTGATGTAGTTGGTAGGTACTAAAACGAATACGTACAGTTTTGGCGGGTTTTTTAACGGAATCGATTAGTTATCAATGGTGACCCCCTAAGGTCATCTTACGGATTGTAATATGTTAACCGAAAACTGTATTTTTTTATGCGCAGTCTACCCCGATTATTCTGAAGTAATATCAGCATCATGCGGACGACATACGGGTGCTACGGTAGCGATTATTTTTATAATACCTATATCATTTTTCTTATTTTTATCTGATGTAACACTAGGTCAAGTAGGTTAGGTACCCACTTAACATCAAGTAGATCTTTCAACAGTAAACTTAAAACGGAACCCATTACAATTACGCGCGCAAAGTCGCGCGCGCTTTTTTTTGTTTTTGCTCTAGTGTTTAATAAATATATTTAGTCAAATTTCAATTATAATAATAATAATGCTGGACAATCCACACAGCATCATCTAGCCCCAAGCTAAGCAGAGCTTGTGTTATGGGTACTTACTAGATGACTGATATACTTAACACAATACATTACGTACATGGATATTTTTTATTATACATAGAAAACACCCAGAACACCCGGAATAAATATTCGCAGATCGTACTAACATTTATCCCAAGGCGGGAATCGAACCCGCAACCTCCTGCGTCGCAGGCGGACATTCGCCCGCCTCGCCACATCGGTCGTCCCAATTCCCAATTCCCAGAGCACAGAATTGAATTTAAAACCACCTGCTCTTGTCTTTTCCCAAACCAGGCCATCAATTTGTCTTTCTATTCTAGAACATCTGCAGGTCACGTTTAGATTGAACTGAATTGTTATGCAATTGTTCTGGCGTATTTATGTTAGGTCATGATTTGATAGAATCATTGGATAACTACGCAGTTAGAAGACAAAGAAAGAGTTGATATGTATAATAATAATATATTTCTATACACAAAAACTAATTGACGTTTGTTTGTTTTTATGTACTTTTGGTTTTGAGATATTTGTAAAAGCTCAAAGGTGAGAAAATATAATGAAGAAAACTTTTATTGGCGGTACGAAGTTCGCCATATCAGCTAGTATAATATATTTATTTATTCAGGCGCCATTTTTAGGGTTCCGTACCTAAAGGGTACAGGACATGTCTGTCTGTCTGTCCGTCTGTCGCCAGGCTGTATCTCATGAACCGTACATGGCACATACATGTTACCAATTATTCAGTTTTTTAGTATTTGTTGTTATAGCGGCAACAGAAATACCTCATCTGTAAAAATTTCAACTCTCTAACTATCACGGTTCATGAGATACAGCCTGGTGACAGACAGGCAGCGGAGTTTTAGTAATAGGGTCCCGTTTTACCCTTTGGGTACGGAACCCTAAAAATGGACAATATATTTATTTTTTGGACAGCTTAAACCTGTCTTAAAAACTTTTTCTTTTTATGTCTTTCGAACTTGTTAAACCTTAAGAGGTCATGAAGTAGGTACCTACCTGTAGAAGAAAACCCAGTTAACTATGAGGGTTGTGCCTCACACCATGCGCCTTCAAACCTACACCTCATGTATATACATTAACCACACATATTTTACATTTTGATTGTGCTTAACAAATGTCTTCGCTTATCTCAGCGCCCAGGAATTTGTTGTAAATTAAGTCTTAATAAGAAATACTAGGACGCTCGCTCACCATTACATTGTAACCTTAAAAATACCAGGATTACAAATATTACATACATAATAGAACGTTATTGCTAGTTTCCAGGAGATCCAATACGTTTTTAAAGTTTAACTTTATACTACGAATAAACTCGGCCTAACCTCGAAATAGTTGCACCGTGTTTTGTTTCTTTCGATTTCATTTCATCCTGTCAATTCAATTTATTAGTAGGTAATCTTTAACTAATTAATTTTAAGGATAATCTTTTTTTTATTTTTTTATTTGATTGCCGATAGAACAAGCAGATGGCCCATCTGATCTGATCTGATTATATGTATTAAAGTGTACAGAAAGTAAAAAAAAGGAAAGATCTGACGACTTCACGACTGAATCCCCAAGCACGGTAGATATCCCCTCCGATCTTTTAGTACTTAGGATTCTTCGAGGAGGTCTATCGGGGGTAGTCAGAGGTACGACCAGATAGAAGGTACATTTGGTAACATACCCACATTTTGCAGTACCTACATAATATTCCAAATGTAACAGGTTGCAAGCCTATCGCCGCTGCTGTGTCCTCACGATGTTTTCCTTCACCGGTTGAGACCACTGGTATTCCGCATATAAATGTTTCAAACGGAGAAATCAATTGGTACACAACCGGATTTGAACCCACGACCTTAGGATGAGAAGGCAGGGTCGCTCCCACTAGACCACCGCTCTTATATATATTAAATTTAAATAAGTCGCTGAGTTATAAAGATAAAATATAGCAATATACCAAACGAAAATAAATTTTAAATCTACGCACAAATTTGCAGTGATAGGGGTGTAGGTATGTATATGATTCAATCTGAATCGGGATTTGTACCCACGCGCATTGCCAACTCATAAATTTCAACAAAGTCAAAGTCAAAAATCATTTATTCAGTAATATCCGCAGGGATCATCTTGAAACGTGTCAACCAAAAATCTTATAAAAATATTAATTTATTTATAAATATTACTAATAATAAATACTACGGTAACTTTCATAAAATAGCATTGAAATTATTGTAAACAGTTTCTTTGAGTATACAGCCGTCACAGCTCAGTTGGTAGTAGCTTGCCTTCTGCGCTGCAGGTCGTGGGTTCGATCCCCACCGAGAACAAACATTTGTGTGATAAACATAGATGTTTGTTCTATTTACAAAAAAAAAGGATATAAGTATTATGTCCCATGTCTGGTTCCTATAGAGTACAAGTTTAGTTTTCATTTTTACATTTTCTACATTCACTCAGCACCCTCTAGCCCGAAACTAAGCAAAGCTTGTGCTATGGGAACCAGATAACTGATAAAATATTTATAAACAATTTTTTCTGAAAATACATTATAAACCCCAGACACAGAACAAACATTTATGTTCATCACACGAATGTTTGCGTTCGGTGGGGATCGAACTTATAGCGCAGAAAGCAGGGTTACATAATTGTATAATTTTGAAATTATGTAAAAACTGAAAGTTACAAAAAGTATCCAAATTGTCTCAGTTGGCAACTGCCAAGCGTTTTGGTTCACTACGAACGGACTTGGCCGATCTTTGAACGCATCAGTTTAACACTGGCCGCTACGAAGCGCACGCGTTCGAAATTCAAAAATCTCGAAGAATGATCGCGAACTTCGATTTTCAAAATCGTCGGAAATTTTTTTTTTGGAAGCATTGATCATGTTTTGGAGGTTTTTTAGTGATGGTGATAATTTTAATTTATTTTTAATAATAAGTTTCAGTAATTTTGGTAAGTTTTTTTTGAAACATTTCGTTTATAATTTGGCTACAATATATTTTTTTAAACTGACAACTTTCATTATCTTTTCACAAAGAGAAGTAGAATTAGAGCTCTTCGTGAAAGGCTCGCCCGGCGTAGTATCACCATGCCTATTTCTGCCGCCAAGCAGCGTTTATGTGTTTCGGTTTGAAGTCGGCGTTGGTGAAATTACAAACACATGAGGTTTAACACATCAGTACAAGCAAAACGTGAATTCGTCCACGTGAAGTTATTTTCATACAAACTCCAAAAGGTACCCGTTTAGGGGTTGGATTTCGGAAATTCCTTTCTTAGTACACCTCTACACATAAAGTCAAATATACCCTGAAAATTTCAAGTCTCAAGGGTCAGTAGTTTAGACTGTGCGTTGTCTATATGTCAGTCAGTCAGTCAATCAGGACAAAGATTCTTATAGTTGGTATAGATATAGATAATAAGATTCTCATACCATTCTCACGTTATCTACACCAAACTCACGTGAAGTTCGACATATTTTTATTTTACCCAAAACAGCTGTAACCGAAACGGTGAAATTACGGGCACACGAGGCTTAGCACCTGTATGCCTCAGGTTGACCGACACAAGGCAATGGTAATGGCAACCACTTAACATCAGTTGGGCCATCTGCTTGTTCCATCAGCAAGTCACATAAAAAAACTGAAATTATTATTAAAAGAGCAAAGCGAGAATTTTGCGAGAACATTCGATAAAGTGTGTAGAGAAATAAAGATAATATTAGCATATTTTTTATAGTCGCGGGAGATTGTGAATAGGATGTAATTAATTGGGCCATCTGTTTGGTCTATCAGCAAATTATACAAAAAAAGTAAGATGGTTCTTGTGATATAGTTATAAAATTTATCAGGTCATGTAGGGTCATATTATAATAGCATTTTTAAAATAAATTATTGTTATATAACTATTCAATACTAGTGAAACGCACGCGTGAATTTATTTTCATACAAACCTTAACCACCGATGTGATCGTTTCGGTTGAATTTAGGGAATTCCTTTCTTAGTACACCTCTACACCCCAAGACGAATATACCCTGAAAATTTAGTCTTTAGGATCATTCCAACAGGGCCCAAATTTACGGGGCCCCTGCCCCGGCATAGCCTCAGACGACTATGGTAATACGCGTAGTTTTTTTAATAAACCACTAAATTCATAAACAACCATATTACAATCAAAAGTTCCTGGTAGATAAAAATAATACAAAAGAATTCTAATTAAGTAAATGTTCTACCAAATAATTCTAACTAAAGCAAGCGAAAATATTCTTCACGAAACCAAAATAAGGAACAACCATTTGAAATCTGACAAACAAATTACAAGTTAAAGTAAAAGCTCAAGGTACTATGAGGTACCTGATAAGGAGACCATAAAGTAAAAATGTATATCAATGCCCTTCAACACAGTTTACAAACATTATTATCTGTAGGACGGCCGAGAAACGCCCCCAGTACCGCCTATCGACCTATCGAAAAGGTGATTAGGTGGGAAGTAAACTAATTGACTGGTATTATACGTATACAAGTAAGAAAGAAACCAGACAACTCCATACAGTTTCAAAACTCGAAGAAACTCTCCTCTGACGGTATTAGAGCCTAAATCCTTAAAAGGTACAATCCCAAAACTTCAATCAATTGTAAATGGTTTATTTTTTTTAAAGTCATCATCATTTTCCTGCCTTTATCCCACTTCATGTGGGGTCGGCACAACAGGTTTTCTCTTTCCACTTTCTTCTATCATCCGTCATCTCTGTAATTTATATTTATTTATTTTATTTATTTATTTACAAGATATTAATAGACTAAGTGCAAGAAACAAAAATGAAAACACAAAAAATCGCAGAAGTAAAAACTGTGTCGCGATTTGTAGCGCCCAATCTTAAAGCTGGGTATAAAAAACAATAAATCAAAGCATAAATACCTACATATTAAATATCTTAAATAGTAACTAACACTAAATATAAGAAACGGTTTAACAGCAGTTACCCAACCTTGAACAGGTTTCTCTGTCTATGTTCATGTATTAATTCCTTTCTTACCCATATCATCTTTCACACAATCCATCCATAATTTTTTAGAAAGTGTATACTTAAATTAAACCCATGCTACAATTTACATAGATAAAAAATACTTTATTGCACATAAAAAAGAACAGTACAAAGGCGAACTTAATGCTATAAAGCATTATCTTCCAGATAACTTTTGTGTATAGTGGAAAAAGGTGTCGGTAGTGCACAAAAGAAAGAACCAAAATGAATATTTTTTTGGTTGGTTGCAACTTAGAAACGTAATATAGAATATCGTCTTGTCTCCAGCCGAAATAACTCCACTGCTGGACACAGGCCTCTGCCTTATTTGTGGTTTACCTTCATCACACTTGGAATATGGATGGTGACCGTGTCGGTGTTAAGTACTACTGCCCATCCCCTGGGTAGTTCCCTTAGTCACCATGGAAAGTAGTGGAGAAATCCCATCCCAAGCCGGAACCACCACAGGTCCACAGCCCTTGAAATATAGGACACTAGCGGCAGCTCGCAGCTTCGCCCGCGTGGCAGTTTTTTTTCCCATTCCCGTTGTTTTTTCGGGATAAAAAGTAGCCTATATGTTAATGTAAGTTATAATCTATGTTTATTCCAAATTTCATCCAAATCGGTCTACTGGTTAGAGCGTGAAAGAGTAACAAACATCCATCCATCCATCCATCTATACTTACAAACTTTTGCGTTTATAATATTAGTAGGATTGTAATAATGATTATTGTGATGCCATTGGACGAACTCAATGGCAGATGGTTTAAAATTAGTCACTGTATACCTAATTAATGCAGGGGATGATAATTACACACGGACTTTCCAGTTACAAGATAGCAAAAGCAATGCTACAAGTATGTGGAATTCCCAACCTGGAGTTTCCAAATCCTTAGTTCTTTTGGTAACCTAAAGTGGTTATCGATATCTTGGCAGTTTGATTGGAATATCGTAACTACAATTTTTACCTTTTGACTTCCACAAGGACCAGTTTAGATCAGGTTTAAACCCAACAATATATGCAGGAATAGTTTTTAGATATAAAATTGATAGAAAGACAGCTTTCCGTAATACATTTATGAAAATAACTGTGTAAGCAAAGAATTTTCGCGTAAAAATGCAGTGAATTTTCAAAATCGACGCAACATCAGATAAATTCAGACTGCACCATCTGCTTCATCCAAATAAACAAACCGAACTTAATTCTAAACGATCGACGAGTGATTTTTAAACAATGTCGATATGGTTTAGTAAGATACATTGGGATGCTGTGGGCGGCCCGACCTTATGTTTGGATGAACGAACTCACTATTTTTAGATACTTCTTTAACACATGCACAATTTTTGCGAACACTTCAAGTGCTGTGCTATCAGCTGCTAGGTGGATACTTGGTACGTTTCTTTTATTTTTATCTGGTAAACTTATAAATCAATAACATTTCTGTTTACGAAAAGAAAACCTGACCTTCTTACTGTCATGTTGTTACAATAACTTCCATTTGATTTATTGTTTAATTGGTCTTTTATCCTATACATTATGTGTATGAAATTACCTGTGGGTTGCTTCAAGCAGAATGGGCCGTGAGTTTTTTTAGTCAATAACGATTTTCTTTCAGTTTATACTATACATTTCTATTCAAATAATTTCGATCACACTAATACACAACACTGCCCTTGTTTGAAACGAACTATAACATCTTAATCCTTATCTTCTACATGGTTGGCTCGTTAGTAACCAAACTGTTGCTCAGTAAGATTACTTATGGAGCAATAAACTCCTATATACGTATCGGGTAATTATGGTGACATTGAAATTATACCCACGAAGATAAAGTTTAGGTGAATACACAATTTGTTTAACGTTATCTTTTTTTCATGGAAGATATAAACATACAGTGAATCACTTTGCAAATATAGGGCAGTGTTCGTTTATTTTGTAGAACCTTGACATTTTTCTTGATCAAGGAAGAGCTCAATGTTCTAGGTCAGCTCTGTTATCAAAGGTAGTCTAACGCAGTTTGGCGATTGTAGGAAACTCTTCTTTGGAAGTTTTTTTTTAAGTATAAACTTAGTTGTTTAAGCTTTTGAGCCCCTTTATCCAAAAACATATGATAGTATCGGTCTATAATCCGAAGAAAAAAGGACAAATAGTAAAACAGAAGAAATTAGAAGTAAAAATAAGATGACATAAAACAGAGTTTCTTAAAATGTATCCAATCAATTATAAACAGCTGATATACTAGTAGGTAAAATCGAAGACATCCGTTGGGGCTGGAGCGGCGGCAGATTTTGCCGAGGATCTCAAGAGGTGCAAATATGCAGGTCTCGACAGAGCCTACACATTTGCTCCTCTTAAAGTCGAGACTCTAGGTCCGTGGGGTACCGAGGCCCTCCGGGTTTTTAAAGTTCTTTCAGGGCGTCTGGTCGAAGTGACGCGTGATCCGAGGGCTGGTAAGTGTCTGGCTCAGCGAATTAGCATTGCCGTTCAGCGTGGCAATGCAGCCAGTGTTTTGGGAACGCTTCCGATTGGCACTGACCTGGATCAGTTGAGCTACCTTTAGATCGTTTGCAACGGTCTGTAGATAGCTCAACTATTTCTATGTATTTTGTACATACCAATTATAAATACCTACTTATACTAGCTGTGATTTTCTTTGTAAATAAACGTAAAATATAAGTACTAAAAAAAGTAGGTAAAATATCTCACTCATTATTTTCTATGACAGTTTTAAATATTAACTTATTGGAATACTTACCATAATTCTTCCATAGTGCGTTGCTATAAGTACGGAACCTTCTAAATTGTTTACCTGACTAACGGCTTTGCGTAGATTGTCAGTGTGCCTGAAAATAACTCGCTTAGCAAACATTTCTATATTATTTTGATTTTATCTCAGTATTTTAAAATTATAACCAATACGTCTACCACAAAATTTATAGTTGCATACATTGACCACAAGATTTGAATTCAGTTCCATGTTTTAAAACACTTGTTGCTAGAGCAAGTGATAAGTGCACTTTTAAAAATAGTTTATTATCTACAACGCCTAATAATAAGTTATTGATAACAGAAGTGCCTTTCTGTCTCCAGTGAATGCGATCATTACTATCCCCGCTACTGCTAGTTTTTATCGATATATTTTTATCATTACTAAAATTAAAATCAATTTTTTTTTATAATTTTTTTAATAAATCTAGTTTTTTTAAAGAAAAATGTATGTGCGCAATGTCAGTACTCTCAAACGGTAAAGAAAAACATTGTGAGGAAATCAGCTAGTATTCCAGCAGCGGCGATGGGCTTGCAACCTGTCATGGCTTCCAACCTGTGGTATGAGCCAAATTTAATATCTGGACGTACCTCTGACTACCCCCTTAGACATCCTGAAAGAATCTCAAATCTCTTGGGGATTATTGTCGTGATGCTATTTATTTTTAAAAATTTCTCTTCCTAATTTAGGCCCCTCTTTATAAGTTTTTAAAAAGTAAAATTATGAAGTAATAAGATCTTGCAATCTTGATAAAGGCATGAGAGGTAATGTTAAAGATTACATACCCATTTTATTTCAACCCGATTGGTCTCTAGCGGTCTTTGATGACCATGTTGAATGTTATTATCCGTAAATTTTCTTTCTTTTCAGATTTGCTGGACGTAGTAGAAGATTTCTTCGGGCTGTTTTTATTTTATCTTTTTATCTGACTACATTATCAAGTATCCAATCATATTTTGAAATTGCGTACAATTAGTCTTAATGATAATAAACGTATTGAAAATGTCAGAAAAGTAAAAACCGGCCAAGTGCGATTGGGACTCGCGCATGAAGGGTTCCGTACCATCCTTAATAAAAACGGCTAAAAAAAATCACGTTTGTTGTATGAGAGCCCCCTTAAATATTTATTTTATTCTTTTTTTAGTATTTGTTGTTATAGCGGCAACAGAAACATACCATCTGTGATATAAATTTCAACTCTCTAACTCTCACGGTTCATGAGATACAACCTGGTGACATACGGACAGACAGACAGACAGCGGAGTCTTAGTAATAGGGTCCCCTTTGGGTAGGAAATCTTAAAAACGAAGTGTAGGTAGAACCAAAGCATAATATTTCTTGTTTTGATAAACATTACAAAATATGAAAGGGGTGAATGATAGTGGGTTCGCTATAACTATGAGGCATTTGGTGGCGGCCTTGTGTCCCATACGCTATAGAGTTCCATCGTGAAAGAATATGATTGAAGTTTATAATGTTTATTAAGTCCAGGAATTTTATGTCAGAGTTATAAAACGTTCTTATAAAACAACATGCCACAGACTCGAAAACAATGTATAATTTAGGATTTTTTTCTATAAACATTTCGTATTTATTGTATAATCTAGGTAGACCAATTGATAAGGTAGAAGAGGTATTAAGTAGGTATCAAATAAGTATGTAGGGAACCAAACGGGCATCGAATTTCAACGAACACTTTAAACCAATAGACTATTACTAATACCATTTTTGAAAATATTTAAATATTTGCTTAATCTAACCAAAAACAATTTCCATCCACAGACGCAAAACGGCACGACCACTTCAAGGGTCAAAAAGTGATCCACTTCAGCTTCACGAACCAGGTTCTTGAAAACGAACTGGACGAAGCCGTCCTAAACCTCCACCTCCAGGAGTTAGATAACAGAAACATCACCTTCGATCCCGAAGAGCACTTCACTATAAGTCTTCAAGTTAGCAGGGTCACCAGAAACAGTCAAGGGAGTAAAGCCTCGGTGCCCTATACGAACAACTCTGTGAAGCTGCTGAGAAGAGAGTTGAGAGCGGGGAAATGGGTGAAGGTTGATCTCACCACAATGGCGGCAGAGTACTGCAGACTGCCGAGAGATAGTTTAGCAATAGTAGTGAGAGTACAAGACTCGAATCATAGAATGAATTTGGTGGTGCCGCATCCAAGCTCAGAAACGAACAATGCTTTGGTAAGTTAAGCAAAAACGTAAACTTCTATCAACGTATACATCCTACTAATATTATAAATGGATGGATGGATATTTGTTCCTCTTTCACGCTCTAACCAGTGGACCGATTTGGATGATATTTGGAATAAATATAGATTGTAATCTGGAATATAACATAGGCTACTTTTTATCCCGAAAAAATAACGGGAACGGGAAAAAACTGCCATGCGGGCGAAGCTGCGAGTGGCCTCTAGTATTACCAATATTTATGTCGTTTTTGGAAGTTAGTGAAGGGATATGTAGCAGCATCTCCTGAGTACTGAGTACACCAATAATACGGGAGCCAATCCGCCTGCCAAGCGTAGTAACTCTAGGAGATACTTATTTGAACTGAAAATGAACTTTTTTCAAAGTTATTCAGGGCTTTGTCGGCATTGTATAAATAGAAATGAGAAATATTGATTTATACTGCAAAACAAAATGATACAAAAAAACAGGCCAAATGCGAGTCGGACTAGCGCACGAAGAGTTCCGTACCATTATCTACGATAAAAATTACAAAAAGATCACGTTTATTGTATGAGAGCCCTCTTCAATATTTATTTTATTCTGCTTTGTAGTGTTTGTTGTTATAGTGGCAACAGAAATACATCATCTATGAAGGTTTCAACTCTCTAACTATCATGCTTCATGAGATACAGCCTGTCAGACAGTGACAGACGGACAGACAGATAGAACGCGTAGTCTTAGTATTACTAAGACTACGCGGTCACGTTTTGCCCTTTGGGTACGGAACCCTAAAAAAGAGTGGTAAAAAAAAGTTACAATCGGCATTTTATATATATAGAACCAAAACTTTGATATAGGTATTCCTATCTTATTGACATTTGTTCTGTGTAATCTGAAAAAAAAGGAAGAATTCATAAATGTTTACTTACTAACATTCTTTTTCTCCCAAAACATTATATTTTTTTTCTTTTTTCAGGTACCATACATAGAAATAGGTCTTAAAGATAACTCTCACAAGCGCACGCGGCGTACCGTTGGCATGGATTGCACGGAGAATTCAAAAGAGGTCCGTTGCTGCCGATACCCTCTCGAGGTCAACTTCGAAGAGTTTGGGTGGGACTGGATCATCGCTCCCAAGGTCTACGATGCAAACTATTGCAGCGGGGAATGTCCTTACAGTTTCCTTCAAAAATATCCTCACACGCATATAGTGCACTTAGCAGCCCCGCAGGGTAGCGGAGGGCCTTGTTGTGCCCCTAGACGGATGAGCAGTATAACCATGCTATATTTCGACCATGAATTTAATATTATTTATGGCACAATACCAGGAATGGTTGTCGAGAGCTGCGGGTGTTCATAGCAGTCAGTCGTTTTGGGACTCCAATTTTTCCTCTCCTCAAACTATAACCAATCTTGACGACTTTATCTTTAACTGGTTTGATTCCAAGGGAATTCCAAGTAAACCACATGGATTTTCCTACAAGACTTTGTTAATGATTTATAACCTATTCATAAAATGAACGATTACTCAGTCATGATCACACTCTTCAAATTAGTAGAAGAGTGTCGATGATTATGACTTTTTTTTATCGATGTTTATGTAATTAGTTATCTTAATAATGTCCATTTATTTGAACTGCATTGTTATCCAAGTTTTGATTAGTCCATGTTCAGCAAAAAACTGTATAGAATCTGACTGTAGGTCATCTAATGTCACATTTGGCTGTAGTCTTTTTCAATTAGTACATAAAACGAAATCTTTTTGATATACTTTAAGTGCTATTAAATTTCATTCTCCATTCTTCCCATCTTCCCATACTTTTTGCAGGATTTTAGTAACAAACTGTATTTATCTGGAGTCTTTTAAAAAAAATTGGAGTCCCAAGTGAGTGGTTTGCTTTGTGATAATTCGGTTGAAGACTGCATACCGTGTGTCGTGAGTGTGTGTACTTGTAAATTTGTTTTCACGTTTGTACCTACATCTACTAGATTAATATCTTCATTTTCAATATAACCTTTGTTTTATACGAGACTAGCTACTTCAAAACGTGAAAAACTGATAGTATTTTTTAAACCTTCATAATTATCATGAAAACTCTTTAGCTCTTTACTAGTCTCATCATGAAATTCATCTACTTGCCTATCGTAATAACCAATCAAAAATAGGAGTATTATTTCTGATGGTACCTACTTCAAACCCTATTCTATCACTGATAGACTATCAATATGATTACATTTTTGACTGTACTTCTATTTACGTTTAAATAAGGTAGGTTACTGAACACGGAATTGTTTATCATTATTTATTTTAATTTCTAAAACAAATCTCCTCGTATCAGCAGTTAATAGAATAATTTTAATTTATAATTCAATATCATAACTTCTTTCAACGAATGATCTTGTATTTTTTTTATTATAACTGCCGATATGCGAGTTCAAGTGTTATCAATAATATTTTTATACGGCAATGTGTTATCATGGACGCTTTAACTGAGATATTTCATCCAAATGGCATTTATTTTTCTATATAAGTCTTAAGCTCTAGATATTAAGTATTTTAATAATTAAACGTTTTCTTATGACTGTATTTCCTGTTCGAGGCACCACTATTATTATTTCGACTATTCATTATTTCTTAGAAATGCTGGTTTTTGGGTAACTTTGTTTTCTACTTCATTCTAGATAGTACTGTCTTACCCAAGTGCCTTTTATCAACTTTAAGCACTTTAATTTGGCTAGGTACGACTAGCATCTGTGTCTTGTATGTTGTGGTTTAGTAAATATATTGTAAGTGCTGTATCTATTGGCACTGTAACTACTTATGTGCCTTCATCACCATTACATTTAAGTATAATCTAACTATAGTCTAATTTTAAGTAGTTAGCTTCTTAGTTTGATTTTATACGTACTTTTGGAATATTCCTTTCGACATGGTTTGGATCTCGTTCAAAATTATATTTGTTAAAAAGGTATCTTTTTAAGATTGGCGGGTGGTGCTTAAACTTTCCTAATTAATGTGTCACGTAATGTTTTGTGCCTACCGCTATGTATTATTTTGGCGTGATTATATTTTTAGAAAATTATGTAAGATTTAGAAAAACAATCCAAGCAGGCGTGGAATTATAACTTTATCAAAAATTTAGATCTCATAGCTATTTAGGCAACTAAAACATGCCTTTTTAGATCTCCCAACTTTTGGATAACGAAATGATATAGCGAAAAATATATTAGCAAAATGAATGTTTAGAATAGGTTTTGTGTTTGCTAAAGTGACAGTTTTTTTCAAAAATTTAACAATTTTTTTTCGTAAAAAAGAAATTTTCAAACACTACAATTCGTATTATTTTGTGGATCTTCTACATTTTTTTTGTAACTGGAAATATAAATGTCTTTGAAATGATTGTTTTTGTTTTATTTACCTACTTCTTATAACCCACTTCCATGATTTACGCAGTACGCGATGTACGCAGTTCAATCAATGGATGATTTCTTACTTATTAACAACTACTGGAAGCGCGTGTAACTTGGTCGACGAGAAACTATTTTCATACAAATTTCATCAGCTGCACCCCTTTAGGGGTTGAATATCAGAAATTGCTTTATAGTACTAAGACTAATGCACCTACCCTAAAAAATTCAAGTCTCTACGACCAGTGGTTTATGTTGTGCGTTGTCTATTATGTCAGGCACACATCTCAAGTGACGAATTTTTGACAGATTTTCATTGCGAACTGTCAAAATATTGCGACTTGAGACGTGCTTAAATCGGAGATGCTTTTAATTATTCGGGGGTCAGTCAGTAAGGACAAAGGTTCTTGAAAGTGATATAAATATAATGTCTGTATTCAATAGTAGATAGACATTACTTTGATATTTAAGTGTGAATAAAGATGTTAAGGGCTACCTTATCATCTTTAGGGATATTAAGACTTATAGGCGACGATGCATTAGCCAAGTCTAAGCTACATAGTCTTGAGCATCATCGCAAGGTAGCCAGTCTGTCGGTATTCTACAGGATACATTTCGGCGAGTGTGCCGGTGGAGACGAGACGCCCATTCATGGTTAACACCCCTTCCACCGGCACCAAGCGCTTTGCCTCATCTTTTATTATGCGTAGGTACAGCAAAGGAATAGAACTCGTTGCCGTCGTCTGTTTTTCCGATCACGTATAATTTGGATGTCTTCAAGAGAAGAGTGAATAGGTATCTTCTAGGTAAATGTGCTACACCGTAGACTGCGTCATCACTTAACATCAGGTGAGATTGCGGTCAAACGTTTGCCTATAGCATGTAAAAAAAAAACTATTTTTTTTTAAATATGTTTGTCATGAATGAAAGACTGAATTGAAGAATTATAAATTTTTAGACAGCTTAGAGCAAATATCTGTCTTTATAGGTTCTACTAATTACTTTATTGGACCAGATAAAACATCTAGAATTTGTATAGGTTTTAGCTAAAGAGGATATACAATTAAATTCGGAAAATAATTTTGCCATTCTCTCAGAACAGCCACTCTTTATTATAAACTTTAATTGTATTTACAATTTCTACTTTACATTCAACATTTGACAATTTTAAAAATACATTATAAACAAATAATAAAAAAAAAACAAAATTCACGATTACTTTACAGTTTCTAATTAGTGGGAAAATAGATGGACTAGTAATTACCTAATTTGAAAAATTGAAACAAAATAATCCCACTTATTAATACATCAATAATTATTTCAAAATAAAAGTATCAAATAAATTTCGGCCAGCCTACAATTTCAAAAATTATCGTTTTCAAATAAAAATGGCCTAAAATTTATTAAATACTTCAGTCTAATAAATGTATTGCTTTACAGTCTAAATATACATGAAAGAAACAGTCATTACAGTTAAAACAATTCCTTTTAAATTTAAAACAGATTATTGTTTATTTTAAGTTATCAAGAGTTATAACTAATTGCTAAAAGTGTGCATAACTGTATAAGGTGTCAGTCTATAAAAGTCTTGGATGGATTTTTTTCGAAAATTATTAATTATACAAAATTATAAAGCAGTAAATAGCCCAGCCCAAAGTTTATGCTTATAGTTTTAACACAAGATCTAAACTTAGGAAACCATGTGATAATCTAAGTGTAGATTTTGTTTAAAAAATACTTGAGTAAATATTTGAGCATTAACAACTGAGTGGAGTCAAAGTATAAAATTATACAAGCTACCATAAGCATAAGTTTATAAGTTATGGCAGTGGAAATTATGCTGATGACTGAAACTGTTTGAAAATTGTAAAAATCTAATTACGTTTCTTACCAAATTTCAGCACATTGAATTGTTTCCTTTGGTATTTAGTTCAGTCAGTTTCAGCCATAACATCATAAGCAAATAAACTACAGCGTTAAAACATCATAGTGCTTAGCATATCTTGGTGGTGTAGATATTTCTATCTTAGCCTCAAAAGTATTTTTCCAAAGGTATATGAGAACGGACTCCAAAGCGATCTATATAATAAACTCAACGATAAAATAAATAATCACAGACTTTCATACATAAGTATGATACCGACAACTAATCAGAAAAATGCAATTTTTAATGCAATACTGCAGCTGAAATTCCACGATTTTGGAACTAAAGCAAAAATTAATAGGAACCTTTTTAGAAAATATGGACAGACTGATTTTTTGTTATATAGACTTTAGCAAAAATGGTTTTGGGGTAGGTCATGCATGTTTTTTCCTGCCATATTCACACGCGTAAAAACAAAAAAGTGTAGCAAGGATATATTCCTAAATACAGCATTATCCTAAAATTTTTACAAACAAAAAAATGCCTTCAAATAAACACAGTTCGCAACATCGAAACTTGAGCGTTATATTAGGATCACAGTGGAAGGTGTAAGATTACATTCTATTCTATAAATATGTTAATCTAGAATAATCTAGAAAGTCCACGTTATGGCAAGGTTACTACTATTAACACTATGTCTACCACTACATACGTCCATAGAAAAATTTAATTACTATCACTGTACACTGTCAAATCCATTGCACTTAAAAACTGGGTTGGGAGACAGTCCTGGGATTTCCACTCTGGGGTTGGTACCCTTCGTAGGAGTTATGTGGTTCCAAGTGACAGACCACATTGTTTTCTCCATTCAAAACAGCTGCCAAAGCCCTCATGTTATTTTCTTGCGGCTGGTGGTACGGGTGCATGAGCCGCCCACTCTCATAATGCCTAGGATCATAACGCTCCATGGTATCCCATTTCCCATACTTCGCGTAGTGTTCTTCATGGTGCTGCCTTTCCCCCGGACTGTAAGAGATCAGAGGGCGATGGTCACCAAAAAACTTGGAGCTTGAAGACCCGTGATGACCCGGAGGCTGTCTGTTGTTGTCCGGTCCGGAATTGTCATCAGACACATCTGACATCAGCGTCTCGTTCCTTTCTATCTCCTCATAAACAGGATCGTCCTGTATCACGCGAAACTCTTCCGAACCTCGTCTGTAGATTCGACCTTGTTGGGACGCAATTTCAGAGTAGGTATGATTTATATTCTGGCTACCATGATGATGATGATGCTTCCGCCTGTCATCTTTATAGTGCTTTCGGAAAATCATTTCCTGGCTGCCTGGAGAATGCTGGCTCATGTAAACGTGTGGGTTTCGAAAGTCGTGGTTGTAGCTTCGGGTAGTTTGATACCCTTGATGATGGAGAGGACTTTCTTCATCCTTAATGCCGTGTCTTGGAGATCCTGGGGCTATTGGCTGGTCACACTCATAAGGGCTTAAGTGATTTTGCTGGGCTAGCTGCCGTGACAGCGTGTCGTGGTGGGGGAGAGTCGAAGAGTTGCCGGGGTGGTGCTTAGAAGAAGTGTTCTGAAAATTGGAAGACATTTATAATAGTTGTTTCGAAACTTTTAGTAACAAACAAAATTATGATTCAAGACAAAAAAACAATAAATATAAAATGTATTGATATGATTATATTAAAACTAATATATCATTAAGTTAAACGATGATCGAAAGACAGCTCATTCAATGCCTGAAAACAACTGTGTAAAGATGAGTGTTAGTCTAATGGTGAAAATAAGAATATTAGTGTCGATTAAAATAGTAAATTATCACTAGCTCTAAATTATCAAACTAATTGATAACTAGCGTTATAAAAGAATAGTGATTTATTATTTTACATGTTAATAATTTTTAAATCAACTAATATTGGCGCCCTACCATGGGGCAACAAGTTGGGCGCCAACACTAGTTTTAGAGTGAGCTAAGTTAATCCTTGATCTACTTGGGCATCATAAAGTAGTTCTTAAATACCTAAGTCATTTTACATGGTCTAATTTCAAAGTTAACATAATTCGTTATCTTTATTGTAGGTAACAGAAATGAACGCAAGAATATCAAGGGTTTTCTGTTAAAAATATTGCTTGACAATATTTGCCGAAATGTTACAGATAGAAGGAGATGGGTAGGGCTAATGTACGTTATTTACAAATGCAGTTGTGTTATGACTTCATGCAATGTTCAACTATGGTTAGGTCATGCATTGTGATTGCTTTAGCAAGATCTCTTCCAATTAATTTATAATTTCACACAAAGCTACGAAAATTGTGTATTTTCCTTTTAGCATAGTTGGAACTGTTGGTAGTAAGATGACCTACACTTGTTTTTAAACTAAACAGGGTAAATAACAAGGTAGTATATTATGTGATGCGATAACAATACAGACACTTACCAAATAGATCTTATTTACTCTAAAGATATCAGAAACCAGGAAAGGACGAGGAAACAAAGATCCTAAATAAAGGTTTTACTATGACAGTTTATGTGGAGATGGCGCTGACCATAAACAACAAGAGATCTCACTAAAACACAAGACAAACGAAAATCCACTCTAACAGTGCTGACATAGAAGCTTTTTTTACAGCCCACCCCTCACCTTCCAAGCATTGCCCGCCAAAGCATTTGTCGCTGCCATCACCGTCCATTCGTTCGCGCCAATCGACGCCGCCATTTTGTTCGAAAAACAAGATGGCGACCGTGATCGTAGATTTTGATAATCGTTGGGAACTTCTATGTTGTTCCTGTAGCTATGCATTGAGGCTATGCTCTGTGTGTGCGAGGAGCTATGTGGTATATTCTGAGGCGTGGGCACGCGCATTGATCTTGCGTCTTCATTGGGAACGTAAATTGGCGCCGTTGGGCGAAAATTCCACCTCGAAGTCTCCGGTTGAAGGTTGTAGCTCTGTTTTGTGTAAAATAATACTCTTACATACATAATAGAGATCATAAATACTAGATAGGTAGGTACTTAAAAGAGTATTGAAGCTAGATTGCATACGCATCTAGAGATAGGATATTTCTGAATGGATCAAGGTTTCGAAATGAGTGCTAACTTGATACCACCAGGATGCAGTTACGATTCTATAACCACCACACCACTAGAAGTGTTAGAAAGAGAAATGATGTTAGTAAAGCATTACGACAGAGTGAAACAAAATATAAAATACTGACTTACCGCCATGCGTTTCGTTTCACGCACAAAATACATTTCGATTCACACAATTTCCGTTCCGTTTTCGGACTCGGAAAAAATTGTTAGTGACATTTTTACACAGCTATTTTAAAACACATAAAAATAAATTGTTAACACATAAAATTGAGCTGTCTTTAAACCAAATTAGTCACAAAGCCGTGGTGTACGGTGGTTTTGAATTTTGACTTTTATCCTATCTCAGATATGCGTACGAACCTTGCTGTCCCTGTGGCCTATACCCTTGAGGGTACCTCCCACTTCCAGTATTGATAGGGTTTCTTAGATGCGTCATAGGAGCGGGGGGTTCTCTCTCAACATTGTGTGGGAAACTGGCTGCTGTCGCATTGAGACTAGGTCCAAAATTGCTTGCGAAATTTTGGTTTTCCTGCGACGTTCGGCGGTTTCTATTTGAGTGGTAGCTATGTGCTGCTGCGGCGGCGGCTAGCGACGCTACTGCAGCATTGTTGATAACGTTGTTGTTGTTGTGATTGTTGTTGTTGACAACAACGTTTAGTGTGTTGATAACTAGATTGTTGGTTGTTGATGCCGATGCCGATATTCCTGACGTGCTCGCCGTGCTTTGCTATAAGAATGAGTTCTTTGAGTTTTTGCAGTTTTATTATTAGTTGTTCGTGTATGTGTCTCTGTTTTTGTGTTTAGCTAGTGATTTGGATACTTAAGCTAAGTTGAACCCCTCACCGATTAAAAACATAAGCATGCTACATGATGGTATGATAATTAGTTTCTTAAATTACACAAAATCATCATTATAATAATATGTCACGTTTATCTTATACTCAAATCAACACACATATTTTAATGATCAAGACGACTTGACACATCAAGGGTTTCCAGTTTCTACCGTCAGTGACAAGTGGCGTTAGTGAAGACCGACCTATTTATATTGCCTGCCTTTACCGCCACTCCAGGATTCACCAAGATGCGGTGTTTCATAAGCGCTGATAGAATAACTCGTAATACGAATTTCCATAAAACAAGAATGAACCAGACATGCACTGCTTGAGTCATAACTTACCTTCTAAACCTAAAAATTATCACCAAAATCTCCTGCTTGGTTCCTAACCTAGGATTCGATTTCTACCGCATCATTTAGATGTGTTCTCTGGTAGTATCAGAGCTTAATATTGGACTAGAGCGTCCTCAAAGGTATTAGATAGATAGATAGATAGAAAATACTTTATTGCACAAAAACATAATAGTACAAAGGCGAACTTAATGCTATAAAGCATTAAGTATTACCGGAGGCTTAAGTGTCTCCGGATAACGATGGACGAAGTTTTGTATTGTCGTTTTCAGTTAGGTACTTCAAAAGTTTTTAAATAAGCCACGTATGACTTAAAAAACAGCTTACGAGCACTAGGATTAAATGTACACTAGTCTTCTGTAATATTATATTTTATTATGTTAATAAAGAAATTTTAAAACTGAAAAGTTAGGTACTGCGCAGCATGTCAGGCAGCGATAAGTTGGCTATGGATTGGAGCGTCTATGGCCAAACATAACTTTAAACGGCTTTAAGAGTCGCTAAGCTAAATGGAGGTGCCATATCGACTAGGAGACTTAGGCCAACGATAAATCTTCCAAACAGCCATTCTGGTATCTACGAAAAATTTACTCCACTATCCTATACCAAACTTCTTGATTCCTTACCGTGACGTCTCTTGGATCTACAACATCATCGACATCCTGGCTTTGGTGATACCGCCGCTTGACGCTGGGCGGACGCTCCAGGTGGTTGGTGGAAGAAGCTGGAGGAGGGGCGAGGGTCTCAGACGGCTGCCCTGTGAAGTGCAGGCAGCAGGACAACCAGGGATGCCGTCTGCCTATGCGGGCCAGCTCGTTACGGAACTGAAATTCATAAATAATCAAGATGAATGAAGGTCTTGCTGCAGAGTCCTATCACCTGGTAATGGTGAAGAAGTAACCAACTTCGAACTTCAGTCACAAAGGAATAAAAACATTAAAGTCGGAGAATGCAGATGTCCCACCTGATCTTAAGTGGTTACCATCACCTTAAGCATAGCCTAACCAATCACTTTCATTTGGAACGCGTCCATTAACTTGAGGCATACAGATGCTAAGCCTCATGTGCCTTTTATTTAACCGGCATCCACACTCTTCAGAACCGGAACACAGGAAGCTGGTTGGCGGCAGAAATAGTGGCAGATATAGTGGCAGTACAACTCACCTTATCATTCTGGAGGCACTGGAATATGAATATAACGAGTCCTTGCAGCGAGTTGAGGATCGTGAAGACATACGCCATCACCACGGTTTGCTCGTTCAGGTAGAGCAGTCCGAATGTCCACGTCAGGCCGAGCAGGAAGGCAAGCACTAACGAGCTGTTCAACCACACTCTGGAATTGCAGACAATTTCGTGTTAATTACAAAAAAGAAATTAATTCTGTAATACCAATTATACATTCTATTCAGATTTTATTATAGTAATAATAATGCTGGACAATCCACACAGCATCATCCAGCCCCAAGCTAAGCAGAGCTTGTGTTATGGGTACTAGATGACTGATATACATAATACAATACATTACATATATAGATATTTTTTATTATACATAGAAAATACCCAGAACACCCGGAATAAATATTTGCAGATCGTACAAACATTTATCCCAAGGCGGGAATCGAACCCGCAACCTCCTGCGTCGCAGGCGGACATTCGCCCGCCGTGCCACTTAGGTCGTAAAAATCAAGCTCATTGGTGGACAAAGTCCCTCCATATTTGGCGGGGTACTTTGTGTGTGGACACCATTTTGGTTCCGCAATTAGGCCGATGATGGGCCCTTTTTGCGTGCCGTTATATATTTGAGGAGTTTGCCATAACCACCCTGCTTGGCAGGCACTTAGTGGAGAAACTCAGGAGACGCTGCGACTCATTTCCGGGTGCGTTTCATTAGTCACCTCTTACAAAATTCACGAGAACTTATATTGTCCTGTTCTAAGCCTGTACCAACAGGGCCGGAGGGGTTTTAGGGTAAATAAGCTCCCAGAAGCCATATAGAAATAGTTACCTGATTTTATACAGTTTAGCATCGTCCTTAGCTTTCAAGGACACCGTTGAATGTGTGCACATCATATAGATGACCATACCGAGACAGAACCAGTTCGCCTGGAAACATAAGAAATACATATATTAAGTAAGATTAATTACCGATAGTTGTACAAACGTTTATCGCACGAGAATTTATTGCGATAAATTATCTAAAATATATATAACTCAAAGATGACTGACTGACATAGTGATCTATCAACGCACAGCCCTAACCACTGGACGGATCGGGCTGAAATTTGGCATGCAGGTAGATGTTATGACGTAGGCATCCGCTAAGAAAGGATTTTGATTAATTCTACCCCCAAGGGAATAAAACAGGGGATGAAAGTTTAACGGGAACGGGAAAAAACTGCCACGCAGGCGAAGCTGCGAGCGGCTGCTAGTTTTGATATTAACTTTAACCCCTGCTTTTTAGGGGTAAAATGTCAGGAGTTCTTTTCATAGATATGCATAGTAACGGATCAGAACATGTATTCTGAAAATTTCATGTTTCTAAGACTAGCGGACTAGGTTAAATGACTATAGGATAAGCAGCTTCCTGTGTTGCGATTTGAAGAGTGTGGGTGCCGGTGATATTACAGGCACATAAGGCTTAACACATGTAGGTATGCTTCATGTTGATAGATGAAAAGCAGTGCATAGGGCACGTTTTTAGCGGTCGTGACCTTCGAGACAATGTCTTGTCAGCCAGAACACATGTTCCGTCAGAAATCGCATATTTGTGGACACTTTTTTACACAACATCATCTAGCCCCAAACTAAGCATAGCTTGTACTATGAGAACCAGATGACTGATAGAATACTTAAATACTTTTTTTTGTAAATACATATTTAGAATACAATATCACACCCAGACACAGAACAAACATCTATGTTCATCACACAAATGTTTGTTCTCGGTGGGAATCGAACCCATAGTAAAATATTTATAAATTATTATAACATGTTATATAAAACGAAATATCAATTCTAATTATATCATATAATGTCAAGGTCTACTAGGGGTCCCCCTATTTTACCTGCATTTTCAATGTTCTTATATTGGTTGATGGAGGTATGTCATTATAACCTTTCTCTCCTTGTTTTTTTCTGCGTAGTCTATTTGACTCACCAATAAAACTAAAGCAACAGGTCCAACGAAGCTCATGACAAACATCTTCTCGGTAGAAAGCCAGCAATGTCGCGATGTACCATAGCCACTAGGGTATACAGCAGCAGATACGGCAACCACTATAGCAGGCGCTAGATAGGCGCAGTAGCAGTACCAGCGACCACGAGGGTGCTCCGGCTCAAAGACTTCCACCAGCATTGCGTAAAGGTGGAAACCTGGAAAAATATATATTTATGAGATATATATTGACGACCGATGTGGCGCGGCGGGCAAATGTCCGCCTGCGACGCAGGAGGTTGTGATATCGATTCCTGCCTTGGGATAAATGTTTGTATGATCTGCAAATGATTCGGGTGTTCTGGGTATTTTCTATTTATAATAAAAAATATCTATGAATGTTGTATATTGCATTTACAAGAAAATTAGTTATCTAGTACCCATAAAACAAGCTCTGCTTAGCTTGGGGCTAGATGATGCTGTGTGGATTGTCCAGCATTATACTTACTACTACTAAAACTTTATATTATTACTATATTCGCATGCCAGTGATTTGGTGAAATATGTGATACTATGAACTAGAACTAAGAACTTTTCTAACCATGTTTCTAGCAAAAAAACAATTCATTTCATTTAATTACCTTCAAGAAACATCCATGCGAAGGCAGCTAGGAAGAAGTAATGCAGCAGTCCTGCAATGATGCCGCAGCTGATAGGATCCTGAGTCTTGTCGATACCGGCCAGGAACACCACCTCGCCGATCAGAAGGCACAGGCACAGGTTCTTGTGGATCAGAGCTCGGTCAGACTGAGGAAAACAAATCATTTTAAAGCTTAGTCTACAAACTTTTTAAACTATCATGGTTTTGATCAATATTTTGGATAGAAAAGATCAAAGTTCGACCCGTGATCATGGCGCATGCAACTGTGCCGAAATATCGGGAAACAATCAAACTAAAAAATCATGGTAAATATCCCGTTTCTATCCAAAATATTAGTCTACAAATGTAACAGAAAATTAATTCTATTCAAACTCCAAGTCAATTTATTCAATAATATCCAGGAATCACTCAAAATAGGCTAGGTGAATTAAAGCACTAGTTCCTCGCAACCGAACCTAGAAGGTAACAAACTTACGGCTTGGTTCCTTACATTTTTAGGGTTCCGTACCTAAAGGGTAAAACGGGACCCTAACACTGTATTCTATATTCTGTTAGAGAGTTGATATTTTCAGAGGTGATGTATTTCTGTTACCGTTATAACAACAAATACTAAAAAACAAAATAAATTAAATATTTAAAGGAGCTCCCATACAACAGACATGAACTTTTAGCCGTTTTTGCGTTTTGCACACTGGAGCTTAATTATTTACTTTATTATTATTTTGTAACAGGATCATACAAAAAAACTGTAGGATCCAAGCCGTAAGTTTCTTGGCGGTTTTTATAGGCTTGGTCGCGAGGAACTGGCGCTTAGATACATTTAGATTTAAGACGTTTCAAGATGATCCCTGCGGATATTACTGAATAAATGACTTTAACTTTGTGCCTAATTTCACTTGAAGACTTACCTTGCCATTTCTGAAGCACATAAAAACGATTAGCGCGGCTCCCAAAGCTACGGTCGATATCCCACACCCGATGTAGGTGATGGTCTGTAGAGCGAGCTGGTGGCCAGGACTCAAGGCTACTCCGTGGACATCCATGAGAATCGCGAAGTTGGTGAGATGGGAACAAGCACAGCCTGTGTGGGTCTCATTGGACCATTCCACGTGGCAGCCTTCCGGAGACCAGCCGCTGTGGAAAGGAATTGGTTTAGATAATGAGTTCACGAGCTAAGCTGATACTGAACTCTGGTGTTTTCAAGTCAACGCTAGAACCAGTATATCCTACACATTACCCTACTACTACTAGTGTAGAATTATTATTAGGTAGGTCTTTATTTTATTATCCCGTCTTCCCACTATCCCTAAAACGAAAATTAATGGATCCCCCCGTCTTAGACTATGGTGCGCAAATTTGGTCATTGACGCAACTTCAAAAGTCCAAACTTAAGGTTTGCCAACGTGCTATGGAGCGCAGCATTCTGGGTGTCAAGCTAATGGATAAAATCTTACTGACTTCTACAGGCTGATGATGATGATGATGATGATGATGATGATGAAAAAGAATAAAGATACTAAGACAATTAAAATAGTAAATAAACATACTGTAACGTGTAATCCCAGAAGACACAAGCGGGGTTTGTAACGTTCTCAGTCTTCAAATGCTTCATGGTAAGCCTCACCATGTGAGAGAGCTGGATGTGACGGCCGTTGCCAAGACTGGCTGAAATCACCTGTAAAGAAACAATAAAGGAAAATTAAACTAAACATACATTATTAATATATGTAACGGTAATGTATTGGTGGGAAATCGCTAAAGATCGAGAATGGGGAAGATTTTAGGGGATAACTTTGCCTAGCAGTGGGACACAAATGGTGGGTTAAATAAAAAAAACGAGTGTGCTTTAGACCATACGACTGAAGTAAAACTTCTTTAATATACGAAACGTAACTGGCTATGAGAAAAAGAGAGAAAGAACAGTCCTTTCATACCCCCTCCATGTTAGCGTTTGTTGGAAATCGCATTAAAAGTTTTACTTAAAAAAAATGTAGCGGTATTCACACCCTTAGACCTTTTGAAATGGTAACAGCTACAACATGGATGTACTACAGACTTTAATCCCCTAGCACGGTAGATATCCCTTCAGAGCTCTTAGTACCAAGTAACCTCGAGATTCTTTGAGGGTGTCTTATGGGAGATACGTCCAAATATAGCATTTAGCACATACCTATGTATTGTTTGTGGTATACATAGGTATAAGCGAAATCGTAGGCACTCCACTAAATAACGATTTAGTTACCAACATCTTTTAATCAGAAGATCTATTGGAACAAGCAAGAGGGTTACTTGATGTTGAGTGGTCACCTGTCAATATCATTAACCCAACACGTCCACTGAGCAGTCTATGTAGAACTGAACTCTGCGAATGACTCTGAAACTCTCAGAGTCTCATGTTACTGTTATTGAACCGGCACCTATCAACCCGGAGCACAGTAATTTGAACATAATCTGTTAAGCAGTAGAAGCTACTAGAAAATTCAGAATTTATTTTCTTAATGCATTTTAATAAATAAAATAAATAAATAAATAAGTCAGAACATTTTTTACACAACATCATCTAGCCCCAAACTAAGCATAGCTTGTACTATGGGAACCAGATGACTGTAAGAATACTTAAATACTTTTTTTTGTAAATACATACATAGAATACAATACAACACCCAGACACAGAACAAACATCTATGTTCATCACACAAATGTTTGTTTGTTGTAATGACCATAAGAATTAGGTACTGAGGGAATATTTCTTCAAAAAGGCCTGTCTTGAAGGTTTTTCTCAAATAACCCTTAAAACACTCACCTTAGAGTTCAAAATCTTGGTAATGTTATTCTTCTCTCTCTCAGAATTGATGCTTGTAGTAGACGATGAAGTAAGGTCCGACTGGTAAGCAGCAAAACGAGGGGTCTTCCCGAAGGTAGGTGGTAGGATTTCTTCAAGTCGGTCGAAGGCAAAAAAGACGATCCTCACCAAATCTTTTTGACGGTTATCTGTGAGATATAAGAAACACAGATTATAAAACATACAAACAGAAAGCGCATTGTGACCAAAGAGGTTTGACGAATGAGAAAACTATTTTCATAACAGCATTTGAAATTCGAACAATTTTTGGCTTTTTAAATAAAAGAAAGCTTGAAAGATTTGAACAACACACACTTTTTATTATTCTGCTTAAACTTACACCTGTCACTGTCAGTAATGACATGAGTAACAAACTTGGCTGTCATACTGTCGTGTTTCGATGAAATACCTCCAGACATGATGATATCATTTCCCCCTTTTTTTACTGAATCATTTGGGACTTACCAAGTAAAGCAGCTTTAGGTATGGTAATAGAGTCTTCGGAAGCTTTCCATTGCTCTTGAGCTATCGCGGAGGGAAACGTTTCGTCTTCCACTTTCTTCACTTCCAACACACGCACTGATAAACCTAGAAAATAAACACATTGGTCATGGTAATTCATGGCGAAATACGTAGACAGCCGTAATAATCAAAGTAGTGTCGTTAAAAAAACTTACAGATATTCTTCACAATCTGCAATATGGTCTTCTCCTTGGTAACAGCTTTGGCCAATAAGAAAGCGTTCTCCTCAAGTTGAGTGAGGAGTTCGCTGGCTACTCTGTTCTGCCCTTCTCTGCTCAGGTCAGCCCAGGAAGCGCGTTGGCTTTCTTCTAGAAGGTTCGATCCTGAAATAGAATGAGGAGTTTAGTATTTGACTCATGGGAAGTCGGTGGATGAAGAAGGTCTATTAGGTACCGTATGTCCTGAAAATATATAGGAAAGCTTGTCCAGCTGTAGGCTTTCAAGCTAAGTAACATCACGAGATAAAACAGGGAAATCCTGACTGCTCTTGAATTCCAAATCACATTGTGACTGACAAAACCAACAAATGTTTGGAAGGCAGTGGAATTCTTTCAGCTGAGTCATCATATTATGATAAAACTAGCAGCCGCTCGCAGCTTCGCCCGCGTGGCAGTTTTTATCCTGTTCCCGTTATTTTTTCGAGATAAAAAGTAGCCTATATGTTAATCCAAGTTATAATCTATGTTTGTTTCAAATTTCTTCCAAATCGGTCAACTGGTTTGAGCGTGAAAGAGTAACAAACATCCATCTATCCATCCATCCATCCATACTTACAAACTTTCGCGTTTATAATATTAGTAGGATGATAAGGTTCTGACCAGTTCTGATAACTCCAAGCAACATATCCGTGACCATTGCTTCTCTATGCCCAGGATCAGGAAACTGGTTGTTCTCAGACATCCGTTCGGCTAGCTTCTTCATGATGGTAGCTGTTGTGGTCATATCTCCTCCGTACAAGGTCTTTGACGACGTCACCTGGAAAACAAAATTTCAATGAGCTTTCCGCAAGAATTGAACTAAGCATATAGAAATGTAAAACTGACTAAACTATTTCCTACCATTTACCTAAAGTAAGCCATTTATCGAAGACAAAATATTACCTACCAAAAAACAGCGATTATTGTAGAGCAGTTACCAAAAGAGAGCACCTGTGGTCAAGTGGAAGTAACCCCGCCTTCTGATCCTAAGGTCGGTTCAAACCCGGCCGTGCACCAATGGATTCTTTCGTTCGAAAAATTTATGTGCGCAATGCCAGTGCAGAGAGCCGGAAAATCTCGTCACAAATGTAATGAGAACAAAAGAACACATACCTGTGCCAAGTCATTGCTGATGCTGAGGAGAGACTCCCCCTCCCTCACTTGAGCCTCCAGTCTGTTCAGCCAAACAGACCTACAGCCGCTCAGATCAGGGGTTGCGCCATACCATTCTGGTATAACATCGGCTGTAGAAGATAAATAAAGATCGTTAGAACTAGTGGACTACCCTGGTGTCAGAGCGTATGCTGACATGAATCATGGCTTGACGACCGCTAGAGCTGAGACCTCCAAAACCCAATACCGTCAAGATAATACCATCTTCTTTAAGAAGATCTGGTTTGAAATAAGAGAATTCACTGAAGGGTAAAGCCATGGCCTTTATTTTAAGTATAGATTCCATTCATGTATTCTTTACTGTGTGTGCACAGTTCAGAATAATAAAAAAACTACAGCCAGTACAAGGCAAGACAAGTAAGGTATTTTAGTATTTGAAAAATCCTGACTTAAATCAGTCAGACAAAAACAGGAATAAAAAGTATTCTCGAAATTAAGAAATCATGAATTCAAGCCCATTTTGCTTCTCAATTGTTTTTGCTTCATGGTCGTGGTGGTATAGCTTAGGTCTTTTACAAAAGAACAATCAATCAAACAACTTACTGTAGATATAATCAGAGTCGTGTGGAGTCAAGCCAGTTGGTAGAGGGTTGTTCATCCCATTACGGTACTCCTTCATTTCTTCTGAATCACCATCACGACCTGGGCCATTCAGAAACCATGAAAAATAGAAATGTACTAGTAATAATGACAGCAGGAAAGTTCATATTTTTCTATAGATAGATACTGGGAAAAAACACATAGCACTGGTAGTCGAGAAGTGATAACACCGCCTTGAACATGAACAATACCTTTGAGCAGTGTTTCAGAACCAAGTCTTCTAATTATCTGCAGCTGCCTATCACTAGGCTGGTCCAGTCCAAGGTCATGGTAGTTCTCACCAGAAGGCAGGCTCGTCGCACGCCGCCTTGGTCTCTCTTCTTCTGTGTAGTGGTGCTGTGATAGAGTACACCTGGGAAGGAAGACATTGTTACCAGTGAACCTATTCATCCTACCTAACTTCCGCAACCCTAGGGATTGTGAACCTGCTTACCAGAAATTAAAAATTTGAATACAAAATTATTTATGCTTCAATAGTTGATAAAATATCATAAACCAAAAATGCAAAAGCCTCAATAATAATTTTAATAGTAGTAGAGCTCTTATCGAAGGGCTCATCCGGGGAAGTATTACCACCAAGCCTATTTCTGCCGCTAAGCAGCTTGCTGTGTTTCGGTTTGAAGGGTGTGGGTGACAGTGTAATTACAGGCACATGAGGCTTAAAATCCGTATGCCTCAGGTGATGGACGCAGAGCACTGCAGTGCTACCATGCAAGGTAGGGCAAGTTCCTAACAAGCGTGACCTGCGAGGCAATGTTTTGTTATAGGTAACCACTTGAGATCAGGTTTATCAGGGCCATCTATCTGCTTATCTTATCATGAAGTCAAATAAAAAAAATTTGATTTTATTAAATTTTGAACAAAAGCCTATTTATAACTTTTATTTCTCTAATTACACTGGTACTTACTTCCACCTAGCCAGTCCAGTGGCGCCACCTGGACACGGCTGGACAGCATAAGTGTTAGCTAAGGTCCAGTTCCAATAAAGACCTCTAGCGTTGACTTGAGGGCAGTAGGACCTTCGGCCAAAATTCGGCGATGGACTGGATGCTGTGGGAAAAAATATTTATAAATTACATTCATCAACAACAGCGTAACAGCGTAAAGAAGTCCACTGCTGGACAGACTTCCCTATAACTTTTCCTCTATACGTTATAACACCCAAACACAGAACAAACATCTACGTTCATCACACAAATGTTTGTTATCGGTTGATCAGATGTTGTTTAGAGTAATGAGTGCTTATTATACGTACTGTAAATCCTGTCAAAGTCGTCAACAATGACTGTGTCGGCAGAGTGGTCATCTTTCGGTGGTTGGGCTGGTTCTAAAGCGTCCGAGTTTTCATCTTTCACTGGCCAATGCATTGTCTCTTCTGTAACCACCACTGGAAGAAGAAATGAGCTTGTGAAAGTTTTATTGGTTAGTTTTCACGTCTTATTTATAAAAGCGATAATACTGGTAAATAGGTTGATTACATTTGCGATATTCGTAAAAAGTTTTATAATATTTAAAAAATATTATTCAGCCACTTAGATAAAAGGCTGAAAAAGTTGTTTTGACGTAAATTCAATGAACGGTTTTCGTTTAAATCGGCGGCCATTCTAGAAAAATTGTGTAACGAAAAACAAGTAAGCTTCGTTCTTCTAAGGTTAAAAGTTACAAAACTAATTATTATATCGTTGTGAAGATCCATGTAACGCCTACAGACCCCCCCTTTAAATTCTGTATTTTTAATACACAAGTGAATCCCCATCACTTACTGCTATTGAAGTGCGATTGTCGCTAAGATAAACCCTGTAATAAACCTTCTCGTATATCATCAAATTCACCAAACAAAACTAGGGGTAGAAGCCCCACCTCTTTTTTGAAAATCATGAATGTCAAAACAATTAAAGGTTTTATGCAAAAAAAAACAACGAGTGGAGTCCAAGTTCTTACCACTTTCATCTTCTTTTATAGGTTTGTCGTTCTTTGGTATCTCCGGCTCCAAAATCTTGGGTAGATCGTTCTTCGCAATATCTAGAAGGTCTTTAGAAACAGACGGTGGTTCTTTTTCTGATGAGGAGTCCGGCTGTCGTGTTGTAGTCTTCTGCAAGAATAAAGCATTCATGAGTCCCGAGTTTAAAGTTTTCTGTCCACTTAAAACACTATCAGACAGTTTCAGAGCTAGAACCAAGTCGCATGTTTCTTGCAAGATTTAAGACGTTTTAATATGATCGCCGTGGATTTGTCTGACGTAACTGGCAGAAATAGGGCTTCTCAAACTCTCAAACGTTTAAAGAGCTTTCCTTACCTTTGTTCCAATATCTCCTAGTTTAACCTCTGGTGGCAAAGTAATGTGTGGCCTAAAAGTAGGAGGCGTTATGACTGTTGGCTTTTTCCTCTCGTTTTGCTGTGGCTGTACTGGGTTCTTCAACGCTGGGGCGACGGTGGACCTCCAGACAGAAGGCTGGGAGGTGATCAGCCACGGGGGTGATGGTCGTGTTGTGGTGCTGGTTGGTGACGCTGAAATAATATAAGAAGTTCATTGTGTTAGTGGGCATAAATATATTCTGGCGGTTTTTTTATATTTTAAAGAAGGTTTTATGAAAAAATTAAGAGCTTCTAGTCAGTTTGCTGCAGTCAGATTCAGAGTTTTGGAGTTAGTTCTTAGAATTTCTGCGAGAGTCACGTCTCAAATTACTACGAAGTTTTAAGCGTTGGACCCTTCGTTTTAAGTTACAGGGCTGCCAATATATAAAGTCTAATAGACAAGGAAATAGAATGAACATCCACATAATTATTCATCAGCAATCTAAAAAAGTTCCTTTTTCATTCAATCCTCAATCCACCGATTTCTCTTGAATAAAGATTATATTTTTTTAAGATGCAAAGTTCAACTCACCAGGCACACATTGGTAGTGAGCTTCAAGGTACTTCAGGGTGTTTGGACAAGGATCCCCAAACATGTTTGTGCTCGCTAATATACTGCAGTTCTGATGCATGCTACACCTGGAAACGAAAACATTGGTATGTTCAAAATAAAAATAAAAGAAAAACATTCTATGCTGATATTTGAATCTCACACCCTTTGCACGAAAACAAACTTAAAAAGAACGAAAGCCACACTTTTTGTGACTGTTATGATGCTACTTTAACGCCTGTGAATGACTACTCTTTTATGACAGCGAATATTTTGATATTCCTGGCTGTAAGAAGAGAGACCGCCAGTAAAACATTTACTGCACAAACTTTATTAGGTGTTCACACTTTACGAAAGGCACATATAAAAATACATAAACTCGTGTTGACTATCAATTTGGACGTCATTTACATGAGTTGGAGCAAGCGAGGGTCCCCTGTTACTCTCTTACAGCCTCATCACATACAGCTTTTTGATTTTGGACTGTATTATGATGTGGTAAGATTTGTTTTTCTCAATCTCATTTTGAGCTGAAGTTATTGGCAATCTAGCGGGCCGCGGGCCTAACGCGATCAACTCGGGTGTCGAGAATATTTAATTTTCGACAAATTTCGGCAATTTTCAGCACTCGTCAGACGGACGGATAACGATTTTAGATTAGGCTGGAAATATACGGAAGATTATTAAGCTGTTTAAACTTTAGAACAAACTTTATTTTGCATTTAAACCACAACAACAACAAACAAAGCAGTCGGTTTCCTTATAAAGATAAGTTTATTTTAAAGTTTATGGCAAGTACCAAGACAATTACTTAGGTTTTAATCGATAAAGGGCGGTCATTGAACTTAAGGTGACACTAGACCGAATTGAACTGCTCAATATGCATTTTATCATACCTTACTCAGTGATAAGTCTGAAAAGAAGAAACTCAACCAACTGAGCTGTAAGTCGACCGATAGTGTAGTGTGTACAAGTTTTAATCAGTTTGAGCACAGAGTGAAATGTCCGCGAGTATTTTTATTTTTTAGTTTGTGTATTCCCGGCCTTATTCGTGTTTGCGTGTGAGAGTGAGTGTTGGTAATAGCCTGTAATACGAGGGTAGGTGTACTGCGCAATGTAATAGTGCGCATTTATGTTTCAACTGTGTTTTTACTGTGAAAAGTCGTGAGAATGTGCATTCAATTATAGAACCTAAACTCAGTAGAGTACGGGTCACGACGTCCAAACATGTAACATCCAGAATATCGAAAGGAATTCTTGTGCTCTAAACGTAAGAGCAAAATTTACTTTTAATCTTACAGCTTCCCTTACAATCTTCCAAATGTATCTTCGAAATTAATGAACCTATTCTAAAGAAACGTAACAAATATATCTTTCTTTATTTGGAACTAAAACATGGCACAGCTTTGTAGAAAAACGATAACATCCGCAGAAGTTTATAAAACTGTGTCACGATCCGAATTCAAAAATTCAAACAATATGTAGATTTAGATTTAGGTAGGTAAGTATTATAAGTTTAACAAGAAAAAAAAATAAGAGTAATGTAATTGTTGTGCTTGTGAGTGTTTGTGTAAGTACCAATGCATGTGTAGAAAATCTGAAATATGTGGAGGGCATCTCTTGGTACGCCAATCTTTTATGTTCATAATGAGCGTGACCTGCGAGGCAATGCTCTGTTATAGGTAATGATAACCACTAAACATCAGGTGGGCCATCAGCTTGTTCCAGCAACAAGTCACATCAAAAAAATACTGCTTCTCGCGGACGTTTTAACTAGTTAGGTAATATGGATTAAGTAAGTTAGATAATACGGATTAAGTTAGTTAGATAATATGGATTAAATTAGTTAGCTAATATGGATTAAGCAGCAATTCTCTAACCTGTTATGCAGCACCCTTAAACTCCTTGTGCTCATGCAGTTGACACTCCAATCGGTGTTCCCGTGGTCGTTGCATATCGTTATCGAGAACCTTCCGTAGTTCGCTCGTATTAGGTGAATCACATCCCCTTCTGCGCAGCCGATCTTCAACGTTTTCCCTTCGCACGCGTACGCAGTCTCGTACACAGGCACTGGAAAGAGAGAAACAAATTAGTGATGTGCAAGAAAACTATCGATACTTGAATGTATAACGATAAAAGTATATCACAAAACGTGAATTATAAATTGAGTTCTGATAATTTTAAAACTAAATTAAATGAGTATTTAAAAAGTGGCTCTTGTAATTTATCAATTACACGTAATGTAAGTGCTTCATTTCATTAAAAAAAAAACAATTTCAAACAAATTTTAAGAGTTCAACGTCATAGTGACATGGTACAGTCAGTGGCACTAGAATGTATACAATTCTGAACTTGTAAAATTGTATCACAGCATTCCCAGAAATTATTACACAGTAAAAACTTAAAAATAATGAAATCAGTTGATGAATCCATAAATTTTTCGAGTATTTGCTAACAATATCGTTACACTGTGAACATCATTTTGCTAGTTACGAATTGTATTCTAAGTGATCACGGTAATTCTATGGAATAAATGTCTTTTGACTCTAACTTTGACTACATTCTAATGCAGCTGACTGTTTCATACGGTACTTAATTTGCAGCTCAAATCCTGACATGTATAATACATCCTCTAATAAACTGACAACATTGAACCGCGAACAATCGAAAACAATACCGGATCTGAACAGATTCACTCCATCATACCCCTCGTTCATTTCGTGGTATGACGCTGCAGAACAACGTAAACGATCTGTCAGGACCGTCATTAATTTGGCCAGATTTATTACGCGATCCTTAGAATATGCAAAGAGGGATGGGAAAAAGACGGATAATTTAAAAGTTGTTCGATGAAAACTAGTTTAAAATATGCAACAAAACAAACGATCTGAAATTCTATCTATACATTGTTGTGATTAGAAATAAAATATTTTTTTATTGTATTAACTAAATAACTATGAAACCATTAGATCATGCGAGCCGAAGAACTTATAACCATGCAGTAACCGACACTTTTCCCTTTCCCAAAATTGAAATCCATCCATATACAACGCTGCAGCAAACTTCCCTCATTTTTCTTCCAGTCAAGAAACGCTTTCGAATAAAAAAAAAAAATAATAAAATCGGTTGAAAAATGCAAACCGACAAACAGACAAACCGTTTATTGACAAATCTCGAAATTAAGACGCTTCGCTCGCTAGGTCAATAATAATAATATTTATGAAGTACTTATCTCTACCTTCTTGAGTACCTATGTCTACATTTCAACGTGTGTTTGTCGGTTGGTTGAAAGTGATCGGCAGTAAGGAAATCAGTATATTAGGTACCTTACAGATCGAGGGCGTTACTCATAAAAATCTGTCCTTAGATAAACTATTGCCATCTCTTATCAATGGGTAACGACAGACAGTGACAGGAGACATCATAAGCAATATTGAAATTTAAGTTTCGTTTCTACTCGTTTGAAAAATCAAAGGTCTAAAAAGACGGATATCCAACTTAAACCCAACTCTATGCATACCTCATACTCAACCCCTCATTCTGTTCAAACAATCAATTTAAAACCCATCGCCTTCTTTATTCTAACGTCAGTTGCGATAGACGAAGCGAGGGTGCAATGGACGTTGAGCGTTGAAATATTTTCGCATTTATGCAGAAATTGATTATAGAACGTTGAGTCGACACTTTTTGCCTTCCTTCGTGTTTACTAGATTTGGGATCAACATTATCTGAGATAATTGGATTCGTTACTAACGAGTTACTTCTATTAATCCATACCTATTGCAAGAATATTTGTCCTGACTAACTGGCATATAGACAACGCACAGCCTAAACCGCTGGTCTTAGAGACTTGAAATTTTCAGGGTATGTTCGTCTTGGTGCGTAGAGGTGTTCTAAGAAATAAATTCCCAAAATTCCACCTCTAAACATGTACAACGGGGGTTGAAGTTTGTATAAAAATAACTCCACGCGATAAAATCGTTCGCGGTTCTCTAGTATTTAATAAATGTGTAATTCTAACACGCCATTTTGCAATTATTGTTGGTACAGACACTTGAAACAGGTTAAAGTACCTACTCTTTTACACAATGATGGATGTTCTTTTCAACAATAAAAATGAACAACATGAGTTTTTCAACAAAAAAACACCAACCCACAGGTAGCGTTTGTAGCGATACTAATACAAAACCAGTATTTGATTTATGTCATTTGATAAAACGATATTTTTCACTGGAACCGCAATAATCGTATGAAAACGGGCGATTAATCAAAAAGTTTCAGTGAAATTTATCGTCGGTACAGATTATCGATAAGCATGTTGTCCCCGCCATAAATTGATCCTTTAAACATTGAACGAGAGTTTTACGCAAATCTGCGGTGGACATTGTAATACAATTTTTATGACACCCGGCTTCGCATGTTTTGTTACAGTAACCCATTTTAATCGCCAAACTTGCTGTATTACATATACAGCAAGTTTGTTTTGTTTTAAAAGGGTTGTGTATTTTTTTAGTTACTCATTACAATTAAACTAAAAATAAATATTTTATTTTTATTAGATTACAAAACAATACCGTCGAATTGAAAACCTCCTCATTTTTGAAGTCGGGTAAAAACTTCTTGATTTGATTTTTTCACGTCAACTTTATAACATGCAGTTTAGTCGACCTAATCCACGAGAAAGACATAAAATAAGCTAAACCATTCTAGACGAAAATTCAAATACTTTACTAGTACCAACGTGAATTGTCAATGTTTCTACGAAACCCAAAGCAATTTAAACGAATTAATTACAACCATTTAAAGGTTAGGTAAAACCAAAATTGGAAATATCTTTTAATTTTAAAAATTGCTGCTTTGAAACCATTTGTTTAGACGATCGAACATTGAAGTATGCTTTATCGTCAAATCGAAGTAATTTTTATGATTGGTCAACGATTTGTGTTTTAATATTTATATTGACTGGGTATTTTTTGGTATAACTACACAGGAATGACAATACAACATAATTTTTTTAGGGTTCCGTACTCAAAAAGTAAAACGGGACCCTATTACTAAGACTCCGCTGCCCGTCTGTCCGTCTATCACCTGGCTTTATCTCATGAACCGTGATAGTTAGAGAGTTGAAATTTTCACAGATGATGTATTTCTTTTAAACGGAATAAAATAAATATTTAAGGGGGCTCTCATACAACAAACAAGCTTTTTTGCCGTTTTTATTAAGTAGGTACTTATACTCAAACTTGGCTAAACATGCTTTTATTGTGAATATTACAGATACTTCCAAAATAATAATAATAATAATAATAACCCATTTAGGGGAGTTAATTTCGGGAATTCTTAGTACACCTCTACACATCCAGACGAATATACTCTGGAAGTTTCAAGCCTATAGTGCATTGTCTGTATTCCAGTCAGTCAATACAAAGATTCTTATAATTGGTACAGACTCTAATTTTCATTCACCAAGCGGTTACAAAATAAGGGAGCTAACACATATACCGACATTGGCATTAATGTTATCAATGTGATTTACATCCAGACAGCGAACAAACATCTACGTTTATCTCTCAAATGTTTGTATTTGGTGAGAATTGAACCCACAACCTACAGCCAACCTTTACCTATACGTAGGTATTATGTATTTTATCAATGAGATGAAATAATCGAAACTGCATGAAAAGAAAAAATAAATGAAATATCTTCACGAATTTAATCCCCAGGTACGGTAGATATCCCCTACTCGAGATTCTTTGAGGATGTCTAATGAGGGTAGTCAGAGGAACGTCCAAATATTATGCTAGGTGCTTAGCCTCATTTTGCAGTTTATTTATTTATTTATTTAATTCTTTATTGCACCAAAATGAATTGTACAAAAGGTGAGCTTAATGCTTAATGCATTTTCTACCAGCCAACCTTGACAGTTGACCTTGCAGTTGTTGGTATTCCATACGTGACAGGTTGCAAGCCCATCACTGCTGCCGGAATACTAACTGGTCCATTGGTGCACAGCCGGATTCGAACCCTCGACCTCAGGATCAGAAGCCGAGGTCACTTCCATTAGACCTCCGGCGCTCTTCTGTCATTACACACGCAATAATGCACTTACTACCGCTAAAAGAGATTATGTTACTCGAAAAACTGTTTTAAGTTTCTCGAAATCCCTTGTATCAGGGGGAAAATCGCCAGTCACCCCCTTAATAGGGGGATTGAGGGCGAGCGGATAATAAAAATGATTTATACTAGATGTCCAGTCCTGCCCACTTGTTATGAAGGGTGGAAAACAATTTACAGAGGTATTCTTAAAGGGGTAGTTTTGTATGCTTTTACAAATGAAAGGAAAATAAAGGCTTATTTAGTAGAGTTTGTCATTGCCTTAATTAGTTGGTTTTTAAGGGTAGGGTGTCATATTTCCGACCCTTGTATACAAAAAAATTACCAGTAAGATTATTCTTATCTCGTTAGATGAAATAAATATACAAACCTTCTACCTATACCTGTACATATAAAACAACATAAGATCTGACATATTGGAACAAGCAAATGACCCACCTGATGTTGAGTGGATAATAATTATGGGTATAATTTATAGGTGATGGTGATCTGAGGCAATACATTATAGGCTATAATGTATTGCCTCAGATCACGTACGTTAAAAACATGCTCTACGATATCAACTACTACACCTTGCGGATAATTGTGCCATATGAAGTATTTGGACGTACCTCTGACAACTCCCATTAAATATCCTAGAACACTTGACTCTGTATAACTTGGTGGTATAGATGTAAGAGGATATCTAAAGTGTCGGGGGATGCAAGTTGTGAAGTTCTTTTTTTTTTTTAATCTTATTACACTGTCTACTGTACTTACAATAATAATAATAAACAAATTACCTACATATTTTCTACACTTACCCTCATTTTGTACACTTACAATACGCACACACACACGCACATTCTAATTACGTCCCTACATTACAATTCCTTTTTCAAACGCCATAATTACCTCGGTACGTTTCTCAAATGTATCCCACGCGGGTTGTTTGGCGTTACCGACCTTTATATGCGTCTGAATAGGGATTAAATTCGCACGACACGTATGTAAATGCAAATACGACGGTATTATGGTACCTCGTTAGCGAATACATGTGACTGTCATTTGATATCAGACCGCCGAATGGCGCGAACGTCCCTTTGCGTTGTCTCGTGCGAAAGTAATCATTATTTAAAGCAGGATAAGGTTGGTTTTGGTTGGTTACATTTTTCGGCCGCAGATGTACCAATATTGGTTTCCCGGTGAATTTAATTTCGCCTGTCATTAATCGAGATCAGTAGTGGTCTACTAAGGGATTATGCGAAATTTTATCGATGAAATTTTATGGTAGCGGTTATAAATTTTTGGGGTAAGCTTAATTACTTTAGCTAAGGGTCTTTACAACAAAAGAAGGGTATTCAATTATCTAACGAGTTATTAGGTATATATTAATTACAGGCACAGGAGGCTTAACATCTATATGCCTTAAGTTAATGAACGCTGAGCAGTGCATCGTAGGGCATGTTCCTAACAAGCGTGACCTAAGAGGTAATGTTTCGTTATAGGCGATAATAACCACTTAACATCACGTGGGTCATAAGCTTGTTCCTTTCAATGTATATAAAAAAATGGCTCCTAAAAAAAGCAGGTACTGTGTTTTTTTTCTTTTTGACTAGACGAAAGCCAATTTTTTATGGCACTGACAGCTAACCACAAAATATTATGAAGTTATAGATTACCAAGCAATTCTTTCAAGCTGGAAAATTGAAAAGGCTTTTTACGGTATGTTTTACGACGCAACACGTCGTGTGCCGGATTTTCTATAACATTTCAGTGGCAGGTGACGGGAAATACTTACAATTTACTAACAAGGTTACCCTTTCTAAGAAAAAAACATTTCTCAAAAAACCCCTACGTTTAATACCTTTCAAACACACTGTTATAAACAGTTTAAAAAATCTGGATTTTAGGCTTATCAGCAAGTGTTATAAAAAATAACACTTGCTGATGAAACAACCAGATGGCCTGACCACCGGTTGATAAGTGGTAACCATCACCTATACCAAAGCCTTACCTCGCAGTTTATGTTCGTTAGGTCTTTGTTTATATAGAACAGAGGTTCTCAAACCTATTTTGTCTACACCACCCACTTAGAAAATTAATAACTTTTCAGCGCCCCTAATATTGGCACAAATCGCATAATTTAACAAAAATCTTGTTAAATAATAATTTGATGAAATTACAAATCGGCCATCGCTCCTTAAACTTCAAACCCCCCTATTTTTGGGCTTCTTACCGCCCCCCTCTAAGCCTCCAGTGCCCATCAGGGGACGTTATCGTCAACTTTGAGAAACACTCAAATAGAAAGAAAGAAAGAAAGAATGTGTTTTGGAAACTTTTTTTTTGTTTAAATATTTTCAATTCTCCGTAGCGTAAATGTTTGACTTTCAGGATCAAATCAAAATGTAAAAAAGTTGTGCAAACATAAAGCCGTCAACAGCTCTATACGGTTCGTGAATTTAATTACACAGATTTGCATATTTTCTACAGAACCCTGGACATGGGCATTTTACCCTACCTTTTTGATTTGTGATGTCCTTTTTTATATTCCGAAGTATTTATTCCGCGTTTAGGGTTAAAACCATAGAATATTACATTAAATATTTATTAAAATATGTGTCAGAAACTTGAAATTTACAGGGTATTTTAGTCTTGGTGCGTAAAGGAATTCTCGAAATCCAACCCCAAAACAGGGGCTAAAGTTTGCATGAAAACAACTTCACGCGGACTAATTACATATAAAAAAATATTGCATCATGACTTTAATCCCCAAGCACAGAGATAGATAGATATCCTTATCCTCAGATCTCTTAGTACGAAGTACCTAAAAGAGAATCTTCGGAGGTATATAAGGGGGTAGTCAAAGGTCATCATCATCCTTTTCCTGCCCTTATCCCACTTTACGTGGGGTCGGCACAACAGGTTTTTTCCCTACATTTGCCTCTATCATCCGTCATTTCTTTAGTCACTCTTTTTTACCCATATCATCTCTCACGCAATCAAAGCAGTCACAATAAAAGTAGCACCATCAAAGTGGGGGTAGTCAAAGGTACATTCAGATATTACATTTGGTACATACCCACATTTTGCAGTAGTTGGAATTGAATATTTAAAAAGCTTTTCAGTTTTCACAGTTGTCACAATCTTACAGCCAAAATAGACCGCCATTTGACGACCGATGTCGCGCGGCGGGCGAATATCCGCCTGCGACGCAGGAGGTTGCGGGTTCGATTCCCGCCTTGGGATAATTGTTTGTACGATCTGCAAATTATTCCGGGTGTTCTGGGTATTTTCTATGAACAAAAAAAAATTCTGTAAGTATGTAATGTATTGATTTAAGTATATCAGTCATCTAGTATCCATAACACAAGCTCTGCTTAGCTTGGGGCTAGATGATGGTGTGTGGATTGTCCAGCATTATTATTATTATTATATTATCGTGAAAGGTTAACGTGACTTGACGGTAGTCGGTAAATTGATTTCATGGGAGTGACATGGGTCAAAATAATTTTAACGCATTCATCCCAGTTTTTAGATTTTTTGTATAAACAATTTACATAAACCATTTATCTACCTACGTGTTCTGTTTACCAACATTACATTTACGTAAGAGAACCACCATTTTCATTATACTACCACCGCATTGGTAGTACAGTACTTCAAGTGTTACCTATGTAATTTACAAAATGGCGGCCGAAAACTATAAAACAACACGTTTAAAAATGCAAGCATTGCTCATTCAAAATGTCCCTCGCTAAAGTATTACGACGGCTTCAACTCTTTTGGGTTTATTTATGGAACCCCAGATAGACTAAGGAGGTGATGTATTGAGTTCTTTATGGTACTTCTACTTCTTCTAACAAGCATATGGCCCATCTGATGTTGTGTTATAGTTCTTACCTACCCAAGTAGCTATGCATGTTTTGAACCTAACCGCGATAGATTTCATCAGTTTATATAAAAGTACTCAGTGACTATAAATGTTTATAGTAGATACTTGGTACTAAGATGTCTCAGGGGATATCTACCGTGCCTGTGAATTGAAGTCGTGAAGGTAATTAATTTTTTTCCAAACCATCCAACTCGTTTTATATAATTTTATTGTATCTAAAAGGTTCTTTTTTTTAATACAATTTGCTGATGAAACAAGCATATGGCCCACCTGATGTTAAGTGGTTACCATAACCTATAACAAAGCATTGCCTTGTAGGTCACGTTGGTTAAGAACGTGCCTTACAATACACTGCTCTGCATCCATCAACCTGAGGCATACAGGTATTGAGCCTCATGTGCCTGTAATTACACCGGCACCCACACCCTTCAAACCGGATCACAGCAAGCTGCTTGGCGGCAGAAATAGGCATGGTGGTAGTACTTCCCCGGACGAGCCCTTCACTAAGAACTCTACTACTACTACCTTATTTACATACTTACATCCTTCCTTTTTGTTATTTTTTTTTCTGTAGCTTGTATAACCTACCCATATGCTATGTAGTACGTGTTATTTTATGAGTTTCAGAGCTTTCGTTAAAGAGTTATAAAAACAATTTAATTTCCTATCAACACAGACCATTAACTAAACTCTCCCTGTACACCACTAACTTTACGGCAACAAATCGGGGGTCGATTGTGTAACTCGTAAAACAGGCCAGTAAACGTCTTCTAGCGTTCTACGATAGATCGATTCGAACATTTCGAACTCGACGCTCGCCTATTTCCACCTTGGATTTTAAAATTGGAACGCCCGCCTATTTTCGCCTTGGATTTAAAATTCGAACACTAGTTATAGCGGTAAAATGGTCAGGAATTATCTTATCCGTCTTTTCTTTCTAGATATATCGACGGCGAGATAGCTTTTATATTAGGATGGTATTTTACCTAAATATTAGTGCCATTTAGTTATTTTAGTAGCTGTAAAGCTTTTAGTGAAGGGCTCGTCTGGGGAAGCATTACCCATGCCTATCTCTGCCGCCAAGCAGCTTGCTGTGTTCCGATTTGGTGAAATGACAGAAACCCCACGGTTTAACACCGGTATGTCATAAGTAGACGGACGCAGAGCAGTGCATCGTAGGGCACGCTACTAACAAACGTGGCCTGCAAGATATGCTTTGGTGATGGTAACCACTTAACATCCATTCAATCCATCTGTTCAACTAGAAAAATATATGAAGATTCGAATTTAAAAATAATAAAATTCTAAATACCTACCCATTTCCACATTGTTTTGATTCTTTACCAAATCCCAACTTCAAATCTTTAAATTAACTGTATATTTTTCCACTACACTATTTCACTGTCAAACACGATCATTCCTTTCGACTGGACGTCATAACCTAATTGAGACATAAACTTTACGTTTACCGTGTTCAATCTAAACCCTACTCTAAATCACTTAAAATAAGGATTCAAATTGCAAATCTCTACCATAATTTTCTAAATCCTGCGAAACCAATACTAAAATGGACTTTAAGCTTTGAAAATAAGGTTGAAAGTTGAAAATAAACGTTATCGTGGACAAAATCATTGGAGTGTCTTGAGTGCAAGGGTGTTCTCAGGAACTAGGCCCTTAGGGGTTTTTTAACAGTTTTTCTGTCGATATATGCACCCCCGGTCACGTATCGTATGAAGTAGCTTCCTGTATAAGCGGTTTCATTTTTCTTTTTTTTGTACGTGTGGTACAAAGTATAGAAACGGACTCGAATTTAAGTTTTTTGCGTACAAGATTGTATACCCAGACAGTTGTGAATCTGTGTTTGAAATAAACTCTTATTTTTACCAAAAAATAAACAGAAACGTGCTGTTTTCTATTTACATAGAAAATTTATCTATTTTCATACAAACTGCAACCTTTTAAGGGTGAATTTAAGCAGTTCTTTCTAAGTGCTTTTTCCTACGCAATAGGACAATATACCCTGAAATTAAGTATCTACGGCCAGCAGTATAATTGTGTATGTCAGTCAATAAAGACAACGATTCATATCGGTAGGGGTAACGCTCATTGCGCTCCTTGGCAGATGCTGAGTGGATGCTATTTTTCACCACTTTCCTTTTTAATTTTATATCTACTTTGTGTTTTTTGTAATTTTCTGTGTGGTGTCAATAAATATTTTCTATTTCTATTTCTATAACGGTATATAACCACTAATTAGTAGATACAATTCATTCTCGTACATGAAATCACGCTGTACTTAATACATTTATCACCTTTGATGGTCAAGTCACGTGCCTACCATTACTGTCATGCGCAGTTCATTTGTCTCACCCTGAACACAAGCCCACTCCACACCAACACAGCCTTGCACTCCACATGATTTAGCCCGCCGTGGAGGGTAGGTGCGAATTGCAAAGGTTCAAATAAGATTTTTCCCCAATTGAGGGTCCCTCGGACCCGAGGGTGTGTATTGGAAGATTCGTGCGGAAGGGATTACGGAAAGCACTGCAGATAGAAAAAAATACTGAGACCGTCTCAGTTGATTGACCGGTGATTAGAAAATACTTCAATTTACATTACAACTTAAGGATAAACAAAAATAAAAAACTTAAAATAATGCTACATACAATGTGCGGTCTTATCGCTAAACAGCGATCTCTACCTGACAACGTTTGTTTATGGAAAAATAATAATATTAAAATTAATACTAGATACCTTGATGTGTAGTCTACATAATAATAATATTACATAAAGATAATTCGTAAGAATGGAATAACAAGACAAAATATTAATATTTATTACAACATCAATGATTAGGTGGTTATTTATTTTTATTTCTCTTTTTCAGGAACAAACAGATCGCCCACCTGATGTGAAGTGTGAAGTTTGTGCACAAGTTATATATTAAACCTCGTTTGCTTTGAAGAACGATTTTGATACTTTTCCATCCACCGACTTTCCGCGATTTTAGCAACGTCGTCGGTCCATCGGTGGTAGGGCGTCCTACGCTTCGTCTTTCAGTTCGCCATTCGAGAAGTTTTATTCTCTAGCGGCTATTGGTTCTACGAGCTATCGTGCATACATAATTTGGGTTCGTACTCTCATTCTTAGCATAATATTTTATCTCCGACAAGGGACCCCTCTACAGGTGTTAAATTTCTCTCAGAAAATTTTCGTGCACTTTTTTTGGTAGCATGTGTCATTTTTGTGCACACAAGTGCATACAATGTCTAAAGTATCTACATCCGGTTAATTGTGTACAATAATGCTTTCAAAAATACCTACACGAGACAAAAATACGCACGACTATTCCGCGTGAAGCTATTTCTGCGATGTAGGTGGTGGGTTCGATCCCCACCGAGAAAAAAACATTTGTGTAATGTACATAGATGTTTGTTCTGTGTCTGGGTGTTATATGTATTTTAACTGATTTCAAAAAAGGAAGAGGTTCTCAATTCGACTGTATTTTTTTATAGTTTATTTGTTTTATAGTGCTTACCTGTACCAAAGATTCTTATATTATCCCAAAAAATATTTTCCTCGAGTGAGATTTGAACCCGCGACCTTCCCGTCGTCGGTCGTCTCGGAAGGTCATGGGTTCAAATCCCACTCGAGGAAAGAAATTTTTGGGATAATATAAAAATCCTTGCGTATTTTTTTATGTTTGTTACCTCAGAACTTTCGACAATTTTGATGATTCTTTTTTACCCACACCCTTCAAACCGGAACCAAGCAAGCTACTTGGAAATAGGTACGGTACGGTGATAGTACTTCCCCGGAGTTTTACAAAAGCTCCTCGTAAATATTGTAAACTACCCTTAAAAGCTAAAAATCAACGACCACGTAATTTGATGACTTAACCATGTTATTATAGTTAATATCAATCAGGAGATCAAATATCGTACAGCGTAACTTGATTCCGATCGTCCGGGGTTGTGGTTAGAATTCTGAGGGTCGGTAAATGCTTTCAAATCTCTGCTAACGTCACCATCATTACAAGTAAACAGACCGTTACATCTATTATAGACTAACTAAACGTGTCTTCATTCTTATGAAGTTATTTTCGTACAAACTTCAACCCCCGCTGTACGCGTTTAAGGGTTAAATTTCAAGAATTCTTCGCTTCTTAGTACACCTCTACGCACCAAGACGAATATACCCTGACAATTTCAAGCATCTACGACCTGTGGTTTAGGCTGTGCGTTGGCTATATGTCAGTCAGTCAGTACCTTCGATCAATGATGCCCTTAGATGACGGATCACATACAAAATCATAGCTAAAAGCTGTCCGCGTGAATATATATTTAGACAGCTACATTTGTTACATGTGAGAATGTATAAAATTTGTAAAGTAGGTAGGTACCTAAGTTAGAAATAGTGTGTTTGTATTAATTTTCTGTTCTAGACATAACGATTTGGAGTACTCTGTAATGTTAGGTCTATATGTAAATAAATAAATAAATTGTTTACTAACGGAGGGAGAAAAAATAAACAGTATTAAGTTTTACCTAATTACAACCATGTCACCTAGTAAATAATGTCACTAAATGTCAAAATAAAATAAGAGCTCAGTTCTCACGTGACCGAGACGGATTTTTTGCGTCGACCCTATATTAGGGGTATCATTGATCGAAGGTCAGTGTATGTGGTATAGATAGATTTGAGAACTTAACGTAGGTACCCCAGTACACGCATTTATTTACGCAGCACATTGGGGTAGAATGAGCAACATTCAGTGTTCATTTCGGTCAACAATTAGATTGACCCTCACAGGGTCAAATTCAGAATATTAACCATGTTACCTACAAAGTTGTTCGCATTTTACCACATCATTGGCTTGAGAACTGTACGTATTCGCCACAGGACGCCGGTATGTAACATAACCCTGTAATATGAGAACAACACCTCTATGGGGCAGTTTGTGGTCATAGCTGGGTCCTTAGGCTTCGTGGTATACTCTTGCATAACATGTTTCGCTTACAAATACAACTTGTTTTGTACTCAATATTTTTTTATATGAAATATCCTTTCACTAGTTTTAAGACCAGATATCAGAATATGTCAGTGAGTCAGGACAAAGATTCTTATACTTGGTCTAAATATGGAATGAATGAATAAACGAAAACACTTTATTGTAAACTTTACAAACTAACTATGAGAGAAAACAATAATTAACCATAGCAGAGAATGTACCTTGGGCGGTCTTAGCGCTAAAAAGCTATCTCTTCCCGAAAACCTTTGGATGGAGATGATTTTAAAATGAGAAGGTTTGCTGGGGTGCACCAGTTACTAATTACAAATTAATTTTAACAAACTAAAAATCTAAACATATTTTTCACTAAATTATTATACTTATAATAACTTATAAAGATTGGCCCGTTAAATGATATTTCTTCTCGATCGTCTTTTAGACGGTGCATCTATATTTTATCATCAATAACATTCGCCAAACCGTAGTTTCATCTCAGTTGTAAGACAAATCTGTAATTGTAATAAGGATTTCCTGCCAAAATTAATTAGACATCACACGAAGTGAGCACAAACGCCAAAGCTGTGGTTTCCTTAGAAACGCTGACCGTCACGATCCTTAGAAATGCTGACTCGTGAGTATGTATTCTAGTAACAAACCTAACTAAAGATTTTACATTAGTGGCTGCTGTCTGTGATAAAATATTATGCAAGTGTTTTGCTAACCGTCATAACGAAGACTTTAATGTCCAATCACGGTAGATATCCTCATAAGTCTCTTAGTACAAAGTACCTACTCGAGTTTCTTTGAGGATGTCTAAAGAGAGAAAACACTTTATCGCAACCACAGACGCAGCCTCTATATTTTAGCAGGTGTAATCTGTGCATTTTAGAAAGCCTACCCTATAGCCAAACGGAACAAACCCTATAACTGTCACATCAACTAATTGCTTCCGTCGAACAATACCAAAGCAAAGCGACTTGAGTTATTGATTCCTGTCAGTATCCAGGCTAACACTGTAAGGGCTTGCCTAGACACAGTGGGAACGCGGCAAATACGCGACAGATACGCGATAGGTACGCGCAGACACGCTACGCCTGCTTATTCAACTGCGGTTGTTTATACAAAGGTGTTTTTTTTTTACGATTTGTAACCATCCTTTTAATCATTACCACGGTAAAACAAAGGAGCAGTATGGTCTAAAATACAGAGTTGTGCGTTAGGCCACCTGGGCCACACCCTTCAAACTGGAACATAACAAGCTGCTTGGCGGCAAATATAGATATGGTGGTAGTACTTCCCTGGACGAGCTACTAATACTTGTGTTTAAAAGAACTGTGACAACCTACGCTGTGTACGTTGCCTCTAATAAGGCGGAAACATCAAATATCAATATTGACAAGCATCGCCCCGCGGTGTGTAGTTAAGGCCTTAAGGGTTTGTTACCTTTACTTTTCGTCTTACGCCTTGCCCCCAGGGCGTATTGTGGATTGGATTACGCGAACTCTTATATACCATGTATATTTGCTATGTATATTTATGAATTGCGACAATCGCCCGAGGCGCCCTCTCGAAATATTATTTCACACATTAGGCATGTGACGCACGCGACGCATGGAAATTATTAGTTTTTTTGTTATGTCTTGCTTTTTGGGTTTGTCGCCGACTTGTGTATAAAAATACTCTCCTTTGGGACCTTGCCGATTCTAGGACGTAATGTAGGTGCTAGGATTTTAATACCAATTATGAATCTTTGTCCTGACTGACAGACTGGTAAAGACAACGCACAGTCCAAACCATTGTTAGTAAAAACTTAAAATTAAAATTCAGGGTATATTTTTTCTAGTGCGTAGATGTACTAAGAAAGGGGTTTCGAAATTCCGCCCCTAAACGGGTATAGCGGGGGTTGAAGTTTAGTAGTCAGGAGCTAAAACAGTGTTACGTCTGCAACATGCCTTGGTATTCCAAAATTCGATTAACTACATTAAAACCGAACTGGGGTTGCAACCGGCGAAACTCATCTACCAATAAAACCGGCGTTCAATGTTTTCAATTGCGGTTAACTCACTTAACCGTTGTTAAAGCAAGCATCGTTTTATTTTTAAAGTTGTATCGATATGGTTTCAGTAATTAAATTACGTAAACGTAATTGTTATTGTTTTCCTGTATCTGTAAGGTTTCAGGAAAAATATTTAATATTACAATTACAAAATAAGAATTTTATTTATAAAATAATGGACTGGCAGTGATTTACCTCATGTGATTTTGTTTAGTAAAACCATATTAACTATTGCATAATATAGAACGGACTATTAAAAAGTGGTACACCATCTATAAAGATAACAATTTGTTATGAAGATTTAATAAAATTTAAATACTTACCTATAGCTAGGAACCTAGGAAGTACTTCAACTATTCTCACGTCAGTAAAAAAACTACTGGATGTTTCATAAGGTCGCCTCACTCTATTTCCCTTTATTTTATGGTTGGCTATTAAACATAGTATCCAAATAAAACCACGAGAATCACTCTGAATCATCTTCAAATCTATGATAGATATTCTAGATTGAAAACCAATATGAACCTTGTCTACTCGGCTAGATAGTACAACATACATAAAACATAACATCAAAACGATGTATGAAATTTAGTCCAAATGACTAATATCATATGGATATATCCAGTTTATAGTGATTTAGCATGGTCAGTTACATTAATTTTAATTTTTTATCAACTTGCTCATTTATTTATTTATTTAATAATTAGCACGGGTTAATCCAATTACACTAACTATTTCACAATGTCAATATATAAATTAAAAATAATGAGATTAAATATTTCGCATGTCAAAAAATTATATAAAACAGAAAAAAACATAGCAATCAATAGCAACAAGACCAAGCAGATGGCCCACCTGATGTTAAGTGGTTACCATCGCCTATAACAAAGCACTTGTGTACTTGTTGGTCGCACTCGTTAGGAACGCGCACTACAACGAACTGCTCCGCGTCTATCAACCTGAAGTATACAGGCTTAACACCTCACGTCTGTGTAATTTCACCGGCACCCAGTCTTTAAGCCAGAACACAGCAAGCTGCTTGGCAGCAGAAACAAGCATGGCAGTAGTATTCCCCGGACGAGCCTTCACTAAGTGCTCTACTACTACTAAACTTTATGTCTACAGATACTCAATAAATAAAACTTACACAGTTCTACATAAGAAATCGTTTAAATCCAAGATTTGCGTAAGAAAACCGTCCTACGTGACTCAATCGACACGTTTCGCTTGACAAAAGACAAATCTAACATGGCGGCGTGACATGTCACGTCAAAAGTGGCGGAAAAGTCTCTTTGTTTTGTTTTTGGTTTATCTACACACGCAATTTCCTGTACTTCACTTCCAATCTCTCCGTTTGTGCAAACATTAACCTTGGTACCTACAAATAAACTCTGCGTAACGTTAGAATACAGGCATTTGAGGTTTAATAAATGATGCCTCAGGTTGATGGACGCTGAACAGTGCATCATAGGGCACGATCGTAACTAGCGTGACCTACGGTGCAATACTTCGTTAAAGGCGATAGTAACCACTTAACATCAGGTGGGTCATATGCTTGTTCCATCAGCAAATTGTATAAAAAAAAACTTGGTTTGAGTTTATGCCTAATGCTAGACTATGGTGAGTTATGAGCGTGATAAGACGAATTTCGTTTGCCATAATTATAATGCCTGTCGTTATTTATAGCAAAAGAACTCGTTACTATTTTAATGGTGACCACTATATTACCACGTGGGCGTCGACCGCTGTTATACTAAAAACAACCCTATTTTATGGTATACTATTTATTAGTCGGATTGCATTTACTCCAGTGTTTTTTTTCATAGTAATGACGTACTAAAGTTTTAACGGTCAGAGAACGAGTTTAAATTTTGTTAATTACTTAAATGTTGGTAGAGGTGAGCATGGTAATATTTCACTGCCGAAAGGTAAATCTTAATTCACAAGTTTCATGTTTTGTGATCATTATCATCATCAATTATCAACACAGGAACATTTTATTTTGCTTTACAGGTTAAACACCAATAACTAGATTTTAGACTAGATAGACGACCGACGTGGCGCGGCGGGCGCCTTTCTATCTCTTTTAGGCCCGCTTTCGCAACGATTAAACGTATTTAGTGAGCCCTTTACTGCATTTAGGAAGCTATCTACGTTTAACATCTTCCACAAAGAAAATTAAGTCGCAATAACGTTTACCTACGCTAAACATTTATCTTAGTAAACGTGATTACCTAAATAAAATTAAATCAGATTGTTGTGCAACCAGGCCTTATGATCCCAGAAAATAAAAAAGATTTTTACGAATAGGACCTAAAAAACACATTTACAAAAAAAAAATGTTATGCAACACCGAGGCGAAACAAATCAACAATCACAAATGCACTGAAAGCGACACGACACTGTTTTCGTGACAACTCTAACTCCCACCCCGTCTAATGACACATCCCCCTTCTGAATCCGCCACAATCCCGTGGAAAACAGTAATGATCTCAGACACTCGGTTCTGTCGACTCGACTGACGACTTTAGCTCTTCTAAAGGGATATTTTACTGTCACCCGCTACTCGTTATTCCAATTCGATTGTTAGTGCTCAATCGAGTCTTATCTCGGAACGGAACAGATATATAACATTATGTTCTATTGAGGTTTTATAATTCAGTGAGCCAAAAGTTCTGATGCCAAGATACAGACGAACCCTTTTTACATACTCATTATGACACGTCATTGTATATTCACTGTACAAATAAATGTCAAATGTAGACAGACATAAAAATATGATTTCAAAAATATTATGATGTGAAAAGCTTGTAGACGCACTCTCGCCATGAAAATCGAATTAGATAAGGCACACAGCGAAATTCCAATAAAACCGAGTACAATAACATCGAGATTAGCTTGTCCATTCAAATCGGAATTCGAATCCAAGGAGATATATCCGCTGAACTGGCACAAAAGAATTGGCGCGATATCGCTTGCTGCCGTCCTGCGGCGGCCATCTTGACACTGCATTCCCGCCAAAACGTTTGAAAATCGAACGTCTCTCTAGGGATGTGTCACTTTTGAAACGGGCTTGTCGTTCGATTTCAGAACGTTTACTATCGGATTGAACCGATTTGTTCAGAAATGGATCCGATATTGGGGCAATACGTTACTCGAATCCAACCTGATCTTAAATTAGGTGCCTCTACCTGTTTTGATTTACCTAATTTATTCTGACAAGACTAGAGCATATTTATTTATTTATTAAAATACCGATCGACGGTTTTTAGTTACTACTATTTTACTAAAGAACTTACACTGCCTACTACTCGAATATTTATGAAACATTTTGTCCTTAAAACCCTTTTGTGTTCAATATAATTGAAATTTATTATGTAAATTACTGTCCTCGTTATCTACTTGTAAAGGTAATATCATAAAATATCAATGAATATTTTACTTCACCCTCACTTTCATTAAGTAAGGTTTTGTTTTACAAAGTTCCTAAGTTTACGTCTTTGTATCATAAAAACACAGTTATGTATGAAAAACGGTATTGGTTACTTTATTATTTCTTACTTTAAACAGTCACAAAAAGAAATAATCATAATAATTACCTTCAGGTTTTCCAAATGCTTCTATAACAATGACAGAAATTTAATGAAATCTGAACGATGCCACATTCCTGGCTCGTGTTACACGCTCGCGTGACTCGGGCGAATAAAAAAATGGCGGCGAGCAAATTTGATACATATTAAGTACTTAAATCATAATATCTTTATCTAAATCGGAGTCATAAACAACGAGGACGAATTTTTACACGGTAGCACAACACTGTTTTTTTTGGGTGTATCATGTGCGTGTATATACAATTAACAAAATATTAGGTACCTACTTAGTGCAGTGAAATTTTGAGTTTTAATTAAAAAAATAAAGAAAGGTTTGTAGTATGAAGGTAAGTATCGACTACCGGGCTATCTTTAAATATTGCGGTTTGAATATGTACCCACTCTGTTTAGCAAATTACATTGCCTTAATCGATGTTTCTGTCTAAGACTGCCAGTAATTTATGATGTCTAACTGAACATTGGCACTGCCGTTTTGTTTAAGTGTCAAGTACTATCGACACTAATTTATTCTAAAACGTAGCCGTACCTGCCGTAGGTATTCGTTTCATCTTGGTGATGTTTTCAGGCAATATGCTAGGTATTAGAACGAAAATATTTTATTTAGTATTATTATTAAATAAAATATTTTCGTTCAATATAATAATATTATGTAATCAACTTATGCTGTCATTTTAGATATAAAAGTTTTCCATCTAGCATCGATAACCTAGGTATAGTGGGTAGGTTATTTTATTCCAAAGTCACTGTAATACAAGCGCGTTCATATTGTTTTACGGTTATAAGGTCAAAGAGGTCAGAACCAAAGTTCAAAATTACCGATTCATATCAAAAGTCAAAGGAGCAAAAGAACGATAAACGCTTAACGATAACCGATAAACATGGGGGAACATCACTAAGTTATTCACTAGTCGAAATGAAGAGCATTTAGATGTAAGTGAGCAATTTCTGTAGTATGATTTATTTTTATTTGGTCCGCGTATAATAACGCTCAATGAAATAAATTTTCGTAATTACCATCTTCAGGCGAGATAAAATTGAAAAGAATAAAAAGCAAGATGGCGCCAGTTCCCGTTTCCCGCCAAACTGGCTGACTTGTCTCTGGTCACGAAAAGCATAATAAAAGCGAGCACACACGGTGTGAAAATTGGATATAATTTAGGAAGGCAATAATCAAAAACCGGTTTGCGTGCCCATCGGGCATTAAGGGCCCTACCTCAGCGGCTATGTTAATGCTGCCAGTATAACGCGGTATATGTATGTAATGAGCCAAGGAAAATTGTGTTGCCGTAAAAATAATTCTGTTTTCTGCCACCCCCGTTCGTCGTCACTCGATTAGCCACAAGATGGCGGTCCACTACCCAATGGTTTTAATATCATATTATTTCCATAAATTAGGTTGGCAGTTGCTTGCGACACGTCAATTTTGCTGCTTTTAAATGACTCAATCACCAACCTTTGTAACTGTAAAGCGCATGAACTTCGCACTATAAAAAATACCTACTCTACTCGGAATTCTGATATTAGGTAAGTCATCATTAATATAATACTCCCCTAGGCTACATAGCCCTAAAGCTAGAATTTTCTAAGTTGTTACCAGAAACTATACCTACACAAACACCAATCTAATCTAAATACATATATATAACTCAAAGGTGACTGACTGACATAGTGATCTATCAACGCACAGCCCAAACCACTGGACGGATCTAGCTGAAATTTGGCATGCAGGTAGATGTTATGACGTAGGCATCCGCTAAGAAAGGTTTTTAATTATTTCTACCCCCAAGGGGATAAAATAGGGGATGAAAGTTTAACGGGAAAGGGAAAAAACTGCCACGCAGGCGAAGCTGCGAGCGGCCGCTAGTCACACAATATACAGGCCAGTGAATCGTTTGTCCTGTCGCGGAAATCGAACTGTGAACTGATTTGAATGTTCATAATTGTTGGTTATGTTATTATAAAAAACCTGTTGAAACTGATAATTCTATACTATCGGATAACAAGCCTAGCGTTTGCAGGCTGCCGAATGCAGATTTTTAATTTTATTATACTGCGAACTTCCAAAATAAAATACAATAACATAGAAATGCCAGTTTTTATTAGAGAACTAAACTGACGCCAAATTTACACGTTACGACTAAAAATTTTTATGATTTAAATTAAACGTATTGTATTCGCAATGGCAAATTTAAAAGTGTGTTTTCCCAGGCCAACTAGCAAAATGGAATAGAATAGAAAAATACTTACTTGCGCCACAGCCAAGCAATACAAAAATTAGTAAATACCTAGTATTTTTATAACGAGCTAGTTTTTGGAGATTATGGTACTAATTCTTGGGTAAAAATTTACAACATTTTGATTATTTAATAATAATAATAATAATGCTGGACAATCCACACAGCATCATCTAACCCCAAGCTAAGCAGAGCTTGTGTTATGGGTACTAGATGACTGATATACTTAATACAATACATTACATATATAGATATTTTTTATTATGCATAGAAAACACCCAGAATAAATATTTGCAGATCGTACTAACATTTATCCCAAGGCGGGAATCGAAACCGCAACCTTCTGCGTCGCAGGTGGACATTCGCCCGCCGCGCCACATCGGTCGTCAATATTTTATGTACATATTATCTAGTAGTAACCGGTTTTTAAATAATCTTTTTGCGATGGTATCAATTTAATCATCATCTTCCTGCCCTTATCCCACTTCATTTCGGGTCGGCACAACATATTCTCTTCCATTTCCTTCTGTACTCACTCCTTTCTTATCTATGTCATCTTTCACACAGTTCATCCATATTTTTTTGGATCTACCTCTACCCACATATCCATCCACATGCGTATTCAACTCTCAGCGTAACGATAGTCGATAGAAAGATAGATAGAAAACTCTTTATTGTACACCACAAGGACATAAACAGTTATAATTTTTATAGAAGCTACAGCGAAGTACAATGGGCGGTCTTATCGCTGTAAGCGATCTCTTCCAGACTCGAATCGAATAGATGTCTGAAATAAAAATGATGGATGTATACACAACATATTTCTTATTTAAGACGTCGCATTGGTTTCAGTGCAAGTAATATTGGAAAAGTCGTAACCTCCAGTAGCTTTACTTATGTACTGTTTTGGTTCGATTCCTCAGATTTTATGTGCTTGTTTAAGCAGGGACCCGACATTTATACTTACTTTTAGTGTTTCAAGAACAGTGAAGCTGGCATTCTTTAGTTCAGTATTTTTATAGTTTGTGTTGTGCTTCGAATGTTCGTATTTAGGAAATGTCTGGTTTGTTTCCCGAGTTTGTTTGTGTTGGGAGATTGAGGGCCGATTTCATGGCCTTCACTCCCTTTGAATAGTTTTAGTCGGTCGTGAAATCACAAATAACCAAGGTAATGTACTTTACTGATGGTATATACATAGTTACCTATAAATAAATCTGCCATTTCTCACAGCACACACACTTACGGTGCTGTAATTGGAAGGTTTTTCTTCAGTGAAAAATTTACATACAATGTATGTTTTTACAAAAAAGGTATTTAGGCTTTTTATCAGTTATCTAGTTGCCATAGAACCAGCTTTGCTTAGTTTAAGGTTAGATAGCGTTTTGACATAGGTACGCATGTCAGTAGGTATTTATTTAAGATATTTATTATTTGTTCTTTTTCATTTATCTAACTGAGTGGTTACTATCATAGAATAAGAAAGTCCATATTCTTTGGTTACTATACCTACTAAGCTTTACCACTACTACTTAGCTTACTGATACTAGATGGCGCTGTGAGAAATTATATTGACGAAAAACTAGACTGAGCTGTGAGACAAATCTGTTTTAGTTTATTTTAAGCATATAACGATTGAGCTTATAACCAGATAAACAATTAGTTTTGGTAATTATTTAGTAAAAATAACTTACTGAAGTTGATTGATTTGACGAAGGAAAGCCAAATGAAATATCCGTGAAAAGCCAAATTTATTAGATAATTATTTAATTGATAATCTTGCCAGTAATATCGACATAAAATACTTTGGATTACACAATTTTATTACACAATCTTAGTTTGATAAATAGCATCGTAGCTTTTTTCAGTTACAATATTATTTTTTGCAACGGTGCTTACTTTGATGCTGAATGTTCTTACTGATAACCAACTGAGGAAATTCGCTTTTTATAAAGTTATTATTAACAAATAACAGTTAATGAAGCCCAGTCAGAATGATTTGGGACCGTCCAACCTGCTGAGCTTTAGGGAAAATGTAAAATCCATTTTTTGTCCGAAAATAACCTTGTTCTCAATTTCCGCTGTGATATCCTAATAAGGTTCACGCTCAGTCGGACGCATCGGAAGCAGTTAGGCGGCTCGCGAACAGGAATTTTCCACCAATTTGATCGCGTGCGTTCGACCTGCAACGTGTGTCGACGCCCTTATTAGGTCGGTGAGCTGGTGTAATTTTGTCTATGGTTCTGTGGATTTTGCGTCTGTGTAAATATGAAAAATATTTTTATTTTACGTTAAAAAACATTAGGTCGCCTATGTTTGACTTTTTTTAATAAATCTTGCAGATAGAACAGGTAAACACTTCACCTGATGTTAAGTGGTAACTCTATGACTTTATAATAGCTATAATCTAAATGGCATATCATATCATACTTTGTAATAAACGTAATGTCAACCTCATAGCAATGAGATAACTTAACGTTAAACTCAGCTTAAGTATTACAGCAGCCATACTCCCTTAAGAAATTAAGGGAGTATTCAATCCAAGGCATAATCATTATATCGCAAATCTGCCAAAACAGAAGTAAGAATCAATAAATCAGAGCAGTCCAAAGTAAATTAATATCATCTTAAGCTAGATATTATGTTTGTCAGTAAAACGGTGTCGTTAGTTTGCGGCCGTCACCTAAATCCTTTATTAAGTAAACCGATCGGGGCGAGCAATTGATGGGTGGCCTGCTGACAGTCGCAAAGAAAAATTCTATAATTGATTAACAAACATCATGTCTAGTGTGAAATAATCTAGGTAGTGATTAGCGTGACGGAACTTCACTGTCAGTAAACCAAAGTTCGAGGACGTGTCTGTGGTAATATTGGCGCGTCGAATGACCTACTGACAACTGCTGCCACGCTCATCTCAACGCCATTATTCCGCTGCAAACACGACCAGCAGATAGTAATCTCCTTGCTAGCCACTGCCTCGCGAGTTCCTGGGCTTACGAGATTCTCCAAGACATGGCAATCAAAATATGAGAACACCGTTACACACAAGAGAAAACGTAGTACCACTAAAAGAAAGCCCAACAGACCAACTCTTAGGAGACGGCATTCATCAAGTCAGCCTTATGAAATTAAAACCAAAAAACGACATTATAACAATGAAGGTATACTAGTGCAATGTTACTAGTTAAAAGCGTACATAAATGACAGTAAATATATAAAGTTTTATGTAAAACACATCCATTATAGGTTTCTGAGTACTGTGTTGAGTATTGAGAGTGCGTTCGTTGCCGAGGCATACCGCACAAAACGTACCGTTCGGTAAGGAAGGCGGCAAAGTTCGTGCAGGGAAATTCAGTTACATTCTATATAGAAATAATAACAATAAATGACGGCCAGTAAATGACAGTCGCGTATATGTTGAAGACTTAAGCAGTGTTGCCACCTTAGTGGATTTTCCACTAAAACTGGTGGTTTCGAGCCCCGCTTTAGTGGTGAAATATTGCATTTAGTGGCTAGTGGATTTTTCTAGTGGTTTAGTAAAATTAATTTTCAATTACTGAAAATACTTTTACTTAACCACTAAGCCACGTTTACAAATATTATTTTTGCTACTTAATTTTATTTTGGGAATTTTTTCATCTGTGTAGGCCACACTGACTGATCCGTCAGGCCCTTTTACTTTTTCGGGCCTATGGAGCCTGGAAAAAATACATTTTAGATTCTAATAACAACATAATTAAGTTCATTTCAGCTAGCACTTCTCTGGCAGAGCGCTAAATGACTCAAAGCTGTCGATCAGCGTTGAAATAGCGGGCATCTCTTTCTACACTATGCGAACTGAGCGGTTAAATTAAAAGGAATATGCTGTAACGATTATACAATTCCAATCGAAGCTATAAAAAAAATCGGTACCAATGAATCATATAAATCCGACGACGGTTGTGCAGACTCATCTGATGAAGACGAACTAATATAAATAGCAGATTATTGAATTATGTGATATCCAGGTTGATTTACTAATTGTTAAATTTGTTAATATTTTATTAAGTAATAATAAAGGTTATTTTCTAAAATACATACTGTTAAAATTTGTTTAGTGGAAATTTTAGTGATTTTTACAGTAGGGCGTTTTTTATTAGTGGTTTTCTGGTGGTTTTAGAGGTTGAATCTGGTGGAGAGTTAGTTAAGCTGTTGGCAACACTGGACTTAAGGCGCAGTGCCTACTACTATTAATCCATGGTATTACCGGTGACCGAAACTTGTAATAGCGTCTCGCAATAAATTACAAGGCAATCCAAGTTCTCCGTAGGATTTCTAAGGCTTGGACGTTTAATTATTTTCGGTTAGAGCCCGGTTAGAGCCCGCACTCTGGGCTAGCTAGAGTAGGCTTTGTTTCCGGGAAATCCTAAAGTTCATAATGACTACTGCAAGATAAATTACTTTTTATCACTTGAAAACCGAAATATTAATGTTCAGCGCCATGTAGTAAAAACATAGCTAGACTTGTTGATCGCTATAAGGCGTAGACACTAGATCACCGATGCTTTATCTAAGTGTTTGTGAAAGATTTTTACTTTGATATCTCACCACACGATCAAATTTAGAAGTAATAGCTAGTAGTAACAAAGTCATCGAAGCAGAAAACTAAAGGGTCTAAAAGACCATAAACCTTTTAAAAACCGCATATTCCAGCAACAATAACCACAAACAAATGCAAAACACTAAAGCACTAGATCGCAAAAAAACGAATAATTATTCCGAAAACCCCATCAGAGGAAAAATTATACCCTAAAAACCATTACAGCACATACTGAGTGCATTGAAGCGGAGTGAAGTGGGGGGTATAAGTGGGGGGCGCAGACAGAAGGGGCGGGGGGAATAATCCTGTAATTATCGGCTTAACTCCAGACGACATTTGCAGGTGGGAAGCGCAAACTGAGGTGGATGGTAGGGGAAAATGTGCCATGGACTGATTTGGTGATTTTCGCTTGGTTCTATCGTGTAGGTACAATCAAAACAGTTATATCTACATAACTCTTCAATCTACATGATACAGTAATGGCTTTCGAATTAAATAAAACTAATAAACGAACAGATGATTTGGATAGAAAGGGGATATTTTCCATGATTTTTGGGTTTAATTGTTTTCAACCCGTGATATGGCGCATGAAACTGTGCCGAAATATCGGGAAATAATCAAACTCAAAAATCATGTTAAATATCCCGTTTCTATACAAAACATTGCTTAAGTCCAAGATAGTTTAAAAAGTTATATAAACTTATATGAATGCGAAAAATATTATTGACTTGAGGATAAATCGTTATTCCTGGATACGTATAGGGTGAGCTTATGCTCGTGGACTTCTTAAGCTCACAAATCAAATCAATCACATCATTTCCTTTAATGGGTGTGGCTGCCGGTGACATTACAGGTACAAGAGGCTTAACATCTGTATGCCTCAGGTTAATGGACCCAGAGCAGTACATCGTTGGGCACGTTCCTGACGAACATGAGCTACGAAAGGTAGGTAATGGTAACCACTTAACATCAAGTGAGACATCTGCTTGCTTCATGAGCAAGCCATAATTCTTCATAATCAGTATGTTTCATCAGATTTAGTTAATTTAAGAGTATTATTATTACAAAAGTAACAGCAAAATGGTAATCTTCTTTTTTTGTAAATTATTTCAATTCGGATGGACCATTTTAACGAACTCAATCAGTCAAACGTAAACTTGTTTTTTTATTGAGATTATATCATATAGAAACACCAATATTTTTTTATATATAAAATAATACTTTTTCTCTAACTGCAAGTTCTTACTGTAGGTAAAAAACAGAATTTAAGACACAGACCGCAAGTATCTAGTAAATATTTAATACCAAACCAAAGTAAACCCTATAATTTAAGATTATTTCCCTGACAGTCTTTTAAATACACCAGGGGTCATATTGGAACATCCTTCAGACGGATAATTGATTTATAGGATTGCACCGGGGTTTTGAAAAAAGGGTGTCTGGGGGTTACCAACCGTTGATTTCAAAATAAGGGTGTCAGGCATGATAAATCACGTTTGCGATAGGATTATTCACCCCGTTTATTAATACTAAATCTTATTTCAAGAAATTACCCTGAAATATGAGATGTTATTCTATTCTACTTGTTTTTTGAATCGTACTTCAAAACCAGAACAGGCTGCGCTGCTTGCCGGTTCAGTTGGAGCGAGAGGCAGCAACAAAGCCGCAAAGATGTGTGATTACTGCAAGTTTAAACTCGCAAATAGCAGAGGCGACCGCATGCAAACATTGAGCGTAGGCAAACAAAATAATCTGTGGATTTAGCAACTTGCCAAACATACTGACAGTCTGGAAACATGTTCAAAAGACTGTTCTTGGGGATATTAGACGGCTCGTTAGGCTCGACCGGGAGGGCTCTTACGACATCCATATAACAGGTAATAGATTCCTATTCTAGGCTGGTACCACCACGATTACAACAAGTCTTAAGAGACCGCTGTCCTCAGGAGCACCCAGTGCTCAGACACCACACACGCACAAACACCCCCACAGTCATTATATTATTCCTTTCTTCTATTTTTATATTATTTTTAAACCTAGTTCGCTACTAAGCGATAAGGCCGCCCATTGTACCTTCCATTTTATAACTGTTCTTTTATTTTGTTTTATATCTAGTGTATGTACAATAAAGTATTTTTCATTCATTCATTCATACGTAAATTTTCGCTACAGATACATACACAATTTTATTATTTAGCAACTATTTGTTATTAACTGTTTTTATTCATATTAATTAACTTCATTATATAACTGTTAACTTATATAAACTTAAACTTATATCTAAGGAACGTATGTGGCACGTATCCTACTCTAATCCCGGAAATGGGTGTTGGGATCTGCAACACAGTATTTTACTTCTGCATGTTGCATTGCTGCCAATTTTTGTTATGCATTGTGCCAGAAAATTATGTTCCCAAATAAAAACTTTTTTACAAGTTGCAAGCTCACCGCCGCTGCAAGAATACTGATGTAATCAGATTAAAACAATCCAATATCTATAAATACCACTCAAATTAATCTACGAATACCTAAAACGATTCTCGTGTAGTACCGGATAACGCATGGCCGATTGAGTTTTAATACTGGATTCACTATACATTCTATGGTAATGATACGTGGGCGAATTTAAGCTGTAAATTTATGAGGTGAAAGCTCAGTTTTGAAATGATTGGAGTGAGATATCTTTCACCCGTAAAATAGTTTTGGATTAAACACACTGAGCTAACGGTTGTAATTCATCATAGTCAAAGTCAAAAATGTTATATTTCAAATCATTTAGAATGGTCTTAAAATTGGTGTATTGGTCTTGCGACAATGGAAAAACTAACGGCTTGGTTCCTATCGTTTAGTGTGAGCTTTTTTTACAATAACATATCACATGAAGCTAGTAAAAGTAATACTTTCATTTATTTCGAATAGATTAAGCACTAATATTTAAAATTAATATTATACTAGGGCGGGTTTATACGGCGCGAAAGCTTTCGCGCGGCGGCCGCGCGGCGGCCGCGCGGCCGCCGCGCGGTTCAAAGATATTTACCGAAAATCGTCTCTATGTTCTAAATAATAACGTTCAAATTCCTACGGCGCGAAAGCTTTCGCGCGGCGGCCGCGCGGCCGCCGCGCGGTTGAGAGATCTATACCGAATATCGTCTCTATGTTCTAAACAATAACGTTCAAATTCCTGTCAAGCAGCCAACCGCGCGGTCACTACGCGGTTGACACAAGTAAAATGAAGACATTTTAACCCCTTTTTTCAAGTTAGGGGTCCACGGGGTCCAATTTTGAAAATAATAAAAATGATCTTAGTTTGACTATAAAATTCTCGGAACATGATTTTAACCATAACTTGAGTATCCCCTACACTCTTTGCTAGGGATCAACTTGAACTTAAGTATGCAGTGTTTGAATCGTTTTCAATGACTTACGATCAAGTTAAAATAAATATAATGGATTAAATTGTAATAGAATACTGCAAAATGTGGATATGTACCAAATGTACTATCTGGACATATACTTCTGACTACCCTTTTAGACTTCCTCGAAGAATCTTGAGTAGGTACTTGGTACTAAGAGATTGGAGGGGATATCTACCGTGCTTGGGGAATAAAGTCATAAAACTATTTCTTTCTTAAATATAAAAAGAAAGGCTCAACTTTACAGTATAAGAAGGTAGACTATGACCTGATCATTGAGTTGCAACTAAGATGCAAGAGGATTACTGTGGAAGGCTATGTACAAAATAACGATCTCTATAGGGATTCGGGACATTAACATAGAGAGTTTGTCCATGATGCCACTAAACAATATACGGAATCTTCATCACCATAATGATGTCGAGGCTAATCAACTCTTTGATAATCAAGTTCTTACTAGAAGATAACTGACAAAAAACTTTAATGTTAAAAAGTACAATTAATAACAAACTATCGCAACGTAGGACAAAAAAAATATTTTTTTTTAACCTTGGGGTCCCTGGGACCAACAAATTATTAAAGGTTAAGTAAGTCAAAATCATCAAAATGATGCTGTCAGTGAATGATACTGTGGGTAATATTAAATAAGATCATATCTGCTTTTTTCAAACTTTATAGAACCCAACATCATCATCATCACCACTGCTGATCTGGCCCACGTAGGTCTCTACTATTACGCTTTCAGGAAGAACTAATTTAACTTTTGCGCCAACTTCCCGCAACCCCAATGTCGTTGGCCCACTGGATTTTGTGCATTATCTTTCAGTTCATGGTCGCCATTTGAGAATCATTTATTGCTCTGTGGTTCTACGAGATAAATACCCATTGCTACTTTAACTTGCTGATTCTGAAAGCTATGTTGGTGATTTGGTTCTTCTACGGATTTCATAATTCTTGATTCCATCGCGTAGGAAAATTTACATATATTATCATAACATAACTTTCTTTTCTAAGTGAGTGATATTTCAATAGTTCACATTTTATGGAGCTGAGCTTCTATTATAAGAGAGATAAATCAAATTATCCACGGTTTTCAGGTTGAGTGTATCTCAATCACAATACTGCCTGTGGTTTGGTAACCTATAGTGTGAAATGCTTGACAAAAGGGAGAAATATTCAGCCAAGCTATTCTTTCAAATCATATTATATTTATAAAATATTTTAAACCTCAAAAACTGAGATTCATTTGCAAAAGAAGAAATAAAGTGGTGATCAGCTGTTTAATATATTTTGAAGCTCAAAAAACTGAGATTGACTTACAAAAGAAGATATAAAGTGGTGATCAGCTGTTGTTACGCCATTCGAGCTAATTTAAGTACGTTCGATTTTAGGTCCTTATTTTTATGTTAGCTAAGTAAAAAATCTGCGAGGTTGACGACAAGAAACCATACATTAGTAAGCTCGCCAATGGTATTTTCAGAGTGGTTGTATGAGTGTGGCTCCCCTCTATCAGCCGTAAGAGGCAGAAATAAGACAGCACAAAAAATATCAAAAATGCAGTTTGGGTTGAAATACTAGAAAAAGAATTCAACACGGATCTAGTCCACAGACGGCAGCTTTATCAACGGTATATGTGGATAATCTTTACCAAATATAAGAATTTTTGTCCTGACCTAATAGACAACGCACAGCCTAAACCGTAATGTAAACTGGTCGTAGAAACTTAACATTTTCAGGGTATATTTGTCTTGGTACATAGAGGGGTATCAAAGGCAAGGCCCTTACACTCAAACCGTATAATTAAAACATAAAATAAATCATTAAATAAAATAAAAATAAAATTTCAGTGCCGGATATTTAAACCATCAATCTGGATGTTATTCTGCATTAAAATCTCGCATAAAAAAAATGTATTACGATCTTTTTTGAAATCACCCATGAAATCATTGTTCATTTGTTCGGGTAAAATTTTTCTATGCTTGCGGCCACCGTGATTTCAACTCAATTTACTAGACGAAAACGTTGAAATTCCCTGATACCGAGCCAACCGCGCGGCGGCCGCGCGGCGGCCGCGCGGCCGCCGCGCGGTTGAGAACATCAATATCGAATACCGTCTTTATATTCTAGAAAGCAACGTTCAAATTCCTGTCAAGCGGCCAACCGCGCGGCGGCCGCGCGGCCGCCGCGCGGCCGCCGCGCGAAAGCTTTCGCGCCGTCTAAACGCGCCGTATTATAAACCGAAAGTTTGTAAGTATGGATGGATGGATGGATTTTTGTTACTCTTTCACTGTAGACTGATTTGGATGAAATTTGGAATAAACCTAGATTATAACTTGGATTAACACATAGGCTTTTTATCCCGAAAAAATTACGGGAACGGGATAAAAACTGCCACGCGGGCGAAGCTGCGAGCGGCCGCTAGTTATTAATATATTTATCAATAGTGTACTTGAGTAAATAAAGTAATTGCTTGTATCCATCCTTCAAAGAATCATCATCGAAACCCTAAACAAGTCCACTGCTAGAAATAGACCTCTCCAGGCCTAAAACACTCATTATAAATTAACTTTTGCAGTCGACTGTACCTACTGACTTTCAAATTCTGTGATAGTCAGACTCGTGTCCAAACATTACATTCCCAAGCCTGTTTGCAATAGAATGTTTCAAACATCACATGTTGCAAGCCCATTGCCGCCACGATTTATAAGCATACTCAACCTGTATTTTTTTATCTGTCTTTTCTCCGTGTCCCAGAAAACCTTACCTGTAACAAAATAAATATAATTTAGATACAATTTAAAAATCGTAAATTAAAAACAAAACAATATCTAAATCAATATCTATACTAATTATAAGAATCGTTGTACTGACTGACTGTCATATAGACAACGCACAGCCTAAACCACTGGTCGTAGAGACTTATATTTTGATATGTATTCGCACGAACTTATGAGCTTAGTTATAAAATCTATGCTTATTTATAAAAATCTGTCAAACGATAAGCAACTAAACTAATTACCATCTCTTATCAATGGTTGATGACAAACAGTGACAGGAGACATTAAAGCAATATTTCAGTTTAAATAACGTTTGTAAGTTTGGGGTTAGTTTGTATGTACGCGCGATCAAACATATTGATCTTAACAATCTTGCAACTACAATATCTGGTGCCTATTTGATGTTAACGCGATCACGATATGATGCGACCATAAATTGGGATCCGTTTTTGTCATCGCACGAATATGCGATGTTCGCGTAACGTATTCGTGCGATAAACGCGTCATTGCATACAATTAGGACAACAACAAGTCAGTTTTATGTACAAATATTTTTGAAGGTTTCAATTTAAATAAAATTTCGGAACATGAACCTAAAACTTGTACACCTACCGTCAACACAAAAAGTTTAAATAAATTATAAGTTGAACGATACCCGTTTCATTGTCACCGGCGCAAAAAAAGTACAAAATCGACCTCAAAAACGAGATACAAAATTTATACGTGAATTAAACATAACGTGTTGATTTAATTATCAAATAAGAGTTTTATTTCTCCGAACATGGTACAGGAACAACAAAAACATGTTTCTGGCTTTATCTGAAAGAGACATTATCTTTTATCGCGAGATTAATCAGAGATTAAACATCTACAAAGCCTTTTAAGTTTCGAAACAACAATAAAAGTATTAATTTTTATTCCACGCTAAAGGTTGTATCCAACTTATATCTTAAAACAAAGAATGCATCACAGAATTCAGACTTATCCATATTAATGTGTCAAATATATTAATAAATTAAACTTTTAGTGCTTTATTTATGAGATCTGGTATAGCGTTTTCTATCATCATTCTTTCTTCTGACAGACTGACAGAATAATTGTCCTTTAAAAAGCAACTGATAAGTTGGAATTGTTTCTGCCTACTGCAGTTCGATACGCAAAAATACACTATTTAAAAAAAAAAACAAACCGATAGTTTTGCTTAGTTTGTGGTTAAAAAGCACTAAGTGAAATGACAACCAATATTTTTTTTAACTGTTTTGGCAACCGTACATAGTTTGAGAACTATACATCAACATGATGCATGGTATGTCCGCATCTTACATACATTATTAATTACAAACCGAGCAAGCGAGACGGGTGTATTACAACCTGGGTATGTTAGGGAGGGATGGTTGTAAGGTTTGACCAACTGTGTTCGGAGCGCAAGTTCCAAAGTTTTGGGTTTGGACAATGACATTGTGGTGACATGTCACAGACTTGTGCGTTCCTAATAGATTGATCGTCAGCAGTTGAGATTTAGTTTTGTTGGCGTTTTACTGGTACTTTCATGGTCCCTTGACAATAACCTGATTAAAAACAGAACTTAATTTACGACGATTTGAGAGCCCCGGTGGTCTAGTGGGAGTGACCCCGTCTTCTGATCCTAACGTCGTGGGTTCGAATCCGGTCGTGCACCAATAGATTTTTCTGTTCGAATAATTTATGTGCGCTATTCCAGTGTTCATAAACAGTGAAGGAAAACATCGTGAAGAAACCAGTTTCTAGCAGCAGTGATGGGTTTGCAAACTGGTAACGTATAGAATACCTGGACATACCTCGACTATCCCTCTTAGATATCCTCGAAGAATCTGGAGATAAGTACTTTGTACAGAGATCTGTAAGGATATCTACCGTGCCTGGGGATTAAAGTCGTGATGGAACAAGCAGATGGCCCACCTGATGTTAAGTGGTTACCATCACCTATAACAAAGCATTACCTCGTAGGTTACGCTCGTTAGGAGCGTCACCGACGATGCACAACTCTGCGTCCATCAACCTGAGGCATACAGATGTTAAGCTTCATGTGCCTGTAATTACACCGGCACCCACACCCTTCAAACCGGAACACAGCAAGCTGCTTGACGGCAGAAATAGGCATGGTGGTAGTACTTCCCCGGACGAGCCCTTCACTAAGAGCTCTACTACTACTACTTACTTACTTACTTACTGTTACTTGTAACTTATGTCTATTGTCCTAAGCATCGACGTTGTTAAATTAAAAACAGTTTCGTTTGTTCCAAACAGGTGCTTCTCATGAAAGTATGTAATAATTACCTCTTCAGAAACAAATGGAACCTTTTCCCTCTACCTCCGCCATCTTGAATTTCCCGTTATTAATAAAAGACTTATGAGATAGTCATTTGGGGTAATTAATTACGATACGTAATATTTATTAGTGTTTTTCGATTATCAGAATATATATTAGTATTTCGTTATGAGAGATACATTCGTAAATAATTTTTTTTATTTTTATGCAGGAGCAATAGAATTCCTTCCAAAACATTCTGCTGTCTATGCCAGTGGCTTACTTGACACAGGACACGATGTCCATTTAATTGACAGATAGACGTCATAGATAAAAGTAGTCATAGAGAGTAGTCATCAGATTTGTTTTCTGTCATCTTTGGACGCAACATAGCTTTTTTTACCGACTTTTTTGACGACCGACGTGGCGCGGCGGGCGAATGTCCGCCTGCGACGCAGAGGTTGCGGGTTCGATTCCCGCCTTGGGATAAATGTTTGTACGATCTGCAAATATTTATTACGGGTGTTCTGGGTATTTTCTATGTATAATAAAAAATATCTATGTATGTAATATAATATTGTATTAAGTATATCAGTCATCTAGTACCCATAACACAAGCTATGCTTAGCTTGGGGCTAGATGATGCTGTGTGGATCGTCCGGCATTATTTATTTATTTTAAGGTACCCAAAGGGTAAAAGGCTTCCCGCGATCCTAACAATGCCGTCAGTTCATCGGGTACGAAGACGTCCTACGCTTCGTCTTCCAGTTCATGGTCGCCATTCGAGAACCTTTATTCCCCAGCGGTTGTCGGTTCTACGAACTATATGGGATGCCCACTGCACCTACAACAGACGAAGCTCACAAATAAAAATAAAGTTATTTTAAAAATACTTTCCCGTGAGTGAATCGTGTCACCAAGCATTATTTAATGAAGCATTCTTGTTAGCAATGAGATTAACCCGTATAAAACATCTAAAAATAAAGTATGGGGTGGTGGTGGCAACCCTTTGACGACATTACATGCACGGCCAGGTTTGACCCTACAGCTCCTACAGGTAGGCAGTGAGGAAAGACATTTTTATAATTTAATTATTTTATACTCAAAGATTTTTAGATATGAATAAAGTACTGTTTGTTCATCGGTATAAAATATATACATAAATTATATGAAATTAAAATATTTCATTGGAACAACAATTTTTGTAAAATTATAAAATGGACGATCCAATATATAGTACCACTCCGCCACTTCAATCCTAAGTTATCGACACGTATTTCACTTCTCTACGAAGCATCCTCAGGAAGATTTTGACTTGCTGTGATTACGACGATCAACACATTTTGGACACCGCCACTCGTATCCGTTGTGCTTTGTAGAGAAGCGAAACACGTGTCGATATCTTAGGATTGAAGTGGCGGAATAGTACTAATTAGATCGTCTATTTTATAATTTTACAATGGATTTCCGCAAAGTCACGCCTGAATTAATTAACTTATAATTTTTGTTCCAGGGTTTAGGATATATTTTCTTGGTTTCAAATATTTCCTGACTACCTACTTAATACACAAGTTCTACGAAGAAAATTCCAGTTATTTAAAATTATTGAACAAAAAGTTTAACTGCAAACAAATAACTTCTCAAAAGACTTTTCATATGAAAGTCAAAGCCGATGTAAATGGTACATAAAGTTGTACTTAGTGTCTGTTTGTCTGAAGTACAATGGCGGTGTCTGAATTGCATGCATATTATCTTTGACAATGCAACAGTAGGTATTCAACATTATCGGTGACTTAAAATCATTGCCTTCAACGGCTTGAACAGACTTTGTAAACTTTATGTCAAACGGTAGGAATATGTCAAAAACATAATTTATATGTAGCACTGGTATTGCGCACATACATTTTTCGAATAATAATAATGCTGGACAATCCACACAGCATCATCTAGCTCCAAGCTAAGCAGAGTTTGTGTTATGGGTACTAGATGACTGATATACATACTTAATACTATACATAACATATATAGATATTTTTTATTATACATAGAAAATACCCAAAACACCCGGAATAAATATTTGCAGATCGTACAAACATCTATTCTAAGGCGGGAATCGAACCCGCAACCTCGCACAGGCGGACATTCACCTGCCGCGCCACATCGGTCGTCGTCATAGAAAAATCCATTGGTACACAACTGGAATCAAACCTACGACCTTGAATTTCCTGTGGCTAACTATGCTCTGAGGATGGAGTAAGTACTAATAGATATTTACGATTGTTGCAAACTTATCGAGAATAACATAATAGCTCCGTATATCGAAACTATAATTCATATAATATTATCTTTGTAAAAAAAACCCTGCAATAATTGAAAAAGCTTTCAACCCTCAAATTCATTACCGGAAAGATTCAACCATAACAAGCGAAGGCAAAAATATTTTGACATCTTCAAAGAAACTTGGAACAATCAATCAATGTTTCCCTAAGGAACCCTAAATGAGGCCGTTCACCTCAGGGGTTCCGTAGATTTGCGATTAATTGGTGAATGCAATCGTCCCCACCCTTCGGTAATGAGACGGGGTAAAAAAATGATTTATTGCTTTGTCTTCAGCGTTTTATTGGGTGAAACGAATTCATTGTAGGTTTTTATTAGTTAGTAACTAAATTTAAAAATTCTTAGGCCGCGAAAAACCTGTCAGGATGTCCTAGAAGGAAGAGGTAGAACTTTAAACTACTTACTATCCTAATAATAAAGTAATGCGAAACTTAAGAAAGATGTTTGAATGTTTGTGGTTCAATCATGCCCTAACTGATAGACCGATTTAGATGAAACTTAAAACAAATATAGTGCACAGCCTGAATTATCATAAAAAATAACTTTTATCTCGTTAAATTAACAGGACCGAACTAGCACTAGAAAAATACCTGAATATTTATGTTACAAAAGTTAGCGACAAAACGTAAGCAAAGCCCCAGGCAGATACTAGTAATAAATAAGTGTAAAACATAGACAGACACAAATCTTTGTCTGAAACAGCCAGGGTAATGTTCAGGAAATTAAGGAATCGCTGTGAGGGAGGTTGGGAGGTTCTGAAACGACGGCAATAATTCGTGAACAATAGAATTGTTATCATTCATTTAATAAGGTTCTTTACCTTTGTTGTTACATGACGGCCGATGTGGCGGGCGAGTGTCCGCTTGCGACGCAGGTTTCGGGTTCGATTCCCGCCTTAGAATAGATGTTTGTACAGTCTGCAAATATTTGTTCCGGTTGTTCTCTGTCTGGGTGTTAATTTATAATTTATTTGGCGACTTTCGTGGTGGACTCTCAGTGGCGCAGTTAGTTAGCGCATCGCCGTATCAAAGGGAGGAATGTGATACATCTCTCGAAGGCATAACTATTAAGGTAATATAAAAATCTTTAAAATGTATAATGTCTAATGTTGTGTCCAATATATGTGATATATCTAATGTGTGTGATGCAAGCACATTGTTATCAAACGATTACATTGCAATATCTTGTTTTTCTCTGTTTCGGAGGTATTAAACGTGCAAACCAATGAAAAAGCTTGTTTTTTGTGGTAATAACTGCAAGAGTTGAGAAACGGAGTCTTTCAAAGAAAAAGCATTAAGTACAGTCGGCACCAAAAAAAATATGCTATAAGTTTCAAGTGTTTTTAAAAATAAAATTTAAATAATATTTTTATCATTTTAATATTGTGTGTACACAATATTAAAATTATATGATATATGATAAAAAAAATCTAAAAGTCTTGAACGTAGTCTTAAAGTAACTCCTGTATGCCTCAGGTTGATGGAGGTAGAGCAGTGTATTGTAGGGCACGTTCCTAACTAACGTGACCTACAAGGCAATGGTAACCACTTAACATCAGGTGGACCATATGCTTGTTTCATCAGCAAATTAAAAAAATATATATATCATCAAATTCTTTTGCTGACCATACCTGTCTTAAAATCTACTTAAGCTCTTACGGTTTCATTGTATGTTACTGTTGGAACAAAGACCTTCTAGAATTATTTTAAAAGCCATTGTTCCCGACTGCAGTAAAACCTTCGCAAAAAGTTGTTGGCTAAACCTACGACCGAACGCAGAACCTGTAATTATCAGTGCTTTCACCGGTCAAATGGTGAAGAAAAACATCGGATTCACAGCCTAATCGGTTCTATTTCTCTCTAAAATCATTTACTCCCATCTAAATCGGTTTGAGAAGGCAGAGCTGCTACCAACTGCGCTGTAAGGCCAACGATAGGAACAACGGCATAAAGTTGCCACTAACGTAGTAGGTAGGTACCAACCAATGCTTACTACCGCTTAAAAACTACAATTGATTCCATGTTTACACCATTTTTACACCTGGAAAGGTCCCACAGGAACAAGAAGAGTAGGCAGACCAAATGCTAGATGGGCAGATGACATAAAAAAAGGCACAAAAACGTCAAATAATAATAATAATAATAATAATAATGCTGGACAGTCCACACAGCATCATCTAGCCCCAAGCTAAGCAGAGCTTGTGTTATGGGTGCTAGATGACTGATATACTTAACACAATACATTACATATATAGATATTTTTTATTATACATAGAAAACACCCAGAACACCCGGAATAAATATTTGCAGATCGTATAAACATTTATCCCAAGGCGGGAATCGAACCCGCAACCCTTGCGTCGCAGGCGGACATTCGCCCACCGCGCCACATCGGTCGTCAAAGTGGGTGGAGCTGGCGGCAGACCGCGACAGATGGAAGGAATTGGAGGAGGCCAATACCCAAGAGGGGTCCTAACCTAAATGTTTAATTTTTAAGTTTATCATATACTTCATACTTAATATTATAAAGAGGAAAACTTTGTTTGTTTGTATTGGCTCCGAAACTACTGGACCGATTTGAATAATTCTTTCACCGTTGGGAAGCTACACTATCCCCGGGTGACATAGGCTATATTACATTTTTAAAAAAATTAGGGATTCTTACTAAAACCCGTGCGAAGCCGGGACGGACCGCTAGTGTATTTATAAAAATATGTTATTTGGTTTAGGAATAAATGGCTTTTTTATTTATTTATTTAATTTATTTACACCATTTTTACAACCTTCATCATCAAAGTCATCATAAAAAACCTCCTCTAAACTCACAGATTCCCAAAATCGCGACCCCCTCATTCCTATTATCCTCTGCGCCGGTCATAAATCCTCCACTTGCCATTCCCAACCCACCACCAACTCATTGTAAAGTTTCTTCCTCATTGCCTTCAAAGCAACTCTGAAGGCAGCTGATAAGGACAGGTAATAGGGTCTATTGTCTCATAATTAATTTCTACATTAGTGTCTTCAGCAACGAAGCCTGGATTTATAACGTGGTGTCTTAATAGCGCCTACCTGCCCTTGCTTTGTTTGATTTTCAAAAGGGCTTGCTAAAGAGCTGAGATGAATAGGGTAATAAGGCCCTGGAATTTCGGGTTTAGGTATTCAGGGTAAGTTTTCAAGTATGTGCTTTATATGCCTGGTACCTGTTGAAAATCATAAACTAGCGACACGCACGCGACATCGACTTCGTGAAGTTTTTTTCAAACAGACTTCAATCCTGCCGTACCCGTTTAGGAGTTAAATTTCGGGAATTCCTTTCTTAGTATACTTCAACGCACCAAAACGAATATACCCTGATAATTTCAAGTCTTTACGACCGGCGGTTTAGGCTGTGCGCTGTCTATATGTCAGTCAGTCGGCGACGAAGATTTTTATAATTGACTAGCGGCCGCTCGCAGCTTCGCCTGCGTGGCAGTTTTTTCCCGTTACCGTTATTTTTTCGGGATAAAATCATAGTAGCTTTATGCATGCAAAGTCTCAGCCCGATCGGTTTAAAATTGACAAAGTTTCATACAAACTTTCATCCCCTATTTTATCCCCTTAGGGTTAGAATTAATCAAAATCCTTTCTTAGCGGATGCCTACGTCATAACATCTACCTGCATGCCAAATTTCAGCCCGATCCGTCCAGTGGTTTGGGCTGTGCGTTGATAGATCACTATGTCAGTCATAATAGATAGATATAGATTATTTATCACCAATATCATAGAGAACCTAGTAATCTAGTGAAAGTGACTCCGCTCTTTGATCCTAAGGTCGATTGGAATCCGGTTGTGCACTTATTAATTTTACTATACGAAAAGTACCTATATGACAATGGCAGTGTTCTCAAACACGAAAACGTGTGGAAACCTGTAGTTTAATCAGCTCTAAACGCATTGTCCATGTCTTTCCTATGACACAGATGAAACTGTGGATGAGAAGCTGAGAAGCTATTCGATATCAAAACATGTCTTTAGCCCAATAGAAAAATCCACAAATACACGACTGAATTCGAACCTTAGGATCGGAAGACAGGGTTGCCACCATTAGATAAACACCACTACTACCACCATGTTTATTTTTGCCACCAAGTAGTATCCTGTGTTCAGGTTTGAAAGGTGCCAGAAAAATTACAGGAACACAGGCTTAACACCTGTATGCCTCAGGTTCATGGACGCAGAGCAGTGCATTGGAGGTCATGTACTGACGAACGTGTTCTGCGACGCAATAATAATAATAATGCTGGACAATCCACACAGCATCATCTAGCCCCAAGCTAAGCGGAGCTTGTGTTATGGGTACTAAATGACTGATATACTTAATACTATACATTACATACGTAGATATTTTTTATTATACATAGAAAACACCTAGAACACCCGTAGTAAATATTTGCAGATCGTACAAACATTTATCCCAAGGCGGGAATCGAACCCACAACCTCCTGCGTCGCAGGCGGACACTCGCCCGCCGCGCCACATCGGTCGTCTAAACCAATGCATAAGTAATGGTAACCGCTTATCATCAGATGTGCTCTATGCTAATTCCATCAACAACTTGTATAAAAAATACTCGCTTAGGCTGTCTGAAAATTGATGTAATAATATATCGCCCTCACATTCATCTAACTATACCTAACAATCTTACCCCAGTCCGCAGGGTGATTTACACCCCAGGTAAGCACGCGAGCTGTCCAGCTTAGATTTAGGGGCTTGGAACAATTACTTTGTAACCTAGTTCCGAGTCCTTTTTTATTTGTTTGCTGTTTTATTGTAGTCATGAGCCTGTTGCATAAACATAGTAATTTTATATTTTCGTATGGAATAAGGCTAATATATTTTTCTCCTATTAAGCTAACTCAAGTGATGGAGTATTGAGGCCATCCTAAAACCCTTGTCATGGTTTAACAACTGCTAAGTATAATACGAGAGTCAATAATCAAAGAAAACCATTTTATCCAGACCTCTTGGATTTCAAGTCAGCAATAAACCTGAAAGGCTCGTCCGGGGACTTCCCCGGTACTTACTACCACCATGCTTATTTCTCATAGTGCTAGCCAAGTAGCCTGCTATCTTCCAGTTTTTGTGTAAGTGCCAGTGAAATTACAAACACAGAGGCTTACCACTTGTATGCCTTAAGTAGTTAGCAACATATGGGTCGCTGAAAGTACAAGTTTTTCATTTCAGTAGAGCTCAAGTGGCCACGCGAGGGGCATAGTTACGAGGCAGACCACCAGCTAGATAGTCAGATGACATTGTAAAGGCAGTGGGACCTCGATGGATTCGCTTGGCGCAGAACCGGAAAGAGTGGCGTGCTAAAGAAGAGGCCTATACTCAGCAGTGGGTGAATGTGGGCTGATTAGATATAGATAGATAGAACTCATAAGATATTCAAAGAGAACTTATACATATTTCCATATATTTTGCTAAAATCTGTAACCAAAACAGCGATTAAGGAGGTGGTATCCGCCAACGAGAGGTTTTCTCCGTGTAATTTCTCTTTGATGAGTGAGTATAAATGTCCAAAAAAAATATACATTGCTTATTAAAGACTAAATTTTAATTTGAACAATTGAAATAATTCTAACTATATTATTACTATATGAAAAAAATATCCAAAGTGAAGCAATTTTTATTTTAAATTTGGTTATTTCTTCTAAACGGTATTGATTTTTAGTATTTTTTTTTCACACAAATATTTGTCAAAGTATTTATCACAAAGTGAACAATTGGCAGTTCGAACTAATAATTCATTAGGCTACAAATAATTATTTCTTGAATGCGATATGAAATGGAATACGCGCGGGTCCCTGTGCGGGCGACGGGCGGCAGTGCAACTCAGTATGGACAGACTCCTCAAGGTCGTTGGCGAGTACCACCGCCTTAACCAGCACAGAGGTTAACAAGAACGGGGGATAAGCGTACTACCCCATAATTAGATGTACTATTGCTGTTTCAATCGACACCACATTGACATGAACCCGTCAAAGTAACGACTGGTTGTAACCTGATTTGTACGAGAGTCGATAGTCAAAGACAAACCATTTTATCCAGACCTCTTGGATTTGAAGTCAGCTGCAATTCGCGAGGAGTGTGGCAGAGATGAATGGGAATCGGGGTTCAAGCATGCCTGGACTAAATCTTCGAGTTGTCGGCGAGATTGGTTGGGCTGTGGTTTGGGTGGAAGCGATTTGCCTGAATGGATTTGTGGTGATATGTTTCTTGGTATCATAGTTACTATGAGCGTTTGTTGACAATCGATTAAGATACAATCGATTTTTATCGGGATTATATGTATCTAAGTATGTATTTACAAAAATAGTATACAAGTATATAGCTATCTGGTTCTCATAATACAAGTTTTGCTTAGTTTGGAAAGTTAGAAGGCGTTGCATGAATGTTTATCAATATTTACGATTTATCTTATTTATTTACTATAGTGATGTCTGTCGCGAAAAGCGCCTCTAACTATGTATTTATATTTATTAAAATAAGACAGTGCGGTATGTACATACCATATATTCATTGTTTTTTCTTACGTAGAAACTTTCCTCTGTACTGTTTGGTACTCGCCTATACTCGCTTCGCCTATGCTATAGCCAGCATTGGCTAGCCTATAGGGTAAGCCGGTGATAGGAATCTAGCAACTAATTAGTGCCTGAAGTATGTACTTACTAAGATACCTAGATACCTTTTGACATCAATCAAATAAATCAAAATGCATAAAAACAATCGTTTGAAGCCTACTTTATGCTACTAGTTACTTAAATGTGCCATCATTAAGTCGCGGCTAAACGCACAGGAATTACTTTTCCAGGAAAACTATCGTAAACCATTTTTACGTAAGGGTGTTAAGTGAAGTAACTGCTGTTATTAGGGAAATAGAATATTAACCCTTTAGTAGTTTAGTTTCAGTAATGAATTGCTGGAATTTAAAATAACAAGCAAGTTGCAAACGAACGTGACATTCGAGGCAACGCTTTGGTTAATTAAATAAATAAATAATGCTGGATAATCCACACAGCATCATCTAGCCCCAAGCTAAGCAGAGCTTGTGTTATGGGTACTAGATGATTGATATACGTAATACAATATATTACATACATAGATATTTTTTATTATACATAGAAAATACCTAGAACACCTGAAATAAATATTTGAAGATCGTACAAACATTTATCCCAAGGCAGGAATCGAACCCGCTACCCCTGCGTCGAGGGCGGACATTCGCCCGCCGCGCCACAGCGGTCGTCGATTATAGGTGTTCTTTTAAAATCAGGTTGTCCATCTGCTTGTTCCATAAGCAAGTCATAACTATGTTATAATTTATATTTGTGTTATGGGTACTAGATGACTGATATATTTAATAAAATACTATATTACTTAAATAGATATATTTTTATTAGACATAGATAATAATCCAGAACACCCGTGATAAATATTTGCAGATCATACAAACATTTATCTCAAGACGGGAATTGAACCCGCAACCTTCTGCGTCGCAGGCGGACATCCGCCCGCCGCGCCACATCGGTCGTCGGTCGGTAGCTGTATAATGTGCCTATGATATTTAAAGTAGAACATATAAAAGTGGGGTTAAATAAAACTGCCTGGTATTTCCAACAATGGTAACATTTACAAAATGTCTGCTCCACATACGGCCAAATGCCGTGGTATTAGCGAGGTAATTCCCGAAAGGTATACCTACTCATATAGGGTCTGAAAGTGACCGTTTATTTTGGGAATAAAGTGGTACCATCATGTCCCATTAACACTTATGTGGTACGACTTAATACAGGAGATGGTAGAGTGACTTTGTTTTTAAAAACTTACATTTTAGTCGCAATGTTTTTATGTATCGCAATCTTTTTATTTTAATACTTTCTATTAAACAAAAACACAACATTGTCTAAGAGTTTTTTTTTTTACATTTCTGATGTTAAATGGTTACCATTGCTTTTAACTAAGCATTGTCTTACAGGACACGTTCGTTAAGAACGAGACCTATAATGTACTGCGTCCATCAACCTGAGATATAAAGGTTTTAAGCCTTATGTGTCTGATTTCACCGGCACCCACGTGTCAAACCTTCACCCTTCATTGTTTAAAAACAAACATATAAAGCTAGAAGCCTTAAGATGTAACAGAGAGAAGACTGAAGCCAGCAGCTTTTTGCATGAGCATGAGGCCTAACACCTGTATGCCTCAGGTTGATGGATGCAAAGCAGCGCACAACATAAATAACAAAGCCCGATTTATATTTTTTATTTAGGCCCAGCGGTTACAGTGTAAATGCAACCAATATGAAATTATCCATTATCCAAACAAACTCTTGCGTACAGTAATTACTTACCTTATTGTAAGAAAAACGCATAACCCTCCTCATACCCTATCAAAAGTTAGATAAAGGTCCCAAAAACGGATTATCACCAAAATGATCCAGCAAAATAACAAGTTAAAGTAACAAAATACAACATAGTCGAGGGAAAAAAACTGTGCCGAAATATAATGAGCGAACTTTCCCAATTATTATAGTTTCAGACAGAGAAAAAACTATATAAAACAAAGTTACAAAACACGTACAGGACGATCACTTCAAGTACGAAAAACTACGATATCACGACTTTATGAAGCAGCTATTTGGAGGTTACTAATGTTTCAGACAAGTCTAAAGAAAAATGGCCAAAATAGGACACGTGGTTCACACAAGTACAAGATCAATAATAATGTAAATGAGATAAAATGCAAAAAGCAATTATTTTCAAACTAGGCTTGCGTTAGAAGAACAGGTAAGAAGCTTATGGTGTTTTTTTTTTTACTGGCAAGTGGTTTACAAGTGCTTGAAATAGAAAAAAATAGATAGAAGTAATAATTATTAATTTACAACAAATAAAAATTACTTCTATGTTCAACCCCATTTGGCAGCAAAAGACAATTTCATGTTTATAAACCGACTAATTAATGTTGATAGTACAAATGTAAATGCTACCGCGTTCGCAGTCAACTATTTCTCTGGAGACTGGTATCTAAATTAGCATAAATGACATCAGATCTGTTTCTCACCAAGAAAATCCCCAAACGTACAATAAAACAGTTTTCACAAAGTAACACCCTAAAGAGCTTTCCCGCGTTAGTTAAAAACAAAATTAATTTAAATATGGCCGACGCGTGGGATTTAACCGCCACAATTTGTATTTCAAACACAAATTGAATTTAGAACTAGTGAGAGAGACGATAGATAATTTAATTTTCTGGTTGAGTTCATTCATATGCTGACAGTATTGTCGATACAACAAGGTCGAGAATGGTGTACTTTTTATTTAACAGATGGGAAAGGGATTGGGTAATAGTCTAATTGTAAAGAAAAACACATGGGGTCCGCTGTCAGGGCTTCTAATACAATTAATATTAATTTGCACACTCGAAAGGAAACTTTATTTAAAGAAGATTCCCAATTGAATTTAAATCAAAAACAATGAACGAATTTCCTTTGTTGAATGAAGGTAAAAGACAGGGAACGGTCGCATTAAATATTACAAAGAAACGTCTACACCTTTCCTACCATTTAGTGATATTAAGCGAGACAAAAGCTCGAAAAACAGTGGGGAAAAACTCTAAGACTCGCTGTGACATTCGCGAAGAAATAATTAACAAAACATACAGAAATGAACCGAGAAGAAGTGCGCCGACAAAATCTAATTATTTCTGCCGCCATGACAGTGAGCTTCCCGCACTTTTGGCGCGTCCAAAATGGCGGACGAATGGAGGCCGAGATGTCAACAACGTGGTGATATTATGAGCTGAGGACACGACTGCCGACAGCTACTAAGCCAGCCAGCCTCCTTTTATTTATATTTAGAAGCGGAGAAATAATTATAGAGGCTCGCCAGGAAATTATTTCTCATTTTTAATAAGGAATATTGTTTAATTTCTAGCTTCGTTGGTTACATTTCCAATTAGGTACTGATTCAGATGTCCGCTTGACGTGAAATTTTTGTCTGATATTCTTCAGTTATTTTAAGTAACAAAATGTCTGAAATTTTCGGCGTTGAAATGCGAGGTGAAAAGATCTATCAAGCAGAAAAATATTCAAGGGTCAGCAGAACGCTTCGAAAGAATGCTTGGCATGAAATTCGAGCATATTTATTTTAATTTCGTTATAAATGTTGCATAATAATAAGCAGGCCTTTGTCACTAGTTCTTTCTTGGTGAAACGAGTGTCTGGAGGTTTCTGTGCACCTTTGAAAACTCCTTGTGTATATGCATATAACTAAAGATGAGTACGCACTTACGCAGGTAAAGTCGATATTTTTTCTTAAATTCTTAATTGTACACAGAAATATTTACAAAACAGTGATTACAAAAGACATGTACAAACGCGAGCTTAAACCAAAAAAGAATTTTCTTCCAGTAAACCTTTGAGCTTAAATAAAAGTAACAATACAGTGGTAGAAATGTGTACTTACTAAGAATAATGCATGATAAACCTATATCTATTAACAATAATATACTACTCACACTACACAATATGACCACTACTACCAATACATACAATACCATACCTACACATAATAATAATTTCTCCCGAGTTTAAATAACAGATTTAGAAGCTGTTACTCAATTCAAACATGATTTAAATTAATATAGACTAAAACCAGTTTACTATAACAATAAAATAGTAAACCAGTAAAATCAATCACACTACTAGCACACTAATAAATATAAGTGGAGTAAATAAATACTGGGTGCTACGAAAGCCCGCAGAGTCACTGAATGCGTCGCGGAGTGCATTAATATGTATGAACTTCGGAACGATTGTTTAGCGTGCCAACTTTATAAAACCGATGACTTTATAGCTTCACAATGGAAGCAGCATAAATTTTTAAAACAGTATGCCATGTATCGGCATTGTTGTCCTCTACATACATACATAAAATCTCGCCTGTTACCCATAGGGGTAAGCAGAGAGCACGGATTTCTACTTGCTACGACCCTGACATACTTTTTTTGGTTCATTCACTCTAATAACGTTCTTCATACATACTCGTCGGTTTAGGATACTCTTGACCAAGCATTTCTCGAAAACGTCTTCTATCTGATTGAGATACGTAAGCCAAGGTCTTTCCTTTCCAACAGTCTCATTCACACTCACCTGATGTATCTGTTTCGTCAATCTTTTTTCATCTATCCTCTCTACATGCCCAAACTATCAAAGCATCCCTTTCTCTACTCTCATTGCTATGTCTTCCTTCATTCCACATTTCTCTCTTCTATTACTCAAAACTCTTCTTAAACTCAGATTTACAATTAGGCAATGCCCGTTGTATAACGGCAGACGGTTTTCAAACCAACATGAAAGAAGAAATATATGTGTCGATAGTGCTTGTCGTCATTCATGAAACCTTAGCTTAGTAAAGGAAATTGGCCAAAATTGGCGTGTTTTAACTGTATAGTGGGAACATTACCATGTTAATTACCTAATGACTTTCCTTGATATAAAGACTGAATCACAATTATCTACTTACCTGAATGACTTTTCCAATAACTGGGCCATGTTCGTGCTTTGAGGGAGTAGGTTACCGCTGTCTTGAACTGACGGGTGTAAAATAGGAAGCATAGGTATCTTGATATCGTCTTTACAATCTAAGCATTGTCAAGTTTGCGTGTCATTTTAAAAATTCTTTGTGCCGGTGAACACTGAACATTGTATTTTGTCGTACATTTTCAAAGTATTTTACTGAAGACAATATTGGTTTAAAAATCTGAGCTGTTTTTCATAATGAAATTCAAAGCTCAGTGCATTTTTCTTGTGAACGGCAGGGAAAGACAACGAGAATCAGGAATCTAATTACTTACAAACTATGCAACTAATGTGTATTAAGTTTTTTTTAATACCTTTGTCGGAGTTTTTCCCGTGCAAAACAAAAACCAAGTGATGGCTTTAGAATAAGCACATACGTGCGCACTGTCTAACCCGCAAGTTTTTTTACAATTTATTCTTTTATTGCTTGAAAACACTGAAAATTTCGAATACAAATTCGGCTAGATTCAAGCATTGGTTGGTACCACTAAACTAGTAGAGTACTAAAAGTAAAGTGGATCGAAAGTAGTAATAATATTATAAAACAAAGAATCCACAGACAATCGTTTAAAAGAAATGAAATAAGAGCAAGATAGATTCAGTGTATAAATCAATCAAGGATGTAAGCGGGCAAGTGCCCTGTTCTAGAGCCCGACGTGCTTAATTAACGTGCTATATAAATGCACATAGAGTCGCTATCAGAACTAGCTATACAACTCGTGTGATATATGTAAAACACAAAAACCGAGCTATAACGTTCACAAACTGGTACTTCTGACCAATGAGTTAATGATAGTAGTACTTACTTGCACTTCATGGTAATATGTAAGTAATCAAAATAGAAACGTGGAGCTTCAACTGTTTATATTTTATTATAACTTACGTAGGTCTGTTAATAAATAAATAAAGCTTAGCATCAAAATCACAACAGCTGTTACCAACAGCATTATTATGGTTCAAAATCGTAACATTAATGTTAGTCTAAAGTGTTTAAGCCATTGCATTGCTTCAAAATTGCTATTTCTAGTTGCCATAGTAATAATAATGCTTGACAATCCAGACAGCGTCATCTAGCCCCAAGTTAAGCAGAGCTTGTGTTATGGGCATACATAAATATTTTTTGTTACATAAAAATGCCCAGGGTAAATATTTGCAGATCGTACAAACATTTATCCCAAGGCGGGAATCGAACTCGCAACCTCCTGCGTCGCAGGCAGACATTCGCCCGTATCGGTCGTCAATAAATAGAAGTATATTCCAATGGTAATCTTCTACGTGAAGGTTATTTTGGTTCATTGAGTTGTAAAACTACTATTGATCGTGCATCTACGCTATAAATGCATTCACAGCAAATGTACTATTAGCGCTCCCCTTGACTGTTCATATCCCTTTTACAGCTTTGATGACATTCGGTTCATTATTATTATTGTTTCGAACACCGCACGCATTTGAGCAGTTGGTTAACTGTTTATTGATTTGAAGAATGGTATTTGATGAAGCTTTTGATGCGTTCTTAATTTCACATTATGGAGAAACCAATATTTAGAAAGAATAGACAATACTATTAGTATACCTCGTTACTATTATTAAGCAAATACTAATATTAATGCAATAATTTTTGAAAGTATACACTAAACAGAATAACTGTTTAGTGTATACTACATTGTTAGATTTGGTGTACAGCAGGGATCTTTTGTGTATCCTTTATTATAAATCCTTTACAAACAGGCTCAAAGGAAATCCCTCGACTAATTTAGCTTAATACACCTGCCAATGCACTTTCAGTCGACACCTTTAATAAAATACCTTACAATGACTCATAGAACCCCACTATTGAGAATGCGGTAGAAGACTCCCCTAAAACCCACTCCACAGTATAAATAATAGTTAGAAAATCGTAAGTTTTCACTCTCACAATGCATACAGAATAACTCACAAGTGTATAGACAACTAACAAAAGTTTTCAGTACCTTCAGTTGAGTATTTAACCGAATTCAAAGGTTTTAGACAAAAACCGACATGCTATACCTACCTTTTTTTATTTTATAAATGAGACATTTGTGATAAATAGTTTATGATTTCTAAGAAATTCTAAAGAAATCGATAAGCAACGTTTCATGACTTATCTTAACTTAGTTAGCTGCAGATGTTTCTGCTAACTGAATTCGGGAATTGAATAATAAACCTTAAGACAGTACAATAAAGCGTATTTTACATTACAACTCATTTCTTAGTGACTGAACCTTGGCACACTGCTCACCCCCCTATAATTAGTCGTGAGTATATAAATGCATTTGAGTCCTAATGGACGCTTTATGCCGCCTCTATTGAGTGACCGGATCGCATTAACTACGTTACGGGTGGATGATGATTTATCATTGAAATTATGAATATAAAAATTGTTATTACTTGGTTGAGCACCTATGGTGAATTGAATATGGGGTTCGCATTCTATAGGTGATAACTAAGAGTAACTATTTTGTAACCGACTTTAAAATAAGAAAGTTCTGTGTTCGGCTGTAGTATTTTTATGCAGTATTTAGTAGAGATCTTTGTAAAGGTCTCGACCAGGGAAGAACAACCATTAAGTCTAATTCTGCTGCCAAATAGCGTTGTGATATTCCGGCTTAAAGGATGTCAAAGTCAAAGTCAAAGTCAAAAATCATTTATTCAGTAATATCCTCAGGGATCATCTTGAAACGTCTTAAATCTAGGTGAATCTAAGCGCCAGTTCCTCTCAACCAAGCCTAGAAGAACCGGCAAGAAACTTACGGCTTGGTTCCTACCGTTTTTTTGTATGATCCTTTTACAAAGTAATAATAATGAAACTCCAGTGTGGTGCCAATCTAACTTGTCTGTGATTTACAGGCACTTGAGGCTTAACACCTGCATGCCTCAGGTTGATGGACGCAGAGGTATTGTAGGATTTGTAGGGCACGATCTTAACGTGCGTGTACTGCGAGGCAATGCTTTGTTATCGGTGATGTAAGTATTATTTATCTTGACACGCACTAAGTGCCAAGTAGTTATACAACTACATATTCTAAGAAAGGAATTCTCCCAATTCAACCCCTAAAGGTGTTGAAGTTTCGATGAATATACGAACTAAGTCGTGCACGGCATGTATTAAGAATTATAATATGTCGTATATCAGCTATTACCTGCTTTATATCTTTCTTTGTTATACTTATTATGTTTATTTTATTTATTTTTTATTTTTATTTATTTAAATATATTTATACTAAAAGGTATATTTTCTCAGTAAGTAAATAGCTTTGAGAAAGTAAATGATCAACCCAAAGCCGAAACACGTGAAACTACTATTATGCTGTCGTGTAAAAGATAATTTAAAAGGACATGCAAATTACTTAATAGCCCGACCACATAAACAATAAAATACCTAAGCCCAATTCCACAAGGTACAAAATTCTAGTATTACATTCCTAATTCGTATAGAACCTTTGATATTATAATTTACTCGTACTGACCTCAATTCGTAGTTACACCTATTTCTAAATTTACATAAAAGGTGTAAAAAACTACTTAAGTCAAATTGTCGCTGCCTGGCATGCCGCGTAGTATAATTCAAAACGACAATACGAAACTTCGTTTATCGTTTCTAAGAGTAGACCTGCAGAACTGCAGTTTATAATTTTATAATAATGCTGGACAATCCACACAGCATCATCTAGCCCCAAGTTAAGCAGAGCTTGTGTTATGGGTACTAGATGACTGATATACTTAATACAATACTATATTACATACATAGATATTTTTATTATACATAGAAAATACCCAGAACACCCGGAATAAATATTTGCAGATCGTACAAACATTTATCCCAAGGCGGGAATCGAACCCGCAACCTCCTGCGTCGCAGTCGGACATTCGCCCGCCGCGCCACATTGGTCGCAGTTAGTAACATGTAGCAGTTAGCACAAAATAAGAAAGTATGGTGTAACTATGCATGCAGCTTTAGTTTTCGGGAGTGGTCTTTTTACACTCTGTATTAAGTTACTATTACAATTGGCCGTGCAAAAGTAAAGGACCACGTGAGAGCCAGGGGTCGCCCAATGATCCTATGGACCTAAGTAAACGAAACCCGTAATTAAATTAACTGTGAAGGGTAATCGGAGATTTGCACATGTAAGGCAGTTTATATAGGTCAACGGTAAAAGGTTATTAGTTCGTCATCACTCTAAAAAAGGCCACAGCTGGACATAGGCCTCCCTCTAATTTGAGGGGGTTTGCCATAGTCTTGCTTGACTTGCCGCGGACTGACCGCAGTGTCGGTGTTACACAGGACATGCTTCTGCACACAGCGCCGAACTTACCCATTGCGGCGGCAGGTCTTTGCGAGGCCCTTTGTCCTTCGTGAAAAGTATGGGATCAAAATAAAAAATTTTGAATAAAGAAAATATAGTTAGTAAAATCTATATTTTTTAATTCGCTTCGGTTGTTGCGCGAGGCCCCTGCAAGAGCGAGGCCCCGGGCGATTGCCCCGTTCGCCACCCCCTAAGGCCGCCACTGGCTGCACATCTAGTGGGTTCTCTTATTCATCTCTTACGACATTTATGGGAGGAAGTGATCCTGTTCGAAGACAGGACCACCACGACGTAATCTGGTAACGGTAATTGGTAAAAATGTATAAAATATGAGTTTTAGCGACCAATAAATAACAACAAATTAAAAGAGTATGCCTATTTCTGCCGCTAAGCAGCTTGCTGTGTTGAAGGGTGTGGGTGCCGGTGAAATTATAGGCACATGAGGCTTAACACCTGTATGCCTCAGTTCGATGGACGTACTCTTTACGAGTAGAGGTGGCCAAAGAAAAGATGGATGGATTAAATGAGAGATGATATGGATAAGAAAGAAGTGAACACAGAGATGACGGATAATAGAGGGAAATGGAGGGAAAAAACCTGTTGTGCCGACCTTACGTAAAGTGGGATAAGGGCAGGAAAATGAATGATGACACTGGACGAACTCTTTGATAAAGCCTTCTTACTACTATTACAGGTACTAAAATCAATATTTGCGTTTAATTTCAGCTATGATTACTTCAAAGTTAAGAGCTCACGGTGAGCCTATTTAAATTATGATTTTGAACTCGTCACAAACTAATCATAGAAATGGATTTATATTAACTGAGACTCAACCGGAGATGACGAATAGCCAGGGGGAAGGGAGATACGCGTCACCGGAAATGAAAGGACTGATTGAGAGGTGACCTAAACTAATATTCAGATACTAGATCAGTTGGTAACAGCATTGCCTTCTGTTTTAGGCTGTAGGTTCGATCTCCATACAAACATTTGTGCGATAAACATAGATTTTTTGTGCCTGTGTGTTATACTCGTATTATATTGTAAGCGTGTATTTACAAAGTAAATATATTTAACTCATATATCCATATTTTTATTCCATCCATAATTTTGCTTGGATTTGGACTAAAATGACGCCGAGTATAGTACGATACAATAGTGTCTGCCAATATATAGTATTATTTTAGTACTATTGGATACGTTACGTACGCACTGAAAGCACAGCGTATGATGACTCCCCACTAGATGGAGAGTTGGCCTAGTACGATGCTAGGAGCTTGTCTTTTAACGTAAAAAATGGTTTTTACTTTAAAAGACAAGTTTGATTTTGAAGTTATGTCCATGACTATTTTCAAAAAGGCATATCTCCAGATGGTTTTTAATGGCTGTTAAACAAGTAAACATTTGGCCTTTCGTGGTTGCATTTTTACTGCATATAATTTTTGTATTGAAACTTGTAAACTTGCGGTCTAACGGATAAATACACCGTATTTAAACTACGAAGGGCTGCAACCTGTCACGGATGGAACACCAACTACTGCAACATGTGGGTTCACGCCAACTGGACGTAGTAACTTCTTTAAATATCCATAGAGAATCTTGAGTGTAGTCTGTATTACTACTACTAAGGAAAGTACCTATCTTAAGTCTATTTCTGCCACCAAATAGCATGCTGTGTTCTGGTTTGAAGAATGTCGGTGACATTACAGATTAAACACCTGTTTGCTTCAAGTTGATTACGCGAACAGTGCATGGTAGGGCACATTCCTAACGAACGTGACCTGCGAACCACTTAACATCAGGCGGGCGATCTGCTTGTTTCATCAAGACTTTCTCTGCCTACTATCTCTCCCAGAAGATTGAACTCTAAAAGACGAGATGGAAATTATTCAAGCAAAAAGTCACCCGGGTGTACATGTTTACGTTTACCGTGCTAGTGTGACCAAACAGCTGGAAGTAACGAGGTATAATCTAGAGTCTAACATGTGGCATGCTCGCGATCTGTCACTCGGTTGATTAATGAATGGGCACCCTACACCCCTTGGGGGCGTGACCCCTTCTATATCAGATTGTAACGAGCACAAACTCCCATTCTGATGTCGGTTTTCAAATTTCCTTAATTACAAGCCGGAATCGTTTTGACACCCCAGTCAGAGGTCGTGATATGAATTCAGTATTCGCAGAAGTTGATGACAGTTAAACGTTTAAAAATATCCAACCACACGATACCATTTAGAAAACAAGCTTTCACACGCGGCTTTGTTTGGCTACTCCATTAAAAAAAACTAACATAATCCAAACTAATTATATGTTTTATATTTATCAATTTTAAGTTTTATCAAAATCGGTTCAACTGTGCTCGAGTTTAAATTCAAATATGAACACGTAATTGAACTAAAATAGTAAAACTAGTTAAAATGAATTAAATTCACCAGTTTGAACTGAACACTAAGGCCGGTAAAGTTTGAGCATTAGTCTTCTTGGGGATTTACCTACACTCAATTTCTCTTAACCACCCACCGAGTTGGCACCCTAAGCAGTATTCAGTTAACTACTGTACCAATCAGTGTTGCCACTGTCGAAATTGTCTGATTTATGTGTCTGCGCAGTTTGCCCAAATCTGGCTTTGATAGAATTTCATTGGGATTGGAATTGCTAAAGTTACTGTTACTTTTTGTACAGCATTTGATGTATAGATTTCAGATTAAATGGTTTTTTACTTCGTACATTTTGATTATACTGAAACAACGTAAATTGGATGTAATAACCGACCATTGGAGACTAAAAACAACTTACAATATTATTATTTTCAGGCTTGCTCGTATTAGTAGTTGGTCAAACATACCTGAAACAAAATAAATAACAATATTACAGAAAATCAAGGAAATTTTTAGTATAATTTCACTAGCCTACTCGGCCCAACTATATACGATTTAAATTAAACATCTCCGGAAATCAAACAAGCTAATATTTATCGTAGAATTTGCGAGTTGGAGTGGTAATAGATAACTCGTAGAACCGACAACCGTTGGGAATAAAGGTTGTCGATTAGTGTGTCAAAGTGTTGGTACTCCCCCTGACGAGACCATCACTATGAGGCAACCTACTACCAACAGTCAGGACAAAGATTCTTATAACACGTATAGATATACATTAATGCCAAATATTTCTCGTGTAATATAAATGTTTAAGGTAATTGGTAAAACAATATGAAGTGGGATGTAAAATAAAACGCCGGCAAAAATAAAAATAAAATACCAAACCGCTCCCACGCCGGATATTGAGAGTGAATATTCTATTTTGTATCTACTTTAATTATCAGTGGAGTTTCGCAACGTTGAACGTGGGCCAAAACTGTACATATTCCTTTATTTGGTTTGTGAATAAAACTCGTAATTGGTTTGGAAACAAACGCAAATGTACCGTCGGAAATAAAAGTATCAAATGGTGACCACAAAATCTATAACAAAATATACACTACGAACAACCTAAACTACTGGTCATAAAGATTTGAAATTTACATATTCGTAGTGGAGGTGTACTAAGAAAGGAATTCTCGAAATTCAACCCTTAAGGTTAAACAAGTCGGTACGTTGTCCATACAAACGCTGTAAGTGTTTAATGTCTACTATTTATTAACGTGCGTCCGAAGTTAAGTTTGATACTGAATTATCTTGCCATTATCTAGGTACGTTACCCTATATGCTACAGTAAAATCAGATTACCTTGAAAGTTACAAAGTTACGCTACAAAATTTAGTACTAAATCTTTCGACGCTTATAAAAAAAAAATTATACTTATTCTTATAAACCTAAAAAATTCTTACATTGCCTCCACTGCGAAAACTGTTGATTTTATAATTTTTAAAATTTTTTTTAAATACCCGTGCAAAGCCGGGACGTGCCGCTAGTTCTAAAATAAAACACATGGACTAGATATTCGTAAAAGCGCAAATATAAAACAGAACAATAATACGATACACGAATCCATATTACTGACAAAATGGGACTGGCTGGATGGATATACAACCCAGGGATTGAAGATCTACAAATGCACTGAAGTTTTACTTGGTAACCTTAAATTACTCCGTCTATGCTTCTTTGTATGTGTCATTGACCTATACAAACTTTTATAATTGCTCTGCAAACAGCTGTCTTAGTTCTAAGAATATTGTTCTTAGGTTAGAATAAAGATAGCTGACTGACTGACATATAGACAGGCAACGTCCAGCCTAAACCACTGGGTCTTGAGACTTGAGACTTGAAACTTTCAGGCTATATTTAAAGGTGTACTTACTAAGAATTTGTGATACTCATAAGAGGGTGCCAATAAAGTTTGTATAAAAAACAAAAACATTTTTTGTTTCTATGGAATTCCCACAGATACTGACAGAAAACGTGGTACCAAGTCTGTGGTAATTCCCTTCGCATCCGACATTTGCGACAAATCGACAAAACTAACACATGTGATACTAATCCTGAATAAGCGAATCAAATTGCCACATTCTGCCTCTCACACTCATACGAATAGCACCCCTATGCCAATGGTTATAGGGGTTAAAAAGGCATGAAATTAGAAACTAATTAAACGCAGAATTTTGTTAATGGAGTAAAACAGTTGGATGTAATATAGTTAAATTATCTGTGGAATTGGATATTATTGTTATTGTAATGTTGAAATCGTAACACTTAGGATAATATTTATCGCTGGCTTTAGCCCCTGGCTTAGCTCACTTTATAATAAATTACTTATGGCACGTTGTTTTAACGTTTCACAGGAAGTAAAGTTTCACAATGAAGACCGATGTGGCGCGGCGGGCGAATGTCCGCCTGCGACGCAGGAGGTTGCGGGTTCGATTCCCGCCTTGGAATAAATGCTTGTACAATCTGCAAATATTTATTCCGGGTGTTCTGGGTATTTTCTATGTATAATAAAAAATATCTATGTATGTAATGTATTGTATTAAGTATATCAGTCATCTAGTACCCATAACACAAGCTCTGCTTAGTTTGGGGCTAGATGATGCTGTGTGGATTGTCCAGCATTATTATTATTATTATTAATTTACGTCACAATTACGTTCAATCAGCTGAACCGATTTGGGTTAAATTTTGAGTAGATATAGTTCGTGACCTGGAATAGCATATAATCCAGTAACCTATCTTAATCCTGAAATTTTAAATTCAGGATATCAAAATTCCACGACCGTTTGCCATATTTATTTCATATTTTTGAAATCTAGCTTTTTAATAGCTTTTTTCATATAAGTTATATTACTGAATAAATGATTTTTGACTTTTTGACTTGCGTTACGAGAAAGAGGTCACGTAACGCGCAGTTGAGTAAAACATTGATCAAAGCCCCCTCAGTTATAAATAAGAAGATATTAAAATTGATTATCTAACTTAATTACAGTTTATTGATAAGCCCCTCTCTCAATATCTAACACTCTTATTCTCAGCTCTGTAGAGTTCAAAATAGTAGATGGTCATTTAGGAATGTTGATCCAGCAATAAGGCATTTTATCACGAGATTAATAAAGATAGTGTCGTTGAATTTTTATATTAAGAAAAGGAGATAAATCTTTAGTGTTCTGAAATCATTTTTATTTCTAAAGTAGTGTTCAAATTAGATAACGTGGCTGTAGAACTTGGGTATCCTGTGGGATAAAAAATTTTAAGTCTCCTCAGACAATACTATGACCTGATGTTAAGTAGTGACCGTCACCTATAATTAAGCATTGTATCGTAGGTCACACACGTTATTAACTATGATGTACTACGTCTGTCTCTCTGTAATCATAGCGCTTTATCGTCGCCTGCTGCTATGACGTAGTCTAAAGGGGGTAAACTGCCAAGGGCGTCCGCCAAGATGATGAGCCACATATGAAAGAACCCTTCATTGTATTGAACAGTCTAAATAAAATACTTCCCCCAAAATTACAGACGGTATAATCTCAAATGCAAATTGCACAAAAGGAAAAATAGGCGTAATCTAAGAGGGTGGGGAATTACAAAGAAAAACGGTACCTAGCTACCCTCAAACGGAAAGATTCTGTGACAATAGCGACTTGATGTCTTATGGGGGTTGGGAATGCCGCGATGAAGTGTGAGCGCCTGTAGGTATAATAATAAGTGGAGTTTTGATCAAATCTTTACGGTTCCACGTTAAAGCAATTTGCAAATATTTAAAGTACAGTCAGCTGCACTAGAATGTATAAAATTAGTAACTTTTGAAACGGTATCAAAACTTTATTGTAAACTTTTAAACAGTAAAAACTCAAAAATCATGAAACTAGCTGATAAGTTCACTTATTTTTTTAGTTTTTGCCCTGTAAATAATAATTGTAACGCTGTAAAACCATTCTGTAAGCAACGAATCGTAATATTCTAGTGCAGCTGACTGTACCTACTTCTGAATGAAAAGTATTTCTGAGAAATAAAAATTGGATTTCGATAGTTGTTTGGCGTTGCCATTTTTTTTATTGACATGGATGTGTCAGATACAAAAATATTTTATGCACTTTTATTAAGGAATATAAATGAGAACCCTAATCTCTACATACTTAAAATCAAAATGCTTTGTATTCATAAACCCCTCAAATGAAATTATCTTATAAAAATAATAATAATAATAACGTGCCCTTAGCTGCATTACCCTGCGTCCATCAACGCGTTCGAGGAAGCATTTTTACCGCCAAGCAGCTTGCTGTGTTCCGGTTTGAATGCTGGTGCCAGTGAAATTACAGTCACATGAGGTTTAACACTGGTGATGGGAGCAGAGCAGTGCATCGTATGGCACGCGCCTCACAAACACAACCTGCGAGGCAATGCTTTATAGGTCAGGGTAACCATTTAACATCAGGTGGGCCATCGGCTTGTTCCATCACCTGGTAAATATACAGAACAAAGACAGACTAAAAAAAACTACCTCCAATCTAATGTCGAATCAAAACATCCACGATCTATCACAACCACTGTCTCCCAACATTTATTTTCCCGGGAACTTTTCCGTTTTCCCGGGAATATTAAAAGGAAAAACGGTACACGAAAAAGCCGGCTTCTCAGGAATTATTCATGTTGCGATATGCTATACAGGGTGGCTGTAATGTTTCGGACGGGTTCCGTGTGATTTATTTGTGTAAAAGCTTAGGCGAGGTGATACAAAGTCTTTGTATGTTTGGGGGTGCAATTTTAGAGTTCTTGTTTGGGTTCCATTTTGTTTACCTTTTGGTTTATGAGTTTACCTGATATGGAAAATTGTGTAAAGCTTTGGAGTATTTGTAAATGTAAACATTAGAAAACAGGTTCTCGCTCGCACCGCTCGACTTTACCAAAAATAAGTTGAGTAGGTAATCCTGTATTTAAAAACAATTTTTTAGTTAAAGAAATCGCCCGTTTGATTAGTTCTACTTTCGGTACTGTACTTGTAGGATGTGGGTTCGAACCGAGACCAAACATTTGTGTGATAAATATGGATATTTGTTCTCTGTCTGAATGTGAAATAAAGTATTCTGTTTACAAAAAACAAATGATTATATCAACCGTTTGTTCTATAGTACAAGCTTTTCTTAGTTTGGTACTAGATGGTTGTCTGAAATGTTATCATATATCTTTTTTTTTATCATGAACTATATCACGTCCAGTCGTCATCAGCATAAATCAGGTAATAGAAGGCCTTTCTATTACCACAGTCATAAACCGCATAGGTTCCAGAAACGCGTTGCAATATTTTTGAAATTCTCCTGTGGAACCCTAAAATATATACTCGAATAGCCAGTCGCGGTCACAATACTGAAATAAATATTGCAATTTTTTGCTAAAAGATTCCTCACGTCTTCGTACTTTTTTGCCGCGTTTTTTCAAATGTTTTGAGAGCATGATTCACTGATATCTGGACAAATATCTAGGGATTGTCCTTTCTGACTAGACACGTAAAAAGGGGTACAATATTTAAGGTATTTAGCTAGCGTATGCCGGGAGATACCATTTTGAAACAATGCCTTTTGCAACTTTTTGCCAGTGAACATAAAAAATCCTACTAATATTATAAACGCGAAAGTTTGTAAGTATCGATGGATGGATGTTTGTTACTCTTTCACGCTCTAACCAGCGGAGCTATTTGGATGAAATTTGGAACAAATATAGATTGTAATCTGGATTAACATATAGGCTACTTTTTATCCCGAAAAAATAACGGGAACGAGAAAAAACTGCCACTCGGGCGAAGCTGCGAGCGGCCGCTAGTATATTATAATCTTATCGTAACATCTTATCAGAAATCCCAATTTTACCCATATACCAGTTTTCAAGATAACGCTATAAACTATGTTTATGGGCTATATCATGTTTCCCGTACTCTATTTTTAACATAATCCATTCTAATCCACAATGTTGCTTCAATGCTAACTGTTTCCAAGCACGCGACCAAGTCCTGGGGGTGGCTACAGGGTAGACTTTTAGTTAAGTTATACAATTGTCAGTAACTCATGTTAAGCTTGATTGCGTGGAACTGACATGCCGTTTAGATTCATCTAGTTTAGAAGATGTTTCAAAGGGTTTCTTGCAACTTTATTAAAAGTTATTTTCATACAAACTTTTTACAAAATCCCTTGTTTAGTACACCTTTACGCACCAAGACGAAAGCTTAGGCTGTGCGTTGTCTTTATGTCAGTCAGTCAGGGCAACGATTCTTATATATTTTTTAGTTTTTTTTAGTGTAAGAGATTTATCACCCATTTTAGGACTATTACGACAGTAAAGACACCTGGTTTTGTTGATTAACCTTCTCTTACTACTAACATTTTTATTTAGCCATTTTTACTATATTGTGATGGTTACCACTTAAAATCAGATGGAATGGCTTGTTCTAACAGCAAGTTTGATAGAAAACAATTACCTATAATACATAATCTACCATATTATTTTCATCAATTTTCTCCCAGCGCTCTCTAGCTCTAAAGCAAACCTTCTTCTATAGGGGCCAGATAACTGTTTTTTTTTGTAAATACATACTTAGAATACTAAATTACACCCAGACCATAGATTAAAAAAGAAACAGACACAGAAAAAAACAGCTGTGTTTATCACATAAAGTACTCTAGTAACTAAACAGTTTTTCTCTTCGTTTGTCCTTAGCCAATTTACTTGAAAACATCAAAACAAAACTCTAAATTGGATTCATTTATGCGTAGCTCGTCCTATCAGTGGTAGATGGTAGGGGTAGACAGAAAACGAAACAATAGGTTTCTAAATTGAACTGCCTGACATGGCGGTGGCGTCAGATCCTTCATTTGGGTATATCCGTCAAAACTTTAGGGAGCGTTCAGGGCGTGGAATAACTAACTAAGAAAAACTAGTCCCATAACCTGTTCTCAAATTTGAACCCATAACCTGTTCCCTAGTTTTACACTAACTATAAAAAACACATACATCATATACATACACATACATCGTGTTTTATAAAGTTTTACTTCTGTCATCTCAAAGATGTATTAAGAATCGAAGAAGCAAATTATTTTACATTGCGAAGATTGGTGTATGTAACAACAAATTGCATGTTAATCCTCAATTTGTTTATACTATTTTGATGAAATTACGAGACCAAGAGAATAAATTGCGTTCCAGAAGCTATTTCTTGTAAATTGTTTGATTCGGTTGTATTAATATATACTAATGTTACAAAGAGGTAAAGATTGTGAGTTTGTGAAGTTGTTAGGGAGTAATCTCTGGATCTACAGATCCAAATTTTGAAAATTAATTTACCAATAGAAAACCACGTTATTTGTGAGTGTCATAAGCTATATGTATTAACCCGAAAAATGAAAAGTAAAAATATTTACCGCCCAACCAAGTGGGCACGGGTCAGCTAGGCCATAATATTTTTATACATTTACATTTTGGTCGTAATAGTAGTCGCCATTCCGGTGAAGGCCAGGTACTAATCATTCACGTCACGTCATTAGCCCAAATAAACCTACTGTTGAGCAAAGGCCTCCATCATATTTAGAGGGGGTTGATAGTATTGGTACTAACTACTCTCAAGCAACCAACAATATTTCAACAATGAAATGTAATTTACCGGGCCCATAACCTATTTGCTGACTTTCTCTAGTTTGTAGATTGTATTTAATAAGATCCATAACACTTAAAATATCTACTAAGAACTGCCTGATATATGACAACGCACAGCCTAAGCCACTGTTCGTACTAAGAATGGAATTTATAAAATTCAATCCCTATAAAAGACTGCAGTGGGATTTAAAGTTTATATATGTATAAGTTTGACGACCGATGTGGCGCGGTGGGCGAATATCCGTCTGCGATGCTGGAGGCTGCGGGTTCGATTCCCGCCTCGGGATAAATGTTTGTACAATCTGCAAATATTTATTCCGGGTGTTCTGGGTATTTACTATGTATAATAAAAAATATGTATGTATGTATTGTATTAAGTATATCAGTCATCTAGTACCCATAACACAAGCTCTGCTTAGCTTGGGGCTAGATGATGCTGTGTGGATTGTCCAGCATTATTATTATTATTATAAAAGCGTCCGTGTAGTTCAACTAGTTTAGGTATATATATCAGAGTACTTAAAAGTCGCAGTATTGATGGAACAGCAGAACAATCTGGAATTGACACACTGAATTGATGTAAATCAGATACGAAAACTCAATTTTCGCTCTCAATATAAACGCGACCTTAGTATACCTTTATTCGGCTATTAATCAAACCTTAGGCCCGTTTCCCTTCTTAAACCAATATCCACCAAGATGAGCAGAGATATTCTTAATAATATGATCCACGCATTTCAATGAAGTCAACATTTGCATTAATAAATAAATAATGCTGGACAATCCACACAGCATCATCTAGCCCCAAGCTAAGCAGAGCTTGTGTTATAGGTACTAGATGATTGATATACTTAATACAATATATTATCCTATAATCTGTAGAAAAACGTGTGTTAAACGTGTCTTTTATTATTCTAGAAGTGACGGAAGCAAATGCCAACCTGATGTTGAGCAGTCCAGTCCACCTCTGCCACAAATACAACATTCATGACGACCGATGTGGCGCGGCGGGCGAATGTCCACCTGCGACGCAGAGGTTGCGGGTTCGATTCCCGCCTTGGGATAAATGTTTGTACGATCTGCAAATATTTATTCCGGGTGTTCTGGGTGTTTCTATGTATAATAAAAATTATCTATATATGTAATGTATTGTATTAAGTATATCAGTCATCTAGTACCCATAACACAAGCTCTGCTTAGCTTGGGGCTAGATGATGCTGTGTGGATTGTCCAGCATTATTATTATTATTATTCATGTAACTGAGTCCCTGTACATACACGAATAACATGGGGCCTAGGGTAGGACTAGGGCTGGCCATGTGATTACAAACTTAGGTAAGGGACATTATCTTTGCCGTCGACATCGCTATTATAATACCAATATTTTTCCAAGTTTTGTTTTCATTAGAACTGAAGACTAGATTATTCAATAAAGACACAAACACACCTAACTTCTGACTAGAAGTATTCTTAATGTACCTTCAATATGAACGCGCCTTTAAGCCCTTTATTCGGCTATCAATCAAATCTTATTTTTACGTTTTACCTAAAATTGAACCGCTCTGGCTGAGTTATTGGCTTAGCGCTGTATCCATTTTGTTAAGCCTCGTGTGAGAATATAAGCTTCTGAAACGGATAGCTTATTGTTTTGATGCAAAAGCCGCTGACGGCTGTTAGAGTTCAATAAATACCAGAATTCTGATACCTAAAAACTTCTAAATTCAATGAAAAACATTGTTGCTTAAACTATAGCCACCAGATTGCCAGGAAGCACTTATTAGGACTTAGCTCTGCAGTGGCATGCCTTACCCGCTGCATTGAGGTGTCATATCTGGATCCATGTTGAGATGGGACATAGGTATTCGTAAACAGCTCGACAACTTTGCATCAAACCATTTTTATTACACAGATAACACTTTATTTGCACAAAACAACTAAGAAAATAAAGGAGATTTTATCCGTCCATAAAACCACCCATTGTAGGTTTTACTCAAGTGTGTGTGAAAATACACCAATTGATTTTTTTATGAAGGTGAAGGAAAGATATCGTGAGGACACCAGTAAGTATTCTAGCAGCGGTGATGGGCTTGCAACTTGTCAGGAAATGTGATGTGCCAAATGTAATATTTGAACGTAACTCTGACTACCCCTCTTAGACATTCTCAAATAATCTTGGGTTGGTGCTACTTGGTAAGCCCTAAGAGGTCTGAAGGGATATGTACCTGGGGATTAAAGTTGTGGGGCTGTTTTGTTTCCGTTTATTTTGTAGTAGGCAGTAGTAGAACCTTCGCTTAGTTCACTTTGTTGTAGTTACCCAGCTTCTACATTTATGAGCTGTGTAACGGCATATAAAGGCAAGATTCCTACTTTGTCCGCCGCGCATACTTAAAGCGGGTTCTGCATACGATTATCGTTTTACGTTTATGAAACTGTTAGACACGAAAGACCTAGATATTTTATACCGTTAGGTCACGATAAAATGTAGTTCGTTCGATAAATGTATTTGGAATTGCGACGTTTTGCTTGTAAGAACTTGCATATTAGAAGTTATAGAAGTTTGAAACGCAATTCTACTTTATTAGAATTTTTATTACTGGCGCGGCGGGTGTAGTAACCTACCCTCGTACTATAATCGTACGTAGGCTGTAGACGAGGATGTAGGTAATGTCAAATTCAGATTCAGAGGCTGGCTCCAACGTCAAAGAGAAATGATTAGAAAAAAGGATTCATTTTCTGTGATCTTTGTTAGGAACTTAGATCATTTACTCTCTAGATACTGCTTGAAACGCACCAACGCATCGAAAAAAATGTCAGAGTACTGTACTCCGACAAGTCGCTCCCCGCCCATCAGTGTCAATTGAATTTTCATGGCGGACGGTCACATCTCTGTATAACATTTTGTGTCTGCAATGGCGAGTTGTACAATAAAAGTGTGCAGAAACTACAGAGGACGATTAAAAATGACAAGTGAAGTGTCCTTCCATCAGTAAGTATCTAAATTTTAAGTTTAATTCCAAGTAATTTGATAAATATAATTCAAAAATTAGCGCGTATTATTTCAACTCGCACTTGACATGTTTGTTAGTGTTGCAAGCTTTTGTATACACAATTCCCCATGTGAGTGCGCGATTGTCGTTTACTTATGTTAGTAACAGACTATGAAAAAGAATATACATAAATCATCATCATCATCCTCATTAGGTACTCAATAAAGTTTACTGCAGGACACACTCGTAGGTCTCGTGTGCACTCTACTTATATAATTATGGAAAAAGCGCACGGCGCTGGTGAGTTTTATTTCAGACTCAGAAATCGGTCAAGTGCGAGTAGCCCTGAATATTGTTTGAAGGTTTTACTTCTGCATTTTACTGTTCATCCGATTAGGCAGTTAGTACAAAATTTTTGCTATGTGGTTGTGTATGTACCCAAGAGGATTTTGACAAAAATGGTCAAGTGCGAGTAGGGCTTGAATATTTATCGTTGATTTTCTTATTTTTAGACATTTTTTAAGCTTTTTTAATATGGGTATCGTTTTCGACCAATTTCAAAGATGACATTAATTTTGTAATTCAAGGTGGTGAAAACTTTTTTGTTTTTTTTTTACCAATACCAATTTTTTCCACTAAGTATCGTTTTCGACTAATAAAGGGCCTAAGTATATATATTAGCACTGACCTTGACCATAATTATAGTAACTATGTTACATTTTTTTTCAGAATTCCAAGTGATCCTATCCAAAAAAGTAAATGGGTGAAAATTATACAGAAAAGCCGTATTTTAAATTTTTTTTAAAACCAGGTGAGATGAATGCAAAGCGTTTTGTCGTACAATAAAAAAATACTTATATATTTTTGCTTTTTATTTGCTTTACATTTTATTTTACAAACAGTCATAAGATTGTTAGTAACAAAAACAGACCTAAGAAAATCAAATTCATGACCCGACTTCCCCTTGACCATTTTTTGGCAAAATAATTTCCGGGCACACATTTAATAATTCACAAAGCGTAGTTGAAAGAACCATATTTGCATTTTATAAATGAAAAAAATAGTCAATTATTCATGCCCGACTCGCACTTGACCAATTTTATATGTCCGAAACTGTTTCGTGCTAAAAAACGCAGTCACATCTTACTTCAAAACCGGAACCTTTGATCTGTTTACCCCATAAACTGGGAAACACATTGTCAGCTGGTAATGTTACGCACGCACACAGTGACAAATATAATGACGTGGCATGAGTGTAAGACAATGTGAGCGCGTGTTGATGTATGGGTGACACGCAAACAAGTTTGCCTAACTTGGCCTATTTTTTAGGTACGCGTTGCAGGAGTAGACTCTATCTAGAGAGTAAATGATCTAAGGTTAGGAACATTGCTTTTCCATTTGAATTGTTTTTCTAGTGGTATTTTAAGTTCTGTTGTATAATTTCGGAGGCATTTTAATAAGCATTACTTGTGGTCTTAGTGTAATGTGTGAGCAATGAGAAAATAAGTGTATTACGGCATTCTGCTATGAATGAAAATGTTGCCCAAGAATTTGAATAACAACGCCACCTTTTTATTCAATACCAATGACAGTCTGACTTGACAGAACTTGACTGACTCGACACTTTTTTATTTAAAGACATACAACGCCTTGCGGGTCCAGTACAATAATGCGTTCAGGGTGCTGATGGGGCTGCCACGTTTCTGCAGCGCCTCTGGCATGTTTGCTGAAAACGGAGTGGACGGCTTTCATGCCATAATGCGTAAAAGATGCGCGTCACTGAGAAGGCGGGTCCGTGGCAGCCCGAACACCATCGTGAACGCATTATCTGAGAGGTGGGATTGTCCCATAAATAAATATTGGATGGAGTTGCACACTCAGATTTAATCAAATACAACATGAAATTGCACTAACATAGCCTTTAAGTTTTTGTGTTACTAACCAAATATTATGTAAAAATTGTATGGACCTATGTCTGAAATAAATTATTATTATTATTATTATTAAGTGGTTTCCTGGTTCGTTTTCTGTCATCTTTGGAAGCAACATTGTATTTTCATTTTAATTGTTTTTCTAGTGTTATTTTAAGTTCTGATGGGTAATTTTGGTGGTATTTTAACCATCATTACTTGAGGTCTTAGCACAAGTGTGAACAATTGAAATGAAAGTGTGTTATGAGGCATCCTGATTTAAACGAAAATGTTTCCCTTTGGTTTTGAAGAAAACCGCCATCTTTTTCTTCAAAACCGATGACGGCTGATTTTACTTTTTTTACCGACTCGACTTGACCAAAAAGAATTTATTCAATCCACTTGTTGGCAAAATTGTTCGCAAGACGGAAAGATGCCACAAAAAAAAAACATCTAAGTGTTTTTTTAGCCCCTATACTAGCATGACACATTTGAGTCGCCACAGTTTGTTGTTATCTTACGTTCCTTTTCGTGGCGATCTAAAATAAATAAATCATATTTATATAGCTGAAGGATTATTCAAACTTAAAACAAATAAAATTAAAAAACTCTAAATAATGTTTTTTTACAAAATGGCATGCCGCACCATGCTTAATTTAAACTTTGTGTGTTTAAGGCGGTGGTACTCGCCAACGACCTTGAGGAGTCTGTCCATACTGAGTTGCACTGCCGCCCGTCGCCCGCACAGGGACCCACGCGCATTCCATTTCATATCGCATTCAAGAAATAATTATTTGTAGCCTAATGAATTATTAGTTCGAACTGCCAATTGTTCACTTTGTGATAAATACTTTGACAAATATTTGTGTGAAAAAAAAATACTAAAAATCAATACCGTTTAGAAGAAATAACCAAATTTAAAATAAAAATTGCTTCACTTTGGATATTTTTTTCATATAGTAATAATATAGTTAGAATTATTTCAATTGTTCAAATTAAAATTTAGTCTTTAATAAGCAATATATATTTTTTTTGGACATTTATACTCACTAATCAAAGAGAAATAACACGGAGAAAACCTCTCGTTGGCGGATACCACCTCCTTAAGTCGAAAATAGGAAATCCTAGAAATCAAGGTTTCATATTTCCCAGCCACCAAACTTGAACCATATATCTGGAGTGCAGACAATTCATTTTTCAAATAGCCGTCCGTGGCCGGAGTTTCCATCGACTGCCAGAACTTTCTAGAAAGTTGTTCATAAACTTTTGATATTCGTATCCGTTGGTTCAGCTAGATGTATTACAGACGCGACCTTTCAGGAGCTTACGCAAAGATTCAATGACGTGATTTATTCAAGTGCTTTCAATTGACTGCCGTTGCAGCTCAGTCGGTATGCGTGGGTTCGATCCCAACAAAAAAAAAAAACATTTGTATGATGTTGACAAATGTGTGTTCTGTGTCTGCTTTACTGTATTGTACTTATGTATTTACAAAAAAAAAGTATTTTATCAGCTATCTGTATAGTATTTATTTAATTTTGATTAATACGAGCACTTCGTCCCTCAGAATCTTAAAGTGTCGTCAACATTAGCAACTCAACTCAGTTTATCAGTGTTGAACTTTTTGTAAAATTACCAATTATTTATTTTTAAGTTCCTAGTAATAGTTAAATACCTCTGTAATTTACTATGTTATTAATTTAGTCTATTCTATATCTATATTTTAGGTTTGCTTGGTGATTACTTCCTTACACTAGGTTTGTCTGTTTTCTTTATTTATACTGCGCAAAAATGTTGTTTACATCCTGTCACCCACACTAATACAAGAACATCAGCTTGGTTACGTTTTAATTCACTCTAATATGACCTGTATTCTTAAAGGGCGAGAAGCACTACCTTGCCGTAACACAGTTTCTAACTAGCACGGGAGGTAAAGTTTCTCAAACTATCTACCCACAAAACGCACAAAACTTAATTTTCATATTGTTTTTTTATACGTACCTAGAAGAAAGAAGAAAGAAATATGTCTATCTATTATGTCTACCTAGTAATATTAAGTTTTGTCCTGAATAAAATTATTCTTATTCTTATATTACAATTATTATTATCTATAATTTCTTTAAGCGCGACAAAAAGTCGCGTCTTCAAATCATATCTAGCTTTAATTTTCCTAATTCGACCGCATAAGCCACCGCTGTTTCATATTAAGCTACCTTCAAACCGACGCGGAATGCGACGCGGGAAAATAATTACTCGCTGTGTAAACTCTGAAATTTGAGAGAACGGTTACTTATCAAGTTTTATGATTATGATAAGACGTGTCTCTAACAGCCCCGGTATAGCATTCTCAAGAATTTTGAGTACCTCTACCACACAAGAATTCTTAGCGGACCACCGTACATAAGATTCAAAGCCGATTTCATTTTTCGTAATAAAATAATGGTCATAAATCTTAGAACAGTAGAAACCTAGGTATAGCAAACATTTTAATTATGGATCGCCTTATGCCCGGTTCCAATATTTTCCGAGCGTCCGTTACTTATGTGAATATACGAGGTAACTAAGAATGGTTGCTTGTCAAATTGATCATCTTCTCTCATTGACCAATGTTACAGTGACAGTTTATACTGGCCAATGAGGTGATAGTTCTGTTAATCTGACAGGCAACGATTCGTAGCACTACTAACGGGCACTCGTAGGATATTAAGCCAGGCACTAAATGCAGTAATAGGAACCACACACAAATGCGCAGAAGAAAAGTTTTAATACTCCTCGTTCAGTAATTCCGCGTCCGTTTCAATGTAGCTTTTGAAAGTTGTGTTTCAGTAGTTACTTGTTTTGTAAACTGATAGGATTTATCTAGCGTTTGTATTGTGTATTTGAGGAAATACCTGATTTATGTTATAATAGAAGAGTATTGTTTTCTTGTTTATTGGAAAATACTGTATTAATAATAGTTACATATTATATTTGATTAGGCTACATTTGTTACAAGTTAACTATATTATTCTGGTACCTATTAATGGATCTATAAGCTAAATGCCTTATGGTTATTAACTAAAAATATCGATAGACATTATCGATTTATCTATTCGTCAACCCGCTATAGTATCTGAGACAGGATTTTAGACGAAGTAAGCTTACCCAGAACCCATACCATCATTGCAGCTTAGTCAGCATTAGCCACAGGAAAAACATAGTCTATACGTGCGGAGGCGACTAAGCCTAAGGTTTCCTCGCGATATTTTTATTCACCGTTTAGGAACACTAGCATTGCTCGCATGAATTTTATTTTATAAGGTACTACAAAATTTGCAATCTAAACAACGTTAATGCAATTTTATACTGTGTATGAAATAAACATAGCCTGAGAATGTTTTTTTATGCAGATCCTTTCTCTACACTGGATTATTATAGAATAATTCCTACAAGAACGCTAGGGATTAAACATAAAATAGTAAAACGTATTTGATTTACTGAACCCAAACCGTTTTAACCCGAAAAACATACCTAAAGTGTAAAATTGCGAGGAAATAAACACTGTCTAATTTGTATGTTTAGTATCTGCATTTCACGAATGCATGTTATACCTTGCCTAAACCAAACACTCACTTCATCTTAAAACAAACAAACTAGATGTGTTTGTTTGTTATAGATACCTACTGTAATCCAATTTAGCGGAATGTTTCTTACAACGGCAGTTAGAATGGAAGTGCAGGGGATGAAGAGTGGGTAGTGATCGTCAGCGTACCTCAGGGTACTATGTTGGGGTACAATTTGTTTAATTAGCTTCCATGCTCCGTTTTGTAATTATGATGTTGTGTTACTGATTACTGTCATACTGATTTATAAAAATATAAAAGGTTTAGTTTATAAAAGAGTAACAAGTTAATCTTGATAACAATCAGAAGCTGTTATGAAGAGACAATTTAATTTAAATTTGTCAACCAAAGACAATATTTATTCTTCGTAACTTATAAGTGAAAACAATATAACTCAATTGGAAAAGTATTTGAAAATATAGATTGATTTTTAAGTCTTGAAAACTTTTGCCTTTTGTTTGTTTATTTTTTATTTTTAAATAAAAAAGTGTAGGCATGGCACATAGTAGTTTTAAATTATGTAGTTTGGATGTTGGTAGTAACCTTATGCACAGTGCATAAGGTTAATCATGGGTTCGATCCCCACTGAGAACAAACATTTGTGTGATGAACACAAATGTTTGTTCTCTGTCCAGGTATTACGAGTAAATTAATTATATCAGTTACGTGGTAAACATAGCTTTACTAAGTTTAGGACTAGATGGCGTTGTGTGAAATGCCTGCCAGTATTTATTATGTTACTCAAGTCATATTGACAAAACGGTTTGAAATACATTTATTATTATAATTTACAAACAAACAGAAGTACAGCTTTGATGGTTCCGTGCCTAATTAGTGTAATGAAGTAACTCACGCTTGGCTGGATTTCTAAGCTTTGGTGAGTGAATTCAAGTGAATAGTTTTGAAGTACGTTAAGTTGATGTCAACCCTTTTAGTAGAAATTGCAAATAATTTAGTAATTTTGATATACAATTCTGTGGTAACATTTTGGAGTTTCTATAGAAAATATTCATGCGTGTAAAACGTACCTACATGCTTTTGAAGTGAGGTTTATTTCAGAGTCTATATTCATTTTGTTTGCTCTAAATGTAAAATACATTAGAATATTCGCATAGGCACACAATAAAATTAAAGACATGTTTTGCACATTATTATAATTAAATGTTATTACTACTTATTAAGTAAAACGTGCGGGGGGACTTCTACAGGCAGCTAATGATGATGATGTAATACAAAAGTATCTACTGCATTAAGCAAAGTATTATTATTTTGTGAAAGCCGTATCGAGAGCCATTTGAACCCACGAACGATCCTTTTAACATTGTGATAATATAAAATCTATATGATTTCCTAAGTGCAGGCAAGCACTAAAAATGTAATAAGATATTTTCTTTCACATTTACAATCACATATTTCATGTGACGGACTTAAAAGATACCTAGTGTTGAGCGGTTACTTCTGCCTATAACAATTACATCACAGAGCACGTCTATCGTTCACGTGCCCTATGTGACATTGCTTTCATCATTCTGAAACGTAATAAATTCAAAGTACCTATGTGTTTCACCGAAATATAATTTTCATCAAAAACTACCCCAAGCCAAATAGTCATATATCACCTCCTGATTTGAACTTCGGCTCGTACCCGGATGTTTACAGTCCACGCAACACCTTCACATCCTGTTTTCCACAACTTTGAATTTTCAAATTTAGTTTACGAAAATACTTCACCTAGAAACAGCAAAGCTTATTTCTTGAATAAACCTTTAAAAGAACAACAAATAGATTCATTCAAGATCGATATAAAACTCAGATATCAAAAATTTCTTTGTTTGAACATACAAATACAATATTTATGGTGAAACGCGTGCGACTTCGCCCGCGTGAATCTATTTTCATACAAACTTCAACCCCCGCTGCACACGTTTCCTTTCTTAGTAACATCTACGCACCAAGACGAATATACTCTGAAAATTTCAAGTCTCTATAACCAGTGGTTTAGGCTGTGCGTTGTCTTTATCCCAGTCAGTCAGTCACTCATTCAGGACAAAGATTCTTATAATTGGTATAGATATAGATGTAGGTATAACATTTGGTTGGTAATCATAGTTACGTTGGCGTTGGTGCGAACATAGATTTGGTATGGACACAGGTATAAATTAAACTAGATACCGTTGAAACGACGTTATTTAAAAACATAATTTTTGGTACCTACAGCATAGGTACCTACTAAATTACAAAATTTGCAAAATGAAATGAAATATTCATTTGCCTGAATTATTTTAGGTAACAGAAGTTCTTAAATCTAAATAGTAAGGTTTCACACAACCAAAGCATTACATTGTACTCAGGCACGCAAGATATGATGAATAATGCATTAGTGCACATAATTAGTTTTTTTTATTTTATTTTACTTATTTGATAGTCCTTATAGTCCTTTTATATCTTAATTTTAAACTTACGAACAATAACTTACTTGCTTTTAAATGTCAGTTTTTTTTATGATTTATACGACCTTCCAGATTTGCATGAATAGTAAATAATGTACTGAGAAAAAACCGAATCTTTCACATGGCAATCTCTTATTTTCTGAACTACTGAACGCATTACTCTAGTTTAATGAATACCACATCTAGTACAATCTAAGTCTGTGGATACGCATAATAGTCCTACATTCCTCATTACGGTTACCAGGTCAAAGGTTTCCAAGATTTATGCGAAACGATTCAATGGCCAGACTGACATTACATAATTCCAAGCCTGACATTATGAAGATATTCAAATTGCCAATCCCTTGTCCCCAAACAATGTTGGCAATGTTTACCAATACAAAAGCCTATCGAGATTATATCTAGAATTAGTTGGAAACTCCGAATAGAATAGAGTTTGCCAAGAAACAAACAAGTTTCTAAATCAGCGTAACCATGCGCGGAAGTTCTGGTTTAATCCGGTTTCTATACCCAGTTTTGCCGGCCGTAATCCGGTTCGAAGCGGTTTGGTCCGGCCGCGCCTTGTCCGAACTGGATGTATCTGATTTGAAATTATAAGCAACCACTTATAGTTTTGATGTCTGCTGCTATCGAGCAAATTGAGTGGATTTGTGTTTGAAGTTGGCAGACCTGCAACGTTTTTACAGCGAAAGTAGGATTGTTACCACTGATTTATTTTACTACCACCACATGCGTCTTATAGAAGTTGAATTTCAAATATTCCTATAAAAGTACACCCAAGACAACCGGATCCAATTCTCGTCACGAAATATCATCAAAATTCATTCGTGTCAATCTCCAAATGGGATTCTTTGAAACAGAAATTTCCGAAATTAGCGTTTCCTAAAAACGCGGGTTCAAATCTAGTCGTGAACCTATGGATTTTAGCCGTATGGTTTTATTTTATTTATTTATTTTAGAAAAACTTTAGCTGCTAATGAAGGGCTCGTCCGCGAAAGAAATAGACATGGTGGTAATACACCACCATGCCTATTTCTGCCGCCAAGCAGATTTCTGTGTTTCGGTTTGAAAGGTGTGGCCCGTAAAATTACTGGCACATGAGTTTTCGTGCATCGTAAGGCACGTTCTTAGCGAACATGACCTGCATGGTGATGACAACCACTTAGCATCAGATCAGAAAAAAAAAACAAAGATCTTACGTCTTACTCTGCTCCAGGGGGCGCCATGAAGCGTAAAATATCTTAAAATCGACAGCTTGGCAAAACGAGTAGTATTAATCGTTGCAAAAAGACGTACAAACAAGTTCAGGCGTCCAGTGAGAAACTGTTGGATGAGAAGTTTCTAATTGGCTGTACCTTATAATTTAGCGAGCGGCAAACCGCCTAACCGTAACACATTAAAAACATCACTTATTACAATTTTAAACCGTAACTAAATACAAACAAGGCTTGTAATATAGAACAAAAACACGCACCGGCATACCTGTTTGATGTGATATAATGATCTTTAAGCTGTAATAACAGGGTACAATTTTGATTTGTGGGTTCAAAGTGTTTGGTATGTACAGTTTTGGCGTTTTTATAGTTTTATCGAGGTTACGTATGACGCCTATAGCTAATATGGAACCATTAGGTAGCTTCGGGTATAAAAACGAATGAAATATGTATATATTATTTACACAATTTACTTTTGGAAATAAAGAAGTATCTTTTTCTGAAACCTGAACCACTATCATCATAAAATGAGATTGATATATCAAGCGGTCGTGAAGCTTCCTTGCATACTTGCTTGTGACTGCAAGTGTAATCATTTTAAACGAAGATTCTTTGATGGAGGTGATAAAATGGAAGTATAGTTGAAGACTAGTTTACTTTAAAGAAGTATTTTAGTAGTAGTAGAGCTTTTAGTAGTAATAGAGCTTTTAGTGAAAGGCTCGTCCGGAAAAGTACTACCACCATGCGTATAACTAACTGCTAACTGAAGCTTTACTATGTTCCGGTTTGAAGGGTATGGTATGCCCCAAGATGATGGACGCAGAGCAGGGTACGTTTCTAACGAAAGTGGCCTGCGAGGCAATGCTTTGTAAGGTGATGATAACCACTCAATATCAGGTGGATACTAACTACTTGATTAAATCAGCAATTTGACTTTTTGGAAAGTTTGTCTGTTTTCTACCTACAGTAGGAAAACATAATTATTTATAATTGTATAATAATACTAGCGGCCGCTCGCAGCTTCGCCCGCGTGGCAGTATTTTCCCGTTCCCGTTATTTTTTCGGGATAAAAAGTAGCCTATCTGTTAATCCAGGTTGAAATCTATAATTATTTCAAATTTCATCCAAATCGGTCCACTGGTTAGCGCTTGAAAGAGTAACAAACATCCATCCATACTTACAAATTTTCGCGTTTATAATATTAGTAGGATGTTATCTTTAGATAGCTCAACTGTTTCATATGTATTTTGTACATACCAATTATAAATACTTGTATTAGCTATAATTTTTTTTGTAGGATGTTTATAAAAGATATAATTTGTAAAATTTCATTGTAGGCATATAAATAAAATTTCCCATTTCCTTCGATACACTAAATCGGGGTTTCCCCTCCTCCCCCTACCCTTACCCCTGGGTAAATCTCACGTGCCTGTAATTCCGACAATGTCCTTCACACTCCATCGGGCGTTGAGTTTACTATTCACTTATCCAATTCAATAAAGCGACCCGGTTAATCCAACGAGTGATAGAATGCGGGCTGGACGTGAATCACACACGGAGTTCATCTACGTTGAACTGACGCCGAAAGCCGCAATGTAGACTTTCCAGGTTCTTCTCTATGGCAATATGAGGGGAAACGTGAGCTCGATAGTTTATCATGCTATCCGAACGCGCTATACGACATGACTGTACCGTGAGCCACCAACAGGCTCGAAGAGGCCCGAACAAAAAAAACTAAAAAACTAAAAAATCTATCGTTACAGTGTCGTAGTTACTAAACGATTCTGTCTTTTTACTAATTTTCTGAATCAAATAGCTCAGAGCAAACCGCCTGTTGATTTTGTAAAGACGTTCGTTTTTTAATATTCTTTTCGCGGTTGTTTGAACGTAGCTTTATTCCAAGGCTATGGAGACAGTGTGTCTAACCTAGTTAACTAAGATCCCAGAGGTACAGTCAGCTGCATTAGAATGTACACAATTCGTAACTTTCTAAATGGTATCACAGCGTTATAATCCTCTTACACAAAAAAAAAACAATGTCGTAAAATCAGTTGATGAATTTACTTATTTTGCTGCGAAACTATTTCAAAAGATACTAATTGTATCAGTCTAGTGCAGCTGACTGTACCTACTCAAAAGATGTGTTGATTTCACAAAAGTAGAGTTCTTAGCGAAGGGGTCGACCGGGGAAATACTACCACGTTTATAGATACTATACGTTTGTAGGTACCGGTGAAATTACAGGCACATGAGGCCTAACACCTGTATTGTAGGATTGGCAGTGCATCTTAGGACACGTTCCTAGCAAACATGACCTGCGAGGCAATGCTTTATAGGTGATAGTAACCACTTTACAGCAAGTAGGCCGTTTATTTCATAAGCAAGAAGTTTAAAAAAAAATGCTAAAACCCAAAACCTTTAACACAAAAGATAGAGCTACCAACTGGCGTGTGAGGCAAGATAGCTATGAATATAGTTAGCTTTAGTCCTTCATTACCATCATCATCATCATCGTCAGCCTAAAGAAGAAAGTAAAGAAGTCTACTAATATTCATATACCACCCTTAATATTTCCAGGAAGTATAATTTCGCCCAGACCTTCACAATTTAATTCTTACTATAGGTTAATCTGCGCCAGGGTCCTTTTTGTCCTATTTTATTGTTAAAGATTCCGGGTTTAGGGTATTACGGGGTATTTGTGTCGCATTTCAAATAATTTATGTATTATTTGTAACAGGATAATGAGCTATATGTAAACGTTAACAATATTTTCTAAACAAGCGGTTTGTTTAAACTCATCATCATTATACGCTTGAAGAAGTTCACAGTTGGATATAAGCCTTTTCTCCTATACAATTTATAAACATGGTCAATTAATTTTTTTTATGCCTGTTACTAAAGACAAAGTCAAAAAGCGTTTATTCAGTAATAAAGAGGGATCTGAAACATCTGAATCTAGGTGCCAATTCCTCGCGATCAAGTCTAGAAGAACAGGCAAGAAACTTACGACTTGGTTCATACCGTTTTTTTGTATATTCCACACGAAATAGTAGTAGTAGAGCTCTTAGTGAAGGGCTCGTCGGGGGAAGTACTACCATCATGCCTATTTCTGCCGCCAAGCAACTTGCTGTGTTCCGGTTTGAAGGGTGTGGGTTCCGGAGAAATTACAGGCGTATGAGGCTAAACACCTTTATGTCTCATGTTGACGGACGCAGAGCAGTGTATTGTAGGTTACGTTCGTTAGGAACGTAACCTACAATACACAACATGCACAACAAGTAACGAACTGACAAGGCAGTGCTTTGTTATAGGCGATGGTAACCACTCAACATCAAGTGGGCCATATGCTTGTTCCATCAGCAAATTGTATTAAAAAAAACGAAAGAAGTCATGAGAAAAAGCTAGTTTGCAATATAAAAGTACCAGGAGTTCATAAAACGAACGGTAGTTAAAAGAAATGTCAACGCCTTTTCAAATTTCGAACAAATAAAAATCACAACAATATAGCAACAGGAAGTGGCATGCTCATTCCGAAGTCGATGCAATCGCTGCAATTCAAACATTTTTATTAACGCCTGCCATCCCACTCTAGCAACTATTATAACTATACCTACCTTTCTCGCCTTGGCAACAAAGTAAATACGAAACGTGGAACATCGGACGAACCGCATCTTTGGCGGAATTTCGGTACTACCATGTGTTTTGAATTCGAGAATACCATGATTACATTTCGTATTTGACTTCATTTCGTGATCATATATTTCAGAAAACTGTTTTTGTCACAGTGGATTACTTGCTATAGTTTTATAATATGAGGTTTTTTTAGTTATTATTTTTTAGGGTTCCGTACCCAAAGGGTAACGGGATTGAGAACAAACGTGATTTTTTGCCGTTTTTGTTACAGATTATGGTAAGGAACCCATCGTGTGCAAGTCCGACTTGCACTTGTCCGCTTTTTTTTATTAGTGATAACTAAGCGTTGGTCTGCCATCACACCTGACGGAAAGTGGCGATTCAGCCTAAGGCGGAACACGCTAGCCATAATTATTGACTGATCACACTTCTTGACTCTTAATTTCGATTTTTCTGAAACATCTTAGGTATCAAACATAAAAAAAAAATACTGTACTTACCTAAGAATTTGTTTTCACATTTTGCTCGTAATTTTTTATTCTTACGATTTTATACTAGTAATTTAAATAATAATATGACATAATAGTACGCACATTACATTCATGATGCCAATCAAGTTAAAAACTATAAGATAAATTATATCGTAAAGTTTTGAATAAAAAGATATTTTAATATTCAAGTTTGTCTATCTGACCGTACTTTTTCGATACTTAGGTTACTTTACTGACGTGTGGTATGAAACAGGAATACGCCAAAAGTTCTATTCCACAAAATCATAAACATCGATTTGAATACTAATGATAAACTGGGTGATTCTAACCGGTTTTTTGCAAACCAGTGTTGTAAGGCACATACTGTCAGTTTTTAATAGAAATTGTATTGCAAGTATTCAAAAGAAAATGTATGATGTTCTAGTATTTTACCTTTGAATTGGTTATTCATAGTAAAACTCACTTATTATTAAAAAACTGACAGCTGAATTATTTAGTCTAACAAAACTATAAAATATAGGCGTATGATCAAATCTATGATAAAATGTAGATATATATAAAAATAGAAGTGTCTAATAAAACAGCAGGATCATAGTAGGAGCCAGAATCTCGTATGTAGGGAAATTCAGCGAAATAAACTAAAAGTCGGCTCCCAACCGTGTTAAAGCATAGCGTCAATATACAAAATGTAGTATAAATAAATACAAGATTGTATAAAACCTCCGTTTCTATTTCGCTAGTTCTTGAGAATTGTCTGGGGAGGTTTTGAAGGAAATTGTGGATATAAAATGTGTAATGTATGTAAACCAAATGTCTTGCACTTTCTTTTAAGATGAAAAATATGGTTCTTTACTTTGTGTAAGAAAACCAAGCTCAAAGTAGCGCGACTTTTATGCGCCATCGCTGTTTTTGAACGCGCAAAACCACTGCACTGAGGTCAATGACATCTACAGCTGGTATCATCACTGTGTCATTCTCAGATCTGTCTTGGCCTCCTTGGTAGTTATTTTGCAATGAGTTACATTAAAAAAAATCCAAACGAACATGACTATTAAAATTATGCCTTAACTATGTCTATAGTCTGTGTGTGTGGAGTATTATTATTATTTTTGCCGTTTTTACTATAGATAATGGTACGAAACCCTTCGTGCGCGAGTCCGACTCTCACTTGGCCGGTTTTTTTATAAGATCTTGAGTTTACCGAGCTGGGGGATAACCAATCGATAACAATAGTATATTTTTTTTATTTTCGTACATAAGTATTATTAGGAGTTATTTAGTCATTTGAATAAAATATCAGTCAGAGACAATGAAAACTGAACTGAAATCATTTATTGCAAACGATCCCGTTGAATACAAATCGTGAAACGAAACTTCAGACTATAGATGGCAGACATTAATATTAAAATAGAAATACAGATTTCAGGTACTTTAATGGCTTTTGTTAGTAACTGCAATTGTGTAAAAACTAATCAAAATGAATTATTATTAACGTAAAAATCTTCTATGTCAATTGTTCTTTATTTAGCCCGCATTTACAAAGTCAACGTCAAAGCCAAAAATCATTTATTAGTAATATCCGCAGGGATCATCTTGAAACGTCTCAATCAAGAAGATGGCGCCACCATCTCTGTTAACATCGTCTCTGTGCAAATAATCATATAATAAATATAATAACTCAGTTATCGATCAATGTGAAGATATAATTATGTCTTGTGCATCATAACTCACATAGATTATCGTTTGTGACAATACCGGCCAAGTGATTACAAAGTTTCTGATCAAAACCAAAGTGAACTCTATTTATCATAAAAAAGTGAAATATAATCAAAATAAACTACACAACACCATGGTGAATACTAACTAAAAGTGATTACACAATAATCTAATGGACATAATCATAAGCAGTGAGTAAATTTTTAATTTTTCACAAAAAACCGACCGTTGTGAACTTACAAACAAATTATTGTTTACCTTACCTTTCTACCTGAAACATAACTACCCGAGAGCGAAGAAAGGTCTTTACGTCTGGTGCTTAATTTCGACTGCATTGCTAAAGCTCCGTCAGAGAGGTCGATAAAGCGTACGCTTCGCAAGCGGTGACGGCTGGTTCGAATCCTTACTACAGAACTACACTTTTTGCACAGAAAAATTTGAAAATTTTAAAAATAGCAGTCACAACCATCGTCTCCTCATCTATCCAATAGATGGCATAATTCTTAGCAAGCATGACCATCAACCGCTAGAGGGCGTAAATTTTCAAGCTTTGAAGAGTTCCAAATAAGATACCGATATTACGTGCTTGGAGTACCTACCTACTTTGAACTTATAGGTACAGAACTACGTAGGTGTAGTGAATAATGGACACGGATACTGACAACATTACTCGCAGGCCACCTAGAAGCTCGCCGTTGAACTATGGTTCAAATATCTCAGTAATGGAGAGTACAATGCTAAGCTTAAATAACTCAAATAATGAAGGGGCATGTTTACCTCTAAGCCTACAGGAGCAACTTGACACAATTAACCAAAATCTACTTTTGGCAAATACTAAAATTGACAGCTTGGCTACAGAAAATCAGCAACTACGAGCAGACCTTATTAAATACAGACGTTTGTTTGATGAAAAACCATCCCCGAGTTTTACTGAAAGACGTATTATTACTGCAGGCAAGCGAAAGAGGCGAAAGCTTTCAGAATCAGGATCGGATATAGTAGACCATGAGTTTCGGCCAGTACTTTTTACTGAAACATTATCCTCTGAGGTATCTGAAGGATATGAACCAATAAAACTTAACCTAAATAGCAACAAAAATATATTAGAAGCAAATGACGAAGCGAAGAAGGAAATTAGAAAGGATGAGGATACAGATACAGCACACGAAGTAATAAATACAGACTATGTAACTAAAAATGTAGACCCCGACGGTAATCACACCGACAATTTGTACGTCTCCTTCCCAATATTCAAAGAAAAACCTGATGAGATTTCGCGAAATTATAATATGCCTAGGGTTATTGGCTCCTCTAAGCATGAACTACACAATGTCCTAATCGTAGCAGATGAAGTTGGACGTGGATTGGGAAAGCGGTTACAAAATTTGCTTGGAGAAAAATTTGTTGTGATGTCAATTATAAAACCTAATGCAATGTTGAGCCAAGTGGTAGGCACGTGTAATCTATCGTGTCAGGATTTTAACAAATCTGACTTTGTTATCATATTAGCAGGGTCTAATGATACTAATCCTTTAAGTGTGCAATCTCATTTGTACTGTATCCTTGATCAGTTAACTCACACCAATGTACTAGTTGGAAATGTACATAGGAACAAATATTTAAATGTAAATAATATAAATAATTTACTGAGACATGTATGTGCTTGCTCTAATAATAAAAATACAGTATTTGTTTCCCTCGATGTGCATGATAATTATAATAATAGGTTAGAAAAAACGGAGGCTAGTTGTTTATTGACTAGAGAGATCATACGCATTAATTACAAAAATCATTTCTTGAACTATAAAAGTACATTAAACAACATGTCACTGTGTAATTTAATAAAACTTAAAGTAACTAAAGAAGAAAGAGGGTCACAAACCAGAGATAAGTATGACAATACAAATAAAATTAATATAACTTGTAACTCAACACAAACTGATAACATAGATACAGAGTTTTTTCGTGAACAATAGCAACACATACAATGATTATCTAAACCTAAAACAAAGCACAGTCAACACTGAACATGGGATGGCTACTGTTGATATTCTACACCAAAATGTGTGTGGTATTACCAATAAAAGAGATGATTTTGAACTATACTTATCTGATAAGGATTTTGATTACGTGTGCATAACTGAACATTTCTTGAACAAGACAAACATTAATTTGTTGCATATCCCAGGTTATAAAATGATTTCGCACAATGTAAGAGCCGCAAGGAAGCGAGGAGGCTCGCTAATTTTATGTAAGGATGATAGGGAAGTGGAGGATTTTGAGGTGATCAATAAACTTTATAAAGTTAACTGTTTTGAAATATGTTGTGTGAAAGATGTTGAAACAAACTTATTTATTTGCTGCTGCTATAGGACACCTGATATAAAAAATTTTGAAATTTTTCTTGAGAGACTGGAAAGAGTTTTAGAATATTTCTTTAAAAAGAAATGTGTTATTTGCGGTGATTTTAACGTGGACTTGCTAGTGGAAGATAAACGTCGCGATGAATATCTCACTTTATTGAAATGCTATAATTTTAGACCCTTAGTTTTGGATCCAACTTTTCTTCGAAATGACATATCTTCTTGTCTTGATAATATACTAACCAATCTTGCAGAAGATTATGTACCAGAACAGTGTAAAATTGATCACAATGGTCTGTCTGATGGCCATGGTGCACTTCTTTGCTCTTTTGAGCTAGGAAAAGTCAAAGCAAGAAGGGAAATACAAACTGTACGAATTATAAAAAAAAGAGTTTACAATAAAAAGAATAACAACATTTTCAAACAAAAATTTCTAGAGCTTAACTGGCATGAAATGGGAATAAATACATTTTTAAAAAACTTATACACAATTTTCAAAGATAGTTACAAAAAGATAGATAGAAAGCTTATATTAAAACGAGGTCATATGATAGGCTGGGCAACTAAAGGTATAAGAACATCCAGTAAAATGAAACGTTTCCTATGTTCGTTTAGTGGAAACAATAATCACGAAAGTATCTTGGCGTATCGTAAAAAGTATATGAGTTTATATAGAAAAGTAATTAGAAATGCAAAGAGAATGGCAATCGAGGAACAGATAAAAAAAGCGAAAAACTCAATAAAAGAAATATGGAGAGTAGTAAACAGACATACGAATAAGTGTAATAATTCTATAACAACAAACCAAATTACATTAAAATATAATAATAAATTTATCGAAGAACCTTTGAACATTGCCAATATTTTTGCAGAACAATTTAATTATAGGGATCGGTCAGTTACCTGTGCTAAAAATGCTATATCATTATTGAATGAAAACACAACTAGGATTGAGACCGAAATAAATCTGAACTACACAGACGGTAAAGAAGTAGAGAAAATTGTTGGAAGCATGGTAAATAAGAACTCGTGTGGCTATGATGATTTACCAATATCTGTTATTAAGATTCACATAAAAATTTTGAATGGGCCGCTAGCTAACTTTTTTAATAAATGTTTTGACGAAGGCATATTTCCAGACCAATTAAAACTGGCAAAAATTGTTCCAGTGCACAAGAAAGGATCTTCTAGCGATCCAAAAAACTATAGGCCCATATCACTGTTACCAACAATATCAAAAATTTTAGAAAAATTAATTAAATGTCGTTTAATGTCACACTTCTATGTAAACAGAATCATGAACCTGAGGCAGTATGGTTATCAAAAATCGGTAGGCACTGCTGATGCCATAAGCGCCCTTATTGATGATATAGTTATCAGATTAAATAATAAAAAAAAAGTAGCTGGGGTTTTTCTGGATTTAAGTTCTGCGTTCGACACAGTTGACCATGAAATTTTAATAAATAAATTAGAACACTATGGCGTACGAGGTTCTGCTTTAGGTCTAATTAAATCGTATCTAACGAACAGAAAAATGTATGTACAAGTGAAAAATATATCACATGATGGAGTTGAATGCGTATATAAATCTAAACTGACAAATATTATGGCAGGGGTACCTCAAGGTTCAATATTAGGACCGATATTGTTCATAATTTTTACAAATGACTTAATTAGCTATATCACTAATATTTTGCCTGACATTGAATTAATTGTTTATGCTGACGATACAAATGCCATTGTTAGTTCGGATAACATGACATCACTAAGTACTAGGTTAGAAGAAACATTATCTGCTTTCCAGAATTGGTTTTCAGTAAATAAACTTATTATTAATAATAAGAAAACTAATATCATGCTATTTAAATCGACAGTAAGAAAAAATGACTATCTTGAAACCAAATTAAATGGCAATACAATAGAGTGTACTAGTCATGTGAAGTTTCTAGGTGTACAAATTGACTCTCTTCTTAATTGGAAAAATGAACTGGAAAGTATAGAAAATTCTATCGCCTCAGCCTGTTATGCGTTAAGAACCCTGCGAGACGAAATCAGTATGGATCAGATGAAAATAGTATACTATGCACTAGTTGAGTCGAAGATTAGGTATAGCATTCAATTCTGGGGTAACAGCTATAAATACAACATGGATAAGGCATTTATAATTCAAAAGCGAAGCATACGGGCCATTGTAAGAATTTCTCAGACAGAGTCATGTAGGGAACATTTTAAGTATCTGGGAATTTTGACAGTACCAAGTCTATATGTGCAGGTTCTTATAAGCTTTTTAGCTAAGCACCTCCACGAGTACGAGACATTGGAGGAACATAAAGCACGGTCTAATAGCAGGAAGAAAAACCTAAAGAATAAAATTAATCCTACCCTCAATATTATGAAACACTGCACTAGGTATCAAGCTGTAGAAATTTTTAATAAATTGCCTCTAGACATAAAGCGTTTAATTCATCAACTTCCGTTACTTAAACAAAAGTTAAAGTCTTTCCTTCTGGAAAAGTGTTTGTATTCACTCGAAGACCTATAACCGCGGCATTTACGCACCCACAATTTTGATTTTCTTTCTGCTTCTAAATTATTGATCACATCAGAATACTTCGGGGATTTTGACATTTAGTTTTATTGTATGACATTAAATTTTAATATTGACTACGGCTAAGAACATGTAGGTAGGATTATTATTATTAGATATTATTATTAATTTTAATTTGTTACTTGTGTTTTCCGCATACAATGTAATTTGTTTTTTGAATGGAATAAATAACTATGAACTATGAACTATGTCTTAAATCTAGGTAAATCTAAGCGCCAGTTCCTCGCGCCCAAGCCTAGAAGCCAAGCTTAGCTAGCAATAATTTAAAAAAAAAATTGAGTACTACTCATAGTACATTTACGTTTCAAGCAATAAAATCTAAAGCAACTAAAAACATCCCTTCCCACATTCACACCACATATTATCAAGCGAACGCCGTTCACAGCTACTCGCTTAAATTTTTAACCCCCTTGAACCTAAACGGATCTTCGGATTCGGCGGCTTCATTAAAATTTCATCCCCATCCTCGCGGACGTAAAAATCTTAATTGAATTATCCATTAACGGGCTCTCTTTATGTCTATCTCTTTCTGTCTCAATTGGAATTCCACATACACCTTATCCATCAATACAGATTTATTTCAATTCAGGGTTCAAGTGTCTTCTATTGATTTTACGAAAATACCAGCACGTTGGGATTCCGGCTATACGAGTAGTTAGAGAGTTAGTGGTGAATTTTCTTTCGTCAAACTAAAAAGGTTTTGAATTACTGCGAATCTATTTTCGTTTCAGTAAGTTTCCTAGAAAGGCTGACAGCTAACTCACAATACTGTGTGTATTGTGATTTTGTTGACAACATTTGATATAGCGCTTTTATAGCTATGATAACTGTTATAATTGTTTTACGGATTTACGACCAAACGTAACGAATTATTTTATAATCATTTATTTACAAAAATACAATAGGTGTGCATTTTCAATATAATCAGAAGTAGTTATCAACAATCAAACTCCCAACAATATTATTTCTAGGCTATGACTTTTTTAACAAATTTTTGCCCGTGACTTCGTCCGCCAATCTTTATAAACCTGTGTGTTATTTTGATGTATGAGTTATATTACTGTAAAGATTAATTAAAATCCATCCAGTAGTTTTTGCGTAAAAGTGTAATAAACATTCATACAAACTTTCGCATTTATAATATTAGTAAGAAGTAAGATTGACTTTTTTCCGAGACGGCTGATTCCAGTAGTGATATTTCGAAAATTTAAGTATCAACATGACATAAGAAAACAACCAATAGCTCCCAGACTAAGCCTAGTGGGAATAATATTTCCAACAGCGCTCCGAACGTCTTTTTAAGATGTCAACCCTGTTAGGTATCTGAAATGTTCTGGAAACTTCTTCACAGGTAGAGAGGCTTAATGCACTCCCAGCTTTCAACACGTCTATGTGCAGTGCTTTTATCGTTAGTTTTACTTTATAAATCTAATGTTTGGACGTGGCTCCAATTAGTCTTAGAAATCTCATAGAACTTATATATGATATTTTATTACGTGCAGTAAAAAAAATCCATTTTTATCCTGTACAAAATACGACTTTCTATACTTAAGCATTTACATAAACGTCATAAACGTAACCTACCAGGCCTTATCCAGTATTTTCATGTGGCGACTACGAACGAAAAGGAAGACGAAACGTAGGTCGCGCGCGCCCCACGAGATGGACCGACGACACTGTTAAGATTGTCTTAGGGACCATTTCCACGAACGAGAAAACCACGGCGATATTATCGTAGTACCACGTACTTCTATACACTCTCTGGTCGCGATAAAATCGCCGTGTGGAAACACGTTCTAAGGGAGTGAACAGAGATACGTGGCACGACAATAATATCGCCGCAATTCTCTCGCTCGTGGAGATGGCCCCTTAACAATGATCGTGAGATGTTGAGCTTGGGAAGTCGACGTCGTCGATTCGAAAATGTTTATATTTTCTATGGCAATGTATAGGGGAGGTTACATTAAGGACTTATGCTCATGGTGTTTGTCTGTGTTTCGGTGTAATAATATATTCTATGTACTTGTTTACAAAAAAAGTATTGTCAGTTATTTAGGTTCAACAAGCTTGTATAGCTTTGCTAAGTTTGACACTACATTATCTCTCAATAGTCCCAACGTCATCTTTCTCACTACCCATCCATTCTTCTTTTATATCATCTACGTCTGGTATACCCACATTACCCACCCACCCATATTAAACTTTACCTTTAACAGGAACTAATTTTGTGCAAACGTTCCCATGTAGTTTGCTACAAGTAGTGGTTCAGTAGCAAAGAGAATAAATAGCTAAATCTACATATTTAGTGCCATGCAACGATATAGCTGTGCAAGAAGGTGCACAGCACAAATATACGAGTTTATAAAACAACATAGCCTCCCGCATAAATTAAAAGGAAAAACTACTTACGCGAGTTTTCTATTAAAAGTTGCCAACTGCTTAGTCAAGATGGCGCTATTATCAAAAATAATGAAGCAAACAGCAAATTGCAAAAAAAAAAGTCCTTTCCACTAATTAATCTTTGATAAAGTTTGTAAGAAAAAAGTTTGTAGCATTATTGTATCTTTTTCTTTAGTACCTTGATAACTCTAGGCAGGAAACAGTCTTCACACTATATTTTTTGAAACTATGACGCTTTCGATCAATATTTTGTATAGAAACGAGATATTTACAATGATTTTTGTACACTATAAGTGTAGGTACTATAAGTTTTGTGTACTTACTATAAGTATATACCGTGTGATCTAAGGTAATCCACACGGTATAAATTCGAAATTATAATTTAGATAAGTAGTTACTTCCTCTTGAGAGTTGGAGAGTTTGAGCTGCAATCTGAACCAAAGTCGAGTGTTTTAATAGAGTTACCTTAATACTGAATTCATAAAACCGTTTTGGTTCATAACTCATTTATTTGTTTGTAAACAACACAACACAGATCAAAGTTATGCTGAGCACTACGTTAAGACACAACATTTCCATTCTATCATACGACCATGCCAAATTGGTACTTCAAATCTGAAACTTGGACTAAACTTCACACATCATTTTGATGCTCTCAAGTTTCGCCTTTCTGGAGTTATCTCTGGATTTAGCGACCCTTTCCATGGTATTTAAATCCTTGTTCCAGGACTGTTTGCGTGTTTTCATGGCAAATTAGGCAGACGGCCTACCGGACCGACTAAGTTGCCAAATAGCTTATGTATTAGGTATCAGAGGGTGGAAATATGGAGGATATTGTAGTTCCTGATATGCACTTACTACATATAAATCGCTTTCACGACATCTGTCTCAATTTTTGAAGCTGAGACAAGATTGAAACTAGATTGTGATGTCAAAATGGCCTGTTTAAAATATTCACCGGTTAGGAGCACTATGGCATTGCATGCATAATTTTTTCTAACATAAAAATGGATTGGTGCACGACCGGATTCGAGCCCACGACATTATTAGAAGGCAGGATCGCTCCCTCTACACCAGCTGTTCATACACTCTGTAATCATTAATATATTAGTAGAAAATATAGGTATAATATAACTAAGTTCTTAGCATAGCATAGCCTCAATCAGGGTAGGAAGAAAAACCTTAAAACTGCACCAATAATAAACATATGAAGCAGAAAAAAAAACTCAAATTAAGCTTCGTACAAATTAGAGTTCCCTATCGTCGCTTCGATATATTTTGAGCTAATTCTTGAGTTGTTAGTTTGAGCAGCAGTTCAAGTGGAAGGGGAGAGCGGGGATAATTAAGCCCTCACATATTTCATGTTGGGTGCAGAGGAAAGTGTTGGAACAAGAACCAGAAAAAAACTCGACAGGGGGTTACAATCATCAGTTTTTTTTAGTAACAGTTCTTTAAACGCACTTAGCCTTATATTATTTTGCAAAAGTTCTATAGGTTCACGGTTGTTTGCACTCTGGGTTTTTTTAAGTAGTTTTCTTACAGTCGACGGTGTAGATGGCCTACCTAGAAAACTCTCCCTTTTCTAATAACGTAAAAATTTAAGGTACTTATAAAAAAAAAGACGCTGGTAATGAATTCCAGTCTACGGCAGTATTATTACCATGCCGATGTCTGCCATCAAGCGGTTTGCTGTGTTACGGTTTGAAAATTGCCGGTTAAATTGCATGATGCTTAATACCTGCATGCCTCAGGTTGACAGACGCAGAGCGGTACATTGTAAGGCACGTATCTAATGAACGTGACCTACGAGGCACTTAACATTAAGAAGGCCATCTGCTTGTTCCATCAGAAAGACGTAAAAAAAGGAGAATCAGGTATCGGATTAAAACCTTGGACCATACTCCAGCACGCCTTAAGTTCTTATATTAATGTGCATTTGGCGTGCTACCCGCGCGCTTAAACACAGATTAGGGTGAACTTATAAACATAATATGCAAGTTTTCTAATGAAACCAACAAAAAAATGTGATTTATTGCGTTGAAAGATTATTAAAGATTGTCGTGATGGAAATAGGACGCATATAATTTAACCTTCAGTGGAGCTTAAGCTTATCAAAGATTTTTAACATAGATTGAGATGAGGGTGTCAACTCATTCCTACGGCTGATATAGCAAGTACAGATTTTTTTGAGAACTTTTTTAACAGAAACATATTTTAGACTAGCTTTATATTTACATAGAGGTGTAGTATTGTATATCACGCTTAATATATCTGTAATTTTGATTCCTCAATAAAAAATCTTTTGTATCAAAGTAACATAAATTACTACGACAAATTTTAAACAATTAAAATGAGCAAATTAAGGATTTTAAGTTTGATAAACAAAATATTCTTTAAACTTCTTCGAAGCATTCTATTTCCAGGGAAAGTTAATATCCATACATTTATACTTTCACATTTAACATTAGTAAAACGTATGTTTTTAAGCAAATGCATTTAACGAATACATTGAAAATGTTAACCCCAATATTCAACCCCTAGAATTATTATCTACCTATGTTTGGTACCAGCTATTATCGTCGCCTTGAATAAGTAAACGTAGCTGTTATATTAAAAAGTGATCGAGTAATAACCATCCCCTCAGCTCAAGACGACATTAAACGACTTTTAATTGCCAGTTTTCCCCGTCTCCCTTTCAAACCCTTTAAGGAACCCTAATAATGGCGTCTGCCTTGTTTACTAGGGAATTACTGATTTCAATGTATTTTATTATTAATTTATAGGGGTTCAGCCTTAAATAACATTTGATTCACTTTTTTGTGTAGAATTTACGAAAAAATAACTCGATAGCTTAATTTTTTACCAATCTTTTACACAAATCTGTTTGTTTTTAAAATTCAAAAATATTTAAATCTGACCAGTCCGAGGTCAGGAACCACACGTTTTATGACTTGCCACCCGGGGTGAGATTACCTTCGACAGCTGGGGCGGCATTTCATGCGCACACCCATAACAGAAAATCATTTCTTTCATGTACAAATTTATTGTTTGCGTAGTTTAGCGATTATTACTCCAAATGCCAAACTTTATGTCTCGTTTTTATATTTTTTTGGAAGTATGATATTTTTTACCTTGTTTATAGCACTTATAATTAATTTATTTTCTGACAAAACCAACAATCCAGTCTCAAGTCTTACCATCTATTCTACAAACTGAGAACCCAAACAGTCAACACAACGGAAATCCTCTGTAACATTGTAATCGGAATGAAAAATGTAAAGTTCAGATTGTAGAAAACATTTTCTCAAACAAAGGAAATTGTATGAAATACAACGGAAAAAACAAAAACATGAAATACAAGGGAATAATTTAAATATAACCATTAATCTGGCTCGTGTACGTTGCTGTCACAATGGTACTGTCGGCAAATATGATTAAAAAATTAGTTTGTTTAAAATCAGATACTAGATAATTATATATATACCTGATGCCTAAAAAGTTCTAGAATTAAATTCTAAAGCTATTCAACGGTTTGCAAACAGTCGTGTATGGAATAGAAACTACTACAAAGTTCTGAGAGGACATCTAACCTAAAACCAAGGTGCTTATCGTAACTTCTCAATGTTCTTGAATGCTATACATTTATTGGTGACCTTTCTAAACATTGTTTAACTAAGTTGATCTGTTGGCTACGTCAGAGGCGCTTCAGCAAGGAAAGTCTAGAACTGATTCAATTTTTTCGCGAGAGACCTAGATTTTTCTTTTTATTGTTCTTTCGATGGCAAGTATTTTCAAAGCAGTAACGAAGTTTCGTATATTTTTATATAATGGTTATAACATTGTAAGATTTCTGTATTTTATAGTTTTCAAACGCAGATTTTTGTTGTGATAATCTATCTAACGATAGAAAATTCATTTATCACCAGTCTGAAGCAGTCTACTGCTAGACATAACATTCCTATATGTTATTAGGAAGAACGATTTTGAGCACTACACGGAATTTAATTCATTTTTAGATTTAATAGACAACGAATCTCAAAGATGAAACGTCTCTATACGTTAGGTGTTTTTATCATTTTTAATTAATTCATCATCAATCATCATAATTCATTCATGTTTGTTTTTTTATCAACTTGCTGATGGAACGAACAAGCACATGGCCCACCTGATGTGAAGTGATTACCATCGTCTATAACAAAGTATTGCCTGGTTAGGAACGTGCCCCACGATATTGCTCAGCGTTTGCCCTGTTTTCGATGGTGATCGAACCCTCCACCTACAGCGCAGAAAGTAGGAGCTGTCACAGTTTGACCACCACTAGACCATCGGTCCGGTTTCCTATTAGTAAAATTTGATTTCATTAGTTTTTTTTTGCAAACGCTACTTAAATTAAACTGCCTTATTAATAGATCGTGGAGATACGTCTCCTGTCTTCCCATTCGTCTCCTAAATAGAAAATTCAAACAACGCTCCCTGATTGAAACAGGCACTCGCCGCCAAATTAAAATCTTAGAGCGCGTGGTTTTGGGGTACACGGGGCTTAGGTTCTGCGAATATTTTGAAACACTGTATCTTACCGTTGTGACGTTTAAATTTAAGGAGAAACCCAGCAGTGGATCTCTTCGAGCTGCTATTGTTTAAATTGAGACTAAGCACGGTCGCGAGGAACTGTCGCTTAGATTCATCTAGATTTAAGACATTTCAAGATAATCCCCGCTGATATTACTGAACAAATACTTTTTACTTTTATTTTTGGCTTTCAATATTAACTGACTTAGTAAATTTTTTCGCAAAATGTTCATAATTCTTCGTAACAGTGTGTATCAAATTAGATTAAGATATACTCACGTTATACGAAATTCTTGCGGCATCATCGCACATAGGGGGTAGGCAGCAGGCACTTTGGGGATGTTATCTAGATTTTGCTTATAACCAAGGGATGCGGGATTGAAGGGGTTGTTAACAAATACTTACAGATAACGATGGTGTTGCTGGAAAATTTATAGAAGCTTACCTGTAAAAGAGAAAATTTTGGTCAGAGTTATAACAGAAATACGTAAAGCTTAAAAACTAAGCTAATCTAAGCACTAGCTCCTCGTAATTAGGCTGGAACAGACAAGAACTGACATCTTGGTTCCCACCTTTTTTATGATCAATAGCTTGGAAAATCCTCTGCTGGAAAATCCTCACTCATTTATAACCCGGAAGGATGATTGTAAGCCTTCTCTATTATGGTAAATAAATACTGACATACATTTGATATAGCGTCATCTAGTCCCTATCTAAGCACAGCTTGTATGGTAACCAGATAACTGATGGAATAATTCAATACAATTTTTTTTAAAGAATACATTACAACACCCAGATACAGAACAAACATCTGTGTTCATCACACAAATTTTTGTTTTCGGTGGGGATAGAACCTACAACCTATAATGAAGGCAAAGCTATTACCAACAGAGCTGTGATGGCTGACAAAGCCGTTACAATTAAATATTTGTGGACATTTTTACACAACATCATCTAGCCCCAAACTAAGCATAGCTTGTACTATGGGAACCAGATGACTGATAGATACTTATATACTTTTTTTTTTGTAAATACACACTTAGAATACAATATAACACCCAGACACAGAACAAACATCTATGTTCATCACACAAATTATTGTTCTCGGTGGGACTCGAACCCACCACCTACAGCGCAGAAGGCTACTACGAACTGAGCTGTGACAATTGGTCCCCATGGTCTATTAATTGTAAAAAATGCACAGCGTCCGCGGGAGTCATCGCAGCTACTGAGTCTCATCTCAACCAACTAGTTTATGCGCCAAATATCTTGCAGTGAATACGAATGAGTTTTTAAGCGGTTGTGGAAGTTTGTAGAGGTTTGTACGGGTTGGTAGGCGTTTGTTGACGACAATTTAGTACATATTCTAATTAATTAAAGTACGTTGGTCGTTAAGTACACTTTGCATGCCTCCCACGTAGGAGTACCTCGCTAAATTGTATATTAATTGTCCAAGATGGAAGTCGAGGAGAATATAAATAATGAAATCGTCTTCATGTAAAATAAGTTTATTTAGAAAAACACATTTTGATATACATAATAAATTAATGAAAAATATTTTTTTGTACACATTGTATCATTAATCGAAGTATATCGTGGAAGGCAAACATACTACCAATTGAGTTGTGAGGATATTTATAACAAACATGCGATCAACACTGAGTATAATTAATAGATAATACGAATGCAAAGACACTAATAGTTAGGTTCAATGACATAGTTGGAACAACCCATGAATGTTTTATAGACTCACATGTCCAAGTTACAAGCTTACGATTTTACTCTCTCTTTTTGTCATTACCCATTGGCAATAGCACTGAAAACCAGCTCTGTAACGTCAAAATATTTCTATATGTTTTTTTTATTTTAAGCTTCGATCATTGATACCCCTAGATGACGGGTCACATACAAAATCATAGCTAAAAGCTGTCCGCGTGAATATATACTTAGACAGCTACATATGTTTACTAACAAAGAGCGAAAACAATTATAAACAGTTTTAAGTTCAACCTTATTACAACCATGTCAGTAATTGTCAAAACAAAATAAGAGCTCACTTCTCAAGTGAGCTCTTATATACCGAGACGGATCGAAGATTTTGAATATTTATTCGTATAGAAGACTAAAGAAACGCGCGCGGCTTTGTGCGCGTGAGGTTATATGAACTTCAACCCCATTGTACCAGTTTGGGGGTTCGATTTCGGGAATTCCTTTCTACCCTTACGCACTAAGACGAACATACCCTAAAAAATTTCAAGTCTCTACGGCCAGTGGTTTAGGCTGTGCGTTGTCTATATATGTCAGTCAGTCAGGACATAGATTATTATAATTGGTATAGGTTGGTACAGTTACTGTTCCAGAAAAAAATATGATAAAGTCATTTTTAGAAAACTCCATCGGTTAAGGGTCTATGGAATTCTCTTCCTGCAAATATCAGATCTGCTATACCTCTCCCTATTTTCAAGAAGCATTTGCTCAATCATTTTTAGGGTTCCATAACCAAAGGGTAAGACGAGACCCTATTACTAAGACTCCGCTGCCTGTCTGCCTGTCCGTTTGTCACCAGGCTGTATCTCATGAACCACGATAGTAAGAGATTGCAAGGCTTGGTACTAAGAGAACAGAGGGGATATCTAACGTGCTTGGGAATTAAAGTGGTGATGTTATTAATTTTTAGCGGCGCGGTTGGAATTACCACACAGTGACTGCCTATGAGAGTATGATTTGGTCTCCCATTCAAATGCTAACCAGGCTGACCGTTACTCTTTGTTTAATTTAAGAACGACCGACTATCGAATCGCTTCCGCTTATAGTCTGGAAGGATTCGCTTATAAGGAAAACGTAGTAAAAGAGGTTTAGTTAAATATTTATTTCAGTACCTAGAATAACAGCTGTACTTGACAGTGATTGCTATAGAAATAAAATTGTTCAAGACGTGCCGAGTCACGCTGTGCTATAGCACTGCTGTTTTTGGATTTTATTATAGATGGTACGGAACCTTTCGTGCGCGAGTCCCACTCGCCCTTGGCCGGTTTTTATTTCAAGTTAATAAGTACTTATTATAATTTTACTTCTATTATCGACTGGACTTCGTGGAAGATATAACAGTAATTGCAGAGTTACAAACATACTTCGGCCATCAAGGCAGCTTACTTGGTAAGGGTCCTTACAACCCTATAGTCCTTAATATTATTGTCTACACTTTGAAAGTCACATGACCTTATTACCACGGCGTCCTTGACAACCAACCCTCCCATTAAAAGTCTTTAATATCCTGCCTAAGCACCTCATTGCTTTTTAAGAGGCTAGGAACCAAATTAATAATATATGTAATTGCGTTTTTGTGAAGCCATTCTCACTCCCATCCGAGATTAATAAAATTTTTATTATACACTTCAAGCTAGGCCGCCATTTTGTTTGCATATAAATTCAAAATGGCGGACATTACGTTACGCGAGATGTCCTTAATGATGGACGATTTAAATATCCAGAATCGCAGATGGAATGATAATTTTTTGAATTTATTTGTAAAGCGATTTGTGTCAAATGTTACAGAAGCAGATGTGAAATTTAAATAATACAGGGTGGAAAAAAACTGCCTCTTTATATATCTATTGGTGCACGACCGGATTTGAACCCATGACTATAGGATCAGAAGGTGGGGTTACTTCCAATAGACCACCGATGCTTTCAAACTGTTGAAAAATAATCATTGAAACAAATTTCTTTTTGATTTATACGCTTTTTTTTAATTAACCTTGTGTTATCTGTGGTCTGCAGAAATCTCTACCACTCATACCAACGTTCGGTCTTCAGGATTTTTAACATCCTACTAATATTATAAACGTGAAAGTTTGTAAGTATGGATGGATGGATGGATGGATGTTTCTTACTCTTTCACGCTCTAACCAGTGGACCGATTTAGATGAAATTTGGAATTAATATAGATTACTATCTATTATCTACCTGGATTAACATATAGGATACTTTTTATCCCGAAAAAATAACGGGAACGGGAAAAAACTGCCACGCAGGCGAAGCTGCGAGCGCCCGCTAGTCCTGTATAAAATCGTTACGTGACCGACTGACAATCAACACACAGCCTCTACGTTGTACTTATTAACCCCCGGCTTAAACGAGGGGTGTTATACGTATGGGGTGTTATTGTGTAGTTCCTTCCTTTGAGGTTTTTACCGCCCGGATCTCACATTGTTTGAGACTGTACCTCGAAAACGGAAACTTCAATTTCGGTCAAAGCGGGTTTGAGAAAACTGATCATTAAGAGGCTTAGATATCTTGTAAGAAATACAGTATTTGTTTTCATGTCAGGGATATTAAAGTTTTTGTAAATTTTTCTGAGTGCCTAGTACTTTAGGCTTTATGCCTAAATCTCATCAGTCAGATCAGTCATCTGGTTCCCATAGTACAAGCTATGCTTAGTTTGGGGCTAGATGGTGTTGTGTAAAAATGTCCTGACATATTATGGATATAGTAGTCCATGGCGGTAGCAGTTTCTAAACAATTTTATGCTATTAAAATTACAGATGTATAAATTTAACAAATGAATTAAATAAATAAACCCATTAGAAGGAATTTAAATAAAAGAAATGCCACGATACTGAACCTCCGATCTCAAGTAGATACGCGTGGTGTGGCGTACAAACTCATACGTAATCTGTGGTGCGTGGTACAACATCGTACATAATCTGTGGACCGTGGGCGGAAGATTGATCATCTTGTATGATGTATGCGTGTGAGGCCCTTAAGTCAAGAAAATATGGATGCGGCATTAAGTCTTCTTATAATTACATCGACTTCTACACACCTAGTTAACTTTAATTCATTTTTTAACGATAAATACAACATAGAAAGAAAAATAATTCTCAGTATGTATTTACGCAAAAATAGCATATAGGTATTCAAGTTATTTACATAAGTTTTTACTTAATGTTGATTTGCTTTGTGTTCATTAAATTGTCAATATTATATACCTCTAAAATTCTCTTAGTTCTATACTTTTTTTACCTTAGCAAAAAAAAATAGGTTGAATACTTATCGGCAATTTTAGGTAGAGGAACTCTTAGCGACCCACACGGAGAAGTTCGTAAGGTTTAAAAATGTTTAAGGGCCCTTAGCGATTAACACAAATAAGATCGTATCTAGTTCAAATAGTATTGTAAAAAATAGATTTAGTAGAAGTTTGAGCTAGTACCTACTAAACATTCAGATCGTTACATAGTTAGAGTGCTACATCACTACCACAATGCCATAAATCCAAAACATTGACATTCTAGCTAAAATTTCATATGCGCATAATTTTATTTACAACCTCGTATCATTGTGAATCTTGTAAATAAAATCTTTTACCGCATCTATAAAACTTATTAATGTGCGCTCATGTTACTGTGGTCATGTAAGTCATCATCATCATCTGATGTCTTTGAGAACAATGATCTTCTAGTGTAGGTATTTTTTATCGACTTGCTAATATATTAAGCTGATGGTCCACCTAATGTTAAGAGGTTTTCCAATCTTACTATATACCATCACTTACTATTATAACATAATATAATAATAATAATAATATTAGTAGTAATAATAATATTAGTATGAAGCCTCATGTGCTTGTTATTTCACCGGAACCCACACACTTCAAACCGGAACATAGCACGAGCATAGTACTTCCCCAGACTAGCCCTTCACTAAGATATCTACTACTAATAAATCGTTTTCATTTGGATTCAAATTGTTAGAGCGCACTGGAAAATACCGCATCTATGTCTAAAAAAAATTTCTAAGTTCCATGGTCACATTAAGCTGCGGTAATGTCACACATAAATTTAAATAGTCTCTAATGAGTTGGATTATGACGTGCTTTAAAAGAGTAAATTAATTTTGAATTGTATGGGTGGTCTGCAATCGATCGTTTAAATCGATTTTAAATCAATATTTCACGGTTTGAGTGGTCATTGAGCTGGACGTACCCGTATCATCATTTACCCGTTTGGTATTTGTGAAAATGCGAGAGAAAAATCTCTAAAATCAAGATCCGATTTATTTTGTTGATTTTTTTTGTATTTGTAGTTATAGCGGCAACAGAAATACATCATCTGTGAAAATTTCAGCTTTCTAACTATCACGGTTCATGAGATACAAACCTGGTGATAGACGGACAGACAGACAGACAGTGGAGCCTTAGTAATAGGGTCCCGTTTTACTCTTTGAGTACGGAACTCTAATAATAAAGAACTTATGTGAAACAGACATTAAAATCATTGATTCTAAAAAGTTAAGTGTTCCATTCTCTCAAACTTCAGTAATTGAATACAGTAGAAATAGCTTACAGGATTAGGCTATTAGCTGAACCATCTGGATTTAGTACTTTTACAGTGTTAAATATAAACGTATAAAGGTTCAGAAAAAAAAGAAATTGCCCCACGACTTTTATATTCACGGTAGATATCCCATTAGATCTCTTAGTACCAAATATTAGCCTACTCAAGATTTGAGGATGTCTAATGGAGGTAGTCAGAGGTACGTCTAGATACATTTGGTACATACCCACACAGTAGTTGGTATTTTATACGAAACAGGTTGCAAGCCTATCGCCGCTGCTAGAATACCGTTTTTTTCACGACTCTGTTCCTTCACCGGTTTAGAGCACTGGTTTATTTATTTATTTGGTTTACCACCGGTTATTACAATGTTCCAAACTTAATATAGTGTAAATGTTATACATTCAAATTGCACAACACCGCATGCATTAAATTGGTACTGTTAGCTGGGATTGCGCACATGTACTTATCGAACAAAAAAATCTATTGGTACTCGTCCGGATCCGAATCCACGACCTTAAGATCAAGGTAACAACAAGTATATTTAATACTCAATCATTGCTGATTTGTAAGTTACGTAGGGGTAAGTTTAAACGTGCAACTTACGGGGTAAGGTAGGCATTAATATCTACACAATGATCGCGTAACTATTGTAAAAGTTTACACCCTTTCGGCGCCCATTACCCCCGTACCAACTCGTTCTAACTTCTAACCAAACAGTCAACAGAGTTATGAAAGTACTAGACAGCATACAAATAAACACTAAGAAGCAAAGGTTTAAGTTTCTTGTCTGTTCTTTCAGTCTCGGCATGGTAGTTGTGATGTCTAGTTGTTTAAATGTTTCAAAATTGATCTACTACTCTCTGACAAGTAGTACCACTCGTATACTGCAAGGAATAGCATTTCACAGGTTCACGAACTTTGAATAAAACACCGTAATGGTCTAAATAAGAAAACCAAACGCACACCTAAAATTAAGCGCTGTATGGTATCAAAGAAACAGACTTTAGCTTAATCAAGAAGAGATAAAATAAGAATTCGAGTAAGGGTAAAGCAAGAACTTTTAAGGAGGCGTTTGAACGACTGAAAGTTAATACTAACTACAAAACAACTAAAATATAGCTTTTAAAGAAAACATGACGAACCTACTTAACAATCAAATTTCGGATAAAATGTCAACAATGTTAAATCTCCTATTTTCCAAGAGAAAGAAAATACTACTTTCGCCACCAATAATAAACATTTGTGTGGTGAGTAAACATACTTGTTCTTAGTCTGTAATTCTGGATGGTATATTGTATTCTAAGTACGTATTAAAAAGGTGCGAAGAATACTTATATTCTACAACTATCTGGTTCCCATAGCACAAGCTTTGCTGGTGTTGTGTGCAGTTTCCACAAAACTTTCTCTATTTATTTATTGATCACCTACTTGATACGCCATCTTGGCATTTTTGAGGTCATAATATTCTGTACTAGTCATGTCTACTAATTCCTAGGTCGGTAAAGCAGCGTGGCCAATAAAGCAAGCGTGCGAACCGGCCATCCGCGCTGAGTCGACACAAAACAAATTACACTTTTGTGCTATTGTGGGCAACACTATTCATTTTATTTTCGAAAGGAATTTCCAATAATAACATCTTCTATACTTCAGGAAGTAAAGGGTTAATTTTCTACCGTGATCCCCTGATAAAGGACTTTGTTTTCAAAAATTCGTGTAAAGGGTTTTGAATTTAATTGCTTTCGAAAAAAGTACAAAATCTATACCAATTATAAGAATCATTCAAAGTCAAAGTCAAAACTCAAAGTCGCTATTTTTTGACAGTTTGCAATGAAAGTCTGTCAAAAATTCGTCACTTGAGACGGGATTAAATTTAAGAGGCCTTTGGGTATTCGGCCGCAAGCCACTGGTTATAAGGACTTTAAATTTTTATGGTATATTTATATTGGTGCGTAGAGGTGTACTAAGAAAGGAGTTTCCGAAATTCAACCCCTAAACAGGTACAGTACAGTGGGGGTTTAAGTTTGTATGTAATTATTTTACGTAAGCGAAGTTGCGCGTATTTCGCTAGTTATAAATGGTGATTACAAGAATTTTTATTCTGACAGATTTACTTATAGACAACGCAGTCTTAAACGGTTGGTCGTGACATGAAAGGGTAGATACTAAGAGCGAACAATAAAGATTATACAATTGTCCATGCATTTCAACTTGTATTTAAATACAAGCTAAATAACCAAATTTTCCGTAGTTAATGTACAAAACACGATTAAATTTGAAACGCTCAGACGATGCCCCAGACGACTATTCATCTTGTTCAATTTCCGTCCTGAACGCAATGAGTATCATTGATTGTATGAGACAACTTAACTGTGTTTTGTACATGCTTGCATCTTTAGCTATTAATACAATGTGCTGATGGAACAAGCAAATGGCCCACCTGATGTTAAGGGGTTACCATAGCCTAAAACAGAGCATTGCCTTGTAAGTCACGTTTTAACTGATTGCAGAGACTTTTAATTTTTAGTGTATTGAGTATGCACTTGGTGCGTAGAGGTGTAGGAGTAGTTTGTATGTAAGTCATTTCACGCGGACGAAGTCGCGCGCGAATCTCTTGTAGGTTTATATTGATAAAACAAAATATTACAGCCATTTAACTTGTTTTAAACAAACTGTCAGCTAAACTTTTCAAACTCCTACAATCGTTACTGCAATGATTATCCAGATCAAACTCAAAAGCACAAAAAAAGCCCCGCCTAAGAACTGCCATCCACAAAACTTTAGCCACAAAAACAAGTAGCACGCCATCTAGCGAGCAATAAAGCGAAGTTAACAAATAAAAAGCTGTTGAAAAAGTGACCAGTCCCGACGGAACCATTGCAATAAACATGTTGTGGAAACTGTCGAGGGGCGATGCGGAACGCGCCACTTTCTATTATTAAAGTGTTGAGTATTTGTTGTTGGTGGAATAAGCAAATGTTCCACCTGATGTTAAGCTGTTTGTGCTCGAAAGTTTGATTTTAGTTATCTGTACCTGAGCTCAATATCAACAATGGATACGAGGGCATCTTTGTACAAATCCGGAATCCGTAAAAAATAATTTACTATTATAATAATAATAATGCTGGACAATCCACACAGCATCATCTAGCCCCAAGCTAAGCACAGCTTGTGTTATGGGTGCTAGATGACTGATATACTTAATACAATACATGACATACATAGATATTTTTTATTATGCATAGAAAATACCCAGAACACCCGGAAGAAATATTTGCAGATCGTACAAACATTTATCCCAAGGCGGGAATCGAAATCGCAACCTCCTGCGTCGCAGGACATTCGCCCGCCGCGCCACATTGGTCGTCAAATGTATTTAAGATAACTATTATTTCATTCATTACGTCAATCAATATATCAATTACATTTAGCTTTATTCTTTCCGTACAAAGGTTACCTGGAAGAGATCGCTTTCAGCAATAAGGTCGCCCATTGTTCAACCAAGCTATGTATATGTCCTGTATTATTTTTCTGTGTGGTTAACAATAAAGAGTTATCTATCTATCTATCTATTATTATTATAGCAACGTACTACCTCGCAGGGCGAACCCGTGGGGTCCCGCCAAAGAATAGGACTTCTCTATCACCTCCCGTGGATGTCGTAAGACTGTGACTAAGGGAAAAACCGGGAAATGGGCAGCAGCATTTCCCGAGTACATAACATCTATACTGCGGTCACCAATCTACCTGCCAAGCGTGGTGACTATGGCAAACCCCCCCCATGCTTCCTAGAAACGTATGGGGGAGGCCTATGTTCAACAGTGGACTTCTACAGGCTGATGATGATGATGGTGATGACTACCTTGCAGGTCACGCACATAAGCAATGTACTTTACGTAGACGTAGTACGTGTTGTATAAGCAAGTTCACGCAGAGTTTCTTTAACTAATCTTGGCCTAAGAGCCCCAATTGATTTTCTTCGGTAGATTGAGTATGAATAGCATAATTCACTTTTCCAACTCACTGGCTCTAATATATCGAGGGGTCATTAAAGAGCTTTGGAAGGTTCTGATTATTACTTCGATTTCAATTGAAATTAGTTATCGCTTATTTTCGTTTCCGCCTTCCCAAATGGCGCTAGATACTGCTGTGTGAATTCTTCATTCTATTTAGTAAGAGAATACCGTTGATGGAGGTGACCCTGTCTTCTGATCCTAATGTCGTGGGTTCGAATCCGGTCGTGCGCTAATGGATTACTGTTCGGAAAAATTATGCGCTAGATATTTGAAGACCGCGGGTAAACTGTGGATGGAGAAGGCTCAAAATGATGATGACTTGTTCAGGCTGCTGATGATGATGATGATATAGGTTTCAACATCAACAGCCTGTAGGAAAGTCTACTGCTGGACACAGGCATCCCCCAGACGCTTCCATGAAGAACGATTTTGAGCCCTTTCCATCTTCCCGCAATCGACTTCCCACGATCCTAACAATGTCGTCAGTCCATCGGGTAGGAGGGCATCCTACGCGTCTTCCGAATCGTGGTCACCATTCAAGAACCTTTATTCACTAGTTGTTGTCGGTTCTACGAGTTACATGGCCTGCCCATTGCCACTACAACTCGCTGAGAGCTGTAACGAAACAGGTCTAAACTAAAAGAATTTATTTCTAAGTACATCCCCAACACGAAACTAATTTAAACACTCGGAAATTCTTTCAAAATCCCCACAGAAGTAAAAACTTGAACTGTTTGATTTTTTTCTTAGTTTCTGCAATATCTACAAGGGAAAATGAGCTTTGTTTTTTACGCGGTATGAGTTAACTTTCGGTACTGAGGCTTCTTAATGTGATTGTATTTTTTATTGCGTTTCATTATTCTTCAGTGACATTTACGTTTAAGTAGCTAAAGAAAGGTAAGAAAATGTTGCTTTACATTATATTTCTCTTTTTATTCATTTCCTGTCCTTTAATAATATTTAATGTGAGTATTTATCATGCACACCTGACATTTTGCGTTGTAGTCTACTTTTCATAAAGCTGGTCCAAAGACAAAGGCAAAAACGCATTTATTCAGTAATATCCGCAGGGATCATCTTGAAACGTCTAAAAGCTAAGTGAATCTAAACACCAGGTTCCTTGTGACGACTTAAAAGAACAGGTAGAAACTTACGGCTGGGTTCCTACCGTTTTTTAATATGATCCTTCTACAAATCAATAATAATGTAAATAATGAAGCTCCAGTGTGGTCCACAACAAAAGAAGATACATGGTAACGTTTTGAGTTACCCTTCAACAGTTTTCTCGGCATGCCGCGCAGTGTAACTTATGTTATCTTTTAGGTGAGGACTATGGATGTGCCTCAGACCTACCCTTAGACCTCTTAAAGGATCCTAAGTACATTTCAAGGAATGACAGCCGTGAACGTATTCAATTTCATTTTAAATATCACTAAAGGAAACTGAAAAAATAAACTTTGTACATTTTCACCTGTATATAAACTTTGAAGTAAGATATACTTTAGCTCTGGGAGTTAAGGCCGTATTTTCTATGGATTATCTCGTAAAATAATGAGGTGTTTCAAGCCTTATTCAGTGTTGTCATCTTAAAATTTTATGAAGCGTTCATTATTTTAGCTTATTAGATTTAAGAGCACGGGCTTTGCTTTGATTATAGAAAAAAAAACAAGTATAAGTTCTATGAAACGACTATGTGTGGGTTAGTCAAGTAGTCAGAGGTAAGTCCAAATAAAACATGCACATACCCACATTTTTCACTAGCAGAATGAGTCCACTGTTAGACACGGGACCTCCATATGTGGGGAGTTTGCCATAGCTACCACGCTCGGCAGGCGAATTGGTGACCGCAGTATTGATGTAAACTCAGGAGACGAACTTATCCCATAGTGTGTTCTCTTAATCGCCTCTTAAAAGATAAACGGGAAGTGATAAAAGGTTCCCTTTTTTGTTGCTTATAAAACAAGCCATTACCAAGCCAACAAAGCCTTACCTAGCAGGTTCGTAACACTACTCTGTGTCCATCAACCTGAGGCATACAGGTGTTAAATCTCATGTGCCTGTAATTTCACCAATACCCTCCAAAACGGAACGCAGCAAGCTCCTTGGCAGCAGAATAAAGCATAGTGGTAGTACTTCCCCGGAAGAGCCCTTCACTACGAAATCTATTAATGTTCCTATTCTAGGCCAGTACCACCAATAAGCGATACGGCAACAAATCGGTAGCATAATGTGCGGTTGCAAAAACCGTCGTATTAGTACACATTGTAAGGTGTGTTTTGGCCCACAGCCAAGCCAACTAGACACATGTCAAACATCAAACATCCTAACGACCTATTTCGTAATATAAATAATAGACCTAGTATTTGCAAGCCTCTATTGTAGTATGACAAAAAACTATTGCTCGGAACCGGGTCAGTAAAATTGTATTGCAACTGTTGTGGAATGTTTGTAGGAATAGAAGAATAGCTGGCTCATTTGGAACTTTCGATTGTTCTCACAGCTTAGTTAGTAGTAGTATCTGAGCTGTAGCTTGTGTGTTGGACCTCCACCGAAGACCAGTATTTTCTGTGATGGACACATATGGTGGTATATTTATACAAAAATAAACATGTAGGTTTTTGTGAATGTGTTGAGTGGTAACCACTAGCTATAATACGATACTACCCTACGTCAATCAACCTCAGGCATACAGGTATTAACACCTTTCAAATTCCTATTTTGACCTGTTTGTATTTGTTGTTTGTTTGTATGTGTTCCTACACATCAATGCGAACTGCTTGACGACAGAAATAGGTACGATTTTAGTACTTTCTAGAGGCCCAATTCTCTTGATTTTTTTGAGCTGAGACGAGATAGAAACAAGAACTTAATTGTCAAAATTGGGCCTGTCTGAAATGTCAGTTTCAAAGAATACCGTTTGGAGATTGACACAATCGTAACTTGAATTTGACGATATTTCGTTATGAGAATTGGGACTCAGGACTAATAAACAACTTTACTATTATATAAATAGTGCATGTATTTAGCGCTGTGTATTGTAAAAACACAAACACGAAACGTTATTCGTAGTTCGGAGTGAACCAGCTGTTTTCCACCTAAGCTAGGTCACAGAGGTTTCATTCGGCACCTGGTGTATGGCCGGAAAATGTACACAAATGAATTTCCAAAGTTGAATGTGTGATATTTCAAAAGGTTTTTATTGTTTTAGACTTTTTGGTGGTATTATTCTACTGAATACAATAGATAGTAAGTTTACACTGTTACGTATTATTTTACAATATAAACTACACTCGCGAGCAATGAATCCGGGTCACTGGCATAAGTCTTTTGTATCGCCGGATTTAGTGTGGACTTGTTTTTTTATACGACTTGCTCATGGACCTTCGATGCACAGATGGTACGATGCAGGACAGTGCATCGTAAGGCGTTGTCCTAATAGAACGCGAATGCGCGATCATCGTAAGTTCGCGCGAATTTTACTCGTACGAACGCGCGATCAAACATATTGAATTTGAATAGGTGTCCTAATTGAAATTCGTGCGAAAACGTCGGCGTGGTACCACGCCGGCGAGATTCGCGTAATCGCCTATTCGCGTTCTATTAGGACACCCAGTTTTTGACGTCGCGCGAACACGCGATGGTCGCATCGCTCGCATCGCGCATTCGCGTTCTATTAGGACAACGCCTAAGGCACGCTTTTAACGTGCGTGGCCTGCGAGGCAATGGGGACCCGTCACAGTTTTTTCTATGAATGCAGTTTTATAGGCCTTGAGAAACTAAAACATAAAATGCAAAATTTTTTTTTCTACGGCCAAAACTGACTAAGTTATGGGCAAAATACCGAACGAGATTCACTCACCGCGCGAACGGAAGCGATGACGTCACAATGGCCCAGCGCTAGCCGCCAAACCACTGCGTGCCCCGCGTTTCTGTTCGCGATACTCGTCCGACACGGAGCGTAACGTCACCAAGTGGTTTGATTAGGTTTTTATTAGAAGGTTGTTATTTTAATATAACAAATGAGTATTAGAAATAAGGTAGATATCGGTTTTGAGCAAGCACAATCCGATAATCTACCTAAAGTTGATACCTTCATGGTATTTGATTATCATAGTAATCATTTAAATTACACAAGCGCTGAAATTCATGGTTGGAAACTTCAGAGGTAAACAAATCTCATTATCAACCTAATCAGAATAACAGGATAATATGTAGGTAGGTACACATACTTGGACTAGCCTATAAAATACCTAAAAGTTTTAGGTTAGTCAGCCAGGGAAGTTGTGTTTGTTGTTCTAACTACCTACGCTGTTATTTTCAACATTGGTATGTAGATAAGTATGTAGAAACTTAAAGGTTTAAAGAAAAATATTATGTAGGTATAAAATAAATAAAATTAGACTTAAATACTTAATTTGACAGGAATGTACCTACCTAAGTTCTTTGGACACGTAATTTAGAGCTATGAATAAACGAAAGCGTTAGGTATGTTAAGTTTAAAATAAGCCCTAAGAATTTAAATTATATTTTGTCGTTGGTTATACCCAGATTTATTTAAAAATTATACAATAAATTCAAGGTCAGGAATACAATACAGGAATGCAATTCTTCCTTCTTCAATCTAAGCATTCCTCCCACAAGCCTATACTTGACATAGTTCTCCATATGATGACCGATGTGGCGCGGCTGGCGAATGTCCGCCTGCGACGCGGAGGTTGCGGGTTCGATTCCCGCCTTGGGAATCTCGAAACCTGCCTCCGGCAGGTTATACAGAAGACCGAAGAGTATAACCAGCCACTTTGTTTAGCGTTTGTGGACTATGAAAAAGCCTTCGATTCAGTCGAAACCTGGGCAGTGTTACGGTCACTCCAGCGGTGTCAAATTGACTATCGGTACATCGAAGTGTTGAAAGGCCTATATAGTAATGCCACCATGACTATCCGACTCCAGGACCAGAGTACAAATCCTATCCAGTTGCAAAAAGGAGTGAGACAGGGAGATGTAATTTCTCCGAAACTGTTCACGTCTGCACTGGAGGATATTTTCAAGCTCGTGTCCTGGAATAGGTATGGCATCAATATCAATGGCGAACACTTAAGTCACCTTCGATTTGCCGACGATATAGTCATAATGGCGGAATCGCTGGAAAACCTAGAAACAATGCTTAGAGACCTCAATATTGTCTCCCAACAGGTGGGTCTTAAAATGAATATGAGTAAGACGAAACTTATGTCAAATGCTCATGTCGCACCCGTACCGGTATATGTTGGAGGTCAGCCGACGAATCCAACTCGGATGGGCAGCGTTCGGGAAATTACGGCACATCTTCTCGTCACAGTTACCGCAAAGCCTCAAGACGAAAGTCTATAATCAGTGTGTGTTACCAGTGATGACTTATGGTCACTGAGACGTGGTCGCTAACTATTGGTCTCATACACAAGCTTAAAGTCGCACAACGAGCTATGGAGAGAGCGATGCTGGGAGTTTCACTGCGAGGTAGAATCAGAAATGAGGAAATCCGTAGAAGAACCAAGGTCACCGACAGCTCTCAGAATCAGCAAGTTAAAGTGGCAGTGGGCAGGCCATAAAGCTCGTAGAACCGACAACCGTTGGGGAATAAAGGTTCTCGAATGGCGACCACAAACCGGAAGACGAAGCGTAGGACGTCCTCCTACCCGATGGACTGACGACATTGTTAGGACCGCGGGAAGTCGATGGATGGAAAGGGCTCAGAATCGTTCTTCCTGGAAACGTGTGGGGGAGGCCTATGTCCAGCAGTGGACTTCTACAGGCTGATGATGATGATGATGAGATAGATATAGGTATATTCCCCAAGACGGAAATATTCCTCTATATTCCCAAAATGATCCCCGATATCCCGGGAAACTTGTGGGATATTCCCGCATTGGGGAATATTACCGGGAACGGCACATTTTATTGTAGTTAGACCTGAGTACGACCCTGGTTTTAACCCGACTACCGAGGAAGGGTTATTAGAAACTTCACTACTTACATTTTTTATCATTTACTTACTTATTGAAATATACCTAGTAGGTACGACCCTGTATTTTTCTTTAACATTCGTAAACAAGCTTTACTAAGCTACCTACGCACCTGTTTACCACACGAGTAATGACTGAGGATCATTTTGATGTAAGTAGGTAACTCCATAATATACCAACTATGATAATAGTTACATCAAAATGATCCTCGCAACAAAATCTTGAAGTTTGGCACGAAAGCGGAATTTTGTCATCCCTCTTCATGATAGTGCACCATTTTTTGCGCACTTTCGGGACCTTTGGCACATTGAAAAATAGTTTTTTAGGTGTACTAACTGAAGTATTAGTACACTTCGGTACTATACAGTACTTATAGTTCGGCATATTCACGTAAAAACCACAACACGACCCGCGCAGATCGAGTGAACTCTAATAAATGAATTGCGGAGAGCGCGCCCGCGGGCGGAAAAGATATCGTGACGTCACATGAGCTATTCGGCCGCCCCGCGGTTGACTGGTACAAAATGTGTAATATCTTCGCAACCAATGGAACGATTTCAATGATTTAAAAAGTATCGTACCTAAACGAGTAAAAGGAACACCATTACATAGATAATATATGCATTTTCCGACTTGGTACGGGAGCTCATTCTTAGGTGAAGGTGATGGTTACCCCTAAACATCAGGTATTAAACCCACCTATGTCATTAGCAAGTTGTTCAAAAAACAGACTATTACATAGGTAGATAGATACTGTCATAGAGCTTATAAAAGGCTTTTTGTACAAGACCGAGTGGCACGATATACTACAGACTTTCTATAATTTATTTAACGACACAAGCAAAGCCAACAATCTTATTACCGGGAGTTTACGAAATGAAAAGTCCCATTTTTTTTTAAACCTTTGCTTCTGGGTAACTACGTAAACAAGTAAAATGGGTTGCTAAATGAAGACAAAGAGAACAGTACATCGCATAAAAGCCTGGGAAAAGTGACAAAAATGAGATTCGACGTATACCCCAGGTTCAACTTTTTACAATGAAATGTTTGTGTAGGGAAAGTTTTGTGCATGGAATTGAGGAAAAGTTAGGGAATAGAATAAGAATAAGGTTGTAAAGAATGTACGAAGTGTAGCTAAAGCAAACTTTATTTTTAGAGTGGAAAATTTATTATATCAGCTATCTGGTCTTATAGCTAGTACAAAGTAGGTACCTTTGCTTAGATTGGAACTAGATAGCCCAATGATATTAAATATAAATATAGAAATAAACTTTTGATGTAAGATTTTGTAATTATTTCATTCAATAAAAAATCATGAAATACATTATTACGTTAAAAAGGCACCGAGTGTACGAAACCTGGCTAAATAAAACTACATTTTTAGGAGTGTAACATGTATTCTATCAGCTATCTGGTCGTATAGTATTATAAGCGATGCATAGTTTAGGACTAGATAGTGCTGTTTGTGATGTACAGAAATAAACGGTGGCGAGGTATATTCAATAAAGAATTTTAGATTTATTTATGAAAAACGTAATTACCCCGGTCGTAGAGATAAGCTATTTCTAGGGTGTATTCGTTTTAATTAATTTAATAGTTAAGTATTTTAAATTCAACCCTTATAGAGGTAAATCAGCGGGAGTTGAAGTTTGTATAAAAACCTTTACGCAAACAATTTCGCGCGATTACTAATTTAATTTTCCTTATCAATTACTTGTTATAAACACAACCGTCCCGCACCGTAACCAAACACCAAATGACTGTAAGAATCCACCCGAGTTTCAATTTATTACCAAGAGATGGCGTTGAATGTATGAATGAATTGAAAGTTAGATTACACAATTTAAATTCCCCCTTCATGCAAAACAGGCAAAGATGAGGTCTGGGGAGGGAATATATTATATGGGGGTAAAATATTTACCTCGTGGGACTTCGAGAAGTGTGCTCAGCGAGGCGTAGCGAAATCTTAATGGATTATACTATGATTGGGCTACTCGACTTACCTGCAAGCAGTCATGTGCAAGTTTTTAGAGATTGTTTCCTATCGGCTCGGGATTATTTTATCTCTTTGAAAAAAGACCAATTAATGAGACTTAAATATATAAATATACACACAGTTTTATATACAGTTCGTGGTCTCAGTATAGAATAGGAATGACTCCATCATCTCCAGATTAAAGGTAAAGGTTGTCTGGAAGATATCGCTTTCAGTGATAAGGCCGCCTATTGTACTTTATTCGTTTACGCCTAGATGCATAATGTATCCTTGTGTACAATAAAGTGTTATCTATCTATCGAATTATTGAAGATCGAATCCACAACCTAACGGAGAGCAGATAGGATACATGCATCTGAAACAATTTAATTTCAGCAGACACGCCTAATCCAATGCTGTTTTTTTTACCCTTTTCATCGACGTACCCACTCAGCTTTGCAATCGATTAGCCGAATGAATATTTCAGTTTCAAAAGGGTTGTGTTGAGGATTAAGGTGTTATTTTTGTTGCTTTTAAATTTTATGATTGTTTTGTTGATTGGGATAAATCTTGTGGTATGACTAGTTACGGAACTAAGTTTTTTTTATTTTTTATTTAATTGCTAATGGAAGAACATAACAAAACATTACATTGCAAGACACGAACGTGCCCTATAATGCACTCCTCTGCGTTCATCAACCTGAGGGATGTTAAGCCTGTAATTTCGCCGGTACCCACACCGTTCAAATCGGAACACAGCAAGCTGCTTGACGGCAGAAATAGGCATGATGGTAGTACTTCGCCTACTACTACTCAAAAGACTCTCTACTACTACACAAGTAAAGATTTAAAAAAAAAACATGATTCAGTGCTTACAAGTGTAATCTTATTAGGACAGAGAAGCCAAGGAATAGTTAAACCATGTAAAGAGTTGTAAACTATTCAGGTGACTTTTTTTATTCGTATTTTTTTTTTTAGTAGATTACGGGTATGGTCCACCTAATATTGATTAGTGTTTACGATAGCAGAGGTCAGTAGGTATTATTTTGATAATTGTTTCTGAGATACGATAAAAATGGTGTGTAACGTGAGCTATTATTTGCAAGGATTTTATTGACTTTATAGTTTAGCTTAGATTATCTCTGAAACTATCTCTTTATATCTTTCTGTGCTAACAAGGTGCCAAAAAAACGAGTGTGCTTTAGACTACACGACTGAAGTAAAACTTCTATAATATACGAAACGTAATTGGCTATGAGAGAAAGAGAGAAAGAACAGTGCTTTCATGCCCCCTCCACGGTAGTGTTAAACGTTTAACGCAACCTTGTTGGAAGTCGCATTAGAAGTATTACTTCAAAATCTATCCCGTTCTGTCAAATAAAAACTTAATGCTAATGGGCATCTTAGCCCGACTGGAAACGTATGGCCTATGCCCAGCTGAGGCCTTCTACAGGCTATTGATATGTGATGTGACCCCATGAACGGGTACAGCAAGGGTTGTGTGAAAATAACTTCGCGGAACCGAAATCGCGTTTCGCTATTACCAAATATCGAAGTATGTATAATTTAGAGCAGTCATTCCCAAAGTGGTCCAGGTGGACCCCCAGGGTTCCACGGGAGACTCGACGAGGGTCTAAGTTGAACGTGACAAAAAATGGGGGTCTACAATCGTAAGCAGGGGTGCATGAAAATTAATTTTGGTTTCGATAGTGAAGAACTAAAATGTTGGCTTGTTATTTTAAATAATATGATACCTAAATTAAACCGTCTCATTAAGACCTTTTATAAATAAATTGAGAAAAAAAGGGATAGTTGGGTCTGAGCCGAACTGGGAGTCGAACCCAGACCATGTCGGTATCGCGCCGAGATTTAGAAATTGGTAGTAATGTAGATGCAGGGGGTCCACCGGATCCAGCAAAATTTTGAAAGTGGTCTATGAAACAAAAGAGTCTGGGAACCACTGATTTAGAGCAATGATTCGTTCATACAAACATGTTTCACACACACAAATAGGCCAAAGCTACAAACTATACAAGTGCTAAAAAGTTTCACACCACGCTGTTTCAATTTCACCTAAAGTCTTACAATGAAGCTAATTACCGTAACTTTTTTATAATAGTACGTGAATTATGCAAAACGTTTGCACTCTTTCATTACGAAATTGGAGTTTTAATAGCGTTTTTTTAGGTAAAAATGAAATTTTTTGATGTTTTAGTTACTTTTATTTTATGATGTATTTTAGCTGAAAATAAGACTGGACGTTTTTTTTTATTGTTGCTTGAACTATTTCAATCTCTTACTAGTTGGTAAAATTAAACAGAAATAGGGCAATAGGTTAAAATTTAATATGCTTCCTACCTTTTTAAGTGTAATAAAAAAAATAGCATCACGACTTTAATTCACAAGCACGGTGGATATCCGTCCAGATAAGTACATTTTGGTACATACACCCACATTTTGCAGTAGTTGATATTATTAACAGTGACACCTATATGAAGACTATTTTTTTTGTGACTTGCTGATGGAGCAAGCATTTAGCCCACCTGATGTTAAGTGGTTGCTATTACCTATAATAGAGCATTACCTAGCACTTGAAGTTTATATGAAAATAGCTTTACGCGGACGAAGTCGCGCGCGTTTCGCTATAATTATAGCTACCTTTTAATAAAAAAAGAAGTACAATAAAAAAACTTAGATAGTACCTACTGCTTACAAAACTTTCACAGACCAAGATCTACAAGAAATACATTGTACCAGGCGCCCAGAAGTAGCAAGTAGTCACATAAATCTCAAAACCGCTCTCTGTGCTTTAAAGCGCTTGAAAGAAAACCTACTGAAATGACTTAGACTAGGTTAAAATATAGAATGGGTAGAAATGCTCTCGTTTTCTTGTACTAAGATTTTTCGAGATATGTGACGATTCAGTGATAAAATAAAAGTAAAATCGTCAATCAAGTTTAAAGTTAAAACTTTAAATTTGATTTTCCACAAGTAGCATTTTGATATGTGACGATTCAGTGATAAAATAAAAGTAAAATCGTCAATCAAGTTTAAAGTTTAAAGTTAAAACTTTAAACTTGATTTTCCACAAGTAGCATTTTGGCGCTTTAGCATTTTTTCCTTTCCACTGACGAAATATTAGTGGTAGTTTTTACACAACATCATCTAGTCCCAAACTAAGTAAGTACAGCTGTATATATTGAGCAAAAAAACGAATTGTAAGTATTCTAGTGCATTTGAGTGTACATTCGTAGCTTATCTGACAAGCATTATGTCTCTTTTAAAGCGTCATACACAAACACAAGCGAATCGCGCGCAACTTCATCCGCGTAAGTTATTTTCATTCAAACTGCAACCCTCACTGTACCCTGTGAAGGGTTGAATTTCGGAATATTCTTTTTTAGTACACCTCTACACACCAAGAGGAATAAAAGAAATTCATTTCAAATCTCTACGACCAGTGGTTTAGGTTATGCGTTGTTTATATGTCAGTCAGTCAGGACAAAGATTCTTATAATGGGTATAAATGTGGAAACCCGAGGTTAACCTACCTACTCTTTTAAGAAACTTGCATTTTATGTTTGCATAATTCCTGAAATTAAACAGTCTCGTCACGTAGCATTGAGACTGCGATGACGTCATGCCGCGTCACGAATTAATTCCGACTGACTAATCCTATTGTTGACTGGCAAATTAGCAAAAACCTACTTTTCTAAGGAAAATCTTTGTTTTAAACGCGGTTTTTGCACATTTTAAAACTGTGCGGTTACTTACTCATCCAAAATTCTTATTTGAACTATTATGACTAAGTTTATGACCATTGTTTGTTTAACTAGATATCAGCTTTCTTAAATCGCCTCATCTTCATGTTTGGCTTCACAGCTCAGTTGGTAGTAGTTCTGCCTTCTGTGCTGTAGGTTGTGTGTTCGATCCCCACTGAGATCAAACATTTGTGTGATGGATATAGATGTTTGTTCCCTGTCTGGGTGTTATATTGTATTCTACATATTTACAAAAAAGTCACGTAACCTACAATAACACTGCTCTGCGTCCATCAATCTGAGGCATACAGGTGTTAAGCCTCACGTGCCTGTAATTTCAGCGGCACCCACACCCTTCAAACCGGAACACAACAAACTGCTTGGCGGCAGAAATAGCCATGGTGGTAGTACTTCCCCGGACGAGCTCTCCACTAAGAGTTCTATACTTATATTAGTACAACCCTCTTAAATCCTTGGATAGCCAAAAAAAAAACATAAATAATAAAAATGGAGTGCGCTTGTTAAAAGCTAATATCAGCGGTCAAATATTAAAACAAGCTACTTTGAGTTTGGCCTAAACTCTAAAGTTTACCAACTGTTATCATAAGCCGAGTTTACGACCCGTAAAAACATACCGTTAAAACACGTTAAGTTATTTTAAGAAGAAAATTACCAACAAAAAGAAATTTCACGTTACAGCCTCACTACATCCAACAATGTTACAAGAAAACTTTGTAAACAACCGTAATCTAGACCTTAGTAAAATGAGGCACTGCGAAAAAGCATTAAATTTGATTTGACACGATTTGACACGAAATTTAAGAAATCTACTTATTTCATTTACTAGCTGCCGTTTTTTTCCCGTTCCCGTTATTTTTTCGGGATAAAAAGTAGCCTATATGTTAATCCAAGTTATAATCTATGTTTATTCCAAATTTCATCCAAAACGGTCTACTGGTTAGAGCGTGAAAGAGTAACAAACATCCATCCATCCATCCATACATCCATCCATTCTTACAAACTTTCGCGTTTATAATATTAGAGCTCTTTGTGAAAGGCTCATCCGGGGAAGTACCACCACCATGCCTTTTTCTGCTGCCAAGCAGCTTGCTGTGTTCCGGTTCGGTGTCGGTGAAATTACAGGCATATGAGGCTAACACCGTAACACCTGTATGCCTCAGATTGATGAACGCTGAGCAGAGTGCATGGTAGGGCACGTTCCTCACGAATACTTTGTTATAGTCGATGGCAACCACTTAACATCAGGTGGGCCGTCTTCTTGTTTAAGCAAGTTATATAAAAAAAGCTATCTGGCTACCACAGTACAAGCTTTGCTTCGTTTGAGGCTAGAAAGCTTTGTGATAATGCGTTCCAATAACTATTTATTTAATTAATTAATTGATAAGATAAAAAAAAAATTGATTAGTGAGTTACCACTTAACATCAGGTGGGCCATATGCTTGTTTCACTAACACTAGCATAAAATAATAAATAAATAAATAAATAATGCTGAACAATCCACAGAGCATCATCTAGCCCCAAGCTAAGCAGAGCTTGTGTTATGGGTACTAGATGACTGATATACTTAATACAATACTATATTACATACATAGATATTTTTTATTATACATAGAAAATACCCAGAACACTCGGAATAAATATTTGCAGATCGTACAAACATTTATCCCAAGGCGGGAATCGAGCCCGCAACCTCCTGCGTCGCAGGCGGACAATCGCCCGCCGCGCCACATCGGTCGTCAAAGACTTTATTCTGATAAAAAATTCTCAGTTTAAGAACAGAATAACATCATCAAATGGAGCCTGTTCGCAGTGCATTTTTGAACACGCAAACTAATAAAAAAGTAAACTTACCTGCAAAATTTCTCGCAGCACATATCCTCGCCTCCAAAACGATCACTAACAAAACCACTAGCATTAGTCTTTTTAAACTATTTAAGCACCATCTAACTTTATTAAACCTAGCACTACCGAATGTCGTTTGAAAACTATCCTTAAAGTCATTTGTACAAGAGCTACTTTTCCTTTTGTCTTTGTCGAAGACATTTCTTTTGAAGGCGCCTCTGTCTTCTAGTTTGAGGTCACATTTGAGGTGTTGTAACCGGTGTTCGTACGACACGGTTTTTTCTAGTGGCTCCAGTTCTTGGCCAGCCATCGCGTGACCCGTAATTGGATCGTGGTTCTTCATTGTTTTTGATCAATTTGTCGGTTCATCTTGAGAGTGCATCTGTAACAAAAAAAATTAAGTTAATTTATATAAAATTAATCAAGTTTTACTCATAGTTATTTTAAAATAATATTTGTGTGATAAACACAGATTATATCACCTCTCAATTTCCCAAAAAAAAACTGCTTTGTTATAATTATGAACGTAATACATCCTACAACACTAAATACGGTCCAATATCCTAAAGGCTGTCCAATAAGGTAGTCAGAAACTAACAAAAAGTATATAGGTAAGTAATTATCACCTAAGACCGTTTCTTAAACGTCTTTGTTACAAACATGTTACTCACTAACTAACCGTTGTTGACACGACACTTATAAGTAGGTAATAATAAGTAGTAATATTTAGGTATTCAGTAAGTATATTTTGTTGTGTGTGGTATTTTTTAATTTTTTATTATTGGTATATATAGAATAATAATATATGGCACATATCGATAAATAAAAAATTACGAACTTTTAAAACTTGTTCGAGGATGTTAGGTGAGGTGATTTCAAAGTTTACTCATAATTTTACAAATATTTTAGTGAGTTTAATAACTCGTTTTAAAGTTTGCCGTTCAACTTAATTAGTCTGGCCAAATATTTACATTATAATTTCGAAATATTTTATAAAACACATACCCCAAAAATGTAATCCATCAATTAAACCTACGATGATATATCTGTTGTCTTTTTTCGTTGACATAAAACTGACAATGACAAGAATAGTGTAGTATTTTTTAAACTTTCGCGATTGGAACACATATTGTACACTTATAATGCACGGGTATTTATCGCGTATAAGCTTATTTATTTATTTTCCCGACGTAACGGCTATGTTGCAATAGTCGTGGTCGCGGGCAGAGTCAACCCGCGACCACGTACGACTATTATAAATAACTAAGTGGAAATAAAATAAATAAACAAAACAAGGTAATACGCGATAAATACCCGTGTAATATAAGAATAGTGTAATAAGTTAGGTACTAGAAACTGCCCGTAAGTATGCACTTGTCTTACCCATTCGTAAAAGATAGCATTAGTTTGATATATATAGGTATATAGCAGAAAATGTGTAAGAATATTTACAGTAGGTATGTAACAATTTATAAGAATCTTTCTTCCGACTTTAACTGACTGACATATAGACAACGCACAGCCTAAGCCGCCAAGGTCGGAAAAACTTAAAATTTTCAGGGTAGTAGTAATAGAGCTCTTAGTGAAAGGTGAAGTACTACCACCATGCCTATTTCTGCCGTCAAGCAGCTTGCTGTGTTCCAGTTTGAAGGATGTGGGTGCCGGTGTAATTACAGGCACACGAGCCTTAACACCTGTATAAGGTTGATGGACACCGATTAGTGCATTGTAGGGCACTTTAATGAGCGTGACCTGCAAGGCAATGCTTTTTATAAGTACTAGTAACCACTTATCATCAAGTGGGCCCTCTGCTCGTTCCATCTGCAAGTCACATGAAAAAAGGGTATATTTATTCTAGATGCGTGGACGGGTCACTAAAAAACCATTATAAATTTTATTCTCTAAATCGGTTACAGTGGGGGATGAATATTAATTTAAGTGAACGAAGTCACGCGCATTTCCTCTAGCACGCAATAAAATAATATAATAAATACACAAGTTACACCTTATTTTAAAACTAAATCAATAACTCGACTTGAGAATAAAACAAACTGCAGAAAACGACAATTTAATAGGGTAAACGTACCAATAACCGGCCTCGATAAATTAACTCGAAAAAAGAGAAGGTAATATTGGCGCGAAAATAAGCGCAAAACATGGAACGTTGCCGACAATCTAATAAGCAATTCATCAAGAGATGTGACAGTATGTTATCGTGTGGCCCGCGCCACAGCCAAAACGCAAACGGCTGGGCCTTTCAAAGTCTAATACCTTCTATGCTAAGTGTTAGTTTCACTCGACTAAGCCTATAAAAACGAACAATAAACTTTAGGCTTTGATTGCATACAACAACTTCCTAAGAAACATTACTTACTACAAGTTTTACACTAAAAATGTTGTAAATCACTGTTTGTAAGATACTCAATGGTAAAGTACTATATTTAAGTAAAGTAAAAAGGACTTTGCATCTATTGTAGATGTTTTATATAGCGTCAGGGCAAGTTATTCACTCATTTACAGGACGCTGGTAGTGCCGTAAAATTACTTAATTTAGATTTAGAGCTTATTTAGATAAAAAATGCATAAACTCCGAACAAATACGTACATAAGTTACTTAGCAGTGTTCTCTGTGTAGTATTAGAAATAAAGAGTACATATTTTAATAGTTACTATAAAACGAAATATTATTTTACTATCTTAAAAGACAGCCTCTCGCGCCGCCGTCTCACAGTCGTCGCAAATACTGAATGAAACCTATATAGAATAATACTGATATACAAAAACATTTTACTATAAATGATGTCCTTGCGGTATACAGTGGTCATTTTGAAGTCAGTCAGTTGTCATCTGCTGGCAGAGAGTACACCGAATTCGTCACAAGAATTAGGTATTTGATCACTAGCAAACTACCTAATAATAATGATAAATCATCTGGCCACAAACGCAACGACCACCCATAACCACAAACTGTATGGAGTGAACTAGTTATGTACTTTGGCCTATACCTACTTGACTTCCCAAATGGGGAATGTATTGGGTATATGAAAATAAAGAAATCTTACTGGTTAATAAACTAATATAATTTAGTGATTGATTTGAATCAAAATCAGAACTTAGATTTATTAGGTTCAAGTACTTCTTTGGCTGCCATGATTTCAAATTACAGAACAAACTAGCAGCCTACCTGATGTTGAATAGTAACATCTACTTATAACAAGCACACTCACTGAGCTTGTCCTCCGAGAACGTGCCTTTTATTGTATTGCACTGCATGCATTACTCCGAGACACAAAAGTGGGCACACACACGCACTTAAAATGCAGGTAGTGGGAACGGGCTGTGGGGATATGAGGGATGATGCAACGACTGAGCTCAGGTTGAATTTTTTTTTTTTTTCAAATCTATCAGTCACATCGATTTGCTAAAATTTGTAAAAAAATTGATTTGATAAAATTTGTCTGTTCTTCGAAGTTTGGTCACGTGAAACAGAAAGCTAGGTAACTTTAAGACGATTCAAAGTAACTAGGGCACTAATGAATAAGCCCTTTTTAATTTGCTTTTGAAATTATCTGAGTGAACGTGCTGTTTCTAAAGTTCTAGCAGTAGTTTCTATAGCGTCCCCTTGACTCCCCAAGTAGGGGACGCATTGAATTCACCTGCGTCCTACTGACGTAAGATAAAGAACTAGCGAGATGAACTTGTTCCATAATCCGGATTAGACTGGTCTAGACTGGTATAGGCACTAGACTACTAATGAGGCGGCTTTGTTCGAGACTTGCTACCTTTTTACGATGTACTTCAACGATGAAGTTGTAATGAGTTTATGGAAATTTAGGTACCTGTGGTTGCTTAGTGTGCTTACAGTGTATTTTACGACAGTAATCTGACCTCACAGCTCAGCTGGTCAGCACTGCCTTCAGATGTGTTGTTAGACTAAAACGAACCAATTAATACAAGATGTTTATACTCCTAAACCAAAGCGATATTTAAGCTGTAGAACCGGTTATAAATGGGTTTTAGTCTAAAATTAAGTACTCTACTCTACATTGATTAAGATAATGTAGTCGGAGGAGCTCTTTGTGAAGTAGCTCACCCAGGGAAGTACTACCACTGAACATATTTATGCCGCGAAGCATTGCTCGCATTGCTGTTTCGGTTTGAAGGCTGTGGGTGCCGGAGAAATTAATATCAATATGCCTCAGTTTGGTGCAGGAGAGTGCATCGCGGGGCACATACCTTATGTTCGTGACCTACAAGGCAGTACTCTGTTATCGGTAATAGTTACTTAACATCAGGTGGGCTATGTTCTTGTTCCACCAGCTGTAGAACAAAAAATATATAGAAAGAAAATAACAATAACAACATGCCTTTAATTTTTTTTTGGGTAAAGCTGTGTTCTTGAGCTGAATTTTAAGTTTTAAATCGACTTCAAAAGAGGAGGTCTCAATTCGAATGTATTTTAGTCTGTTGTTGTGTTTGTTACCTACCTCAGAATTTTCGACTGGGTGAACTGATTTTGATGATTCTTTTTTTTATTTAAAAGGTGGTGCTTCCCGGGTGGTCCCATTTGGTCCATTTCTGACAATGGCATCCACGAGAAAACCATATATCCACACAAGTTTTTTAAACTTAATTATGTGTATCATTTTTGGTGATCGAAAATAAATAAAGAGATAAAAGATAGATAGTTTCACAAGAGTGATACGATCAACTATCTGTATAGACAACAATATAGAATGCATGGGCTAGCTGCAGGGTCCAGTGGACCACAGGTGTGCCAATCTACGCCCAAAGCTTCGTCATTAATCTTACGTGCCATCCTTTCCCCGGGATATTACCTAGGTGGCGCTTGTGGAGGGATTGGGATTGCCACACCATTTTTTATGGATTACATATTTTTTATGTACGGCATAATATAAATTTTTAACTGGTAAATATAAGCTATAGAGATATATACAACGGATAACTCGTTTTTTTTTTTTTTTTTTTTTGTGGCATCTGTCCGTCTTGCGGACAATTTTGCCAATGTCAAGTGGGTTAAATAAATTCTTTTTAGTCAAGTCGAGTCGGTAAAAAAAGTAAAGTCAGCCGTCATCGGTTTTGAAGAAAAAGATGGCGCTTTTCTTCAAAACCAAAGGGAAACATTTTCGTTCAAATCAGAATGCCTCATAACACACTTTCATTTCAATTGTTCACACTTGTGCTAAGACCTCACGTAATGATGGTTAAAATACCACCAAAATTACCCATCAGAATTTAAAATAATACTAGAAAAACAATTAAATTGAAAATACAATGTTGCTTCCAAAGATCACAGAAAACGAATCCCGAGCTGAGGCGATATTGAAACTAGATTGTCAAAGTTGAGCCTGTCTAAAATGTCAAAAATAAAAGAGTTTAGATGTTTGTGGCTCAATCACGCTCTACAGGACCGATTTCGATGAAGCTCGGAAGAAATATAGTTCATAACCTAGATTAATATATGGGCTACTTTTTTTTATACAACTTTCTGATGGAACAGGCCGAGAGAAGGCAGAGCTACTACCGACTGAGCTGTGACAGCGTTGTATATATGTATTGTGTAAGTATACACATGTATTGTATACAATAGGTAACAAGGTATGTTCATATCTTAGAATGTATACTAGAGGGTTCAGTAGCTAGAATTCAGAATTCAGTAGGTGGGTATTTAGAATTGTGTAGCTTTTTATTGGTGTTTTAGACATGCTTTGCATATGAAGACATGCAATGATATCCACCATAAAAGTAGGGTGAACGTACTTCATTATAAACCAGGGGGCCTATTCTCGCTCTTTAGAGATTAAATCGAATTCAATATTTTGGATAGAAACGGGATATTTACCATGATTGCAACAACTGTGTGTTGCATGCAACTGTGCCGAAATATCGGGAAAATCGTTTCTATCCAAAATATTGATCAAAACCATGATAGTTTAAAAAGTTAAATCAAATTCGTTCTCAAAATCATGAAAAAGATATGTTCACTCAATTTATGGAGTATTTGCCCTTTAACTATTTATCGTAACATTTTGACACCATTTGGAAGGTATTTATGTTGGATGCTGATGATACTTTTCATCCGATATGTACGACATTTTCGCATGAATATTTATCGAGTGCTTCGGAATAGGACTCCAGTTCATATTATCAGCTATTCTTATTCGTAGCTTGCGTGAAGTGAGCCAGTATTCGGACTACTGCCAAGATTATATCCACGTATCCACAATATTTTCATGCTAACGACCGTGAATTTGTTCCTGTGTCAGCAGGGGTCCAGTGAAAGATCGTAACATAACTGAAAATTGTTTTAACCCCTCGAGGGATGTCTGAGACTTGGACAGTTAGTACCCTGGGATCCTTTGCAGGTGTTATGAGTTATTGTCTTGTTTTGTGAGTTTGTGTTGCGGAAATTCGGAAATGAATTCGGTTGCAATTGTTGCAAAGCTTTGAGATATGTTTTGAATAACTTTTTTCTTGTTAGGGTTCCGTACCGAAAGAGTAAAACGGGACCCTATTACTAAGACTCCGCTGTCTGTCTGACCGTCTGTCACCAAGCTGTATCTCATGAACCGTGATAGTAAGAGAGTTAAAACTTTCAAAGATTATGTATTTCTGAAACCGCTATAACAACAAATACTAAAAAACAGAATAAAATAAATATTTAAGGGGGCTCTTATGCAACAAACGTGATTTTTTGCCGGTTTATTATAGACAATGGTACGGAACCCTTCGAGCGCGAGTCTGACTCGCACTTAGCTGGTTTTTTGTACGAATTGCTGATGTAACAAGCAAATGACCTGATGTACAGGAAGATCCACTCATACTCATTAGTCTAACGTAACGTTTCTCAAAGGGTACCTGTGTGCTAGACGTAAAACTTGGATGGACGTGCCTCCAACGACCTCGTTTGACTAAGAAAGAACCAATAAAGAAACAACCAAAGGATAGAGATCGCAGATATTATTATTATTGTTATTATAATGCTTTGTTATAGATTATGGTAACCACTTAACATCAGGTGGGCCAACTGCTTGTTCTATTGTCGTAAATTCACAGGAATGGTAGACATTGTTTTTATAATTTGTCGTTGCGTAAATAAGTGTGATAACGTCAAAAGACTGGTATAGTTAAACTTCACAAACTTATTTATAAATGCTAGTCTGAAAATCAAATTAAATTTTGAATAAGAGGACGCAGACAGCTTTAAAAGAGCTGAAATATAAACAGCAATTTATCGAGGCACTCTCGTAAGGTAAGTACCGAACATACGGTGCGGTACGACAAGAAACCTGAACACAACTTTGGTTGGGTTAGTAGAAAAAATCGGAGTAGTTAAGCACAGACGACCGATGCGGCGCGGCGGGCGAATGTCCGCCTGCGACGCAGAGGTTGCGGGTTCGATTCCCGCCTTGGGATAAATGTTTGTACGATCTGCAAATATTTATTCCGGGTGTTCTGGGTATTTTCTATTTATAATAAAAAATATCTATGTAAGTAATATAGTATTGTATTAAGTATATCAGTCATCTAGTACCCATAACACAAGCTCTGCTTAGCTTGGGGCTAGATGATGCTGTGTGGATCGTCCAGCATTATTATATTATTATATTATATTATATTTATCAGCCTAACCAAGTCTACAACTGGCCCTCCGTGAGCTCTTATAGCGCAACTGCAAACAAAACGACGTCTAACTTTCGTGCTCGACATTTTTTTGTACTAAAAGACAATAATTTCGTATATTAAACACTTATATTACACGGGTATTTATCGCGTATTCCATAACTCGTGTGATATAAGTGTTCAATATGTGTTCCGATCGTGAAAGTTTAAAAAGTATTATAATAATTTTGTAACACGAATTTTCAGCAACGGCTTCCGGATTTGTATCTGTCTGTTTATTTGTCCGTCTGTCACCAGACCAGTGGTAGTTAGAGAGTTGAAATTTTCACAGATGATGTATTACTGTTATTGCTATAACAACAAATACTAAAACAGCCTTACGATTTAAATTCCTAGCCGCATTTCTTAAGTACTAAGGACTAAACAGCGATACAGTCGCCAATACCCCTCCCCTTCCAAACAGGGGTGGCTTATGCCCAGCAGTGGCTTTATTTAAGCTGACGACATGTTCAACTATTCTGATTAATTATTTATCCGTTTATTTATATCCCCAGTTACACTTAAAGACAGGATAAGCAGGATGAGCACACCGTCCCGTGTGTATCCTCTAACTCCCACAGGACGAAGGGCACAGGTGCTATGTCCGTGACGCCCCCTGGTGAATGATTGTTTGCTTTACTCTGTTCTCTGCGTTTTGCAATGGAATTTCCAGACGGATCGAACGCTCAAAAACACCAGTTTTACGGTACCTATATTTTTGACGGGATGCGTTTCGTTGAAATAAACTTGTTTTTACAATAAAACGTTGTTTTTACAAAATAACGTTTTTGCGGAAAGTTTTCCAATGATGTTACGGGTATTTTTTTAAAATGGAGTTATGATTAAAAAGCACTGTAAGTATGATGTACTGTGACAATAATGGATCTGAAATGTAGTCATAGGCATAGATATCCATATCTATGCTAATATAATAAAGAGGAAAGATTTGATTGTTTGTTTGTTTGCATTAACCAATTTAATGCAAACAAACAAACAATCAAATTCCGAAACTATTGGACCGATTTGAAAAATTCTTTCACTGGGTAGCTACACTATCCCCGGGTGACAGCTATATTATATTATATTTTCAAAAGAATTAGGGATCCTTACTAAAGCCCATGCGAAGCCGAGACGGGCCGCTAGTATGACATACATTTTTTTGTATACTGTCAAACAGTGGAATATTACCACAGCGTTTGTATGGAAAATATGGTGACTAGCTTCACCTGAACGCGGTATCTTTTTTCGTCGACCGTCTTTATTCGTAACCCTGTATTGTTTTATGGATTTTACCTGATGGACTTGCCTGATAGTATTATACCTACCCTACTGTTGTTCTCAAGTACTGACTGTATTTCGTCGGTTCGGAATACATTTCTCCGTCACATTCTTTAGGAACTGTCTACTGTTAACTGTCCTACGATAGACATCTGCATCCATCAACCAATATTTACACCTGCAGAAATAGGCATGGTGGTAGTACTTTCTCAGACGAACCTGTCAGTAAGAGCTCTACTACTACTTTGACCTTACACACTATTTTTTTTTATACAATTTGCTGATGGAACAAGCATATGGCCTGACCACCTGATGTTGAGTGCATCGCCTATAACAAAGCACTGCCTTGTCAGTCACGTTCGTTAGGAACCTAACCTACAATATACTGCTCTACGTCCATCAACTGAGGCATACAGGTGTTAAGCCTCGTACACCTGTAATTTCCCCGGCACCCACACCCTTCAAACCGGAACACAGCAAGCTGCTTGGCGGCAGAAATAGGCATAGTGGTAGTACTTCCCCGGACGAGCCCTTCACTAAGAGCTCTACTACTACTAATATTATAAAATACAAAATACTTGTATAATATCAGCGATTAATTTGTTAATACTAGCTGGAATACCTCACGTTACTCTTTAAAAGGGACGCCAGTTATGTCCCATCTATATTTAGAAATGGCAGGCGAAATGCCCTCTACATTCCAAGTTATGTGACAGACCTATACAGAATATCTAGCTCACTCTATCGTAATCGGGGTCCAAAACGCCAGATCATCATATAATTTGCAGAATCACAGAGTTACAATTATTTAGAGTCATAGTTTAAAACTATTTAACCAATCTCAATATTTCCTTCCTCTTGACCCCTTTTCAGACACCCAAATATAGAGATACCTACACTTATGTTCTGAACAGAGCTCTGTGAAACTGCTAACAGTACATGAAATAAACGTTTCTTCTAAGATTTAGCTATAACGAGCTAAATCTTTTTGGTACTCAGCCATATATACTATAAATAGGAAAAAAATTAAGCTTTGCGTTGCCAACTAGTGTTCGAAATCATATAATTTACTCTATAATAATAATAATAATGCTGGACAATCCACACAGCATCATCTAGCCCCAAGATAAGCAGAGCTTGTGTTATGGGTACTAGATGACTGATATAACAATGTAATTACGTACTAGATGTTTTTTTTTGTACATAGAAAATACCCAGAACACCCGGAATAATTATTTGCAGATCGTACAAACATTTATTCCGAGGCGGGAATCAAACCCGCAACCTCCGTCGACATTCGCCCACCGCGCCACATCGCATCGGTCGGTCGGTGCTATATTTTCATTGTGAGCCAGCTGTTTTAACAGAGCTGTGTTCGTAGTAATGGCTTGGCCAATGTGTCGGGAGATAAGCGGCCAGCGGCCAGTTATTGACGCAATTACCTGAGTGTGATAACGAGGTGATAGTAGTAGTATAGAATATAAACATATTAAATGAATATAACTTTTACATATATTTCTTAGTTTCATTTTAATGTCCTCGGTCAAGTTTTGTTCTACTATTATATTGAGGAGATAAAATATTTATTGGAAAATGTACATGTATATTGTAGCACTAGAATTTAATACAGTTCGTAACAAAATGGTATCACAGCATTTCATTAAACTTTTACACAATATAAACTGAAAAATTATGAAATCAGTCGAGTTCACACAATATATTTTTTGAGTATTTCAAAAAAGGCTTATAAATGAGATGAAATATTTTATCGTAAGCTAGCTTAAGTTCTAGAATATTTGATTATTGCATAAAATTAAACTTATTGAATAAATAAAAGTTGGTAGGTCTTTAAAAGCGTTTATATCCTAAACTAAAATATATCTCTTTTATGGTCCTCCTTAATATTAGAAAACTAACTACCTATATAAAAAAAAAGTATAAAGCCTTATGCATATAAAATTAGGCAAACATTTATTTATATTTTTTAAATACCTACTTTTGACGCTAACTGTACTAAACACTACTGCAAGTTTAAGAAGAATATTAAATTAATTCTGTCTGTATTTTATTTTACACCATAAGAGTAACTTGTTTTAAGTCAGGATACGACTTAAATTACTTACCTTAATCGGTTCTTAGCAGACCCATTGCATAACCAGAACCAGAAACAACCTTTTCTTTTTAAAATACGTTTTATCCAGACTTCCCTTTTATAGATATCTTAGTGTTATGGGAAGAGAGGATAAAAAAACTTGCCAAGAGAATAGAATGAGTACTTCATGTAACTGAAGTTTATCCAATTAGTGAATACCGGGTGTGAAAACTTCGAGGGTTAAAGTAGTAAGTTTTTTGTACCTATTTTTTGGTAGCTATTAACATAACAGGCCCAAACTAAGCAAAGCTTTCAATCCAAAATAAAATGTTTCTGTTTGTGAATATACATTTGACAGCCGTCCGTTTGAAGTTCGTAGGAACCCTGCCTTCTGTAGGTGGTGAGTTCGATCCCCACCGATAACAAACATTTGTGTGACGAACACGGACTTTGTGTCTGGGTCAAAATATACATATTTATATTCTAATAATGTATTAACGAAAAGTAAATAAGTACTCTATCAGCTTTCTGGTTCCCATATAGTACAGCTAAGCTCAGTTTGCTGTTGCATACCCCGACGCAAAACAATAATCTGAAATTAAAATGTATCAGAAAGTGATGGAACAAGCTGATACCCACTTGATATTGAGCAGTTGCCTCTGTCTATAACCTCCGTCCACTAAGGACGAGACCTATGTGGCATTGTACTGCGTCATTCACTCGAAAACGTAAAGATTAAGTCTTATGTTTTAGTTATCATCATCATCAACAACTTGTAGAAGTCCACTGCTTCCATAAACCTCCCGCACAAGTTTCCAGGAAGAAAAATTTTAGCGTCCATCCACGGTCCGCGGTTCTAACAATATCGTCAGTCCATCTGGTAGGAGCGCGTCCTACGCTTCGTCTTCCGGTTCGTGGTCGCCAATCCAGAACCTTTATTCTCCAGCGGCTGTCGGTTTTACGAGCTATATGCCATGTTTTAGTGATAACACTGTATTGGAAACCTCGAACGTACGAGTAGGTACTCAGAAATAGGAATGTAGGTTATATTAGTGCATAACCCGATTTCCCTTTCCGATAAGCATTGAATTTCGAGACTATTATAGATATCATAGCAAAATATAAACAGCTAAGCCTTTATTTGGTATAAGTAGGTAAAAAAAATTTAAAGCTACAGAAAATATTTCCTCCCCCGCATTTTGGGTTATTTTTCGCAATATCTTGTGTAGAATGAAGGCCTTAGTGTGCCTTTTAAATTTTATTGAAATCCGTCGATAAATAATGCTACAATAAACTTTCCCTCTTTCCCCCTATTTTCCCCCCCAATCGAAAATAGCGATCAACAAAAATATTTTAGTAATTTAAGGAATTTGTATGCCAATTTTCGTCAGAATCGGTTAAGAAATGCGACCTGTAGGAGAGAACAGACAGACGGACAAAAGCATTTTTGAGACGAAAATGAGACGCTTCGGTTGGTGGACGCGGAGCAATCATAGGGCAAAAACACCAGCTATTTAGAATGCGCTATGACTAAATATAATACAGCTTAGGTACCTCAAAATATGACTTTGCAATCCTGTTTAAATATAAACGAATTTAAATTTTATGATACCCGATGCTACTTGAACTCAGTAAATATAGTGGAATAATATTATTTATTCAATCGGTATCAATTTGAATAGTGAGTTTTGAAAGAAGCAGGCTTTTATACTTAACAAAGGTTCTTAGGGAAGACAGGGAGTTAGGGATACGTCTAAGTATAACATTTTATAAAAAAAAAATCGAACAGAAAGATCCATTATTGCTCGACCAGCTTCCAACCCACGACCTTAGGCTCAGAAGGCATGGTCATTCCCACTAGACACCGGTGTTCAACCTAAAGTAAAATGCAAAAAATCGGCCAAGTGCGAGTTGGACTGGCGCACAAAGGGTTCCGTACCATTATCTATAATAAAAAAGGGAAAAAAAAATACGTTTGTTGTATGAAACCTCCCATAGATATTTATTTTATTCTGTTTTTTAGTATTTGTTGTTATAGCGGCAACAGAAACACATCATCTGTGAAAATTTCAACTCTTTTTCACGGTTCATGAGGTACAGCTTGGTTACAGACAGACAGCAAGCGGAGTCGTAGTAATAGGGTCCCGTTTCACCCTTTGGGTACGGGACCCTAAACAGTAACAAAGAATTTAGTAGTAGAAGAGCTCTTTGTGAAGGGCTCGTCCGGGGCAGTACTACCACCATGTCTATTTCTGCCGCTAAGCAGTTTCTAAGTTCCGGTTTGAAGGGTGTGGGTGCCGGTGAAATTACAGGCACATGAGGCTTAACAACTGTATGCCTCAGGTTGATGGACGCTGAGTAGTGCATCGTACGTGACGTTCCTAACGAGCGTGACCTACGAGGCAATACTTTGTTATCGGTGATGGTAACCACTTAACATCAGGTGGGCCATTTGCTTGTTCCATCCACAAATTGTATAAAAAAAAACAAGATAGACAGACAGCGGAGCCTTAGTTAAAGGGTCCCGTTTCACCCTTTGGGGACGGAACCCTAAAAGTAACAAAGAATGTCACATATTCATAAAGTAACAAGTTCCCAGGTCAAAGCACTAAAGTCGCATACAAAGGCAAGTTAGGTTAAGGGAGCCGATTATCGGCGCATAGCTCCGCGTCGTGAACAATTTGGTGACTGCATTTCTAAATCGCTTCAACCATTGAGTGCACTGTGAAAATTTCATACCCTAAGTGCCTATTCGCTGGGGTCTCGTTAAGGAAATACTTGGGTTCGTGCTGGCCTGGAAACCACATTGTACTACTAGTAAGTAAAGTGTGAATTTGACTATTGTTGGATATTGATTTCTGTTACCATATTAAGTCTCATGTTGTGTCATTCTCATACATCACTAGCGAAACGCGCGATTTCGTCCGCGTGAAGTTATTTCCATACAACCCCCATTGTAAAGTTATTTCCATACAAACTTCAACCCCCACTGTAGCCGTTTAGGGGTTGAAGTTCGAGAATTCCTTTCTTAGTACACCTCTACGCACCAAGACGAATATATCCTGAAAATTTCAAGTCTCTACGGCTAGTGGTTAAGGCTGTGCGTTGTGTATATGTCTGTTAGTCAGTCAATCAGTAAGGATCATATTTTATAATTTACTTACAGATAATACCTATTCTAAGAAGGTGTTTATAAAAACTAGTATTTGACAGTTTTGTCAGCTATCTGGTTCCCATAGTAAAAGTTGTGCTTGGTTTGGAGCTAGATGGTGTTGGGTAAATTATGTAAATGTGTTTAAATAAAAAAAACCCTTCACTTTTGGTAGTACCTACCTATCGGTGATGGATGACTATGAGATGGAAATAGTACAAGAATTGCTCATTTTTGACGGGATTTTTTAAGCGTGTGACTACTTTGGTTATCAAAAATGTGTAATAATATAACTTAGTACATATATAATCGCAAAAAATATATACAAATGTAAATGGGATTTGAACCCTGTAACCGCATGCGCCATCGGAGCCCATACCATTCGACGAAGAACTCATAGGGATATTTTTATACACTACTTTTAGCGACCGTAACTTTATCTAAATATATAATCATAATGAATCCTATGAGTGCTGGTAAGTACAATAAAAAACTAATAACTTATTAGAGTTTAAGCACCCCGCTAAATTATTTCCTTTGAAAATCCTTATTACAAAATCATATTCGGTTATAAAACTAAGTCGTTATTTCTTATCAAGATCGTAAAAAAGTAAATTAATTCAACGTCCAAACGATTAATGATATACAAAGTGTAAGGTGATACGGCAACGCGATAAAAATCCTTCTCATTAATTATACTGCAATTTTGATTAAATTCACATTAAAAACATATTTTATTAATGATTAACATAGATTTCGGATCGAATTTCACGCATTTCAGCCATAAACAGATATTAAGCTTATTAAAACCTACTAATGACCGATGTGGCGCGGCGGGCGAATGTCCTCCTGCGACGCAGGAGGTTGCGGGTTCGATTCCCGCCTTAGGATAAATGTTTGTACGATCTACAAATATTTATTCCGGGTGTTCTAGGTATTTTCTATGTATAATAAAAATATCTATGTATGTAATGTATTGTATTAAGTATATCTGTCATCTAGTATCCATAACACAAGCTCTGCTTAGCTTGGGGCCAGATGATGCTGTGTGGATTGTCCAGCATTATTATTATTTATCTCTAAATGGGTCAGTTTCAATTTGCGAATACAGAAAACGTTTTATTTAATATAATGGCTTCGAGTGGTTAAAATGATTAATAGTACCCCATGTAGTTATGTTAAGTGAATACGAAAATGCAGTTGTCATCGGTGGGAAGAAACTGATGCATTTACTTGACAATAATTCATTTTATAAATTGAATTTTACACATACAGATATTACTTGGGGATATCTATACGAATTATAAGAATCTCTGTCCTGACTGACTGACTGACTGACATATAGACAAGGCTCAGCCTAAACAACTGGTCAAGACCTGAAATTTTCAGGGTATATTCGTTTCGGTGCGTAGAGGTGTACTGAAAAGGAATTCCCGAAATTAAATTCTCTAAACGGGTTCAACGCAAGAAACTTACAGCTTAGCACATAAACTAGAGTTTAATGAAAGACAGAACTAGATATCCCCGCCATTGGTACACGACCGAATTCGAGCCCACGACCCTAGGATCAGAAGGCGGGTAACTCCCACTAGACCACTAGATTTTAATGTCTGAAAAATATAACAGCATTAAAGCCTACACATAACTTTTTAACTATGAGAGAAACGTAAACCAGCGTATATGGAGTACGCAGTTTTTACCGTGAAAAGGCCACAAAGCGCAACTATGATAAAAACCATATTTTTGCATCACACTAAAACGTACTACTACTAAAAGTTTATGCATCACGTACGACGAATGTAGGGTATCCTATAGTTCTATTAAAAACCCTAGTTTTTACAAAAACGGTTGTAATATAGCGGTCATTTTAATGTATTGAATTTTAACTACTACCTACTTAACACATTTGTACTGCGAGTAAGCTAGTATATTATAACTATTGTTTGTATTTTTTATTCTTGTGTGAGGTACCATAAGTAGCTTACAAATAGTTATTAAGTAGGTTAATATGTTTTAATAATGTATCCTATTTTCCAGTAGTACCTACACCGCCGTCAATTCTGGTTCGTAATTTTCTTTCCGTTCAAAGTTTGCCTGGAAGAGATCGCTTTCAGCGATAAGGCCGTCCATTGTTTTGCCTAATTGTGTATATTTCCTGTATTATGTTTCTGTGTGGTGAACAATAAAGAGTTATCTATCTATCTATCTATTACGGCCATAATATCTCGAGGAGCCCAAAAAGATTTTATGCAACAAATGAGTATAGAGACTAAATAAAAAACAAGAATGTCCCATTTCATTCAATAAATCATCCATCATACCATATGAGTGAAACAGCAGATGGAAATTATAAAAAAAAATATTGGCTCTTTTTATAAAACTCGGGCTTAAACCGGATTGTGTGACAGAAATGCTACTTCAGGTTCGCCCGTGCAACACACCTGAGAGCTGTGTTTCCATCTTGGACACTATTCGTTACTTTTTACTATCCACAGTTTTTCACTGTTTTTAATGTTTCATGAAACTACTTTTTCAGAAAATGGAATTCTTCTTGGTCGTAACACTCTTGACAGAGTGGTCGTGGTTGTCATGTTGGGACTGTGGCTCGCGCCACAACCCTCCGCCATTCCTCTTCAACCGCTGCTCATAGCTGCCTTGATTTGGTCCGTCCATCTCATAGGTGATCTTCCACGTCCTCTTTTGCCATCAAACTTTCCCTGTACCACCAGGCGTTCAATGGAGACATCAATCCTATGGATGTCGTAAGCAGCTTACTGTGTTCCGGTTTAAAGGTTGTGGGTGCCGGTGAAATGAGTCACATTAGGCTTAAAACCTGTATGCCATTGCGAAATGGCCCTCTATTTTTATTGCTCCTATTCTAAGTCAAGGATTTTTTATTTGGGACTATATACAGGAATATATATTTTTTTAATTATAGAGATTTGTAGCAGTAATGTTTGATACGAGCTGACAACACTGGCAGTCGCTAACAATAGCGTTCGCTTTTGTGGTCATTTTGTTGACCGAGGTTGGAAATTACTTACGTGAGAATTTAGGAGTCCTATTACTGACCCTGGACCATAATTAAATTAAAAACGATCATTAAAAATCTAAGGATTTTGTGTTATAGTGTGAAAGAATGGATATTTCAACAAAAGCGTTTTACGAACTGGCGAAATACATAAAACACATGAAATTGAATTTAACTGACCGTGTAACAGATTCTGAAAGGACAGTAAAACTATTACGCAAAAATGGTATAGTAATCTACAATTCCACCAAATCTGCTTACCTTCTCATGTCAATAAAATTGAAATGTCCACGAGAAAAGGAATATATAAAGAGGCGTATCACCGCTGCTAGACGAAAACGTACTAAGTACAAAATTGTATATTTGTAAGTTTTTTATGGATAAACTTTCAATTCGGTTATGCTTTTGAGAATAATGAGATTTTGAGATTCAGAATATTTTAATTTAAGGCTGTTTGCAGTATAATATTAAACATTATTATTTTACTATTAAACTTTGCTTTTGGGTATCTGAGTTCTTATCCTACACACAAAAACTTTTCTTAGACGCTTGAAATTCATACAATAAATCAGTTTACAGTTAAAAATGTCATTGACTTATTTTTTTCTCTTAGCTTATCATCTTTTTTTTACATTACTGACATTAAGCTTATAAAGTCTGAAGATATTTTTCACATCAAGACCGGATGATTTTGCAGAGTGGACCTTAGTGACCTATAAAATAGGTTCTCATCAGTCTATATTGGGCACCAGTTGTTCAGTGTGATGTCACACTAATCTTGACTAATCTTGATTCTGCTAGACTAAATACCTAAATACCTATTTAGGTATAATTATGTCATGCCTATATTGTGAAGGATAAAAAATAATCTTTTACTTATAACATTTTCCATTCGGCTTCAGTTTTCGACAACCCAAGCTGGCAGGAAATGTTATTCGATTCATTTAAATATGTATTATGATGCCACATCAAAGGGACGGTATTTGTCCGTCAAAAAAGAGGGGTAAATAAAGATAGTAATATAAGCCAGTATCACGATTTGCGAGTTAAAAACCATGGAAAAACTGGTTTAGTTGTTGTAGATGAACAGTCTTCTGTAAAACTCTTATAATTGTTTTATTTCTTTACTTAATAAACTAATCTAATAATAAACTTAAACGTTTTATGTAAGGCTCTTTGTGAAGGATTCTAATTTTTATTTTTTTTAATTTGTTTGATGCCGGTGAATTTACAGGCACATAAGGCCTAACACCTGAATGCCTTAAGTTGATAATGAATAATAGTGCGTGGTTCAGCACTTTCTTAACGTTGACCTTCGAGGCAACACTTTGTTCGAGACGGTTAGTGGTTACCACTCAACATCAGGTGGGCTCATCTGCTTGTTTCATTAACAACTCTTGTAAAAGAAAATATTGAAGCTCAAAAACTGACGTTTATGTTTTAGTTATTTGTAATATACCACCTTATTTTAAAAATACCTTAGTTACTTCGTTTAGGCATGGGATGTGCGAAAATAAGACAAGAATACAAACTGCAAACGATATTTTACGACCATCTCACTCTAGTACTTTGTCGGCTGTCTAGTTTGCGGACATAGACACCGGATTACTGGAGCAATCGGTTGTCTAGATCCCTTTATTTCCTACATTTTATTATATCTCATGTTATCTCACTATTCCTTCTTATTTTTTGAACTAGAAACAGAAACAGCCTCAAGCATAATACCCAGGTACGATATAGATATCCCTCAGATATGGCATTGGCGGCAGATATATGGTGGTAGAACTTCCCCAGACGAACCTTTCACAAAGAACTCTACTACAAAGTACTAATAAGACAATATCCATGGATATCACTAAAGGAATGCCCCAAGAGATAGCAGCAGAGATACATCAACATTGCAGTCAATCCCCTTGCCGAGTGTGGTAACTACGCGAAACCTTCAAACATGGGTGTCTAAGTTGGTAGGTTAATAACATATGAACGTTTCGCATATCTGAGTATGTTCGTATGTGTGTGAGCGGTATAGTATTTTACCTCTGAGATAAAAGGTACAGCCCAAAGGTATTTCACTGAATATCGATATTATGAGGAAATTCTTGAGCGATCAGTTTTATTTTCCTATCGTATTTTGAGACTTGAAACTTGTTTTGGTAAATAGTCCTTTGTCGTCAATATTATGAAGGAAAAAATAACATTCTTATTATTCTGAAGCTTAAGTTCTTTTGTCTACCAGCCTACCCACAGGTTTTTTTCCATTATATGAAATACCTACAGTAAATAAAATATTTTCTACCTCAACCACGACTTGTGGCGTGGGATTTTGAAAATATAAATAAAGCGTTACTAGAGAGCACCGATGGTGGTCCAGCGGAAGTGACATTACAGGCACATGAGGCTTAACATCTGTATACCTCAGGTTGGTGGACTAAGGGTCAAAGGTGATGGACCTAAGTCTTTGCTATTGGTGATGGTTACCACTTAAGATCAGGTGCACTTGCACAGAAAATCTATTGAAGGTTATAGAGGGGTCCTTCTTATACTAGGCCTCGACTACCACGTCTAAAACGACAATATGAATAAACATCGAACCTGTAGTATACAAAGGTCATCCACACTAAGTTTCGATTTACTTTATTTCTGGAAAAAGCTACCAGTGTGACATCACTACTACATCATTTATGTTGTTTGTATGACGTACACAGACATTAGTGTCGCCGCACATGGATCGTGCGCCACATACACAGAACACCGCCACTAATTTATAGAATGCATTTTGTAAATTTTATATATAAGCTCGTCCCGTACACAGACCACCACAAACCGAAAAACACTGGCACTTACCACTAAAACCTATTACACTTTACTAAATAAAAAAAACTTAAGCGGCCACTGAACTTTTGTGGACTACCGAAAAGTGGCTGTCGCACGCTCTTGCCACTAGTAGTTGTAGCTGCTTTCAGATAAAGGTGGTTGTATTGTGGCCGTAGCGCAAGCCTTGTGTGCGGCAAGCCTTACTTCATAAAACATTGACATGTCTAATAAGACCCGTACAAGTGTCCTTTTACTTTTCAAACTAAATTTTGTTACGTTTAATAGGTTATAGCGTGGGTGTTTTAAATAATAAATAAAAACAGGCGTTATACTCAAGTCAAAGGTCGAGTCACTGGAAAATAACTACTTGTACTGTATAACCTGGGAAAGGATTTACACGGAGTACTTAACTTTAAACAGGAAAAAAAATCCCATTTACGCCGATTATAAGAATCTTTGTCCTGACTGACTGACATACAGACAAACAACGCACAGCCTCGTACAGACTTGAAATTCTTGAATGAGTTTCAAGTCTCTTTATAACTGCCTTGATGCCTACGCCTACAAGTGTACTAAGAAAGTAATTTCCAAAATTTCCGAAGATATTGACAATCTAAATATATTTAGACGTAAATTAAGAAACTTTTTGCTAGAAAGGTGTTTTTACTCAATTGATGAATTTATAAATAATAAGCATTGACATACTAGTACAGGTACTAATTATTTAGGAAAAATCATCATCATCATCAACCGCCTTTAGAAGTCCACTGCTGGACATAGATCTCCCCCATACGTTTCCAGGAAGAACGATTTTGAGCCCTTTTCATTACCACTATAACATGCTGATTCTGAGAGCTATGTCGGTGACCTTTGTTTTTCTAAGTTTAGACAAAATACTTAACTATATTCTGATATAAGTATTTATGCCCCAAGATCGCGTATAAATAGGCTTACTTATATCAAAATGAGCTCAGAAATCGTCAAACTCACCAGTCTAACAATTCCATTCAAAAGACATTACTTTTGTTCTACAAATCGTAATCGGTTTTAGGTTACTTTCCACACGCATACGGTTACCGTCAAAACGGCACGTGCTAAGTGTTTATACGGTCGTCTTAACTGAAAGTCTTCCATTGGGATATAGACCTTACCTGTTAAATGCTACAACAAATTGCTTTCAGTGTATCTAAGGCTGTAGACAAACTTACATTCAATATCGCTACTAGAAAATTACAAAATCTATACGATTGACATAAGTCAACCAAATTAAGTACAGTGCGTCTTCCAGTTTATTTATTGTAACCATTAGAGAAACTGGCTTCTGAAATAGATGTCTGCTTTGTATCGTCGTTTTGCGTTAGACTTGCCCGGCTACTTGGTGCCCAAACCACAGTCAAGTTGTCGTTGCCTGGTATTCCATGTAGTGTAACTCAAGACGACAGTAGAAAGCTACGCTATCGTTTTTTTCCGAGCAGACACTGATATTCTAAAGTTCTGTCTTATAGTAAATGAATAATGACGACTACACGTGAAAAGAACCAGACGGTAAGCCATTTTGATAATTATATCAGGAATTGTCTGTGAATTTTTTATGTTATATCTACTCTATGCTAGGTATGGCTACCTCTCTGACTAGACTTACCTAATAGCTCAGTAGTAGCTCTACTTTCTGTGCTATAGGTTGTGGGTTTGAACCCCACCGAGAACAAACATTTGTGCGATGACCATAGATATTTGTTCTTTGTCTGGGTGTTATATTGTATTCTAAGTATGTATTTACAAAAAAATAACGTATATATATTTTCTATCAGATATCTGGTTCAAATAGTACAAGCTTTGCTTAGTTTCGATCTAGGTGTTGTGTAAAATATGTTCTCAAATATTTATGTATTTATACGTAGATAGCATTTTGGATTTTTGTGACTTGTACCGATTTTGTAGCCCGATGACGATTTGTAGCCTTTAGTTTTACAAGTCAATAAAAAGCAAAGGTATTTTATAATTTTTTTTAAACCACTTTACTTATTTTAGTATTCTAGAAGCGGCGATGGGCTTGCAACCTGTCATATATGGAATAATAACTTCTGAAAAATGCGCCAAATTTAATACTTCGACGTCGAGACGACGCGAGGAGGTTTCTTGTACAGGTGATAATAATTAAACGGAAAATTATTATTTTAAGCTCTAAAAGTAATAGATATATGTTTTCTCAAAACATTTAGAGGTTATTAGTATATTTTAACATTGAAGATTCGTCTCTCCCGACTTAAAACGATCATTGGTCTCGATTTTCAGCTATTATATCTAGTAAAACTTCTTAAAAAGCTTTTAAAAAGCATACTTAATAAAAGAACCTAGTATACCTACTTAAGCCTCTTTTTGTAATGTCTGAGAGGCTTATAGTTTATATTGGTTTTACGGTTATTAAATTAAAAAAAAATTACCCATAACAGTTACTAAGTGATTTTGAAGTTTTATTACTCTAGTTAGTCGAGACTATTTTATTTTAATACAATCTTCAGCCCCCGCTTTAACCCTATAGAGGTTGAATTACGAGAGTTCTTTTCTTAGTACACCAATACAAACCTATTCTGAAAAATTCAAGTTTCTACTACCAGCGGGGGGTCTACCGGGGTTGAAGCAGTACAGCAGGGGTTGAAGTTAGTATGAAAATAACCCCGTGGAAATGACGCGTGTTTTCTCTAGTCTAGTATAAAACAATTCCAATCCTCTATAGTTTTAATTCTATAGCCAACACTATTTCTATTCGCTGTATTTGCACTAAGAAATTTTGCAGTTTAAAATGCTGCAATACATCCTAGGGAAATCGATTTATACAGATTCTAAGTACGCCCCGACTTACACAGACAGCTAGAATAAGAACAGCCAATAAATTTACCCCTAGCACTTCAGGTACAGACTAGCTACCCTTGTTTTATGGAAGTAAATAAAAATATACATGTTACTAGTCGGTTTGTATGTTACTTACTTTAAGTAAGTTTTTGGTACTGGTTAATAGCGACGTGAAGCTATAAAAACTAAGTTTGTGACGAACTCTGCTGACGAAATTTTTGGACCTCCGTCCAGCTATGGTAGTCCCGGCTTCGAATAAATAAATATTGACGTATGAACCAAATTTTTTTGATTAAATTTTGAATCGTTTTTTTCTTGTGGATCAGGCTAAGCTATGAGGATGGTACAGGTGCTGGGATAGCCTATTCCATCTAAAAAACTGTCTTAGGTCCTACAGTAAATAGATGAGTGAAAAAGTTGCGCCTGATGATATATAAATCATCTACAATAGATGCTTACTTTTTTATTATATTTACTTTTTCTTATTCAATCACAAATCTTGCAGTTCCAAGTCTCAGCATCACAGCTGAAGTCGCGGGCTGAGAACAACAAACGATTTGTTACGCCCCCGAGTATCTTCGAAATTTTTATGCGAATATAAAAGTAAGTGAACTTTATTTACGGTGGAGAATTTGTGTTGTAGATTGCTTCTTTAAATGCAAACGCCATTTTCTTTCTTCGTGGGGAAGTATCTGCTGTTATAAATAAAAATAAAAGATAGGATATCCTCAGTTCCGTATGTTCAAGGTGATTTGAAATATCTCCTCAGAGGCTCAATTCTCGTAATGAAATATCATCAAATTCAACTATCTAACGCCCAATTTTGACTACCAAATTCTAGCTCCAAAAGATACGTTAATTAAAGCTCAACAATATTTGAAGACGTAGAAGAGAGTTGCCAGAGGTTGTATGGCCTATGATTTGATTTTACTTCTGCTTAAGAGCAAAGTTTTTTTATTACATAGTTGTACCAACACCCAGACAGAGACTCCTTGATGGAACTCGAACCTACAACCGACTAAGCTGTGAAGCCAGTCTTGTTAGGTAAGGCACACTTGTATTTATTATTCTAAGCTAGTTTCCAGAACCATGAAAATTCAGGCATGTGTGCCTGCAGTTACTCCTTACAAAGGTTGGTACATAAAGGTTTTACTACAGCTATTCTGTAAGTCCTAATTTTCTTTTTCGATTCCTTTTACGTTCACCCTTGACCCATCATTTGTTGCCATTAGCGATATTATACTTCCGGCTCGAAGCACCAGGTGTCGCAATTTGTTTTTCGATATTGAGCTTTATTTTACTATGAATAAAGTGGAGTTTTGTTCAAAGGTGTTAGTCATCAGGGTTGCCACGCTTAAATAAATGCTAACAAAATGTCGGTTTCGCGTGATATACTCTCGTTATCGTCACTATTTTGCATATTCACGTACATGCATATTTTGCTCAGTGAATTTCCCAATTTATGTTGCAGGAATCTTAGAATTTCTTTGTCTTGTTCAGTAATTTTGTTATGGATTACGGAACAGGGTTGTAGTGAAGGCTGTTGATTGATCGGAGAGATAATAGTGGTGTTGTGACGGCACGCGGTAGTAGGGGGCTTTGTGAAGAGCTCGTCCGGGGAAATACTACCATGCCTATTGCTACCTTCAAGCCCCAATTTCAATTTGTTGTTCAAGAGTTTGCCCGCGACCGCGAATATTGTAACAGCCGAAACATCGGAAAAATATAATAATATTTTATGGAGGACCGCTTTGTTCAGTTTCTCTTGCAGTTTATTATAATCTAGATTGGAATTAAACCTAAGTTTCCTTAAAGGTAGCGTCATCTGACATGTGGCCTTAAGACTGTCATGATCTATTTCTTTTATTAATATATATTTCAGATTTTTTTGTTCGGAAATAAAGCTGTTTTTCCTTTCAGTAAAACGAAACCGGAAAAATAACAATAATACATCATCCTCAGTAACCAATCCAAGCCAATAACAGGTAAACTCTGCCTGTTCTAAAATCACGTAGCGCGTCCAAGCCCGCATTATCATAAGTTTGAACCGTTTTGAGCACTTTGAGCCGGCGTGAGCCAGTAATCCCAGCTAATCCTGGCTCACCGAGTCCCTTCACGGCCCGATACTGGCATCAATCTTCCCGGAAATGTATGCAGTGGATTGACAGCTTGCTGGCCAGTTTTTTAGAGCCAATCCAATGGGTTGAAGGCTTTGGAGGTATAACATCTTATAAAACATTGGTGAAGTAATGCTTTCTGGTTGTAGGTAAATATCAGGGACGTAATTCTCATTTTCACCTGATATAGTGTCGATTTAACAATTTGTTTCTGTGTGTCGAGCATTTGTGTCAACGATAGAGACGTTTTTATAACGGCGTGAATATGGAGTCGACTTTTGCCTGCCAGTGACCAGAAAATCGATTTATATAATTTAAGAAACAAATTACCGGTTTAATATGTTTATAGATATAAAATCGATTTTTGCCTTACCATTTTTGTCTTAAGCGACAAAATGTCGGTTTTCTTATATCTATACATAGACTCGATTTTTGAATGTCAGTGACAGGTAAACTTTTTTTCTGAATGGTTAAATGACGGATCGTTCATGTAATCAACGTCAAACAATATGTTTGACGTTGATTACCCCTTTTGTCAAAATATCTTTCGTAGAGATATCTCAGGGTGCCAAGGCACATAGACCAAGTAACGAAGACTGAAAAGTCTCAGTAGAAAGTGCTAGTTTGCTGGAATAGTAGATAATATATTTTTTATTACCCCAGGATCCCAAGTGAGCAGGTGGATATTCAAACGTTAAAAGCTGCTGACATTCAGTCTAGTCAAAAACCCTTCGATGTCTTAGATTTAAGAATGGCTTCTGAAAGTCTCAAGTTCAAATCCAAGTCAAGTGGTAGAAAGGCGTCATTGTTCGAAGAACCGGTATTCGAATCTACTTAGCGCTGCCTCAAGCACATCACTCCAAGCCTTCTTTCAATGGAATATGAGCTTTAATGCACCGTTTCTAGATTCACAACTGCTTCAATTCTTCACTGTACTTGCATAGATAAATAAAAATCGGAAATCGGAAAAGTAGAAAATAGTTGGATAAATTATTCCTTTCGATTTTCGATATGTTAATTGGAATTTTAATTTATATAAGATTCAAAATTATATGGGTTTATAGATTAGCTTTAATCTAAAGTACTTAGTTTAATGTAATTAACTCCCAACGATTCAATACAAAGTATAAATAATTGAATAATTCACATAAGTTAATATAGGAGATATTCAGACAGCAGCGCCCTCTTGCCTCAAACTAAGGAAAGCTCATTGAACATGTTTATAATTTTGGTTACATAACACACCCCCAGACACAATTATATGTTCAGTATGCGTCAGTCACATTGAAGTGAAGTTTTTACACGTAGAATATAATGATTGATTCTGTGTCTCACGACGAGCGGCATTCAATGCAATCATTCTACCCCCGATAGGGTTGGCGCATTAGCATTTTTATCGATAGTTGGAAATTCGACGAAATCGCTTATCTACTGAGATAACCTTAGTGTATCGATTTTCAAATTATCATTGGCTAGTTAGTGGTTTTGTAGTCTTGATTTTAATCTTTATATAAAAAATTTTGTCTACAGTACTCCTATTGAGTAGTTATTTTTTAAGTTTGTCTAGTTATACAAAAATTCAATGCAAACAAACAAACAATCAAATCTTTCCGCTTTATTAGATTAGTGTAAGTAAACATTTAAAAAACTGCATTAACGGTCAAACCCACAGGTTAACCGCATAAATTTCGCAAGGTATATTTTACGTACCCGCTCCTAAATCCACGAAACTAGGGCTGCCACTATACTATCGATGTCCGTCCAACCCGAAGGGATAGATCTCCGTATTTCCATACGTACATAGATCCAAACAAATCCAACCGGAGTTATTGGCCATCCCATGGGCTTTCAATATATTCGCCTATTTTTATTTACTTGAAAGGAGAAGCTTTCGTTGCCATCGCCTGCTTTGGATGTTAAACGGCTGTGGAATACGTTATTTCGTGTCAGTTTTGGCGTATTTATAATTTGAAATTGTTATTTTTCAAACGAGTTTTAACATTCTCTTTTTGAATCTAGGCCATTTAATTCTATTTCACTTAATTTTATATTCAATAAGTAATCCAAAATCTAAAAAGTTTTGCAAACTTTTTAAATAATAGATGGGTAAGTTACGGTAATCGATTAAGTAATGTTTTTTAAGTGAATTCTTGTCAAAAATGTTAACTTAACACAAAAAAAAGGTAATGCTTGCTCGCTTGTTATCTGGCAATAGCTTTCAAATTGTTAATAAGATCTCACGTTAGAAAATACCGTTTTAATTAATAAAAATGGTGGCTGGAAATGTCAGCTATTCAAACATGGCGGCGCGCGGCCAATGAGCGTCTCTCTTTATGTACATATGCTAATGAGTGACAACCCTGCGCGAATGGAATTGTCGTGTTAGGGTTGTCATTATTCCGTTGTTTGCTCTACGTATGATGATATTTTTGCCCTCGAATAGACAATGTCATTGCATTTTGAAAACGAACAAAAACGTTTTTAAAAAGTTTTTTTCAGCCTGTTCTTTGTTTTAATTTCAACTGTGGTTGAGTTAATGAATATTTATTTTCTGGAGGGTTAGAGGGTAATAAAGAAAATTATGACTGAACCCGATTGCGTCCTTGAATTTTTGACTTAACATAAAACTGCTTTACCCTTGGGACGAGATGTGACTAAAATGTTCTGCACAACGTTGGTTCCTATTATTTACTTACCCAAATGAGAAAAGATTTAAGAACACTCTTATCATTATGAAATGCCAAAGAGTTTCATTCAAAATGGGGTTGGCAACATCCACTTCACTTAGTTAATTAAATAATGAATTTTAAGCCATTTCTAAAGTATGATTAATCAAGACACTTAACCTAAATTTCCAGATCAAATTTCAAAATATTAATTATCATTATATTTAACCCACGGAAATCAATCATCTAACATAAAGTTCTACCTTCCATTGCTACTTTTTGCAATTAACAAAATTAACGACGAAGTTAAAATGTAACTTTCATTCCAAGTTTCAGAGGGGTTAATTTATCAATTAAGTTGTTGCTTTCGTCTTAAATGTGTACTTAAGTTAAGTGATATTTTATTTTAGTACTCTTAAATTCATCTTTACCCCCGAGAACAGATAACAGACATACTATGTTCATCACACAAACGTTTCACACACATTAGACGTTCTGTGTATTTAATACAGTTCTGCCTTTGTTGTATTATTAAGTACCTGTATTAAATAAGAAAAGTTAAGTTCTCTTCATTCATTTCTTTGCTGAATTCATGTTTTATTACCTCTAAGACCAGTGGTTTAGGATGTACGTTGTCTATATGTCAGTCAGTCAGTCAGTCAGTCAGTCAGGACATAGATTCTTATACGTGGTATAGGTTAAAATCACCTCTAAAGCAATATCCATCGTTGGAACTATCCAACCATGAAATTTTTTTAAAGTAGTTGCTTCTAAAAAAGTAATAAAAAGTAGTAGTGCATAGTAGTCTAGAGACTACAGACCTTTCTTCGTCTATTCACCAGCGTTCTTTACTTCGTCTTCCGGCTCATGCTCACTATTCGAGAACCATATCACCTTTACAATCATATTTTTTAATTCTGATATAATAGCCAAGCATACACCTGTCATTTAACTTAAATTAGTCGATGTAACAAAGCGATCGCTCGACCACCACTATAAATAATGCAGAGGTAGCCGTGTCAGTGGAATTAATATACCATGAACACTGCTCCAATAACTGCGATTAGGGTTGTCACATTTCCGGTTTTGTGGGTAGTTGAAAATGTTATGTTCAAAAATCGTAGTCAGATGTTCGATAGGAGAAAAGAGTGACTTATGTCTTTAGAATGTTTCCAAAAGGAGTTAGTTCGTTGTGTGAATAGCTTAACAGTTTTACATTGACAAACCACAAAAAAACTGCACAGAGAAATACCTAAAAAAATACCACCGAAAAAAATGCAAATATTGAAGTATAAAAACAGGATCTTCTTTTTGTACTTTCATATTTGCATTTTTTCTTTTGAATTTAACAAAACTGGCAAAAAGGTTTCAGGTAGGTAACTGGAAATTGCCTAGATTCACTACCTTTAAATCAATTGTAAATGACTGGTTTCGCTTACAAATTTTTAAACTACCTTTTCATTACTATATTTTAAATACAACCTTAAATAATTATGCAATAACGCGAAATATTATCTACATCTTACAATCTACCACCGACTGAATAACAGAGAAGTTTCTATTTATTATGTACTTTCCGTAATAATTTCCTATATAAACACATAACATAAATTACATAAACTAGTGTCTTAATACCTTAGCCTTAAGTATCGGGAGTTTGAAACAAAGATAGGTAATCTTATCGGTAAATATTTATTGTCTGGACCTACCTGACCCTAACACAGCGTAAATATATAACAGCTGTGTACTGTCCCGGCCCATACGTATCTTGGCATCTAAACAAGACTTCCAGACTGTAGTATCAAATGTACTAGAATGTAAGCTTACTCAATAAATATTTTCATTTTTAATTTTCAGACATCATTTTCAGACACACTGGAGTAATTAAAAAAACCCCCCACTGTATTCGTTTAGGGGTTAAATTGTATTTTGGTAATTCCATCTTAATACACCTACGCCCCAAGACGCATATACGCGTACCTTGAAAAATATCAAGTCTCTACGACCAGGGGTTTAAGATATGCGTTGTCTATATGGCAGCCATTCAGTCTAGACAAAGATTATTATCCTTGGTTTCTTGGCCTTAAATTTCTGCAAAGCCTTATTCAATTAACTACCTTTAGTTGGAATGTACTAGCTGTACCGTCCGGGCTGTGCGAAACGTTGTTAGCCTAGAAACACCTGGGGTACTAGGATTTTAGAAAGGCTTTCAATGTTTTCGCCTAGATTACTCCCTAGGGCGCTCGAATGGATTTATAGAAGTGTTATTGTTAGTAGAACAGTAGCTGTTTGGTCAAGAATCTAATAAAAGTCAACTGTGTGAAATTAAGCAACATATCTTGGAAAAAATACTTTGTGCGAGTAGTAAAAGTCAAAAAGCATTTATGCTGTATCCGGAGGGGTCATCTTGAAACGTTTTATGGCTAGGTTTATACTTTTTTGAGCGTAAATCGTAGATGGATTTCTTCTCTTAATTTATTGTCCTTTCTAAACAGATTGTGTGTTGTGCGTGAAATGGCATACACGCATAAAATTGTTCTATACCAAGTTTAAGAATCTTTGTCTTAACTGGCATATAGACAATGCACAGCCTAAACCACTGGTCGTAGAGTGTTGAAATTTTCAGGGTATACTCGTCTTAGTGCGTAGAGGTGTACTGCGAAATTCCCGAAATTCAACCCCTAAACGTGTAAAGCGGGGGTTGAAGTTTGTATTAAAATAACTACACGCGAAAGAAGTCACCCGTGTTTTCGCTAGAAAAAAAATTGGGAATATTTTTTGTTAATTCGGATCGAAGGTAGAAAATGTTAGTCTTTACACTTAAAAGAGTAAAGACTATAAACCTTTAGACGTTAACGTGGAGAGGGAAACACTCTAGGTGTGAGTAAGATTTACATAAATTTTACATTTAAATTACCCGGGAAAACAGCAAGCTTGCTCGTGAAATACTGCGCCGAGGATACAATAAAACATTGCTTGTCTGTCTGTGCGTCTAGGCGACTTACAACTTTTACGAGAAAGAGAGGGTCAGATAGCTTTTTCACATTGTTTAACATACTAACCCAATTATTGCGTCAGCAAACTGATAGATTACGAGCAACTTTGTTTTTTTATATAACGATTTCTCTAAGTTATAAGTCAAAAGTAAAGGACAATGGGCAAAAATGTATGGAACCTGGTACCACCCTCCAATAGCAATAAAATGTATGTCGTTGGATAGGTCTGAGTTCCATTTTGCAACATCATGTACTGTATTTTATCTAGATTTAAAATTTAGGTACCTACCTATTTCCATACCACTATTATTTCTTAGGTTCGTGTGTGTTGCAAATAAGTTCTATTCTATTCTATGACTTTGCAATATGACGAACAGACGGGCTACCTGATGGAAAGCAGTCACCGTCGCCCATGAACACCTGGAACATTAGAGGCGATGCTGATGCTTTAAAGATTTACCCGTTTTTTGCAAGTCCTCACATTGAAACTGAGGAAAAACCGCAGAAAGGAGTTTCGACTTAGTGGTATACAATAGCTGATTTGATTCATACCTGAAACAAACATAAAAAAAAAATTAAGCAGTGTGAAACTGTAGTAATGTTTTAAGTGTTCTGGTAGGAAATTTGAAGAAGTAGTTACTATGACCTGCGATGCAGTAGGTAACCTTCTACACGTTTAAAGGTTTAATTTAATGTATTCTTTTCTTAGTACACCTCTACGCACGAATAAAACACAAACATGAAAACACCACTTCGAAGACGAATGTACTCTGAAAATTTCAAGTCTCTACGGTCAGTGTTTTAGGCTGTGCGTTGTCTATACCCCAGTCAGTCAGTCAGATTCACAAAGATTCTTATAATTGGTATAGATATATATAGCCCATGTGTTATTCTGATGTATGACCTATATAAATGTAAACTTTCATTAACATCCATTCAGTAGTTTTTGAGTGGACGAGTAACAAACATCCATACATACAAACTTTCGCGTTTATAATATTAGTAGGACTATAGTGACGCCGTTGTCACCAAATTATGAAAAATTAAATTTCTTACACCACAATTAATTCACACTTAAAATTGACATACTAATTACAAATTGGATTTGACACCCACATTGTAAATTGGCGTCAAATTGATGGTATCGCCTATGATTGCTGTAAAATATTTAACAACCGTACTAAATGACATTTAATAAACATTAATGAGGGTCTGATGTGTCAATTTGTACTTTTTAATAGGCCTATTAATTAGTGTCGTTTTTTATTCCATAAAAATCAATTGAGCTAAACTCATAGTTTAATTTTGATGATAAGCTAATTTATATCCATACCCTGGTACTAACTAAACTCTGCGTTAAAATAGTTCTATGTAGAATGCCGTGTAGAATTTCTACAAGGCTTAACACCTGTATGCCTCAGGTTGATGGACGCTGAATAGTTATACAATACTTTGTTATAGGCGATGGTAACCACTTAACATCAGGTGGACCTTCAGCTTTCTCCAACAGCAAGTAAAAAAACCTCGTTCCCATAGTACAAGCTATGCTTAGTTTGGGGTTAGACGATGTTGTGTAACAATGTCTACAAATATTCAAACGTCAAGAGGCTTAAAACGAGTATCAGACACTCAACCTTTTCTCATGATTGATTCCAGAAAAGTGTTTTACTTCCCCGTTTAATATTAAAAGTCATTTTAGGCCCATAATGTGGGTTTTCGAAACACTAGCAAACTTCGCGGCCGCTCATCATAAACAGATTCAGTTTTATGCCCCCGCGTTCCGGCTTTGTTTCAATTCAAACGGCTTTTATTGTAAAACTTGCTTTATCGCGCCGAGTTAAGGCTCAATGTAGCTTGGATATAAGTGATTTGAATTACGGGATATAGGGGTACTTGTGATCGTTTTGGTAGAGGGATTTGAGCTGTCAAGCGCTTAGTTTATGTGTCAATGCCGATTGCGTCACGGTGAGACTTGTTATGCTGTCTGTTTAAGACACGTCAAAGTGACACTTGTGAATGTTCAGTACGGTTTGTATCTGTGGTTTGGGACAATAAAAATAAATTGCTTTTTGGGCCGTTTTACTACCCGCCAATACGTATAAAATAAAATCGCCATAGAATACCCACTGTGAAGTTTTGGAATACTTTAATCTGTGAACTTTGTAAATAAATTGTATAATATTGGATCACCTGATTGAATTAAAGGAACAATTAATTTAGATGTAATTACAGGCACACGAGGCTTAACACCTGTATGTCTCAGGTTGATGAAAGCAGAGTAGTGCATGGTAGGGCACGTTAACGAGCGTGACCTTCAAGACAATGCTTTGTTATAGGTGATGGTAACTATTGAACAACAGCTTGTGCCATCAGCAAGTCACCTACGATATGCTGCTCTTTGTCCACCAACTTGAGGCATACTGGTGCTAAGTCTCATGTGCCTGTACTTTCAACGGCTAAAATTCAATTCTACCGAATCGGATTCAACTCCATGACTTTAGGATTAGAAGGCAGTGTCACTCCCACTAGACTATCATTGCGTCTACGTATTCTATAGTAATTTTTACGCAGATAAGCTTTTATTTATGTTTATCTCTTCAAAAACATTATCCCAACAATTTTTTTATCAACAAGCCGTTTGATTTAATAAAAACGTCATAATAGCACCAAATCCTCTTACAAAAGGCACCGATCATAATAACAAAGCAGGGTTGGCGGCAATTGCGAACTGTCACTCCCAAAGCCCAGCGCGGCATTTGGCAACCGAACTTTAATGGCACAATAGTGCAACCCTTACCCATCTGTCAGTTAACTAGTAAAATATACAGACGTCATTCTCCAGAAACACGGTGAAAAATCGCACCGTGACACCCCTAGCTGTACACACGCGAGCACAGAAATAGAAGCACTATCGCGCGCGGTTTGAGTTCACTTTAGATTGATGGAGTATTTTAAACATTTTGTTAACTTAAAATGTAACTCATGTTGCCGGAAATACAGTCTAAATTGCACGTCTGAACATTTGTTTCAACAATTGAATGCATCTGTTAAATTGAACTTTATACAGCGAGGTTTAAGGTTGAGTTTGCTTTGGTGAGTAGTTAACTTTACATGGGGTTATTTAACTTTGAAGTAGTTCAAAAGACCCCAGATTCGCGATTCTGGTGGATTTCTTTTCGGATTAAAGACCCCATGAATATAATGATAATGCGTTGGAGGGTTATTTTATTTTCAATGTGATTTTGTCACGAGTCAGGATTTTTATAAGCTTGTTTTAAGTTAAGCCACTCATCATCATCATCATCAATAACCTGAATAAATTCACTGCTAAATATATGCCTTTGTCGGATTTTGTTCCAGGCACAAAATTAGATTGGTGATCGTCATATTAATCCTGCATACTCAGATAAGAGTCAAGAATAAGGAAATCCATGAAAGAACCAAGGTCAACAACAAATGTTAAAAAGGCAGCCCATCTAGCCCCAAGCTAAGCAGAGCTTGTGTTATGGGTACTAGATGACTGATATACTTAATATAATACATTATATACATCGATATTTTTTATTATACATAGAAAATACCCAGAACACTCGGAATAAATATTTGCGGATCGTACAAATATTTATCCCAAGTAGTTTAGGTACCTACCTAGACTTACAGTGAACAAAAGACGTTATTTTTTTTATTTTTATTTTGTTTGTCAGTAATTGCATTTCATTTGCTCAAAGAAAATGCTCTGAAAAGATATAATTAAACCAACAAGAACCAAAGCGACTAAGAGTAGTTATTTTCACTCGGTTAATTCAGCGCATTTAATAATAAATAAATACTGACTGATACTTCCCACAGCGCCATCAACCCCAAATTAAGAAAACAATAGGAATCACATAATTTATTATAAATTGGCAGTACTTCTACTAACTTTATTGCATAAAGCTCTTAAATACGTTTAAAGATTTAAGAACTACAAATAGTTTATGTATTGAAAGCTCAAAGCCACAAACGAAGATCTAAATTAACAAAATCAAGGAGCAATATTAGTTTTCAATCACAGCAAGCTACCAAATTTTCTCTACACTCAAGTGTACGCAAATACTCAGAAGAATCGCACGAGAAACAGAAAAGATTGCTTAAAGTCAAATTAATTGAAAACGTAAACTACCAGCCAAGAACCAACGGAAAATCATCTTTATAACACTGTAACATAAAGTTCAGATTAGGTAAAGCGGTACTAAACTACCTCACACGCTGCTAGAGTAAGATTACCTTTATTAACAAAAGGTTACGCTTCAAAGTGGGTTGAATCAAATTGTTATCATTTCCAACTGACTGCCTTGTAGAGTCATTACCGTGGCAGAAATGTTGACGTTCATTAATTTGACAGTGACTTTGACAGTTGTAGATACGATTGTCCCAATGAGTATTAATGTTGGGAGTAATCATTTCTACGCCAGTTGGATGAAATAAAGAAAAGCTTTAGCCTTTTTTGACAGCTGTTATATCTTAAATATACGCCCTAAATAGATAAACATTTATATATAAACTAGCTGACCTGGTGACCTTCGTGTCACAAACATTTTTTTTTTAAGTTAATCATCCCTGAGTCAGAGGGAACAAAACAAAAAAAAATCAAATCTGTCCAGCCGTTTTTGAGTTTTAGAGAGACTAACGCACATGAATTGATTTTTATAGAGATATAGATATAGATTTTATATTGATGTAGATTCAAATGAAAACTTAATGCTAATGTTTAACTTATCTGTGTCTTTCAGCTGTAACTAGCGAAACGCGCGTGCCTTCGTCCGCGTGAAGCTATTTTCATACAAACTCCAACCGACGCTATACACGTTTAGGGGTTGGATTTCAGAAATTCCTTTCTTAGTACACCTCTATGCATCAAGACGAATATACCCTGAAAATTTCGAGCTCGCTCGCTCGAATTTTTCATATGGCGATACGCTAGTGCCCCCATATGCCGCTAGAGGCGCTTATTACTCAGAATCAGCCTGCAGTGGTTTAGGCTGTGCGTTGTCTATATTCAAGTCTGTCAGTCAGCCAATTAGTCAGTCAGTCAGTCAGTCAGGACAAAGATTCTTATAATTGGTATAGACAGATATAGATTTCTAACATTTCTATTCTAAGCCAGAACCCCACTAACAACCAGAAGAGCAGCAATATTAATACTAAACACTAACACCGGGGTCACCAATTTGCCTGCTAAGCATGGTGACTACAGCAAACCAGTATGTTCAGTAGTGATTTTGTGTTGTACTCATTTTCCAAAGTTCCATCTTCCATAATCTTCTAAATTGTGCACAACACAATAAGCAACCACAATTTATGCATAAATTCAAATTTAATGGCATTAACTTTAAATCTAGGTCATTCAACCGAAAAGATTAAGCGAGAATCTTTAACTCCAACCCTCGGAGCCAATCAGACGTTCGAACGTTCCTCGCATACTGATGACGCCACATAAATTTGTTTATTGACAGTCTTATATCCAAAACTTAGAGTTCAATATTGTTTGTCGTTGTTCCGAGACAAAGATGATGTCTTTTGCATAGATAAAACAATGGAGGGTTGGAATTTTTGATTGTTTAAAAACAGCAGAAGAATAAGCGGATGTAACTTACGTAATTACGTAAAACATATAACTTTAAGTATATCTTAAATTGTTTCTTTGTTTATTGTTATATATTTTATTATTGTCGTTAAAAACCTGAGTTTAAACTTATGTTAAAAAATATAGTAGCGGGCTTACAAGGTGTTGTGCCATATCTTACTAATTATTAGCATAAATAAGTAAGATTATGGTATTGAAATTATTTTAAACTGAAACACATTGATGCTTCCTCGCAAAAACCCTTCACCATGAATCTTACAACTACTAAAACAACCGCGTTAGTTATAGGAACCTTAGTCAGCTTGTCACTTTATAATCGTATCTAAAACGGCATCTAAAATAAACTATTATTGGTCTACGATCTCACTCAATTACAAGCCTACCTTCGTTCCGTGGGCAAGACCAGACGTCCCCTCTGTCTCCTAATCTGTGAGCGTCCCCTGTGAATTAGCATTAGGTAGGGGCGGCCGTGCTTATGTTTTTAATGTGTTCATACACGTAGGAAATATGATTTCAGGCTTTTGTGATGAAGTAATCTTTTGAGGGTAGCCCTGAGAGATGGCAGATAAACTGTTGACAAAAGAAAGTATAAAAGGGGATGAGGAAACGTGTTTGTTGACAACCGGAGTTGCCATTTAGTCAAGCCTACCGGCCTGGCCAAAACAACGGTTTCTAACGTTATTGTACCCTCAGTTGCTAGTTCAGACATCGATAAACTTAAACTTTTAACTGATAGTTTGTGACTTAAAATAGGAAGTCGAATAAAAACGGAGTCCTTTTTGTACCCGATGGACTGACGATATTGTTAGGGTCGCGGGAAAAACGTACATGAACGCTCTGAACGCTTAAAATCATCTTTCCTGGAAATGTATTAGGGACGTTCATCAGCCTAGACCATACTAGCAGGTGGAATGGTTTAGCCTGATCATGATAATGATCTATGCACATTATACCCAAAGCCGCGGGCGGACGATAGTAACAAATAAACATTCTACATTAATATTTAATATCAGCTCCAAGTTCAGCTCCGAGTGAGCAATTTATTCGGTACCACAGCGGAACCGGATTTACGTAGGCAGTTAACGGCTGAAACACGACTTCCGGTGCCCAAAGCCTTAACCCGCGCGTTGGGTTATGCGTGCAAAGTTCAAAATTTTCGCTTTTTACTGGGTTTAATATAAAACATTTATTACTTACTTCTTCTCGAAATTAACCTTATTTTATTTAAAAAAAAAAAACTTCCACCGTTATTTTACATCGAATATTGAATACGCACACAATAAAAAAATACTCTGTTTTCTAACTGTATTATAAGTAGTTTTTATTATACTTAAAAAATAAAAATCGTCAAACGTAGACAGTGTGTCCAAAAGGCAGTCAACGGTACATCTTTCGATAGCTAAACTAATTCTTTATCCAAGTTGAGCTTTATTTATGAATGGGTGATAAGCTTTTTTATCAACTTCCAAGTTGGTGGTATCTTTTGTACAAATCTCACCCATTCATGGTTGACACCCCTTCCACCCGCACCAAGCGCTTTGCCTCAACTTTTATTATGCGTACAGCAAAGGATTGGAACTCGTTGCCGTCGTCTGTTTTTCCGATCACGTATAATTTGGATGTCTTCAAGAGAAGAGTGAATAGGTATCTTCTAGGTAAACGTGCTACACCGTAGACTGCGTCATCACTTAACATCAGGTGAGATTGCGGTCAAACGTTTGCCTATAGAATGTAAAAAAAAAAAAAAAACTCACCCATCTACGGCCAGTGACATTGGTGATGTCATCCACCCAACTCGCTGTAATGAAGCTATTTACTCCAAAGTCGGTAACTTAAGTCTCAATCTATACAATCTAAGCCCCCCATCAACACAATCCGAACTGGCGCCCACATCTCAGTACCAAGAACACTTCACTCCGCGAAATCTCTAGAAATTTCGAGAAATTTCGCGTTAAAACCGAGTCGCTATCTAGCTATGCTAATTCAAGGATCAATCTCCTGGCGGTTCTAGATTTTCTTGAAGTGTTGAGTTAGCTCAGAGGGAAGAGCTAGGTCACATAGAACGTACTGTTTTAAACAAATTCACTGCTTTCAGCAATCTTTGGGAAAGAAACTATCCCGAGTCAGTGAACGCATTCCAACTGCTATGAAAAAGAAAAAAAAGAAATCGCATCACGACTATAATCCCCAAGCCCGGTAGATATTCCGATCTCTTAGCTATTTTGATGACAGCTCGACTTGACAGAGTTCGAGTGACTTTACTAAAAACAATTTAAAACTTGACATTGGCATGTCATTCGAATGACAGTCAGGTGCCACAGAGAAGATTAGAAGAAGAAGAATGTGCCAAGTAAAACTAATTACACAAGTAGCTAACCCAACTGCCCAGAAGCACATAAGCAGTTGGAAGGTTCATAATCACTGAGTGACCTAGCTGCGTCTCCTAGGTCTATGTGCAGCGACGAACTGACTGCAACAAATAGATGCGGAATGAGGAATTCGCTCCACTCTACTCTAACCATTATTCATGGATGCATTTTATTCCCCAGATTCCCTTATATTCTTGATAAGTGAGGGTTTGAATCCCGTATTAGTGTGAAAGTTGCATGCTACTTTTATATAGGTTTTTGACTTGGGACTTTCTGACTGTCTGAAACTTGTAGTAACATTGATCCTTCTTCGTGTCGATGCATCCTATTTTATCCTTTATTGGCTGATCCGCTCGCGACTTATTTCACGTTTTTCATACAAACTTTATCCTCTTTTTACACCCGTTTTAGGAATTACAGCTCAATGAAACCCATACTTAGTATTAAGTTGGACTATAAACTAATTAATTCTGCAAATCACTTCAACATTCATTTAGTCGTAGTCATTTTTGTCGTGATTTAGTCGTGATGCGTGTACAAACTACCATATAAACAAAGATAGAAAAAAAAACTGTATTTTCGCTTTCATTTCAAGTACTATTAGAAAGATTTCACAAAATATCTTTTATGTACAGAATTTATGAATTCTACAGTTTTATTATAGTAATAGATAGCAATGCTTTGATTTAAATTAAATATTGTGTAAAATGTAAACCTGTCATACGTACTGACTTGACTGAATAATAAATTAATAAAAACCTACTAAATAAAGAACAACATACCAAAATCGATCTATAGCGTACATAGAAAATAAATATAGTTTTTGTATATTATATTGCCATTCATTCATGCAGTTTTTTGAATTTTTTTTTATACAATGTACGGGCAATTATGTAAGTTTAGGTCATTTTGCCTGTTTTGGCCTGTTTCTGTTCGCGGACTGTACTATGTTTTAGCCAGAATCAGGCCACGTCGTTAGTATTTTCATCTATGTATAACAGTTAATATTCCTAACTGTAAATACGAATCAAATTATTCTCTAAAATTTATCAATGAATTTATAATATTTAACAACACCTTTGCATAACCGACCATTTAAAATGATAATCAAGACGAGAATATTCAGCAAAGGAAATTACACCTTCAATGTAACAAATTAAGGATGCAAGTCGCAGCAAAGGTTCTCTAATACAAGTTCACTGACCCCGTCACCCTTGTATAGGGGTGTTAGCTATTGTTTCCACGTGATATTATTGTCGGTGAAGTAGATACAGTGTAATAAGCTTTGATTACTGTAATAATAACCATAATATTATATACTAGCAGCGGCGATCGGCTTGCAACTTGTCATCATCTTTTTTTCTAAGTAATGCAAAAATTTAAAGTTCTTCTTACCCCCTTAGACATCCTCAAAGCTCATTGAGTTAGTTAGGTAGTAGGTAAGTACGAGAGTATACAGATTTGATACTTTTAGTACTGCTTTTTTATGTTGAAAAAAAAATATATAAAATAAACTTTTTACAGATTTTTTTGCAAAATCTTAAAAAAACTTAATGTAGGGGAAACAATCCTGATTTTAGGCTAATAGATAAATTTACATTAAAAAGCCTAAGAAACAGTTGTGCTATCTTTAGATTGTAAAAACGATCTATAGTTAGATATATGTTTTGTGTTCAAAACCGCTCAGGAGAAGAACACAAGTTCATTAGAAGTGTATGTAAATGAATCCACCCCAGTGATTTCATTTCAGTTTCTCTGCTAATCTAACCGAATAGAAGAAAGAAATAAGCGTATAGAAGCGCAAGTCCTTTGCAGATTGCCATCTAACACCTAAGGCATTAGACACCTAAGTCAAAAGGCATTTATTCCATGGAATCAAAAGATCACTAAAAAGTCCTACTAAAGTAGTGAATAAGCCAGTTCCTCGCCACCAAGCCTAGAAAAGAACAAGGCAGAAACTTACGGCTTAATTCCTACCTTTTTTTGTGGACTTACTGTACTCAGTGTCACTGTACACTGAAGTCAGTTTTAGAATATTAAAAGTTACCTCAAGGAAAAAGTGACATAACTCCGCGAAAATAGAAAGACATGTAACTCATTTTCTGATAAGAATTTGTCTTGTTTGCTTGATTATTTACTATACGAATGCGGCCAAATTGCCCAAGTTTCACAGAAAAGGTATTTCTACATTTGATTCTAACACTAACCATCACAAATTTTGAGTTTCAAATACATTTTTGAGAGTTTTACGAGTTCTAAGATATTCTATAGTTTTCTATCTTCGAAGCGTCAAATCAAGCGTATTAGAAAGTTTTTCTGCTCTTGTAGATGTTGGAGTGTCACTTCTAGGAACTTATTTTAATGCGATGCTTTAAGTTCTTAGTTTGTAAGCCCTCGGGAGCGCCTTAGTGGCAACTTTGGTTACTTTATGCGTTTGGTTATATTTGGGTTTAAAATAAGATTATTTCGTGATAAAACATGTAAATTTGTGATAATGATATGAGAATTAAATATGAGCGTACCTACTTCTCTTGGAATAAATAGTGAATTTGAGGTAATTAGGTATAACAGTGATCATGTACGTATAGAAAGCATCTCAGCACCAACTGTACCAATTTGACATGCCAATGTTATGTGACTGTAACGCAATGGTTAAATAAATAAATATCTAAATATCTAAATATCAGCATCTGGAAAATGGAAGACACAGATAGAGAAGATAGAGATACTGGATATAGGATCTCGAGTGGCGACCATGAACCGGAACCCCAAGTTTAGACCCCACCCGATGACACAACGTAATTTTAAAGATTATGGGAAGTGAGTAGATACTAGATAGAAAACGTTTAAATTTCTTTATAAGAATATACGAGAGGTCTATGTTCCGTAGTTCTTCACAGGTGATGATGATGGTGATACAGATTCCATCGACGATATTATGTCAGTCATGCAACACCGTTGACCAGAACAATTCAATACGAAACGACTAATTAGAAATATTCATGTAACAGCCAGGATACCGCATCCACGTTGGTTGTGATGGAATATCTGTCGAATTCCAACGTATTGCAGTATTCAAAGCTGGAATTCGAATCCGCTACATGTTGGAGAAGGTATTTCGGCACATTCAGTATGTGGTCTAAACTCTGTCATTACATTACTGTTTAATAACGAACACAGAAATTAGTTCAGTAAGTAAACCAAAAACTTACTACAAAATAGGTTAATAATAAAAAAACCAAAACAGTAAACGGCGCAAATAGTAGTAGGTACGGTATCTACATTAAACTAGTATGTAATCAAAGTCAAAAAGCATTTATTCAGTAATATCCGCATGGATCATCTTGAAACGACTTAAATCTAGGTGAATCTAAGCGTCAGTAACTCGCGACCAAGCCTAAAAGAATGGTTCCTACCGTTTTTTTGTATGATCCTTTTTACAAAATAATAATTATGTAAATAATGAAGCTCCAGTGTGTTGCCAATCTAACTGAATGCTAGACAGAAAATATGCTAATGCATTCACACCAAGAACTTATTTCATAGGTATTAATAGGTAAGATAAATAATATACTTATGCGTAGCAGTTGGTACAGGTTGCAGCCCATCGCCGCTGCTAGAATAATAACTGTTTTTTTCACGATGATTTTCTTCACCGTTTGAGAACACTGGCATGAGAAGAACTGTAAATAAATATGCCTTCTCCATTTACCAAACCTTCATGAGCACTAGGTCAGCGTCAGGAAATTTGCCTCTCATACACGTAATTGCGCCGCCGGGCACCGAACTGCCTACCGTATTAGTTTAGGTACGAGTTTATTAGACCTCAGTCAGACTGGAAGCAGTCAGTGAAATAAAAGTATTTTGACGAAAACAACATTTAAACAACGTATATCCCAATTAATGGAATACAAGTGTATGTCTGTTTGTTATATATATTACACGTTTTCGCGGCTAACCCAATCAAGATGTAATTCAACACAAACATAGATTCAACTCTATACAAGGATTAGTTGTTCTTACATAAATCTTCTCATGTCTCTTTCCGTCACAACAAATAGTCAAAATATTTTTTTATTCTAAAAGATATACACCTAAAAAGTCTTATTCATATTGGTCAAAGGTCTAAAATTGCCGATAACTCTGTTGTCATCTCTTTTTGTTGACATGCAAGTGACAGTGACAGAAATATTTTATACAGCCTTTTATACATACCAGGTCACAAGATAGTAGATATTATGAAATTACTCAAAAAGACAATCTATACCTAATTATAAGAATCTTTGCTCTGACTGACTGAAATATAGACAACGCACAGTCACTGGTTGTAGAGGTTAGAATCTTTTGAGTATATTGTCTTGATAGGTAGAGGTTTAATAAGAAAGGAATTCTAAGTAAAGCCTAAATCAGGCCCTACAAGGGTCCATCGGTACTGAAGTTAGTATGACAAAAGTTTTAAGCGGGTGAAGTCGCGCGTGATTCCGCTAGTCTAAAATAAACAACAATACAGGTTTTATTCACAAATCAATACGAGCCCTTCCCGCGGGCGACAGGCGCTAGGCGGCCTGCTTTGATGTTCGACAGAGTCACAGGGTAGCGACTACAGAAGTACATCTTTTAGTAAAAGTAGGATCTGTCCGGACACATCCGGCTATTTGCCCTTGGCCGGACTTTTTCACTATCCGGACTTTGTCCAGTTTTGGTATTCTGAATTTACGGAAAGAAACAAAAACTGCAGATACTCGCTCTCAGGAGAGGTATAGGGTTTCAGAGACTTAAAATATAGTTTTATTTTTTTGTGTAACCTACATGTCTGCGTAATATTAAAGTATAATTCATTTCAAACTTAAATAGAAAATTACGAACGAATGTCCGAACTTTTTAAATTTCGAAATGACAACCCTGTTTAAACTGTGTGGTAAAAAAACTAGTGCTTACTACTAGAATGGCTATAAATAAGTTTAATTACTCAAAGTCAAAAGTATTTATTCAGTAATATCCACAGAGATCATCTAAAAACGTCTTAAAGCTAGGTGAATGTAAGCGCCAGTTCCTCGCGACCAAGCCTAGAAGAACAGGCAAGAAACTTACGACTTGGTTCGTACAGTTTTTTGTATAATACAAAATTAACCGTAAATCAAATTAAAATTTAATATACTTACCTATTATATGTTGTATTGTGTAATATTGTCTCTGATTTGTTTGTTAGCGGTGTGTTTATAATAGACTAGCTAATCCGTGCCCACTTCGTTGGGCGTTCTTCGGCAGCCGTTCGCAGTTTCACCCGCGTGGCAGTTTTTTCCCGTTCCTGTTATTTTTACGGGATTTTTTGAATTTGAATTTGAAGTAAAAATGTTTACCGCCCAACGAAGTGGGCACGGATTAGCTAGTCTATTATAAACACACCGTTAACAAACAAATCAGAGACAATATTACACAATACAACATTATAATAGGTAAGTATATTTAATTTTAATTTGATTTACGGTTAATTTTGACACTTATTTATAGTCTCTGAAGTGTAGATGTATTTTCTTACTTTCATTCTATTAATCTGTAATTACCTACTTGTTTTTGTCCTTAATGTAGTTTTTATTGTTATTATTATTATAAAACAAAAAATACAATTTTAATTTAAAATTTTCTATTTTCTCAAGTCAATTTTGTGGTTATCGTTCTTCAAACAGGCTATAGATATCCACAGTACACGCATCAGAGTTGGTGATCACCTCCAATCAACTCAATCCAAATAAACGTATTTGAATAATAACGGGCAGGTCAGCCAGACGAGCAATTTGGCGCTAAATTCGCCACGCACATCAAAGCATGCCGCGGTACACAGTAACTGAGCAGTAAGGAAACTAATGATAAGTACTTGCTGCAGTAAGGAAACTATTGATAAGTATTTGCTAAGCATACTTAGTACTGGTTTTGCTTAGTTTGAGACTAGGTGGTGTGTCAAATGTATGTCAGTATTTTTTTTAGTGTGTTCTTTAAATAGGGTTCAGGTAGTAACTCTGGTGACAATGAGCTCCCGTACCAAGTCGGAAAATGCATATATTATCTATGTAATGGTGTTCCTTTTACTCGTTTAGGTACGATACTTTTTAAATCATTGAAATCGTTCCATTGGTTGCGAAGATATTACACATTTTGTACCAGTCAACCGCGGGGCGGCCGAATAGCTCATGTGACGTCACGAAATCTTTTCCGCCCGCGGGCGCGCTCTCCGCAATTCATTTATTAGAGTTCACTCGATCTGCGCGGGTCGTGTTGTGGTTTTTACGTGAATATGCCGAACTATAAGTACTGTATAGTACCGAAGTGTACTAATACTTCAGTTAGTACACCTAAAAAACTATTTTTCAATGTGCCAAAGGTCCCGAAAGTGCGCAAAAAATGGTGCACTATCATGAAGAGGGATGACAAAATTCCGCTTTCGTGCCAAACTTCAAGATTTTGTTGCGAGGATCATTTTGATGTAAGTAGGTAGGTACCTCCATAATATACCAACTATGATAATAGTTGGTATATTATGGAGGTACCTACTTACATCAAAATGATCCTCAATCATTACTCGTGTGGTAAACAGGTGCGTAGGTAGCTTAGTAAAGCTTGTTTACGAATGTTAAAGAAAAATACAGGGTCGTACCTACTAGGTATATTTCAATGAGTAAGTAAATGATAAAAAATGTAAGTAGTGAAGTTTCTAATAACCCTTCCTCGGTAGTCGGGTTAAAACCAGGGTCGTACTCAGGTCTAACTACAATAAAATGTGCCGTTCCCGGTAATATTCCCCAATGCGGGAATATCCCACAAGTTTCCCGGGATATCGGGGATCATTTTGGGATTATAGTTATAGATTCTATCTCATCATCATCATCATCAGCCTGTAGAAGTCCACTGCTGGACATAGGCCTCCCCCACACGTTTCCAGGAAGAACGATTCTGAGCCCTTTCCATCCATCGACTTCCCGCGGTTCTAACAATGTCGTCAGTCCATCGGGTAGGAGGACGTCCTACGCTTCGTCTTCCGGTTCGTGGTCGCCATTCGAGAACCTTTATTCCCCAACGGTTGTCGGTTCTACGAGCTTTATGGCCTGCCCACTGCCACTTTAACTTGCTGATTCTGAGAGCTGTCGGTGACCTTGGTTCTTCTACGGATTTCCTCATTTCTGATTCTACCTCGCAGTGAAACTCCCAGCATCGCTCTCTCCATAGCTCGTTGTGCGACTTTAAGCTTGTGTATGAGACCAATAGTTAGCGACCACGTCTCAGTGCCATAAGTCATCACTGGTAACGCACACTGATTATAGACTTTCGTCTTGAGGCTTTGCGGTAACTGTGACGAGAAGATGTGCCGTAATTTCCCGAACGCTGCCCATCCGAGTTGGATTCGTCGGCTGACCTCCAACATATACCGGTACGGGTGCGACATGAGCATTTGACATAAGTTTCGTCTTACTCATGTTCATTTTAAGACCCACCTGTTGGGAGACAATATTGAGGTCTCTAAGCCTTGTTTCTAGGTCTTCCAGCGATTCCGCCATTATGACTATATCGTCGGCAAATCGAAGGTGTGTTCGCCATTGATATTGATGCCATACCTATTCCAGGACACGAGCTTGAAAATATCCTCCAGTGCAGACGTGAACAGTTTCGGAGAAATTACATCTCCCTGTCTCACTCCTTTTTGCAACTGGATAGGATTTGTACTCTGGTCCTGGAGTCGGATAGTCATGGCGGCATTACTATATAGGCCTTTCAACACTTCGATGTACCGATAGTCAATTTGACACCGCTGGAGTGACCGTAACACTGCCCAGGTTTCGACTGAATCGAAGGCTTTTTCATAGTCCACAAACGCTAAACAAAGTGGCTGGTTATACTCTTCGGTCTTCTGTATAACCTGCCGGAGCGTATGAATGTGGTCTATGGTACTGAAGCCTTTTCGGGACCCGGCTTGTTCGGGAGGCTGGAAGTCGTCTAGCCTACGAGCGAGACGATTAGTAACTACTCTCCTTCAAAAGGGTGTTATCACCTTTCTTAAAGAACAGTACCACCACACTCCTGCTCCATGCCTCTGGCGTCGTACCCTCGAGGATGAGGATATCTATCTATACATGTAATAAAACTGTAGCCAAAGTGAATGAAAAAGAAGTACGTAAATCTAAGCGCGAACGAAGTTGCGAGCAAAAGTGATATATAATAAAAAAGAAAAAATATATACCTGAATTTATTATATTTTTAGGTGGAAGCTGATAATAATAATAATAATGCTGAACAATCCACACAGCATCACCTAGCCCCAAGCTAAGCAGAGCTTGTGTTATGGGTACTAGATGACTGATATACTTAATACAATACATTACATGCATACATATTTTTTATTATACATAGAAAACACCCAGAACACCCGGAATAAATATTAGCAGATCGTACAAACATTTATCCCAAGGCGGGAATCGAACCCGCAACCTCCGCGTCGCAGGCGGACATTCGCCAGCCGCGCCACATCGGTCGTCATATGGAGAACTACGTCAAGTATAGGCTTGTGGGAGGAATGCTTAGATTGAAGAAGGAAGTATTGCATTCCTGTATTGTATTCCTGACCTTGATTATTTATTGTTTAATTTTTAAATAAATCTGGGTATAACCTACGACAAAATATAATTTAAATTCTTAGGGCTTATTTTAAACTTAACATACCTAACGCTTTCGTTTATTCATAGCTCTAAATTACGTGTCCAAAGAACTTAGGTAGGTACATTCCTGTCAAATTAAGTATTTAAGTCTAATTTTATTTATTTTATAGCTACATAATATTTTTCTTTAAACCTTTAAGTTTCTACATACTTATCTACATACCAATGTTGAAAATAACAGCGTAGGTAGTTACAACAACAAACACAACTTCCCTGGCTGACTAACCTAAAACTTTTAGGTATTTTATAGGCTAGTCCAAGTATGTGTACCTACCTACATATTATCCTGTTATTCTGATTAGGTTGATAATGAGATTTGTTTACCTCTGAAGTTTCCAACCATGAATTTCAGCGCTTGTGTAATTTAAATGATTACTAAGATAATCAAATACCATGAAGGTATCAACTTTAGGTAGATTATCGGATTGCGCTTGCTCAAAACCGATATCTACCTTATTTCTAATACTCATTTGTTATATTAAAATAACAACCTTCTAATAAAAACCTAATCAAATCACTTGGTGACGTTACGCTCCGTGTCGGACGAGTATCGCGAACAGAAACGCGGGGCGCGCAGTGGTTTGGCGGCTAGCGCTGGGCCATTGTGACGTCATCGCTTCCGTTCGCGCGGTCAGTGAATCTCGTTCGGTATTTTGCCCATAACTTAGTCAGTTTTAGCCGTAGAAAAAAAAATTTTGCATTTTATGTTTTAGTTTCTCAAGGCCTATAAAACTGCATTCATAGAAAAAACTGTGACGGGTCCCCATTATTACGTATTTTCCCGGTTCGCGAGCTTACTTAAGTTAGCTTTAAGTAGTTTTTGCATGTAGTCACGATAAGCGAAGAACTTACGAAGAATCAGGGTACACAGTAAGAGTCCGAGTTTTGTGTTTTGTTGTTTGTTTAACGCGAGCTCGTTTTGTAAACGATTTACATTACTCACGAAACGGGCTCAAGTAATAGAAAACTCATAAAATCCAAATTATAAAAGCAATAAAAACGGCATAATGAGTAAGTTACCTATAATTTTTTTAATTTAGTAAACGTAATGGTTACAAGTATCAACCAATGGGATCATCACGAATGACTCTAAAAGAGCATCACGTTATTTACGCGCTGTTTTATTGGATGACTAGTGAAACGCATGCGAATTATTCCCGGTTAAACTTGTTTTTATACAAACTTGGTTGAAGTTGCCTGCTGTACCTATCCGTTTTAGGATTGTTTGTAGGGAATTCCTTTCTTAGTACACATCTACGCACCAAGCCGAATATACTCTGAAAATTTTAAGTCATTTCGACCAGTTGTTTAGGCTGTGTAGTGTCTTCTACATGTCAGTCTGTCGGCCAGGTTCTAGATTTTAATATTTTGTTTAAAACGATTCAACTCAGAATCAAAAATGTTTTATTAATTAATTTCAGAATTGGTAGGACATAAACCACACCAGATTGAGGTGACGACGCCATGTGACTTTTGTTTTATTTGTTTATTTTAGTTATAACTAAAATTTACGCTATAAAATATATTTATTTAGCATCCTCACCCCAATAGCAGTACACATAAGGTCGAGAATCCTGCATTGGTTTAATAATAGTCGGCACAATTACGTTTTTTTACAACTGTTTTGTTTAAAATAAAACCGTTCTTTTACTATTAAAGGGCTACCGATTTTCTCTATTTTTAGTTTAATAGCAGCCACATCAGTCTTTCTGTCCGTCTGTCTTAAATTGTCCGAGACATGTAATAATGAGTGACTTTGTCCTTTACAAATAAAATATCTGATTTTACCAGCTCTATTGCAATATGCTGAAGAACTAGTTTGGCTTAACTCGTTTATCGCGGTACTAAGACTTGGATTGACATGTGGTTGTGTTTTTTCTGTTGTTATCCGAGCAACAATTTCCTTTGTAATGAGCAGATTTTTATTTAAAACTTTTTTCGAAATACAAAAAGCGTTTATGTTACTTAACTAGTTTTTTCTACTAGCTACAGTGAACCTAATATATTATTATATTATGTACTATTAGATAGATAAACAGATCGATGAGAATATAAAAAAACTCTTTATTGTTCACCACACATAAACATAATACAGAAAGTATACACAATTTGGCAAAACAATGGGCAGCCTGTTGACAGACGAACAGACAGACAGCGGAGTCTTAGTAATAGGGGCCCGTTTTACTCTTTGGGTACCAAACCCTAAAAACACAAGAAAAACAATTTAAATGAAAAAACTCTGTTACTTCCAAAGATGACAGAAAACGAACCGTAACGAATTCAAAAGATGAATTCGTAACTGGAATAATAATGTAAAATGTCAATGTCAGTTATCTGTCTGAAATCTCGAGAATTGCAATTTCTTTATTCATGTCTCCCGAAACTGTGGCGAACTTTGACGCTGTCAGTTTAAGGTAATCCATTCTGGATTATAACGGGTTAATTTGACTTATTACTTTTAAACTTTCGGCTTACTTATAATAATTAGACTTCGTGTTTGAGAAATACATGATGCGATGCGACATATACATTGCCTCGCAGGTACATCAGGAACGCGGCATATAATAATACACTGCCCTATTTTTATCAAACCGAGGCATCCAGGTATTACGTCACATGTGCCTGTAACGTCACCGGCAACCACACTCTTCAAACTGGCAGCATGCTGCTTAGCGGCAGAAATAGGTATAGACATTTGGCTCACTAAGATTCATTCATCATCTGACGACCGATGTGGCGCGGCGGGCGAATGTCCGCCTGCGACGCAGAGGTTGCGGGTTCGATTCCCGCCTTGGGATAAATGTTTGTACGATTTGCAAATATTTATTCCGGGTGTTCTGGGTATTTTCTATGTATAATAAAAAAATATCTATGTATGTAATATAATATTGTATTAAGTATATCAGTCATCTAGTACCCATAACACAAGCTCTGCTTAGCTTGGGGCTAGATGATGCTGTGTGGATCGTCCGGCATTATTTATTTATTATTTATTTGTGTGATCACTATAGAAGTTTGTTCTGTGTCTGGGTGATATTGTATTCTAATAAAAAAAAAACGTATTCCGTATGTTAATCTGGTTGTCATAGTACAAGTTAAGCTTGGTTTAAAGTAATTTGGCGCTTGATGACTGAGTCAGTGACAATATTTATTTTTAAGAGTTATTAAAAAGTAGTATAATAATAAAAGTTACTTTAATATTCTTTCTGTACTTTATGTTGGCATGTTTCAAAATTTTATGACATAATTTTTATCTGCTTAAACTACTCAATAAACAAACAATAAAAGAATATCTTTCAATTCAAAGTACATGTCAACAAAACGAAGAACGAACAAATCCTCAAATTAAAGGGCCATTGTAGAAATGGGCCGTAAGAGGGTTCATAGGGGTCAGAATTGTTCACAATCAAGAAATATTGCTTGCAGTCGATCGTTAATTGATATAAATAGTATCACCATGCCTTTTACTTGGCTATTTACGTAAGTGGCTATTTTACTATGTAGGGTACATTTGCAACGTGCCGAAGTTCCGAAGTTTCTTTAACTTCATCATCGTCACTACCAGTCTTGGCTCAGATCTTGAGAATTTACTATCGAAGTTCTTTGTAGTATTATGTCCCTGTAAGAGCCTAAACACGCAGCGTATTTAATGCGCGTAGACAACGCGCGTTAACGACGCCGTAGATGCCCAAAGATAGTATCAAAGAATCTAGTTTGAATTGCGTTAACGCGCGTCATCTGCGCGTCGTCTGCGCGCATAAAAAACGCCGTGTTCTTAGGCTCTAATAGAACTGGGACCTTTATTGGAAGTAATTGGAACACAGCAATGCGAGCATCATTGCTTGGCGTCAGATATTGCTATGGTTGTAGTTCCGAGGACCGAACTCTTTCACAAATACCTCTACTCTGTTCTGTTATTTTCATACAAACTTCAACCCCCGTTTGGAGGTTGAGTATCAGGCATTCCGTTATATTATATCTAATAATAATAATGCTGGACAATCAAATAAAATTTCCGTTTGGAAAATTTATGTGCGCAATGCTAGTACTTTCAAACGGTGAAGGAAAACATCGTAAGGAAACAAAAAGATAACTTAGTTTAAACCTAGACAAAAGGAGTGGTTTCATTTGATCTGTTTCATGAAGGTCGTTCATGAATATTACGTAATAGATAAAATATTAACATAACTTTAATTTCGCTCCTGTCATCCTGTCTTGTCCCTGCGCCGTTTCATTTCCGAAAATATTTTTCGCGCGCTCCCCGATCGACGTTTGAGCGCCATTTTGTGATGTCAATTCGATATTTAAAAATTGTGAAAATGCCTTTCATCCGGCGGAAACGCAGATTCAGAGGAAATTGGAAAATTTTGATGAGTAAATGATGTTTTACTTCTTTGTTTATGTAATGTTTGACAAAACGAACTGTATTCATTTAAAAATCCATTATTTTGACAAACAGTTTCTCGACAGCACGATCACGCAATGTGACGTTTATTTTATGCTCCTTGTTGATGAAATAAGTAGATAGCTCACCTGAAGTTAAGCGGTTACCGTCACCTATAACAAAGCATTCGTTAAGAACGTGCCCTACGATGCACTGTTCTGCGTCCATCAAACACGTGATGTGACTTTGTACGTGTTTCAATTATTTACCACTAAGGTTACCAACTCGATGATTATGCTATTATTACTTAAAGGCAAAGGTACTCTCAACATCAGGTGGCATAAAAACACTGCGATCTTTACCTTTGCCTATATCTTGTGTTGGTAAATTATACCTAATTCAACCTTTAAATTGAAAATTAATTAATCTCATCATCTCATTTGAGCATCTACACTCAATTTAAAGTACTTACAAATTGTCACTCCAGTCAACCAGGCGATTTTCAAGCTGTTTTCAAATGAATATTACCTGCAAAAAGGAAAAAATCTATTACAGCGTGTGTTATTTTTCGGTAAACTATGAGTTAAAGTAATACTATAATTAGTCAAGTTTTACCAATAGACGAGAGTTAACAAACTCTTATAATAAAATAATTCTCAAAATTCAAAGACTAAACGGGTACAGCGTGGTTTAAAGTTTGTATGAAGACAACTTCATGCGGACGAAGTCGCGCGTTACTAGTCAAACGCTAGTCGTTTTATAAATAACGGAGTTTTTACGTCACAAATATAGAAAAACTACCGAACTTAGAAACTTCTCTTATTTTATGTTGGTTAAAAAATTAAGTAAGTTAAAAAAAAAAAAACAAAAAACACCAGGAAGGAAACAAGTGGTAAGTTTCTTACATGTTTGTCTGGGCTAGTCACTAAGAAGCCCCTAGATTCATCTTAGCTTTAAAACTAACAAAAGGAACATAGTAAGCTGCTTGGCGGCAGAAATAGGGATAGTGGTAGTACTTCCCCTTACGAGCTCTTCACTGAGAGCTCTAATACTACTTTTGACTTTCAAATTGACTCCAACGCTGACGGATGACTTAAATGCCTTGAAAATTAAAATTGGTAGGCAAACATTTAAAGTCACCTATGTACGTTTACCTACCCTTACAAGTTAGTAGTAAGTAATTATAACTCTTATATGCATAATTATCAGTTAGCTGGTTCCCATAATAGAAACTTTACTTATTTTGAGGGTAGATAGCGGCGGAACTTGTCCACAATAATTTTTTTTGCATAATCTTTAAATAGTAAAAAAACGAGCCTAACCCCAAAATAAGATAATTTACCAGCAAACCTTTTTTAGTTTTTAGTTCATAAGTATTTAATTAATTATTAACTAAGCGTATTTAAACAGCTTTACATGACCAACTAGAAGTGGGCCACGAAAGCCGTAGATTTCACGAAATATACCGATACCCAATAGACGGTTGGATGTGGGACCGCAAAGTTTGCTATGATCCTATTATACGGAACAAAGCTAGGCGCTAGATAGAGTTGCCATTAAAAAAGCCGGATGCAGAGAGAAAATGCCGGGAAACTGAATATTTCAATAGGCAGTTTTTTTAATCATAGAATACTCTCTATAGATACTGGTATTGATGATATCGTAAAGTGTTACAATAGTTACCATCTACAGACACTGTCTCGTTTTTATAAACATGTTACTTTTAGCTATTTAAAACCAATTTTTTTTTAGATGATCATTGATTCTGGTATGGCGATTGGCGATATCGGTACCAAAATTTCTAAAGTAGAAGTTTTGGTAAAGCAGCTGTCGATAATCCGGTCAAAATTTACAAAACCGGACAAGAGCCACTCTAAGCACATTGGGTTTACTTAAACTTTAGTTTCAGCTTGAATCAAAGTTCTAAGTTGGCTTTAAGCTAGTACAATCTTTGGAAATGTTTACTGTAGAAGACCATCACCGATTATTACCAAGAATTCACCAGACCACTACAGTTCCATAACCTAGTGAGAGGTTAGCTAGGTTCAGTAAATGTTAGAACTTACATATTTGTACTACTTATAAGAATCTTTGTAATGACTGACTGACATACAGACAACGCACAGCCTAAGATCGTCGAGACAAATTTTTTTTTCCAGGGCGTATTTGTCTTGGTGCGTAGAGGTGTACTAAGAAAGTAATTCTCGTAATTCAACCTCTAAGCCAGTCATTCCCAAAGTGGTCCAGGTGGACCCCCAGGGTTCCACGGGAGACTCGACGGGGGTCTACGTTGGACGTGACAAAAAATGGGGGTCTACAATTGTAAGCAGGGGTGCATGAAAATTAATTTGGTTTCGATACTGAAGAACTAAAATGTTGGCTTGTTATTTTAAATAATATGATACCTAAATTAAACCTATAAATTGAGAATAAATGGATAGTAACGAACTGGGAGTCGAACCCAGACCATGTCGGTATCGCGGCGAGATTTAGAAATTGGTAGTAATGGAGATGCAGGGGGTCCACCGGATACAATTTTGAAAGTGGTCTATGAAACAAAAGAGTCTGGGAACCACTGCTGTAAGCGGCAACAATGGGGTTTGAAATTTTTGAAAATAGGTTCACGCGGACTAAAAAAATTAATCACTCTCTAATCCTCAGGCATGGCAGATATTCCGTCAGATATCTTAGTGCCGAGTACGACTCGAGATTCTTCGAGGTTGTCTAAAGGGAGTAGTAATCAGAGGTACGTCAAAAATTTCAATTGGTAGCTTCGTACCCACATTTTGTGACCAGTTGCAAGCCGACCGCCACTGCCATACTGATTTCCTCACGATGTTTTCCTTCACCGTTTGAGAGCATTGCACACATAAATTTCGACGGAAAAATCATTTGGTCCAAGACCAGATTCAAACCCACAATCTTAAGATCAAAAGGCAGGGTTGCTCCCACTAGACCACCAGTGCTCTGTAGCTTTGAGGATTTCGAGATAAGTGGACATCTCATTTATAAATCTAAATATATATAACTCAAAGGTGACTGACTGACTGACTGACATAGTTATCTATCAACGCACAGCCCAAACCACTGGACGGATCGGGCTGAAATTTGGCATGCAGGTAGATGTTATGACGTAGGCATCCGCTAAGAAAGGATTTTGATTAATTCTACCCCCAAAGGGATCAAATAGGGGATGGGAGTTTGTATGAAACTTTGTCGAACCGATCGGGCTGAGACTTTGCATGCATAAAGCTACTATGATTTTATCCCGAAAAAGTAACGGGAAAAAACTGCCACGCAGGCGAAGCTGCGAGCGGCCGCTAGTAGTAACTAAACTCTCTCGGTCCTTCCCAGCATCGACACAGGAACAAGTGATGGATGTCCGGAAGTTCCCGGTACTCACCTTCCTACCTTTGTTTATGAAGTTGCTAGCAAACTGAGCTATCTATTTTCGCCCTTATTCATAACTAGCTTCCTGCCGTCTCTTTGCTACCGGAACTCTAGTAAAAAGGTTTGAAAAATTTTAGCACTAAAGTTTTTATAGTGCTTGCCTGCACTTAAGGTGGAACAAGTCGTTACTATTTCCATACAAACGCTGTAACTGAAAAATTTAGTACTAAATCTTTCGACGCTTGTTACTTTCAAGGTAATCTGATTTTACTGTAGAATATAGGATAACGAGCCTAGATAACGGCAAGATAATTCAGTACCAAACTTAACTTCGGACGCACGTTAATAAATAGTAGAGATATTCAGTTACAGCGTTTGTATGGAAATAGTAACGACTTGTTCCACCTTAAGGAAATCACAAAGATTTTGTATTATCCCAAAAATTATGGTCAAGGGAAGGATTGGTGGTAATTGCCAAAGATCGAGAAAGGTGGAAGATTTTAGGGGAGAGCTTTGCCCAGCAGTGGGACACCAAAGGTAAAAAAAAAAAATTATGCCTAATTTTTAATGTTTCAATAACTACTCAATTTCTTTTTGTGTATTGTAATTCAAAACTGTATGTATATATTCCTTAAATATATGTTAACTGGAATAAGAAGTCGTCGAATGGTAACCGTTCTAGTTAATTAATTAAATTGATTTTATGGTTTCTAATTAAAATATTCTTCAAACCCCATATAATATATTCAACAGTTAAACAGAATAAACGTTTATTTAACATAAATTAATATATCTTATATCAAACATCCTCTTATTTATATAGAATGTGATTTCCTACCCACTGAAATTTCAGAAATTACCCTTTCAATGGGTAATTTCGATAGATTTATGTGTCTCCATTGAATTAGCATGCGAAGCCTCCGGAAGACGGGCTGACAGTACGTCTTGATTGATGATTGTTTGCTGTGCTGACTGTACCGCGATTGCGTAATTAATTCTATTGTTACAAATTTTGATATTGGTTTTAATTATATTCGTACTATAAATCATTTGAAGTTAAATTAGAATTTTGATTATTCGCTTTGTTGAATGTTGTTTTAGAGCCTTTTTGATATTTAATACAAATATTAACTGTTTGCTCTTAGTGATATTTATTATCCAGATAGGTCACAAACTTACTCTTCATTGTCTGTCTGCGACGCAGGAGGGTGCGGGTTCGATTCCCGCTAAACAGATCGTACGAATAATTTATCCCAAATGTTTGTACGACCTGCAAATATTTATTCCGGGTGTTTTGGGTATTTTCTATGCATAATAAAAAATATATATGTATGTAATGTATTGCATTAAGTGTATCAGCCATCTAGTACCCATAACACAGGCTCTGCTTAGCTTGGGGCTAGATGAAGCTGTGTGGATTGTCCAGCATTGTTATTATTATTATTATTAATCAGCACGTTAAAGTGGCAATGGGCTGGCCATACAACAAGCAAGACAACAACAAGAGATTACCGCTATAGAGGTAACCATTAGCATCTGGTGGACCACATGCTTGTGCCGTTATTCTAATAAAAATAAAGTAGGTACAACTATTCAATACTGAAAATCGTACATATACAGAGAAAAAGGAGTATTATTTATTATTAATCTATAAATTATAACATTAGATTATTAGATATCTATCTAAACATAATACTGCATTACTTGCAGTTTATCGAAGTGTTAAGGGGAAATCGATTTAGGTAAAATTGACTTTAAATAAATCACGTTTAAACTATTATCTATGTTAGAAACATTTACCACCAAAAACATAAAGATAAAATATATTATTATTAATATAAGCACATAGTAAATTAAACTAAGCAAAAACTACAAATAATATTTGTAAACTAAGGTTTTAATTCAATCACTACTTTGAAAATTAACTATCATTCCACAACGTTGAATGTTTTTCAAACTTTATTGATAAGTCAAAGTAACATTATTCAACTAATAACTTTTAGTACAAGTAAATCAGAACCATTCACCAACCAAAATAACTTTGTAACACATGGCTAAATTAACGAATTACAGTTTTATTCGTGCAAATATTATTGAAGCATTATTAACAATTAAAAGCAAATAGAGCAAACGTAAATTATGTTTAGGTCTAAAGTTTGCTCATAACTTGTATTTCACTGAATTTCAGTACAAACATCATCAATTTTAGTGAAATTATATTTGTAAGCGTAAAAGTTTCATTAGTTGAAAAAATACCTGTCAGTTGTAAGCATGCAATTAATAATACATATCGTTATGATTTCGGATAATAGTAGTAAGAGATCATCATCATCTACAGCCTGTAGAAACCTACTGCGGGATTTAAGTCTTCCCCATACGTTTCCAGGAAGAACAAATTTTAACCCTTTCTATCCATCGACTTCCCGTGTTCTTAATAATGTCGTCAGTCCATCGGGTAGGAGGGCGTCCTACGCGACGTCTTCCGGTTCTTGATCGCCATTCGAAAACCTTTATTGTCCAGCAAAGGATACAGAGATACTATGGCAAAAATATTATCGCAGGGAAAAGGTGTTTTTAATTGGAAAAATCGGTCGAGTTCGGTAGAAAGAAGCAGGGTCCTATCTCAACTTATTAGTGTTAGGAAAAGGCTTTTTAATGAGAGGATGGGCTCTAGCTCTCGTGCGAAAAACTTACCATGCTTAGGTAAACTATTCCCATCTCTTACCAATTGGTAATAGCAAACAGTGACAGAGTACATTCCATTTATACCACGTTCAAACGTAGTCAGTATAGTCATTTCTTAGGCTTATTCATTTGCAGAACCACTTCCCCTTAATAGAATTTCCTACGATTTGCCTCAATTATAAAGGGATTTCTAATATAATGAGTATTGAATGATTCTATAATAATAACGTACCATTAAACCTGAATTCATATCAAGAATAGATTATTATGTACATAATTATGTGGGAATATCTTATGAATAGTCTCGTGGGCTGTTAAGTCGTATTAGATAGAGATACATATTTTGAGCACTTTGCAACAGAATTACGCACCAATCGTGACTGGCTTAAATGCCTATTGGCTGATATTTTACTAGGAGCTAGGTAATAGATAGTGAATTTAATGAGGACACCTAACTCGTAGGTCGTGGGTTCAAAATTGCAAAACAAAATTATTTTTATGGTCTCTGATTATTTTATTTTATAGATAGAGCGCGACGGTAGCGGGGAAACGTGTTTTGTATATAGCAGTTAGCATAAGCAGCGTTGGTGGTTAGTCCAAAGTCAAATCAAAAGTAAAAAAAAATATTCAGATAGTTGTTACGCTATCAGCAGGTCTACTCTTAGAAACGATAAACGAAGTTTCGTATTGTCGTTTTGAGTTACACTACGCGGCATGTCAGGCAGTGACAACTTGACTTTTGACGGCTACCGACTTGCCCCGCAGTATATTACAAAATGACAATACGAAACTTCGTTCATCGTTTCTAAGAGTAGACCTGCTGGCCTTAAGACGACCTGTCCAATGCTATAGTCATAACGATGTGGTCACATCGAGATTTAGTCAGAAAGCGATTTAGTCAAAACTGCTATATCTAGTCAAATCAACATGTAGTCTTAAGGTTAAACAAGTCGGTACGTTGTCGAAAGACTAAATCTTGTAACGCTTGTAACTTTCAAGGTAATCGGTTTTTACTGTAGCATATAGGGTAACGTACCTAGATAACTGCAAGATAATTCAGTATCAAACTTAACTTCGGACGCACGTCAATAAATAGTAGACATTAAACACTTACAGCGTTTGTATGGACAACGTACCGACTTGTTTAACCTTAAAGCTTCTGATTCATTTTGAAACGTCTAAACGACGCGAAAGATGAATGAAATCTAAATGAATCTGGGCGATTGTAACTATAATTACAAACACATGAGGCTTAACACCTGTATGCATCGGGAAGATGAGCGGTGTATAGTAGGGTACGTTCCTAACTAACGTGACCTACAAGGCGATGCTTTGTAATAGGCGAAGGTAAAAAAAATATGATAGCCATAGATTATGACCTGTTGTGAAGCCGCGGAGTTATTCTAAGAGGAAGAAGGTTTATTTAATTACGAGCGGCCGGCTCTCAGCAGTTTAAACGTACCTTTATCTGAATACCACGAATGCCGAAACTTATTCAGACTAGCGTACTAGACTGTTATGAATCTTTGAAACGGTCTCCGAAAACGCTGCGAATTTGTCGCTATATTTCAGCATGCTTTACAGTTCGGAACAATGAGAATAACAGCTGGATAAAGTAGAATTTTTGCGTCTAGTTGTTGCTTGTTTCACGTAATTTATTTTAGTTTTAGGTTTTATTTATGTAGCGAAAACAATGTAGAAAAATAAACTGTTCAGGTACTGAATAAACTGAGTTTGTGTTTTGAAAATGAACACCTGAACTTCATCATTTAAAATACGGGTTTAGGTTGTCGCGCATATTTTATGACTTGCCTATAGAAGAAGCAGATGACCCACGTGGGGTATAATAAAGCTTTGCCTAGCAAGACATGTTTCTTAGGAACGCGATGCATTCCGCGTCCATCAACCTGAGGCATACAAGTCTAAGCCTCATGTGCCTGTAATATCACCGGCATCCTCACCCTTCAACCCAGAACACAGCAAGCTGCTTGACGGTAGAAATAGGCATGGTGGGAGTACTTCCCCGGACGAGCTTTCCACTAAGAGCTCTACTACTAAAAATATTAGACTTAGGTAATGGCAATTCAATGTACTTAATAGGAAAATAATCATGGAAAAAGGGTCCAAAAAAAGGTATCAGAAAATATGCAAAAAAAGAATTTTCAGGGTAAGTCATCATCGTCAAACAAATAATATTTACAGGGTGAGTAAGTAAATAAATAATACACACTTTTCTAGTCCTTGAAAACGAAATATTCCATGTTTTATACCGTTTATACTCTCTAAAAAGGTACAGAACTTAAAAATTCAACAACCCTTTGGGACCACTGCTTTTTGCCGCTAATTTTGGAAGGCACACATGTGTAGGTATTAAGTATTAAGTTATAAGCGTGTAAGTAAAGTGCTAAGTTAAGTGCGGTAGGGTTGGGACCACCTGGGACCGGGACTATGCCGCTAAGATGTGTTTATATTGGTTCTTGCAACGTTTGGACAAACTGTTGATACCCCAATTATATTTGACAACCTTTTAGTGACTTACCTGAGACGCTAACAGCTGGTTCGATTACCGAAATATAATAAGTATTTGAGTTTAAAATCGACTGCTACTATAACTTGAATGATATCTTATGGGTCGAACTAATTTGACCAATCCTTTTAAATTAAAACCAGGGTTTTCAAGGTTGATTGTTTGTTTGCATTGAATAGGCTTCGAAACTATCAATGATAAAAAAAACTACTGGACCGATCTGAAAAAATCCTTTCAACGTTGGGAATCTATCTCTACTATCCTCGGGTGACATAGGCTATATTATATTTTCAAAAAAATACGGATCCTTACTCAAACCCGCGCGAAGCCGGGACGGGCCGCTAGTAACTAATAAATTTATTAAATAATTTACAACATGGGTACACACATATATGTGTACCCATGTTCACCACTCAGCATTAACTATGCCCAGTGTTTTGCACAACTGTAGCGCCGGTTTACCGTGCTCTTATTGCCATAAAGTTTTAACACACAGGAACAGAACAAACATCTATGTTCTTTCCCTACTTACATGTTAGTCTTAAGTGGGAATCAAACCACAAACCAAAACAGCTTGTTATTGAGTTTTTCAGTTTTGCTCAATTTTCTATCCTTTTAATTTAAAAAATGATATTTTTTTAATGTTAAAAAACAATTGTGACAGTCAACAATTCACATCACTTCTGAAAATATGGACAAAAACACCTTTTGTGTAATTGCTAAGATATTTTGCGTAAGAATTTCCATCGATTTTTAAGACGAAAACCTAGTTTCTCCAAGGCTAACGGTATTCTAGATAACGGGACCTACACGGAACTATTCAATATATTGCATTCAGTTTTATCGTAATACACGGCGACAAGAATGTACCTATTATCATGAAATCTGATTGTAGATAGTTATTTTAAAGAGAAATGATAAATATTTGTGGACATTTTTACACGACATCATCTAACCCCAAACTAAGCATAGTGCACTATGGGAACCAGATGATGAACAGAATACTTATACTTTTTTTAAATATATACTTAAAATACGCACCCAGACACAGAACAAACATTTATGTTCATCACACAAATGTTTGTTCTCGGTAGGGGGCGAACCGACCACTTACCTACATCGCAGAAGGCAGAGATTCTACGAACTGAGCTGTGAAAGATGTCATGATGAATCCATCTTTAACATTTTTTAAAACTTTATTGGCTTGTGTGCTGTGTTCAAAATAAATGTATTTTCATAAAAAAAAATATAAGACAAATCTTGAAATATTGATCATTAGGTCACAAATTCCGGAGTTATTTAAAATTAAATAATCAAATGTATCTAAGTGTGTCTTTTTGTGTGTGTTATGGGTATGGATATTAAATTTTACTCCGGTTTTAAACCTCGTATTCAAAGGTTTCAGTATATCCGAATTCATTTTAACTTTACAACCAATCTGAATGAATTTCCAAAGACCTTTCGAAAATCTATATAACCAAAGGAAATCAAACAAACCCGTTTGCCAAAGTGGCTTGCAATAACGCCACCAAACTTCCATACACAGAACAAAACAGTCAACGACGAAGTCTTCATGGTTTCCTATAAATACGCGAACTACATATGACAGCCGTTTTCAAACTGAGAAGACAACCATCACTCTGTAATGGTTAGCCTAAAAGTTAAGGCAAGCAGGCAAGGCCCTTATAGTTTGTTTCATAAAGTTCTAATAATGAAGATTGTTATACGAAGGTACTCAATTTCTCATCCTTGAAATAAGTTGGACTTAATTCCACCCCCAGGTTTTTTGTCAACACATTGTAGTTGACCTGAGGTCATAAGAACCAAAATCTACGATATAAGAGTTTTCACGCCTGTTACATATAACAGTCACAGCATCTTAAAGCCAAACTTTAAGCTCCGAGAGGTTTATTAAGCGGTTCCATCGAGAAGTACCGAACTTTCTCACTTTGAAAAGCTACCTACTGCTATTTATTCTGCGACCTGTCAAAATATCAAACACAATGTGAGAACGGGAAACTTTTATTGAGAAATTTAAACACCCATTGAAAGTAATAGCCGAAGTTCTAGCCCCCTCTTAAGGCGACATTAATCACACGAGCAAAAACTGCCAGCTATTCCAAAGTTTAAAATTGGAGAATTTGAGATGTGGGCGTTGTTACCTAGTGTATTTTAGATCCTTTGGAAATAGAGATTTACTGCACTGTATTACTGAAAACGCCAATGGGCAAGATACGTGAGCGAAGCGAGCCGGTGAAAACAGATAATCCTACTAATATTATAAACGTGAAAGTTTGTAAGTATGGATGGATGGATGTTTGTTACTCTTTCACGCTCTAACCAGTGGACCGAGTTGGATGAAATTTGGAATAAACATAGATTGTAACCTGGATTAACATATAGGCTACTTTTTATCCCGAAAAAATAACGGGAACGGGAAATAACTGCCACGCGGGCGAATCTGCGAGTGGCCTCTAGTAATATAATATATAGTCAGTATATGGGTAAGCTAAGAGAGCTGCGGTTTTCAGTATTTCAGACTTAGGTTTTCTACTGGACTAAGACATTAAGGTTCTCGAATGCAACCACGAATCGGCAAAAAAAAGTGAAGGATATGTGTCGTGGATCGGGATCATTTTACCAGGAGATATATTTAGTTAACTTCATCAGGTTGCTGATGATAAAGGTTATATTTGAAAGGTATCGAGATAGCCTCATATAAGGTTATTACTTTTGAACTTACGGAACTAAAAAACCTAGGTAACACCTCTATTCAGGGTGCTATCTCGTTCTGAATTGTCCAATTTATATCTGCTATCTCAACTTCCGGTAGCAATTGCTGAGATAGCGTTTCGCAAGGTAAGCTGTTTCTGTTACATTGTTCTATTTTCTAGCACTGTCTATTTGTCGGGATAAGTAATGGTGTTTCGGAAAGTGGGTTTTTATTTCGCGGTTCAAGTTTATTTATTTCAAAATAAAAACTTTTCTCTATCAAACTTGGATAATAAAAATGATGTATATTTTTACAAGCGAACTCAAATTTGGCAGGACTTCTATTTTGTAATTGGACGAAAGGATTTGTGTGGATCAACCTGATGCCTTTGAAAAAATAAATTATTTAGGTTATTTAAGTGATTTCATTCAAATTTTTCACAAATAAAGATTTTTTTATGTTTCTGAAATTGAATTATCTCATAGTAGGTACACCTAATATTGAATGGCTATAATAAAGTAGCTTGTGACACATTTACTCAAAAAAAAAACAGCCAAGTGTGAGTCGGACTCGCGCACGGAGGGTTCCGTACCATTATCTATAGTAAAAAAGTCTGTTGCATGAGAGCCCCCTTAAATATAAATTTTACTTATTCTGTTTTTTACTATGTGTTGTTATAGCGGCAACAGAAATACATCATCTATTGTTAAAAATCATATTCTAATATTTGAGTGTACCATTTGACACGAAAGATGAAAAAGAAACTGAAAATAAATACTGTTGGACATTCTAGATACTTCGTTTTATCTTCGTAAAATAAAAGCACGAGTGTTCGTTCTTAAAAAGTACAGTTAAAACGAACACGTCTGTACATTTGCGTTTTAGCAAATAAATCGAGAAACTTTTAGAAAGTTCTGGAAAGAAACATTCCATAGCAAGCAAGTGACAATGTAGTGGACGTGCTTTCTTTAGTTTACAATGCTGGTACTTCGAAGTTGTTGGCGCTGTTGTTGTCCGTAGCTTTTTTGACCGAGCGAGCGAAGCGTTTCGACATTGGTCAAAAAATACTTTTGTTCCGTCTGTCAGTGTGTCTGTTTGTTTTAACCATTTATAGACATTGACGAAATTTGGTGCGAGCGAATCGTCTCAGTTTCGAGATAGGTCAAAAAATACTTTTTTTCTGCCTGTCCGTTTGTTCTCGATATTTTTCAATTTTGACGAAAATTGGCACACAAGTTCCATGATTCATTTAATGTTTTCAGTCAATCCAGATGTTTAATTGAGGAAAAGGGGGAAGTTTGGTGTAGCGTTATTTATTGACGAATTTCAATCAAATTTGAGAGGCACACTAAGAACTTCATTGTACACAAGATGCGGAAAAAAATCCAAAAAGGGATATTGGGTTCATCCTTTCCGGGAGTATGCTGTGGCGTTCTATATGGACGGATTTCAATTTTGGGAAAGGGGAAAGAGTCGATTATTGCACGGTTATAAGGGCTCGCGAGGTCTACCAGTCTCACAGAACCACTAGTTTATAGCCAATACGCTAAAAACGTTACTTCGTCTATACTTTCGGAGTAGACCCTAGACACCCTGATGATACAGTGTAGGCATATGGATCGATAACACTATGAAATTAAGTGCGTGAATATATTAAAGTTTAAAATTCCCTTAAAATGTTCTAAAACTGTGTTAAAAATTTACGTATTTTAAACTTACGTTAAAGTAAAAACTCATTCAGTTCATTCCTAAGTTTGCACAACTAACAGTGACAAAGGACAGACATTTTGACAGTTAACAGACTTCAAAGTCAACGTCAAACATTGTAACTACATAGTGCGTATTCAGCCGCACTAATCCTTAGGCAAGATATTTCATCTGAGCTTTTATAATAAAACCACCGTTACAATACGCCCGTAAAATATAATTTTAACGTAATTTATGTATTTATACGACTTGTTAACTGAACAAGCAGATGGCTCACCCGATGTTAAGTGGTTACCTTAACATCGGCCTTGACAAAGCAATGCCACGCAGAATCCGCACGTCAAGAATATGCCTTACGATGCACTGCACCCATCAACCTGAGGTATACACAAGTGTTATAAAATTATAATCTTCTGAACCTTTTCAAACTGATTCATGTTATTTCATTGGGTTTTTTTTAGTTTCACGTAATTACTTTTGTGGAGTGTTGTTCTACTCTAGAAAAAAATATATGTATTTATATTACAATTTTGTGGGTATTCTTCTTTGTTCTTTTATTTTTACCAGAAATTGTGGTATTTTTAAATAAATGTTTTTCTATTCTAAGAATATGTTAGGCAGTTGTATGGGATACAAGGCGCTGTAATAAAGTAAAATATTTTTTACTTACTTAATTGGGTAATTTCTAATAATGTTGTAAATATATTATCTATACAAGAAAACTTATGTTTCAATAAATTAAAATTGGAAACCCGATGTATGTATATTAATTTACTACAAAACGGTCGCTTTATGACGGGCACAGTTTCTCAGAAATCGAAAGTTATTGTTTTCCTTCGTCAATCTAAGTTGCGTTGACAACAATTATAAGTTAGTCGCTTTGCGTCATCACGTTTTAATGTTGGCACTACTGTGTTGTTTAACAAACTTAATGTTGGCATTACTGTTTTGTTTATCGAACTTAGAAGTTTGTTTAGATTTAGGATAAACTTAAACTTGACTTGCCAAGTAAGTTTGAAACTAGTGACCAAGTTCAGTACCACCAAGGTTCAATAAGTTATACACTATTAGAAAGCTTTCGCCATGGGTTCTTTATAGCATAACTAATCGAATCGTGCGAGAAATGTTTTCGCAAAAAAGTCCAAGAAAATTTCCGAAATTATGTTTTAGGTGCATATTTACACACCAATGTCCCTCGTTTCATGTCTGTACGACCAACCTGTATCACCGGCACCAACACCCTTCAAACCGGAACACAGGAAGCTGCTTGACGGCAAGAATATGCATGGTGGTAGTACTTAGGTTTAAAGACTTTATTTCTCACAAGAACTATAGTTCACTTAAGGTGACATACAAATTTAAAAATAATTATTTAGTTTATGTGGCTAGTGCCAGAGCATGCAAAAACAAATCAAACAACAAACTCGACAAACTCTCAATCTTCACTTCCCCAGACAAGCCCTTCACTAAGAGCTCTACTACTACTAAAATGGTTTGCCAATTTTTTTCCAAACATGCATCTGTCATAAATATTTCTTTCAAGGTTACACCGAACTTAGTACCAGGGTTTGACAAGACACCTATTCACTTTTACAAGATTAGATAGCTATAGACTTCCAAATGATATAGTCTGAGCAGAACTAATTGCCAGCAGCTCCAAACATAAAGAACTTTGACAATTAATACTTGCACCGGAGTTTCTGTTCATAGATTTTAACGAGTTACTTACAGATGAGACACTGAAAAAGGTTTTTCTATAAAAACGCATGAAACAAACCCCAATTTAAAGTTGAGAAAATAAATACATATAATAATATGATGATTATGATTGTATACCATATTGTAGCGATAAAAAAACGAATTTACTAAAAATACGCTTTTGGGTAGGACCTAACAAATATTTTACTACTATAGTAGTGAAATAAACCTACCCAAAATTTATTAACTTTAGACCTGTGATAACTTAGAACCTATATCAAAACATCTGTCAAAAAGATTACATCAAATTCACACAAATAATAAATAAAAAATCAACTATACCATGTTGTAGCGATAAAAAACTAATTTACAGAGAATACGCGCTCGGGTCGCGACCTACCAAGCATTTTACTACTAAATTGGGGAGCAGTGACAACTTAGAGCCTCCTACGAACAATATTACCTTGTAAATTTCATACTTTAGATGGTTTGTTTTCTCTGTTATCGGGCGATCTGTGCCGTTTCTGTGGTTTTGAATATAAATTCTGTAAATAAAATATCTACCTACCAGATTTTTTCGTTGTATTTGTATCATCTTATAATGAATAAGACGACCGATGTGGCGCGGCGGGCGATTGTCCGCCTGCGACGCAGGAGGTTGCGGGTTCGATTCCCGCATTGGGATAAATGTTTGTACGATCTGCAAATATTTATTCCGGGTGTTCTGGGTATTTTCTATGTATAATAAAAAATATCTATGTATTTAATATAGTATTGTATTAAGTATATCAGTCATCTAGTACCCATAACACAAGCTCTGCTTAGCTTGGGGCTAGATGATGCTGTGTGGATTGTCCAGCATTATTTATAAAAAAAAAAATGAAATCGATGTCAAACAGTGAACTTCTTCAGGTAGATGGTGATAATTACTGAAGGCTTATGGAACCTTGTGAAGAATAAATGAATGAATGAAAAATACTTTATTTTACATACACCAGACACTAGAATACCAAAATAAAATAAAAGAACAGTTATAAAATGAAAGGTACAATGAGCGGCCTTATCGTTTAGTAGAGACCTTAGGATTAAGAAGAAAAATTGGGAAATTGTCGGGGGTGCAGCAAATGAGAAATAAGAGTAATCTATAAATAGAACAAAACTTGCAAACAAAATAGAGATACTTAATAATAAGCAATAAAATACTTACTTGAAGTGGAAAGTGGATACAATACAACTTTAATCCCCCAGGTATTCAAGTTGTAGATATCCTCAATATGTTCTCAATATATCTATTACTCTTCTGGTTCTCATAGTACAAACTATGTTTAGTATAGATAATGTATAAAACGTCCACAAGTGTGTATACATTTTTTTATACTTCTCGATGTATAAAGAAGGCTTAATGAAATCTGAAGGGACCTGTTCCGCAGTGGACTTCTAATAATGATCAATCATAAGGTCCAGAATAACTTGATGCGGTCAAGCGAATTTTTCGCTTTTCGCTAATTTGTAAAATAAGATAATTTCACACCAATTATTCAGATTGGGGGTTCAGATAATATATTCGTATACAATTCGCGATACGGTTTTTAATATCTATATTTATGATTTCACGGTATCGTCTTGATTGTAATCAAGTAAAAAAAAACATTTGTTTTGCTCGTTAAAAATGGTTTTGTCTGTCATGTCTTGTCACTATGGTGTCAAAATTTTACTGCTTACCCTACAACTAAAAAAACGAGTGTGCTTTAGACCACACGATTGAAGTAAAACTTCTTTAATATACGAAACGTAACAGTGCTTTCATACCCCCTCCATGGTAGCGTTAAACGTTTAACGCAACCTTGTTGGAAGTCGCATTAGAAGTTTTACTTCAACAAACTAGCCGTAACCTCGAAATAGATACCATATTCTGTCTTTTTCGATCTAATTTGAAACTTTTCGTCAATGCAAGACAAAACACGGTTATGTTTTATTAGTACCAGAATATTGTTTTTATACTTCTGCTGCAACAAGCATACGGCCCGCCTGATGTTAAGTGGTAATCATCACCTATAACAAAGCAACGCCTCTTAGTTCACATACGTTAGGTACCTACCCTGCGTCCACCAATCTGAGACATACTAGTATTAAGCCTCATGTGTCTGTAATTTCACCGGCACCCACACCCTTCTAACCGGAACACAGCAATGCGAGTATTACTGCTTGGCGATAGACATACTGACAGTATTGACAGTATAACCTGCCTGGTAAGGATATTCATTAAATATTTCAGTATACTTCCACACATTTTAGCAAGTATGTAGGAAACTGCCAGGGAGGTGTCGCATCTGTGCACTCATCTGCGGCATCTGTCCGGCAAACTATCGCAGCTTCGTTACTGGACAGATTAATATTTCGCTGCGGTAAATACATTATAGCATGAACACTGGCAAGTTGTCCAGCCAAATTGTCGAAGTTGACAACCCTAGGGATGGTAAATAGGGCTGACAAAAATGCAAATTTTATATTAACCCTTATAATTTTGCGCGCGACTGTCCGTATGTCAGAAGTTTTAATTTAAGGTTTGTGTAAAATTATGCGGAGTTTTAGCATAAGTTTGCGAGCGTGAAGGAAATAATTAAATAACTAAGGGTAAGTTTGGTCGTTGAATTAATTTAGTCTAGAACATTCTAAGGGCCACTCATCACTCGCTGAACATTGGCTGAAATTAAAGTACCTACCTTAGTTTTGAAACATACGCAATATTTTTTTAATTTTTAATCAAATCTTGATCCTATAAATTATAATCAGAATATTCAAAACGTTTCGTTTTACTAATGTTATTTAGTAAAAGGCTGAGTAAGTTCCTTTTAACTCTAAAAATATCAATTTATCTTGTATATTATAAAACAAAAGTTAAACATAAAATATAACTACGATTTTGATGAAACTCAGTATAAATATAGTTCGTATCCTAGAAAAGAATATACTTAGGCTACGTTTTGTCTCGCAAAATTAATAGTAACCAAATGAAAACGACTAAAACCGTTCTTGAGAAAAAGTGCCTTACATATTGATTATAGCAAAGTGGCGGACAAAGCAGTAGGGGGTTGCTTGTTATATATGTATTTATGTGTTATGAGATTGCTGATTGGACAAGCAGATGACCCACCTGATATTAATTGGATACCATCACAAAGCATTGCCATGCAGGTCACGTAGACTAGAGCGTGTTCTACAATGCATTGCTATGCGTCCATTGACCTAAGGCACACATATCCTCATGAGCCTGTAATTTCATCGGCATCAAAACCCTTCAAACTGGGACACAGCAACTTGGTTGGTGGCAGAAGCAGGCATGGCGATAGTATTTCCCCGCACGAGCCCTTCACTAAAACCTGTATTACTTAACATATAACTATAATAATAATAATGCTAGACAATTCACACAGCATCATCTAGCCCCAAGTTAAGCAGAGCTTGTGTTATGGGTATTAGATGACTGATATACTTAATATTATACATAGATATTTTTTTATTATAGATAGAAAATACCCAGAACACCCACAATAAATACTTGCAGATCGTACAAACATTATCCCAAGGCGGGAATCGAACCTCGGTGTTACTATGCATCTTATACAATTTTATGGATAATAGATGTAAAATAGTATATAAATTGAATACGTATTTAATAACGATGTATTGACAGCCCTGTAGATGACTAGGGATGTGCGTGACATGAATGACAACAGATTAATTTACAGGTGTAATGAAACATAGATAGATAGATAGATAGAAAATACTTTATTGCACACCACAACTTAAGGATAAACAAGTATACATAAAACTTAAACATAATGCTAACATACAATGGGCGGTCTTATCGCTAAACAGCGATCTCTGCCAGACAACCTTTGGATGAAATGGACTAATGAAGTTAACAAGGGGTGCTTTGTGTAATAGAAGATACAAACAATAAAAAAATAAATAAATAATGAATAGATAGTTAAATGCAAAATTACACAATAATATAATTTTAAACAAAACAAAAGTAACAAGAAAGAATGGAATAGCAAACATTGCTCATAAAATATTATAATATGATGATATTTACATATACATTTATATCATATATATACACATATAATATAATAAAAAAAGAACCAAGAAGGGCAATTTAGTGACAACAAGACAAATAGTGCTCTTTGACCATTGATTTAAATATTGATGGTGAACATACATTATTTGGTAATATTAAATATCGATGTTACGGTTTGAAAGGTGTCGGTGAAATTACAGGCTAACACGTATACCTGGTTGATGGACACAGGTCAGTGCCTCATAGTAGTTTCTTATAAACGTGACTAATAAAGAAATGGTTACCACTTGATATCAGGTGGGCCATCTGTTTGTTCCAACAAGTATAATAAAAACCGACCTAGTGCAAGACGAACTCGCGCACGAAGGGTTCCGTACCATTATCCCGCGATACAGGCTCGTCCTAGTGCGGGGACCATTAGCAATTATTAAACTTTGTATTTCTTTTTAGGTAATAAATAAATTCGTATTTTGTATTTGTATTATCTATAATAAAAAGGGCAAAACAATCACGTTTGCTGTATGAAAGTCCAAACATCTGTTAGTGGTCCTATGAGTGTCGACTGTCAGAAAAACTTTGATCCTATTGGCCAATGAAAACTGTCACTGTAACACCAGCCAATGAGACGCTGATCAGACAAGCAACGATTCTTAGTAATACCAACGGATATTCGTAGGATATTGGAACCGGGTATTAAAAATTCATTCGTTAGAAAATAACACAGTTCTCAGTATTTACTTATATGCAATGTAATTATTCTAATTACAGTAGCCTGGGTGGTCTTGTTAGCAAACATAATCAGAATATCATGTTGTACGAAATTTAACACTGATCTGAAACAGCAATCAGTCTTCCTAGCAGCGGTCCTATTCATGTAACGAGAGATGATACCACATCCCATGTAAATCTATACCAATCATAATAATAATGCTGGACAATCCACACAGCATCATCTAGCCCCAAGCTAAGCAGAGCTTGTGTTGCGGGTACTAGATGACTGATATGCTTAATATAATACATTACATGCATAGATATTTTTTATTATACATTAGAAAACACCCAGAACACCCGGAATAAATATTTGCAGATCGTACAAACATTTATCCCGAGGCGGGAATCGAACCCGCAACCTCCTGGGACATTATTTTCAGGGTATATTTGTCATGGTGCGTGAAGGTTATACTAAGAGAATTCTCGAAATTTTTCGCGATTTATTACAACTTTAATCCAATAAAATTAAGGTCGAAATTGATAATACATTGAGTCGAGTTTCTTATTTTTATGAAATTCATCAAAGTTTTCTCTTAAATGTTGTATTATTTCATCAGTGATCAGCTTTGCTATGCAATGTTCCTGTGGTATGGTGAAGCTGTTCCACATGACTGGAAGATAGTTCCAGGCTGTTGTAAAGCCCTGGTCTTCAAAATGCGGGGATTGATAAACGCCCGTAATACAACGACTTAAGCTGAGTGATGCTGATATTGCTACTGAAATAGTTTCTGCTACTTTTATCAAATTAATATTTAATATTTATGGACATTTTTATACAATATCATCTAGCCCCAAAATAACGTTGCATGGGAACGAGATCAAAGTCAAAGTTAAATTCAGTAATATCCGCAGGAATCATCTTGAAACGTCTTAAATCTAGGTGAATCTAAGCGCCAGTTCCTCGCGATGACTGACACAATACTTATACCGTGAGTAATAAAACTTTTTAGGGTTCCGTACCCAAAGGGTAAAACGGGACCCTATTACTAAGACTCCTGTCTGTCTGTTTGACTGCCTGTCTATCTGTCTGTCCGTCTATCGCCAGGCTGTATCTCATAAACCGTGATAGTTAGCAAATTGAAATTTTCACAGATGATGTATTTCTGTTGCCGCTATAACAAATACACAATGAAATAAAGAATAAAAAAGTGATTTTGTTGCCGTTTTTTTTATAGATAATGGTACGGAACCCTTCGTGCGCGAGGATTCAGTATTCAAAATTACACTCAGACGCTCAACAAACATCTGTATTCAACACACAAATTTCAGTTTAAAAGAATACCATTTAAAGATTAACACGATCGAAACATTGATGATATTTCGCTAGGAAAATTACGGCTGTCAAATGACGGCCCTTAATAAAACGGTCTCCGTTTTTAGATAAGCAAGTAAGTCTGCACACATGAATGAGCCGCTGTAATCAGTTGCATAGTTTTGACGTTGATTTTCAAAGATAAAGGGCCTGAAAGACTTCAGTTAGAATTTCGCCATTCCTGAAAAGTTTGGAAAACTTTGCAGTTTGGAAGACTTGAAAGTTTTTCGTCGAAAATATTCGTAATTCATAGTGTGCCAGTTTCGATGTTTTTCTTCATAATACTGCAAAATGTGGGTATGTGCCAAATGTAATAATATCTGGACGTACCTCTGACTACCCTCCTTAGACAACCTCGAAGAATCTGGAGTAGGTACTTCGTACTAAGAGACCTGAGGAGATATCTACCGTGCTTGGGGATTAAAGTTTTTATGCTATTTTTTTTAATAGCGCTAGTTTTATGCATTAGGTATATTGGTTCTTATAATACAAATGTAATGCTTAAAACTAATTTGTTTATTGCACAAGTAGTATGTATGTATGTTTTGGCATTTGTTTATTTATTATCTAACCACTAGCGAAACGCGCGCGACTTCGCTCGCGTGAAGTTTTGTTCATCAAAACTTTTATCCCCGCTGCACTCGTTTAGGGGTTTTTCAGAGGTAAATAGCCACCGTTTTTAAGAAGACTCGGGTTTTACGGGAATGTTATTTCACACATAAATCCCCGGTTTCCCCAGAAGGGCACGCTGGAGGTGTGATTTACAATGGCGAGAATATCGCGTGTAGCTATTTCTTCGATAGAACTAACCTAACGATGTGTACCAACTTTTCGTTTTGCCAGATAAATGTAGTGTTTTTGTTGTTTAGTTTTAGTGAAATTTCAAAGTCAGCGCCATGTAACCCCAAACTAAGTACCATGGGCATATAAACAATCCGACAGAAAACCCCTTCTGTCATTATAATCAATTATTCCACCCAGCCACAGAAAAAACATACAAAAAAAATAAGAATAAGAATAAAAACTTTATTTGTAGCATATACTTACAATTTGAAACTAAATCTAACAACGTAAAACTAATAACCTATAAAACATTATCAAATATGTAGAAAGAAAAAAATAAAAAAATCAAATAAGACTAATTTGCTACAAAATGGCGTCCGACTCAGCATAATGTTGTGATAGCTATCCGTCGAAACCAACTGACGCGTCACGCACACTAACACAATTTCAAAATAAGCATTAAACAAGTACAGTAAAAGTTAATATAGGTAATCTAAATCTAAATACCTAGTCTATTACACACATACAACACTCGTACACAAGTACTCGTAGTTCTATGTTTGTTCATCACACAAATGTTAGTGTGTTGGGAACCGAACCCACAACCTACAGCGCAGTAAGAAGATAGCAACTGAGCTGTAAAACCGATCAATGGACAAAAACAATACCGTGCTCTCAAATGGTAAATAAAACAGTCAAAGTCAAAGTAAAAAAGCATTTATTCAGTAATATCCGCAGGGATCATCTTTAAACGTCTTAAATCTAGGTGAATCTAAACGCCAGTTCCTCGCGACCAAGCCTAAAAGAACCGGCAAGAAACTTACGGCTAGTTCCTACCGTTTTTTTGTATGATAAATTAATATTCTAGCAGCAGCGATGGGCATTTAAATTAATCCGGAATTCTCAAACTCTTTTATTTTTGAAAGTCTGATAAAATATAGATCTCAGTCTTCTTTTTATCCGGTTTTGCACATAGTTATTTATACGTATGTGTTCTAAGAAGCGCAAAAAATATCAAAACAATGCAACACGGAAACATTGCCGTACCTGGCTTACATTAGCGATAAAATTATGAAATAAGGTCGTTGGATTACCACAGTGCAATAAACGCAGTAGGTAACCTTTGAATTAATAATATTTTTTAAGTCATATTTTAGCTGCTAATACAGAGAGATACAAGCTAAGCAGACTTAAGGCACTATTATACGATGCGAAAGATTTCAAGCGGTTGAGAAAATCAATATCGAATATGGTCTTTATATTCTAAGCAACAACGTTTAAATTCCCATTGATAAGAAATGGCAATATTTTAGAGCACTAACATTTTTTTCTGCATATGTACATGAAGAAAAAATGTACGATGTTTTAATGCTAAAGTCGTATTTAATAATGTTAACAAAGAAAGGTTACTAGCAATCAAATTAACAAATCCTTATATCTTATAACCAAATCATCTTCGATTTAAATGAGATATTAGCATTTATAGCGGATTTTGATAGACTTCTTAGAATCATTTAAAACCCTCTTTGAATCGAACTCAGAAAATAAGGACTTGGTTACACTATCAGACTGATTTGTTGTTTTACTGAGGCTTGAATCAACACATCAAATACAATCAAAATGTTTGTTTCTTGTTATACTCGAAATGTTTACTCTATTTTGTGTCTGTCGTTTAGTTTCATAAAGTTACATTTAAAGATAAATAGAAAACTCATGAATGCATGGAAAAAGTTTCGGAACGGTTATAAATAATGACGAATTAGGCTTTGAGTATGATGAAGTTTGAGTGAATTCCAATAAACTTACGAACTAATCAAAAAATGCCATACCAAAGGATAATAACAATAATAATAAAAAAAAACAAATAACTTAACTACTTTAATTCCCAGATATCGTATATATTTCCTCTGATCTCGAACGTAATGCTAGAAATAATTCTTGTCTTGTTAACTTATGTGTTGTTACTAAAAACAGAATGACATTATTATGCGGGAATGTAAATTGCCCATTTTATTTCTACTGCACCGTTGTTCTGAGATTTCACGTTTCAAAAAACAGTGTATTGGGTTATGTAAGACTAGTGGAATCACGCGCGACTTAGTTCATATGCAACTATTTTCATACTAGCTTCAACCCTCGCTGCACCCTTTTATGGGTTGAATTTCAAGAATACCTTATTACACTTCTACGCCCAAAAAAAAACCTAAAAAAAAATTTTTTAAGCGACATTTTTTTAAGCCTATATATAACTTAGTCCGTGAATGATCGTGTGAATGAACCTTAAATTTATTCAAGATTGAATTCTAACGAGAATCAATCACGGATATTCCCCCAGGAACTCATTGCCCTCCACGAGGTAAGGAACTCGCAAATTGACTATTTAGGCAAGAAAATCTGCTTTGCTTGCTAATCAGTAATGGCGAAGATCAAGGCCCTTTATTACATTTACACTTAGAATATAGCACCTGTGGTGTAGTGGGAGCGATCCCGTCTTCTGATCTTAAGGTCGTGGGATCGAATCCGTTTATGTACGAATGGATTATTTAATTTAAAAAATATGTACGTAGCCAGTGCCCAACGGTAAAAGAAAAAATTGGACACAAACTTTTTTAACAGATTAAAAATACTAAAGAAATACTACTGATGTACCACAACGAATTTATGTGGATGTAAAGGCTAAAGTTCTACGAATCTTTGTCCTTGTTGCGCATGGTACAGTTGTAAGCTGCTAGAGCGAGATAGAACGATCTAAATGATAGCTTCAATCACAAAACATTAGTGTGTGTTTGGTGGTACGTAATTATTACTTACAATGATTATATTATGTAACTCCACAATGTCCTAGTACAGTACAATGTATTTCCTTACCTGTAACAAAAATAAATTTTAAAAATACGTATACACAATTGAATAGAAAAATCGATCATAAAATAAACTATGGCTTTAAAATCCCAATTTAAAAAATAAAAAAATAAGAAATAGTTTCATGACTTTAATCCTCAAGCACGAGATTCTTTGAGAATGTCTATTCCTACGTCCAATTTTAAGTAACAGATTATGTCATAGGTAAGTTACCGCATTTATTATACTGTTACATTTACTATACTATACATTTTTAGGGTTATTCTTCTTGATTAAACTGAGCTGTGACACCAATCAGACTTTGAAACAAAAAATCAAATTTGATACTTTGAATTCGTAAATTAAAACTTTTTACAATCACTTAACCTACTTTCAAAGTTACTGTGGGTTACTACAATATAAAGTAAATTTAGAACCCAGTTAAAAAGTTATAGAACACATTAACAATTTCTCTATGACAAGAAAATATGCTGAAATTACCATAATAAGCTTCTTTGACAAATGTACTGATTACGCTCATGCCTAACTCGGTATAAAGTTGACATACACATATTATGCTATTTGTTTATTTTCCAAACACAATTCACAACCACTTTGTGTCATACTGTGCCCTTAACACAGCAAATGATAGAAAAGGAAATATTTGATTAAACAAAACAATTATTTGTATTAAACATGCTTTTATTAAAAAATAAATAAATATAGACAAACATAGGGCACGTCTGGAAAAGTACTGCCACTATCCCGGTGGTAATGCCCCGGTTTACCCTTTGGGTACGGAACCCTAAAAAACAAACATTCACTCAACGCCTTCTAGCTTCAAACTAAGCAAAGCTTGTACTATGGAAACCAGATAGTTAATAAAATACTTATTTACATAGGTGTTTTTTTTTATTAACAAACATACCTAGTTTGCAATATAACACCCAGGCACAGAACAAAAATCTACGTTCATCACACATATTTGTTCTAGGTGGGGGTCGAACCCACAACCTACAGTGCAGAAGGCAGGCCTACTACTAACTGGCTGTGAGGCCACTCGTTCTGCGGAGACAAAGCTTTTACTACTATAGTAGGTACACAAAGCACTTTTCAAGTTTCTACCTACCGATATTTCTTGTGTATCTTTATTTCTTGTTCACTCAGTTTTTTACTGTATGTGCTTACGAACTACTAATATTATAAACGCGAAAGTTTGTAAGTATAGATGGATGGATGTTTGTTACTCTTTCAAGCTCTAACCAGTATTTGGATGAAATTTAAAACAAACATAGATTATAATTCGGATTAACATATAGGCAACTTTTTATCCCGAAAAAATAACGGGAACATGAAAAAAACTGCCACGCGGGCGAAGCTGCGAGCGGCGCTAGTATTACATAAAAAGACTACGTATCCTGTTCTAGTTTCAAGGCTGAACTAAACTCGATATTTGGCACAGAAATAGCTTGCATTCCGGATGCGGATATCGGGGACATAACCTAATCACAAAGACGAAGCCGCGGGTGAAACTAATATCTATTTCCTTTTCTCAATAGCAGTATAGTGCAGTGCACATAAACGGTAGATGCGTAACTGGCAACACGCGCCACCACTCATAATACTCCCCTCGGATTTAATACTGAGAAATAAAATGCTTTATCGATCGCCAAGGGCTACGTAGGGCTACCACGGTAATTGATTTAACTACAAAATTGCCTTGCAAAATATTATCACCTCAACGCGTGATGTTTACAAACTGCTAGAACATTGTGGCTGCAAAACCCTGTACTATAGACTAGGCAAACAAATAAAGTTTGTTTTTTTAAATAGATAAAATTTCAAGAAATATTGTCAAGTGTTTTTGAAGTAATACTTCTAATGTGACTTCCAACAAGGTTGCGTTAAACGTTTCACTACCATGGATGGGGTATGAAAGCACTGTTTTTTCTCTCTTTCTCTAATAGCTAGTTACGTTTCGTAAATTAAAGAAGTTTTACTTCAGTCGTGTGGTCTAAAGCACACTCGTTTTTTTATTTATGCCGCCAAGCAGCTGTGTTTCGATTTGAAGGGTGTGGGTACCGCCACCGTTGCAATTACAGGTACCTACAGGTTTTTGTAATCTTTTTGACAGTGTTAATGCAAAGTGGCAACCCTAACCCCAATACGAGGAGCTAGTCCAAACGTGTGAATTGTGAAGTATGGTTGTAGACCCATCTGATGGTGTGTTTATTTTTACGTGTTAGATTCAATCAACCGCGAATAGTAGAACGGTTTTTATTTGTGTTTGTTTGTATCTATTTGAATAGCTAAACGTTTAATATGCTTATCATTTACTTTTATTTTATGGCGTTGAAATCCGTTGAACTATTTCAGTGTGTATTTAGGTGTGAATGAGTGTCTTCTAGACCTTTTTCTAACGCCTATTGTCAATTTCACCTATATAATTGGAGGCTCATTCGAAAACTGGCAAGATACTATTATTGCCTTCCTACCGTGAGCTCTTAAAGTACGGTTGCAAACTGTCAAAAATGACGCCATAGTTGCCGTTGCTATCGTGCATTTTTGTGCTAAGTAACGAATTCCGGACTTGTAAGAAGACGGCCTCGTATCCATTGTTCGGATCTGTTCGGGCCTTTTGTCCGAAAAGGCCCGAACAGATCCGAACCGATGATGGTTCAGATCATTAGGCAAACAAATATCGAATTCATGGTTACCCCTCAGCAGCCATAATCATAATACCGAATTCAAGTGCCACTAACTATACTCATAGTTAAAACTGGATGATATCGTAAGTAGTAAGATTTCTTTTATTTTGAATATTTTTCCGGTTTTATGTAGAAAATAATATCACAGATATTCTACCAAGAATTTTTTTAATAATGATCAAACTTTTTTCTAAGGGTCAATAACATTATCTATGAAATGGCACAAAAACGGCTGGAAAACTATCAACGCACGAAGCACCCACATAAGGGATAACTATAGGGTGCTCTTAATAAAGGACCTATTGTACTCCCCCTGTATTATTTCAGAGATAATCTTTTATTCGTAGTCACAATTTATGGTCGTCCGTAGAATTTCATTTGTCATTTGTTGGTCTTTGTGTAGTTTTGTTAGTTTAACTTTGGGTTATCGATACTAGTGATGCGCTCTATCGATTTATAGATAACTCGACCTTTTGACGGGTTCTGAAGGCAAAACTATGCATACTTTTTTGTAAATACATACTTAGAATACAATATAACACCCAGACACAGAACAAACATCTATATTCATCACACAAATGTTTGTTCTTGGTGGCGATCGAACCCACCACCTACAGCGCAGAAGGCCGGACTACATTATCTGAGCTGTAACAGCCGAGTTGGTACGCATATTAAAAAAAAAACTACGCAAACAAAGTCGCGGGCGTTCCAATGTATAATGAAAAAACAATTCCTTCAGTTATAATGAAAAAGCTAAACACAGCCCGCAATATAATTTCGTTACAGATCGCGTTACTAATCACCATAATCGATTCAATTCTGGTTTTACAAAACAAACGATTTATCGATAACTCGTTTGATAGAGTATCGTCCTACACAGAAAATTCATCATTACTGTTTTTAAACGATTCTTTGACAAGAAAATATTGGATTTCAATATTTTGAAGCAAATAATTGACCTATTTAATTATGTCTCGGCTAGACATAGTCCAAAGAATAGAAATCATTCAAAACATGTTTCGGCCAACTGCGTGGCAGAGTGATCTAGTTTTTTAAATTTAATGGAAAAACTACTAATTAAAAAAACAGATAAAATGAAAACAGCATTGACTTGAGTTCCCAGGCGCGGTAAACATCCCCTCTGATCTTCTAGTACCTGCCAGGCCACAACAACTCAAGATGTCTGAGGAAGGTAGTCAGAGGTACTGTACAAATGACATACGTCCAAATATTACATTTGGCACACACCCACATTTTGCACAGTAGTAAGTATTCCCTACGTGACAGGTTGCAAACCCATCGCCGCAGCTAGATAGAATACTAACAGGTTAATTTATAGTATGACTTCAAAATTCAAACGCTTATTCAACAAACGACTGCTTCAGCAAAATCAGCAAATATATTATTTAAAATAACCTCAGCTGGACAGGCAAATATTTTACCGTAATCTCGCCAGGTAAGTGATAATGCAATCGACAGTGCCTTTAATATTTTCTTCAATAACACTTACGTATGCAACAGTACTCGATAAACACTCTATGTTCTCGACAGAACTACTTTCGTACAATAATTGATTTCATAATCTCGAATGCGTATGATCTGCAATGCTGTAGGTTGTTATACATGAGGGTTGCCAGTTGCTGGTGTTTAGAGGAACATTGTTAATACTGTGTGTTGTTGTCAGATGAAAAAGGGCTAAGTTTTATAAGTCCTATGGTACGTAACCCTAAAAAAGAGGGAGGGGCTTTGACTATTCGGGAAGGAGGGAGAAGTACCATGCTTGGCAGGCAGATTAGTGACCGCAGTATTGGTGTTTTCCGCTTAATGGTTACTCATACAACCATGGTCATTGTTGGTTTACCGTTTTCATTCTAACTTCATAATGCAAACCGCTAAAGTGATAATAAATTATAAGCTGATAATAATTTAAACGTAAACACCTATATACCTTAGATACAACTATTATAAGTGTCTTATAGATCGTTATGTTTCAAATAAAAAAAATCCTCTTTTCTTTACAAATTAGTGAAGAAAAGAGTCGTCCGTGGAAGTACTATCATACCTATTTCTGCCGCTAAGCAGTGATGCTCGCATTACTGTGTTCCGGTTTGAAGGGTATGCGTACCGGTGAAATTACAGTCACAAGTATATTTCAGATTGGTAAACGAAGGATAGTGCTATGTAGGGCACGTACCCAACGTGCGTGACCTACCAGGTAATGCTTTGTTATAGGTGATAATTACCACTAAACATCAGGTGGGTCATATGCTTGTTCCATCAACAGTAGCACAAAAAAATGACTTTTAATTGAATTTTCATATCAGATTTTTTATTTTTTATATGGTAACCCTGAGGATTGTGTGATTTAATTGGTTTTTTGGCCTGAGCTTGATTATTTGCAATTCTACGCGATAAGTTTTATGCGTGTTTTAATGAGCGATTTGTAATGGCAGAACTGTTTCCATATAAACAGTTAATCTAGAAAAGCAACATAGCTAGTATACAATAATCTTTTAAAGAAGAAATAACAACACGGCTTTAATACCCAAGCACGGTAGATATCCCCTCCGGTCTCTTAGTACCAAGTATACCCAGAATACTAAACATCGTACAAACATTTATCCCAGGGCGGGAATCGAACCCGCACCCCTTGAGTCGCAGGCGGACATTCGCCCGCCGCGCCACATCGGTCGTCACATGATGTTTTCCTTCACTGTATTGTATTCACATAACATTAAATTATTTACTAACCGATCATGCGTAATGCATTTCCATTAAGAACGGCCTCCCATCCGATATTATTTAACAAAAGATTAAAATTGTGTAAATACAATGGTTGTAATAAATCTCATGCCAGCAAGTTGAGTATTCAAGGGTCACTGAATAGCTTTGTGTTATGATCTCTCAGTAGCGTATAGACAGCAGGTCTACTCTTAGAAACGATGAACGAAGCTTCATATTGTCGTTTTGTAATATACTGCGCGGCAACTCGGCAGCCGTCAGAAGTCAAGTTGTCGCTGCCTGACATGCCGCGTAGTGTAACTCAAAACGACAATACGAAATTTCGTTTATCGTTTCTAAGAGTAGACCTGCAGCATTGCGTAGCTGTCTTTCAATCAGTACTAAACTCTCCTACTGTTGAGTATGACTGTAAATGCTGTTAATAATTTGTTTCTATTTTTTATTTTCGAAGGACCAATTATTAATAGCTGCAACAACCTGAAAGTACGATCTTTGCTCGGAATAAGGCAGATAATTCAGTCTATCACCTACCTCACACTTCCACACGTACGGTTCTTCACGAGGGCTCTGTACGGCAAGGATCCTGGTGGAGTGGCGCAATGTCGCAAGGGTTTCCGAAGGCACTATCAAAATTGGCACAGCACTGCGAGAACGTCTCACACAATGAATACTGCACGGCAGTGGTTAAAATAGAGTTAATCTTGTCTATCCACGGAATAGTTTCTCAAAATGATGAGAACGCGGCTGATTTGAAGCAGTCGCACAAGCCAACTGTCGATGCGCTCACGTAGAGGGCGCGCGATGAATCGGCCGACAATCCAAAACGACGGTAGTCGTAGAAAAGCAGATGATAAACATAAAATATCTACCTTCTAAAATGAGCATAAATCCAACACCTACCTACCATAGATATCGTACGAGGCGACTCAGAAAACACAACAAACATGCCAGCATGAGATAATGCAACCTGTTACGTATAGAATACCAGCTACTGCAAAATGTGGGTTTGTGCCAAATGTTACATTTGAACGTACCTCTGACTACATCCTCAAAGAATCTTAAGCCAGTACTACTAGGCACTAAGAGATATGAGGGGATATATACCGTGCCTGGGAATTAAAGTCGGGAAGTTTTCTGTTTCAATTTATAGAACGCTTGATTTATGAAGGTTTTAGTGTAAATTTTAACCCGCGTGAAGCCAAAGCAGGACATATAGTGTAATGCAAAAAAACACATTCGTTTTGAGTAAAAATAAGGTCGTATCTCGATTCCGCTGCTGATAAAACACATACATTTTTCATCCTGACACACACAGTACGTAACTGGAAATATGACTTCTACCCACAAAAGGATTAAAGTTACCATTTCTGAATAACGGCGAACGTTATATAACAGTTGTAATGTTATACTTTTGCTGTTATTTCCACCTTTGTGTGCCTTTATATACAAATACAATTATTTATTTATTTATTTATAATGTTTTTTGTCATAGAAACAATACAATAAATACAAAAACATCATTAAGTTACAAGTTTGACAATTGGAGTAGTCACAGCACTAATTCTAAAAATATGACACGATCACAGAACGACGACATTGAAATCTGGAGGTCTTCCTACATGTCATTAGACTTATAATAAGTCCGCTGCTAAATATAGGTTTCCCCCTTATTCAGGGGAGTATGCCATAGTCAACTCGTTTATGAAAGAAAAACAAAAAATATACCACTCACAAGAATGTTTGTCCTGACTTGCTGACATAAAGACAACGCGCAGCCTAAAACATTGATCGTAGAAATTGGGGTGTACTCAGGAATAACTGAAATGCAACCCCTAAAAGGGTAAAACGGGGGGTTGGAGCTAGTATGAAAATAGCTTCTTACGGAGTCGTGCGCATTCCACTAGTTACACGTAAAATATAAGTAAATAAAACAAAAAAACGAGTGTGCTTTAGACCACACGACCGAAGTAAAACTTCTTTAATATACGAAACGTAACTGGCTATGACAGAAAGAGAGAAAGAACAGTGATTTCATACCCCCTTCATTGTAGTGTTAAACGTGTAACGCAACTTTGTTGGAAGTCGCATTAGAAGTATTACTTCAAAAATGTATGCTATTTTTTGTGTAGGTAAGTATAACTGTCAGCGTTATGCGCACATCGCCGTTATTATGGACAGCAAATAACGGCTACCGCTTCTTGGAAAGGCTTTTAAGTAGGTCAGGTATGCTCAAAGTACGTACAATATGAGATGTGGAGCGTTTGAAGTGTTTTATGTGGAACTATCTTTTGTTTGTAAATGGAGCTGTTTGTTGAAATAATAACAAACTTCTGCATGTGACTTTGCCTGCTTATGACATGGCTTTTTTCAAAACGACTGTGGTGTTCCGGGATAGAATAGGACCCTTATGACCTCCCATGGAATCATAAGAATAATAATAATGTAAAATAATGTATAAAAATATCTATGTACGTATGTATTGTATTAAGTGTCAATCATCTAGTACCCATAAAACAAGCTCTGCTTAGCTTGGGGCTAGATGATACAGTGTGGATTGTCCAGCATTATTATTATTTTTATTAACTACCCCTTGAGCCGCCTTCAGGCCGCTTGCGCTAAGACCGTTATTATAACTTGCCCAAATCGTAAGCTTTGAAGCGTAACTTAGATTATTCGTATGTTATAACCACCCAATTGATGACCGCACGTTACTCAACTTAGTTAATCGTTTACAAAAACCAAGCAAACAACGCTGCAAGCACTTTCACAACAGATGTAGGGTAACCACGAAAATACCGACCAATTTACATAAAGTAGGAATTACAACAAAACTAGCAAATAGGTAGAATCTAACTGCATCGCATTACACTGTAATATATCTAACTAAAGTCAATTACCAACATTAATTTGGCGAACAAAACGGAGCTTTCCTGACAACCAAGGTACAGTGCCGGAAGAACAGTTCACTCACTAACATGAATCATCAAATAAGATAAAATAATGTGGTTTTTCGAGGATGTCTATGGTAATCAGAGACCGTAGTACATTTAGTACGTACCCAGATTTTGCAGTAGTTAGTATTCCATACGTGACAGATTGCAAGCCCATCACCGCTGCTAGAATACTAACTGGTTTCCTCACAATGTTTTCTTTCACCGTTTGAGAGCATTGCGCAGATAAATTTTTTAAACAGAAAAACTTATTGGTGCACGACCGGATTTGAACCGGATTGAAACGCCCTTAGGATCAGAAGGCAGGGTCAATACCACTAGACCACCTGTGTCTTTACATGTTTTCCAATATTTTGTGGTGTGATAATGAAATTTAATTTTCATATGATAATATGATAATTAGACAGTACGATTACAGTGATATCACTATACGAAGAACGAACCCAAAAGCGTCAATTATAAAGTAAGTTTGAAGTAATCCAACCGTTTCGCTATAAGCTGTGGCCATATGCCGTATGCACTATGCACCACATCTGACCCACATCGGCAACGGTCATGCGAGAGTGAACCAAACAATACAATACTATTAACTGTACCCGTTCTCTATACTACGCTCAACTAATTCGGTTGTGTTCCGTATTCTTGATGTAGATGAAAATTATAAGCAACTAGCGGCCGCTCGCAGTTTCGCCCGCGCGGCAGTTTTTTTCCCGTGCCGTTATTTTTTCGGGATAAAAAGTAGCCTATATGTTAATCCAAGCTATAATCTATGTTTATTCCAAATTTCATCCAAATCGGTGTACTGTGTGTGAGTAACAATCATCCATCCATCCATACTTACAAACTTTTGCGTTTATAATATTAGTAGGATTTTATACCACCGCTTTGCTATTGTTATTGATAGTTTCAATTTGGATAGATAGAAAATTCTTTATTGCACTATCTAAAATAAAAGTACATTGGCGAACTTAATGCTACATCGCATTAACTACCAGCTAACCTTTGGGTAGTACGAATGTTGTTGCGCGGCGAGTGAATGTCCGCCTGCGACGCAGGAGGTTGCGAGTTCGATTCCCGCCTTGGGATAAAAGTTTGTACTTTATTATTTGTAAAGTATAAACCAATTTTATTATACTTTAGGGCTTTCATATCTTGACAGCAATAAAATTATATTAGTAGTCTGTAATGTTGCTGTAGAATAAAGTGACGGCATCATTTTTAATGCTGTGAAATTAGATTAGTACCTATTTAATTGAATTAAAGCAACCACTGTCATACCTAAGTTATTATTATACCTATGTTATACGTATATGTAAGCCACACACTTAACTTCAGGTGGGCCATCTGCTGGTTCCATCACCAAATTGTATAGAAAAAACATAGTGTGCTGTATGAAGTAGTAAATTGACCGTTACTTCAAACATGTTAGGATGACTGTTTTTATTTACATTAAAAACTGCATGATTCTTCACTCACATAACATTACTAACCGTTTAAGTCATCTGTGTACATGTAAGAAGGCGCTTTGTTCTTCGGAGGAAATACCAGCCTATTTCTACCAGCAAACTGTTACCTATATTGAAACTTGGTGTTCCAGTTTCAAGAGTAGAAATAGTTCCCGAGGAACAAGATACCTAACTAGTCCACAGCATCTTTACTTTGTAATGAACGGCTAAGAAATATTAGTAGAACGCCTGCTGCTTTGCTTGGAATAAAAAAAACCGGCCAAGTGCGAGTCGGACTCACGCACGAAGGGTTTCGTACCATTATCTATAATAAAAATGGCAAAAAAATCACGTTTGTTGTATGAGAGCCCCCTTAAATATTTATTTTATTCGGTTGTTATATCGGCCACAGAAATACATCACCTGTAAAAAATTCAACTCTCTAACTATCACGGTTCATGAGATACAGCCTGGTGACAGACCGACAGACAGCTTTTACCCTTTGGGTGCAGAACCCTAAAAATGGTTGACATTTATACGCAACATCATCTAGCCCCGAACTAGGCATACAGCATACAGGTGGTATGCCTCAAGTGTTTGTGATTTCGCCAACAATCAGACCCTTCAAACCAGAACACAGTAATGGCGGCAGAAATAGGCATGGTTTTAGTACTTACTTCAAGGAGTTTTTTTTTTTTATGTGACTTTCAGATGGAACAAGCAGATGGCCCACCTGATGTTAAGTGGTTACCATTACCTATAACCAAATATTGCGATGCACTACTCTGCGTTCATCAACCTGAGGCATACATATCACTCCATAGATTTTCTTCAATAGATGGATGGAACAGGTACTGGGCAACTCCATCTAAAACCCTGTCCCAGGCACTATATCGTCCCGTAAATAGGGGTATGAGTGATAAATTCACCACTATATAAATCACTAGCGGCTCGTCTTGGCTTCGCGAGGCTTTTATAAGGGACCCCTTGATTTTTTAAGATATAATATAGCCTGATGTCACTCGAGGATAGTGTAGCTTCCCATTGGTGAAATAATTTTTCAAATCGGTCCAGTACTTTCGGATCTTAATAAATGCAAACAAACAAACAATCAAATCTTTCCTCTTATATTAGTATAGATTTACAACAGCAAAAACCTGTTTACTTTACTTCAATACCTTATTTTGATAAAATTAGTCACGGGTTGACCTACTCACAGTACTTTGTACTTTGTATATTCTTACTTGCATGAATAATACTGCTTTTATCGCTGTTCAATGTTTATAAACATACCAGTATTGCAGATATGGCGACAGTATTAGTTTATCACCATTATCAGCAGCTCGTTTCTTAAACAACTTGCTAGTGAACCTACGTACCTTGCTATGCAAGCAATAATCATCAAAGCATTGCTTCCTGCAGGGTACGATGAGCAATGCGACAAAATTTTGTCTACTCGTTTTCTTGTGCAAAATAGAGATATCCTTTTATATCTATATATAACTTTATGACGACCGATGTGGCGCGACACCATGACATTTGCTACAATACTGACTATAATAATAGCCTAGGCCCGTGCTTGTCAGTAATATTACCGACTTTATTTAGTCGAGTAGATGAAAATCTTTACCCCAAAATAATAATAATAATGCTGGACAATCCACACAATATCATCTTGCCCCAAGCTAAGCAGAGCTTGTGTTATGGGTACTGGATGACTGATATACTTAATACTATACATTACAAACATAGATATTTTTTATTATACATAGAAAATACCCAGAACACCCGGAATAAATATTTGGAGATCGTGCAAACATTTATATCAAGGCGGGAATCTAACCCACAACCTCCTGTGTCGCAGGCGGACATTTGCCCGCCGCGCCACATCGGTCGTCTAACTGGTTAACTAACTGGTTCCCTCCTGATGATTTCCTTCATCGTCTAAAGCACATTGAGCATCATTGGTGCAGACTAGATTCGTACTCTTCTTAAGATCAGAAGGCAAAGTTTTTCCCACAAAGCCGGTACTCTAAAAATAAAGTTTGCATGAACTTTCTACAGTCAAATTAGCGTTTTGTAGAAAGATTTTCTCCGAAAATCCAGCAAAATATTCTTAGAAGAGATCTTCAAGAGATCAGCTAGTTAAGGCTCTCACAAAAACTTCTACACAATCAAGAATCCAAACCACAGATCTCTAACAACGGTTCAACTTCTTAGCAGCTAGATGGCGTCCTGTCGCGAACTTTCTTTGTTGCAATTAGAGTAGTCAGGGATATAATGGAAAAGTCGGAAACTCATGATAATTTAAATTATGTACGTAGCACGATACCATCATCTCAAAAATTTGAAACTCAAGTTTATGAGATTATCGAAGGCAGTCTGAGTCAGAATTTTGCTATTTTCTATTATCTTCTTCTTCTTCTTTCGTGTCAATAGTTCTCAAGTGAATGTAGTCAGATACGTCCTGCCCAGAAGGTAGCGAGCGACTGCCACAGCAGCGTCTGAGGCGGTGTTAATATCGGTTCTGGTGCATGAATGAGGGCAAGTGGGGCAATTCAGTAGGTGCGGCATAGTTTGGGAAGCCGCACCACAGTCACACTGTGCACGTGACTGGTCTAACATTCCCTTATTTTCTATTATAAATACCTATCATACCAAATTCTGAAAATCAAATCGTCATGAATCGAATTCGATGAAAATGCTAACATTAAATCGAAGCTTAAATAAATAATGCCACAATCCTACTAATATTATAAAAATCGGCCAAGTGCGAGTCGGACTCGCGCATGAAGGGTTCCGTACCGTAAGAGAGCCCCCTTAAATATTGATTTTATTCTGTTTTTTAGTATTTGTTGTTATAGAAATACATCATCTGTTAAAAAATTTAACTCTATAACTATCACGGTTCATGAGATACAGCCTGGTGACAGAAGGACAGACAGACAGCGGAGTCTTAGTAATAGGGTCCCGTTTTACATTTTGGGCACGGAACCCTCAAAACTAATGAGAAAACGGGATTATTAATAATAATAATAATACTGTACAAACTTACTTTACTTTTATCCGTCTTTTCTTCAACAGTACATCTCTACCTTGCAATCGTGAAATTTACTGCGCAAGTGGTAGCAAAAACTTTCCAAGACGTGTTGATTACTTGGCTGGTGAAATATCTGAGACTGGTGGTGTCCTGTGACTTTGTTCACGTGATATCCTTAATCGGGAATTCCTTTTTTTAGCCCTCCTTACACTTTCAGGCCCGCTTGCACAACGATCACGTATTTATAAAATCGATCCTAAATATTTTTATCGAGCCCCTAAATACATTTAGGAAGCTAATTACGTTTAAACTTGCACAAGAAATAATTAATTTGCTATTGCGCTGACGTTAAACATGTTTATCTAGGTAAAGTGATTAGCTAAATAAAATTAAATCAGATTATTGTGCAAACGTGCTTTAATGTACTTGACAAGAGCGATGCTGGATAATCGTTTCTATTATATCTAGGCCGGCTTGCACAAGACCACTAAACGATATTTAAATTGCCACATTGCTTAAAGTTAGCCCTGTCCCTATTTATCTTTACCTATTTGTAAGAGATGGCAATAGCTAACTAATCTTTTAACAGATTTTCATAATTGGGGTTTTGAAAAAAATAAATATTGATTTTTTTGATGTATTTTAAAACATTATTATTAATAATGTTGATATTTAATGCAAAAAACTTAACAAAAAAATTCAATTAATAATAAACAATTAAAAATTGATAAAATTTAGAAAAACACCACGTGACTAGAAACGCGCCATGATTGATCACCATAGTTGTGACGTCAAAATTTTATACCTGCAGTACAGCGTTTGCGGCTATTGGATGAGTGAAAACTAAAATAATGACGTCACACGCGCTCGGGTTTGTTCGGCGTATTTTCGGTACTGGATTCAAAAATTAATTTTTATTTTGAAATAACTTGAATTATTGCGAAACAAAAAAATTAAAAAAAAGTTTTGTTATGAAACTTATATGTGATCTTTCCATTTACCGCTAAAAAAAAAATAATTCAAAACACCAATTGTTGTGCAAGTCTTTAGTCTAGCAGGTCCTAGTCTATTTCACGAGTCTCTGGAAGACATCGCTCGTATCAATGGTGTTCTCTTTCTTTTTACCACATTAAAACCAATTATTATTTAAAATATCAACTTCTGAACAAAATTAATGTATTTTATTCAATTGGACTTGTGTTGATTTGGGGTCAGTATAATATTGCCACTAAGACATTTTGTTTTTAGAGTTCTGTACCCAAAGGTGATCCAAATCCTGATCCCAAAGATGCACCTTCCGGTTTGGGCAGTGGTCCTTTTACACCCAGTACCTAGAAGACTAAAGTCTGTTAGTGAAATATGTTTGTCTGTGAAATATGACGATTTCACACTGGTAAAGACATACCTTTGTAAGTTAAAGCATTTCTTACTGAAGTTTCTGGAGATGAATATTCTAAGACGAATGGGGACCTAGGGGTTCCTAGAGGAATCGTTGGTACGTTTTGTAAGGTACGGAATTCAGACAAAGGATTTTTTTAGGGATGCTAAAATAATCTTTGTGATTTCCTTAAGTGCAGATAAGCACTACAAAAACTAACAAACTAAAGATTTTCTACCTAAAAACATAGAATGAATGATTTTTTTCTTATATGATTTGCTGATAGATCACCAGATGTCAAGTGGTTGCCTTCACCAAACTCTACTACTACTAGAATCTAATGTGTCTACTGTGATTCTGCCTTAAATCAAGTCATCAATACCAATTCAATACAAAGATTCTTAAAACAAGACATATACACAACATCACTGGTCGTAAAAACTCGAAATTTTTGGGATATTTTTGTCTTGGTGCGTAAAGGTGTACTAAGAAAGGAATTCCCGGAATTCAACCCCTAAACGGGTATAGCGTGGGTTGAAGATTGTATGAAAATAACTTTACGTGGGCGAAAACGCGCGTTTTTCGCTAGTATATATACATACAACAGTAAGACATGGCAGGAAGTACTTTACTTCCTTCCTTTACACAATACATATTTTGGAACGTGTATAGAACCTGTGAAGAAGAGAGCACCGTTGGCCTAGTGGAAATGACCCTGCTATCAGATCCGAAGGTCGTAGGTTCGAACCCGGTCGTACACCAATGGGTTTTACTGTTCCAAAAAATTATGTGCGCAATGCCAGTGATCTCAAACGGTGAAGGAAAACATCGTGAGGAAACTAGTTAGTATTCTAGTAGCAGCGATGGAATACCAACTGCAAAATGTGGGTTTGCACCTAATGCTATATCTGGACATACGTCTGACTACCCTCCTACACCTTACATATCCTCAAAGAATCTCGAGTGAGTACTTTGTTCTAAGAGATCTGAAGGGATATCTACCGTGCCTTTGGATTAAAGTCGTGATGTTAGTTCTTTTTTCTTTGCATAGAAAGTTATTTTAGAGCTGAAACCATTACCATTACCCAACAATAAATTCAAACCCATTGAGCCATTCATTAGGCCAAAACCAAATGTTAATCAAAGTCTTATTCTGCTATCTCTTCAAACTCAATGTAAATGAAAGAGACAGACGTATCAATCGAACTATTCTAGTTACTTGTGTTAAACATCGCTTGAATTATTCATCGCGGCTGTCATTTGACTTTTAACTTTATTCCAAAGAAATAAGTTCAATTTAGAATTGGAGAACAAATCAAACGAACTGCGAGTATCTTTATGAAAGTAAGTTTAGAAATTTAAAACGTTTTATTACATTGATAAACCGAAATAATAAAAAGTTTGATCGCAATTTTGTTGGGAAAAGTTTTCATGAAAATATTTTTTTTATGCTATAGCAGGCAGACAGGCCACCTGATGGAAAGTGGTTACCATCACCTATAACAAAGTATTGCCTTATAATTCACTCTCGTGAGGAACGTGCCCTACGATACACTGCTCAGCGTCCATCAACCTGAGGCATACTGGTGTTAAGACTCCTGTGCCTGTAATTTCACCAGCACCCACACCCTTCAAACCGGACCACAGCAAGCTGCTTGGCGGCAGAAATAGGCATGGTGGAACAGAGTCAGAGGTACGTCCAAACCTAACATTTGGCACTTACATATTGGTAGAAGGGAGATATCCTACTAATATTATAAACGCAAAAGTTTGTAAGTATGGATGGATGGATGGATGGATGTTTGTTACTCTTTCACGCTCTAACCAGTGGACCGATTTGGATGAAATTTGGAATAGATATATATTGTAACATGGATTAACATTAAGCTACTTTTTATCCCGAAAAAATAACGGGAACGGGAATTAACTGCTACGCGGGCGAAGCTGCTAGCGGCCGCTAGTAAAGAATACTAAAAAAACAGGTAGGTAAGTAAGAACAATCATTTTAGAAGGGTGAAACTAAACTCAAAGCGGGAGTTAATTTGAATTAAGTTTTTATGACTAATAAAAAGCCAGAGACCACAGTAACGTTTAGCATAAATCTGCAATATTTAAGAAGTTTCCCACTGGGGGGACAGTTAGTCGAATAATATATTTATGTACAGGACCCCTTATCTCCCGTAAAGTTTCAAACTTGTTTCGTTATTAGAGTCATAATTTTGATCGCGGTTTCTAAAGCAGGGTTCCTAGCTATAAAATATGTTGTGTAAACCTTTGACCGCCCACACCGTGAAGTTTGTTATAGCCTACACTCGTTTACAAGTTCAGTATGCTTAGCTTTACATAAACAAGATCAAAATAAACTAATCTTTTCTCTGATCCCTATAAGTATTTAAAAAAGTAAATGACATTTACACTACTAGTGAAGCCCAGACTTTAGTCCTTATTCTTAGCCCAGACCAAAACCCAATTCTCGTCATCTTTTTGAGCTGAGACGAGATAGAAACAAGAATTTTATTGTCAAATCTGGGCCTGTCTAAAATGTCAGTTTTAAAGAATAAGTACTTTTTGAAACTCGATATTTATTTTTGACTTGATTTGACAATATTTCGTTACAGAATTAAACCTCAAGTTGTCGGCACGTACATGGTATATCATCAAGGCTTAATCGCGAGGAACTGGCGCTTAGACTCACCTAGATTTAAGACGTTTCAAGATGATCCCTGCGGATATTACTGAAAAAATGATCTTTGACTTAGACTTTGAATCTGCTCCAGGGTGTACGGATACGGAAACCCAATAAAACTTCAGTTTCATTATTTCAACTCAGTTCCAAAGTAACTGTTTGTAGTCTTCAGAGTAATAATTTTGATCAAAGCTTGTGAATAACCGTTCGTTAGTGTCAATTAACGATTAAATTAATATTAATGTTACTGAGTTGTATAATTTTACTGTTCTTGTATTTCTGTCCATTTGTTAGCAGTTACACTAGGGTTCGACCGATTTTGATGCAGTTTTCGATATAAGACACGCATAAAAGTGTAAATTGACATATTAGAATAACAAGATTGTTAAGTCATAGGTTCGTAATAAAATAATTATGACCTTATTGACAAATTTATATAACACAAAAATTTATAAAGTGTCTATTAACAAAAACCAACTTCTATTAGCATTTAAATTATAAAAATTAGTATTGAATAATTATGTAAAACGATAATCACTGCCTCATAAAAGAATACATTTACACAATTAAACATAATCTATCATAAATTATTCAGAGAAACTTTGAATTAAAATTTTCCAGCCAATCCAACTCTTTGAAATTTAGAAGTATTTTCACTCATTTATAGGCTTGAAAAGGATATAAAAATTTAATTATCAAAAGTTTTTGAGACTCTCTTGTCCCTTTTAGAGGACAAAAGGGCTTAGAATGGCTCATTTACTGCAGCATAGGTAAGGAAAAGGAGCCGGTTTACTCTTTACAAGAAGCTAACCATATAATAAATATTACATATTTAGCAATTGGCAATTTAGACAAGTAGGTGTGTTACTCAATTTTATACTGAACAAATATATTACTCCTGACTGACCTGACGCCCAGTTAGGCTTCTCAGCTCAGATTTTACTCAGATTGTCAGATAGGCTGTAGGTTCGATCCCTTCGAGGACAAACATTTGTATGATGAACATAGATTTTTGTTTTTCTCTGGGTGGTATAAAATATTTGGGTACAAATTTACAATAAAATATGTAATTCAGTTAGCATTTGATGCTGTGTGGATTATCCAGCATATTATTATTATTGGAACTTGAATTTTACAACATTCGTTACAAGAATTGTGCCTCAGATATTTATAGTGTTGTCTGTTAGTGGTGTATCTGTTTAGCCGTAAGCTATGACGGAAGGGGAAGGATTTTCTTATAGAAATATTATTAGACGTTTGAAAATCGATTTTGCTGAGACAAAGAGGTTTTCAATTCTCTTTTAAGTTTGTTTGATCCTTTGTTTGTTGTGTTTTGTCGTGATTTAATGAACATTTATTAATATCAATGAATAAATTTTGAAATTTGTTGATAACTGGTGATATTAATATTTATACTCTTTAGTAAGTTTTAAGTTCATTGTGTTAATTAACTAAATTCTATGCTAGATAAGATATTATAAAGTAAGTTTATTTAATAAATTTAGTTATGTATTGCTTAGTTATGTATTATATAATGCTGGAATAATCTAGCAGTCCAAACAGCATCTTCTAGCCCCAAGCTAAGCAGAGTTTGTGTTATGGGTACTGACTGATGACTGATATACATAAATATAATTATTATACATAGAAAATACCCAGAACACCCGGAATAAATACAATCGTACAAACATTTATCCCAAGGCGGGAATCAAACCCGCAACCTCCTGCGTCGTAGGCGGACATTCGCCAACCGCACCACATCGGTCGTCATAACAAACATCATGCGGGCGAAGTGGCGTGCGTTTTTGCCAGTTTCATCTAAATTTAATCCTACTAATATTATAAACGCGAAAGTTTGTAAGTATGGATGGATGGATGTTTGTTACTCTTTCACGCTCTAACCAGTGGACCGATTTGGATGAAATTTGGAATAAACATAGATTATAACTTGGATTAACATATAGACTACTTTTTATCCCGAAAAAATAACGGGAACGGGATAAAAACTGCCACGCGGGCGAAGCTGCGAGCGGCCGCTAGTAATTGAATATGTTCGAAAAGTCACACTAACATGAAACACAACAATATCCAAGCAAATAGCTCAACACCGAAAGGAAGCAACGTTATACTAATTAAAAATTTACATTTTGAAAGGATGTTTTAATTTATTATTAAAATTTGGTGGTCGGCGTCGCTTTAACGGGAATAACTTCACTTAAAATAATGTATTGTCTGTAGTGTTTTCGTGTCCGGCTTTTTCCCGGTGAAAAATTTATGATGTTTACATATTTATTTATGACAGCCGTCACAGCTCAGTTTGTAGTAGCCCTGCCCTCTGTGCTGTAGGTGGTGGGTTCGATCCCCACCGAGAACAAACATTTGTGTAATGAACGTAAATGTTTGTTCTGTGTCTAGGTGTTATATTGTATTCTAAGTAAGTATTTACAAAAAAAAAAGTATATAAGTGTTCTATCAGTCATCTGGTTCTCATAGTACAAGCTATGCTTAGTTTGGGGCTAGATGATGTTGTGTAAAAATGTCGAGAAATATTTATTTATTTATATTAGTAAACTGGTGGAAGCCCCTGCGATTTCCACCGAAGTTATTTTCACACAAATTTCAACCCCCGCGGACCAATTAAGGGGTTGAATTTCAAAAATTCTCTTCTAGTATCTCTACGTACTAATACGAATATCCTTAATATATTTAATCTGCACGGTTTTTTTCTAGGTGTCACGATCTTTCAGTTAGTTATGGAATACAAAAAAAACCCTTAATTTGTCGTACTTCTGATGGATATAATTACCGCAAAAGGGCTGTTAATCATAAAAGAACCAGTTACACAAATTAGCAAAGAGATGTGCTACGATTTTTGTTTGGTTTTACTTCATTTACAGTTAAGGACATACATTGGATACTTTCCGCAATAAATTAAATAAATAAGAAATTCAACTTCTTATTAAATACCGGAAGTAATTTAGTATATACAAATATTTATATCTAATATAATACACTGGAGCTTCATTATTTACATTATTATTATTTTGTAACAGGATCATACAAAAAAACGGTAGGAACCAAGCCGTAAGTTTCTTGCCGGTTCTTCTAGGCTTGGTCGCGAGGAACTGGCGCTTAGATTCACCTAGATTTAAGACGTTTCAAGATGATCCCTGCGGATATTACTGAATAAATGCCTTTTGACTTTGACTTTGACTTAAACCTATCTACCTTATATCTACATATTTTATAATAAATAAGTCGGTTTTCACAAAAATATTTCACAGCACTATACGAGGATAGGGAGTGTCTGGGCTGAACGAAAGCAGCACCTATTGTTTTATTATGTAAACCCACCGAAAAAGGTCTTTTGTCCCTAATTCTTTAGAGGAATCTTTCCAACTTTTCTGAATTATGGTGTTTAGCGTAATTGCTTCGACCTCCGACACTTGAAAGAGCGAATTATATTGTTACGTTTTTTGTTACTGTTCAAACTCGAGTGTTCCTCGCTGTAATAAATATGCATAAAAATATTAATTACTATTGTACTTGATGCCTTTGAATTAATGAATGAAAATTCTTTAATAAAACTTATAAAAACAAATAAATAAATGTAATAGGCAGTCTTATTGCTAGTATACGATCTCTCCCAGACAACCTTTGTTATACAAATAAATATTTGAGGAAAAAGCTTATCTATGCGAGTTGTTACAAGCAGCTATAAATAAAGATTTTATATTATTCCAAAAATTTGTCTCGTCTGAGATTTGAACCCACGACCCTCCTATTAGTACGCGGATGCGCTAGCCATCTATGCTACCGAGAGTACAAACACACTACACTACACTAACTAACACTAACACACTAACTGAAGCTTTCAGGTACGGTAATGCATTCTAAAATACATTACATGGCAAACTATTTTGAAGGGAAATATATTAATTTTATTGATGGGTTTAATTTTTTTTCTATAATACAAAGCCAAACTTTTCCAAAATCACACAAAACTATAAAGTAAAAATGTATCAACAATTTCGATTTGCTCAGCAGTCTTCAGTATAAAAATATAAGAGCCTCACAAAAAAGTAAGCGAACCGTGCCTCCCCACAGATTAAACGCACTCTGCAATATTTCTCACAAAAGGATACCTTAATCCCTACAAGTGGGGGTAGTAGGGTCGATTACTGAAACGCTCGTTGTAAAGAAACGAAATTAGATCTCAAGATTACACCATTACGTAGATGATACTTAATAAAGCATACTTTGCTAGATGCCTCTGTTTATTGTGTTGAAAAAGTAATTTCAAATTCATGTAATTTTGAGAAATTGATGCTGTTATACCTTGTTGAGTAATTTAGCTAGATTCTTAGTCTTTGTCTTTATTATGACAGATACTAAAAAGAATATTAAGTTTTAAATTACATATTACTGGCTAGTCTTTCATTTCATCATACTTTTAGTAGTAGTTAGAACTCTTAGTGAAGGGCTCGTCCGGGGAAGTACTACCACCATGCCTATTTCTGCCGCCAAGCAGCTTGCTATGTTCCGGTTTGAAGGGTGTGGGTGCCGGCGAAATTACAGACACATGAGGCTTAACACCTGTACGCCTCAGATTGATGGACGCAGAGCAGTGCATTGTAGGGCACGTTCGTGACCTGCAATGTATTGTTTTGTTATAGGCGATGGTAACCACTTAACATCTGGTGAACCATGTCCTTGTTCATCAGCAATTACTTAAAAAAAAACGTCATCTTCGTGCCCTTATCCCACTTTATGTGGAGTCGGCACAACATGTTCTTTCTTCCACTCTCTGCTATCAGTCGTCATCGTCATCACTCCTTTCTTATCAGTAATCTGGTTCTAGTAGTACAAACGATGCTGAGGTTGAGGTAAGATGATGTTGTGTAAAAATGCCCACAAATAATTATTTATTATTATGTTAGAATTGATATCTGAGATTTTATCAAGAAAGATTTGATACCTATAAATACTAAAAGATAATCATTATTAAAATAAACTGCCCAACTCCTATCTAAAACAAGCAAGATCCTAAATAAACAACTCTAAAGTGCTCGAGAAATGTCTTTAGCGATAACGTATCGCGTGCGATATTTCTCGTGTTCACTCTAGATACGACTTCGTTTCAATATTAATATTCTCGGTTTAGCATGCGGATTTCTATCCGTCGGTTTCGAAGTTACTTCGAAATCGGGTTTTTGAACGTCTGCTCCGTTTTGATTGGATGCTTCGCTTTGTGATCTGACTCAAAATACGGATTGAAAAGTTGTTTTTGCATTGCGACCGTTTTCATTTATCTAGCTTTCGTCAGCTGCTTTGCTGGTAGGCATCTATAGGAGAAATAGTCAGTATCTTCAGTATTAATTTTTTTTCTTTCTTATTTTGTCCCACTGCTGGGTACAAAGACTTCCTGTTCTCTCTTTCCTGAGCCTTCTCCCACCACGTCCTTTCAAAGGCGTCCAGATCGTCTCGCCAACGCTTTCTCGGTCGACCCCGAGGTCGCCGTCCGTCAGGAACCCAAGGTGTACTGTTTGTACATGTACAGTTTTAAATAAAGGGTTCGTCCGGGGAAGTACTATCACCATGCCTATTTCTACCGCTTTACTTGTTGTATTCCGGTTTGAAGGGAGTGGGTACCGGCGACATTACAGGCACATGAGGCTAAACACCTACATGCCTCAGGTTGATGAACGCTGAGGAGTGCATCGTAGGACACGTTCCTAACGAGTGTGACTTACGAAGCAATGCCTGGATCCTGGCGGCGCTTTCTTTAGTTGTGTGTTCTATGGTTGTGAAATAACAGCACCCATACTTAACGTATCCACTTAAAGTCAACCTCAGAGATGAACTGAGATGAGATAGTGACAGAGCTTCCTGTCACCTGTCATATCAGCGCACGTGACAGCACAACCCCAGTCAATGAACCTATAGATAAGGCGTTCGTTTGGGTAATTATATCTCCTTTGACTGGAACTGGAACTAGCTGTACCAGATTCCAATTAGTAGCAGAGATCTTTGTGAAAGTGTTCATTCGGGGAAGTATATTTGTGCCGCCAAGCACTTACATTGCTGTATTCCGGTTCCCTGGTTTGGGTGCAGACACTGTTTACACCACCTGAGACTGAGCTGAGACGAGATTGATACTAGAATTTGATAGTCGAAGCCGAAAATGCCAGATTCGAAGAATACCATTTGAAGATTGTCATGATTGAAACTTGAATTTGATGATATTTCGTTATGGGAATTGGATCTCAGGTGGGTATAGCGTTTATATGAATAACTAGCGGTTTGTCCTGGCTTCGCACGTGTTTTAGTAAGGATGACTATTTTTTTTGAAAATATAATATAGCCAATGTTACCCGGGGATAGTGTAGCTAATATTAGTAAGTATATACCCAAATTTTATCAAAAAAGTGTTATATATTAGTGGTAGTACTATGTACTCTGTCTTACCGTTACAGGACATTTATTTTCACACCCTGTAACATCTATCAGCAATGTATATGTTTGTATGATACCATGTTATTGACAAAGCGATGATTTAAGAGTTAAGTAAAGTTGCGATACGAATTTGACAGGGTTGTCAAATATGTCAAACTTGATATCAGCCGAAGACAGACAGATTAAAAATAAAATACGTTTTGTAAATACATTTTCTGTCACCAACAATTAAAAGGCTAGGCATAGCTTTTTAATTTTTTCTTTTTCTTCACAGTTTTAAAGCACTGGCAAAGGGCAAATATTTTATCCTCGGACCGGTTTCAAACCTATGACCTTAAGTTCACAATGTGAGGATACACCCACTAGACAACCAGTGCTTTATATAAAATACTTGCGTATTTTAAATCTATATTTTGTGAAAAACTTTGCTTGTCGTGACAGAGTATTTCCAAAGCTGATTGTCTAAGGATACAGATACGTATTTGACCGGAAGTGTATGTTTACTCGTTTTCCATCGATCATACCTTTACGCTAATTAGAGATAAACGGACCAAACCGGATGTACCAATTTATTTTAATGAAATATCCCACGAGACTATTGTTTGACACAAATTCTTGGCTTCAGTTTAATTAATATTCTATTTGTATATAGTATAGTAGTAGCACCGGTGGTCTAGTGGGTGCGACCCGCCATCTGATCCTAAGGTCGTAGGCTCGAATCCAGTTGTACATCAATGGATTTTCTATTCGAAAATTGATGTGCGCAAAGCCAATGATCTCAAACGGTGAAGAGAAAAACATAGTTAGGAAACCAGTTAGTGCCGAATGTGGGTATGTGCCAAACGTAATATATGAACGTACCTCTGACTACCCCTAAGGCATCTTCGGCTTGGCATCTATATTTTTTTCTAAGGTCACAACCTAACAAAGCATTGTCGCGCAGGTTACGTTTGTTAGGAACGTGCCCTACGATGCATTGCTTTGCGTCCAGCAACCTTAGGGTCAGGTGTAGGGCACGTTCCTAACACACGGGGCCTCTTGAATTAGCCCACCAGTTTCCTTTTTTTACTCTCTTTTTTAGATTATGTTGTGTAAAAAATTTAAAAATGTCCACAAATATTTATTATTAATATTTAATGTAGTCCAAGATGCAGATGATGATGATATACCTATTTTTTTTTTATTTGTGTAGAATACACCTTCACCCTCGGAAGTACCACTTCATCCCTCCGTTCTAAAAGGCACAACTAAGTAACACTAATATTTGCACAGGGATCGATATTTACAATATTGAAGACCCTCCTATAGACACCTATTAAATCTCCCTATATGGAGTGCTAGGGGATGAAAATGTATTTACCATAGATAAGTGAAAAATTGCTGGTTATAATGAAGGAACTAAAACATTTTGACGACCGATGTGGCGCGGCGGGCGAATGTCCGCCTGCGACGCAGAGGTTGCGGGTTCGATTCCCGCCTTGGGATAAATGTTTGTACGATCTGCAAATATTTATTCCGGGTGTTCTGGGTATTTTCTATGTATAATAAAAAATATCTATGTATGTAATATAATATTGTATTAAGTATATCAGTCATCTAGTACCCATAACACAAGCTCTGCTTAGCTTGGGGCTAGATGATGCTGTGTGGATCGTCCGGCTTTATTTGTTTGTTGTTTGTTATATTTTTTTATACTACTTCTGGTGGGACAAGTGCATGGTAAACTTGATGTTAAGTATCTGGAACCATTACCAATAAAAAAGCATTGCCTTGTAGTTCACGTTCGTTAGAAACGTGCCCTACTTGCGTCCACCTGAGACTACCTGCGTGCAATATATTTGTCTTAGTGGGTAGAGTTGCACATAAATACGAATTTCTGAAACTCAACCCTTAAAAGGACCGAGGCCATATCGAGGACGTACCGAGGACGTAACTAGGACGTACTGAGGACGTAACTAGGACGTACCGAGGACGTAATGATATATCCAGAACATCAAACAAAAAAGTACCGCCAATTTAAAATTAATTAGGCCAGTTTTTCATTTACCTAATGGACTGTAAATTGCAGAGGTTTCAATTTACAACACAGAAATAATTAATTGGTGCGAGTGTTTTTTATATAAACATCAATAATCTTAATGGTAACATACGTTTTTAATTCAATTTAATATTCGTTTTGAGTAACAAGCGTTTTTGCCAAAGATGCCCCAATTTCATGATATACCTGCTGCTTTGACGACCGATGTGGCGCGGCGGGCGAATGTCCGCCTGCGACGCAGAGGTTGCGGGTTCGATTCCCGCCTTGGAATAAATGTTTGTACGATCTGCAAATATTTATTCCGGGTGTTCTGGGTATTTTCTATGTGTAATAAAAAATATCTATGTATGTAATATATTGTATTAAATATATCAGTCATCTAGTACCCATAACACAAGCTCTGCTTAGCTTGGGGCTAGATGATGCTGTGTGGATCGTCCGGTATTATTTATTTATTTTATTATGCTTTGATTTTATTATCGAGGTTCTTCTTCAGGGAGAGCATTCAGCAGGAGAATACCAATCTATAAGAATCTTCGTCTTGAATTACTGACCTCCGTATGACGTGTTTAGTAGTACTAGATCTTTTTGTGAAGAGCTCGCTCGGGGTAGTACTACCACCAGGACTAGTTCTGCCGCAAAGCAGCTTGCTGTGTTCCGATTTGAAGGGTGTGAGAGCCAGTGAAACTATTAGGCTTAACACCTATATGCCTCAGGTTGATGGACGCTAAGTGGTACATAGTAGGGCACGTTCCTAACGAGCGAAACATACGAGCCATACTTCGTTATAGGCGATGATAACTTTCAGCTTAACATCAAGTGGGCCATCTGCATTTTTCCACTAACGAGTTGTAAAAAAAAGAAGTACGTCATAGCTCAGTTGGCAGGTAGGTTGGGAGTTCGATCCCTACCTAGAAAAAATCTGTGTGATGAATATAGACGTTTGTTCTGTGACTGGGTGCTATATTGTATTCTAAGTTGATACATAGTATAATGGCAGGGTCCTATTTTAAGTAGATCTACCACGGTCTATGTAGACCTTATAAAATTGTACGTGTAATTACAAAATACTTTTAAACAAGAAACAGTTGCAGACCAAAAAATCTTAATCAAGCTATCCATGCAATGTTTTTACTTTTTCTTATTATATCTAACCAATAAAACGAAAAAAGATATGTGTATCGACTAGATCAGATATCGAGCAAAAAACTGTGCAGCCACAGAACACATACTAGTCAGAATACGTAAATCTTTCACTACTGCGACAAATAATCGGCAGCAAATCTGTGAAGACAGTCATTTTGAAACCTAAAATCATCATGTGGCAGTTCAGTTCGGTTTAACAAATTAGACTGACAGGAAAAATAAAAACCGAGCAAGTGCAAGTCGGACTCGGGCACGAAGAGTTCCGTACAGTTATCTATAATAAAAACGGCAAAAAAAGCACGTTTGCTGTATGAGAGCCCCTTTTAATATTTAATTTATTCTATTGTATTAGTTGTTACAGCGGCAACAGAAATACATCATCTGTAAAATTTCAACTTTCTAACTATCACGGTTCATGACATACAGCCTGGTGACAGACGGACAGACAGACAGCGGAGTCTTAGTAATAGGATCCCGTTTTACCCTTTAGGTACGGAACCCTAAAAATAATCAATGAATTTGAGAAAAGATTCAAAGGAATCATTATTATTATTATACCATAAATATAACTATTACTGATTCGTCTTCAAATTATGTATTTATCTCACACATTTGTACTAAAACATATTCCTACCAGTCTTTTTACTTGGAGTTTGATCTTAAAACAACACCCATAAAGCTCACTTTACAAAAGCAACGTATTGACAAGCTACAGGGTATAAGTACTGGATTCCTACCAGTCTTCTTACTTGAAGTTTGATCTTAAAATAACAAGTATAAAGTTCACTTTACAAAAGCAACTGATTGACAAGCTACAGGGTATAAGTACTGGATGGAGTCTGCAATCGACCGTGGACGGTGGACGCCAATTATTGGCCGGTCGGATTTACGTCGCGTCACTTTACTGCCATGATTGAGTGACGGCTGGTCTTTATTCTTTTTTTGTCAAACACTGACCCTTTTTAACTGTACTTTTTATGTAGAGCATGTAATTTAGCATGTTATAAGTACACGTAGTCTTTCATGAGGAAACTTGCGGCTTAAATCAGTATAGACTATGTCTTTCCTGTGGCAACTCAAAGTACATCAGGCTAGGGGAAATGGGATGTTAGAAGGGGAAGACCTCGGCGTTCGTATCGCGATCCATCTATGTATTTCTTCTAGTCCTTCTCAGCACCACTAGATCACTTCCACAGCAAATTCCATTTATAACAGTAAAATTTGCCTTAGTATGTATTATACACCATGAGACTTAAAAACAGCTCATAGATTTTTAATTTTTTGTCAAACATTGCAGTCCTATGCAAAACTATATACTATGGCTCGTATTGACATTTTGAGTAAACACTGCGCGGTGTGCGAGGCAGCGAGAAATCGACTGTAGCACGGTTACTGCCCTGCCCCGCAGTGTAACTCAAAGTGTCAATACGAACCTTTGCCCATCGTTTTGAAAGACCTGCTCAACTATGTCTGGTATTGAGGGTAATGTACACTCAAGCTAAGCCTCACTTCTACCGTCACAGTATGCCATCGTCAGCTGTTTGAAATTGCAGCCTTTGTGTTAAGTTCTTTGAAATTCTACTCTTTGAATACCGGGTTTTATTTTAGCCTTTCTGTATAGCTAGGCAGTTCTCGCAACGTTAATATATATTTTTTTATACAACTTACTGATGGAACAAACTGATGGCCCACCTGATGTTGAGTGGTTATCAATCGTTAGGAACGTGCCCTACGATGCACTGCTCAGCGTCCATCAACCTGAGGCATACAGGTGTACCCTCAACCCTTATGAGCCTGTAATAGCACCGGCACCCACACCCTTCAAACCGGAACACAGCAAGCTGCTTGGCGACAGGAATAGGCATGGTGGTAGTACTTCCCCGGACGATGTAAAACCTCTCAACCAGGCAACTCAAAGTACATCAGGCTAGTGGGAATGGGCTGTAAGAAGGGGAAGACCTCGTTCGTATCTCAATCAGATATAATCAGACCTTTAGTACCCTAAGCCAACGAGCATGAATGTTATGAGAGTGAATGAAGGAAATGAGGTATGTCAGGTATGATAAGATCGAAAGAGACAAACCACTTTATCAAAGTTACGTCGAGTTGTAAGTGTGTAAGTGACAGGGTTTTAGGTATTCTATTCGTAATAATCATCTATACAAATAAATAAAATTGAAGTGTCTCTTTGTAATATGAAAATAACCGCTTTTTACTACTTGCATATGAATGTATATACGGTACATATACCAAAATAGCAATTTTTAAAATTTTTGTTTGTCTGTCTGTTTGTTCCGGGTAATCTCTGGACCGGCTGGACCGATTTTGACGGGACTTTCACTGGCAGATAGCCGATGTAACAAGGAGTAACTTACTCTACTTTTAGTTTAGAAAAATTCTAAAATGTCCAAGTCCAAGCTAATACGAAGAAATAAAAACAAATAGTAATTAAAATAATATGCAAAAAAAAACTAAATAACTTTTTTGTTAAATTCCACGCGGACGAAGTCGCGGACACAGCTAGTACATAATATGAATCTCATGAACAGTAGCCCTCTCAATGATCCAGCTGTAACAAACACGTGTGTGACACGTGTTACGTTTATTACCTACGAGTAGTGTCCATAATTACGGCCGAACTCAAGGATTTATTGTTAGCTATCTAAAGCCGACACGGGTGGCCTAATTTGGGTTAGTAACTCACCTAAGTTTGTGTAAACGGTTAAATCAGCACTATTACAACTTTTCACGGATACGAAAACACTGGATATCTACTGTGACTAAGGAAGGCACTGTAGATTTCTCCTCTGATCTCTTAGGGCTACCACTAGAAGTTGGTGCTTGAGTTGGTACTCAAGTTTGTCTAAAGGGGTAGTCAAAGGTACGTCCAAATTTTGCATTTAGCACATGCTCACATTTTGCATTAGTTAGTTAGGTTGCAAGCTCATTGACTATACTATCTGGTTATCCAATTAAAAAAAACTATTTTGAGAAATTTCGCGTTCAAATTTTTTGAAATTCATGAATTTAAAGCAAGTCTAAAATATATCAGTTACCTGCCGATGTTTTTCCTCACTAGATAGCTAGTATTCCAACTTTATAGGATGAACAACTCAGGCGTTACAACATCAAAAAGGCCTAAAACCTAACAAAGACATAACACACACAAAAAGGACACCCTATATAAACAAGGACTGTTTGTTTTTCAACGTTTACCCTTTGAAATGGATACGAGGGGATTTGAACCGTAAATCTAGTAAAGTTAAGGTTTATTTTCAAATGAAGTTGTAGTTCACTATTGAATTTTGTTAATTTACAGTTATTTTGAGCACTCGTGGCGTAGTGGTTGCAATACCGGCTTCTTTCTCTAACGCAGTGGATTGCACACATACCAGCATTGTATTTATGCACCAATAGCCCTATACCAATAGACGACCGATGTGGCGCGGCGGGCGAATGTGCATCTGCGACGCGGTGGCGGTTTCGATTCGAGGAAAGAAAAAGGCTTGACGTGGTTGAACCAAACAGTTGAACATAGACAAAAAGCTTTCTAAGCTGTAACAACTCGCCATTACCCAGCAGAAAGTGGGGGAAAGTGGGATGAGTGGGACGTCACGGACGTATAAGTAGTTGTACTGTGTCCGTAGTTATATTTTTTATTTAGAGGGAATTATCGCTTTCAGCGCTCTGTCTTTGTGTACATACTCTTTATCGTTGTTTGCTGCGCGTGTGTGATTGTTGGTGAAGCAGTGGAGTCGGTGAGAAGCCCATAATCTGATAAATAAGTTTGCTATCCAACCCATTTTATTACCACTGGGAGGGTAGTTCAACCTGTAACGTTGTAAATAAATCGGCACCAACATTTAATTTGTCAATCAGCGGCATCTACCAGAGAGTGGCGGTGTTTTACCCAGAGATACCAACTGAAAGCTTCGGTGACGCCATCTATCTGCAAGCGTTGGCTACTCTGCTAGCGATCAATTATGGCTAAGTGCGTTGCGTGTGGGAAATTCATCTCGTCAACAGGTGTCGCTAGTTGTAGTGTTTGCCCTGCCTTATACCACAAGGGATGCGTATCGCTCCCGGAGTCCTCCCCTGTTGGCAAGAGCTGGGTATGCCCCGAGTGTAAGACTCGGACGCGCAAGGGGGACAACACTCCTGTGCGGCCAGTGACGCAAGAAGCCCTGGGACTTGGTCCCGCCGCGAAAGGAGTCCCTGCAGCGCCGCGCGCCGTTCCAGCTACCGTCACCCTAGCTACCCAACCCGCCTTTGACCTACAGGATGTCCATCAGGAGATGTCCGAGTGGATGCTGGAGATCCGTGAGTTTCGACGCGAAATGACTGAATTTCGCACCTCCATCGCTGGTCTCTCGTCGCGTATGGACGCCATCGAGGTGCGGCTCAAATCGGTAGAACAGCGGCGCGAAGAGTCTTCTCCTGAGGTTGCTGATCTCCGGTGCAAGGTTACTCTACTGCAGCAGGAGCTCTACGACCGGGAGCAAGACACCCTTTTATCTGATCTGGAGATAGGTCACCTTCCGGAACAGAAAGGGGAAAATGTCATTCATACAGTCTCCACGCTGGCAACTAAGCTAGGGGTAGTGCTCGACGAGCGAGACATCGTGTTCGCCGAACGCATTGGAGTCGCACAGGGAGCTACGGTCGCAGGGGAAGCGCCGCGCGAACGCCGCGTTGTGGTGCGCTTAGCGCGACGTCATCTACGTGATCAGCTTCTCCAATCAGCACGTGTGCGCCGGACCCTGACGGCTGCCGACGCTGGTGTTGATGCGGCGCATTCTCAAACTCGCATCTACGTCAACGAGCGACTGACACGTATCAACCGCCAACTGTTCCATCGGACTCGTGAGGAATGTCGTAGGCTTCAGTGGCGCTACTCCTGGACGCGGCGAGGAAGAGTTTTTGCGCGGCAAAGCGATGGCAAACCAGCGTATCCAATTAAATCAGAATCTGATTTGGAACGTGTTTTTGGGTGCAGCCCTGTTTGATTTGGCAGCGTGTTATGACTTAAAAAGCAATGTTAGTATAGGCTTTATCAATTATCTCAGTCTAATGAGTACAGTTTTTTTAAGTTGCTATATTATTTTTTCTAAGTGGTTGTTAGCTGGTCCTGCCTGTGTGGTGGTTATATATAAAAATATTTTATGTATTTATGCGGGTAAAAAGAAATGTGTTACATGGGCTCTTTATTTATTGGCACTAATTTTAAGTACGTCTATTTATTTAATGTATTATTGTTTATTTACACTTCCTATGTATAATACTCAACGCTTCATCAACATTATTTGTATAAGCACCTCATACTATATATTTATAAATACTTTACTTTTCATATATTACACTTATTCATTACTCATTATCCAGTGCTCTGTTAGTGGTCAATTCTATGTTAAACACTTCCTCTGAACCATCTTAAAGTTGGTCTTTTTAATGCGGGCTCACTTGGGTCAAGGTGAGTTTACAGTGGCTGTCATGGAATTAAACCCAGATGTATTGGCGGTTAACGAAACCTGGATAAAAGATGGTCAGGACGACAAGGCGCCAGTCATTCCGGGATACCGCTTTGTTCACCTGCCAAGACATCGTAACATTAAAGATGGCCGTGGTGGGGGGGTTGGTTTTTACATACGGAAAGGTGTGTATGCACGCATCTGCCCTCATCCCGTCGTGCATTCGGTGGAGCAAATGTGGCTACGTCTTACCGTAGTTGGAAGGACCGTTATTATTGGCACAGCTTACCGGGCTCCCTGGCAGGATGTGGTTACTTACCTTGATGCGCTTACTGATTCTATTGCTTCTTTTTCGAAATGTGATAACCTCATCCTGGCTGGAGATTTCAATATTGACTTACTCGACCCGAACAATAACAAACGTCCGTTGCTACAGCAATTTCTACATTGTCTGGATTTAAAGCAAATAATTTCAAAGCCTACTCATTCATATGATGATAACACCCAGACTTTAATAGACATAGTGTGTACAAATACGCCTGTGAGGAAAGTCACTTTAAAGCACACTCCCGACTTGGGTCGCCACGCAATGTTGGTTGTTGAATTTAACATTAAAAAAGATAAGCCGCTCCCGCATTTAGTAACTTACAGACCCTTTAAGAGTATTATCGCTGACTTGTTTTCCAATGATCTTAACTCAATCTGCTGGGATTACTCAAAAACGCCAATATTAGTTAGTGACCAGGTACTGACCTTAACCTCTATGATTACCACTTTGTTTGACCTACACGCTCCTCTGAAAACCAGTAGATTTAAGGGCCCTCCTCACCCATGGATAACTGATACTGTGAGGACAATGATGAAAATTCGGGATAACTATCATACTAGGTTTAAGTTTCACAAGTCAGATGATCTCAAGAAATGCTATAAAAGCATGAAGCACATTGTGATTGCGGCAATTGAGAGTGAGAAAACGGCCTTTTTTACTCAAAATATAAACAGTAATATTCATAACCCTAAGAAGTTATGGAAAAACTTAAAAAAGAATATCTTAAATGATAAACAGAATATAGGTGAGTTACCCTCACAATTTGATGATCCTGAGCTGATCAATTCGCACTTCCTTAACGTCCCAGGTAATGGCCTTGTTCCAATTTCTCAGCTTACCTACTTTGCACACCACCGCTACAACTCGGACCAAGTATGTTTTTCTCTGCAACCCGTAAGTGAGTTTGCTATCACAAAAATTCTACAGAGTTTCAAATCAAATGCTCAAGGCATAGATGGCATATCCTTGGATATGGTACTAATGACATTACCTCAATCTTTATCTGCGATTACATCTATAATTAATAACTCCATTATTAGTGGAATATTTCCTGAGTCCTGGAAAGTGGCAGTCGTCAAGCCCATTCCTAAAAATAACCAACCCTCTGCTTTGAGTGATCTTAGGCCTATCAGTTTACTTCCATGCATTTCTAAGATATTGGAGAAGGTGGTTTGCATTCAGTTGACTAAATATCTTGAAGATAATCATATACTTCCACAGCTCCAGTCTGGTTTCCGCAGGGGACATAGCACGGCAACTGCTCTTTTGGATGTGGTGGATAATTTGTTGGCTGCTCAGGATCAGGGCATGTGTAGCATCCTGGTGCTTCTAGATTTTTCGCGAGCTTTTGATTCTATCAGTGTCCCTCTTCTTCTTTCTAAATTAGCTTTTTATGGTTTTGACGGAAATTCACTTAACTGGTTCTCTAGTTACCTGGATCAGAGGAAGCAGTGTGTTGAACTCAGACTTCCTAATGGCCACAACCTTAGATCTTCCTTGCAGCCAGTTCCACGAGGCGTTCCCCAAGGATCCATTCTTGGACCTGTCCTGTTCATACTGTACACAGCTGACATAATTAAGGTTATTAAGCATAGTAAATTTCACCTTTACGCAGATGATGTGCAGCTGTACCACTCTTTCTTGCCCCATGAAATTCCTGACACTGTGAGCAAGATAAACAGTGATTTAGACCAAATCTTGCGTTGGTCCTGAAACCTGAAAACCAGCGCTGCATGACACGGTAGATACCTACCCTGTTATGCAGCAATTAAGCTGAGGTAGAACCTTTTTGGCATGCCATTCGGCACTAGACCGGACCAGTTGAGACCCACCTACTATAACCTATAACGCTATAACCTACTTTTTGTTGTTTTTTTTTTTTCTTTTTGTTTGTAACATGTACCTACCTAAGTAGTTTTTTGTCCGTTCTGTGTGCAAAACGTGTGTGTCAAATAAATGTATTTTCTTTCTTTCTTTCTTTCAGAAAGTAATAAAATACCATAAAAAGACCTATATAAATTGGTACGCAATCAAGACTTATTTCTCCTTCGAATTTAGGTAAAATAAATACTTATTTCAAGTTGTAAAAAGCTATCGTTATCAAAGGACATTTTAAGTTAATTGCTCGGTATTCTTAGCTTTGTAGATGAGTTTGGAAACAAGAAACAGTGATTATGTCATAAATTATAAGTTGAAATGAGTATTTTTTGTTGGAACATTGAGCGAAATTACCTTTTTGTACCCTAAATATTGTACTTCTGATATATTATTAAGTCTAAAGTCATTTGCGTCGAACGATTCGGTTTTGTAATCTATACCAATTATAAGAATCTCTGTCCTGAGTGACTGTTCAAGATGATCCCTGCGGGTATTACTGAATAAATGATTTTTGACTTTGACTTTGACTGGCTTATAGACAGCGCACAGACTAAACCTCTGGCATATAAGTTGCTAAGCCTGGTAGGTATTACACCGACACCCATACCCTTCAAATCAGAACACAAGAATGTGAACACACTGCTGACGGAAGAACTAGATAACATGGTAGAAAGTACTTCCCTGTACTAAACCATACATAAAGAGCTCTATTACTATCAAAAGCGCAATATAACCGCGAGTCAAGCCATAGGTAGACGCTAATCATGTGTAACAAGGTACTACAGAATACAAAATATTATGATACCGTTCCCTTTGATGAAGGATATGAAAATATTAAATTCCTGGAACCACAACAGAGACATTCAGATCTTCCATTTCCTAAATGTTTCCTTACCTCTCCTGCATGTTCTATAGGTGATTTCGTCTTTGACAAATATTGGTTGGATGTAATATCGAACCCTCATATCGGGAGGCGCATTTACGTGTGAAGCAGGTTGCCGGTGCTTACAAGCGCTTATCAGCTACAGTTCTCGGAAGTTTTATGTTTAATACATTTCTATTTATTGCTTTAATGTAAGCACATGAGATACGAGAATCGCCCAGAGATTCTTGCATTCGATAACCACATGGATATTCTCGCCAGAAAATGTGCGAGAAACTCGCCTGGACCTAAAGACGCCTAATGCACCGTTATGATTCCTACTAGCTAATTTATTTAGGTGTAACATGAGTTGTTTATATGCTTGTTCGTCAGGAAGCCTATAAAAAAACATATCAACGTTTTTACATGAAATGTTGGTTAGTTTTCCTAGTTTTGTACAATAACATAAATATGTAGAGATGAATAATATCGGTCGAGCATAGACGTTTGTTGTATCTGGGTGTTATATTGTATTCTAAGTATGTACATATTTAAACAAAAAAGTATCTAAGTATTCTATTAGTCATCTGGTTCCCGTAGGCTATACTTGGGGTTAGATGATGTTGTGTAAAATTCCACAAATAAAAAATAAAAACTGTTTCCGATGTAAATGTATTCAAAGGGGTGGATATCTTATTTTATTGGAACCACGAACGGTTTCCAATTTATAGGGATGATAGGTGTTTAGGAAGGTTTTTGAATTTAATATTGAATTCGGATCAATCATAAATAAAATTGATATGGGAATTACTGCCTATCCAAAAAGGCCAGGCTGCTAGGGTGTCAATATAAATGTACTTACTGAATTTGAAAACCCGTCAAAATAAATTGCCTAAGAAATAACGTCAATTTAGTTTTTAACCCATACAATACTCCATGATTTATATTGTATTTATTTTATACTGGGGGTCAAATGACCATGCTTCTAAATCTTATATTTTGCTCATATGACAAGATTAATCTCTTTAATTATTACTTTAACCAACGTTCTGTGCGGTTACCATTTGGATAAGTGACCGCTAATATTATATCAGTGCTCTTACGTGGTTCAGAGTTGTTCGGTCGCGGTTCCAGCGTTGTTAAGGTCCATAACCAGAGTATGTCATAAGCTTAGACAAGCAGGCACAAAACTCTTAAGTCTTTAAAGTTTTAAAGAAATCATCCACACGAACAAATAAATATGACAGAAGAAATTCCCACAGAAATATCACTGAAAAACAAATGCAAAATATTTACCCGAAAAGAATCATTGAAGAAAACCGAATTTTGTCAAAGGACAAGTGTAAGAAATAAGACTCATTTCGTGAGGTGGGGGGAGGGGGTCCATATTATCACGTAACAAATTGGTTTCTGCTACCTTTGTTCGACAGTGGGCCCTTTGCGAGACGAATGATGTACAGCTTGCAAAACAAGCCGATACATTTGAAAAAATATTTTTGCTATTCTTTCACGTTTGTAAATCTAATGGAGACATGGATTTGCACTACGATGCGATTAGATTGTGAAGTGAGTGGTAGTGGGTGATAGTCAATGGAGTCTCGTCTTTGAATCAAGCCTTAGTCTCGTATGGCTAAATTATTCTTAGACGTGTCTTGGTTACAACAGAGCACGTATAAATGAATATTTACCTTCACTTGCTTGCTTTCATTGATGTAGTAGAATAGATTATGTAACCGTTGATGATTGAAGTATTCACATACCTGAAACAAATACAATAAAAAAAGTTAATTCTGTTAATCTAATTATTCTATTATAATTTTTATTTATAACACGCAATGATAAAACACAAAGGTATTTGTCTATTAAATGTTCTAAATTATATTAAAACTAATATGTTTCCACTACTTTCAGAAGCAAAAGGCATATCGTAAACATAAGTGCATATAGTGCACTACATTTAGGCCACGGCCCCTTGATATTTTATCTTATTGAATTCAAGTATTTAATGCAATGTCAAATTAAAATTATCCACGAAGCTTTGACATGCGTCAAGACGAGTGACCTGTAAAAGATAAATACTATAATAGCTGGCTCTAATTTGAAACAGCCTAACGAAAGAAAGCAAGAAATTATCAGAATCGTTTTAAGAAACGAAAGTAATAAGTTTGTAGGATTTCTTTGCCCACCGTACCAATCTTAAAAACACCGCGTCTACTTAACATGAACAGAAAAAGATTCTTTGTGCGACGCGTTTCGAGAATAAAATCTATTGAGACGTATTCACTGAATGTATTTAACTTTTTTGTTGACTGTACTTACTTGTTACCGACCCACGGTTAGGAGCTTAGCTATTGTGTTCTAGAATGTAAATGTCACACTTAATATGTGCTTTCTGATGAAATTGTTACAATATGTAACACGGTATGAGAACTGGACTCAGAAAGGCAATCACGTGATATCACGTACATAGAGTTCAGTGACCTACCATGTCTGGTATCATGCGTCTGCTACATCTTTACTATATAATAAAGGTGGCTTAGCATAAAGACTAAGCAAATGAAAGCATTTACATTAATATCTACTATAGACAATACTATCTGTTTTTCAGCGTCGAACCTAGAGGAAAAACATTCGTGTTGTAGATTCCCAACAAGATGGACCGACCAGCTTAAAGAGGGTAAAGGTCAGTTTCAAGCCGTAGTGCCATAGAACGCGCTGGAGACAAGCTATTTCTAGTAAAATTAGGACATATAGAACTTCAGTCATGATGTACCGACCAGAGAGAGAGATGTATATAAAGCGTATTATTCTGTTCTCGGAAAAACCGTGAACCTATGCCGTAATTCCTTAAAATAAAATTAACGGTGTCACTAGATCAAAATAAATTTTCACATACATTTAATGCGAGCAAAACCGTGGTCAAAAGCTAAAGGTTGAATATACACAACAAGCCACGAATGTTTCACTAGCACCGTCCAGCCTAAATTTTTGCGGTCAAATACCCCTTCACGTCCATTTAAGCATTCCAACTAAGTAGTCCTTCAAAGCTTTGTCGTCGCCTCAATTGGCTTTAGCTACGAACAAATAAATCAGCCGTTCCTTCACTCACTCATTCGTTCATCCACTCACTCGTTCACGCTCCGGCCCTGCGGACCACTGACCCGTTGCGTAAGGGTTAAGTAGTTTATTTTTAAATTAGCATTATTTTATCATTAGATTGTTTAAAAAGCGTTGCTTATTGTTTTGAATTATGATTGTTGTTGGTAATAAAACAGATTTAAGAGTGCGTAATTTGGGACTTCTTTATTTCCAATTTAGGGCCATAAATAAAAAGAGAAGTTGGTAAAGACAGGCCGGTCGGAACCAAAGTTTATGTGGGTCTAACTAATACTCAGAGATGCGTTAAGTCATTAACTATGTATATAAATAACCGGTTACGTCTCTGCGTACTGCAGAAAGAGTTTAACGGAAAAAATTAAGTACCTTAGGTCTAAACTTAGCACTTATACCATCCTCTCAGCCTTGTCGGCTTTATGTTTAGAGGAAGGACGTGGGAAAAATACGCGAAGTTGACTAGACCTCGGTTCCCACAGTAACCTTTACTGTTTGTAAGTCGCAAATTTACTAAAAAACCTATCAGTACACATAATGCTAGACAATCCACACAGCATCATCTAGCCCCAAGCTAAGGAGCTTGTGTTATGGGTACGAGATGACTGATATACTTAATACAATACGTTACTTACGTAGATATTTTTTATTATACATAGAAGCTACCCAGAACACCCGGAATAAATATTTGCAGATCGGACAAACATTTATTCCAAAGCGGGTATCGAACCCGCAACCTCCTGCGTCGCAAGCGGACATTCGCCCGCCGCGCCACATCGGTCGTCGCACATAACACCATAGACTAAGAACTGTTTTAGCGATCGAATCGTCCAACTCGAATAAAGAAAACACTTGACAGAAATACCGACCATACCGGCAGGGTCGAGGATATTTCAGTGCTCTAACTTTGTAAACTAAAAAAGAATTCTCCCCCCTGGCGACAGCCCAAGCTGAGGTCGTACCATGGTGGTGCTTTGCGCTTGATGTCCCAATCTAATTAGTACTGGTTGAGCACCTTACGCACTTGATAGGCTTGGTCGCGAGGAACTGGCGCTTAGATTCACCTAGATTTAAGACGTTTCAAGATGATCCCTGCGGATATTACTGAATGAATGCTTTTTGACTTTGATATTTTTTCTTAAGTTCTGGACGGAATTTTAATAGATCACCGATGCACTGATTAGCTCCCACCCACGCAACAACCTATATACAAAGACTAGACCATTGCTTAAATCAGAATATGTCGTTTACCACATTACAAGCCTCACCCGCTTTAACCTGCTACCGGTCACCTCCACCGGACCGTTCGTATTCATTCATCCGTTCACTTTGATCTGCACGCACTTCCCGACGAGCGAGCACGGGCCTTTTTGAACTAATGACCGGAATGTCTTCATTATCTTGTTATGCGGTACCTGTTTAAAAAATACGTATGTACGGTGGATGGAAAAAAGGAATAGCATCTCGACGTTAATTCCTAGGCACAGTAGATATACCTTCGGATCTTTTCTCGTGATTGTTTGGGGATATCTAAACGGGGAAGTCAGAGGTATGTCCAGATATTAGGTACACTTAGCATAAGCCCGCATTTTGCTGTATTTGGTACTCCATACGTGACAAGTGGAACGCCCATCGTCGCTGCTAGAATGCTAACTGGTTTCCTCACAATGTTTTCCTTCACCGTTTCACTGGCATTGCGCCATAAATTTTCGAACTGAAAAATCCATTGATGCACGACCGGATTCAAACTCACGGCTTTAGAATCAGAAGGCGGGTTTACTTCCACTAGACCACCAATACTCTCTCGATGGATGGAGGAAGATCAAAAAAGTCAAAAAACAGAAGGAAAAGGAAAGGAAAGGGAAGCCTTTCCAAAGTCAAAGGCATTTATTCATTGGATTCCTAAAGAACACGTCACGTCTTAAAACCAGGTAAATCTAAGAGCAGGTTCCACGTGACCCAGCCTAGAATAGCGTCCAGCAGTTGACTCTTACAGGTTAATGACGATCATGATATACCTCCTAAAATCCTCTCTTTTGACTATTTGCTCACTTTTCTTATTTAATAAAACCACAAGAATCACTTTGAATAATCTTAAAAACAAAGAGAAAACACCAGTTTTCGTGATCACTCCGCTGCTTATCTGTGCCTTCAAAAACAGGGCACAATTAGGGCGTAAGTAATGTAATTATGGACAGTTAAACCCAGAATATTTAATGTTTCATGAAATTTTGTCGTAAAAAACCTATAAAGTTTTTACTTGAGTCCATAACTAAAAAATCTGAGATACGGGAACTTCGGTGGCGCACTTGAGGTCTACCAGACGGGATGCAAGAAAGCGGCTTTGATTTTCTCTCATAGACACTAATCATAAAAATCTATACCAATTTGAAAATCTTTGTCCTGACTGGCTGACATAAATACAACGTACAGCCTAAACCACTGGTCGTAGAGACTTGAAATTTTCAGGGTATATTCGTCTTTGTACGTAAAGTTGTACTAAAAAAGAAATTCCCGAAATTAAAATCCCAAAACAGGTACAGCGGGGGATGAAGTTTGCATGGAAAAATCTTTACGCGGACGAATTCGTGTATTGTTATAAGTTTCAAAGCATTGCCTCGTAAATCGCAACGTGCCTGTAATCTCACCGGCACCCACACCCTATAATCCGAAACACAGTAACGCTGCTTGGCGGTAAAAGACATGGTGGTAATACTTCTCCAGACGAGCCTTTTTCTTCCCTGTTCTTCTGGGCTTGGTCGCAAGGAACTGGCGCTTAGATTCTTCTTGTTTTAAGAAGTTTCTAGATGATCCCTAGATTTTACTGAGTAAATGCTGCTACTGGTTTTGACTTTGAGTCCATCTCAAAGTGCCCTACTACCACTAAATAGGTTATTATGCAGGCTAGGTGTCAGGAATGCCACTGCATTAAACAAGAGCCCTATCTTGGACTCCAACGTATTAATTACCCGTATCTCAGCTCGCATCTCCAGCCAATTGAAGCCAATTATATGGTGAATCACTAGATCTCTAGCAGGAAACGAGAAACTGCAAGCGATATTCCACCTTACCACCTTGTCTTAAGCTACGTGTGTTGAAGTTGTATCAAGCTTGGATTATTAGCTGCTCGTGTGAATTAGTAATTGATATGTGGACCTTCGGTACTGAAAAAATTGATCGTTTTGTTACTATGTAAAACTTTGTACCAAACTAGTAACCAAGAAAGAACAACTCGAACATGAAGTTGGGAACTCAGTTCATTACTCAAGTGTTCACGTCATCAACCTGAGTAAATCTACGGTTGGAGATAGGCTTCCTCCATATTTGAGAGAGTTTGCTGTAGTCACCATGATTGGAGACCGCAGTGCCAGTCTTTAGTACCTACTCAAGAGATGTTGCTTCCCATCTCCTAGTGCCCCTTAAGTCACCTTTTTTTACATTCAGGAGAGGTGATGGAGGAGTCTATCAAATAATCTAATAAATAATAAAAAATATCAAAATTTTCTAATCGAGGCGACTCGTAACTCGAAGGCTAGTGAATATCCATTCAGCGTGGCAATGTATCCTTCCGATTGGTATAGCTTGGGGTCAGTTGAGCCATCCATTGATCGTTTGAACAATCTGCAAGATAACTTACCTGTTTCATCTTTAATCATTTTGTAAAAAGTATACCACTAGAATCTTTGTTTTTACGAACTGACACATATAGACAACGCACAGTCTAAACCAGTAGTCGAGACTTGATTTTTTGGGATATATTTGCTTTGGCACAAGAAGGTGTACTAAGAAAGAAATTTCCGAAACTCAACCCCTGGTGCAGTAGAGGTTGAAGTTTGTATGAAAATAATACAAATAATAAATTCACGTGGAACGAAGTGGTGCGCGTTTCGCTAGTCAGTTATAAAGAATTAAAAGTTCCATAACAGTAACTAATGATCCAACTTTTATTTAATTGTACGCTGTAATCATGGATTGCTGTGACCCTCTGTGGCATGTTGAAATTGTAACTTTAACAACAGTAATTAATATTGTCACAAATTAACTTACATTATTTGTTGTGTTGGTTTTTTGAATAACTGTTTTGTGTGTATTCTATCGTAGGAGACAAAATTACATTTCTTGTACATACAACATGGGAGTTACGACAAATATTTAAAGAAATGGTTTTGTGTGAACTTAACACACAAATATAGTAACGACTATTAAGCTCAACAAATCAAAAATATTAGTACCCACTAAATTACAACAAATTACAACGTTTACCGCACACGGTGGCATAAATCTCTCACGGCTGGACAAAATTATTAGATATAAATTATACAATTATAACCGAGACCCGCCACACAACATTCTCTGGGCCATAAAAAGCACAATGGTCTATAAATTTTTTACAAGTAATTACAATGAAAAATTGCTCCGAAAAACACTAAACGTTTCCGGGTGAAGTTTTGAATATAAATTAAAACGTTTGAAAATGGAATTTTGAATCAATTTGTCTATTGTTGCGTAAGGAATGCATGGGAAATTTATATCCGGAATTCAGGGTCAAATCAACCATGTCAAATTTATAACAGGAATTGTGCATTTTAAATATTTGTACGTTCAAAATACCAACTTATAAAAAAAATAAACGTCGCTGGAACAGGCCTGGCTTAATTCCCATTTCACCCGTCATAAAGTCGCAAGTAAGAGAATTTGTCTTTCGACCATTGATGTCTACAAAAAAGTAATTTCCGTGACGACATTTCTTCGACTGCGATTAATTAGTGTCGACTTTTGTCTATTGAAACTACCGTACTTTCGATGATTAAGAGACAAAATATCGCTCAACTTGACTACATGAGAATTATAAACAGTTGTCAAACAGTGGATGGCCGAAAGGAGTTTGAAATCGTATACAACGGACACTTTCTTTGAAGAAAGTGTCCGTTGTCATAAAGTAAGAAAAAGTAAGAAAGCATAGATTTGCTAATAAAAATCTATCAAAAGGTGACACAATACCAAAACTACTGCCATATTCGTTTTATGTCATCTTTGGAAGCAACATTGTATTTTCATTTAATTTTTTTTTCTACGGTTATTTTAAGTTCTGATGTGTAATTTCAGTGGTATTTTAATCATTATTACTAGTGTGAACAGTTGAAATGAAAGTACCTTTGGTGTTGAAGAAAGAGCCAAAATGAAAGTACCTTACGTTTGGTGTTCGAAAACAATGACAGCAGACTTTACTTTTTTTACCGATTTGACTTGACTAAGGAGTATATTATTCAACCCATTTGACATTGGCAAAATTGACCAAATGACGGACGCATGCCACAAAAAAACTATTGCCATCTCGTACAAATCGGTAATGACAAACAATGTCAGAACGAACTCAAAGCCATATTTAAAATAAGTACCGTTCATGGAGTAATTTTTTTAGTGGAACAGAAAAAAGCTTGATAATAAATAAGCTACACATAATTTATGCTTTGCTAAGTTCAGTGAGCTGTGACAAATGGACTAGAATTTGCTACGCTTTTTATTTCCAGACATTATCCGTAGCACGACGGCCAATTAAATAAAAAACATTGTCCTAAAATGCTAAAATGTAGTGTTGTAGAATACCGCGTGACTTTTGCGAAGCTATTTTCACACAAACTTCAACTTCCGCTGCAACCGTTTAGGGGTTAAATTTTACAGTACTTATATAGAGATAAACCAAGATAAATCATATTAAGGTAAATGCAGCGTTTTTGCTGACGTATTTGATTGATTAAATTAATAATAAGTGGTAATGTAAATTGAAATAAAGAACAGTTAAGCATCAGACGCAAGACCTTGCGGCGCGGCGGGTGTCCGCCTGCGATGCAGGAGGTTACGGGTTCAATTCCCGCCTTGGGATAAATGTTTATACGATCTGCAAATATTTATGCCAGGTGTTCTGGGTATTTTCTATGTAAAATAAAAATATCTGTGTATGTAATGTATTAAGTATATCAGTCATATAGTACCCATAACATAACATAACACAAGCTCTGCTTAGCTTGGGACTAGATGATGCTGTGTGGATTGTCCAGCATTATTATTATAACCTACACTCTGTAATGCAGAAGGCAGAGTTACTACCAAGCTAAGAGGCCAGGATCATACGAAAAACGGTTCTTCTGAGCTTGTTCGCATGGAACTGGCGCCTAGGCTGACCTACTTAGTTAATGAGACGTTTCAAAGATGTCCTTGTGATTTATTGCATAAACACTCTTTAACGTTGTCCCTGACGATTCTACTTTGAAGTACACGTTGATACGTTTTGTTTTGAATCTTTATTAGCCTACAAAACCGGCTAAGTGCGAATCGGACTCGCACACGAAGGGTTTCGTACCATTATCTATAATAAAAACGGCAAAAAAATCACGTTTGATGTATGAGAGCTCCCTTAAATATTTATTTTATTCTGTTTTTTTTTAGTATTTGTTGTTATAGCGGCAACAGAAATACAAAATCTATGAAAATTTCAACTCTCTAACTATCACGGTTCATGAGATACAACCTGGTGACAGACGGACGTGCGGACGTTTGGGTACGGAACCCTAAAAAGTCCACTGCTGGACATAGGCCACTCCCATATATGGGCTAGGGGGTTTGATATAGTCACTATGCTTGGCAAGTGGATTGGTGACTACGGTATCGGCCAGGTATACGACCCACCTGGAAGGGACACGACGCTTTCTAGCCCCAAACTAAGCAAAGCTTGTATGTAAACCAGATTGCTGATAGAATACCACCTATAGCGCAGAAGACATGGCTACTACGAACTGAGCTGTGACGGCTGTGATGGAACAAGCAGATGGGCCACCTGATTAGTAGTTACCATCACCAAAGCATTGGTTCGCAGGTCATCAGTATGCATCAATCTCAGGCATACAGGAATTACGAAACATGTGCCTGTAATAAAATTCATTTTTTTATTATAGTGATTCAGAGGTTCCTGGATTTTTCATGACCAGTAAACTCATTCTCTTGCGCAATGACGTCATGGTAAAATTATGAATACTTTTTAGCGTTCCACCATGAATAATCGATTGTGGCAAATTGTGCAAGTTTTTATTGCCATAGCAAATCAGTGCGCAGTTCATTTAATTTAACAATAGCCATTCATGGCTTATGTAGAAGCTGAAGCTGGTAACACTTTAAACTTGGATAAGAACTTGAAATTGGAACCGAACGTTTAAAAAAGTAAAAATGCTTATTACAAAAAATCCATAGATATAAAATTAAAAAAAACAAAAGAACTAAGAAAATAATTAGAAAAAATATATTTTGTATGTATTAATATAGTGAGTGCTTAGTTCAAATATTTTACAGTTGCATTACACAATCCTACCTACCTTACCCACACTAGGTATTCTTGGTAGGTATATAGTAACACAATCATTTTGATTATTTTAAGGGTAATTAATTGTCATCTTAGTGCAGATTGTACTAGAGAGTTACTATCTTCGATATTGTTCCGTAACAATATAAGATCATCTTTGATAGCCAAAAAGTTTTGATGAGCCAATTTACAAAGATTCACACCAATTTGTACATAAAGGCTATTGTTAACGAGTGGGTCCGAAATCCTCAAAGCAAAACTTATTCCCATCATTAATTCCATTGATTGATTGAACTAAGACTAGCAGTCGTGATTCTGATCCGTTCGGTACTCGGGTGTCAAGTTTCTTCGTCACGAGAACGGATCTATCGACAGTGTTTTTGACTGACGTTGGATTTAATACTGGTGAAACGTTATTTGTTATTTAAGTTATTTCATTCTGATTTCCTGGTTATAGGAGATGTAAATCAAAAACAATAAGGACTGTGGGTTTTTAGGGTTTCGTAGCCAAATGACAAAAAACGGAACCCTTATGGATTCGTCATGTCTGGCTGTCTGTCCGTCCGTATGTCACAACCACTTTTTTCCGAAACTATAAGAACTATAACGTTGAAACTTGGTAAGTAGATGTATTGACGACCGATGTGGCGCGGCGGGCGAATGTCCGCCTGCGACGCAGAGGTTGCGGGTTCGATTCCCCTTGGGATAAATGTTTGAACGATCTGCAAATATTTATTACGGGTGTTTTGGGTGTTTTCTATGTATAATAAAAAATATCTATATATGTAATGTATTGTATTAAGTATATCAGTCATCTAGTACCCATAACACAAGCTCTGCTTAGCTTGGGGCTAGATGATGCTGTGTGGACTGTCCAGCATTGTTATTATTATTCTGTGAACCGCGTTAAGATTTTCACACGAAAATAGAAAACAAACAATAAATTTTGGGGGTTAAATATTTGCAGATCGTACAAATATTTATCCCAAGGGGGGAATCGAATCCGCAACCTCCTGCGTCCAGACAGACAATCGCCCGCCGCGCCACATCGGTCTCTAATAAATTATAGATTGTAGCAAACACTAGACTCGAGTCACCTAAAATACCTTGTTGAAAATAAATTGAAACGTGAACCCTAGATTTCTCAATGTTTAACCTTTATCTGATTATTCACTTAGAATTGATGGAAAACTATTCAAATGGCACTAGTAACATTCCGACATTAGGTGTGACTATAACTCGTAATATAAGGTAGTGGTGTTAAAGTACTTGAAGGTGTAAGGTACTTGAATGTATTTGCTAGCTTTTGTTGACTATTTTGCTCGCGTTGTCGATATTATACATACACGACCGACCGCGCCCGCGTGAAGTGGTTTTGATATAAACTTCAACCCCTGCAACACCACTTTAGGGGTTGAATTTTGGATGATCTTTTCATTGCCATACCTCTACGAATCAAGACAAATATACCCTGCTAATTTCATCTCTACGCAACCAGTGGTTTATGTGTGTGCGTTGTCTATATTATGTGTACAGTTAGTCAGTCAGTCAGTCAGTCAGTCAGTCAGTCAGTCAGTCAGTCAGTCAGTCAGTCAGTCAGTCAGTCAGTCAGTCAGTCAGTCAGTCAGTCAGTCAGTCAGTCAGTCAGTCAGTCAGTCAGCCAGGCAGACTGTTTATTTTCTGTGTTCAGTAACAAATAATGGTTCTGGTTATAATCTGCAAAAAGTACAGTAAAGTCCTAGAGGAACCAAATACATTATTTACTTAAACTTTTAAACTTTCTCTTCGCGCTCAGGTACAGCTCTGAAGTCCTTTGTGTCCCTTACACATTTAATTAACTGCAGAGAAGTGTCGTTTACCATCATGAACTCACGTGTTAACTGAATACTTTTCCCTTACACTTTTTTTATTTTTTTTGGTGTCATTTCCACGAATGTTATTAGCAATCTTCTTTATTTGTCACAGTAGGTTTGTTTTAAAGAATCTGACGTTTACTTAGGTATCTCAGGCTCGCGCTCCTCTGATTAATTAGCACGTAAAAGAGTACCGGTGGTCTAGTGAAAGTGATTCTGCCTTCTGATCTTAATTTCTTCGTAAGGAAACCAGATAGTATTCTAGCAGCGGCGATGGACTTGCAACTTAGGCATCAAAACTGCCAAGTTTAAATGGGACTGGGCTGGACATACCGTCCGAATGCAACCTGAAAAGTGGGCCATGTTCAGCATCGAGTGGATCCCCGTAGATGGAAGTCGCCGCCGGGGCAGACCAAAGAAGCGTTGGCGAGATGACCTGGACGCTTTCTGCAAAGACTGGTCCAATTTGGCTCAGGATCGAGACAAGTGGCCGGGGCAGGCTTTTGCTAAGCTGTGAGACACAATGGGCTAACATAAAAAACACCTAAAATCAAGTGGGACATCTAAACTTACGCAAAAAAAACCCAGTAACGCACCAAAGAAATCTAATTTTAACCCTCTGTTAATACCTAATACGAAAGCAGGTCAGCTAATCTAAAACGTAATTAATTCTAGCCGGGGACCACCACAGGTTAGCAGACAAGTACCCTTTAAACATGACCGTCCCGTGACGAAACAGAAATAGAATCTCTATCATTCGTTCTACTATTGGGATGGACCGAAATTTGCAAGCACTTAGAACTCGTAATATAATTTCAGAAAATACTCCACTTTTCCTGGTGTAATCTTAAAATAGTCTCATCATCATCAGAGGCATATCGAACTAACCCTGGTGATTAGTGTTAGATAATATTAGTTTAGGAATACCAACTATAATAATCTTTGTCCTGGCTGGTGTAACGCTCAGCGTCCATCAACTTGAAGCATACAGGTGTTAAGCCTCATGTGCCTGTAATTTCACCGGCAACCACACCTTTCAAACCGGAACACAGCAAGGTGCTTGGCGGCAGAAATAGGTATGGTGGTAGTACTTCAACAGACGAGCCCTTCACAAAGAGCTATACTGCTACTAAACCTGTGTCTCTTAGACCTGACCTTTGATAAGCTAAGATCCTACACTTCTTTCAATAACTATACTTGCTGGGTGGGCTTTTTTATACGACTTACGGATTTAACAAGCAGATGACCCATCTAATCTTAAGTGATTACCTTAACCATTGCATTGCCTCACAAGTCACGTTCGTAAGAAACGTGATCTGTGGTACACTGTTCTGCGTCCATCAACCGGCATACAGGTGTTAAACCTCGTATGCCTGTTAATTTTACTGGCACTTATTAAACCGGAACATAGCAAGCTGCTTGGTGGCTGAAATGGGCATAGTAGTAGTACTTCTTCAGAGCCCTTCGGTAGAACTCTACAACTTTACAAGTTTGCTACAGTTGTAAGGGTTCCTTGGTCAAATTATAAAGGTCCTGTATAAGCAGACAGTCACGTACGCGACACTTTGCTATGACAAACGTCTCAGGCTCGCCAATTACCTCTGTAATTACACTGTAACGCATTTGCCACAGACTATTATGGTATTAACTGGTACAATTCATTGCCAGCGTCTGTTTATCCTGAACACTATAATCTTGAATCTCTTTAAGGCAAGAGTGAATAGGTGTCTTCTAGACCGTCTTGCTTCATCGTCACTTACCAGGTGAGATCGAAGCCAAAGGAAAGTCTATAAATGTTAAAAAAAAAACAAGGAGAAAGCATGTCTTTTGTCTACAGTTTTTCAGAGTAGGCACTTATGATAGTTTAGGCTAGCAAAATTCCGGTATTATCTACCTGTTTTGACGTTGATACAAAACGAAACTTTAGTAACGAAATAGCTTATGGAACTAATAATTATATTGCATCGGAGCTCGTCCTCCAATTAACACGTTATTGGGTACTAACTTTTCCATTTTGAAATCTAGCGCGTTGATATTGAAAGTTTAGTTACCTAATTTAAATCGATACTGTGCTAAGACAGGACGGTTTTAGTTCCGATTCTGTTGTTTCATCAATAAATCCGGTCATCGACAGCTCTTTCTTGAAGGAACTGCAGGTAAGGGCCTTGGGTGTGTGATCCATCACTTGTATCTACTCGAAGGGTCTTTAATCCCTGAGTCACGGGGTTCAGCCGTGAGTACTTTCCTGGCTTACAGGCGTGTGCTACCTCATCTTGGTATGATGTTTGCTACCTCATTTGTTTTAAATTCCTCAACTAACTTAATTTGTCGTCCACTAGTATATACTACTTTGAAAAGCCTGTACTTACATTAAAGATATTTTTTCGATATCTTGCAAATAGCTCTAAAAAAGGTAAAACTGTTTTTGTACGATTGTTTGTACACGCATCACGCAAAAAGTACTGAATGAATATTGATGTGATTTGCACAAATAGACCAACTTTAATCTTAGTATGGGTTTCATTGAGCTGTCATCCATAAAAAGTTTGTATGAAAAACGCGAACCAAGTCGCGAGCAGGCTAGTGATAAATAAACACAGAAACAAAAAGGACGGCTATAATTTTAGCGTTGTCATACAATAGGCAAGCATCAGGCAGTAGCTCAAGCATTGTTTATCTTTTGACAGTTTTTTTTATAAATAAAGCCGTTTGTATATAGTTTCAATAATCATGAATTTGTAAAAACGCTGGCACATAAAGTTAACCAGCTGTTCTAACCACCTGTGGAATTACGCTTAAATTTTATGACAGCAGAGTAGCGAATGCAAACCATTTAGCCACTTCAAAAGTGGTGGTTATGTTCGACTAACTAAGCTACCATAGGATTGTTTGTGAGTTGCCGATAGCATAGTTGCTTTTTTAAGGGGAATTACAGGTACTTAAGGTAATGATGGAATGACAAGTTAAGATTTATCAGGCCATTGTACGAAAAGGAATGATTTAATGCGATAATAGTGCTAAATATGGAGCACTTTCGCTTTTTCCTGTGGTTTAATCCGCTGAAAAAACAAATCTCTCCACAACTTAAATCAACAGGCATGGTGGACATTCCGTAAGATCTCTTAGTTATCAAGAAATAACGTTTCAAGATACTCTGCGGGTGTAGGTGCCTATAAGGAGAATAGTTAGAGGTTTTTGACTTTGACTGTGACTTTGACTTTGAGGTACGTTCAAATATTACACGATGATCTTACGATGTTTTCTTTCACCGTTTGAGAGCACTAGCATAGCGCATACAAAAATTAAAACAAAAAGTTTATATCTAACTAGCGGTCCGTCCCGGCTTCGCACGGGTTTTAGTAAGGATCCCTAATTTTTTTTTAAATAGCCCACCCGGGGATAGTGTAGCTTCCCAACGGTGGAAAAAAATTTCAACTCGGTCCAGTAGTTTTGGAGCCTATTCAATACAAACAAACAAACAATCAAATCTTTCCTCTATATAATATTAGTATAGATAGATTTATGTGTTTAAAGAAATGCACCGCTTAAGACCTCTCAATACCCACTACCTACTCAAGATTCTTTGTGAATGTCTAAGAGGTACTTCCATATACAATTGGCACTTACTCACATTTTAAATAAAAAAATAATTTTATGTCCGAAGAATCGCATTTCGTCCCACTGTGCACATTCAGACTTGTATCTCGGTGTCATGTTACACTTTCAAAATTGACAGCGTGTAATAATGTTTTTCGACTTCTGGCTGCATCGATCTTGTTTCGACCCACTGGGTTATAAAGAATTCATTTTTAGAGTTCCGTATAAAACAATGGAACCTTTATTTTGTTGATTTACTCTTCTTAACAACGTTGCAAAGTCAGTGGATGGAGAAGGAAATTATTCTTTCTGGAAACGTATAGATTAAAAAATATGGGGAAGGTTTATCTCCAGCAGTGGACTTCTTTAGGCTAATGATTACTCTATCTTATTGTGTTAGTGTGTTTTATTAGCATTAATTTGATTGTGTTTGCCGATTTTTTTTTATAAGAATGTGAGAAAGGCCACGTATTAAGCAGATCTCTTGATGTTAAGCGGTGACCTCTGTCTTATTAGCTCACAGAGCACGTCACCCGAGGACATTGCAGTTGCATTACAGTGTCTTGACTTGTCTTGTGCCTGCAATTATACAACTTTATAAAATGTAGTATGTAATCAGTAGGAAGAGACGAAGTTATAAGTTTCATGCCAGTTCTTTTAGGCTTGATCGCGAGAAACTGACGCCTCCACAATCAAAGAAGAATAGTTACACCGTATTGTCTCTTTCGATCTAATTTGAAACTGCCTGCCAATGGAAAACACCAACCTATTTCAACGTTACGCTAAGTTTATTATTACCAAGGTTAGACATTTCTTAACTTCAGTAATTTTGACCTGCACCCACAAAAAACTAAAATTCCTAACAAAATAATTGTACGGAATCCTGGACGCAACTACTCGCTCTTAGTGCTTTTTATAGACGTGCGAGCGAGAAAGAAAACGCAGAATTGTGATTGTTCTTACATTTTTAATACCCATGTCGATTTGTATTAAATCGTGTTCAATAAAACGGAGTAGTAAAACAAGAAACAATGTGTTGTAACTTATTTCTGCGGTTTTGTATAATATTAACGAATGTTTGAGCATTTTTGTTTATTGTATTGTTGGAAGTATTTACTGCAAATACTCAACCCCGTATTCATAATCGCGTGATAAACTTATTAGAAATGAACCCCTTTTTTGTCATAAATATACAGCGAAACGCACGCGACTTCGTTCGTTATTTACAAACCAAACCCTGCTATGCCCGTTTAGGGGTTAAATTTCGGGAATTCCTTTACGCATCTGAAAGTTGGAATCTGAGCAACCTAACCAGTTTTTCTTAAGTACATACTTTTATTTTATGTTGTTTAGTTCTTTGGTCGTTTTTTTAATTATATTTCGCTGTAGTAACGTGTTACCTATTTAGTACTTATTGTTGTTTTATATATAGGTTTTACCACTGTTTGTTTTCCAAATAAAATAAAATAAATAAAACTGCTATTCATTCAACCAAGTAAGTTAGGTCAATACTTAAAAGATAAGTATTGACTTAACTTACTAAGTTGAATAAATAGTAGTTCTCTCAATAGAAGAATTTAGCATCACATTATTATTTTAAATTAGTGATGTTTTTTCTCATCTCAGCAACAGCTGAACTAATTTGGATAAAACTTGATACATAATTGCATAGCTCAATTGACTATTAAGTTGTCTACTTGTAATCAGGCTCTCCCGCGGGGGTTCACCCTATTTTCTTTAAAAGGTGAAACGATATAAAAACTATGGGTAAACGCAAAAACGAATACAGCGGTTGTGAATAAAGCTGATTCGTATGACAAACGCAATAAAGCAGTAAGCACGACTTTCAATCTTATGCACAATTTCACGCTTTCAGTAATATAGTTTCGTATATTGTGTTCATAAGAGGCTATTATTTTGCAAAAAATACTGCATTGTGTTATGTTTCGGCAAACAGTGAGAAAAAACCACCAGTATGACGTCAGAAGTTGCTGATCATCATCATCCTGCAGTAGCCCTAAAGATTTGAAATACCTACTTAGAATTTTAAATCCATCTTATTTTGAAATTAAAGGTACATGAGGCTTAACACTTATTTGCTGTGTATGCCTCAGGTTGATGGACGCAGAGCCATTTGAAGGGTGTGGGTGACGGTGAAATTACAGGTACATGAGGCTTAACACCTGCATGCCTCAGGTTGATGGACGCTGAGTAGTGCATCGTAGGTGACGTTCCTAACGAGCGTGATCTACGAGGCAATGCTATGTTGTAGATGATGGTAACCACTTAACATCAGGTGGGCCGTCTGCTTGTTTCATCAGCAATTACAAAATAAAAAAAGGTTAATAATTAAAAGTCGAATTTACTTAATTTAGGTTTTTAATTATAATAATCTTTTTCCTCTCTGAACGACTGATTAAGGTTTAAGATAATGCGCTAAGTCCTAAGCCGCTAAGAAAGTAATTACTGGTATTCAACTCTTCATGTGAAATTTTAAGTTTGTATAAAAACTGGCGTTATTGTGAAAAGAATCTAAAATGGCGTCGGTAATCATTACATCTCACTTGCACACATAATGTGCGAGTGAACCACTAACCGTTACCTCTCACTCGTACACACCATGCCAATCAGAGGTGACGCCATTTTACATTCGTTTATAATAGTTACTCAGGTATCAGAATAACTCCACGCAAACGAAGTCGCGCGCGATACTATTACATCCTCCTATTGGGTTTTTAAAACGCGTCGCTCTACAATCAAATAAAATTAACTAAATAAAGAGAAGAGAAAAAATGCAAGAAATAATGACCAATAAAATGTGGCAATAAATATTAACAACTAAACGAGCAATAAGAAATATTAATACCCAACAGCTGTGCACGAAATAACAATGGTTCGTAAAATACTTGTGCTTAGTGGATACTTTGCTATTTGTGACTAAAAATATTGTTTAAGGTAGCACTTGCCGCTTACTCTAAATCATACATGGGCGTGGCTAGCCATAATCTTCCTGACCTAATCTGATCTTTTGTTTCTTAGACCGCTCAAGTTTTATTTTATTTTAGTGTAATAAGTGTAGTTGCAAGTATAGATAACGCGCACACACTCAAACAGTGGAATAATTACCTCGGACATTCGTATGAGCAAAATGGTGACTAGTTTCACCTTAATAACGTAAGTTAATGCTTGCATTATTATTTCACCAGCATTCACATTTCACACCCTTCAACCCGAAAAACGACTACGCTGCTTGTCGGGAGAAATAGGTTTGGTTGTATGTCAACCGTAGTCAAGTCAAAAAATCTTATAAACTATTTTGATTTTGAATCTTATAAAATATTATTTAAAAAAAGATTACGTTATCTATAGTAAGAGACAGACACACAGACAGACTATTGCATTTAAATTAGTACGATGTTGTTGCTGCGACACCAAAACACACGGTAGATGACAAATAGTAAACACAAAACATTTTAAATATAAATATACAAATAAAATAAACTTTACGACTTATAGTACGGTATAGATTAGTTTTCCATTTCCAGTTAAATTGTAATTTCCTCGGAATTGGATGCAATAAGTTTAAAACTGTTTAAAATACAGTTTCATATTTAAATTGGTCAATTATGATAACACAAAAAAATATTTTACATTCTTAATTTTAAAAAATAAACAATTAGAGCTGGTAAAGTTAAAACATTCATGAATATCAAAATTTTCAAATTAAGGTTTGATATTTATAGAAGTCACCTGTTATAAAAATGAGAACCTTAAAATGATTAGTTCTACCCAAAGATGACGAAAAACTGATCCGGTTCGGATTTATTTATATAATACTAGCGGTCCGTCTCGGCTTTACGCGGGTTTTAGTAAGGATCCCTAATTTTTTTTTAAATATAATATAACCTATGTCACCCGGGGATAGTGTAGCTTTCCAACGGTAAAAGAATTTTTCAAATCGGTTCAGTAGTTTCGGAGCCTATTCAATGCAAACAAACAATCGAATCTTTCCTATTCATAATATTAGTATAGACTAGCGAAACTTGCGTCTTCGCCCGCGTGAAGTAATTTTAGTAGAAATTCAACACCACGACCCGTTTAGAAGTTGAATTTCAGAAATTCCTTTCTTATTGCACCTCTTTTTTCGTACAGACAAATCCATTTATAACCCAGATTTAAACCCACAACCTTAGGATCAGAAGGATGGGTCACTCCCACTACACCATCGGCCCTCTTTTTTTCCCTTTACAGTCTCATTGTAAAATATTTGTATCCAACACACGTTGTTATGCGGAAATCGTTGTTTCTATTTAAAATTCATATAAGGTTGTTTTGGACGTAAAATTATAATATTCCAGTACTCGGCCACTGATTTGAATTAGAAGGTACTTAGGACCCAGATGTACATTTGCGTACGTATGTTGCGTATGTTTTTGCACAATAAAACATACAGATTATTTTATTATGTTAAACAAAAAATAAATGGTAAATACAGCAAAAGCTAGTTAATTGGTTCAGGCGTGACTTTGTGGAAGTCCGTTGTAAAATTATAAAATAGACGAGTTAATATATAAATAAATAAATAATGCTGGACAATCCACACAGCATCATCTAGCCCCAAGCTAAGCAGAGCTTGTGTTATGGGTACTAGATGACTGATATACTTAATACAATACACTACATACATAGATATTTTTTTATTATACATAGAAAATACCCAGAACACCCGGAATAAATATTTGCAGATCATACAAACATTTATCCCAAGGCGGGAATCGAACCCGCAACCTTCTGCGTCGCAGGCGGACAATCGCCCGCCGCGCCACATCGGTCGACAAATGTGTAGTACTACAATATGTGTAGTACTATTCCGCTACTTCAATCCTTAGATATCGACACGTGTTTCGCTTCTCTACGAAGCATCCTCAGGAAGATTTTGACTCGCTGTGATTACGCGCTGAGCACTCAGCACAACGGATACGAGTAGTGGTGTCCAAGATCTGTTGACTGTCGTAAACGGGTTCAGCGGGGGTTGAGGTTTGTATAAAAATAATTTCACACGCGCATTCCGCCAGTTTTTATATAGGTACTTATAGAAATCTACAACTTCTAATTTTATTATTTGTTCTCAAATATTTTATCGTCTTTATTAGCTATAACTTTAATGAATCTATATATTAGCATCTAGAATTTTTTATATCTTTTTGTCCATTAGCAAATGTATTCCGATATTTATCTCTCATCCTGGCAATAAATTTGCTTATAGCTATCCTAATTAGGTAGCATAAGTATCATGTTTCACGCTAAATGTCAGTTACTATGTCTGCATGAAATCGATATGCATACAGTAAATAATATATATTTTCTCGCTAAGTAAATCTCAGCGTGCAAATATATTGATTACCAGCGGCCGCTCGCAGCTTCGCCCGCGTGGCAGTTTTTTACCGTTCCTGTTATTTTTTCGGGATAAAAAGTAGCCTATATGTTAATCCAGGTTGCAATCTATAATTATTTACTATTCTATAACATTTCATCAAAATCGGTCCACTGGTAAGAGCGTGAAAGAGTAACAAACATCCATCCATCCACCTATCCATAGTAGGACTAGTGAAAACACCCGCGATTTCGTCCGCGTAAATCTACTTTCATACAAACTTCAACCCAGCGGGGGTTGAAGTTTGTACATCTATATAGGGGTTGAATTTCGGGAGATCCTGCTTTAGTACATCCCTACGCAGCAACACAAGCCTACTCTGAAAGTTCCTCGTCTCTACGACCAGTGGTTTAGGCTGTGCGTTGTCTAATATCAGTCAGTCAGGACTAAGATTTTTAGTATAAATAAGGTTTTAGACCACCCAAGGCCGTTAGTAAGTTTGATCCTCACCGAGAACAAATACTTGCATGATGGACACAGATGTTTGTTGTGTTTGGTATCTATAATGTTTTTACAAAATAAGTAATTAAGTATTCTATTAGTTATCTAGTTCAAGTTCCATAGTACAAGCGATGCTTAGTTTGGGGCTAGATGATGTTGTGTAAAAATGTCCACAAATATTTATTTATTAAGAGGATAAGTTCATAATTTCCAAGAACTAGTTGAAAGGATGACACTCTCTTGATGTCAGTTACTGCTAATATAATTACGGTAAATTGCATTATGTCAAGGAAGTCGCAATACTGGGTACAGGATGCGAGTTACGTCCTAATTTACTTATGAGCACATGCGCCATATTGCTTGGTTTATGGAAAAATATGTCCCATACATGAATTACTTTAATGAAATTCTCCTTGAAGGAAGAATATTTTGTCGTTTGCCTCTTCACTGGTTCTTTGTTAGTGTTTAAGGTCAACGGCCGACGTTTCTGTAACTGTGATAGGTTAAAATACGCTCTGGGGCACCGATGGTCTAGTGAAAGTGACCTTACCTGATCCTGGCCGTGAGTTCGAATCTAGGGCACCAATGGATATTTCTATACGATAGTATTAAGTGCTCTCAAACGGTGAAGAAAAACATCGTGATGACACCATTAGTATTCTAGCAGTGGCCTGCTGCAAAATGTGGATATGTGCCAGATGTAATTTGGACCTCAGACCTCAAAGAATCTTGAGGTACGATTTGGCACTAAAAGTTCCGTGGGGATAACTACCGTGCCTACGGATTTAAAGACGTCAAGTTATTTATTTTATTATTATTGCACTTTGCTTAAGATACTGCACTTTGCTTAAGATACTGCACTTTGCTTAAGATACGGCACGCAGAACGACGTAAGAATTCTATCGGAGTTTAGAACCTTAACCCTTATAAGGATTTCTTATTATGGCTATCTGGAATCAAGAAGAAGCAGATCACACTTCACAGTACACAAATGTACCTGAATCGAGACGCGAACGTGCTTGACACCCGTTCGGCCATGCAAGGGATCAACCCTTTTTTCTTTTTTGTGATCACGGTTTTTCTTAAAACTTCAACATGCGAACCCAAAACAGGAGTTTTACGACCGACAGATACGGTTATTTATAATCTGTGTTTTTATATCTGTGCTTTATATTATAACATTATCCAAATCAACATGTCAGTGTCCATTAAAAGCTTGTAGTCCTTGTTTTGGGTTTGAAAATATGTGTTTACATTTGTTCAAGCATGTTTATCGCTTTGTTACAAAATGGAAAATTAAATTAATTCTTTTATGAATGCAAAATAAAATTATTTTGTTATTTAGAACGCAACTTTATCCGCGTGAAGTTATTATCATACAAACTTCAACCCCTGCTGTATCCGTTTAGGGCTGGAATTCCTTACTTTGTACACCCCTACGCACCAAGACAAATATACCCTGAAAATATCAAGTCTCTACGACCAGTGGTTTGTTTTTACTGTGATTGTTGATGAAACGTTCAAATGACCCATCTGATGTTAGGAGGTTACCATCACCTATAACAAAGCATTGCCTTGCAGGTCACGATCGTTAAGAACTTACATATACATATACAGGCATACAGGCGTTAAAACTCATGTGCTTGTAATTTCATTTGGTTTAGGCTGTGCGTTGTCTATGTCAGTCAGTCAGGACAAAGATTCTTAAATTGGTAAAGATGTAGCCGTTTGTAGTGCCAGATGTATCGCAAAGGATGGAACCGGCGTTTATCCATCTCCATCTTAGTTTTTGCGTCGTGATATACATAAATCTTTCCATCCCCGATGCTAAACTGCAGTATCTAGGACTCGGATGCCACACAAATCACAATAAGCGCTCTTCATTATCCACATTTCACTGGGGTCCGAGTTCGTATCTATCGGAATGCGCCCACAAAGGAGTATCCACGTTACTAAGTCGCTACACTTCGGTTTGCCCAACCGGCTCGGGCCCAAACCAGTCCGCTTGGAGCCCAGACGCAAAACGGCTTAAGCACCAGTTGACTGACACTTAAATGCCACTTACGCGTTGTTCTCTCAAATTTTTATTGATGACAAGTAGCGTGTTAATGCTTTATCAACGCACGACAATAGCTTTTGACCTCTAGAATAAAGAAAAGTCAATAAAAATTGTCAAACTTATTTTACTAACGAATTTTCCTTTGCCGCTAAAGTGTTCGTTCTAATTTGAATGCCTTTAGAAATAACTCGAGTATATTAGAAGTAATACAGTTGATAATCGCTTGCCGCACAGTGGTATTTACGCTTAGTTACTCGGACAAAATTCCAAGTAAGCGTCGGGATATTTTAACTCGTATACGGTATACAGTAATTACAGATGTGCCATCGAGGTAAATAGCCTGTGCCTCTCTTTCGCTCGCAAGACCGGATCGTTCCTGTCATTTGCTTTGAAGAACGCTTTATTCTCGTAAATATTGAGGGGGAAGACGCGGCAGATCCTTTTATGAGATTACACAGGAACCAATGACCATTACGACTATGCTAATGGCACAGACATAGCAATTTTGTGTAATAACAGAGCGATCGATTTTTCTTATAACACGATGTCTTTATTACGAATAGAATTGTGATATCTCTATTACACCATTTTCATATTATAGAAATTGTCATAGCTAAATGTCACGACAATTTATCAAGCTTATTGTCAGCAATGGTATAATGTGGCGCCAATAAGGCGATTTACGTCAAATAAATCTTATAATTAAATATCTGCGCGAATTTAAAAAATGTCTCGTGATGTATGCCGATATGAACGATCTAACAATGAACCTCACAGCTCACATTCTATTTTTCTGAAAATCCAGTGAAAAGGCCCGTAGGAAAATAGTAATTACAAGTTCTCCTTTCTAGCGCCGGCGCCATTGTGCCTCACAATGCGAAGAATCTTTTTGTCCCGCTATCGGCTGTTTGCACCCACTGTGCACGGGTCTACGGAAACGTATATTTAGGCACGCCGCGTCCCACTTGCCGGTATTGCCTACTCTTTTAAATTTCGAACAGATTTTTTTTTTATTTTACTTAAGAGTGATGCCGGTATTGCTTACTCTTTCAAATTTCGAATAGAAAATATTTTTTTATCTATTTGACTTTAGAACGTTGGTTTATGGTCGTTTATAAACTTCATAAACATAGTCTGTATTTTATTCGAGAGAAAACTACTTTGGGTCTAATAATGACTCTAACATTAAAATTAAGTCGTAATGAAGTTTTAGCTATAAAATAATGTAAATGAGATGGTTTTTGTAAGTAGAATTTCTAGTAAAATGAGTGAATGTTTCAAAGTGGCTTTCTTAATTTTCCTTTAAAATTTAGTACACTCTATGGCAGTTTAATTAAACTTGAACACAAGTTTCTATGTTCAATCCCGAACTTACGCTTGTAACATTTTAAACGTTTCTTGTTATCTCAAACTCTCATCAGTTTAAATATCAGTTTTAAGATTCCCACTTATACTTTTCTGAGTATTACGACAGTAACTGTTAATTAATCTACGGTATTATCAAAGAATAATACAAATGTGCAGAAGTTTCACACCGAAGACATGTTTTAGTTTCAACTAGAAAACACTCACAGACAGCTAGGCTAAATTGAATCTTACAGCATTGCTATAAAGCTCTTTAAACATTACACACAAATTCGAAATGACAGAACGGATTTTCTTCTTAAAATTACTCGTTCTCTTTCAACCATTAAGGAATCTTAAGCTCCTTATCAGACATCTACAACCGTTTCACTTTCTCATAAGAAATAACTTTTTAATAAAACTTTTTAAGCGCTCTAATAATTAAAATATCCACTTTTAATAACTGGCTTTATCTATCATATATGCATCTTAATCTTTTAGTAGCAGTAGAACTCTTTGTGAAGGGCTCGTCTGGGGAAGTACGACCACCATGCCTATTTCTGCCGCCCAGCCAAGGTTTATAATTGTCGGAGTTATGAGGTTCAAAGATAAACATATAATACAACTGAATTGAGAACCTCCTTTGTTTACTGTCGGTTGAAAAGTACCTAAATTCGTATGAACTAGCTAACTCTTTCACCGGAGTCTTACTGGCGGGTTAGATAATACTTAATTTGGAGAGTCTAGAACCTAAGGCGTTTTACTTAATATACTTCAGCCACGGAATTTATTTGCTAACTTCTGCGCGAGGAGACAGGTGCGGTCTGTAGCGTGATGTAGATGTAGTTCGAAGAAAGGAACCTCAGGATGATGGCGACCGATGTGGCGCGGCGCGTAAAAAATCACTTTTATTTTTCAAAAAAATAAAAGTTTTCTGAACTTTAAAAACATTTATTCAACGTTAAAACACTCATATTTAAGAAAGAAAAGAATTAAAACACGCAGCGTTGTGAAAATATCGCCTTAAATCTAGCCACGTGCTTGAAACTCAAAATTATGCACAGTGGGTAAAATATGGGGATATTAAACGCAGGATCGACGATCTATGCCGCCAGGTGTCGCCACCCGCTCTAGGGATGTCACTTCGAAGCGGGTTTCAATGTAAAATGACTTATAGTGTTCCTGCTTTAGGATTCAATATTGGTATGGAAACGAAAACAAAAAACATCGTGTTTTTTTATACAGACCTAGCAAATGCGCGACTTCGTTTGCGTGAAGTCATTTTTATACATACTTCAACCACCGCTGTAAATGTTAATATAAAAAAAATATTAAATTTCAATAAACTTTTACCTTTTAGAAGGCCAATATGAGTTCAAGCAACGTGGAAAGATTGGGTGAGGGCCCGATTCTTCCTCTATGCACTGGGGCTTTGCCCACCTAGCTACGCCACTGCACTAATGTCAAATTTGCTCGGCGTACCAAAAAAATTAACATTTGTGGCTCTGTACTGTAAAATTAAGCAACTGTCTATTATTTCTTCTGTGGTGGCAACATCGCCCTGTGGTTTGAGATGTGCAAAAAACTGAAAAAATGTACCCTCCTGTGCTATTACAGATAAGGAGATGTAAATTGTGTGGGGGAGTTTAGCAAATGCTGTTCTCGAAAGAAATTAATGCTGAGTTTTTGCTAGGTATTACAAGGTACGGATTTTTTGGTAAGAACATAATGGTTTAGATAAGGGTGGGTAATAATTTATAGACAGGTATTCAGAAACTTTGCTGTTCCCCTACTGTTTGTAAATTTGTACTTTCAGGAACCTATGTAATTTCCTGTTACAGTTTTAAAACGTGCATGCAGAAAAAAGTAAGTAACCATGCATGCTATACTAGTGGAAACTCCGAAAACGCGGGATAAAACTTCATCCCCAACTGTACCCCTATAGGGGTTGAATTTCCTTTCTAAGTACACTTCTACACACCAACACATACCTATCCCGAAAATCAACCCTGTTCATGAATTTACAAAAATTGTTTCAGTATTTTTTAAGAGCTAAAATGAGATTGAAACTACATTTTGTTTGTTAATATTAGGTCTATCTGAAATGTCAGTTTAAAAGAATACCATTTTAGATTGACGCGATCGAAACTTGAATTTGACGATACTTCGTTATTTGGTTCCAACAGTACAAGTTTTGCTTAGTATAGAGCTAGCTGGCGTTGTCAGTATATCAGAGCTATTGAAAAAAGTTTAACTGCATGAATAGACTCGAACCCACGGTCATAGTTTCGGAACGGGTTGCTACCACTAAGCTAGTTTTAGCTGTTCAGTAAGATCCTCCTCCTCCTCGCGTCGTATACCTCATTACTGAGGGTCGTGATTCCCCCAATGGTGATAAATTATTTTTCTCATGATGGCTCGCCATCTGTGCCTATCCTTGGCACTGTGAAGCGCATCGTGTAACTTGATGTTTAGCCATGAGCAAATTTCTAAGTGGACTTCGACCCCTCGGCCGCTTGCCGGTCACCATGAGTTGCTCTAGGTTGTGTCCATCTTTCCGTGCGATGTGCCCAAAGAACTCAAGTATCCGCCGCAGGTTCAGTAAGATAATTTAATTTAATTCAACATCACGGGCGTCCGTGTATGTGCGTACAGTCATCTTATTTGCATAACTAAAAAGTAAATTTAGTCGTCTTCGCCCATATTTTACTGCCATTTTATTGTCTTGTGATACAAAAAAAATAACCTTATCTATGACACTAAAGTTTTATAGCACTTTGATGACTTAAATACTCAATAAATTGTTTTATATTTAATTTACTAGTGAAACGCGCGACTTCGTCCGCGTAAAGTTATTTTTATACAAACTTCAGCCCCCGTTGTACCCCTTTAGGGGTTGAATTTCAGAAATTTCTTTCTTAGTAGGTACACCTCTACGCACCAAGACTGTGGTTTAGGATGTGCGTTGTCTATATGTCAGTCAGTCAGTCAGGACAAAAATTCTTATAACTGGTATAGATTTCGCGCAAATTAAAAAAGATATAACATTAAAAGTTAATTTACATGTAAACCTGTGTAAAGTTCCTTTAAAATATTTTAAAATGTAATAAAGCAAAGTAGAATATAATAAGGCTTATTTATTTTTAAAAGCAAAGGTCTTATTAAAAATTCAAATCGTGCAAGGGTTTTCACAAGATATATTAATTTTTGAAATTTAATTTTCATATAAACATAGTACTCATACTGCAGTTGCCGTCTCGCTCGCACATTCACTCTTCGAATACTCAGATCAAGCTACGAGATATGCTTTTAAAACCGTTATGATATTTAGATGGCGCCTTTAGGTATTTTATATGAAGTCTTCATTACTTTAATTACCAGCAAGCCCTCGGGCACTAAGATTACTGCTATAGTTTGGTAGATTGAAGATTGATAAAGTACTTTTTGTCTCACGGTGAATTTTATTGAAATACTTAAAAGTTTTATAGGAAACCGCTGGGTTTAACTAACTTTACAAGTAACCTCCCATATTTAAGCATACATTTTAAGCAAAATTTTTTAATTTGAGCTAAGAGTGATTTTGAACTAAATACGGTTTCAAATGCTGTCCATTAAACTAAATTGTCTATAGAACTTAAATATCTAAAAATTTAAAAAACAAAAAGCTTAAAGTTCCGTCTAATTATTCTTCAACCCACGATTGCCGGAAATATTTATTTACATAACACCGACCCGACAACGTCGCAAAAAAGAGTAACATAAACAATAATATCCCATTTAATCCTCAAACAACCAAATGCCAGCCCTAACAAAAAAAAAACAAAGCACAGTGGTACGAAATCGAAACGTTACTGGACATAACAAAAAACAAAAGCCTCTTCGGACGGCGACATCGGTGAAGCACATTTTGACATTTGACAAGTATTAATGGAAGACGCAAAGACGACATGAACAGATAAATAGCTGAACCATTAATGAGATAAAACGTGACTAACATTATTTTCCGTTATTCTTATGGTATTTAGAGCAGGGTTAATGGAATATTTAGGATGTGTGAGCTTCTAAGGAATAATGGAGCTTTTACTTGGCGTACATTATGTAAGATAGAGCTTTTAGGCTCAGTAATTATGTAAGCATGTTTTATTACATACATTCTCATGCGTAATTATAGCTTACACCAAATTAGGTCGGTTTAAAATGCTAATAACTAAGTTTTACAAATTGAACAAAACAAAATTTACCAAAATAAATACAAAACGTCAGTTAAAATCAAAGTGAATAGAATAGTAAAAAGAATGACGCAAAAAATCCTAATTTTAATTGCAAATCTAAATAGGTTTAAGTTACGAAAGAGACACTTAAAACTTCAAAGGGAAAGTAATCTGCTTTATTCGAGACGCTCTTTTTTCCACAAGGTCGCGCGAGAAAAACCTCAATTTAGTTACAAAGAACTTCGATTGGCGGAGTAACTGGGTGCACGATTTCGTACCGCTATTACGAGATGAAAATAAAAACTTCAACTACGTTTTTGTCTACCGATCTATTTACCTCCACTGTGCGACAAATGAAAAAAAAACCTTCCAAATTCAAACTTAGCAAATCGTTTGCAAGCATTGATGTGCCACTGATTGCTTGGTAGTTACCACTTAGCACACATGCCGGTGAATGAGACCAAAAACAATTCCATGTTTTAACAGAATAAATTTAATAAAAAAATTTGAGCAAAATTCGGTGAGGTAATATTTTCGTTGCACTTGACTGGCTAGCAAAAAATCTACATCCGGTGCTTCCCGCCGTAACAGTATGCCGCCGAAATGCAGGCAAAGAATCAAACCAAACAAACGAGGCACCAACATGTAAACACTTCCGACCGCTCTTTTCTAACCGAAAAATATCACTCATAAAAATACAGCTAGCATTTTAGTTTTCTATTCCACTAACGGATACTAAAATAATTGTGACTGTGACGATGGAAAATTTAACGCGATTAAATATATTCCTAAATTTAAGCCAGTCATAATTTTAGGCTATTCCTGCTCATATTTTTCCTTAACTTGACAGTTTATGTGCACATGTTGCCACTTGCCGCGTGTCATCAAGTGTCCAGCTGTCTTTTTGTCACCATGATAAACACAAAATACAATGAGGAAGAACTTTTTATGCTCAGTAAAAAGTTTCGTACGCGTTCGGAATTTGAAAATAAAAAAGTTGTTCTCTGTCTTTCACGACCAGCCGTACTTTTTTTTATTCCTAATTTAAAAAGCAGATGGAAGCCATCGGCCATGGTAAACACACATTAGACTGAACAACAGAAGGTTATATTTATTGAAATTAAAACGAAATTAAAGAAATTGTTCGGCTAACCGCGAATGGAACTCATGATTCTGATTGCTTCATTCAATTTTGTTGGGGTCACTAACCAGAAATAAGTACTTAGATATCTACGGACGGACCAAACTCAATAAGCAGATAGGTACCTACTATACAATTGGGAGTGATTATCTAATTTGATTATTATGTAGAAATGATCAAGCTCCTTTTGAGCTTGGCAACGGATCATTTCGAAAAAAGTACTGATAAAAAAACGGATATCCAGAAATATGAAGAGATTTTAAAAACGCGTAAAGCAATACCTTACACCTTTACGTCTCAGAGACGCAGTGCAAGTAATGTCACATGGTCCATGCTTATGGTGGACATGCAGAAGAAAATTTTTAACATCAGGTCGGCTACCAGGTGTTCTGTTATAAAATATAGTAGATAGGTCCATAGTTTCGTAATAAATTTAGAGATCGTCTCTCAGACGCTCGTAGGGTATTTGAACCGGACTTTAGTAACCTTTAGAGTTAGAACCAACACGTATCAGAGAGATACATAATTAGATAACAATTTGACTCGCCTCATAGCTCAGTTAGTAAGCAGCTCTGCCTTCTGTGCACTAGGCCGTAGGTTCGATCCCCACCGAGGACAAACATTTGTGGGATGAACATCGATATTTGTTCTGTTTAGGCATTATATTGTATTTTAAGTATGTTTATACAATAGATAACGTATATATGAATTCTACCAGACAGTTGATGATGATGAGTAAGTATTCACAGATATTTATTATAATGTACTGTATTAAAGATAACATATTTGATAACAATGTGAGTAGGTTTAAGCAGTACGTTCACAGTTTGCTGTTGTTATATTATGAATCGAATAATAATCATTTTTAATTTTTATTTAATTTTTGTCGCTGTTTCTAGTTTTAGGTAAATTTAACTTTTATGCATGCAACACTAAAATAATGTCATATTCACATATTTGATTACGAATCTAGATCGAATTAATACAATATTTACATTATATTTTATTTGATTGTAATCTGTTTTGTGAATTGAATAAAATAAATAAATAAATGTACACATAAAACCATTCATTTTCTATACAAATGATAGAACATATTGTTTTTTCACCGACTTATTTGTACAAAAACATGTTTGTGCGAAGGTAAATAAGAACTCATTATATTTAATACAATGAAGGCTGATTAGGTTTCAATGGATGTTTTTCGAGAAAATATATACGCAATATCTAAAATATTTACTCGTATTGTATTACGTCAAACACTGTAAGCGTACCTTATATCAAAATACTTAGGACTTTATTCAAAGAGATGTTATTAGGTACGCTTTGTAAAACATAATTTTCTCGTTATTATGATCATATGAAAGAAATGAGTATATTAGAGGAAGTTTGAAAGTAGCGCCTGTGATGGATAAGTTGAGGAGTAATAGGTTAGCGTGGTATGGGCATGTCATGCGGTGGGAAGAAAGCTATATAACGAGAAGAGTGTTAGATATGGATGTGGAAGGTTATAAAAGCAGAGGAAGACCAAAGAAAAGATGGATGGATTGCGTGAAAGATGATATGAGTAAGAAAGGAGTGAACACTGAAATGACGACTGATAGAAGACAGTGGAAGAAAAAACCTGTTGTGCAGACCCCACTTAGTGTAGGATAAGGGCAGGAAAATGATGATGATGAAGAAAGAATGTAATAAATCAAAAATATGAAAGAAAGATACTCAATCAGTTACTATTCTGGCAGCGGCGATGGGCTTGCAATCTATCACGCGAAATACTAACTACTGTAAATGTGGGTATGTACGAAATGTACTATTTAGACGTACCTTTCTTAAACATCCTCGAGGAATCTCGAGTAGGTAGGTCCTTGGTACTAAGGAATCGGAGGGGATATCTACCGTGCTTGGAGATTAAAGTCGTGGTAGTACTTTTCCGGACGAGCGCTTTACAAAGAGCTCTACTACTATTTGCTTAAGCTTCGGGAAGAACTAAGTAACGCGATTACCATAAAGTTAAAATCCTAAAAAAATAAAATACCTACTTTGAATTATAAGGATAACTTGGCGAAGGCAAAAGAATAAAAAAAAAGTTATAAAAAATAAAGAATGAACTATTGTATATACCATTGAATGGACTATGCAGATTGTAGATTCGTAGAAAATATTTTAAATTTCAGCAATCTTTACGTTTAATTTTCTCTTTTCACTTAGGCCCATTTTTCAGACACTGCTTTCAGACAATGGTAGATACCTACGATATCTTAAAGAAATCTCACAAAGGCGGCAAAAAGTCTAGATTTTTTTCTGAAAAACCATTCATTAAAGATGAGAGGTTCTTATTACAAGTGGGTATGGAACAGGCTAGAGTTAAGTCTTCTGAGGTCTTGAATTGATTTAAACAAAGAGTTTGCTGCCTGAAGAGGTTTGGAAAAAAGCTTCAGAAAATTGGATTTGTTGAGTCTAGGTCTGTATTCTGCCTGTCACAAAGAAGTTTAGCCTAAATGAGATTCAGAATCGTCTATTCAGGTGATTCGGTTAGGCGATAGCACCGTTTATTTGACATCTAGGGTTTTGGGACAGAAAATAAAAAGAAAAATATAAATAGCATTAAGTCTTTTATCCCCACGGTAGATAACCCCTCCGATCTCTTAGTAGTTTAAGGGGGGTGGGTAGTCAGAGGTACGTCCAGACAATACGTTTAGTCGTACCCAGATTTTACAGTAATTAGTATTCCATACGTGACAGGTTGCAAGCCCATCTTCGCTGCTAGAATACTAACTGGTTCCTCACGATGTTTTCCTTCATCGTTTGACAGCACTGGCATTGCGCAAATATTTTTTTCAAACAGCAAAACCCTTTTTTTATAGTGTTTTGTATATGTAATTACAAAGATTTTTTATTATCCCAAAAGTTTTTAACCCAAGTGGGATTTGAACTCACGACTCTTCTCTTGATACGAAAGTTCTCTAGCCAACTGAGCGCAATCACTAGCTGCCGCTATCGTAAAAAAAAAAATCCATAAGAGTATTTCACTGAGTTTTATTAAGCTTTCAATTACGTAGTTAGCCAGCGCATCCCCGTATCAAGGGGAGGGTCGTAGCGAACACTTTCGAGATAATATAAAATATTTCTAATACTTAAATTATTAAAAAAATGTTTTGTAAACTACTACTTGAATCTAAAAGAACATTTTTATACTGCCAATATTTAAAAATCTTAAAAGATACGTTATTATGAATGATAAAAGTATTTTCTTCAAAAAAAAAACAATATATTTTTCCATTACCTAAGCTAACTGATTTCCATTCTTTAAGCATTCGAAAACTGTGAAGTAACAAAAGCTTTTTGCGATATTATTCTGACTTTGCGTATATCACTGTAATCGTGTTACTCAGAGAATTAAAAGGGCATATTTTATTTTTCTTTGGCTCAATTCCAAAACCTTGAAGGCGAGATGAGTGAATGAGATTGTAACAGCTCATACTAGGGATGGTATCCCACTTCGAAATAATAATATTAATTACAAAATCCGGCTATTGTCCTTAAACCTTAGGTTTATCACCAAACATTTTTTTTTATATAACTTGCTGATGGAATTAATGACCCACAATGCCAGTGGTCTCAAACGGTGAAAGAAAACATCGTGAAGAAACCCGTGCCCGAACCCGAACCCGTACATAGGTCGTCAAATTACAGTAGTAACATCCCTGGTTCTAGATTGTTCGATATGGAAATGGCTCGCTGGAAATAGCAATATGGAGACGGCACGGATTGAAAGCCGAACCGGTGGCTATACAAATATGGGAAAGACAATCGGTACTTAGGTGAAGATTTTTACAATACTAGTTATATCTAGAACAGTCACATATTCATATAAAACATCTCGAAATACATTTAGTGTTCTCCGATTAAATTTCATAGTCTTTGAGTAGGTACTACTATAACTACAAATTATCATCAAAATCAAAAACGACGGCGTTTCTGATAATCCGCAGGTTAAATACTCTGACCAGTCATGAATCCTAACCCAAACTGTCTGTTTGTGCCACTGGTTTTTGCTTGGTCACCTTAAGTCATATTATTAATCTTAGGAAAATAACACTCCTAGCTTAAAAGCTGTTAAAAGGGGTTTAAACCCCATGACGATAGTGAACATTCCGGAGAATAAGGTTTCGATGAATATTTCGGATGACTTTCGTATTGACGTGAATAAATCGTTGTAAGATCTGTAAGTATAGGTCCAGCTTTGTAAGAAGAGTGTTAAATTAGATAGGTACTAATCAAAGATTATGGTACACACACAGACAGATAGATAGCAACACCGGAGATTTTTTAAAATACATAATGATAAGAGCATACCTAAAACGTCGATGATAAACATATGATGAATGGTACCTGAAACAAATAAAAAATACATTATTACAATAAGAAACATAAAAAAGTTGATACTCTCTATTGTAGTCACAAGTTCTGCCAGACACCAACATCTCCCTGCTGGACATGGAACTGAGATGGTCGGTTTGGAAGTACTATAGAAACCTGATGCCGTAATAGAATTTTTATATACTTTTTTAAAATACATACTTAGAATTCAATATAACACCCAGACATAGAACCAACATCTATGTTCATCACACAAATGTTTGTTTTCGGCTGGGATCGAACCCACCACCTACAGCGTAGAAGGCAGGGCTACTACGAACTGAGCTGTGACGGCTGTCAAGTTAGACTGTGCGTTGATTGTCAGTTAGTCACGCCTCGCAAATTTTATTAACTCAGATTAAAACCCTATAATCTTGAACTCCTTAACCTCGTTCTATGTAATAATCCACATCAATCTAAAGGCATTTTCACACATTAATCGCAGGAGGGTAGGTTTAACACTTGTTCTCAAAAAGCAGTTGCCGTTATAGTTGACAGCCATGATACGAGTATAACAGAGAAAGCTTGGTCTTTGATACAAATGTGTGATACAAAACTGTAGTGTTATAATATCAGCAGTATTTGAAGATTAGAAAAGGTATTTTAAGACAAACAACAAAAACTTTAGAGTATCTATTCTAAGGAAAAAATCTGAGCAATAGAACTAAAGTCTATTACTTGATTATTATTTATTATTTATTCCAAACTCAAAGTCAACATTTGAAAATTTAAAAAAAAATTGTTAATATGTGTGTAATTGTTGTGTTGGTATTGACTTTGACTTTCCATTTTCCACAAAACATTAGATTTGAGGTGCTTCGATTATTATTATGTATAAGTTTACGTGTATACATGTATTTATTTAAATTGATATCATGCCCCATCTCATGCACAATAATGATCTCATGACCTGCTCCGATAATGCCGTATCCACGGCATTTCTAATGACTGCATCCTACTTACTGGTCAAAGTGGCTTTAAAATTGAAGAGTAACAACAACACAAAAGAGGAAGACATTAGTAAGATAGTCCGATACGACTAAATTTATTATACAAAAGAAAAAGAAACAGGTTCAAATGCTGTGAAACAGTGTTAATATGTCATAATAACTTGAACCGTCTCAGCCGTCATATGACGGTAGCGGAATCTTACTAAATAGTCACCGACTTCCATCACTTACGTTATCACGATGGAAACGGCGGTAATTAAATTACAACGCTCGAAACTTTCTAAGGGTCCTTCATCTTCCAAGACGCCATTGCGGAATTTTGTTTTTTTGAATATCGTCATCATCATCCTTAATAGCTAGACTATTTTAAGGAATTTTAAGCTTACATTTCGCAATATCAGAAAAAAACAAGTAAAAGGACATAATTAAAATCTTTAAAATTCCTTTTTTATTCTTTTAAGAGCACTAGTGGACTAGTGGAAGTGACCCCGCCTTGTTCTGAAGGTTTCGGTTTGAACCTAAGGTTCGAATCTGGTTGTGCACTGAATTATCGATTCGAAAAGTTCATCTACTGCAAAATGTAAGTATGTACCAAATGTTATGTCTGGACGTAACTCTGACTACCCCTTTAGATATCCGCGAAGGGTCTCGAGTAGGTACTTGGTACAAAGACATCTGAGGGGATATCTACCCATGACCTTGGAGATTAAAGTCGTAACGCTATTTTTTTAAATTATTTTTTGAATTTATGTTCGTAAAGATAAAAAGTATAAGTAGAATTTTTTTATTTATGTAATAACTACCTAAGAAGCTACAAACAGCAACTAAGGCTACAAAGAAAATAATTTAAAAGATATCCTCGAAATAACCTAAAATACAAATTAATTTAAAACAAGATTTGAATAATCCTCATGCGTATGACACTAATCCTTAAACAGGATTGTACGCATTGAAAATGAATATCAATATTTAGAATCGCAGCTTGTCCTAAATCCTACTGGGGATTACAATAATATCATTTGCATTTTTGCAAAGAGCCCTGTAAGCGGGGGCCTCGCGGGCCTAAGGTAATAGGATTTCTGTAAGCCCATTATTTAGTACCACGACGCAGAATACTCGCCTCAGCGGTTAATTCGATCTTTTTAGCTACAGGTTGGGATTGTTATCGACACTGGTGTTGTCTTAGCCTTACTTATAAAAATAGCTCAAAAGATAAACAATATTTAAACTTTTGCCATCTCTTATCAATCAGTAATAAGAAACAGTGACAAAAGATATCGTAAGGTTAAACAAGTCGGTACGTTGTCCATACAAACACTGTAAGCGTTTAATATCTATACCTATAAGTTACAAGCGTCGAAAGATTTAGTACTAAATCTTATAACGCTTGTAACTTTCAAGGTAATCTGATTTTACTGTAGAATATAGGGTAACGAGCTTAGATAACGGCAAGATAGTTCAGTATCAAACTTAACTTCGGACGCACGTTAATAAATAGTAGACATTAAACGCTTACAGCGTTTGTATGGACAACGTACCGACTTGGACCTTAAGTAATATTTAAAGTTCAATAACGTTTGTGACTAACCGTTAGTCTGTTGTTACTTTTCATAAACATAATTTGTCGACATAAAAAAATATTGACGTCCCTTTTGTGTAACATAAAACAAGTAGAAATAAAAATTTGAATTTTTGCGCTGACAAATATAATAAAGTTAATGCTGTCATCAGAATTGACACCATTGCCGGTAGTAATCCAACGGTGAAATTACATGGAAGTTTTATTTCAGAGTGTACAGTTATCTAAATTACATCACTAATTTAAGCGATTAATTTGAGCGATTTAAGGAGGTTGCGGGTTCGATTCCCGCCTTGGGATAAATGTTTGTATGATCTGCAAATATTTATTCCGGGTGTTCTGGGTATTTTCTATGTATAATAAAAAAATATCTATGTATGTAGTGTATTGTATTAAGTATATCAGTCATCTAGTACCCATAACACAAGCTCTGCTTAGCTTGGGGCTAGATGATGCTGTGTGGAGTGTCCAGCATTATTATTATTATTATTATTAATTTATATGGCTCTTAAGAAGCTCTGCGAATCTGCGAGCTGGTTCGCATAGAGCTTACACGTGAATAGGACGATACGAATACAACATACGCATAAAATGGGTTATTTCCGCTCGTCTTCACATTTTTTCCCTAGTTCGTCCCCATGTTATTCTCGCTGGTCTGCATCGGGGACAACAAATCAGAAAAAAATCAAATATGCTTTAAAAAAATATCCACCTGATGTTGCGCGGTTCCTTCTGCCTATAGCTATATAATATTTAGTAAGGTTTTAGTCTGGATCAGCCTAGATTATTGAAATAAATAAAATATAAAAGTAATATTAAAAATTGAAAGGTTGTTTGCCCTCAATTTTTATTCCTGCTAGTCCCCATCGGAGAACGCACCTGGGGACAAAATGTGGGGACGAGTGGGAATAATCCCATAAAATCTGTTATGGTTATAATATACTATTACTATTAATTATTGCCAGGTTATTCCAACTTATTCTAACTACTTATCTTCATTTGAAATGTAAACACAAGGAATTCGCGGGCAGTTCGCTTCACAACATTTTATGAAGTCTGTATTTTTGGTGTTCACATCTTTATAGTAGCTATTAGCCTCATAAAATGTTCTGTATTTCCACCAGTTCTGAGTTTTAGGTCCTTAATCATTTCGAATCCATGGCGCTTGAATCCAGAAAACACATTAAACTCTCGTTAGCTACAGCTTAGTGTTTCGGCTCTCTTTCACCTCCAGCACTTAAGTGGTAGCATTGGTAAATATTTGACAACGTTAAAGCTAAAGCTGAATTTGGGACGCGACTTTTTATCGCTACAACCGCCAACATTTTTTTTAAATACTTGAGGGCTAAAACGAATACTTTCTAATTACTATACACAGTATACACACTACTATATATTTTTTCATATAATTTATTGGAACAATCAGATGACCCACCTGATGTTAAGTGTTAACCATCACCTATAGCATTACCTCGCAGGTCACATTCGTTATAAACGTTCATAAAGAATGTGACAAATGTAAACTTCACACAAACATTAGTTTTTGCGTCACTTGGCTCCATATTTAAAAACTGAAGTTTTTTGTTTGGAATAGTATATTGTGTACTATGTTTATAAATTATTTTGTTAAATAACCTTATTAACTAAGATTAATAGGCTCTTCTTAAATTCTTAAGTTCAAGTCTTAATCATAGGTATGATCTTCTGATAAAGTTTGCGTTTAAATAAGTCGCAGACAAAAGTCGCGTCCGAAAGTTACAACAGAAGTTTCCCGTCTTAATGCAGGTTTTGAAAACTTCTAAGCGAAGGATTATTGGCATCTTTCTGCATCTTGTTAACGACCGCTTTGTTGCAAGTTTGAGACTGCGGGGAATACACTAGCAGAGAGCTCGTGACTTTGTTCGCTTACGTAATTTTTAGCTGCACTTTCTTTATCTGCAAATTGAAAGTGGTTTTCAGATGGGTTTTGTTTTTCAAACTGAATTGTATCTCTTCCTACATTACTCTTTTTATCTTTAATATATTTTTCGTAAAATGTATGTGCGTAATGCTAGTTTGCTCAAACGGTATAGGAAATCATCATGAGTATGCTATACAGATTAGTCATCCTTTCAAGTATTGAACACATCTTTGTAGATAAGGTCGGCTAGGCTAAAAGGATGGTATGTATGGATATTAGACTAGTTTATTCCATCCAAGCAGTTCCAGGCGTTATATCATCTTGTAAACAGGAACATGTGTGAATAATTGCCTCTGACGCTGTATGAATCATCTGTAGATGAAAATACTAGTCTAGTACATAACAGAAGTGCATTCAACAAAGTTTTTACAGAATCAGCAATACCTCGCCAAACAATCAATCAACAAAGTTTGTTGAAACGTAAAACCGAGTAGTTAGCACAACTAACCGACGAAATACAAATCAACAATCCCCTAGTTTAGTTAAAAACACTCGAACTAAGGCGGGGCACATCACTAGCCTGTTGCGTTCAGCTGGCTCACTTGACTTTCTAACTGCGGAAACTAAACAGACAATGATAGATTTGTATTGACAGTGTAACAGAGACCAGAAGACGAAACTTAGAACACTTTTTCATCCAGTGGATCGACGACATGAGATTGCAGGATGTTGATAATAATAATAATAATGCTGGATAGTCCACACAGCATCATCTAGCCCCAAGCTAAGCAGAGCTTGTGTTATGGGTACTAGATGACTGATATACTTAATACAATACATTACATATATAGATATTTTTTATTACATATAGAAAACACCCAGAACACTCGGAATAAATATTTGCAGATCGTACAAACATTTATCCCAAGGCGGGAATCGAACCCGCAACCTCTTGCGTCGCAAGCGGACATTCGCCAGCCGCGCCACATCGGTCGTCGGTCGGTCGGATGGATGGAAAGTTGGTTTAGTAGTGGACTTCTATAGGCTGATAATGATGATGATGCCAGAAAATGTTTAGAAGTAGGCTGTGATGGAAATACTGATGCTTATGTGAATAAGACTGACTTAGCTGAGGACATGGTATATGATGCTACTGGGAAAACCTACAGCGTCGCGTGAATAGGGAGGAGGAGGGAGGAGGGATAGGTTGAAATTTTGCTAAATATAATAACCTTGAATAAATACAAAATACAAATGCCTGTTTACTACTATAGGTTAGTGGTATGGTACGTGGGAATATTATGCGGAAGCAAGAAAGTCTAGAATGTTTACGTGAGCGTTATAAAAGTAGAGACAGGAATAAAAATACATGCATACTGTGCTAAAAAAATAGAGATAGAAGAGAAAAACTGCACTGAATCACATAGCGTACATATAAAAGAAGAAGAATCTCGTAAATGTAAATTATCTTGCTGTTTCAAATATCCTGTGTAACACATTAGTTCAAAGCTGTTTACGGAGTACGGAAACTAATTCGTGTAAAGTTGGGGAACTCCAAACTGTACGTTTTAGTATTGATTTGAGGTGCAATTAGACTAAAATATTACTGGGGGTAATTGGGGATGTTTCGGGGTTATGACGAAGTGATGATGTTCTATAACAAACAAAGCTATGGATTCCACAAATTCAAGGTAAAATCAAAGAAATTCAAAGCTTGATTTCGTAGTTATTTCGTCGATTTTGAGTCCTCATGAGATGAAACGGAAACACATATTCTGGCAAAGGAAATCATTAAAAAAATATTGGCGGACATTTCAACTTACGATATTTAAAATTGTATACTTGAGAAGATCGCTAGAGAAATAGTTGAGATATGTATAGTTACTAACCTTTCAATTGTATTCTCTCTCATTTGGATTTCACAATTTGTACAACTGGCCTCGTATGTTTGCTCGTTTGTATGTGATATTATTTACAGTTACAACAAGATCACATTTCGACGCAGTTACCTGTTGTGTAATTCTAATTACCGATGCGTTGAACATTCTAAGCTGATCTGATAATGGAGACAGATGGTGGACAACCAACCTGATGGATATAAGTAGATTGTGTTTAGGCTCGGTTTAATTAGCTCCACTACCTTTACAATATTTTATCAAGTGTATATTTTTGGTATTCTCATCTATAGCAGCTGCAATATGCATCATAACTTTGCTTAATATATTTATCATACATAAACTAAATTCTTTAGCTCCTTTCTTGTTTGCAGTTTACACAGATTGAAAGGTCACAAACAACATCAAAAAGATCTTTCGGCACTCGTTCGATCTTCATAATTTTTATCATCTCAACTATCCCAAAGTTGGATGTCGAAAAAGTCAGTATATTGGAAAAGTTTCGGGTAAGAAATAGTTTGTGGAGCTAATAGTGTCGTCTAAAGTTCTATTGGGTCCCTTGGGCGGTCAACCGGACTCATCCTTTTTGCTAATCGGCTAAAGACATGATCTCCTGTATTTGGTCGGGATTTTTATTGTAAAAAATAAAGGAATTTGGTATGAGAGATCAGTAAACGCATTGGCCCATGAAATCAATGATATCAGTGTGATGAAAATAATGTATAATATGAAAGAAGACAGATTAGAGAGGAAAGATTATGTTCCTATGATTGTTTGTGTACAAACATCACGCAAAAACTACTGAATTAATGTTGATACTAAACCGAATTAGTTAGCTTAAGGCTAAAAGGGTGTAAAAGAGGGATGAAGTTTGTATAAAAAACTACAGTAACCCCGCGGGTGAAGTCGCGAGCGGGGGCAGCTAGTGACCTATAAAGTTATTTTACGAACGGTCCTAAGAGAAAACTTCTATATCACAATCTATCAGATATTTTTAACATAATAACGATTATATACTATGTAAAGCAACTTGAAGGCTTTAACCCCATTGAAACCTTAATTTGTGCACTCATAGCAATAAGCGTGAAAGTATTACAGGCAAATACCCGTAAGCCTTAGAAAGAGTTTCTTCGTTCAGTAACAAAGCCTTCGGCTACAGAATAAGTAACTGTTGTTATTGGAGCGTAATTGATTTGGGATTTACGATCGTGCTTCACGGTGTTTTAAATAAAGGACGATGTTTACTGGAGCACCCTTGAAGGATATAATAAGTAAGAGTCCTTTAGGGCAACGCATCAACTACGCCCAGGGCGTTGCGAATGTCGATAGACGAGGGTTACCTGTTACCATCAGGTGGGTTCTTGTATGACAGTTGTTTTACATAAGGTTAGACCTTGTCCACTAATCAATCTATATTATAGTAAAAACCGCAGTAAAATTACATTAGTGATTTCCGAGATTGGCCCGTACAGACAAAAAGACCGGTTCCATCCTGATTTCAAAGTATGACAATATGATAACCAGGTTTTTAAGTATAACACCAAAATGACGACGACCGATGTGGCGCGGCGGGCGAATGCCCGCCTGCGACGCAGAGGTTGCGGGTTCGATTCCCGCCTTGGGATAAATGTTTGTACGATCTGCAAATATTTATTCCGGGTGTTCTGGGTATTTTCTATGTATAATAAAAAATATCTATGTATGTAATATAGTATTAAGTATATCTAGTACCCATAACACAAGCTCTGCTTAGCTTGGGGCTAGATGATGCTGTAAGGATTGTCCAGCATTAAAAAAAAACTCTTCTATACCATTTATACGAACCTTTGTCCTAACTGACTGAATACTCGTAGATAACGCACAACCTAATCCACTGATCGTAGAGCCTTGAGATTTCCATGGTACATGTTGTAGTGCATTGGGAACTTAGCGAGGAATTCCTGAATTCGACCCCTAAAGTAGTGCAGCGGGGGTTGAAGCTTGTATGACGTGAACGGATTAAATATTAGGAACTAGCGGTCGCTCGCCGCTTCGTCCGCGTGGCAGTTTTTTTTCCCGTTCCCGTTATTTTATCGGGATCTTCTTCTTCTAGCGTGTCAGATGGTTACACTTTACTGGCGTAGAAATTCGCCACTTCCACAGCAGTGCCCGTGGCTTGGATTAAGTCTTCCCTTGTGCAGGTGGTAGGGCACAAGGGGCACAGGAGCAAATGGGGCATAGACTGGATGGGAGCTCCGCAATCGCATTAAGTCCGTGAGCCGTCTCGCATTCCCCATCTGCATAAATATTCTCTGCAGCGGCCAACCTGAGTCCGGATATTTTATCGGGATAAAAAGTAGCCTATATGTTAATCCAAGTTATAATCTATGTTTATTCCAAATTTCATCCAAATCGGTCTACTGGTTAGATCGTGAATGAGTAACAAACATCCATCCATCCATCCATACTTACAAACTTTCGCGTTTATAATATTAGTAGGATATTCAATGCACGATAATGTAAACCTTCTAATGGGGAAATCGGTTAAAACGGAAGTATACATGGAAGAGAAGAGTACCATTTTACAAGGCCGTCCGGTATTTTATTTGATATCAATAAAAACTCAACCTTACTGTATTAATTACATTTACATCTCCATTACTGTGAAAGTAATTTTATTTCAACACTCGAATTTATAATTGGATTCGTGACACACTCATTATTGGTATTTCATATTGTTACCAGGAACCCGCAGAGTAACAAGGCACGATGTGTAATGTAAACAAGGGAATTCGGCGACAATCCGACACAATATCAAATCAGTATTCTTATTGATAAGCTATTTTCGTTAGACGTTACATTTCAAACTCATCTTGCCCTAAGCCATCTCTTTTCCTAATTTTACAAAATAAAAAAAAATTGTTTAACATACACATTACAGTATACAGAACAGAGAAATAACAGTAGTACCAATACATACGCAGGAAGAAGTAAGTAGAAAGACACCATTAACTCAAAGTAATAATTATAATTATGCTGGACAATCCACACAACATTATCTAGCCCCAAGCTAAGCAAAGCTTGTGTTATGGGTACTAGATGACTGATATAATTAATACAATACATTACATGCATAGATTTTTTTTTAATATACATAGAAAATACCCAGAACACTTGGAATAAATATTTGCAGATCGTACAAACATTTATCCCAAGGCGGGAATCGAACCCGCAACCTCCTGCGTCGCAGGCGGCTATTCGCCCGCCGCGCCACATCGGTCGCTAAGAGTAAGAATAAAGTAGGTCATAACAAGTTATAAATCTACCTACTATTTGAAAAATCATGTACAAAATGTTGTGCCAATTAGTCCTGCTCCGTGTATCGTGTGGTTAAATCGGTTCTATCTCAGTATACACACACCCACGTGCATGGACCATGACATGCGGTAGCGCTAGTTTTTAAACAGGACCAAGATAAAAGGAAACTCATGGGCTGATCCCGGCAAAGCTGATATAAAGGTAAGGTAGGTTATAGGAAATATAAATAAAAAACCAAAGATGCAGTAAGCTACAAAATTGAGCTTCTGCGCCCACCCAATGGTCCGATCACATATCTATTGCGGGAAATCGGTGGATGGATTCATCAAAATCATTTTTCCTGGAAACGTTTTAAGGAGACTTATATCCTGCAGTGGACTCTTTAAGGCTGATGATAATAATGATGATAAAACATAAAACGTATAAGCATATAATTATCATAGCCAGCTCATAATACCTCTGGTTCACTCTCTCGGGAAATCATTCGACTAAAAACGCGTATATTACATGATAGGAAAATTTAATTTTCTCCATTGATGTCCTTGAGTGCTGGTTTAAGTATAATCTGCGGTGAAATTGTGCGTAAAGGAAGCATTTTGGGTTCTTTATGACGGCATGTATTATTCTTGGTATGATTTTTACCTGGGGATTTTCTTCCGAGGACTTAGTAATACATTATGTACGTTTTATTGTAAGCGACGCTTTCTTTGTAAAAGAGAACGTGTTGATATTTTTTTTACAACATTCAAACTTCTGACTTCGCAACGGCCTCAACGGAATCATTTGCTTTTATATGATTTGTGAATACTTATATTAGTTTTGTATTTATTTTATTTATATAACTTGCTGATGAAACAAGCAGATGGCCCACCTGATGTTAAGTGGTTACCATCACCTATAACGAAGCATTGCCTCGTAGGTCATGCTCGTTAGGAACGTCACCTACGATGCACTACTCAGTGTCCATCAACCTGAGGCATGCTGGTGTTAAGCCTCATGTGCCTGTAATTTCACCGTCACCCAAACCCTTCAAACCGGAACACAGCAAGCTGCTTGGCGGCAGAAATAGGCATGGTGGTAGTTCTGCCACGGACGAGCCCTTCACAAAGAGCTCTACTACTACTACAAACGTGACAAGATTATCCCTGCGGATATTACTGAATAAATGCATTCTGACTTTGAGTATGAAAACACGTAATACCTCTATAGTGTCTTAATTAAAAGTTCTACAACTAACGAACAGAAGAAGACAAAATTTCTTCCGTCTGCCACACAACTTTATAGTTGTTACAGCTTACAGTAACAAACTAAACTAAGTACGAAAACTTAGTCCCAAAAACATTTTTGCGAACCACTTCCGCTAGAGTAAGTACTTCCTTGCTGTTGTTCATATCGGGACGCATTCTTGTAGAAAACAGGTTCAGGCTTAAAACCTGCGTCAAAATTAACAGACGCGAAAGGAGATAAGGTGGAGTAAGGCTCTGACAAAGTGGTGGCCTAGAGGACACAAGAGCAGCCTTGGCAGACCAACAGTCAGATGGGTGGATGGCATCATTGCTGTACAGGAAAAGACCTGGATGCAAAAGGCCCAAAACCGTAATGAGTGACGTCTGAGGGAGGAGGCTTATGCCGAATCCAGCAGTGGGTTAGTACAAGCTGCCAATGATGATGATGATGAATAAATAGTGACAATCCGTAGTGATAAACTATATAAAAATTTAATCACACTTGAGTTTTCTTTCAAATAAACGTAAGAATCCCAAGGTTAGTTATTCTATCATATACTTCAATAATGTAATGTAAATATGAAATTACCGCATACTCAGTAGACAATTGATAACCCGCTTTATACGTATACGCAGGAAAACAGTAGTCACAAATTGTGCCAAGACGTGAGCCTTTTTCGTTTTTCCACTAGCATTTTTATTTATGGGAACACTTAATGTTTTCCTGTGTTGCCAACACTTAAAAATCTCGCTGATTGTATGGTGGGAGTATGAGCGGATAGTTACAGACTTTAAATAGATTACACGCATTTTTCTCACTAACAAAGGTGAAAAATCGGACACAGTTTTTTTCCAAAATGACGATCTGCATGAAACGACGTTTGTTCGTACATGTCCACTTTGCCAGCTTATCGCCGCTATTACTAACTGGTTTCCTCACGATATTTCTTTCTCCGTATGAAAGCATTAGCCATACGCGCATATCACCATTGCAATTCTTAATTTTGCTCACTGTCTTTTGTGTACAGCTCACTTTTTAGGTGAATTTTGTATGAAATTACGAGAGTTCATGTTTATAGAAGACTCGCTCGGGAATACGAGTTCGTAAAACACAAAAGATAGAGAGTGGAACTCAGAAACACAGTACCGTTAGACCACGGCCGAACACGAACCCCCGACCTTGGGGTCAGAAGGCGAGGTCGCTCCCACTAGTCCACTGTTATTTATGTTTGAGCAAAAATCTCTATACAAAAGCAGAACGAATTTCCCGCTGACAATCGCACCAAATCCTTACTTACAGCTAAACAGCGCTTTAGTACTTTTGTTCCAAAGAATGCAGGTGAAACGCGACGAAAAAACCTTAATTAATTTAAATCTCGTGAAAAAGCGAAAGGTTAATCTTTGTGGCTCTTAAGAAACTGTTACCGTGAAGCCGTGTGATGTTACCGTACCGTCAATACCTAGAACTTGTATTTTAAACCAATTGCGAAATTGTTTTTTTAGTAGAAGTAGAACTCGTCCGGGGACCACTACCATGGCTATTTCTGCCGCCAAGTAGCCTGCTGTGTTTCGGTTTGGAGAGGGTGGGTGCTAGTTCTGTAATCCTTGTAGAGTATAGTGTGTCGTAGGGCAAGTTTATAACAAGTATGATCTGCGAGGCAATGCTTTGCAATGCAATGCATGGGTAATGGTAACCACGTTACTTCAGGTGGGCCATCTGCCTGTTCCATCAGCAAGTAACATTAAGAAATCAAGAACTTCATCAAGAAAACAGCAGTCATTATTACAACAGTACAGTAACCCAACTGTTTCGCTTTGGTCAGTGAATTTGTTATGGCACTTGCAAACGGGCTAGTTTTTTGCTGCTATTATACAGCTGTCTTGTTTATTGACTAGTGTAAGCGAGACAAACATAGAATTGCAGACAAAAATTACCGTTTCAGTTTGTTTAAAAATGCCATTAGATCTTTATTAGTTAGTTTATGGTATGTATTTTTGAACTCCAAAAATCAGCTAAGTATTAAGTATTTACATTGACAACTACAAAATGAAATCTTTAATTACGAATATAAAAATATGGACATATTCTGTTTTCCCACAGCTTAAAAAAAATTTAAGTCTGGATTTAAATGTTTTTTTTTTGTTAAGTTTGTCTATATCTTGTAATATAGAAATGTAGAGGTGCCCACGTAATATCAAATTATTCAGATGCAACTATTGTATCTAAGTGAAATTAAACGTGCTTCCAGCTCTTTTTACGATCGTCATGATGCGATGGTCGTCTTTCAAAAACGCGTTTCTCCGCCGAACGCAAATACTATTGTCCTTTTTCTTTCACAAATCTTAGATTATCTTTTGCTCTTTCTCTCGAAGTCCCGAATTCAAGTTCTCATTGTTGGAATTAAACACGGCTGGTGTTACAGCTTGGGGGGAACAATTGGGTCACTCTGTGTGTCAACTGTCCTACTTCCTCATTGTAAATAGTATTTTGTTTCGCACTGATCTCGAGCTGTCTAGAGTTCAAGTTCCATCATCTTCCTGTCCTTATCTTATTTTGTGTGGGGTCAACACAACATGTTCTTTCCTTCCACTCCCCTCCGTCAGTCGCCATATACGCACTCACTCTTTTTCTATCCATGTCATCTTTCACACAGTTCATCCATCTTTTCCTTGGTCTACCACATGCCCGTACCACGCTGGTCATCGCGTTCAAATTGCGTCCGCAGTGTACAGTGCCGATTAGTGTTCTGTAGCTTATGAGATATTCTACCGTTGTGCGTATACTATAATTTATGCCACAGGACTCATACAGACTGGTGTCATATAAGCCTAAAAACACAGATTATAACCGTACACGCCACGTATTCAACGGAGGTTTGACCTTTTAGGAGCTTGTCCAACAACGAGCGTATTAGAGTTCTAAGTTATCTGTGTCTATTAGGGTATGCAACCGGTTAACCGATTAACCGAAAAAACCGATTAACCGACTGATTTGAAGATCGATTTTTTCATGGTAGAAAACTCGGTTTTTTCAATTTTTTCGGTTTTTTTAGATCGATAAAAAATACTCAAGCCACCGTTTCCCTTTCCTATTAAATAAGTTACATGAACAAGTTTCACATTCAGTGAGTGGGTGAGCGAGCAAGCGGCTCACTATTCGTTCACTCCTTTCGTTTCGGTCAGTGTCAGGCTTAGTCGAGCCAAGTCAAAACAGAAGAAAGTACTCGTACCTACTCTGTTTTAATACATTCCGAAATAAATCAAGGTAATTTCACATGATTTCTTTACTAGATAGCATTTCATGTCTTAGTGTATCTACAGATACACTGTGTAGTTTTTAGTACAATACCTGGTTGGTTAGCTAGCCTAGCACAAGCTGAAATAAAGTAGGTAGGATACATAGGTATGTACTATCTGCATATATCGCATTTAAACACATTTTATACACATTTAAACATTGTTTAAAATTTGCCCAGTCTAGTGGGATTGTGATTTCCTCAAGCAAGCAAGCAGCTATAATCTATGCCAATTATAGCAATCTTTCTCCTGTCCTGACTCACTGACATATAGAAAACTCACAGCCTAAACGGTGCGTCGTAGAGATTTGTTGGTACGGAAGGATGTACTAAGAAAGGAATTCCCTAACATCAACTCCTACAGGGGTACAGAAGGGGTTGAATTTTGTACGAAACCAGCTACAGGACCTACCTGCCTACCCCTATCTGCGTGTAATAGAATTCACGCTTAATATAAATCCCAAACGCCGCAATTGCTTGGGTGTTTATGCATACACTAGCTGTCAGACTGAAAAAGTGAAAGCGGTTTTTCAATATTTTTTTTATTATTTTATTTCTATTCACGTCTAAACTAACGTGTTTAATGAAACTCAGTGAGCGGGTTTAACCCGCAGTAGTTTTTTATAAAGTTTAAAGTGACCTAGCTGTATTCTAGTTCTGTGACAATTTAAATCCGGACACTTTGAATCTGAACCTTTGCCGCTTGAAACTTTACGTGCTTGGTATTTAAATTATTTACATGTATGTTTGAGTATTTTGAATTAAGTCATCACTGTTAATACATATTTTATATATATTGAAAATTCTTTTTTTTTAAAGAAACTACAAGGGCAAAAAGTTGAAATAATGTTTTTTGTAGCAACATCGAAGTAAAATGAGTGGCTTAAGGAGGTGGTACCCGCCAACGAGAGGTTTTCTCCGTGTTATTTCTCTTTGATGAGTGAGTATAAATGTCCAAACAAAATATATATTGCTTATTAAAGACTAAATTTTAATTTGAACAATTGAAATAATTCTAACTATATTATTACTATATGAAAAAAATATCCAAAGTGAAGCAATTTTTATTTTAAATTTGGTTATTTCTTCTAAACGGGATTGATTTTTAGTATTTTTTTTTCACACAAATATTTGTCAAAGTATTTATCACAAAGTGTGTAACCCTTTATTTTTAAACACTGGCACTCAATTCAAATTCACTGGTTGTGCATTAATTTTGTCGATGTTCTCGGTGGTGCAATACCGGACCTCCTTGGTGATCGTTTATTTTATTATTTCGTGTCACGACAGCTGCACCAGATTATTCATTAGATAATCTCAGAGTCCCTGATTTGTGTCGACTGGTGAGTTTTCTACCTTAATTCGGTGTGTTCCTTCTGAACCATCATCTCCTTTGTAGTGTGGTCGTAAATACTTATTTCTTGTTTGTGGTCGTAGAGCCGCGTTGGCAGCCGCAAGGGGATCGGCCTTGACACGAGCTCGTCTCAGTTGGTGCCCGTTCAGCCGTGTCAAGGTCCTGAGGAACCGCGTGCCGTCTCTTCACGCGCATCGCGAAGCCTCCTGCGGTAAGCCAATTCCCACGTGGAACTCGTCGTAAACCACCCTTACTTGTCATGTGCTTAGGGTATCTTTTATTTAACAGAGAGCCAGGTCCGGCTCAGTCGAGACGGGTGAGCTGCAGCTAGCAGCGGTGCTGCGCGGACACCTGGTCCGCCAGCGGTGACTCTTCCTTCTCGGCGCGGTCAAGTCTCCTCGGCTGGTCCAGTCTTCGGCAGGTGCCTTCGTGGGGATCCCGCGGCATCTCTTCCTTCGTGTGCCGCCATCTCCACGCCCTGTCGTCTGGTATGCCGGCCAGGAGATTACTCTCTTGACCGCGCTCTCTCTACTTTATTGTGTTGTCCAACTAACCTCGGCCTCCCTCTGCTCCGGTCTACATCGGTGCTGCAGGGACTCCTGCCGCAAGGGGCTGCACCCCGTCTACATTTAATCTACTCGTGGTTACATCTCCGGACTACTGTATTAGAAGTTACTCTTACTCTTTAGGGGCTTCACCCCGCTCAATTTCAATTCACATATAATACTGGTTGCTAGGTGCTCAGCTTTAGGTAGGCAAGAAGACTCAAGGTTCCCCTGAGATTTATCCTGATTTAAATTATCTAGTTATACATTTCCACCACGTCTGAGGTGGTGGATGGCGCCCTTACTTTCAATAAAATTCATGTTCTGCTAATTTTAACGTTTTATTCCAACCTGTATCCTGTGTCCCTTCCAACATAGGACCCTACAAATCATAAAGCGTTACAGTGGCAATCCCAACGTGGTAGTTTGAGGACTTAGCAACCATATTTTTTAAATTTGAACTTTTTCAACATAGGTTTGTTCCACATAGTTTTATTTACAAAGTACTAACAAAGAAAACAGTGTATGAAATATATTTGTTGACTTTTATTACCCTTTTGTACCAACTTGTACTTTGTATTTATTAATTTTGGTGTAATTTGTTTAGTTTCTAAGAAGTGTTATAACAACTCCTAGCTAAGGTGTACAGTACACATAAACTACAGGATAAGCTGCATATGTGAACTGAGCAACCAATATTGAGTGTTATTTTAGCTGCAAAGAACTTATCAACTTATTACTACATCAAAACTCAAAATTTAACAACTTCTTAAAAACAACTAATACAGCTTGGTGATACTCTCTCTACTTCTCAACACAGGTTCCATCCCTGACTGAGGGGTTTCTCTGAAATTTCAGGTTTTAGTGACTTCTTTTTGTTCTACAAACAAAGAATTACTTTGAGGTTATTTTGTTGAAAACTACAATCTTGGTAGGAGTTCATACTTGGCTTTAGGTTGTAGCTTGGTTCATCCAGCAACTTATTATTCCTAAATAGGGTTGTGCAGAGTGTAACTAAACTAGCAGAGAGTGAACTCATAAGAATAATTGGAATTTCACCAAAAATAAATTAAACTTTACAAATATTATTTTTAATTATCAAAACTTATTCAACTACATACTATAAACTTAAAATTAAACTAAATAACTAAACAGACTCAAACTATGTCTTCTAAAATACAACTTTCAACGGGCAGGAGAAAATAAATTTACTTTCATCTAACATAAAAATTACTAAATTACTTATTCTCAGACAGTATTTCATACTGATAAAACCTTCTTAAACTCTAAAACTAAAAAAACTCCAAACACTCATTGTGGGTGTTTCTGCTATGAATCCCCACATGAATATTTGGAGACTAAAATATAAACTCTAAAACTGAACATGATATTGACTACTAATAATATCATTTTCAACTCTTAAACTAAACCCCAAACACTCACTGCGGGAGGTTTTACTATAAGCCCCCACATGAATGTTTGGAGACTAAAACTAAATCTCTAAAACTGAAAATGGTATGGACTACTAAAATACCATCTTCAATTCTTAAACTAAAACTCTTAACACTCATTGTGGGTGTTTCTACTATGAACCCCCACATGAATAGTAAGAGACTAATACTTGAACGCTAACACTTGAAATGGTATTTACTACTAAAAATACCATCTAGAAATCTTAAACTAAACTCTAAGCACTCACTGTGGGTGTTTTTGCTATAAACCCCCACATGAATAACTAGAGACTAAAACTTACTTTTGGTGGGTATTACCTAAAATACCTACCACTCTAATCTGCTAGCCGTTTCTGGAAACGGACATAAATAAATAAACTACTTCATATACATCCCCCGGACCGTACTAGGGTTACGTTTCGTTTTGTCCTGGGTGTTGGTGCTTTAATGATGGTAAAGTTACTGGTAGTAGTAGGGTTCTTTTGTTGGCTGGCACAGTTCTGGGTGCTTAGGGGAGGCTTTGTGGTCTTGGAGGCTGTCCACCACACCTTCCACCAGACTGTGCGGGGAATGACTTAGTTTTAGGTATCTTGTAGTTAAGTTTCTTTCCTGTGTTTGTTTGACCCTCCGTCACAACACCGTTCGTCATCAGTCTAACGGCTGAACGTTTACTTCTTTTAGGTTAGCTTAGGTTATTCTTAGATTTTCGCTTTACAAGGCAGTTACTGATAGGTAGGTAAATAGTTCATCTTCAATGCTTAAATTTTTTTTCTTAACTTAAATTCATTTACAGGGAGATTTAACTTGTGGGCTCATACATTTTCCTTAAATTCTTTGAGAGTTGTTCTTATGCAGTTTATTTCTTACGTCAGTGTACCCGAAATACACGAATAGCGGGTAGTGACTATTTAATTTAAGCCGAGCACTGTTGGGAGTAGTGGTTTCATTAAAGGTACACTGAATTATATGATAGTTGAACTCGGTACTTGAGCCGGTCAACTTCATGTATATGTTTGGTTAGCCTTCTCGAGTAACTTCGACTTGATAGTGGATTACTCATTAAGATTAGGCATTGTATGTGGAATGTATGAAAGAGCGATTTGTTTGTGAGTAGGAGTTTTTGAATGAAGGAGGAACGATAGGGATGAATGTAAGCGCGAGAACGAATGAATGAATTGCTGCACAAGAACTTAAATCTTTAGGGAACTCTCATTCGGTTATGTCAGAGAAAACTACTTGCACTTTCTTTCCCTAGGTTTACTCTAACATGTCGGTTGGGGCAACCGGAATTTTCTACGAAAATTCTTCCGTAGTTAACGGGGTACTGTAACCCTTTATTTTTAAACACTGGCACTCAATTCAAATTCACTGGTTGTGCATTAATTTTGTCGATGTTCTCGGTGGTGCAATACCGGACCTCCTTGGTGATCGTCCATTTTATTATTTCGTGTCACGACAGCTGCACCAGATTATTCATTAGATAATCTCAGAGTCCCTGATTTGTGTCGACTGGTGAGTTTTCTACCTTAATTCGGTGTGTTCCTTCTGAACCATCATCTCCTTTGTAGTGTGGTCGTAAATACTTATTTCTTGTTTGTGGTCGTAGAGCCGCGTTGGCAGCCGCAAGGGGATCGGCCTTGACACGAGCTCGTCTCAGTTGGTGCCCGTTCAGCCGTGTCAAGGTCCTGAGGAACCGCGTGCCGTCTCTTCACGCGCATCGCGAAGCCTCCTGCGGTAAGCCAATTCCCACGTGGAACTCGTCGTAAACCACCCTTACTTGTCATGTGCTTAGGGTATCTTTTATTTAACAGAGAGCCAGGTCCGGCTCAGTCGAGACGGGTGAGCTGCAGCTAGCAGCGGTGCTGCGCGGACACCTGGTCCGCCAGCGGTGACTCTTCCTTCTCGGCGCGGTCAAGTCTCCTCGGCTGGTCCAGTCTTCGGCAGGTGCCTTCGTGGGGATCCCGCGGCATCTCTTCCTTCGTGTGCCGCCATCTCCACGCCCTGTCGTCTGGTATGCCGGCCAGGAGATTACTCTCTTGACCGCGCTCTCTCTACTTTATTGTGTTGTCCAACTAACCTCGGCCTCCCTCTGCTCCGGTCTACATCGGTGCTGCAGGGACTCCTGCCGCAAGGGGCTGCACCCCGTCTACATTTAATCTACTCGTGGTTACATCTCCGGACTACTGTATTAGAAGTTACTCTTACTCTTTAGGGGCTTCACCCCGCTCAATTTCAATTCACATATAATACTGGTTGCTAGGTGCTCAGCTTTAGGTAGGCAAGAAGACTCAAGGTTCCCCTGAGATTTATCCTGATTTAAATTATCTAGTTATACATTTCCACCACGTCTGAGGTGGTGGATGGCGCCCTTACTTTCAATAAAATTCATGTTCTGCTAATTTTAACGTTTTATTCCAACCTGTATCCTGTGTCCCTTCCAACATAGGACCCTACAAATCCTAAAGCGTTACAAGTGAACAATTGGCAGTTCGAACTAATAATTCATTAGGCTACAAATAATTATTTCTTGAATGCGATATGAAATGGAATGCGCGCGGGTCCCTGTGCGGGCGACGGGCGGCAGTGCAACTTAGTATGGACAGACTCCTCAAGGTCGTTGGCGAGTACCACCGCCTTAATCGCTATGAGCGACAAAGCCAGACTCTCTTCTCTATCTCTTCTCTCTTCTGTATCTCTTCCAGACAACCTTAGGATTGATTGAATTGAATTTGAATAAAAAAATCATTACATATATTCATATTGAAGTACAGGATAGATTGAATTGAATTGAATTTGAATAAAAAAATCATTACATACATTCATATTGAAGTACACGACTTTGGACGCCACAGTAATTTTTAGAAAAGTTTCCATTACGAAAGAATGCTCTTTGGAAAGCGTTCCTCCAGGGAAGTACTATCACCAACCCTTATTTCTACCGCCAGGCAGTGCTTCCAATGCTGTGTTCAAATCCAAGGGTACGTTATTTATGAAAACGTTTCCATACCCTGAACTTGTATCAGAGGTAACTGCTCAACATCCGATGAGCCAACTGCTTCTACTTTTGCCATTACAAAATATATCCTACTAATATTATAAACGCGAAAGTTTGTAAGTATGGATGGATGGATGGATGTTTGTTACTCTTTCACGCTCTAACCAGTAGACCGATTTGGATGAAATTTGGAATAAACATAGATTATAACTTGGATTAACATATAGGCTACTTTTTATCCCGAAAATATAACGGAAACGGGAAAAACTGCCCGCGTGGCAAGCTGCGAGCGGCCGCTAGTTTTTTAAGTTAAATCTATACTAGAGTGATCTAAGTTACCGTGAACGCGAAACAAGAATCTAATAATGCCATCTTTTGATATAGGAGAGGAAATGCAAGAAGCAAAGATGAGCTCAGACTTAGCTTTGTTCAAGTTTCAGTTTACCTAGCATAAAGTTAAAAGTTTCTCTGGGTCTTATGTTATTAGTAGGTGCACAATTTTTTTTTTAGTTTTCGTTTTTTATTCTTCGTGTTGTTGAAACAAGTACATGAACCACCTGATGTAAAGTGGTTACCATCACCGAAAACACCTAAGACGATCGATGTGGCGTAGCGGGCGAATGTCCGCCTGCGAGGAGGTTGCGGGTTCGATTCCCGCCTTAGGATAAATGTTTGTGCGTTTGTACGATATAAAAACTTATCACCAGATATCATCACTGGTATACGAACTTACTTTTTAATTATAAAATACTGGCATTCAATTAATAAATTTGGAAGTACAATTAGAGCTATATTTGGTGATATGCTAATGTGACCAGGCTTTTAAGAAATTAGGAGACCGACCACTTTGTTACCCGTCATGACGTCATTGACGTATTAGGGTTCGCTGGTAAATTGCTTTTTTAAAAAATGTAATCAGGCTAGACTCGGCTGTCTGATCCCAGGAACGGCTGACATTCATCTGATATCTTGGGCAATTTTTTTATACAAGATTAGCGAAACGCGCGACTTCGTACGCGTCAAGTTATTTTCATACAAACTTCAACCCCACTGTATGCGTTCAGGCGTTGAATTTGGTAACTTTCTTAGTACATACACCTCTACGCACTAAGACGAATATAACCTGAAAATATCAAGTCTCTACGACCAGTGGTTTCGGCTGTGCGCTGTCTATATGTCAGTCAGTCAGGACAAAGATTCTTATAATTGGTATAGATATAGATGTAAGCTTACCTCCACCATCATTTATTAACCAATCACAAAGAAATATGACAAAACAACCACTCGAAACAAAAACAATTCTATATATAGAATTTTGTAAAAGCTTTTGAACATGAGTTTTGTTTTGTACTCTTAATACTCTTGAATTTGTTACACCTACTGAACCATTCCACATACGGTCCAGTAATTGACCATATTATGCAAATAAACTGAGATAAGCCTCATAAATTATACCAAGGAGATACGAGAATGCGTTTTTGCTTCACTGTTGATAAGACCCACTTTAACTTATAAGTGTATGCAAAAAAAGCAATAAAAATATACTAAATTCAACAAAAGCACTTAACATGTCAATACTTATTTGCAAAATGGTCGCGAAATGCAAAAATATATTGGCAAACACAATAAATGATGAGATTTGCATTTTTTATAGTTTAATATTAACTATGACCAATTTTTAGAGCTTACAGGTCACTTATTAACAAATTTTATGATTCTTTTATTTCGCTATATAAATACTAGGATTAGTTTAACATTTTATCTTAGTAGGTATTAAGCTTTTGCATGGAATACATTTTTTACGCGACGAGTGTTGGTTTCATACAAAAAGTTTTTTATGGGTACTTTAACACCTAGAAGTTTTGTAGATATATTATATACTTGGGGGGGGAGGGTGAGGGGAGGAGTGAGAAGACACGCAATCAGGGGACCGGTATATGTTTAGGTCACTTTTTTAAAGCTGATGGTAGATTGTTTTTCACAAAATCTATACCTCTATGGGAACCAATTTTTACAGGTACCGATTAGCATTTCAAATTACCGTAGAATCCAGTTTATGTCACTTAAAAAAAAAAGCGTTAAATGTAAAGTATTTTCTTAGAAATTGGTTACATATTCCGCAGTTTGGTTTACAAAGTGGGTCATGTATTAGGTTAGTCCGGACAGTAAGCTATAGTTTATGTCACTTACAAAAAAAAGCGTTAAATGTAAAGTATTTTCTTAGAAATTGGTTACATATTCCGCAGTTTGGTTTACAAAGTGGGTTATGTATTAGGTTAGTCCGGACAGTAAGCTATAGTTTATGTCACTTACAAAAAAAAGCGTTAAATGTAAAGTATTTTCTTAGAAATTGGTTACATATTCCGCAGTTTGGTTTACAAAGTGGGTCATGTATTAGGTTAGTCCGGACAGTAAGCTTTAGTTTATGTCACTTACAAAAAAAAGCGTTAAATGTAAAGTATTTTCTTAGAAATTGGTTACATATTCCGCAGTTTGGTTTACAAAGTGGGTCATGTATTAGGTTAGTCCGGACAGTAAGCTATTACACCACTTCGCTTCACCGAAATCCTGTCCTTCGAACCAGAACATTCCTCAGCAGAAATGCCTACAATAAACTAGCTCCTCAATAAACAGCCCATTCATCTTGACCTTAAAGTCCTTCATACTATAAACAAGACGTGCGGAATACGTAACAAAACTATGCCCATATCACTATACCAGCGTTAGATGTGGGATAAGCTTTATTGCCAAGAATTAAGATTCATTATTGCTTGCTTGAGGTATTTTAATCCCGAAAACTGTGCATCGAAAGGAGTTTCAACTCAATTAGGGTCACCATGCTTTATTGTAGGTTATGACATAAAATTAAATAAATGAAAACTTTGCAGGACGAGTTTTTGTAGTAATACTTCTAATGCAACTTCCAACAAGGTTACGTTTAACACTACCATGGAGGGGGTATGAAAGCAATGTTCTTTCTCTCTTTCACACATAGCCAGTTACGTTTTTACTTCAGTCGTGTGGCCTAAAGCACACTCGTTTTTTTTATTTAAAACGAGGTGCCCTGAGATATTAAAATCTCCATAGGTAAATCTCATTTAGTGCGAAGTTTTTTTTTATGTACCTACTGTTCAAAATAAAAACTGTGCTGCTAATTTTGTTATTATACTGGGTGTTACAGATTGGTGTATAGTAACTTTTGGTGATACGACAGTGAAGTTTCGTTCTGCGCGTTAGTACTATTACTTGCGACAATACAATGTTAGATACGTCAAGTAGGTTGTATAAATTCAGGCGAGGTTCGTTCGGCCGAATGGCGCGTAAAACTTCAGTGGACATTGGGCTATGATTGTAGGGTGGCCATGATCTCACATGGCTTCACTTTAGAATTTAGATGAATTGATAACATACAATGTTACGAATTGGAACCGATGGATGGATAAGTTTGGTAATTTCAATTGCTTGAAAATCACCTGAAACTAGCTAGAAGAATGAGATCGCCCCGATCGGTAATGAATGACAAACAGCAATATAAGCAAAGTTCACAAGTATGAGGAATTCCTTGTATGTTTGGAGTTTTTTCTGGTCTGTGAACGTTGGTTGACGTACGTAATGTGATAAAAAGCTAACACAAAAGGGAATAATTTTAAGTACAATTCTAGTAACGTACAATAAATACTATTCTAACCTAACAGTTATATAAAGGTAATTATCGGAACTTAAGTACTTATATACTTAAGTATAATATAACTTTGACTTTGATAGGTTGAGATATTTTGGTCAACAATGAGCGATTTACTTACTAACTTTGAACAGCCACATCTCAGCATAGAAAGCACTTTTGTAACCGAAGCTGAGTTACGTAATTTTTATTTTATTTCAACTGGATATTGTATCCAAATAATTATATATTTTTCAGTTTTTGCAATCAAAATTCTAGGAATTGCACTTATTTATCCTAACTTCCGCTAAACCCATGGTTACTATAGCAATAAGACACGACCCAGCACAATAACTCCAGAATGTCAACATGCCATCATCAGCTTAGAACACTCCACATCTTTCAAAACTTTACACTGTGGGATTACGTTGTAAACAGGACTTGGAAGTTGACGTACTGGTATTTACTCTGTGGTTTGTGGCAATAAATTCTAAGGATTTGTGAAGGAGATTAGAAGTGTGGATTGTACGAAATGTGGCTAAAATAATTTTGGAAGAATACTAAATTCAATTTCAAAATGCTTGTTTGTCGTTTCCGAGACGAAGTTTGGTTGATGTATATTTTATCACATTTATGAAAATAATATTTTTATAATGAATATAAAATTTTTTTGTTACTTTGTATACATTACAAGTTTAAGTCTAACTTTTTCATGATACAATAAAAATCATAACAGTCAAATTACGTAGATTAAGTGGTATATTTTTTGTGTAAGAACCGTAGTTCTGTAGTTCTGTGTATAGTATATAACTGTAAAACAAATGATGAAACAATTTCCAATTACAAAACAGTCATTATACTTAACTTAACAATTATAAATTCGTCATGTAACTTACAGATTATAAATATAAATTACGAAAATGAAGACATTCCATAAATTAACCGTATCTCAACTAAACCCATAACTGAGAAGTATTCAAATTCTCTAACATGAAATTAAAAAGAAAACAAACGAAAACCGGTTTCGAATCTCGAAATGCATAGTGCATCTACATTTCCGGAATCACCTCTAAGTTAATTTATTCTCTATTTTTATTGCTTAGAGTTCAAATCGGGTTGCGACATCGTCTAGTTTAATGCATGACCCTTTTATGAGACTGTGATATCCATAGAACAGGGTTCAAAATCGTTTGTCATCGGTCGGTCTATACAAAGAGATCTGGGTGGTAAGGTGTTAGCTTTAATACGTTTTTGATGAGTTTTTAATTCGGCGTCGTGTGAAACTCTTGCGCACTAACAAATCCTTATTCTGTGGTGGTAATAGACACATTATTGTGCTTCAAGTGTCGTGGTTGAGTAACTTCGCATGTAAACGCAGCTTAATTATTGTCAAATTAGGAAATGTTTACATATTTCTTACAAATTATTCTGAAGTAACTTTAATTAAACATAGGTACTAAGCACTTAAAAGACCTCTTTACTACCTAAGTTAAGTGCGCTAAGTAGGAGTTGAACACTAGCCAAAAGCCTTTTAACTTTTTTTTCTTATTACCCGTCGTCGTGGATGAATGAAACCCCTGTCTACCCCTGGTAGACAGAACCACTGTATTAATTTTAAGGTGTGAAGTTAGATTAATTAAAGTGCATGTGTCGTCGATCTACAAACAAATAGACTTCGGGTTTAATACAAACTTCCCGAAAAAAGTATCGCATCGTTCTTTTCTATAACAATCATAAGAATCTTTGTCCTGACTGACTGACAATATACAACGCACAGCCTAAACCACTGATTTTTAGGGTATATTCGTCTTAGCGTAGAGGTGTACTAAGAAAGGAATTCCCGAAATTCAACCCCTGGAACGGGTATAACGAGGGTTGAAGTATGCATGAAAATAACTAAACGCAGACGAAGTCGCACGCATTTCGGTGATCAAAATTATAAAGTCAGTTTTCGAACCCACGACCGTTCTTAGTACGAGGATGCGTTTAACCGCTCTACCATTGGCTCGTACAGTCAGCTGCACTAGAATGTATACAATTTGTAACTTTCAAAATGGTTTCACAACTGTGCAAAAAATGTTTTAGCGACAATTATTCAAAAATAAGTGAGGTCATCAACTAGTTTCATAACTTTTTAGTTTTTGAGTTGTAAGAGTTCATTATTTTGCTGTAATACCGTTGTGAAAGTTACAAATTGTATACATTCTAGTGCAGCTGACTGTACATAAAGATATAAATTTGATTGTAAGTACTAGAAGAAAGGACATTTATCCATAAGTAATATGCAGGCCTAACACGAAGTTATTTGAAGTTTAGGGCATAAACGTATCGAGTCAAATTTTGAAATATATTGCGCGGTATTGGTAGCTCAACTGCCGAGTGTTGCCTTTTTTTTATACAACTTGTTGACGGAACAAGCAGATGGCCCAATACTCAATACATTTATTGTCATCACATGGTGGGTTAGGGTGTACAAAATTCATTTATATATAGTGCTAGAATCACATGTGAGCCCCATTAGGGTACTACAAGGAGGTTGGCAAACCGAGGTTTTTCGTTTTTTATCGACAGTATCTTGTCCGTTTATTATTATTATTCTTATTATTACCCACCTGATGTTAAGTGGTTACTACCACCTATACCAAAGCATTGCCTCGTAGGTCACGCTCGTTAGGAACTTCACCGACGATGCACTACTCAGCGTCTGATTTCCATTCAGTGTAACTCAGTTATTGGTAAGATTCGTTCACGCGACAGTCAAATTTATTCAATGCTAGGCCTTCAGGTCATAAGATATTCAGGTCCATGTCTAAATACAACAGCTTACCAAGACCCTTGTGTAAATTTGCGTTCATACCTGGAAACAAAGAATATACAGTTAGTATGTGAATTTACCAACATATTGGCAAAAAATAGCAGTGGCGGTCTAGTGGGTGTGATCCCGCCTTCGGATTCTAAGGTTGAGGGTACAAATCCAAACGTGCACCAATGGATTTTAAAAATTATGTGCGCAATGCCAGACGAATTTCGTCTATGGCGCAATGCCAGTGATCTCAAACGGTGAAGGAAAACATCGTGAAGAAACAAGTTAGTATTCTAGCAGCGGCGATGGGCTTGTAACCTGTCACGTATGACTCTTAGCTCCTCTTAGCCCTCTTTTACTACCCCTCTTAGACATCCTCAAAGAATCCCGAGTAGGTACTTGGTACTAAGAACTCTGATGGAATATCTACCAGGCCTAGTGATTAAGATCTATCTCTGTATTGTTCACCACACAGAAACATGATACAGGACAGAAACACAACTTGGTAAAACAATGGTCGACTTTATCGCTGAGAGCGATTTTTTCCAGGTCGTTAAGTTTTTTTTATTAGTTCTACAGGAAATACTATATAATTAATTGACCTTTGTGCATTTTATACTGTCCTCATTGATAATACGCAATAGTGCCAGTATTGTCTTATAAATAAGCAATATTATAGGTCCCTTATACAGTTTTCGCATTCCTTACGTTATTTCTGGATGTTTGTCATAATAGTTATTGTGGCGTATAACTACAGTCTACTCCAATTTATGATTGCGAAAGTATGTCTGTCTGTTCTAGCGTTTTTGCATCTAAACGACTGATATGATCCTGATGAAATTTGCGACAAAGATAGCTTGCTTGGATGGGCATAGGCTGCGCTGTTAGTAGTTTGAAAAGTAAGACTTTTCTTGTAGCCATTTCTTATAGATTAGTATAGCTCTTTGAGAGATCTTAAGTTCCAAACATCACGGAGTCTTTAAAAAAAAATAGCATCACGACTTTAATGCCCAAGCACGGTAGATATCCCGATCTCTTAGTACCAAGTTCCTACTCGAGATTCTTCAAAGATTCCTAAGGGAGGTCAGAGATATGTCCAGATTGTACATTAAAATTAACTTATTTATGTACAGCTAGCTGCACTAGAATGTATACAATTTGTAACTTTCTTAATGGTTACAAAGCTAAAAACATTGGTGGTGGTAAAAACATTTACACGACAATTATTCAAACAATAAGTGAAGTTTTCAACTAATTTCATGACTTTCTAGTTTTTTAGGTGTAAGAGTTCATTTGCATTTGTCAGTTTGTCCTGCAGTGAGACAATACTGTCAGAAAAACAAATAACAATAATAAGAGTTATTGTTTTTCTGAAATACCGTTGTGAAAGTTACAAATTGTATACATTCTAATGCAGCTGACTGTACTCAGAACACAGTCGCCGGCGTTCAACTAGTCTATAGAAATGTTGTTTCAATACAAGATGATAAGAGCAAGACCACACATGACGGTTCATTATGACCATATCAAGGCGAGTGAAGTGTCGAGTGAGATTATGATGGTAAACCAAACATCAATGCTCATCACACAAATGTTTGTGCTCGGTGGGATTCAAACCCACCACCTACAGCGCAGAAGGCAGTGCTAATCAAATCATATGGTTATTTCAAATCATCCACAATAGATGGTCTGTTTATGTGGTAAACAGACCACCGTGGACTTTCAAAGTGACAGTTTTGTCAAAAAAGTGACACTTTTGTCACACGCACAGATCGCTTGATTAGCTTTATTTCTTGGAAGTGACTACATACGAAGAAACTTTGATAAGATTAAAAGGAATTAAAAGACATTTATTTACAAAGAAAATTATAGCTAATACAGGTATTTATAATTGGTATGTACAAAATACATATGAAACAGTTGAGCTATCTACAGACCGTTGCAAAAGGTAGCTCAGGAATAAAAATAAATTTCAGGAAAAGTCATAAATAAATAAAGTTAAGGAGAAAGTCTTTAGATAAGAATTTCCCTGTCAATTGCGTTATTTGTTGAACTTATTTTAAGCTTATGCAGTAGAAAAGCAGCAGTTTTTTATAAGATATCTTTTGTGGTCATCGCCGGCAAACGCCGTAAATGCAGTAATGCGTAATAGTAGTAGTAGAGCTCTTAGTGAAGGGCTCGTCCGGGGAAGTACTACCACCATGCCTATTTCTGCCGCCAAGCAGCTTGCTGTGTTCCGGTTTGAAGGGTGTGGGTGCCGGTGTAATTACAGGCACACGAGGCTTAACACCAGTATGCCTCAGGTTGATGGGCGCAGAGTAGTGCATCGTATGCTCTGTTATAGTAATGGTAACCACTTAGCATAGGGTAGGCCATCTGCTTGTTCCATTTACAAGTCAGGTATAAAAAAATATATCTACATACTTATAATATTGTGCGGATTTGTGAAACAATTTGAACCGCTGCCAAGATTTATTCAAAGCATTTCCGAAAATAATCCCTTGGAGGGTACACAATTGTTTCTTTAAGGCCACTAATGTGTTAACAGGTGTTGTAATAAAAACTAATATGTTAGGTCCGGATCTTGGCTGTCCCTTGTAACGACATGTACATTCAACATCTTAATTATCCGGCGGGTCCTTTATAAAGAACATTTGTGATAAAAATAAATACCAAACCCAAAGTACCTACTAAAAATACTCAACTTTTTGAATATTATTCCTTACTTGTTAACTTAAGTAAAGAAATCCGGCTTTTGCAACTATTGTAGATGATTTATACTGGACATATCACTGGACGCTAAAATCCTATACCAGACTAGTGTCTGGTAAAGGATTTTGGATGAAGAAGGTTCGCTCAACGCTTAATATCCTCCATCCCCACAAAGACATCAAGAAAGAAATACATCACCTGTGAAAATTTGAACTCTCTAGCTATCACGGTTCACGAGGTAAAGCCTGGTGACAGACAGACAGACATCGGAGTCTTAGTAATAGGGTCCCGTTTTACCCTTTGGGTACGGAACCCTAAAAATATAAAATCCGTAAAACCTGTAAGTACACCAACATTACAGTTGATGTGCATCCAAAAACATTTAGCGTTCAAAACCTCCTGATTCGAAATTAACGTTTTATCCAAATCGGTTGTAAAATATGACCTCAAAAGAGTACCAACAAATGACAGAGGAAAGCAAATTCTGTCAGACTTTAAACAGAGACACTTCGCTCGCTCTGTCAATTATTTTGATCTGTCAATGGCATTTTTGTTATTTTCAGCGTAACATGAAAGTATATCTCCATAGCGAAACAAAAAAGTAAGCCAATACATCTTATTTCCATCAATACGCCTCTTTGATCGGATCGTTGTAATCAAATATTTAACTGGTTTCCAAGGTACAGTCAGATACAAAAGTATCAGCAATTATTCTAACAAAAATAATATTTTTTAAACTAGCAAATAAAGCCGAGGAACAGATGCACCGAATGAAAGTTAATCTGAATAATTGTACCAATACGAAGTTGTGGATTAAAAAAAAGTCCAAACGTTATCTATTTAAATGATTATATTTCAAGCTATAGCTATTTTTATTACTATTGTATTAAATGAATACATTTTGGAAAGCAAACATTCTCACAAAGCCCTCTAGCCCCAAACTAAACAAATCTTATACAATAGTAACCAGATAGTAAATGTATAGATAAAAACAGGGTAGCATAACAGAAGCGTCAATAAACACAGTAGTGATGATGATGATCATCATCATCATCATACAGTAGTACTAGAGCTCTTAGCTCAATGAGCCTTATCACCTCAAACATACTTTATTGTAAGAACTTTTGATACAAAATAAGTATAAATTTTCCATGGATAAACTTTTGTAACTAACTGTACCTACATATCGAATATCTGATACAGCTCATGCGATTCTGCACAGAATAAATAATAGCATGTATGTTGGTATATTGGCTATCCGGAGAATACCTTTCATGTATAGAATAAGTATGTAAGAGCTGATTGGTTTTTGAAGCTTCGAGAAGTTACGTACATTTTTCTTCCATAAATAATTTACGGAAGAAAAACTATGATGTAGGCTTTCAGTTTTGCTTAGTTTGAAACTAGATGGCGCTTCTTTATTTTATTGATTTATTTAGTGATTAATAATAATAATAATAATGCTGGACAGTCCACACGGTATCATTTAGCCCCCAAGCTAAGCAGAGCTTGTGTTATGGGTACTAGATGACTGATATACATAGATATTTTTTATTAAACATAGAAAACACCCAGAACACCCGGAATAAATATTTGCAGCTCGTAGAAACATTTATCCCAAGGCGGGAATCGAACCCGCAACCTCTTGCGACGCAAGCGGACATTCGCCCGCCACGCCACATCGGTCGTCAACCAAATTACAAACTAACAAAATTTACAGTTTTTTGAAGACAAGTATCTAAACATTAACCCTGGTATTAATAAATTCGGTATAACGTTGAAATACTTACACGGTTAGTCTTTTGCATTGACAGGAAGTTTCAAATTAGATCAGAAGATACAAAACATGGTGTGACAATTTCGAGGTTACGCCGAGTTTATGAGTAGTAGGGATAGCCAATAACACAAATAATTTGATTAAAATAATCGACCAACCACTTATTTATTGTGCGGTATATTAAAATAGGTTTCTACGTATAATAAGCGCTGTGTAACAAGACCGCAAATTTTTATTTAATTCAATATGCACTAATCTGTATCAAAAACAAATTGGTTGTAATCTCTAGGCATTGTAGACATCCATTCCAATATAAAATACTGGTGGGTGGTCTTCTGAGTGCTACCGAACAATGGCGAGTGCGGAAGGCGTTACGACCGTAATATAATTTGAGAGAATGTTTTTTTACGCCATTTGTCAACTAACAGCTCAGGTCACGCCTGTCCTATCCTCTGATGACGTATCTCGCGACAGGTATGCGAGGAGTGTTAAAAACCGTTGCTGTCTCACGTCACTTCACTCATCCATTTTGGTCGCCTCACGTACAATCTACTACACAATCAATGTCAATGTGACAGCTACTGTCTGTCACATTGTATGTGAGCTGCAAGTAAGGCCTTATTAGCCAGGATTATCGTAACGTCTGTAGAGGTCGCCACTAAACAAGCAAAAACATTTTTGCGGCTGTACTTATTACTATAACCTCACAGCATAATGTCGTTCTACAATGTCTAAAATATCTATGTATATAATGTATTGTATTAAGTATATCAGTCTTCTAGTACCCATAACACAAGTTCTGCTTAGCTTGAGGCTAGATGATACTGTGTGGATTATCCAGCATTATTATTATTATTATAATGATCGCTAATCGCAGACCTGTCGCGAGTTAAGAAATAAAGGTTGGACTCTAGTGAGCGGTAGCACCGAGAACGCCATAATCTGGCAATCTAGTGAGTAAACAATGTTTGTTTGCCAGCCACTTGAATACCTGACCCCACTTTTGCTGCTTTTTTCGGCCGTCCTTTTTTACTGATTGGAAGGGAAAGTTTTGGGTTGTGTTATAATTGAGGCCGGTTTACCGCTGTTAGGTTCACATTCCGAAATAGAAACCTCAAGCATAGATTATTTAAATGTTTTTCATTTAAAAGCGTCACAGAATGGTCCCAAAATAAACCTCAAACATACAAATAAGCGAATGAGAATTTATTATTTGGTAGGTAAGAAGGTAAGCTTTTTTCGGTTGAGTTAATTGAAAGTTACTGATTCTACTTTTTAGTCAGCCCTTCATAATTTTCCTTGAAAGAGTTTGTATAAGGGATATAGTTATGAAGTAGCTGACTGTGTTCCGGTTTGAAGGGTGTGGGTGCCGGTGAAATTACAGGCACACGAGGCTTAACATCAGTAAGGCAAGTTGGTCGATGCAGGGACCTTTCCAAGTGGGGCTATATCGACCCATCCAGAAGTAAGAGATAATGGAGCACCTGCTGTCTTGCCCTCTCTGCTCAACCACCTGTACACGAGAAGGCAAAAGGACGCGCTATCGAAGTCGCTTCTGAGCTCACATTATATAAACAATTAATTCGTTTTAACCAAGACTCGAAAGAAGAAGTATGGCTCAGATTGATGGACACAGGGTTGTGCATCGTAGGGCATGTATCTAACGTGCGTTACCTACGAGGTGAGTTATAGGAAGTGAGCCATATGCTTGTTCCAGACTCTTGCAGTATAAGTATTGAAATACTATAGTATAAAAATTGTATTTGTTGTAAAAACGTAGAGTAAATCAAAAAGATGTTCAATGGGGTAGTAAGAGGTAAGTCTAAATATCGTATATGCCACATTCCACATTTAACTAATGTATGCCTGGTTATAGACGACGGGTACCACTTAACATCAGGTCATCGACTTGTACCATCAGTAAACTGTGTTTATAAAATCTAGGTCCTGTAATTAGATCTTTTCTTTTTAAAAGGCCATTAAAATAATTCCACTCAAATGCCATTATATTTAACGGTGTACAAAAAGCTCTTGTTGGGTCGTTTTACATCAAAAACCATCCCTCATCATAATAAAAATCTTCTTCGTAATGAGTATTGGCTATCCCTGTAATCCTCCCTTACATTTTCTAAATATCGGTTATTTTGGGTCACTAAAAGCCTTTGGTCTAGGTAAAAATTAGGACAGTTCGGCCATTCCTAATTTTATACTTTAAAAACATATAGAGTATGAAAAAAATTATAAAAAAATATATTTAAGAATAAAGATGTGTTTGAACCAAAAACACAAAATGGTTTGCGTTTGAAAACATTTTTTTTTTTATCTAGTATTGAGCTAGTTAGATTTGAAAAGAAGTTACAATCAACTCACGACGAATACTGTGTTTACTACGAATCGCTGAATGCTAATGGACGCTTGTAAGATATTGGAACAGGGCATCAGTCAAATAAAATAAGTGATAATCTGACAAACCCACAGTGCGGGTCTGTTTTCTCTGTCTGTCCCATACAAAATATCTGAGACGGTCGACGCGAGTCCACGCGGGTAATATTGTAATTTAAAGTTATCTTTAATCCAGCGGTTCTCTTCGAAGCTGTGGCTTGGATAAGGATCGACAGGTTTCTGCGCTAATATTTGATAGAATTTAAGGCTTCATCGGCTGTTCGTGACGCTCATCAAATGTTTAGATGTTTTGGATTCTTGCGAGGTTTTATCAGGCGTAAGTTTAGTTAGAGTTATTGTATTTTCGTTGTGTTCATTTAATACTGTACTAGCCGATCCGTGCACACTTCGTTAGGCGGTAAACCTCGTATTATCTCTTTAACCATTCCTCCAAATTATATGCAGTAAATGGGTTTTTTTTTTTTTTTAATACTTGAGACTATACGTTTTCGTTCATTAATACTTCCCGCGATCTTTGTCTAGTGATCGCCATTTGAGAACTGTTATTCCCAAGCGTTTATCGGTTCTACGAACTTATCTCTATATCCTCGATATTATGTACATATTATGCTTATATGTGGAGGGGGAGAGCGGAGGACCAGCTTGAACTGATCCCCCTTTTAATTTACGAAATAACTATATGCAGAGTAACTATTTAGTGACATTTTAGTAACAATAATCTAGCTTCATAGTAAAAGTAATGGAAATGTCCGAAAATACACAATATGCGCCAAAATCCGGCTAACACGATGACGTCACCGCCTGGATCTCTTATAGGGATTACCTCATAGTGTGCGCTGCCAAGAAAACAACGTTCAAACGTGTTTATAAGGTTCTGTGGTCGTTATATTACTGTCGTTATTAGCGGAGGGTGGGAACCTCCCTCGGCTAATTACGACATAATAATAATAATGCTCGAAAATCCACACGGCATCATCTAGCCCCAAGCTAAGCAGAGTTTGTGTTATGGGTACTAGGATGACTGATACACTCAATACAATACATTACATAAATAGGAGTTTTTTACTATTATAGAAAATACCCAGAACATCCGGAATAAATATTTACAGATCGTACAAACATTTATCCCAAGGCGGAAATCGAACCCGTGACCTGCGTCGCAGGCGGACATTCATTTGCCGCGCCACATCGGTCGTCATGCATGAAGATTCCTTCGTATTCATTGTTCTCTGTTTGGACTGACCTCACGGTACAGATAATTAGGCAAACAAACTATCGAACTTACGGCTACCCCTCAGGATCTATACGTCTGTCATATACCGGTGACCGCATCTTATAAAACTAGGTAACAAAACAACGCCTTAGAAGCACCAGCATATCCAAGGTATTAAGTGATATAATTGCTTTCCGCATCTTGTTTCATGAGGACAGGTTTATTAAGCGGTATATTTTATGATGATAAGAATAATTTCATACGTTTAAGTCTCTTTAAACACTAGAATGAGATCTGTGGACGGTCTGTTAGTACTGCTATTTGAGACCTTATTTATAACTATTTATTTTAGTAGTGGTAGAACTCTTTGTGAAGGGCTCGTCCGGGAAAGTACAATCACAAAGACAAAACTTATCTTAGCTATCATTGAAACAGCTTGTAACAGATAAAATGATACAGGCTCCTGATTAAGGTCCTTAGGACGTCAGAAATCCTCTTAAGCCTCTCGGGTTCTATACTCGCAAGCTACTTGGCCAGCCAGAAGCCTATAGTTGGCACAACTATACCACAACTGGTTTTCTATCACTGCATAGGGTAGTAAATTGCTTACCCCGTAATTAATAAAACGCCTAGCTTCAGACTGGCAGTCAGAACTGTACTTAGCTAGTATCTAACTCGAACCATTATGAGGACGGCTATGGGGGTAGTAGATACACGTCCACCTTACGTACCTAAATAGCAAGAAATATACAACTAGCGGCCGCTCGCAGCTTCGCCTGCGTGGCAGTTTTTTTCCCGTTCCCGTTATTTTTTCGGGATAAAAAATAGCCTATATGTTAATCCAAGTTATAATCTATGTTTATTCCAAATTTTATCCAAATCGGTCCACTGTTTAGAGCGTGAAAGAGTAACAAACATCCATCCATCCATCCATACTTACTTTCGCGTTTATAATATTAGTAGGATTTTAGATGTTAAAACTCAGCTAATGCTGAATAAAACTCAATTCTCTCTCTAAATTGCGGCAAATTCACCAAAAGTGGTCTCAACATTTTTAACTTGATTGTATAACATGAATATTTTGCATACATAATACAAGGAAAAATAAAACTGACCACTATGAGTAGGGGATGAAGGAGGTAAGGGGGAAAAACATTAGCACTTTAGCAAATTACTTGGTCCACACAATGCCGCATTGTCGATCTTTCAGCAAACAATAACTTATCGGCTGATCTATGGAAAATGAGGTTTTATGGAACATGGGATATTTTACTTATGAAAAACTGTGTAAAGGTAAAAATATTTGAAAATACTGCCATCTCTTACCAATTACTCACAACTGAAAGCAACGTGTTTTGTAGTAGGTTATGGCTACCACTTAACATCAGGTGGGCCATCTCTAACAACAAGTTTTATAAAAACTGGGGTAATTTAGTTTAAATATTTCGTTCACCTTGGTGTAAAAATGCCAGATAGAATACTGAAGAGAAATATGGACATTCATCCAATTATCAACATATCTAATGGGATTGGAATCTTATTAAGGTTGTACCTACCTATCTAGATAGTAATTTGATAAACAGTCTAGTAAGAAAACTGCTACCACCAGTCCACCATTGTTTAAAAGCTTGATAAACCCCTTTGCTATAAAGAAAACAATACAATAAAAAAGCCATCTCTGATATTCGGAATCCTGAACAAAAACGTACCAATGCGGCATTCTCACAAAACACCGCCTTCCGATTAATAAATATTCCGAAAAAGGGCTGCTTAAACTTTTTCGTTGACATCGATGAATTGAGCAATCGAATCGAGCAAACTCGTCGATGGCTAAAAAAATATTCGGCGAAACGAGAACGGGTGTCTATTATCATTGTCGTCTGAATTGTCGACGACCGACGTGGCGCGGCGGGCGAATATCCGCTTGCGACGCAAGAGGTTGCGGGTTCGATTCCCGCCTTGGGATTTAATTTGTGCGATCTGCAAATATTTATTCCGGGTGTTCTGGGTGTTTTCTATGTATAATAAAAAATATCTATGCATGTAATGTATTGTATTAAGTATATCAGTCATCTAGTACCCATAACACAAGCTCTGCTTAGCTTGGGACTAGATGATGCTGTGTGGATTGTCCAGCATTATTATTATTATTGTGACTTGTGTGGCTTAATTGTTAACAACCGTGCCTACTTTACCGCCAAGCTGTGATGCTAGCATTGCTGTGTTCCGGTTTGAAGGGTGTGGGTGCCGGTGATAGAGGCACGCGAGGATTAACACCTGTATGCCTCAGGTTGATGGACCAAGGGTAGTACAGCGTAGAGCACGTATCTATCCTCCGTGGCCTACAAGCCTTGTTAAAGGTGATGGTTACCACTTAGCATCAAGTGAAGCATATGCTTGTTCCACCAGCAGTAGCATAATAGTAGCATAATAATATATAATAGCATAGTAGCCTCCTGGCCACAGTGGCGGAGCGGGTGGATGGCCCGATCCTCAGGCACTGGACCAAAACCCATGTGTTGCCCTGCAACGCACTGCGGTGTGCTAAATAATAAATTTTATTTAATTTTATCTAATTTTATTTAATATTATTTAATTTAATTTGATTTTATTGTGGAAGTTTTATGTTTGTATATTTTATGGATGGATTGTGATCTGAAATAAATGAATTATTATTATTATTATAATGACAAAAAAACTTGGAATTAAAAACCTTGCCTTTATCTTATCTTTAAAAGCTATAATTTTACAACTTTTTGAAAACAAGTCAATATTCCAAGGAATTTGTACTGTAAAAATAAACCTGGTAAGTAACTGTTCTAAGAAAAGCGTACCATACCATATTCTTAGAATCCTTATCGACGCCAGACTAAATAATCCGAACGACATTTCAGTTCAACTTTAGTGCCTAAACACTAGGTACAGTCAGCTATAGCAACGGTAGTGGGTATAAAGAAGTTTATTTCTCACTAGCGGTCCGTCCCGGCTTCGCACGGGTTTTAGTAAGGATCCCTAATTTTTTTGAAAATGTAATATAGCCTATGTCACCCGGGGTTAGGTTAGCTTCCCAACGGTGAAAGAATTATTCAAATCGGTCCAGTAGTTTCGGAACCTATTCAATACAAACAAACAAATCTTTCCTCTTTATAATATTAGTATAGATGATAAAAACTAAATATAATAATAATAATGCTGGACAATCCACACAGCATCATCTAGCCCCAAGCTAAGCAGAGCTTGTGTTATGGGTACTAGATGACTGATATACTTAATACAATACATTACATACATACATATTTTTTATTATACTTACATAGAAAACACCCAGAACACCTGGAATAAATATTTGCAGATCGTACAAACATTTATCCCAAGGCGGGAATCGAACCCGCAACCTCCTGCGTCGCAGGCGGACATTCGCCCGCCGCGCCACATCGGTCGTCGTACACTATAGGTATAGTGTACTTAAAATGAGATACCGTTTTTATAATAAAGGTTATTTATAAATAAATAAAAAATGCTGGACAATGCACACAGCATCATCTGGCCCCAAGCTGAGCAGATCTTTATGGGTACCTACTAGACGACTGATATACTTAATACAATACAGTACACACATAGACCTTTTGGGATAAATGTTTGTACGATCTGCAAATATTTATTCCAGGTGTTCTGGGTATTTTCAATGTATAATAAAAAATATCTATGCATGTAATGTATTGTTTTAAGTATATCAATCATCTAGTACCCATAACACAAGCACTGCTTAGCTTGGGGCTAGATGATGCTGTGTGGATTGTCCAGCATTATTATCAACCTTAAATATATAAAGTTGTATAGGTTGGGTACCCTGCTTATGCATTGAAATTTAATTGTTTTTTTTTTAAGGCAAATAAACTTATTCACTTTTGTCGCTGACTTTACTAAGTACCCATAACTTCTCTTGTAACAAGCGGATGAAGCGAATATGTTATACAAACTGTTAAGTAAACTGTGGATGGATGTTGAAAATGTAACATACGAGTAGAATGTCTATGTCGTTGGCAACACTTCTTGTTGTAACTGTTATATTCTGTGGTGGAGGACTCGAACACGCGCGTAGTGATGTAGATGTGGCCGATAGGTTTATCGAAATTATCGATTAAAGCTTTCTAGAAAACTATTTGTGATTTTTTAAATAAATATATCTATTTGCAGCTAAAACATACGCACAATTTACAATAACTAAAACGTATAGGAATGAATAGAGAACAAAAACAAATAGGGTGACATTATGATCTTCGATTCAGTATCACGTTTACCGTTTTTAGGGTTCCGTACCCAAAAGGTAAAACGGGACCCTATTATTAAGACTCCGCTGTCTGCCTGTCTGCCTGTCGCGTCTGTCACCAGGCTGTATCTTATAAACCGTGATAGCTAGAGGGTTGAATTTTTCACAGTCGATGTATTTCTGTTGCCGTTATAACAACAAATACTAAAAAACAGAATAAAATAATATTTATGGTGGCTCTCATACAACAAACGTGATTTTTTTGCTGTTTTTATTGTAGACAATGGTACTGATGGATGGTATGGTTCTTGCGCGAGTCCGACTCGCACTTAGACGGTTTTATCCTGAGTAACAACCCTGGTGTTTGACATTGTATAGGCGCACGTCAATGCATAGAGGTTGGTTTTCAAAATATTTTATTAAAATGTATACTTTATTTGTATTAACAAAGATAGATAATTCTACCGCGCCGCGCCGTTATGAGTGGGAGAGAAGCTTTGGGTTTACAGGCTTACCTATAGAATATTTTAATATCATAGATAATAAAATAGGCGTGTTAAAATTATGTTTTAACTTGTCTTTGACCTTTCACGTCTAACGACCTCCCTAAGGATTTGAGTACCTATTCAGTTTAAGGCGTGAGCTTTTTCTTTTTTAAAAGTTATGACAGCAGATTAACTTAGCTCGGCTTCAGTACGTGTAATAGATAAAATAGTAGATTTTTTTCCAAATATGTATTTTGCGTTGCACGGTGAATATAAATTACAGGCCAACAACTCAGCTGTGTGCACTGTAGTTTTCACGCTCTAACCAGTAGACCGATTTGGATGAAATTTGGAATAATTATAGATTACAACCTGGATTAACATATAGGCTACTTTTTATTCCGAAAAATAACGGAAACGGGAAAAAACTGCCACGCAGGCGAAGTTGCGAGCGGCCGCTAGTAGTATCATGAATCTTTTTCCCGTAATTTTATAGAGCTTGGTACTACTTTTCGTCTTACAAAATGAATATAAAACTCGATAAATTATCAATGACTATAAAAAATGACACCTCACCGACCAGACACGCGATTATAAATTCATTCAATTTAAAAAACGACATGACATTAATTTATACTGCAACGTTGCCCATGCATAATGCCGCCATTTTCTTTTGCTCGATAATTAAACGCCAAAGTGCCAACCCTATTGACGAGGGGAGAGTAAGCGATTTGTGAGAGCCCATGAAAGAACTAGGTGTAGACTGCAGTGCGCGGTTCTTGCTGTAGGACATCGCTTTGTCGCCAAAAAGTGCGTTCATCATCATCATCAAAAGTCTGTAGAAGTCCACTGCTGGAAATAGGCGTCCCCCAAACGTTTCCGGGAACATTCTGAGCCTTTTCCATCCATCGACTTCCCGCGGTCCTAACAATGTCGTCAGTCCATCGGGTTGGAGGACATCTTTCATCACTCAACCTTATTTATGTTACACCACAAGGGCTTCTAAATTCGGGATTAGTTTTTTAGGTGCGTACGTGTGTGTGGATGTTTGCTACGGATCAAGCGCCCGATTGCTCCGATTTTGATTGCTACTTGATCCAGTATGCTTGTTTGATGTGCTTAGATAGCATTTTGTTTGTTTGTTTTAGAAGTCTTACATTTATTTTAGAAAATATAGTTGTTTTACTTTGCTTGATCTAGGTACGTCAATATAATATGAGTGAGTATATTTTTTTATTTAACCTTTTGTGTCCCACTGCTGGGCAAAGGCTGGTCAAAATCTTCCAACTTTCACAAGTACAACAACAAAATCGAAGAAAATACAATTTTTGAAATAAATAAATTTAATTATATATTATTTACATTGATTTATAAGTTTTATTATTTCCCGATACTTTAGCTTGGATAATTGCATGCGCCGTGATAACAAGTTTTAGACCTTATGGGCATGTAGGTATTAGTACTACATAACTTTAGCAATGCTCATAGACTTTCAATAGGTTTTGAGCAGTGATTGGGCGTATTTTATGCAATGTTCCTGTTACTTCATAATGTGATTGAATTCAAAAATCCAAAAGACTTACATAAAAACTGAGAAATATTTGGACTGAAGACACTAAACTGGCTAAGGCGTTGGTCGTATGGTCTTGAATCTTTAGGTTACATTATATCTTGATACGGAGTGTACTATGTACTTAAGGAATTCCTGAAATTCAACCCCTAAAAGGCTGCCACGGTGGTTGAAGTTTGTAAATAACCTCACGTAAGCGAAGTCACGCTCTTTTCAATTATTTCTAATGTTCTAAAATTAATCTGCACAAAATTGTTCTAAGTTTTATCAAATATTTATTGTCCATAAGCTTTTTATCTTAAGTAGGCACCCCTTGACCGTAATCGTTGCGCCAAACTAACCCATATTTCCATAGTCCAATTTTATATGATCGTTTTTGGATACCCCATACATTGGTCATAGCGAAACATAACAGCTGCCACACTACACACAAGATACATTTATTTATTTATTTAAATAACTAAATATAAAAGAGTAATAATTTCATATTTTTATCATAGCACTAGCGACAAGTTAATTTACATAAACTTCAATCTCCACTGTACTTGTTTAGGGGTTGAATTTCGATAATTCATGTCTTTGTACACCCACCTTTCAAGACAAATATATCCTGAACATTTCAAGTCTCTACGACCAGTGGTTTTTAAGTTGTCTATGTGTACATTTCAGTCAGTCAGGATAAAGATTCTTAAAATAGATATAGAAGATGAGTATATCGATTACAAAATAACTGAAGTTGCACAACGGACTATGCTGGGAGTTTCACTACATGATAGTATCAGAAATGACGAAATTGTTAGAACTTCAAATCAGATCGCAATATAGCATCTTTGTGATATAAATAGACAAGGTGAGTGCGAAACAGGTTCTGTGCAATATCTTCAGGTACTAGTTATTACTTTTTGCCGATATTTTTATCAAGGTAATAATTTTTTTTAGTTTTATATGATTTTCTGATAAAACAAGCATCACCTAAAACAAAGTTTTGCCTCATAGGTCACGTTCGTCAGTAACCCTACGATGCATTACCTTGCGTAATCAATCTTTCAGTATCTATTAATGTATTTACCTATTACATATTTATTCAAAAATATGTTTTCTATTTCTCAATATTAAGACCAAGTGACGCAGTTATAAATAAGTATACCAGCCTTTTTCGTTAAGCTGTGGTTGGCTTTCAAGTAGATTCAGCAAATCAGAGGTCAAATATAGGTCAAGGACAGAGTGATCAATCACGATCAAGCTAACGTCGCAAGACTGGAACGCTGGATCAAATTATGGATATACCTCTCCAGAAACGGGTCAGAACTGCCTCTGAAACTGAAGGTTATGGTCAATCGAGGTTGGCCCCGAGCTCTATGTTTTACTAGTGAAATCGCCCGCGATTTCGTCCGCGTGAAGTTATTTCCATATAAACTTGAACCCTCGTTGTACTTTGGGTTGAATTACGAAAAATTCTTTTTCAGTCCTATCTATAATATTCTTACCTGCCAACACAATCCTACCCTAAAAGTTTCTAGGCTTGACAACTAACCGTTTAGGCTGTGCGTTGTCTATATGTCAATCAGGACAAAGGTTTTTATAATTGGTATAGACTAGAGTTGGAGGTATAGACTAAAGATGGAGGTATAGACTAGAGTTGGAGGTATAGACTAGAGTTGGAGGTATAGACTAGAGTTGGAGGTATAGAGTTCTATCAACAGGAGCCATACCATCAAGTATTGTTGTGATTGAGTCTTAAATCGTTCCTTTAGGATTTCGTGATACGGTTTAAATTGTGTCATCAAATCTGTCAAAACGGAACGAAACAGTCGCAATAGGACCTGATGGTAAGGGGGTAGAACTGAAAAGAACTAATGATTTCGTACTTACCTACCCTATTTAAATTCTCTGGTGAATGATGCAAGTGAACTCCAAGTCAATTACCTGAAAATAATAACATAATTATTATAACTTGTGTATTTTTAAACAAATTTGACGAATAAGGTACCTACTGAAATCGAAATGAGATAAAAAAATCAGCTCATTGCTTCATAAAGCAAAGTTGTAAAAACTGGAGGAATAAAAAACCCATAAAAACACCATACTTGAGTTAAACTCTCAAATTTGAATAAAACTCATATAAAAAATCCTTTTATTAATTAATTAATTGATCACAAACCGGTACAATAATTAATAAACAATTTAATGCATGTAACAACCGCTTAGAAACCGGTAAATCAAACAAAAAAACATAAACTGTTCAACATAAGAAACATGTCATCTTTAAAAATTACGACCGAGATCCTAAATTGGACGAATGATTTTATAAAAAAAAACTAATCTATAAAACACTTTTATGCGCTACGACTGTTCTATAATAAGCGGCATATTTCAAAAGTCTACGGGCGAACTGTCATTTCAACAACAATATCGCCGCCTTTTCCCAGTCGGGTATTAATTACTTAGCCAAGAGTACAAGCGCGGGGCCAACAACTGTAAAACTATTAGCGGGGTAGTCCAAATAGTTTGAAATAGTTTCCTTGGCTCGCCGCCAGGAGCGCTGCGTTCTACGATAGAGCCCTGCCTTGCATTTGACATGGTTGTAAACAAAAATAATAAATAAAAACGAGCAGAGACATGGTTTGATAAATGTGGATTTCGCTTTGGCTTTATTACTTTGTGCGCGAGTTTTATTGGTTCTACGTTAGATTAGGAATGACGGGATGTGCGTTTATGTGAGGCGGGATTGCCTCTGTATGTTGATTGGCAATTCAAGATGTAACTGGATATTCTCATAGAACTTCGTATTTCTGCATCCTTTTATGATATCATCACTACAGATGTACAGACATAAATCTTATTTCAGACTAGTGGAATGCCCGTAACAAGATTTTATCCTTCAAATCAGCTGTACTCCGATTTCTTATTGTCAAAGATTTAAAAGGTACTTCAATCGAACGAGCGTTCATATTTCTAGCACGCGCTAAACGTCAAGACGCCTGTCAAGGGAGCTGTCATTGAACACGTCAATCGCAAATTAGTCCGTAACTTTGACATGTCACTTGTGTACCGAGCTTTATGTAACCACAAAACAAAGGAAAGTATTTAAAAGTATTCTCGGAGGCTCGAGGGGAAAACTTTTGTGCGCTGCTGTACTTATAGGGGTCAACGCTTAGCACTTTGGGAGTATGCTAAGCAAGCGGACTTAAGCGGACGGAGCGGAACCGAGTGACAGTGGGGTTCTCTGTAACGTCTGCTATCTAGGTGGTACTTCGATCAATGATACCCCTAGATATAGGGTCGGCGCAAAAAATCCATTTAGGTAAATAAAAGCGAGCTCTTATTTGGTTTTGACAATTAGTGATATTATTTATTAGGTGGCATTAGGTTGAACTTAAAACTGTTTACCATTTTTTTTCTCTCATTTCGTTAGTAAACAATGTAGCTGTCTAAGTTTATTCACGCAGACAGCTTTTAGCTATGGTTTTATATGTGACTCGTCATCTAGGGATATCATTGATCGAAGAGGTGATACCAAGGTTAGGAAAATATGAAGCTGTTTTTACGGTGTCGTGTTTTTTTAACATTGAATACATTCAATATTTTAAGGGCATATCACCAACACTTCGTCTGCCAAGCGTGGTGACTAAGGTAAACCTTCCGAAATATGGGGGATATTTAGCAGTGGATTTTATTTAGGTTTATCATGACGGTGATCTATTATTGCTCATGACGGTGATAGCATTCTGATTCTGGTCTGCTTTATATTTAAGCCAGTTCCAAATACTTTGTAGTGTTTTCTGTTATAGATTCCTAACGTCCGCTGAAAGCTTTGGATATTGGGACTATGGGAATCCGCTAAATGATCCCCGACCCTCTTAGACTTAGCACGTGTAATTATGTTGTGAGAAGCGATCTTCTGAGGATAATTTATTTCTTGTAACTTAGTAATGCTATTTGTTGGAACGGCGCGGCGTGACTTACTTGAACGTCAGACTTAGTTTTATTTTTATTGTTCAATACCGATTCGACAGCTCAGTTGGTAGGCTGGAAGTTGAAGGTTCGATTTCAATCCCCGGCAAACAAAAATTTATGTAATGGACACAGACTTTTTATATTAAGAAGAATTTCTATTTTGTAAAATATATACCTTCGAGAGTTATTTAAAAACCTTTGTAATAAAATAAGAATAATAAGAATAAAATAAGAAGAAGAAAACCATGTGCAAGGCAATGAAAATCAATTTAAAATTCAATTTATAAAAAATTAGGAAGCAACCAATTAATAAGTATATTATATATTTAATGTCGATTTCTGTCTACCCTCAAAGCTTAATAAATATAATTTCGCTCGCTCGCAGCGTCCTCTACGTCCGGGAAGCAAGCAACTTCCGCTTCCGGTAGGATACCGCATTATTTCGTACTTTTTCAAGTGTACTTCGGACGAGTACCTTTTCTCCTGAAAGTTTTTACGAAAATGCGCGCGAATGTAAAAATAAATAATTTACTTACAGTGTCGTCTTGACCTACTTCCTGTATCGGATTTCCTGTTAACAGAATTTTTTAAATTTCTTTACTTGCAGGTAGGTATTCTATCAACCATTCACGTCTTGTTCATACCTAGCCAACAGCTATTTTGCAAATACATTTTTTTTTTCAATAAACACACGACTGAAAAGATAGAAACCGTATTATTGCATTCTATTATTGAGTAATAATATAACAATTTTTTTATTTGTATTTTTTTGTATGTAGAATATAATAGAGTGTATATATAAAATAAAAAAGCCTTAATTATTTTATTGTATAATGTATCTCTTAGAAATATTATAAAATAAATTAAATTAATTAAATTAAGTAATGTTATTGACCTAATCCCATTTTCTAAAAGTGTCCTGTCATCATGTTATTTTAACGAGTTTGCACCCACTGTTGTGTGTGGGAACAGGCCTCTTTATTATGCCACTGTTTCGGGTCCCTTGCGAGTCACATCCACTGATTTCCAGGGCTATTGATGTCTTCCGACCTTAGAAAGTACACTTTAAGAATAAATATTAGAGTGTAAATAAAAATGAGATGAAATTGGCATCAATTGAAAATGTTGTTTTTTTACCTTTGTTTGTATGCCAACCTATCTACCTCTTTTAGATGTAATTTTCTGTATGTGTGTCAAATAAACGTATATTCTATTCTTCTATTCTATTCAGTATTTTGATGATAAAATATATCCAGAATAAATATTTCTCTGAAATTACAGCACAATACCTACCAAAATTGTTGAACCTGAAAGGTTTATTTATTCCAGCAAAACTCTTTGAAACAAGTTTCTTCTTAATTTCTGTACTTAATTGTTATTGAAATACAAACTTCTCTCACTCGAAATTACGCAATCAAATTAAGATTGAAATACGATAGACAGTTATGTATGTAATTAAGTCACAGAACGTAAGGCACATTCTTAATTTGTTTGGGTAATAGGACGACTTGCACTATACAGTATTAAAGGGTTAAATCTCTCATTAACCCGATGAAAATTTCGGATAGTTTTTGCCCGAGATGTGCCGTCTTCTCACCCATGGGGGTTGTCTAACGTAGGGTCGGAAAGGCAAGTAACCTGACTAAATTTTGTGTGTGATCTGTGGTTTTATACTCAGGGGTCTTATCCCAGAAACCATTGGGAGAGGTAACGTGACTGCTCGAGAGAAATACAGAGATAAATTTAACGCGGTCATTGGTTCGTCATCTAAACATAACTGGCTGTGTGTATAGCTGAACGTAAACCTCCCTCATATTTTAGAGGGTTTGCTATAGTCACCTCACTTAGCAGTCGGATTGGTGGTTATTGTATTGGTTTTTGACGTTATCTTCGATTCCGTAAGCTTTCCTGTTGAAATATTCAAGCGTTTGTTTAGGTTTAACAGTTAGTTATTTGTGCCTCATCGGCCTAAATAAGTACACTACTGGAAATATTGCAAAAGGGCTACATCCCATATTTGATAAATCAATAGCTTGCAATGTAGCAACTGAGTTGTTAATCTAGGTTGAGGCAGCCCCTTAACCGAAGCATAACTTTTAGATGCAAGTCAGCCTTATCCGATAAAACGAAAATGTCACGAAATGTTTCGCCAATCTTGATTTCTAGTTATTCCGATACCAATTAGTTGATTTCAATGTCCGAATTTACATAAACTAAGGTGTGAATTCACTATCCGACATGACTGTAAAGTTGTTGTTTGACGCGTGAAACGATTGACAAAACAGTGTGTCATTAGCCTAATTGATAGTTTCGTGTTTTGTCTAATACCCGGTATATTGGCATCTAGTTAGCAGAAAATTTAATATATTATCGAATACCTAACATAAAAATGTTTCCGCAATTGATTCATTAAATCAAAATTGCTTCAGTGCATATATTTTAGAAAAGAAAGAAAGAAATAGCTTCATAAATAACTTCACAATTTTAATACTCAGGACGGTAGACCTCTTAGAACCAAGTACCAACTGGAGATTCTTTGAGGATATATAATGTGGTAGTCAAAGATACATCCAAATATTACATTTAGTACATATCCACATAACTTTTGGAATAATATAAAATCTAGTTAAATAGAAAATTCATCTATTTAACTAGATCTAGAATCTAGTAGAATAATAGAAAATTCATTTAGGTTATGTGATAAAATACGAAAGTTTCCATGTTAAACGGTAATTAACCCAAAAATACTACAGTTCTAAATATATCTCACTCAGGAAACTAAATTTATCGGTCCAATTTCTACTTCCTTCGCCGATTGACAAACAGTAAGATACTGACAATAAATTTGACAGAATCCTGTTTAGTTTCATGACGTTTAACATTCTGCTCCAAGATTCAAACAGACCTATCTATCAGCAGAAAACCAAACAATCAACTTGATATATTTAGTTAACTGGTATACATCTGGCTACCAATTTACCTAAAACAACAATCAATATTAGAACCAAACCCTTCATAATAAAGTTACTTTTCTATTGTGCTGACCAAAAATACTGCTACAACTTTTGACAAAGTTTTGTTAGATGCTGAAATTATTCCTGTCAAAGAACGTTGAGTCTTATTCCCTTGCTATAGAGAAGGGTTTTAGTTTCGAAGTTGTTTTATAAAATGCATGTTTTGGTGATGAAAGACAAGAAACAACTGAACACGACATTGTAGTGTTTACCTAGCGTTTTCCATCCATAAATCTATCAACATTGTCTATTAACTAGTTTTTAAGTTTTTAAACAATCATAATTTTAAGGGGAGTGAAGTGTTTTTAATCTAGGTTAACACCCTTCATGGATATATTTTTTTTTTTTTTTTTTTTTTTTGTTTTTAAACAATCATAATTTTAAGGGGAGTGAAGTGTTTTTAATCTAGGTTAACACCCTTCATGGATTTTTAAAAAGAAATACTTTTGAAACCGAGTTTAGGGCGTGAATTTGGAATTTTAAATATTTCAATCATTCTATATTTAAAAAGAAATACTTTGTAAGAGTACAAGACGTGCATTTTAAAATTCGAATATTTGAGTCAATTCTATATTTAAACAGTTACTTTTCAAACGTAGAAATGATTCAATTCAAACATTCGAATTTCAAAATGGAAATCCTCAAAAATTCAAAATGTATATTTTAGTACGATGTTAACAAATCCAAGAATTTGAGACATCAAAATATTTTAAAATAATACTCGAGTTTTACGACCAACGTAAAAGCTTTATAGCAAGTTAATTTTGAAAGATTATAGTTCGAAAGGTAGCTTAAACCCAAATTGATAGTTGTAAACATGTACCTATCTTTAAGTTTAATGAATGCATGGTTAAGAATTACTAGTTTTATTGTAGCATTAAAATTACCGCTAGCTTTTATTAGATATAGAAACTTAGTAATATTAAAATTTGATGTTTCGTACGTTTTGATAGCCATCCCAAGTAAATGCATAGAAATTATGCATAAACATAGTTATAACATACACGCAACACGAACAAGAAGATCAAGCCTTCATTTCTTCACTCAATGAACCAATGACAAGTAAAAGGCTCAAAATCCATCTTCCTGGAAGTATGGGAGAGGTTTGTACTCAACAGTGGATTCCTTCAGGATTATTTTGATGATAACAAAAACCACTTGTCACATACATAGTTATGTCAGACCCCACACTAGCATAACATAAGTAATGGTTGAACCAACACGTTTAAAGTGTGTCCTTAGGGGCGATCGGTTTGCAGGTAATAGAATGCGCCACGATTGTGGACCTACAAAATCTTAATACCTACAGAACTAACACTGCATACGCCGCTGCCTCTAGGGACGCAGGTTAAAAGCGTTGGTATGCTTCGCTTTAGTGTCGTGGGTATGATAATAGAAACTACAAGCACTGTACCACAACGCCCAGATCATGAAATAATATTTACCTACAGATCTGGTAAACATTTGTTTGGCCGCGGGAATCAAACAACGATATTTACGTATCTAATTGATTTGGTAAATATTTTTGGAGACACATTCTAATCTTCCCGTGACGCCATTTCGATTCACTTTCAAGTAAGGTCTAAACAAATCTTCGAATTGTCAAAAATAGTTTTATCTCGAGATTTAAATGTGCAGGGTGGCCACCCTAAGGTTAAGTAACCCCTAACCTAAGCACAGTAAGCTCAGCAATAACGAACTTTTCTTGTTTTTAAGATAAACCCTGCCAACTCCACTAACAAAAACTATTAGTTCCATGGTAATTTAAGGGCGTCAACGCTACTTGAATACCGAGCTGAGGGTTCTAGAACAATGTACTTGTTATGTTACAGTAGCGCAATGAGGCTTTTTTTTATCAAATTTCCGAGAGCAGTCTTTATTGCAGCTATTTTATTGCTTCATTATTTTCTACAGCATAACAAGGATAAGCTAATTTGTTGTGTGACTTAAAATATTATTCTAAGCAAAAAAAGTTATTTTATTATTTCAGGCGCAATTTATAAACCGCATACGGGATTGACCATGAAAATAATTAATAAAAAAAGTGCTCTAATTTTAATCGTCATCAAGAGAAGACTGAAGTAAGATCGGGAAGAATGACCTTTTGAAAAAGACACTGATTAGAGAAATAGAGGCATCAATCTTTTGAGCACCACCGCCTATTCGATAAACACGTGAATCGTCTTCTCACACCGCACCATGAAATTACCAAACAGCTCATCGTATATTGCTTTAAATACAATGTATTTGCCAAGAATAGCACCTACACGGTTTAGAATGTGATGTCTCTAGTTTAGAATAAAATCCTGTTTTAGAATTGTGACAGGCTTCAAATAAAACTTTTATTTTGGAGGTGTATCACTGGATTATCTACTACGGTACGTCTCTACGATCTCACTGCGACCGGCTTCAGAAGTCGATCAAAGAGGGATTTGACGGAAGCTAGGGTTGAGCACAAATTGAAATTTTGTTTTTGTTTACTCTGAAACAGGAGGATTTACTTTTAAAGGTTTGCCATGAGAGTTGAGGAAATTATAGTATCTTTGATGCCTTTTTGGCCGTGGTTAAGTCTCATACTGTGGAAGTCGCTACATCGGGCTTATGTGTTGATAAGCTAGCTATATTCAAGTTTGTTTTACAAATTTTTTGTGACTTTTTTTATAGCACTTCTGGATTTAACTTATTCTGTTACTCCATACGTGACAGATGACAGATAAGGTAGTAAATCTTGGGCTTAAGTCGCTCAATCAATTCAAATATAAAAATAAAACAGCAGTAACATTTGTCAGCAATAACTTGCAGTATATCTTCGAAGATACCGTTCTTTATGGCCGATATCGGATCCGCGGTTTACGTTCGCGACGCAAGCTAACTTACGCTATGCTTTTACGAGCAATCTTCGATTTTTCAAGGCGACTCTTCTGTCATTTTGACGGCCGTCTTTTTCCTTGAAAATAGACTGTCGTTGGCAGCAATCTTACCTGAAGTTGTTAGACTGACAATGACAATGAAGCCAACAGTGTAGCAGGATATTCTAGAAGTCACCTATTCACGCTTGCCTTAAAGATCTTTCAAGAGTCTAAGTAATTCTTTTTGCTGGTTTCACGCGCCGGCGGGAATAACAAATTTGCATCTCAATATTTGACATCCTTCAAGCTATTGTTATGTTCATTCCACGCTAAAACAAGCTTCAGCGTGCACGGACAACTAAGCTTGAGGATCTTGTCAAGACCCCTGGCCTGTCAGCAGATCATGGATGTGAGAAACCTTTCAAGAACTGAAATGTAGAACCACGTCAATTGACATCTGGGTGTATTTTTTACGGCTGTTATATAGCGGCTGCCAGTTTCTGGGATTCCTAAGCTTCACAATATGCTAGATATGATCGTTATACCACGTATTAGCTTTAACAACCGATGTCCTGATTTCCGGTGCCACAGTTTTATGTGCACCTTTATGTTTCCTGTAAATACCTACGGCTTTTAATGACACGACTGCCAAAATAAAGTCATCAAGGGAAATGGAAGGTGAATCCGTGACTACAACAAACTGCCCTGATTAAGAGATTTTAAAACTGTAAATGGTTTACAACCGGAGGTTCAATTCACGTAGTTTTTTTGGAGTTGAAACGAGAAGGAAACTAGAATTTGATTGTCAAAATTGGTCTGAAATGTCGGTTTCAAAGAATACCATTTGGAGATTGACAGGGTTGAAATTTGAATTTTATGATAATTTGTTGTTTTTGAATTTATTTTTTATTTTATTTTATTATAAGTTGATATTGAAGTAAGACGTAGATAATGATATCAACGGTTTTTGGATTCAAGTTTAATTTAATACTGGAATTCACTATTTAATACGCGTTCCAATTATTTGAAGCTTTTTGAATAATTACTTAACTTCCTTACACATAAACGTATAAAACGTGAGTTTAAAAAGCCTTGTTGATAAATTAAATTGCTTCATTCTATTTTCCTTTGGCCCAAGGCCAAGGAGAAATCCTTAATGACAGCAACTAAGCGTTTCCCTGATCTTTTTTACTCCATAAATAATTCTTCTTTTCGCTCAAAATAATCGTCGTCTTGACGGAGACTTGAATGGTGTCGCAGATTAAATAATACTATTAGGTTTTAGAATTATACTCTAAAAAGAAATGGGAGATGGAGAGACGCCGGTGGCGTAGTGGTTAACGCGTTTCGAATATAAAGACACTCAATAAGAATCATTAGTTTTATATTACCTAATTAAATAAAGAAGTCACAATGGTTTTTTTAGCGTACATTTTAGTATCCCTAAGAGTATTTGCCGTGTGGTATTAGGCTCCCGGTGGTGCAGTGGGTTACCGCATTCCCGTATCAAGGGAGTCGTAGGTTCAAATTCCACTCGGGCATAAGAGATATTTTAAAATCATTTTATGTATCTTAAATAGTACATAGACCTGGCAGCCTGCACAAACCATTCAGATTTAAATTAAAATAGTTGAAACAGGGTGGTTCAAGCATTTTTTTCATAGGGTACTAGCGGCCGCTCGCAGCTTCGCCCGCGTAACAGTTTTTCCCGTTCCCGTTATTTTTTCAGGATAAAAAGTAGCCTATACATTAATCCAGGTTACAATCTATATCTATTCCAAACTTCATCCAAATCGGTCCACTGGTTAGAGCGTGAAAGAGTAACAAACATCCATCTATCCATACTTACAAACTTTCGCGTTTATAAATTAGTAAGATATTAGTAAGATACAAATCCTTTTCAATCAATGGCTACTTAATCCTGCTTTACACACATGTGCGAACAGGCGGCGTAAGAATAAACAATTAAAACAATTATCAGCATCCTGACAGTCCAACTCCCAATCCATTCAGAACAATGCCGGTTCAATCGTCTCGTGTGGCTATAAATTACTTTCTATTTTAGTGCGACATCACTTATTCATTGCCAGACCTAATCTTATTTATACATCTTTATAGCTATGTTTTCCACTATCTATACCAGCATGAGAAACTTTATTCTGACTTGGTAACTGATTGACTTACAGACAACGCACAGTCTTGATGCCCTGGTCATAGAGACTTGAAATTTTTAGGGGTATTTGACTTACTACTAAGTAGTCTACTGAGACTACTAAGAAAGGAATTTGTAAAGATTTGAATAACTTCACGCGACTTCGCGTTTTCACTAGTCTTACTAATATTATAAACGTGAAAGTTTTTAAGTATGGAAGGATGGATGGATGGATGGATGGATGGATGTTGGTTACTCTTTCACGCTCTAACCAGTGGACCGATTTGGATGAAATTTGGAATAAACATAGATTGTAACCTGGATTAACATATAGGCTACTTTTTATCCTGAAAAAATAACGATCGATGTGGTGCGGCGGGCGAATGTCCGCCTGCGACGCAGAGGTTGCGGGTTCGATTCCCGCCTTGGGATAAATGTTTGTACGATCTGCAAATATTTATTCTGGGTGTTCTGGGTATTTTCTATGTATAATAAAAAATATCTATGTATGTAATATAATATTGTATTAAGTATATCAGTCATCTAGTACCCATAACACAAGCTCTGCTTAGCTTGGGGCTAGCATTATTATTATTATTATTAACGGGAACGGGAAAAAACTGCCACGCGGGCGAAGCTGCGAGCGGCTGCTAGTGATACATAAATTGGTATAGGTAGATGTCACTCCATATAGGATGACATCATATCATTTCCATGCTCCAGTTTCACATTTTTCAGGAATTCCGGGAACGCACAGCGGACCAATTATCGTGACATTCAGGCCACCTTTGTTTAGGCATGTACACTTCAATCCTATATCGGATAACGCAATCTGTCAATGTTCCGTGGAACTTACCTTTTTGACTGCTTTTTAGGGACGTGCCCTACGATGCATTCCTCAGCGTCCATCAACCTGAGGCATGTGTTAAGCCTCATGTGCCTTATATTTCAAAAAATATATTTCAATATGGCTTTTGTTATTACACAGAATTTCTTTTACTTTGACTTTAGTGAAGAACTAACTTTGCGTTCTAAACAGTAACTGTAATAAAATGTTATACTCGCCTACCTACCTAATGTTTTTGTATTTTTTCGCGTAAGTGTTATTCCGTTAGTTGGCATTCGAAACGAGAAGCAGGACCGGATCAGTCACCCGCCTCACTCGTTACGTTTCCATTAATAAAAACTCCAAAAAGGTTACCCAACCGTGCCTGCGTCTAAAGAGACCTTTAACCCGCTGTGGGCGTGTCTTTGTAACACTTCTGAGCTATTTTAATAGATTAATACGAGTAACAGATGGATTCATCACTATCGTATCTCCAGCACTCACGTGCTATTCCTGTCACTGTCTAACATCTCAAGAAAAGCTGTGCTAGAGAGTGACACAATCTGATGAACATCATAATCTCGCATTAGAAAGTATCGCATGCAGGCAAACAATATCGAATCTAAAATCTAGTGTAGTAAAGCTTATATGACAATGAATGTGGATTAAAAGTGACGCAGTCTTAGTAACACTGAGCTATTTCAAGTGTCAAATTAATGATCAAAACGGTGAAGCGCCTGCGACCTCGTCTGTTCCGTTTGCCGGTGCGGTTCGTTAATTGGTTAATGTTTCAAGAGCTCGTGTTACTTGTTCTTTCTTAGTCTCCTTAGTCTCTTTCGAGGTTATCCTTAATCATTAAAAACAAGTTCCTTGCTTAAGGGGATTTCTTAATTTCCTCTTTCTGGAGCGTCTAAGTGTTTTTCTCGAAACTTTTTTTGGACGGATTGGAATTCTTGTATAATAATTTTATGAGATATGGTGAACATGTTACATTGCTACTATCAAGCTCAGAAAGCCCTCTGTTACGCAAAACCATATTTTTTACGGCTACGGACCATGGGAAAAAACGAGAGACTTACCGCCCAAACAGGACTTCTTTTTTAATTTTTATACAACTTGCTGATGAAACAAACAGATAGTCCGCTTGATGTTAAGTGGTCACCATCGCCTATATGAAAGTATTGCATCGTAGGTTGCCCAAAAATAAGCAAAATATACCGAGAGGACCAATTAGGTCAGTGCCATGAAATAGGGGAAGTCCCGGTTATTGACATGGCCGTTTATAGTTTAGTCATCGAGTGCCCCTTTCAAACTGGACCGTTTTGTTGTTGGAAGTCTGGGATGTCAAACATATGCGGCTAGTTGAAATTGTATTTCAACTGCACGCTGAAAACAACGTTTACAAATTGTTTGGATCTTACGGTAGAAATCGGGGATATGGATCCTATTCGGATGGCAACACTGCCATAGAGAACATGTAGACAAGAAAGTCAGATGTATACAGTTAAGTTTCTCAATAAGAGGACCGGCTCAGGAAATGATGGCTGAGCAGTGTGCAAGGAACGATATTATTTTCTCGTCACAAGTTCCGTAAAACTTCAAGACGATTAGACGAAGGCATTTATTGATTTAACCATTGTTACAGATGCAGATGAAGTCCTGATTCCTAAACTAGGGGTACCTGTATGTCAGTAGGTCTACTCTTAGAAACGATAAACCAAGTTTCGTATTTTCGTTTCGTCGTTTTGTGGACGACCAATGTGGCGCGGCGGGCGAATGGCCGCCTGTGACGCAGGAGGTTGCGGGTTCGATTCCCGCCTTGGGATAAATGTTTGTACGATCTGCAAATATTTATTCCGGGTGTTCTGGGTATTTTCTATGTATAATAAAAAATATCTATGTATGTAATGTATTGTATTATGTATATCAGTCATCTAGTACCCATAACACAAGCTCTGCTTAGCTTGGGGCTAGATGATGCGGTGTGGATTGTCCAGCATTATTATTATTATTATACACTGCGGGGCATCACGGTAGCCGTTAAAAGTCAAGTTGATGTTAGTAGGACTCGTCCGGAAAAGTTCTACCACGATTCCTATTTTGCCACCAAGCAATGATGCTCGCATTTCTGTACTCCGGTTTGAAGGGTGTGGATGCCGGTTAAATTACAGGCACATGAGGCTTAAACCTGTATGGGTTGGTGGACGCAGAGTAGTGATTCGTAGGAACATATCTAACGTGCGTGATCTACAATGCCATGCATAGGTGATGGTTACCATTTAACATCATCATAAAATACATATGGAAACTTGATAATTATGGAATAGTTTCTGAAGACAGACAATATCAGCATGTAATAAGTTTGAGTATGTACTTTAGTCGATGAAATAGTAGAATATAGTAGTTCAGATACGCTTAAGCTTGTAACATAAGCGCATTTGCAAATTTGCAAAAAATATTTACACTTTATACTATCTAACCGGTACAGCGTCTTGAACTTTAACATGTTGCGAGATCTCTATACTACACAAAGTGTACTCACTAGCTTTTGCACACTGATTTAATTGTACTCCAGCTGACAAAGCCACAGGTTTGCGTGTATTCTTTCATTACTTGAGAATACGTTTATACTACTAATAGAACAAGCAGATGGTCCACCTGATGTTAATTGGTTACCATCCTCTATAACAATTGAGGGTTTACAATTGAGGGGATTCAATTTTTTAGTTGAGGGTTTACGGGTATTTACGATACACTATTTTGTGTTCATCAACCTGGGACATACAGATGTTATAAAACCTGTATGCCTGTAATTTCACTAACTTACGTTACACTTAATTTTTCGAATATTAATATTGATGCACGCCTGAATCAGAACCCACGAACTTAGGATCAGAAGTCGTGTACTTCATCATCATCATCAGCCTGTAGAAGTCCACTGCTGGACATAGGCCTCCCCCATTTCCAGGAAGAATGATTCCAAGCCCTTTTCAAGCCCTTTTCCATCCATCGACTTACCGCGGTATAAAATATGTAATGCCTAGTTTATTTGTTTTTATAGTGCTTACCTGCACTTAAGGAAATCACAAAGATTTTTATATTATCCCAAAAATTATTTTCCTCGAGTGGGATTTGAACCCACGACCTTCCCCTTGATCGCATCCCCGTATCAAGGGGAAGGTCGTGGGTTCAAATCCCACTCGAGGAAAATAATTTTTGGGATAATATAAAAATCTTTATGTAATGCCTATTTCATGGGTTTACAAATAAACAGTCAGTGTGTGCCTTCCAGCTATTTTAATCTGTGGCTAACATATTCTCTTTCTATTATCTGTGAGTGTATTAGTGAATCTTAATGATTAATGATTCTTGCATCATTAGAGTCTTTTTCATTTAAATCTTTTGTGCGGTACTTAAATTATCTATTCAAAAATATTGTTTTGTAATCTTTGGATGTGCAACTTTCGTAGTTTCCATTACCCACAGTACATTACACAATTTGTACAGGATTGCTGACCTGCAGGCTAAGAATATGTGCAACGTGAGATATGTCGCGCTTGACACAAGATACTTTTTCTATTGATGGACATTTCAGAAATTATAGATAGACCCACAGATACGCTAAACATTAGCATTAAGTCTTAATTTGACAGAACGAAATAGATTTTCGGCACTGCCATGTTAGCACAGGAAGATATAAATAAATAAATAATGCTGGACCATCCACACAGCATCATCTAGCCCCAAGCTAAGCAGAGCTTGTGTTATGGGTACTAAATGTCTGATATACTTAATACAATACTATATTACATACATAGATATTTTTTATTATACATAGAAATACCCAGAACACCCGGAATAAGTATTTGCAGATCGTACAAACATTTATCCCAAGGCGGGAATCGAACCCGCAACCCCTGCGTCGCAGGCGGACAATCGCCCGCCGCGCCACATCGGTCGACAAAAGATATATCTCTCTATTTTGCAGGAGATAACGAGTAGACAAAATTTTGTCGCGTTGCACATCTTAGCCGGGCTGGTTCGGCTATGCTACATTAATAAATAGATGGCTGATTGTGGTATTCAAAATCCGCTTTTGTGACTAAGTAATGACTAAGAAGCTTAGACATATGGACGAGAGACAGATCATAGCTACAAAAAGTGAAAAAATTAAGTAACTAAAAATACAATGAGCATTCACATCAGTAAGTATAGCTATCTCTTTCAGACAACCTTAGGATCTTGTTGAACCTGACTATTAACGATAAGCTAAAAATTCTCAAAGTTGACTACTAGTTGACACAAAGCTAAATTAGAATTTCGAATACTTGCAATTCTTTACAGTAATTTCTCAGAAACCCACTTGCAGACTATTGTATTCAAACAAAAGGTTATCAGGGCAGAGATAGCCTGTATTACAAAGGCATAGAGTTCAAACTGATTGATGATATCTGGCACGCACGGGTGTTAGCGGAGCGCCTGTTTGTCATGTATACCTTATGGAATCACGGGTTTTGCTGGCTTTTCTTGGTCACTTCGCCAATAGCAATGGCCGGTTTACCTACCTGTGACGTCAGACATGTTTTTTTTTAGTTTATGAAAAATGTTTGACCGCAATCTCACCCCTATGTTATATGATGATGCGGTCGACGGAGTAGCACGCTTACCTAGAAGATACCTATTCACTCTTTTCTTGAAAACATTCAAACTATACGTGACTGGAAAAACAGACGGCAACGAGTTCCATTCATTTGCTGTGATCATAATAAAAGTTGAGGCAAAGCGCTTAGTGCGGGGGAAGAGATGTCAATCATAAATGGGTGTTTCGTCTCCGTACGTCTGGTGATCTGATGATAGAACGGGGATGGGGGAAGCAGGTAGTGGAGCTCCAAGGCACGTGAGTTTGATTTTCGCGGTTTTTCTTAGAAAGGAAATCTCCAGGCTTAAGTCATGTCTATGTCGGCAAATAGCATGTCCCGTCCACAACGCAAAATAGTCTGTTCTAGACTCTAGTACAAGATGTATTCAGTGCATAATAATGTACAGTATGTTAATGAATCTATCAGGGTTACAATCTAATACTCACTCTACTATCAGGTATCGCATAGAATCAGATCAGTTCGATGCACGTCCGACCCAATTCCTTGTCGTCTGAGGTTACGTCACGTTTTCATTAAATTTAGTTTGCCTCTACGTAGGTATGTCAATGTTATTCGTAGCTCTGCGACAGGCGACAGGTTGGCGATGTTTCCAACGCCCAAATTAAAATGATTAACACAAAACTGACTGATAATATTCATAAATTTATTCCTCTAAATTTATTCATACCCGAAGGTGGAAACCCTCCCCCCCACCCCTCTCTCATTACACTGGATATTCATAAACAAGATGGGATGGAGAACTGGCACCTAGATTCAGACTATTCCAAATTAGGTTTATGATTTGAATGAATAAATGCCTTTTTTACTTTGACTTTGAGTAACCCTCCAATTACTCTCGGCAGGTGATTGGATATTTTATGAAGCATCATCAATATTTTTTAATCTACCAAGCATTTATTATATTGCCAATCGCCATCCAAGTTCGAACGTAATATATTCCTAACGCAATGTATTCCACTTTCAATTATACACTTTACAGAGATAATCTTGTATGAGGCTTTGTGCGCCCGCGCCGATGCTGGCGTTCGCGGATTGGATATAAGATTTACGGCTTACCCGTTAAAAGCGGCGTAAATTATGCCCTTTTAGCCCTATCTCTTTCTAGGCAACAGAGAAGAAACTGTGCGGTTTAAGAATTGCTTTATAGCTTTGTAAAAATGATAAAATTGATATCCTACTAATATTATGAACGCGAAAGTTTGTAAGTATGGAAGGATGGATGTTTGTTACTCTTTCACGCTCTAACTAGTGGACCGATTTGGATAAAATTTGGAATAAATATAGATTGTAACCTGGATTAACATATAGGCTACTTTTTATCCCGAAAAAATAACGGGGACGGGAAAAAACTGCCACGCGGACGAAGCTGCGAGCGGCCGCTAGTAATGTATTATTTTTGTCCGATTAGGCAATGCCGAACCTCATAGACGGGAATTTAAATTGTAGAGTATTATAAATTATAACAAAGAGTACGCCGAAGATTTCTCAATGAGGTATCACCACAAAATCAAGGATTTTGAATACAACAAACTGGCAAATGACGGCATGGTGACGCATGTTTGTGATGCTTTGAATAACAATGCAATAGTAGGTAATTGTAAACTCTTGGCATATATTTTAGGGTAGAGTTCGTATTATTATTGAACGAGCGAGCGAATCGTCTCAGTTTAAAAATTATTATGTCCATCTGTCTGCCTGTTCGCGCCTACAGGTGGCATTTTTCAACCGATTTGACGAAAATTAGCACACAAGTTGATTTATTAAATTTTTTTAGTCCATCACGATTTTTGTGTAGGGGGGAAAAGTGGCGATTTTGTTGTTGCGTTATTTGTCAAAGGATTTTAATCAAATTTGAGAGGTACACTAAAGACTTCATTCTACACAAGATGTTGCGAAAAAATCTCCAAACGGGGGAGTGAAAGGGGAAAAGGAGGAAGATGAACTGTATCTGTCCATAACAGGACAGATTTCATTTTCGGGAAAGGTCTACTGTTCTCACACTAACCACTAGTTATTTTTATTCTGTAGTCATTCCATTTTAACATTATCAGCAAAGAGATACAAAAGACCCAAAAACCTACACCAGTGGCGTCAGGGAAGCGAGTCAGTAATTCCTAAAACAAAGAAGGTAAGTATGTCAAAGTTTAGAGACAAGTGAATGACCTAGTATATGGCGTCTAGATTAGACTGCCTACCTAGACAAAAAACCAGTGTATTAAAAAGATAAACTCGTAGAAGAGACTGTTATTTCTGCTATCTACAGCCGGTAAAACTTGAGGGTAATGTGGAACATTTCTAAGAATGCTACCGGTAAATGGACTCAGCAGGTTCCGTCCGATTTTATCTAAACAATTCTAAACTCACTATTTACTTGAAGAGATAAAAATGCTAACAATCGTGAGTTTCGCAAATGGTAACGGGTGTCGTAAGGTGACGCTGAGTCAGCTGTGACTAGCACCGCCATATTGGATTTTTATTTTTTGAAGTTGCCAGGGGTACTATCATAAAATTCGACCGACAAACTGACTTTATACATCGATATTATTTACGCTAGCACAGAACTAGCCTCGATATATTTTATCGAGTACAACTTGTGGATAAATTCGGTAAAACTTATCGAATTTAACGTTTAATTAAGTTCCATGCTATCTCGATAAATTTCGATAAAACCCCGTTTTATCTACTGTTTACTTATGTCAAATTTTATCTATCGATACATCCATACTTGGGCACTAGTATAGACAAGCCTTCCGAGGTTCCGATAGCGTCCGATCGGATTCAATTTGTTTTTAGTAGGTATGTTGTTACTTCCTCGAGTATGCTGCATTGGTTTTTTAAATTGCACAAGTTCGTTCCGAAAACAGAGTTTTATTGTTTGATCTTCAAGTGATTTGTTAAATGTACCTACACATTTTTTAAGGCAACGTAATAAAAAAAATCTTAAAAGTCTACGAAAAAAACTTTCACTTATTTGCAGGTTCGTGAATAAATGTTCACATGAAAGGGGTAGGTAAGAAAGTAATTGTACTTAACAAAAGTATGTCGAAGGTTATTTTACCTAAATAACTTAAGCATTGAATGAAATGAACTATTCATAACAAACGGAGTCTGACCCAAGCCTCAACTCATTTATTTAAACATGGTGCCACTAAACCTGGTTAATTGGGTCAGATCACGACAGCCGTAAAATATTACATTTGTAATTCAGAATTACCTTTCATAAAACAGACCGCCCTTCAAACGTTTCAACTGTAATTTTAGTTAGAAAAACTAAGTTTTGGTATCTAATTTCAAGTTAACACGTTTGGTTTGAGGCACTTTGGGGATTATAAATCAAAATTGGGGGTTACCTGTTTACAAATAAAAGTGAAATTGCCAAAATTTACGCTCAGGAAAAATAACCGCGAGAATACGCCACAAACTTTTTTAATAACGCTACAGATTCAATCTCAATCGAAAAATACGTAACCAAAAAAAACCTCCGCAAAACAGTAAGAAAAATGTATAAACATGTCAGGGGACCAGGTTCAGGTACGCACGCCATTTTTTATTGGATTGAACACCTATGCCCGAAAGGGACGTTCGCTTCCCAGCCTTTTCAAACAGGCAACAACCACAAGCAAGATGCGAAAAGGACGCACAACCCCCGTCCCGTTCACCCGCTGCATTCATGACGACAAAGAATAAGTAGTAATAAAGACGTGACATTCGTGCAGATGGTTGATAAAAGTTAATACCTACTTGGCAGTTTGTTCGTTCAACGGCTATTAAAAGGCAAGGAACAGATACGTTGTTACACGCTCTTTAGTTCCCGGGACTCATGAAAACATTAAAGGAAACTGTTCTCTCCGAAGTCGTATATTATTGCGTCCATGTTGGTGGTATCGGCGAGCCTTTTTACTTTTGCTATTCGCTCGGAATTGGAGGGAAAAGAAAATGGCAAACAATTCAATGTCTCAATTCGACTGCCGACTCCTCCGCCGAGTCGATTGCGTTCGAAGTATCCATAAGGGTCCCAAATAAAAGAGTGCAATTATTTCAAACGCGCGCCTAATTTTTACCACCCCGGACTCCGGACGTTCGAAATTCGAATTCTGTTTGAGTGTTTTTAAATGACAAATACTTCGTGGTCCATCTGTTGGGGCTTTCTCGTCCTGGAGCCAATTAATGAAAGAGAGATCCGATACGCCGCTTTCGGTAAGGGACAAGTTTCGACCTCAATTTTTACCTGACGTTTATTACGAGCGTTGACAGTAGTATAACAAGGGATGGAGGATGTGATACACTTTTGAAATGTTCTAATGTGATTATGTTCTTTTATACGTATTCTATGCCTGTTTCAAGTGGTTTCTCATGAGAGCGAGCGGTAGGCTCATTGCGGAACGTGTGGAGAGAAGGAATAACAATCTAATGACACATGGATTTCCTTGATGACGGCAAACTTCTCAAATGAGTTCCAGAAATGTTCAGCCCAATTTTGGAGTCATGCTAAAATCGTAAAACCGACGGTGTCTCGACATTCTGTAATCTGGCGTAATTTAACGATCGTGTCGGTGTTATCGTTGCTCCTTCGACACGCAAATCCTGCCTAAAAGTCTGTACGTTGCAAGTTTTTGCGAGAAATCGTCGGTTTCTGGTAGATTCGGGTGCGGGGACCTCGTAAAGTGTTGTTACGTAAATCGATGGTTTGCTCAGCTGATTTAAGAGCTCTGGGTTGGAACATTCGCTCTGTAGTTTCAAATGTATTATTTTTTGACAAAGAGAATTGCCTTATCGGATACGATATGCGTCTGTAAGAGAACAAAGAGAGTGAGATGAGTCCAGAAGTATCATCAAACAACCATGTAAACTGACATGAATAAATTAGCCTAGTTCAGTAGTGGTATAATAGCTCTTTGTCTATCTTAATAAATAATACGCAGCACAAGTTGTTTGCAACAGACTAACATTTATTAGTTTTACACCGATGAACACATAGATGGCGCTAGTAACCACATTCTATTATATTTGTTACATACTAACACCTCCGCTTAACAAAATAATACAGAAATTATGAAACAGGTGAAATACCCAGCTTTTCCATGAAATAATAATGTTTAATAGACCCTAAACTCTTAGTTAAAATATCTGCTGGCATTTCAGCTGTTTCCAAATATGCTATTTTTACAAAATTGTTAGTTACTGCCTCTCTAACAAAGTGATATCTTATATCTATATGTTTTGATTTACGATGAAAGGTTGGATTTGAAATCAATTTTTGCGCACTCTGGCTATCATTAAACAAGATTATTGATTCTGAACTTCCCCTAATTTCATACAATAAATTTTTCAAATAAATTGCCTCTTTACTTGCTTCAGACATAGAAATGTATTCTGCTTCGGTTGAAGACAAAGCTACATTTCTCTGTTTCCTACATTCAAAAGAAATTACAGTATTTGACAATTTAAAACAAAACCCCGAAAAAGATTTTCTATCGTTTACATCAGAACCCCAGTCTGCATCTACAAATCCTTCAATACTAGAATTATCTTTACAAAACACAAGACCATAGTTTTTGGTTTTCTTTAAATATTTTAATACCCTTTTCGCATGCTTCCAGTGAGTTTCATCATATGAGTTATTAAACTGGCTAAGAAAACTAACACTGTAAGCTATGTCAGGCCTAGTTAAAACTGCCAGGTACATCAAACTTCCTATCAGTTGCCTAAACGGAAAGTCATTACAAACATTCTGAGATCTTTCTAATTTTAAATTAATCTCCATGGGAGTTTGTGCAGTTTTACAATGTGTCATATTAAAACGTCTTAGTAAATTTTCTACATATTGTTCTTGATCAATGGTTATTTTATTTTTGCTTATATTTACTCTTAAACCTAAACATTGTTGAAGCTGACCTAAGTTTTTTATTTTGAATTTACAGCTCAATTCATTCACTAATTGATCAGTTGCAGCTACACAATTAGAAAATACAAAGAAATCATCAACAAAAAGTGCTATAATTATCTTTACATTTCCTTCAAATTTTGTAAATAAACATGGTTCATACTTTGACTTATGATATCCCAAATTTATCAAATAATCATTAACCCTCTGATACCAAGCCCTGGAGGATTGTTTGAGTCCATATATGGCTCGTTTTAATTTTAACACTTTATTATCATCATCCTCATTTGATTCAAAAGTAATAGGTTTCTTCATATATACAGTTTCATTCAAAAAACCATTTAAAAAAGCAGTAGTGACATCTAAGTGACTTATATTTAAATTTAACTTAGCTGCCAGAGCAAATAGCAATCTTAAGGTAGAATAGCGGACCACAGGTGAAAAAGTTTCATGGTAATCTATACCAGCTTTTTGACTAAAGCCTTTTGCTACTAATCTTGCCCGGTAACGCACTTTATTAGAACTGTCAATTTTTTTTTTAAATACCCATTTACACTGCACCACTGTAGTATCTTGAGGATGATCAACAATTTCCCAAGCATCATTCTCATTAAATGAGTCCAACTCCTCCTTCATGCTAGCTCTCCAAAACTTACTTTCTGGTCCATGCAAGGCCTCCTTGAGAGTGATCTCTTTATCATTATCATTACACTCTGCCATACAAAAATTGTTATAGCCAAACCAATCAGGTTTTTTTCTCTCTCGCTTTGATGGAGTTTCAGGTATACTCTGATTCACTAGTGTATCATTTAGGTCTGAAGTAGTATCAAAGAAACTATCAGTATCTGTGGTACTATCTGAATTCTCAATATATGTACTGTTTTCATTCTCTACTTCTGGATCTGAGCTTTCCGTATCTGAACTATCTGGATCTTCAGTGCATTCTTTCTCCACTGAACGCTTGCATTCCAAGGATATGTTAACTATATTTTCAGCAGGCTTTTCCATAATGACTATGTCACGACTTGTACTTACAGAGTTTTTTTCTGGGTCATATACTCTGTAGCCCTTGACATTATCAGAATATCCAAGAAAAATTAGCCTATCAGCTTTCTTATCCCATTTTAGTCTTTTCTGTTTTGGCACATGCACCATAACTGTGCTTCTAAATATACGCAAATGACTTAAATTTGGCTTTGACCCTGTCCAGACTTCAAACGGAGCTTTATTATCCAATCCTGTAACGACAGATCTATTTCTTAAGTATACTGAAGTGTGAACCGCCTCTGCCCAGAATTTCTTCTCTAAGCCAGCATCAAAAATCAAACACTTGGCCTTTTCAACAACTGACCTGTTCATTCGTTCACATAAACCATTCTGCTGTGGTGTATAAGCATTAGTCTTTTGATGGACTATTCCTTGCTCATTCAGATACTTATCAAATTCTTGATTACAGAACTCTCCTCCATTATCTGTCCTTAGAATTTTTATCTTTCTGTCCTTCTGTTTTTCAACCATGGACTGAAACTGTTTGAAGTTTCTAAATACTTCATTCTTTGTTTTCAAAAAATAAACAAATGCCATTTTGCTGAAATCATCCACGAACAAAACATAGTACCTCGATCCTCCAATTGATGGAGTTTCCATGGGCCCGCATACATCTGCATGAATCACCTCCAGAAGGTTCTCTGTCTTAGAGGAACTCTGCTGGAATGGTAGCCTTGCTTGCTTCCCTTCACAGCAAATAGTACACGTTGACTTGTCTATGTTTGCTACATCTGTGTATGAAATACCTTCTACAGCACCGTTTTTCATTTTTGTTAGGCTAGTACTGTTGATGTGCCCCAAGCGTCTATGCCAAATCTCACTTGATGCTATTGCAGTTGCTGCTAGTAAATGCTCTGTTTTCGTGTATAATCTGTACACACCTTCTACTAATTCTGCTTTACCGACGAGCTCCTTCTGTCGATTGTATATGTGACAAACATTTTGCTTGAAGATAACATTGTTGCCATTCGCAATCAACTGACTCACTGAAAGCAAGTTTGTTGTCAAGTTAGGTATGCACAATACGTCCGAAACTGTGACATCATATTCAACACCATTCACAACTGTAACGATGTTAACGTCACCAGAACACAGCACTGGAACACTTGTCTGGTCTGCTATAATAATTTCCTTTGTTTCGTGTTGATGGGACGGATTTACTATGTATTCTCGTCTCGCCGTCATGTGTTTACTTGCCCCACTGTCAATATACCAGTTGTTCTGACTGAATTTTCCACTCAGAAAAATAGCACTGAATGCATTTGTTTGTTTTCTCTTGCTTGATTCTGAGTTGTTGGGACACTGGTTTTTATAGTGGCCAGTTTGTTTGCATTTGTAGCACTTTATAACCTTGTTTGGTTTTGACGTTGACGCTTCTTGCCTATGGCCGCTTTTTAGGTTGCCATTTTTTACATGCTGCGTTCCGTTCGCCACAAATGCAGTTTCCGAAACAGAAGTTGAACTAACCTCACTACCACACATATCCATCAACTTGGTTTTTATAACGTCAGCACTTATATCGATTCCCGAATGCTCGATCGCCATTATCATAGGCAGATACCTTTCGGGTAATCCTGCTAACATTAATGCACCAATCCACTCGTCTGTTAACTTGAAGCCTGTCCCTTGAAGTCTTTGTCCCGTTTCAACTATCTGGGTTACATACTGCGTCATAGACTCACAGTTTTCAAGGCGAATATTGATGAGCTTTCTTAGCAAACTGATTTTCCTCGCATATCCAGAATCATCAAACATAGTTTTCAATTTGTTCCATAAATCAAAAGTTGTTGTCGCTTGCTTGATGTGAACGTAAAGCGATGGATCAATTGTTAAAACGAGTTTCGCTTTTGCTTTTAGGTCTTCTGCTTTTTCCATTGAATTCGCCGATGCCGACAATTGATTTTCAATGGCGGTCGCCATACCTTCTAGCACCAACACATTTTGTGCTGCAAAACACCAATCTTCGTAGTTTTCACGACCCCGCAACTTTGGAACATTAGCTATGTAGTTCGTCGTCATTTTAGTTTAGACTTCACAGTAGTTAACAGTTTATTTACTGGAAAAAATTATAATAGGCTGGGCCATAACCTAATAAATAATACGCAGCACAAGTTGTTTGCAACAGACTAACATTTATTAGTTTTACACCGATGAACACATAGATGGCGCTAGTAACCACATTCTATTATATTTGTTACATACTAACATATCTTACCTTGCTTTTGTGCAGCAAGCAGCTTGTTGTGTTCCGGTTTAAAGTGTGAATGCAGATGAAATTACAGGTAGGTACATTAGGCTTAATACCAGTATGCATCAGCATGGTCGCAGAGCAGTTCATCGTAAGGCACGTTCCTAACGAACGCCAACTGCGGGGCAGTGGTTGGTTATAGGTGATGGTAACCACTTAACATCAGGTGGGCCATATGCTTGTTCCATCAGCAAATTGTATAAAAAAAAAGTCACATCATCGCGTTCTTCCAGCGTCCAAGGTTGCGATCTATTGTTTGTTAATTTTATTTTTAAAATACTTCAATAGAAAGCCACGTTATCGGTAAGTATGACACTTATATGTTACAATACTTATATATTACAATATACTTAGGCTATATATTAACCCAAAAAATTAAAAGTAAAATGTTTACAACTCAACGAAGTGGGTACGGATCAACTAGTATTTTTATAATTTGGTACCTACTATGGAATAATAACTAGCTGCAATTCGATTGAGACCATACCATTGTAAGGTCACTCAATACCCGGATAGCCGTGGTGATCCCAGATTAGAAGAGGACCCCTCCATAAACAATGTTGTCTTGAGAGGCGACTAAGGCTGCACCAGGAGATTATTATACTGACACTATGGTCACCAATTTGCCTACAAAGCGTGGTGACTATGGCAATCCTCCAATTCTGGGGTAGGCTATCCAGTCGACTAATTTCGGCTGATAACAAAAGGCACTCAAAGAATTTTAAAATAGAAGTCATTGTAGAAATCTTGAAGTGAAAGATTATCTTCATGGCTTAATAAACGGAAGCACTCTAATGACGTCACATTTTTATGGTACCGCTTTAAGTATTCTGGCTATGTCCTACAAATGACATCATGTTGGGGAAATTGAATAAGTATAAAATCTTTCGCAGCTCGAAAGTTACAAAGCTGTATGTAATTGTGTTCGTATAAATCCGGAAGCCGTTGCTGAAAGTTCGTATAGGTTCGTGTTACAAAATTATTGACTTCTAGCATAGAATAAGTCCTAATTCTATGGACTTCTAGTACAAATAAAATACGAAGACAGCCGAACACCAACCAAACAGCCATGAATGTTTGTTAGAACTGTTAGTCGTCGGTTTGACATTTTGCAGACGAGATATAAGAGCTCCCGGTTGGTACCCTGACTGTACTTGCATCAAAATCGTTTAGGACTTAACATGCAGATAGTTTTAATAAAATACAATATAGCCAAGAGTAGATAATGTAGTTGTTTATTTAATAAAATAGTTTATTTATAGTGACGTTCAATTATTGTGACAGAAAAATCAAAATGATTTGGTTACCATAGCAAATTTAATGGTTAGATAAAAACTAAGTATAAGTAGCAAGAATATAATTTTATCAAGAAAAACGACAGTAAAACCGTATTTGTAGTTTTTTTTATCTAATCCAAGTTTTTCCAGAAAAAAAAGCTAGATAGATTTGTTTGGAAAAACATCAAAGCGACTCGCGACTGGCGGGACTATAACATTAAGTATACGAAATTTATGTAGGTAGGTAAGTAAAGTACTTATTTCAAAACCCACCATTATGACTAAGAATCACCTGTTTTAGACTCTTGTCCTTAGTCGACCCCTAGACAGTAAGTTTAACGGTAAATCTTGTAAATTAGACCACTTATAGGACATTATCGCAGTTGCTAACCTATGTGAACTTAATTAAAGTCCAAGTCAAAGTCAAAGTCTAAAGGCATTTATTCAGTAATATCCGCAGGGATCATCTTGAAACGTCTTAAGGGCTTCACACACAGCAGCTATAATGTAAAGATGTACATTATAGCACGGTACATCTCATTACATCTTTCTATAGAAATCGTCAGGAGACCACACACGACAGCTATAATGTATATTTTTACATCTTCGAATCTTAAAATACAGAGCGATACGAAAATATACATTTATATTTCGATACATCTTAATACATCTCAATACATTTCCGTATGTCTCTCTTCGAAAAGGATGTTCAAAAAGTTCAAAATGCCAATGAAATGAAGGGAAAGATACATTACATTACCTGTTGTGTGTGTGATACATTAAGATAATTTAAAGCTATACATCCCGGGATGTAATGTACATTAATATACATTATAGCTGCTCTGTGTGAAGCGCTTTAAATCTAGGTGAATCTAAGCGCCAGTTCCTCGCGACCAAGCCTAGAAGAACCGGCAAGAAACTTACGGCTTGGTTCCTACCGTTTTTTTGTATGATCCTGTTACAAAATAATAATAATGTAAATAGTGAAGCACCAGTGTGGTGCCAATCTATCTGAATGCAAGACAGAAAACATGCTAAGGGAATCATACCAAGAACTTAATATACAACAGAAGTTCAAAAGGCAGCACACGCTACGCTTCAACTAATAGTAATGCTTACAATCTAATGAAATCAATTAGGAGAATAGTACAGACATTGCAAAACTATATCCTAGCTGTCGATGGGTAGAGCGATCGTAACATCTGGCCACGCAGATTTATCATTAATGTAGCTATCTAGGGTATAGTAAGCTTTCTTCATAAGATTTGTCTTAATGTAGGCTTTGAATTTCCGAATAGGAAGCTTAGTGGCATTTACTGAAAGTTTATTATAGAAGCGTACAGTGTTCCCCATAAATGACCCATTTTTACCTTTTGCAGTCGAAATTTCAGAATACATAATTTATTATTGTTTCTAGTGTTGATACTGTGCTCATCACTTTTTTTCTTAAAACATTTTTTATATTTTTATGAGTGTACAACAGATTTTCATAAATATACTGCGCTATAATTATGGGCTATAAGTGTGATATCGGCTTAACGAGCTATAAATATTCTAAAGGTCTCTACAACTATAACTGGCAATTACATACAAGGTAATGAACATTACAAAATGATCAACGACTTTGTCTCGCGCGCAAAGCGAAAAGTCATGTTCCAAATAAACACAATTTAAAAACGGAATAGAAAGTGGATGAAATATTCATCTGCGGGAAGAAACGCATAAATCAAATATCGAACGCACCCCACCAAACGCATCAATCGTAGCGTTTCGTTCTACGCACCTTCCGCATATCACAGAGTAGGTACTTTTTCCCTCGAGTCAATTAGCCCACAGACTGCTAAAGTGCCTGTACAGACTGCTACGACACATGTCAGCATCTGTTCGACAACTACCGATGTGACACGCACGTTTCCGGCCTTTGAGTTGAGAGTTTTTTTTACGCGGTAAATTAACGCCGGCGGGCATCCTCGAATACCGTCAAGCCGCACGCGACACGTGTGGGTCGAAAATGAACAATGTGCACTGGGAAACGGCGTATAAAAATTAAAATACGACATTTTGAGGCTTCCTAAAATGATAGTTGACGTTTTACCTAACATGTTTAATATATTCTGGGTAGGTCCCAACGACAATGCACAATTTGCACTCGAAAAAGGCGCATAAAAGTAATCGGTCAATCCGGCTGCAACTCTTTCTTTTTGTGGCCTGGGGTTTATGACCTATCACCCTGGCATCAATTTCAGGGAATACGATCTCTAGATCTTATGGCCTTCCTGGTAGGATACAGGAGGTTTTTCTCTAGACAAGAACCAAGACTGTGGGTGTGTGCTGCCTCTTCTTTCTTCATCTTTGTTTTCTCTCATGTGTTCACTATGAAAACATGAGGCAAATTACAAGTTGTCGCTGTTTTAGTGATGTTTAGAGTATGTTGTAGGTAAAGGTAACTCATAAAATGAACTGTACATTGTTGGTGCGCGTAAAATTTTTAGTTTTAACAAACAATTTCAGGCTTCAAAACTGACAGTTGACAGGTTGGTCCGATCAACGGCTTCGACACAAAGCTTTAGTCACGCTTATCAAGTTGTCAACAAACGATGCAGCGTTCATTCCCCAGTTTATTAGCCCTTCACTTCGAAATCTAGATACAAATAAGATAACAATATTATTCAAAATCCACAGATAACTTGCACGCGTCGGCCGGCCGCCATGAGACATCAATATTGACTTTACGCATTTTACGATTCAGTTTACGATTAAATCAACGGTTTCATCTTGTAAATGTAACCCTTAAATTGTCTATAAAATCATGCGATCGGATATGTATTCAAATTCGGATAATAAAACACGATTTGGATACCGACATTGTTTCGAAAGCGTGAATGTAAGAAAATAAAGATGTCAAATTACGAAAATGTATGTTCGGAATAAATTATTACGTGCAAGGAAATAGACAATTTTGCTGTCAAATTGACAAATTGTTTTTGTTCTTTCAACACGATTAAAATATTGCTTGGTTCATTTTCAGTCATCTTTGGAAAAACGTGTTTACCTATTTTAAGTTCTGGTGTGTAATTTCGGTGGTATTTATCCAACAGAGGTCTTAGTGTAAGTGAAATCAATGGGAATGCTAGTGGCATCAAGGTTTTCCTTGGGTTTTTAAGAAAAACGCCATCTTTTTCTTCAAAACCAACGACAGCCGACTTTACTTTTTTTTACTGACTCGACATGACTTGAAATAGTCCATATTCTTAGCTATTTATTATAATCCGCTTGACATTGGAAAAATTGTCTGAATGAAGGACAGGTGTCACAAAGAAAAAAAATCCTACCTACCTACCTCCTAACCTACGCTGGTTCGTACAGGTAGGTAGGTAGGTAGGTGTACCTAGGTAAGGTAGGCGTCTAACCTAACAACCTTTACCTACATGCACAATGAAATTACAGACACAATGAGGCTTAACACGTAGGTAGGTGGGTAGTAGGTAGGTAGGGTAGGTAGGTAGGTACTTACCTAACCTATAGGTATGCCTTAGGTTAATGGACAGAGAGCAGAGCATCGTAGGTGACCTGCGAAGGTAAGTAGGTAATGCTTTGTTCTATCTAGGTGATGGTAGGTAATCACTCCACACCAGATGGGTCATCTACTTGTTGGTAACCTACCAACCTACCTACCTACCTACCGTGAAGTCAAAATACCTACCTACCTACGTATCTATTTTGACTTCACGTTATTAGAATGTTTTATCAAGTCTAGGTAGGTACCTAGGTACTTCCAGGTTCAAAGGAATAGCTCTGCTACTAAATCTAATTCAAAATTGTTAATGAGTCATGTAGGTAGGTACCTACCTAGGTACTTATGTTAGTTCATAGGTAACTTCTTAACAAATACCTCTCTACTTACTATCTAACTGGTTTTGTCTGTCTGTACTCTCTAACAGTTAAAATGCTAAGATTGGATGGTAAATCCATTGTTTTGCAACTAGTTACGCCATCTACCGTCCGCTTTTATTTTATGCTGGTAAACTTTTAAGCTTTCAAGTGCATTGCACTAGAAGACTTAAGTAGGTACCTACCTACCTACCTACCTAAACGTTTTCTAGTTGGTAGGTACAATGTATTTTTCAACAAATTTTTATGTGAATTCTCCGATTTGCTAAGGTTATTTTAGAATAATTTGAAATGTCTTTGATAGATGATTATTCTATTTAATTAAGTGCCTACTAACAGGAAGGTAGGTACTGGCGTAGACTGATAACGAAGTAGGTAATAAAAAACTTACGTAGGTAGGTAGGTACCTACCTACCTAGATATCGTAAAGATCAGAAAAGTCAAAGAACTTAAGCAAAGTAAAGATTTCACAAACAAATCCAATAAAGCTTTCACGGGCAACTTTAAAGCTCTACCAGCGTAACTAATGTTTTATCAGCCCAAATCTCACGCTCACAATTCTAGCCCCAAGACAGAAACAGTTATCAAGTCAATTATAAAATGAAACGACAAAAGTTCAAGAACGATACTTATCAAATGATCGTAAGTGGCACCGGGGTCTATTGGTCCCGTTATAGTGGCCCACCTAATTAATAGTCGCCCACTCAGAATAGAACCAGTTCTCATAGTCCCATACCCTGGCTGTGTTTACAGGAGAATGCACGACGCGCCGCGCGCATTTACAATGCAAATCCAACGAACACCATCCACAATCTGGATTCAATAGTATCGACGCATCGCAACCGCAAGCCTTCTTCTCTCGTATACGGAACCAAATCGGGACTATATCGATTTAACTCACGAGGGTCGTAGAAAGAATTCCTTACAACAATGAGCCGGTGTAACAATAAATACCTTAATGATATCCCGAGATCGGAGCGAGAAGGCGTCCGGCGGCGGCAATACCAGTCCCACACTTTTCAAGAGAAATCCTTCACAAAAACACCACGGGCACACAACATCACTATGAAACGGCACAATCACTGGGGCACTATTGCGGTCGGTAATGTTGGAATCCACAGCACTGGTTTGGTGTTTTTTCGTAACAGAACGCGGCGCGGGCACTCCTAGAACAGGGCAACCGACGCACACGGCAGCCGGGCACGAACTGAACTGGTTTGCTGGGTGCGGGGAAAGGGGGCTGCGGGGAGGGTTGGACGGGTGCGTTTGTGTTCGGTTTTATGAAAATATTTCGTGAGTAATGCACGTGTTATGTCGGCGAGTGCGACGGCCTAGAACGGCCTCGGATCTCTGATTGAAGTACAGCCTGTCGTGGTAGATGAAGATAATGAAGAAAGCAGCCGAAGTGTCCCACAGGTCGCACTTCCGACTGGACATTGGGTCTTTGTCTTGTGTCCGCCTCCATAGGAGCTTACCCGAGCTTACGTTGCACTCTCTTCCATGCAATCTTTACAATGGATTGCTTCTTGTTTGATATAACGGCTATGTACCTACCTAGGTATTGTGTCGAGGATTTGATATTGCATCGATACAAATTGTATCATACAATGATACTATTGGCATTATGGCATCTGGTAGGTTGGTTTGGCGGGTAGGTATTTACGTCTTCAACAATGGCAATTTTTCGGTATCTAGACTAGCAGGTAGGTAGGTACATATCATGTAGGTAGGTCGTTTAAAGTTGGTATTCCCGTTCTCATCCCTGAGGGCATGAGTTGTAAAACAATTGATATAATACGATTATAATACTTATCTCAAAAAGGCTATTGTCGTCCTGACGCATTACCCCAAAGAGCATTAACCTTTATCCGGGGTTCCAAATTCAAAAAATATTAGTAGTTTATTCTTGGTTCAAGCATCAAAAAGGGTTTCTCTCAATCGTTTTAAAAAGCAATGGTGGTCTAGTGGAAGCAACAGCAGCTCACCGCTGGAGCAACAAGCTAAGCCCTGGAATGCGGGTTTGAATTCGATCATGTACTGTTGATTTTTCTATGCGAAAAATTAATGTTTGCAATACCTACTAAGTGCTCTCAAACAATGAAGGAAAACATCGTGAAGAAACTGCTGGACAAGCCTACTCCATCTAAAATCTCGCCTCAAGCACATTTGATCATGGAACAAGCTGACGACCCACCTGATGTTAAGTGGTAACCATAACCTATGACTAGGCATTGCCTCGCAGTTACTTATTTTAGTAACGTGTCCTTCGATGCAATACCCAACACACACAGTACAGATAATCTAAAATAGATTTTGCATGTAAAATAGATGTTGCCTGTTTATTATATAATAATATAATTTATTAAAAAACATGTTATTAAATAAATAATAACACTAATGATATCGATGATAAAAAATAAATTATTAGTAATTACGATGTAGAAATATGTAAATCGAATCGTTCTGATGTTGAAGAGACTAATTTAAAGAAAATTGAGTTATAATAAATGATATAAATTTGTAAAGAAAATGTCTATAAATAAGAGAAATACGACTCGTGTGAGTAATCAAAGTTTTTATAAGTTATGTTATAAATTAAGAACTCCTAAACATGCTTATAGATAAGTAGGTATTTTTAGGTATATGGTGGATAAGTAAATTATTAATAACTAGCGAAACGCGCGCCACTTCGTCTGTGTGAAGCTATTTTCATACAAACTTCAACCCCCGTTGTAAACGTTTAGAGGTTGAATTTCGGGAATTCCTTTCTTAGTACACGATAGCCAAGACAAATATACTCAAGTACATGAAGAAAATGTCAAGTACATGTATACGACCAGTGATTTCGGCTATGCTTTGTCTATATCCCAGTCGGTCAGTCCGGACAAAGAAGATTATAGATGTTATAGATGTTGATAAACAGCTGGACCAATTTGGATAAAACTTATATTATTCTTCGCATCTATAATTGAGCATGAGCAATTGCTTGAAATAAACGATTTTTTTTTTTTTATAAACGAGCAAAGTCGGGAATGAAAGCTAGAATTACGTTTTGGCAGTGGTTCAATAATGTCCGAAGGAACGAAGGGTCCGGGGTTTGCTTTGAGAGTCCTACCACGTCTTTCATGTTACAGGTCCCTTATTCCCAGCAGTGGGACTGAAGAGAGACAAATGGAAGACCAACAGGCGCCTCATATAGCCTTTAGGGGCATTATGTATTCGGGATGTCTTTATATCATTGTATAACATAGACAAAATAGGATATACATAATATAACAGGATTGTAGTACGTGGAAATCCGTGGTCTCTGCCTACCCCCATGGGAAACAGGCGTGAATTATGTGTATGTATGTAACATAATAATAATAATAATGCTGCAGCATTATTATTATTCAATCACACAGCATCATCTAGCCCCAAGCTAAGCAGAGCTTGTGTTATGGGTACAAGATGGCTCATATACAATGTATTACATGCATACATATTTTTTCTTAAACATTTACCAAACACCCGGAATAAATATTTGCAGATCAGAATAACATAGACAGTAGTAATACTGGGATGAAAAGGGTTCTAAAGCGAAAAAATTACGCGTGTGTGTAAGTCAGGGTGGGGGTGTGGGGGTGTGTTTGTTACAAATTATGTTTATTATAAAATACTACAGAGATCGTTCACATTCTAAAAAAAACGTTTTGCACAACAAAGCGCGGGCACAACCACGTTTATCATAATACCTAAATAGGTAGGCACGGATTGGAACTATTTGGAACCCGGATATTGAAGTAGGTAATAATAAAATATCACAATATAACGTGCGATGAACAAAATATTCCCATTCATAAAGTATTAAAATAATTTTACGAGAAACTCGATAAAACCTCGCACCTGTCAATGTAGTCCGCAATAAAAACATAAACGTATGAATTATTGAAATATAACATACACAGACTCAAAAGAAACTGATCAACATGGTTAGCCAAAAATATCAGCACATGGACTCTGTGTGCTACACAGTCTGGCGCCTACTTTCACCTATACAAGCTTCAAATGATCATCGCGGCTTTAGAGAATAAATAATAATAATAATGTGGTCATCTTTACGCAACGTCACCTAGCCTCACACTAAGCATAGTTTGTTTGTACTATGGGAATGAGATGACTGACAGAATACTTATATACTATTTTTTTTAATTAATAAGTATATATTTATAGTACAATACAAACAGATACCAAACATTTATGTTCATCACACAAAATGTCTGTCCACGATGGGGATCGAACCCACAACCTAGACTAAAGCATAGAAGGTGGGGCTACTAACTGAGTTCCGGTCAAAAAAAAAAACCTTTTTATTTTGATACTTTACTTACTCGTATATGCCGTGTGTCATATCATTTCAAATGCTTCTTCTCCTGCGTCGCAGGCAGACTTTCGCCCGCCGCGCCACATCGGACATCAAATAAAATGCTCAGCTACTTGTGATTCTGTTCGTACTGACACTCAGCCATTATGTAGGCTCTTCATACATTTCAATCATAAGCCAGCTTTGCTCGCGCCTACATTGTTTTACGCATAAATTACATATTTTACATATTCGATAGAGGTTTTATTTTCGGTTTCATTTAACCGCGAGAGTGGTGGAATATATGAACTAGTTTACAGAGTTGTATCTAGGAGTTTTTCAAGTGCACTTGGTTGCCTAATTGTAAGAAAAGATCGCTTGTAACAGAAACATATTAGTTGATTATATGTATAACATACTTTCGTTTTGTTTCTATAGTCATTGTTTTTGTTTCTGTTAGCTTTAATTTGACGACCGATGTGGCGCGGCGGGCGAATGTCCGTCTGCGATGCAGGAGGTTGCGGGATTGATTCCCGCCTTGAGATAAATGTTTGTACGATCTGCAGATATTTCCGGGAGCTCTGGGTATATTCTATGTATAATAAAAAATATCTATGTACATATATAATTAATGTATGTATTGCATTAAGTATATTAATCATCTAGTACCCATAACACAAGCTCTGCTTAGCTTGGGGCTAGATGATGCTGTGTGGATTATTCAGCATTATTATAATGAAATAATTCTATCTCTGCTTTTTAGTATTTTATTTCATCTTATCTTTTATTTTACTCATCCAAAGGTTTTGAAGTTCCGTGTATTTATCTGTGTACGTCAAATAAACTTATTACTTTCTGGTTCGTCCTAAATTAATAACATACAAATTTTATACATTTTAAGCCCACTTTGAGCAGAGTATTTAATTGGTAGATAAAAGATCTACTTGCAACTTGTATTTTATTATTTACATTAAACAGTTTGCAATATTTATAATTTTTATTTATAAATACAACTTACTGCAGTATGGCTATAGTATAGTTGTCTGTGTGTAAATATAGTACACAATGCTATTAGGTACCCATTACCTGACTACAGTTCTGGTAAACTTTATCCATGTTCGCGGGGTTGCATTTTATTCACGAATTCGTCCATTTGCTGAATTTGATCCGCAGAATCTGCTTTTAGTATTCTATTTTTGTAATTTAAAACTCGATATTCACATAAAAACGGATTTTTGGAATATGTATCTTTAAAATCCATGTCTCAGTTGGTACTTAGTGGCTCTGCCTTTATCGTATATTCTAAGTTCTATTCCCGACGCTTCTATCAGTTAGCTGGTTTCTGTTTTTGGTCCAGAGGGGTAACCATGAGCCTGATAGTTTGTTTGCCTAATTATCTGTACCGTGAGCTCAGTCCGAATAGGCTCAAACAGACCTGAACATTAGAAATAAGGGCATCTTCTTACAAATCCGGAATTCGTTACTTAGTGGAAAACAATGTTATCTGTCAAGCACGATAGCAACGCCAATTTTGAATTTGATGTAAGTGGTAAACAAAACCTATAACAAAGCATTACCTATTAGGTCACGCACGTAAGGTACGTGCCCTACAATACACTACTCTGCGTCCATCAACCTGAGGCATACTGGTGTTAAGCCTCATGTGCCTGTAATTTATTCACCGGCATCCATACCCTTCAAACCGGAACACAGCAATGCGAGCATCACCGCATGGCGGCAGAAATAGGTATTTCTCACTGTTTTCTTCACAATTTCAGCTCCATCCAATAAAACCGAACAGCTTATGATAATGCCAGGATTACCTGCTCTGAAATTTCATCATCTGTTCTGATGTGAATATTTTATTAGACCTTGCCGTATCGCTTATCCCTGAAATTCTTTGAAATGACCTACCTACCGAATCTTTCGATACGACCGAAACATGATCGAGCTCCTGAGAGGAAAAATGAAACAGAGAGCTTATTGATACTTAAAAAAAACATTTATTTACAAAGAAAATTACAGGTAATGCAAGTATTTATAATTGGTATGTACAAAACCTCCTGTGTGGTCGCTAACTATTGGTCTCATACACAAGCTCAAAGTCGCACAACGAGCTATGGAGAGAGCTATGCTGGGAGTTTCACTGCGAGATAGAATCAGAAATGAGGAAATCCGTAGAAGAACCAAGGTCACAGACATAGCTCTCAGAATCAGCAAGTTGAAGTGGCAGTGGGCAGGCCATATAGCTCGTAGAACCGATAACCGTTGGGGAATAAAGGTTCTCGAATGGCGACCACGAACCGGAAGACGAAGCGTAGGACGTCCTCCTACCCGATGGACTGACGACATTGTTAGGACCGCGGGAAGTCGATGGATGGAAAGGGCTCAGAATCGTTCTTCCTGGAAACGTGTGGGGGAGGCCTATGTCCAGCAGTGGACTTCTACAGGCTGATGATGATGATGATGATGTACAAAATACATAATGAAACAGTTGAGCTATCTATAGACCGTTGCAAACGATCTAAAGATAGCTCAACTGATCTTGGAATCAAGCACGGTAGATATCCTTACCCAAGAACCTACTCGAGATTCTTCGTGGTACCCACATACCCACATGTTTCAGTAGTCTGTATTCCATACGTGACAGGTTGTAAGCCCATCGCCGCTGTTAAAATACTAACGGGTTTCTTAACGATGTTTTTCTTTACAATATGAGTGAACTGGCATTGTATTTTCGAACAAAAAAATTCATTGGTACACCACCGCATTTGAACCCACAACCTTAGGATCATAAGGCGGAGTTACTCCCACTAGACTATAGTGAAACTAAAGGTTACAAAAGAATCAATTTGATTATGATTACATTTGCCTCAGTCGAGTATTTCCTATTTTCTGTACAACGAAATCATTCAAGGAGTTGAATTTTCCCTACGTACGGAAGAACTTTGCTGTTAGTTCTATCTTTCTTTTAGCAAAGGTTCATACCCCGGAACTTACGATAGTTCTTACGTGACACTAAACGCGATCTAACATATTTTACCTCCATAAAAAATCGGCTAAGCTCCGAAAACGCCGCCATCCGTGATTCGCTGACAAAATCTTTGTAGTCAAAGCCGGTATTTCTATAAAAACGCATTTTCAGAATTGCGTGGCCTTTGAAGTTAATCCTTGGATTCGGGTTTAGAGTTTCAGGAGATTCCTTCCTGAGTGTTTGTATGTAAATGTTTACCGTTAACAATTTGAGAATGCTTTGCGGCCATTTTAGAAAGACCTCGGGAGTTTGGTCTTTATGTTAGGTTAGTGTGGGGTGAGCGGGGTCAGGAGCGAGTGGTGCACAGTAGCGCCACGCGGATGGGCGTGTAATTACTCCCGTGGTTCGAGTGACGCCGTAGTGTCGCGACGACATCGAGTGGATTGTCAAAAACTCGAAACCAATTGGTTCGTTATTCGTTTTTTATCGAGCGAAATTGACTGCGTGGTCGACGGTACCTAACTGAATTTGTTGCGTAGGTAGTATATGGGATCCGATAAATCATGGCACGTCCGGGTTAGGGAATTAAACGCACGCAGACAACGAGGTATTCTGTACCTATACAATTCAAATAGGCCTATAGATTTGATTTCTAAAGGCTTCATTTTGGAATGAAACCGAATTGATTAGTTTTGTTTTATGAAAATCATATATTAAGATCAAAAAAACTTTGTCAGAATTATCTAAAGAATTCAAAATGTTGGTGAAGGAAAACAATGTATGGAATCCAGTTTATATTCTAGCAGCGGCGATGGGCTTACTACCTGTCACGTATGGAATACTAACTTTTGCAAAATGTGGGTATGTATCAAATGTACTATCTGGACATACCTCTGAGTACCCTTAAGACATCCTCGAAGAATCTCTAGTCGGTACTTGGTAAGTACTAAGAGATCGGAGGAGATATCTACCGTGCTTGTGGATTACAGTCGTGATGCTATTTCTTATTTTTATTTTTAAATTTCGATAGAATTAAACGCTTTTCTGAAAGATTCTTTTATGTTACCTATAGATATTATCTATTTGTATAATCATGTCACTTAGTGTGAAGTCTTTTGTGAAGTATAAAAGAGAGTGTAATAAACTGTGGTGTGAACTATCTTAGTAAAAGTGATTTATTATCACTATGTCCTTTAGACAACCCCTATAATTTAACAACGCTTTGCAATGCTAAGTCTATCACGGTGTGTAGGTCACTTAGGTCGCCAATAAGGTCAAGGGACCTTAGTCTAAGCTCTTATTTACTAATACTCCTTCATTAAGTTTTAATTTATTATAATACTTCTCTATTAATTTATTTATGACATCTTTTAACTGGAAGGACACATAGTTTTAAAACCTTTTTTTAAAATAATAAATAAAAGCCGTATATATCCTTACATTAAAAAATTAAATAAAAACCTTAAAAAAATTCTAAAATCTAGGTTGATTAAATAAATGAGAAAATAGCAGTTCTATTCACTATGCACGGATTTTGGAATAAATAAATACTAATTCTCTGAATTAACTATTATTATTTATTATTATTATTAATTCATTTATTTCAGATAATACAATCCATACAAATATACAAACATAAAACTTCCACAATAAAATCAAATTAAATCAAATTAAATCAAATCAAATCAAATCAAATTAAATCAAATTAAATCAAATTTAATCAAATTAAATCAAATTAAATCAAATTAAATCAAATTAAACTAAATTAAAATCTTAGCTTTAATAATGTTACGATTAAATTAAATAATACAATACTAAATAACGGACTGATTAGCTACAATTATAATATAAAAAAAAAAAAATTACTTTGCACACCGCAGTGCGTTGCAGGGCAACACATGAGTTTTGGTCCAGTGCCTGAGGATCGGGCCATCCACCCGCTCCGCTACTGTGGCCAGGAGGCTGTTGGGCTAACACATTATCATCTTTTATTAAAATTTTAATATAGGGTTTTGTTTTTTTATACAATATGTCAGTAGAACAAGCAGATGGCCCACCAGATCATCGCCTATCGCCTATGGCCCTAACGCCTATAAAAAAGTTTTGCCTTGTACGTCATGCTCGTTAGAAACGTGCCCTACGATGCACTGCTCTGCGTCCATCAACCCAAATTGATGTGCAGGCGGTCATGTGCCTGTAATCTTGGTAGTACATAGACTTTTTGGCGTTTAGAGCTTGTACTAAAACCTTGTTTGCAATCTATCGAAACTTTGTGATCCAAAACAGTGTGTTTTGGCTTTACAGTTGAAACAAATTGTAAAGGATTGGCTCCCGAACGGTGTGAAGTTATTTCTTTATCCATTGTTGTATTTTAGTAACGAATTTGTGAGAGAAATGTTTATGGGTCGTAAAGTCGAATAAGGTCACAAAAATAACAATGTATAAACCAATTTTCGAGTAAATGAAATAAATTACTTATTCGTTAGGGGTAAGTATTTACCTATTTGAGTACTACTTACGAGAAGGTTAAACGTAGGCGTTTGAGTACCTCAATGTTTGATTGTCACCACGCTGGAGCTTCATAATATTTTGTAAAAAAGTTCACATAAAAAAATTGTAACCAAGTAATGTAAACCAATGTACAAGCTGTAATCTATCGGGTGTAATAAGACTATTTCCGAAAACTGAAACTGCGTATTCAGACCATGATTCTGATTACAAAAAAAACGCGAGAAAAAAATCGACACTTTTGTCCGTTTTTTCGTTTTTCCAGCATCAATCTCGACAATACATTATAAAATAAACATAAATAATAATAATACCCTCTGCGTTTTTCTAATGGTCGCCGCCACCGCGCGGTCGTTGACCGCTATACGGAATACATGGCTTGGTTACAAAATTTCAACATAATAATATTTGTGGGCATTTTTATACTATGTCATCTAGCCCCAAACTAAGCATAGCTTGTACTATGGGAACCAGATGACTGATAGAATACTTATATACTTTTTTTGTAAATACATACTTTGACAGAAAACAAACACTTCGAACATACCATTTCAACTTCCTGACAATTAAAGTTCCTCAGTAATACCTACGTATGTTTTCTTCCGCACTGTGGTCACGGGACTTAAAAATGTGCTCTAGACAGGTAACAAACTTGTCCACGTTTTCGAATATCGGTAGGCTATTGTCTTAATGAATTATTGAAAAGCGAACATTTCGAAAGTTCGAAATACGGGGTATAGAAACCTTTCAAAAGTACAATTCAGACTTCAAATATAGAGTTTTTTCCTGTTTATTATAAATTTATTTGAATTTTGCAACTTCAATCATGTGAAGATACTTCATACAAATCCCGTAGAATCCGCTTCCGCTTGGTGATGGAATATGCTTTTGACCCACCTGATATTAAGTCGTTACCGTTATCAATCTCCCCTCTGACTAATCAAGAGTCTGCCCGCGACCACGACTATTGCTATATCGGTTATGTTGCAATAGTCGGGAAAATAAATAAAAAAGGTAATACGAGATAAATACCCTTGTAATTTATGTTTCAATACGTTATAAATAACTCACACTCGTCAGCAACGTACCCTACGGTCCTCAGCCCTGTATTTATCTTGAGGCAAACAGCTGATAAACCTCAAGTGCCTGTAATTTCACCGGCACCCACAATCTTTAAACCGAAATACAGCAAAGCTTTGCAGCAGAAATAGGTATGGTGGTAGTTACTCGTAGCCTCCTTAGCCCTTCACAAGTTACTACTTCTAAGCCTATTAAGCCTATTGGGCTATTTAATGTTTTAAAACAATTCAATTCCCATTTAGCGTACCCTCATTCTCATGACAAAATACACAAGGTGGGCACAATTCATGTCCTTGAAGATATCTGATCCACTACGCAAGTTTCGCAACGATACTGCAAGTACGGACTCTCGAGAATGCACGCTCCGTACAGCTGTCTCACTCCCCAGGTTAGTAACTTACTAACCTGCGAAGGTAAGCAGATTAGTAACTCGCTAAGTGCACTAGTAGTAGTGGAGCTTTTAGAGAAGGGCTCGTCCGGGGAAGTACTACCATCATGCCTTCTTCTGCTGCTAAGTAGTTTCGATCAATATTTTAGATCGATAGAAACGGGATATTTACCATGATTTTTGAGTTTGAGTGTTTCCCGATATTTCTTAGCTGCATCACGAGTTCGAACCGTCAAACGACTCAAACAATCAAACTCAAAAGTCATGGTAAATACCCCGTTTCTATCCAAAATATATGGCAGAGTTATTGGAGTTTTGTATAAGAAACTATTGGATCGCAAGGAACCTTGATTTAATTAGCGAGGCATGAGATTGGAGTGAGCTATCTCTTTCATTCCAATTGAATGTATTTAGATCAAAGTACAGTTAAATAAAACGTTTCTGGATTGGTAATAACTAACGAGCCATTAGAATGCGATTTATGTCAAATAAACCAACACGCGCCACGCAAATAGATCTTGTCGCTATTTGTGAGAGTGGGGGTGTTTTGAATCACTCCTTTGAATCATTCTGGTTCTCTAACAAGCGGCGACCGCGTGATGAGTCCATTCTACTTTCGCTCGAGATCCAGTATAAGTATCTCCACAAGCCAGAGTGATTTTTTTAGCATTGGTCAGAGATATTTCCAAATATTACATTTATCACATACCTATACGTTATGCCACACCCTATATACTACACCCATATATATTATATTATTGTTTAATAGTTTAGATTTTTTTTAACTTCATTCTCTAGATTTCAGGGACTGACCTCTCCTTCTCATCCTAGGTCATGGGGTTTGAATCCAATTGCGATCGACCTACAAACAAATTAACCTCGTTCAATACAAACTTCACGGAAAAATGCGTGATCAACATACAAACGTGAATGTAGGTATATTATCATAAATAAACAAATTAAAACGATATAATTTATGTCTTATCTCCATTACCCACAGCTTGAGCAGACACTTTTGAGCGGGAACCCGGGATCCATGTATCAGTAGATCGATGCAGCTGTCTAGCACACATTTAACGGCTAACGTTTCTCTAGAAAGCTTCTAAAGGATTAAAACAATTGATTAACAAGACCAGCTGGAAGAGACATTTTCCAGAACTCTCCAGGGCTTGCAAGTCCATCCATCCCTGTGTCCGGATTGTCTCTGTTTTGTGTCCTGTGAAAAATGATTGTGCTACTGTAAATACCATTTTCCTTTACGGTATTTTGTAATGTAATCTTAATTCTTAGTAAATACCTATATACTGTGCTATTTTATGAAAGGTATTTATCATCATCATTAGTTTATAGACAGCTGGACATAGGCCTAACCCATACGTTTCAAGAAAGAACAATTTTGAGCCACTCCATCCACAGACTTTCTGCGATCATAACAGTATCGTCAATCAAACGCTGGTTTGTGGTCGCCATTCGAGAACCTTTATTCCTCAGCGATTATCGGCCCTACGAGCTATATGGCCTGACCATTGCCACTTCAACTTGCTGATTCTGAGAGAGCTAATAATAATAAAAAAAGCAAAAACATCAAAATAAAAAATTAAATATTTAGTGGTATCTTTATATATAATTTAGTACACGCAGCAGTAGCTTTTCAAGACTTTTGTAAACTGAGTTTTACGAATCAAGCTGTCTTTATGATAACAATAAACAAACCTGTGTTTTGATAGCATTATTTAGCGTCTCACAAAAACTATGAACACGTAAAGTTAAATCAAGCTCCAAACTAAATTAAATAATAAAACCACGAGTAAATACTCTTACGAAATATTTCTACAATATTACAAGACTTTAGCTCGCATAGGACAGATGACACATCAATAAAACCGCATCAAAATTAGCATCGCAGTTTGCATGTCGCGTTCACCAGTTTATTGGCCGCCTGCTTATGTTATCTGATTGTGTTTGCAATAATTTCTGACAATTAAAACAGTTTGATATCTTTCAGAGATACTAACTATCTGATACTTAAGCTTGGTTTACACGACGCCAGTGTTTTAGTTGAGTGGAGTACACTAATGTAAGTTCGCATGAGCTAGCGGATTTATTATGACCTGGCCTCCGTAACGGCTTCAGGATTATTTAATTCGGAACCGACTGATTTGATGTAAGAAGTAGCCACTAACGGACACCCATGCAATTTTTAGTAATACTTTTGCTTGTAAAATGTATTGGTTTTAAAAATAAAGGATGTCTTTTTTTAGGAAAAATCATTTTTATCGTTTTTCGTCGAAAGTAAAAGTTAAAAATAAAACTAAATATGCAGTTATTGTTTTCTTATAAATCGAGGGCATGGCTTCTTTCACATCTTTCCTTTTATCCGCGTGGTTTCGAATTTGTTCCTCACCGCCCTTCTCAAGAAACCATCCTGTATACCTACATACATAGTCTGAACCTCTGTTTATTAATATTTTTTATATAGCAGAATCTAGTTTACTTCCGCTAAAGCAGAGCTAGATTACGAGGGCCATAAAACGGTAACCGCTTTGTTCAAACTTAGTCCACGTACTTACATTAAATAAACGTGTTATTACAGACTATGAGACTTGGTGCTTATGGTCTTTTTAAACATGTTAAGAAAACATATGACACTTTGTTTAAATAAATACCTGTAATATTGAATGATAAATGTTGTAATATTGTATGCTAAGGATGTATTTACAGAAAAATATGTATGTATTTACCAGTATATTATATGGTTTATATTGCACAAGTTTTGCAAGCGTTTTTTTCAACCTTCCAGATATAAGGCTAAACATGGCTACCAACTGATCTGTACCAAACGGCTGTCTGAATCAATATGGTATTATATCAAGAATGTATGTTGTTATATTTTAAACGGTTTTTTTGAAGTAATACTTCTAATGCGACTTCTACAAGGTTGGGTTAAACGTTTAACACTACAGTGGAGGGGGTGGGAAGAAAGCAGTGTTCTTTCTCTCTTTCTCTCATAGCCAGTTACGTTTCGTATTTTACTTCAGTCGTGTGGTTTAACTAAAGCACACTCGTTTTTTTCTTTGTCATCTCTTGCTTATTAGTTAATCGCCATTGTTTTTAGGGAACTCCAACTTTTTGTGTTAGCGCTGTTATCGCATATTTTGTAGGCGATACGATTTATTTTAAAAGTAAATAAAAAGAGGAAGATAAGTTTATACGCGCACTTCAAGTCAACTCGTATTTTTTTTAAATGAGACGAGAAACAAGATTTTGATTGTTAAAATTAGGCCTGTCTAAAATATAATTTTACGATATTGTGTTACAAGAATTGGGCCTAAGCTTTGATTATTTATGATACTTTTAATATTTATGATTTATCTGTTATAGAATGGAATAGAAAATGATTTATCCGACACTTTAACTCAGATATAGATACACCACAAATACACCAAACCGAAATAAATTAGGCTAGACAGATGGGCACAGTAGGTATAACAAATAAACGTAAAAAGAACAAATACTGAAGTTACTTATTATCTATGGTACTGATGATGATAATTATGACTAGTGTCAACGTGTCACACTAGACCACCCAGATCTCAAACTAAAGTGAACCAATCAATCTAATATCTGACCCTAAACGAACTAAGCACTCAAACTTACACTTTGGAGTACCTTATCAGGTTTCCCACGATTTGTCTAAGCACTGATAAATGGGAAAGGCGATAAAATTGAATAAGCTGATATAATAGAACACTACGATAACATTATTTAAAGATTCTTACACCAAAATATGCTGTTGAACGTGGTCTTTGAAGTTATGCAATTAAAAGTAACTATTCGGCATGAAGTGGACTTTTTGAACGTTCAAATAAGTGCTTATGTATAGATTTTGGACGCTTTGATTAATACTGTAAGCCCAAATTATTTACTTATGTCTTATGTACCGTAGAACCGAAACCGAAATGGGAGGTATGTTTACCAAGTAAGGGTACTGATCCGTGCGTCTACTCGTCCTATGATGGAAAGAGGATGGTGGTATGAGATAGTGACCGCAGTATTGGTGTAATCAAGGGATGGCCTTCCCCTCAGTTGCATTTTACGATATTTACGAGAAGAGGGGTTAGATTCTATGCCGTTACCACAAAATGATAACGGTCGTCATAAAACTGCTACCACTTTACAGCAAACTCAAGTTCAAGGTTGCGTACCTATTTTTGATTTACAAAGTGATTTTATTCGTGTAACAGCGTGATTACAGTAGTACAATTACACTAGTGATTACAGTAGTGTAATTATGAGGTACTCGAGGTGCTCGTCAAATTATAATGCTTCCTGTTTTGAAACCTCTAAGCATCACCCACCTGCCGGTCATTATTCTGGCACTTATGATGTTACTAGTGGACCCACTCCGGTTTCGTATGGATCAATAATAAATAAGCTAAAATCATTAGCTCGTAGAACTGACAACCGCTAAGGAATAAGGTTCTCGTTGAATGGAGACCACGAACCAACGTAAGATGCCGTCTCGACCCGAGGGATTGTCGACGTTGCTAGGATTGTGGGAAGTCGTTGGATGGAAATGGCTCAAAATCATCTATATATATAAAAGAAAGTCGTGTTAGTTACTTCACTTATAACTCAAGAACGGCTGAACCGATTTAGCTGAAAATTGGCAGGGAGGTAGTTTAGAGCCAGGAGAAGGACATAGGATACTTTTTATCCCGAAAAAATAACGGGAACGGGAAAAAACTGCCACGCGGGCGAAGCTGCGGGCGGCCGCTAGTTCTTCATAAAGGGGAGACATACGCCCAGCACTTACACACATGCATAGTTTTAATAATATAAATACCCAGAACACCTGGAATAAATATTTGCAGATCGTACAAACATTTATCCCAAGGCGGGAATCGAACCCACAACCTCCTGCATCACCACATCGGTTCTATATTTTCTCATAAAAATGTACTTAAACTATTTCAAGCGGCTTTTTACCGCAAAATACTGATCAATTATTTTAAGTGATAACTTTACCCGTCCGTGCTACCACGGCATAAATTACAATTACCTCAGACATAAAGCCTCTAAGCTACGTAACAATACCTAGGGTGCTTCCTGTGACCTATATTCCTAGATAAAGTGGTGCACAGACTGTAGAACTTAGAGGGAGATAGGGTATATGACAACCTTCTATTTAAAGTTTAGCGTTCGTTTAATAGTCGTTATTTGACGACCGATATGTTGCGCGGCGGGTGAATGTCCGCCTGTGACGCAGGAGGTTGTGGGTTCGATTCCCGCCTTGGGATAAATGTTTGTACGATCTGCAAATATTTATTCCGGGTGTTCTGGGTATTTTCTATGTATAATAAAAAATATCTATATATGTCATGTATTGTATTAAGTAAGTCATCTATGTAGTACTTATAACACAAGCTCTGTTAAGCTTAGGGCTAGATGATGCTGTACTGACTACTGAACTGGTTTTTATTTTTATGGGACTAATCTGAAAGTATTTTTTTTTAAATAAATAAGGTTTTTAAATAACAGGGTTCTTAGGCAATAAACATAAAATTATTATTGTATTTTACAAAGGTAAAATAATATGCATAAAGGCGAGTCTCTTTTTGTTTTAATCTTAGCGTGGAGTGTTTGTCGTGAGGTTAGGTTGCGTCAAGGAAATTGCAAAAAATACTGCCGTCTGTAGGAAACTGAGGTGCTTCTTCGTTAGTTAAGCTCGAGCTAGTGTCCAACTTTAGTGACGGGGTTTAAAGCTATCTGAAGGTGTCTGTCATGGCTTAACGACTGCTAGAGTTGGGACGGAGCAAAATGCTAGATAGAAAACACTTTATTGGACACAAGGATGCGTAATGAATCAAGTAACCATATTTTTTTTTGTAATTTTTTTGCTGGTAAATGCAAATGGTTTACCGTCCACCACTAGATGTAGATCACCGCCTAGTCAGAGAAGGGGTTTGCTTTAGTCACGACTCTTTTTTTTATGCTAGTTGTTGGAACAAGCATATGTCCTATAGAATATAGTCCTATAGAATATAGGTACAGTTTTTTTTATTCAGTAAAAAAACAGTAGCACAACGTAAACAGTTAACGTAAGTACTATTTATATTTACTATTTGTGAAACCAACACCGTTTACAGATATTCTTAAAAATATTAATTATACCTAGATTATGAGAGATGTGCTTTGCTACTGATAAACTCGGCGTAACCTCGAAATAGTTACACCGTGCTTTGTCTCTTTCGATCTAATTTGAAACTTCCTGTCAATGCAAAAGACAAAACACGGTGTAACTATTTCAACGTTACGCCGAGTTTATTAGTAGTAGGGGATGACTATACTAAAATCTCAAGAAACTTTTATTTGAAAATGCTAGGATATTCTGTATTTTGTCGCTTAGAAGTTAGCAAATTTTCATTTGAATCTCAACCTTATTACCAGTACGTGGACTGAGTTTTCACCATAGTCTGTTATGGGATATTGTACTTTAACTTCATAAGCTTAAGGTTGAGGTGTGTTGAATAAAGCCAAGCTAATGTTGTGGTCATTTGTTAAGAACCACCTTTGTTGTGGTGATGTCATTCGTGTTCTTCGATAAATAGAGTCGAGAAAAACAAGATTGGTCTTCTGATTTCATTTATTGTGTGAGCGCAATATTTATATATTTTTTAATATGTACGTACTTAATATTTTTTATTATATTGACCTCGTCTTCCTAATCCTGGGGTATTGGAATATTTAGTTCTAAATATAATTTACTTAAGAAAAAAATATGTGCGCAATGATATACCTATAATGAATTATATGGTACTGATGGTGGGCCGTATCCTTATCGTTTTTTAACCGATTTTTAACGTTTCAGAATGCTTTGTAGGTGTCGCGAATGCGAAGCAATTTTGAATATACATATCTAGCTGTGTAGGTTGTACGCACAGATATAGGTAATAGCACAGATTAGGTAATAGGTATCTATAGGACGACGGTGCGAGCGGGTGGCGCGCGCGGCGTGCCCGGCTCGGCATTGCCCGACGAGACGTCCAGAGGGATACTGGTGAGTGAGCTTGATTTATAACTGTGCATTAATTACCAGATTTTATTGCCTTTTATGTTCACTCGTTTGCCGATGCGGTCGGCCTGTTTGCGAACAGATAGCAGATAATATCAGATAAGAATCAGAACAGTTTAGCGAGGCTCGGGGTGGCTATAGGGGAGGTTGGAGGCCACACCGGGGGAACAGCCCCCAATACTCACACCGGGGGAACAGCCCCCAATACTTAGACCAGGGGCGCAGCCCTATAGAACTGAGGACAGTCTCAGTTCCTCGTGAGCTCCTTTCCTGCAATACCTAGATCAGGGGCGCAGCCCTCTTGAACTGAGAACAGTCTTAGTTCCTTAGCTCCGCTCCTGCAATACCTAGACCAGGGGCGCAGCCCTCTTGAACTGAGAGCAGTCTCAGTTCCCTAGCTCCGTTCCTGCAATACCTAGACCAGGGGCGCAGCCCTCATGAACTGAGAACAGTCTCAGTTCCCAAGCTCCGTTCCTGCAATACCTAGACCAGGGGGCGCAGCCCTACAAGTAACTGAGAACAGTCTCAGTTCATCAGCTCAGATTGTCAGGAACGGAGAACAGTATCAGATTGTTAGGAACGGAGAACAGTATCAGATTGTTAGGAGCGGAGGAACAGTATTAGTTTATCAGCAGAGAGAGTTCATCAGGAGCTGAGACCAGACTCAGGTTGATATAGATATTGGTATACAGAACATCAGTACCTACAGCACATCAACTTAGATATTCGTCGTACCTTTCATTAAAATAGGTACTTGGCGACATGGTGGAGATGCAGGGATAATCTCTTTGTCATTCTAGACAAAATTATTTTACTTGTTTTTATTTTTATTTTCATGAGTGAAAAATTGTGTTTAAATTTAAGCGAAGCAGATAGATAAACGTATAAAATAAGATCATTCTTGCCAAGTTAAAGAAATCAGAGTTCGTACATAAATAGAAAAATATGTAAAAGTTCCTTTGACTGCTTGCAGAGTTTAACTAGTTATAACGTTTATCGATTTTATGCTATTCACTAATGTAAAATGCCTAGATGCACTACATAGTAAATAGGTACCAAGCTTTGATTATTTAATAATCAAAGGTACCAAGTACTGGTATTGTTTGGGCCTTTGATATTCGGTGTTTACGAAAGAAGTAATCGGAGACGCGTCCGCCGTCCGAGTATTACAAGTAGGTGTAGACAAGGTAAGCATTCTTAGTTCAAGGGACGTAGTTTAGAGGCACTGTTTATATTACTTGGTTATAAACAGTTAACCCCCCCCGCCTAAACTCGTGGCAGCAGTTCAATACGTAGTTGGATGCCGCGTCTAGTTACTTACCTAATTACGTTATGTGAATATTATTTTTTACGGATGGCCTAGAATGGTACTAACAAATATTAATGGTACTTGTAAAATATTAAAAAATAATTTTACTTCTAAGCGTAGTAGGTACGCTAAGCTAAGGTACCTGCTCGTAAGTATTTACTTAAAAAATTTTTAGTTATGGTACCTGGGAAGGTTCATATCTACTTACAGTCTAACGTCAAATAGAGATTATGGTAGGTGTCTTAACTTATCTACCTACTAGACAAATCAGGTAGGTAAATGCAGTTGTACCTACCAACTAGAAAGGTACAAGTACTCTAAACCGGTAGAAGCCTGACATAATAGACATGCTTGTTTAGCAAAGGTTTATTTTGTTTTAAATTTTTTGAACGTACCTACGCTTACAAAGTGAACAGTGTTGCTCTTTATTTATTTATTTATTTATTTATTTATTTATTAGGCAACGCCAACAGAACAACATAATATACATTTTTAATGGTCTCATTTTTTGCTCTTGGGTCTTATAGGTATTAGGTACTGTATTACATAATGGAAGACGTCATCCGAACTCGTTTAAAGTTAGTATATGAATCCGTTCAGTCTTGTATTACTTCAGCTCAGTGTGAATTAGATAAATTATCAGATAGTGATACCAACTTAAAGGTATTAGAACTGGCTGGATCAAAGCTAAAAGGTGCGAATCAAAGGTTTGTCTCAGAGATCCATAGTTACTGCCAGTTGATTAAAGAACCAGATGTAGAAGAAATCAAACAATACACGCTGTCACAAATTCAGGCTGAAGATTTGGTATCAGAAATAAATGTTAGTATAAAGCGCAATGACCGGAAATGCTCATCAGCGGTTACGACTAACGGCGAAAACATGAGCGTTACTAGTAAGCTACCTAGAATGGAGTTATCCAAATTTGACGGCGACGTTCTCAAATGGTATCAGTTTTGGGACCAGTTTTCATCAAACGTTGACAGCCGAAATATAATGGAAGTCGATAAGTTGCTATACTTACAATCTGTTCTCGAAGGTGACGCAAAACAGGCTATCGAAGGGCTAGACACTACCAACACAAATTACAGTATTGCTGTCAAAACCTTAAAAGATAGGTATGGTAAACCTAGTGTGATTATTGACGCTCATTATGTGGCTCTATATAGAATTAAAGCGGTAACGTCAAATCAGGTTAAGGATTGCAGGCAAGTTCTCAATGAAATCGAGCGACATCTCAGAGTACTAAGTTCATTAGGTGAAGACGTAAACCATAACCACCTCAGAGTAATGATTATGGAAAAATTTCCGGAAGACCTAATTTATGAATTACGAATGAAGATGACAAGCGAAGACGAAAAAATAGATAGTATCAGAAAATATCTAGAGTATATCATATCGGCTAGAGAGACCTCGAACAGACTAAAGAAAAATAGTAATGACACGAAGAATACGGACACAATAATCATAGAGGGCAAACCCAATAGTGACAACTTTACCTTAGGTTCCATGCATGTTAAGTCTGAGGAGAAGAGGGACGATAAGCCGCGTAGATTCACAGCTTTTAAGAAAGATAAACCAAAATTCGACAGCAAACCGTTCAATAAATCACAACCGAATTCATACAAAAGACCACTTGAAAAGTCAGATAGGACCGAGGAACCACCCAAAAAGAAGAGTAAGTGTGTATTATGTAGGCAGGAACATTTTAGTGACGAATGTACTACCTACAAAACTATGCAGGATAGAAAGTCTCAATTAGGAACTCGTTGTTACAATTGCTTCCGTGAAGGGCATAAGGCCGACATTTGTCGCTTCAAACGAAAATGTTGGCATTGTAATGAATTTGGCACTCACAATCGAGCATTATGTCCCACAAATTGTCAGAGCCAGTAAAGTTAATCCAAACAGTTAGCTTTCATGTTGGATCAGAAGTAAATACCACATTGTTGCAAACTTGCATAGTTAATGTAAATATCCCAGAGTCTATAACGAAATCGCCCCACCAAATTCAAAAGAACTGATTTCCTTTATACCAGAGAAATTTCGAGCGGGAGATGATAAGCGTTTTAAGGTTCTAGGTTTAATGTGGGACATGCAAGATGACCATCTTCATTTGAAATTAAACTTCAATTGCAATGATTTAGAAGTAGGTCAATCAAAACGAGACGTTTTAAAGATCATAGCTTCAGTGTATGACCCATGTGGTTTCGCAGTACCTACCGGTGGTACTTCCAGCAAAATTATTCTTTCAAAAGTTATGGAGAGAAAAGGTTAAATGGGATGTGAAATTAAATGATAACTTGCTTAGTGAATGGCAAAATATATCAACAAAAGGACATACATATCAATAGATATTACGCACAAAGTCTAAACAGAGTCGAATTAAATAATCCAATTGAGTATGAACTGCATTGCTTCACAGATTCATCTATGGAGGCGTATGCAGCGGTCATATACTTAATTGCGTGGTTCTTTGCACAATAATATTGTCAGTTATGTTATTGGACAGTCTAGATTAGTGCCGTTAAAGAACCAAATTAACAACAGATTCCAAGATTAGAATTGCTGGTACCTAGTACTCATTGAATGTAGGCTAATAAACTTTAATAAACTTTTCTAATAGCCGTTTGTTTCGCGTAGAATAAATGAGATAAGGCAGAACAAAACCTTACAAATCAGGTATGTACCATCAAAACTGAACCCAGCAGACATAGCAACTAGGGCAGATAAAGTAGATTGTTATGACAGATGGGTCAAGGGACCTGATTTTCTAATAAAAAGTTCAGATAACTGGCCTTCGCATCCTAATAGCGCTAAAAAGATTCAGACTCAAAGTTCTTTGGCCCGGCAGGGTCTTACGAATATAATATCTACAGGCCTTAGAAATGAACCTGATTTAGAGACCGTGGTACATGCTTCATTAGATAATTCCCCTAACTCTGACATTGATGTGACAAAGACAATATTAGAGATTCAGACCGAGAATTTCCCCAAAGAGATTAAAGGTATCACATACTCTAGCTTTATTAAGACAGAAGTTTTGGGTGCCACGGAGAAGATCCATTGTTCAGAAAGTTATTAGAAAATGTCTTAGATGTGTGAAGTACGGTGGTGGCCCATTCAAACTTCCAGCAATGCCTGATTTACCACAAGAGAGGGTGAAGCTCAGTCTACCTTTCGCGTTTACGGTTAATGAGATTTCCCAAGAAAAACGTTGGGTATGTCTATTTACGTGTCTGACAATTAGAGCTATACATATGGAAGTGGTTAGAGACTTATCAGCAGAAGAATGTACACTAGCCATAAGACGATTCGTTGCAGTGAGAGGCCTCCCACAGCTGATTGTATCGGACAACGCAACACAATTCAAGCTTACAGCAAATGTGTTGACTTCAGACTATTGCATAGAGAAATTGCGTTGGAAGTTTATTCCAGAGTTGGCACCTTGGTTCGGAGGGTTTTACGAGCTCCTAATAGGTTTAGTCAAACACAGTATGAAAAGAACCCTAGACAAACATCTCATAAACCACAATCAGTTGTGTACGGCAATCAAGGAACTTGATGCCATCGTAAATACCAGACCTCTGACCATGGTAGGTGCGGAGCTAGAACATGTATTGACTCCTCAAGATTTTCTACGTGTAGGAGGTCCAGTGATAACGCATATCTCAGACCGCGACTTAGAATCAGCTACAATAACCAAATCTAGTCTAATTGACGGCTGGAAACGCGGGCAAATCATTTTAAGAGAATTTGCAAAGATGTTTACAAATCAGTATTTGACTAGTCTCCGTGAGAGAAATGACAAACATAGACAACCAAGAGTAGTAATTAATAGAGCACCAAATCTAGAAGAGACAGTTCAGATAAAATCAGACGGTAATAGAGCACACTGGAAGGTTGAAAAGATAACAGAGTTGATTAAAGGTTCGGATGGACAGATTAGAGTAGCCAGAGTAAAATTACCGTCAGGGGAAATATTTACTCGCTCAATAGGCCATCTCTTCCCACTCAAAGTTGAAGAACAGAATACAGTACCTTTACCAAATCAGAATGACCCTACGATTAGAGCTAGTCCCGATTCTGTTGAGCTATCATCAACACCAGACCAAATAGATCATTCGCCCAGTAACAACAGCCCAGTAAGTTCCTCGACGGGTATTGAAGTCGACGAACCCATGAGCAGTAATCAGCACGAAGTTTTAGCACAAACAGCACCAGATACTAGAGCGCGACCAATCAGGGTTTCAGCGGCTAAAGCTAGACAGAAGGTTAAAGAGTGGACCTCCCAGTTGATGATTACATTGTTTGAGCAAAATTTATAAATAGAACATGAATATAGAACTCAAATCAGATTTTTGTTTGTTTTATTCCTGGGGGGAGTGTCGCGAATGCGAAGCAATTTTGAATATACATATCTAGCTGTGTAGGTTGTACGCACAGATATAGGTAATAGCACAGATTAGGTAATAGGTATCTATAGGACGACGGTGCGAGCGGGTGGCGCGCGCGGCGTGCCCGGCTCGGCATTGCCCGACGAGACGTCCAGAGGGATACTGGTGAGTGAGCTTGATTTATAACTGTGCATTAATTACCAGATTTTATTGCCTTTTATGTTCACTCGTTTGCCGATGCGGTCGGCCTGTTTGCGAACAGATAGCAGATAATATCAGATAAGAATCAGAACAGTTTAGCGAGGCTCGGGGTGGCTATAGGGGAGGTTGGAGGCCACACCGGGGGAACAGCCCCCAATACTCACACCGGGGGAACAGCCCCCAATACTTAGACCAGGGGCGCAGCCCTATAGAACTGAGGACAGTCTCAGTTCCTCGTGAGCTCCTTTCCTGCAATACCTAGATCAGGGGCGCAGCCCTCTTGAACTGAGAACAGTCTTAGTTCCTTAGCTCCGCTCCTGCAATACCTAGACCAGGGGCGCAGCCCTCTTGAACTGAGAGCAGTCTCAGTTCCCTAGCTCCGTTCCTGCAATACCTAGACCAGGGGCGCAGCCCTCATGAACTGAGAACAGTCTCAGTTCCCAAGCTCCGTTCCTGCAATACCTAGACCAGGGGGCGCAGCCCTACAAGTAACTGAGAACAGTCTCAGTTCATCAGCTCAGATTGTCAGGAACGGAGAACAGTATCAGATTGTTAGGAACGGAGAACAGTATCAGATTGTTAGGAGCGGAGGAACAGTATTAGTTTATCAGCAGAGAGAGTTCATCAGGAGCTGAGACCAGACTCAGGTTGATATAGATATTGGTATACAGAACATCAGTACCTACAGCACATCAACTTAGATATTCGTCGTACCTTTCATTAAAATAGGTACTTGGCGACAGTAGGTGATGGTTGTCATTTAACATCAGGTATGCATGTGTGTATGTCAAGATTTTTATAATTTATGTATGTACGACGGATAGACCATAAAACGCGCGTTTGTTACACGTCTGTGACGCTTCGAAGATCTACATTATAAATTTTTTATTTTATATTCTGAGTTGAACGAAATGGTAAGTAAAAGGAAGGTAAACTAGGATAAAATACGTAAAACACAATCCAGTGGCTCTGAATCGATGTTTCTATTGTCGGTGCAGCGTATTGATCTCTTATGAAGCGGCAGTCGCTGTTTGACGGCCGTTATATTATTATTCAAATATTTTTTAGACATACATATTATTATATTTTATTATACGAGCATGCCAATAAATAAACAATTACATTCATTTAACACAACGCCATTTAGGAACAAACTAAGCAAAGCTTGTACTATGGGAACCAGATATCTGAAAAAACGAGTGTGCTTTAGACCACACGACCGAAGTAAAACTTCTTTAATATACGAAACGTAACTGGCTATGAGAGAAAGAGAGAAAGAACAGTGCTTTCATACCCCCTTCATGGTAGTGTTAAACGTTTAACGCAACCTTGTTGGAAGTCGCATTAGAAGTATTACTTCAAAAATAAATATTCGTGGATATTACAACTAAGCATAGCATATATACTTAGAACAATATACCACCCAAACACAGAACCAACATCTACTTATTCACAGAAATGTTTCTCGGTGGGAATCAAACCCACAGCAGACAAGGAGGTAGAGCTGCTACTAAATGAACTTTAAGGTCAGTCACTATAACACTCGTCCGTAATATGACGGCAGCCGCTGTTTTAGAAACAGTATTAGGTCTATAGATGATTTATAGATAGCGAGACATCGATGATTGCTCGGTCACGCTCCACGTGGGAGATTCATTTAGCCAATCACTTGTATATTATTTAGAAATACCTACTTAGGTCAGTTAGGGACTTTTTTTGACGACCGATGTGGCGCGGCGGGCGAATGTCCGCCTGCGACGCAGGAGGTTGCGGGTTCGGTTCCCGCCTTGGAATAAATGTTGTACGATCTGCAAATATTTATTCCGGGTGTTCTGGGTATTTTCTATGTATGTATAATAAAAAATATCTATGTATGTAATGTATTGTGTTAAGTATATCAGTCATCTAGTATCCATAACACAAGCTCTGCTTAGCTTGGGGCTAGATGATGCTGTGTGGATTGTCCAGCACTATTATTATTATTATTAGATACATAAGATCTACATAGTATGTATACGTCAGTAGTAGTAGAGCTCTGAAGGGCTGGTCCGGGGAAGTACTACTTTGTTTTACTGATCTGTATGAATGGGAAGATTGTCCGTGGCATTACCTACACGGCTCTAACGGAAGACCAGAGTTAGTTGACTGTAAACGTCAAATAACTTCATGCTGAGTTAGGGACCGCTTTGCGACTCTTGGCACCTTTTATTGTTATTTTAGATGTTTTGTGTTGCTTTTTTTTTTTTTTTTTTTTCGAACGGACTAAAATGCTGGTATAATCGCCTAGCGATTTCCGACTGCGTTACCGGGCTACTGGCGAGCGCAGAATAATGTTTTGTGTTGCGTCTAAGTGTCAGCAAATAAATATCTTTTCTTTCTTTTTCTTTCTTTCTTTTCTTACTACCATGTCTAGTTACTACCGCCGAGTCACTTACTGTGTTCTTGAACCTCAACACCTGTATGCTTCGTTCAACAATACCCATTATAATTTTAATATTAGTAGAGCCCTTAGAGAAGGGCTCATCCGGGGAAGTACTACCACCATGCCTATTTCTGCCGCCAAGCAGCTTGCTGTGTTCCGGTTTGAAGGGTGTGGGTGCCGATGAAATTACTGGCACATGAGGCTTAGCACCTGTATGCCTCAGGTTCATGGACGCAAAGCAGTGCATTGTAGGTTCTTAACGATCGTACAAGGCAATGCTTTTTTATAGGCGATGGTAACCACTTAACATCAGGTGGGCCTTGTTCCATCAGCAATCACATTAAAAAAAAACCCAGGTTGATAGACGCAGAGCAGTGTATCTTAGGGTGCGTTCCTAGCGAAATATAGTCACGAGACAATGCATTGGTATAAAAACATGCTTAAAAAAAAAATTACTAATACAATACAAGACATAAATGACTAAATAATTACCCACCTACTTAATTGCGGTTTCCGCTATGGTGTACAAAGAGCCAGAAACTGTATATACAGCTGTATGTTTTTATCATACACTGCAAAACTCAATTTTTAAAAAACTATTCTTGTGTATTATGATGGTAACTACTTGACATAAGGTAGGACATCTGCTTGTTTCATTAGTAAATTGTATAAAAAATAATAATAATGCTGGACAATCCACACAACATCATCTAGCCGCAAGCTAAGCAGACCTTGTATTATGGGTACTAGATGACTGATATACTTAATACAATACATTACATACATAGATACTTTTTATCAAACATAGAAAATACCCAGAACTCTCGGAATAAATATTTGCAGACCGTACAAACATTTATCCCAAGGCGGGAATCGAATCCGCAACCTCCTGCGTCGCAGGGGGCTATTTACCCGCCGCATTACATCGGTCGTCAAAAAAGTCTGTTTACTTTACAATTATTAGTCTACTGTTCTCAAACCAAGCTAAAGCGTCTTTTATACGATTTATATTATACAGTAAGTGCTATAATATGTACTTACCTTGCAGTAAGTTCCTTTTCGTTCTCACGTCTAGCTATTAAGACCAAAATGCCTTTTTGAGAAATAGTACACAAACTAAATGAACGACTACAAATAAATATCTATTTATTACGATCCACAGACCATTAATACATGGACACAACAGTTACGTGGGCGGCACGTGGGCAAGTCCTAATGATATTGAAATGATAACTCCGTTGTCTTGTGAAGCAGAGTAACTCTTATGCTTATACTATAAAGATTAATTTTGCTTGAATCTGGTTCTGTCTGTCAAATATAAAAACGGACGTGATATAGCGGTGCACGTGATTTAACTGTGTTATCGGACGTGTTTGTCGTCACGTGATGATACGTCATCAGTGACGAGTCCACTGCTAAACATAAGCCTTCTCATGCTTGGGAGTTTGCCAGAGCCACCACGCTTGGCAGATTGGTGATCGCAGTGTGGTTAGTACTCAGGACTTCAGGAGATGCTGCAGCCTATCCCCAGACGCGTTCCTTTATGGTACGAATTCAGCTCTGGTACGAAATGCTAATATCTAAAGGTTGACAATAATATAATCTTAATTTAAATGTTAAAAGATGTAGTTTCATGCAAAATATGTGAGCAATTAGAATAAAAGTATTGTGACATCCTAATTTGAATGAAAATGATTCTAAGTTTTTTTTTTTTTTTTTTTTTAACTTTAATAGACCATCCTTTGGCTTCAATCTCACCTGATGGTAAGTGACGATGAAGCCGACGATGAAGCAGAACGGTCTAGAAGACACCTATTCACTCTTGCCTTAAAGAGATCCAGATTATAGTGGTCAGGAAAAACAGAAGCCGGCAATGAGTTCCACTCCTTAGCGGTTCGCATAATGAAGGTGGAACCGAAACGCTTGGTGCGAATGGGTGGTATGCTAACCAAGTAAGGGTGGTACTGAGCCGTGCGCCTACTCGTCCTAAAGTGGAAGGGAGATGGAGGAATGAGATCGTGTAGTTCCTGGGCACATTCTCCGAAATGTAGCCTATAGAAGATCGATAGGCAAGCAACTTTACGACGGTGTTCTAGACTTTGGATCTTAGTCTTCGCCATGTGTTGCTCACCTATAAGCCTAAAAGCTCTGCGTTCAATCGAAGTTCTATAAATCTCAATAAAACGCTGTCTGTTTATTCAATACCAATGATCATTGGTATTAAATAAAAAGTCGGGCTATCGACAGCCCGACTTGACAGAACGTGACTGACTTGACTAAAAACTATTTATTAAAAACAATTGTCTGTCGAATGACGGACAGATGCCATAGAGAAGAAAAGAAGAAATGGCTCGTAACTGCTAGTTTGGCAACTGAGTTATAGATAAAGGTTTCCGAATAGCGACCACGAACCTAAAGACGAAGCATGGGATGCCCTCCTATCCGATGGACTGCCTACATTCTACGATCGCGGGATGCCGGTGGATGGCTAGGGCTCAAAATCGTTCTTCCTAAAAAATTCCGACCGAATCGACGACCGATGTGGCGCGGCGGGCGAACGTCCGCCTGCGACGCAGAGGTTGCGGGTTCGATTCCCGCCTTGGGATAAATGTTTGTACGATCTGCAAATATTTATTCCGGGTGTTCTGGGTATTTTCTATGTATAATAAAAAATATCTATGTATGTAATATAATATTAAGTATATCAGTCATCTAGTACCCATAACACAAGCTCTGCTTAGCTTGGGGCTAGATGATGCTGTGTGGGTCGTCCGGCATTATTTATTTATTATTATTATTTATTATGGGGAGGCCTAGGTCCAGCAGTGGCATTCTACAGGATGTTGATTATGATCATTGATTGGTCTATGCTAGGAGCTTCACGAAGCGTAAAATCTCCCCTACTTTATACGTATATATGATACTGTCATAACAAACCACAAGATTTGTTTTTGTTGATATTCCAGTAAATAATACCCGTATGTCTGAACTAATCAGCTTGTAACATGGATTAACTTGTACGACTTCGATATCACTTGGATAATAGGATAGAATGGAACCAACTTACATATGTCTGGATGTAGTTATTCATTAAAACAGCAGTGAGGAATCGAGCTGATCAATAACGGGATTGCCAAATTAAAATCAAAGTTCAAAACGTTTGGTAAATATATTATACTAGAGGCCACTAGCAGCTTCGCCCGCGTGGCAGTTTTTTCCCGTTCCCGTTATTTTTTCGGGTTAAAAAGTAGCCTATGTCCTATTCCAGATTACAATCTGTATTTATTCCAAATTTATCCAAATCGGTCCACTGGTTAGAGCGTGAAAGAGGAACAAACATCCATCCATCCATTCATCCATCCAAACATTTGCATTTATAATATTAGTAGGACTAATGGTTCTGTGAGAACAGTAGACGTCGCGAGCCCTTAATGATCATAGAGTTAACTTTCCCCCTATTCTCCCCCTAATCAAAAACCGCGAAAAAAATTAAGTAAATTAAGGAACTTGGGTTCCAATTTTCGTGAAAATCGTTCGAACAATACGACGTAGGTGAGAACAGATAGACAGACAGATATAAGCATTTTTTGGCTAATATCGAAACAGAGATGCTTCGCTCACTTGGTCAATAAATATCTGGTTAGAATGTGAATGTTTATTATAATGAGAATGTAGGGGGTTCGTTCTTGGCAATTCATTGATAGGGAGATCGAAGCGTTCGAACATCTCTGTGGATCATGGGTGATTTTGCTTTGTACTTTTTTCAATTTATTTTACGTATGTATGTTCGAGTATAACTCTCGTACAGTGTTGATGCAATCTGCATACAATTAGGTAGGTATCTACTCACCAACAGATGATACTTAAATTTATTTGCCTACTAGGCTTTAAAAATAAAGGCACTACAAAACAAAATCTCTTCCACATCTTCATAAAACTGACCGTAATAATAAACCATGTAGCCCATTGAAAGTTATGATATAAAATCTGGATAATAAGCGGAAAATATGCAGAGTGCGTTCTCAGAGTAAGCTGTGACCACGTGTGCTCACGTGCCTGGGAAGCAAAGGTTGTGGTCCAGTAAGAGACAGTGTGGGTGGCACTGTATCATGGAAATTATAAATTAAAATAATGTAAGGCCTTACTTAGGCTATCCAAAACTAACCGAAATTAAAAGCGCTAAAATTCTAGCTGTCCTTATAGTTTTAGTTTTTTTAAGAAAGAGAAGGCCGTATTTTTAAGTCTGTTAAATTGGGTATGTTTAGGAAAATGAAACAATAGAATTGATAGTATTTAATTTTTTGTAAAGGCTTGAAACTATCAGGGTATATTGATCTTGGTGTGTAGAGGTGTACTAAAAAAGGAATTTCCAAAATTCATCCTTTAAACAGGTACAGCGAGGGTTGAAGTTTGTATGGAAAGATCTTTCCGCGGATAGATTTCGCTAGTATGAATACAAAAGTATTTTTGTTCCTAGTTTAAGAATTACAGTAATAATTTTGAAAGTATAGTATAGCGTACACGGGATATAAACCCTATTGTAATAATAAAGCCAGCACGTCACGTGCACGCGGCTCCATCTCATTACTTTAACAATTTCTGTGAGCTTTAAATAGCATCGTAATGCTCTGTGTGTAACATGCTTAATATCTGAAGTTTTCCGCGATTTTCCACCTTATCTCTGCAAGACAAGAATGAATATTGCATGAGGCGTATAGGGGTCAAGTTTAAAGATTTATATAATTCGAACTTAGCTAGTTAAGTCAATGGTTTATGTAATAAGTTATTTACGTGCAAGAGAGATTAGATATGCAAGATTAATTTGTATTATCGTGTTTAGTCGTTTTTAGGGCATAATAAATCAAAATTTTATGTCAAACCAAACGTAGAAAGTACGTTTTTGTAAAATTGTGTTGCGATTATAAAATACAATTATTAAAAATGATTTAAAAGCTAAGCTATTAATAAATCACGTAATAAAAACACTAAAAATAAATTTACTTACTCGTATGGTTCTTTTTCTTGGTTAATATACATTTTATGTACAAACAAAGTAAAAATAAAACGTCAACAAATACAGGCCTCACTTATGAGCTAGTGCAGTGTTGGTATACCCTGCCCTAGCTCTGGTTTACGTATCAGTTATAACAAATAAGTAAGTTCAGTAATAGTATGATTGAAATAGAAGGACCTAGGTACACATAATCTTTAGTACCTAGTTAGCAGCGCGCAGAGAAGTGCACCGTAGGGCACATTCCTAAAAAACGTGACCTGCAAGGTGATTCTTGGTTATAGGTTATAGAACCATCTTCACCCTATGTGAAGCAGCTTTATGCTGAGTAGGGCCCTTTTTGCTGGTTGGCATCCACAACGCTCACAGTTTTAAATTGGTTGGGTAGGAGGGTAGGTACCTATTTAATTAGGTAACTTAATTGTATTTGTTCTTTTTTCGTTTATTTATTTATACCTTCTGTGTCCATCTGTCTATCCTAATTTCTTTTTGCTTGGTGTATTTTTTTTTAATAACAATTTTCTGATGGAACTAGCATATGGCCCACCTGATTTTAAGTGGTTACTATAGCCTATAACAAAGCATTGCCTTATAGGTCACGTTAGTTAGGAACGTGCCCTATAATACACTGCTCTGCGTCCATCAACCAGGCATACAGGTGTTAAGCCCCATGTGCCTGTAATTACACCGGCACCCACACCCTTTAAACCGGAAAACAGCAAGTTGCTTGGTGGCAGAAATAGGCATGGTGGTAGTACTTCCCTGGACGAGCCCTTTACTAAGAGCTCTACTACTACTATTTGTGGTATAAATGTATCTGTGTTACTGTGTCATGTAAATAATTTCTATTCTTTCTATTCTATTCTTCTATTCCGATTGCTCTATCAGCAAGAGCTAAAAAAAACGTTTAAATTGTTGTCAACGACAGGTACCTCAATAACATCAAAACCGGCACTCTCCCCTGTGTTAAGTGTGGTTAACTATTTACGATGTGTACATTAGTTTACGATCCACAGTTATTGGACAGAATTAACGAGATTAAACTAGTTAACTTACGATAGAGGGCGCGGACTGTTTAAGGGTAGCAAGACGCTGTCTCGTGTCTGTGGTAGTCTCAGCATAGAGGACCCTTCATCACCTTCCGTGGAAGAGTAAGTACAGGTTTGACCTGAATGACTGACAGACAACGTACAGCCTCACCACGGGTTGTGGAGACATGAAATTTTTTTGGAATATCTAAATATATATAGCTCAAAGGCGACTGACTGACTGACATAGTGATCTATCAACGCACAGCCCAAACCACTGGACGGATCGGGCTGAAATTTAGCATGCAGGTAGATGTTATGACGTAGGTATCCGCTGAGAAAGGATTTTGATTAATTCTACCCCCAAGGGGATAAAATAGAGGATGAAAGTTTGTATGAAACTTTGTCAATTTTAAGCCGATCGGGCTGAGACTTTGCATGCATAAATTAGTTATATTATATATCGTCTTGGTGCGTAGAAGTGTACTTAAGAATTCCCAATAACAATCCCTAAACGAATCTAGTGGGGGTTGGAGTTTGTATGAAAATAAGGCAAAAGAGTAGAAGCGATATAAAAAACACTTAGAGGTAAGTTAGAATGCTTTTCTTGTTGTTCAGTCTTTCAAAGAATGGTCAAATTTTCCCGACTTCGCCAACCCCGTATGAAAAAGAAAATTCTCTTTATTAAAAATGATTGAAATTAATGTTATATTAGGTGACACCCCTAAATGATTAGCCAGGCGTACGCGTTTCGCACTTGCGTTAATTTAGGAGCGTTATTAAATTTCGTCTCATTAAATTTTTGTCATATTTATTAATTTATGGCGAGAAAGTGATGTTGGAAGTTTATAGCTTTATTATTTTAGAATGAACGTTCAGAGTACTATGCTTCGCCTTTGACTTGGCTTATAAAAAACAAAATCATCATTAATAGGCACCATCATTATATCGTCATTATCTTGCCCATTGTATGTTTTATCTTGCTGATTCGTCTCAGAAACCTTAGTTCGTTCACGGGTTTTTAAAGTTCCGTACCCAAAGGGTAAAAACAGGACCATATTACTAAGACTCCGCTGTCTGTCTGTCTGTCTGTCCGTTTCTGTCCGTCTGTCTGTCACCAAGCTCAGTAAGAATAAACTATTACGTACCTACGTAATACAAAATACATGATAATATTATAATACCTAAACAAAAAAAAGACAGGAAAACAAAGGATAGAAAAATAAATTAAACCATAGTTGTACAAAACTGAAATAAAAGAATTGGCTAGTGTCTTATACATTTGACATATTTTCCACCATTGCACAAAAACCTCCCTAAGATTTCCCCGTAAACCCCTAGACGGTCAATAACCTCCTCAGGTTACAAAGGGTAGGTTCAGATCAGGTTACTTATTGTTTGTGTCATTAGTCTTATTACGGTAATATTGATATTGGTTTTCTGATTAATTGATGGGGATCTATTTCAGGTAATTATTGATGAAAATCTCTTATTGGGGTCAGCTTATTGGTCTGAAAGATCGGTCAACTTATCAGTAGGGATGGTTACGCCTAAGCTACATTTGCGCTAATTTAGGTCGCGCTCGTTAGGAGCGTGCCCTACGATGCACTACTCAGCGTCCATCAACCTGAGACATACAGGTATTAAGCCTCATGTGCCAGTAATTTCACTGGCACCCACTCCCTTCAAACCGCAACACAGCAAACTGTTTGGTGACAGAAATAGGCATGGTGGTAGTACTTCAACGAACGAGCTCTTCACAAACTACTACTAACTTACTGACTACAAACGTGAGGCTGATTCTATTTTATTACACTAAAATAATGAAGTAGAGTATCCTAAAAAATAGTTTCCAGAAACGTTTTTAGAAGTGCGTTTGTGTATTTTGTAAGTTTCTTTCTGATATCCTTTACACTTGCTACAACTACCTACGTAATAAATAATCTTAGGGGTAACATAACACCCCATATCTAAGGGCGTTAATAAAATCAATATCGAATTGCAAGTATCATTTCAGATATATTCAAAGAAATGAAAACCTACACCTCATTCTTATTGGCTATGATATCTAGGAGAACTGAATTAATTTTACGGTGCGCTAATAGAGATGGCTTTGAAATTTTTCGTTACTTTTGTAATAAGCACGTGATCGGTGATAGGTCCGAATAGAATTCTGAAGTTTTTTTATCTATACTAGTAGTATTATAAAGAGGAAAGATTTGTTGGTTTGCATTGAATAGGCTCCGAAACGACTTAATCGATTTGAAAAATTCTTTTACCGATGGAGAGCTAAACTATCCCCAGGTGACATAGGCTATATTATATAGCGGTAATACATATACACCCCTTTCTGTAGTTTTGAAACTGTTCATTCATTGTCAAAGATAAATTTCAAGACTACGAACAGTGGTTATCTCTTAAGATTCTTATAATTGGTAGATAGATTATGCAATAGATCAATAAAAGCATATATATAAAACCACCCAAATAATAAATTAAGACAGCGGTCGCCTCTATGAGAACGAGTTATTCAAAAGTTTCCACTCTATGCCCTTATCCCTAGAGTGTATGGGATATTGATAAACATTTATTTACAAAGAAAATTATGACTAATACAAGTATTTATAATTGGTATGTACAAAATACATTTGAAACAGTTGAGCTATCTAAAGACCGTTGCAAACGATCTAAAGGTAGCTCAACTGATCCAGATCAGTGCCAATCGGAAGCGTTCCCAAAACACTGGCTGCATTGCCACGCTGAATGGCAATGCTGATTCGTTGTGCCAGATACTCACCAGCTCTCGGGTCACGCGTCGCTTCGACCAGACGCCCCGAAAGAATTTTAAAAACCCGGAGGGCCTCGGTACCCCACGGACCTAGAGTCTCGACTCCAAGAGGAGCAAATCTGTAGGCTCTGTCGAGACCTGCATATTTGCGCCTCTTGAGATCCTCGGCAAAATCTGCCGCCGCGCCAGCCCCAACGGATGTCCTCGACAGATGGGAAGGCGCTAGTGTGTCAACGCAAGTAGCGTCCCACACCAAGGGTCTCCCCACCTCCCAAGGGACAAGGGTCATACCGTCAGGTCGTTTACCATCGTCACGCATCAGACCATTCGGCTCGAGAATGGCTGGCACGTTCACGGTGGTAAAGGCCCGCCGGATGATGTCATTAAGACTGGCGTGGCGAGACATTCGACCGGCGGCTCTAGTACACGATAATCCGTGATGACCAAGCTGGTCAACTGCAGTACCGCACTGGCATTGATGAGGCGCACAGCACCGCGCACCCAACCGTAGACAAGTTGCAATACGGAACGTGACAGGATCCATTAGAGTACCAATGTTATGTGAAGGATATTGATTGGACTTTTCCCACTGTTTTCAATACTTTATTACTTTCCCTGTAGGCCGTACAGTGTACATCCATTGTCTTACGGAGATTGAGTCGAAACATAGTACTGATGTACAGTTATTCATCTCCCTACTTATATTTAAAATACAAATCGTGGCATCGATACACTAGCGTCTTCACATTTGCTGAGGACATCCAATGGGGCTGGCGGCGCGGTGGCATTTTTTGTCGAGGATCTCATAAGGTAAAAATCCCTCTAAGTCCCATCTAGTCTAGACTCTAAGTCCCGGTGGTACAGAGAGAGGCTCTAAAAATTCTATTTGGGCGTCGTTAAAGCGACGCGTGAGCTGGTGAGTAAGTGGTTTAGCGTATCATTTCCATTCAGCGTAGCAATGCAGCCAGCTTCTTAGAAATGCTTCTGATTAGTACTGATTTGGATATTTGGATCAGTTGAGCTATCTTTAGATCGTTTGCAACGTCTGCAGATAACTGAACTGTTGCATGTATTCTGTACTTACCTAAAAATGCATATATATAAAATCATTTTTTTCAATTTATTTAGATAAATGTGTTGTTGTAATGGGAAGCGTCAGGAGATAGACCCCCCAAATATAGGGGGGGGAAGCCTATATCTAGGTGTGGAGTTATTTAGACTGATGACGTAATAGCCTATGCAAAATTGTGTAGTCCGACAGTTTACAATTTCTTACTTTATCGAAATTGAAATAATGTTTACAGTGAGGATAAGCGAGTACTTGATAAGTAAATTATCATTTCACTTCTTGATATCAGAGGAAGATTGAAACATTTCTGGGTAGAAATAAAGAAAGCGTTTTTACCATTTTCATTGATGATGCAGAAGGGTTGACGATAGGTTTTTTGCGGTACTTTATAAAAAGGTACTATGGCAGACTATGATAATAAAGTTTTTGTTATTTTTCCCGCCTTATTGTCAAGTATTCGACGGCTGGAATAAAGAGGGAGTTTTTGCGAGTCCTTTTCATTATGACACAATTGTGTAAAAATGTTTTTGCAAGTTTACTTATTTTTTACAAATTACCGCCTCTTTATTGATGATCCAATATATTTTTCATATTTTTTAGAAGTCAGTATGGAGTGAAATTGAAATGTCAGATAGGAATCGCGGTTTCCACTCCAACCAACTAAACTGACCAACTGAAACCTATCACTTATTTTTCTTTCTTAACGTTTTGTTAAGTAATATTTTACTAACTCAAATTTGTTCCACACAACATATACATAGGTTAGGTTAGGCTAGAGCATAAATTAGCGAGCGAAGTACAACCAGTTGGTCGGTTTAGTTGGTTGGAGTGGAAAGTATAATAGGTACCTTTTTTATTATCAAAAATGTTAAGGTTTAAAATTAGATTATTGGATAAACATCAAAACTATTTGTATGTTTTTTTGAAATAAATATTACCAGTATAAATTTATATTGTAAAATGCCACAATATAAAATAACGTCGCGAAATGCCACATGACAGCATAGTAATATAAATAGCTCCAATTTGGCGCACATAGCTGGAATAGTTGACATAGCACGACGCGACGATTTGCGCGATGCTTACATACGCGGCATTCCTTGCACAGTATATTATGTATAACTTCATGCAGTAAAGATATCGCAATATCTTTTAAGCCTTCCGTCAACTGGGACCGCTAGGTACTAGGACCGCAGTCCGAGTCGCCGGATTGCATTTTTGAATCCGTTGGCTGGGACCACTCACCACGTAACGTAAATTGTAAAGTTGTTATTTGTTTGTAGTTCGTTGATCACTTAATTTTGTAATATGATTTAAGTGTATATTTTTACTAGGTATATTTTTAATAACAATATAGTTGAGTTAGTCAATCTGCAATAAAAAAAATCATTTAATTATTGTTTATGATTTGATTTTTTTATCGATCCGGTGACTGGGACCGCGTTCTCAGTACCTACCGGTCCCAGCCAACGGAAGTCTCCTTCTGTCTACCGTAGAGCCAATACAGGCTTAGGCGGATAGGTAATTATAGACCAAAGAAAAGATAGATGGATTGCGTGAAAGATGATATGAGTAAGAAAGGAGTGAACACTGAGATGACGACTGATAGAAGAGAGTGGAAGAAAAAAAACCTGTTGTGCCGACCCCACTTAATAATAATAATTATCTCCTTTTAAGTATGCTAAGTTGCCCTTTTTCTGTTCTTCTTCAACTTTGGGTTGTAATGCTTTGCGTGCTTCTAGTATTTCCTTCGTGTAGTCTTCCTTCACATATATGCCTGTAGGTAGTTTATTTTTGGATCTCATTACCCGACCCACTTAGTGTGGGATAAAGGCAGGAAGAAGATGATGATGGTAATTAAAGGCAAAGTAATTTTGACAGGCAGCCTCTGCAGAGTAGACTGGTGTTTGCTCAATCGGGAGCAATGGGGATTTTATTAAGTATTTTTTTACCTTATATTTACTTTGTCTGAATATCTCAGCGTTCTGTAGTGTAGTTACTGCGTGTCACTTGCCAATACTGTGCGTGTCGCAGGTAACCACACAATAATAACAATTAGTGGCATGCTAATTTTGCGGTGTACCTGACATACCAGCGTTGTGTAGTAGGTTCGAACCCAAGTGGGTTAAAGTGTCAAGTTAACTATTTTCTTTAACCTTTTCATTAAACTGTAAGTTAATTTGAAGCTGGGGATCAAACCTACAATTTTGTCTTTATCCTCTAATGCCACTGTGAGGGCAGTAGACCGCAAGTCCTTTATAACCATATAAATGAATTAAGAAACGTATGCCAATTTTCGTCAAAATCGGTTGAAAAATGCGACTTGTTGACGAGAAAAGGCAGACAGACTGACAGACTGACAAAAACACTTATTTGACTTTCGAAACTAAGACGCTTCGCTCGCTTTGCTTGATCGGGCAATTTCTCTCTCAGCTTTTTTCATTAATAAGAATAAAACATAACTAAGAAAAACAACAGGTTATTTTTTTATTTATTTTTTTTATTAGAAAACCAACAGCACTTATTATAGACAGGTTTTAAACTTATGCATGTATGATTATCTAGCCAATTACAGGTTATTTTAAAATACTGGGCGGCTGGTCGAGTTTTCGCTCAACGGTTTCATATTATGTATTTTATACATAAATACTTGAAAAAACTGTAATATTCTTTGTAAATAAATATGTTTTTCTAAAAGAAAATTATATTATAAACCAATTTTCATCACAAATAAATCGTAATAAAACGCACAATACTTCAATCACTGTCTCTTTCATAGAACACTTAAAGAATTCTAGAAAATTGTTAAAATCATTTTGAAAGAATATTTCTGAACGATATATTGCCACACAATGTAAAGTGTATGCCCTACGTGACAATGTGCCGCAAAAAATAATAAACTTCGCATAGAAACGCAACTTTACACGTAGTAAAACAGTATTCTTAAGGAAGGAAGAAAAACATTGTGAGGAAAACATCATCAACCAATAAAAAACCATTTATTCTAGCAGAAGTGATGGGCTTCCGACCTGTCACGTATGGAATATCAACTACTCCAAAATGTAGGTATGTACCAAGTGTAATATCTGGACTTACCTCTGATGTACACTTAGACTAGTAGTCAGAGGTACGTCTAGTTAATATATTTGGTACATATCCACATTCTGCAGTACTTGGTATTCCATACGTGACAAGTGGCAAGCCGATCGTCGCTGCTAGAATACTTATTACTTATCCTATTATTACTTATCCTAATCTAACAGTTCCAGACTAGAAGTCTTTCTCAGTAGTTTGATGCCTCTCTTGGATGCCATAAGAGGCTACTAAGACAACGCACTAGAAGATGGGCAGCAGACACCGAAACTGTGACTAGTGTAAACCCTACCAAATATGGAGGAGGTCTATGGACACAGGATATATTTACGCTGATGACGAATATAGAATCTTTCGGAGTATCACATCTACTAGTCATTACTTATTGTAAGGGTGAGCCAACACAATGATTACACAGAAAAACGTGAACTTTCGTCACCTTTTTCTGTGGGTTATTTATATTAGAATTACATGTTTATACTACATTACAGTTTTTCGTGTAAATACTTTTTCATACTCATTTAATATTGAAATAATTTAAGAATATTAAAATAGCTACTACTGAGTTGTAAGGCTAGTCAGCTGTGAGTCAGTTGTAAGTCAGCAGGTCTACTCAAACGATAAAAGAAGTTTCGTATTGTCGTTTTGAGTTACACTGCGGGGCCTTGGTAACCCATTCCATTGTCAAGACGTCGCTGCCTGACATGCCACGTAGTGTAACTCAAAACAACAATACGAAACTTCGTTTTTCGTTTTCTAGCGTAGACCTGCAGCTCTGCTACTTCTAAATATACCTAGATACTATTTTCTAATATTGACACGTTTTGTTGGAGGACAAAACCTGATTATTCCCAGTTCAGTCCCAAACTACTTAAGATAGCTAATCCTAAAGAATCACTTAAAACTCACAACTAGAACCTTTTATTCAGGTCATGTAAAGATGTTCTGTTTATTTTGCTCCGTCAAAGTTTTGTAATCGTTCTTATTACTTTGTTTATGTACATTGTTTAACATTATCATTTTATCTATAGATAAACATAACTATTTATTAATTTGGATCAGTTGCGCTATCTCTAGATCGTTTGCAGATAGCTAAACAGTTTTATTAGGAGTATAACGGTTGATTTACTTCACGCCGAAACTTTGTCTTCACGCTGAAACTTTACTGACGAATTTTTGACAGACTTTCGTTGCAAACTGTCAAAAAATTGCGACTTGAGACGTGATTAAATTTAAATTGCATTTGAGTATTCGGGCGCTGACATATCTAGTGAATTAGACTCGGGTATTTATTTACAAAAAAATTACAGCTAATACATGTATTTATAATTGGTGTGTACAAAATACATAAGAAACTGTTGAGCTATCTACAGACCGTTGCAAACGATCAAAAGGTAGCTTAACTGATCCATGTCAGTGCCAATCGGAAGCGTGCCCAAAATACTGGCGGCATTGTCACGCTAAATGGCAACGCTGATGCGCTGAACTAGATACCAGCCGTGAATTAGAATTTTTATGTTAGTAGTTGTAATAATATAATTTTCTTTAGAAGTATGCTATCAATCCAAAATAAAGAAATATACATTTTCAAAATTTCTATTTTGAGCCTTTTCCTTCCAACGACTTCCAGCAATTCTGAGAACGAAGACATTTGTCCGTCTTCGTTCGTCAACAAGAAATTTCGAGAATTGGAGGTTTCTTATATGTAACTTTTTTCATTCCTACGGTTAGTACCAAAAATACAAATACAAATGAGTTTATTGTCATAAGACGATGCATAACATGTGGGTACAAAAATATGACTGAATTGCAAGTTTGACAATAGGACTACTCCTATTGTCAAACTTGCAATTCTGCGCTAATTCTGCGTAAGAACTTTCGTTTTTACGCAGGGCTGGTTTTCAGTCTACCCCGATGTACAACAACGACCAACTGCTACAAAACGTAGCATTACTACGCTGTACAATTTTCAAAAGTAGTGAGGGTTTTTATTAAAATTAAAAAGCACCAGCAACCAAGTCTCCACTCCAAGCACAGATCACTTTCAGATTTTCTATATTTAAGGTCATTGAAGATATCTAAGGAGGGTCGTTTGAGGCACGTCCAAACATGAAACTTAGCGCATGCCTATTTTAGCAGTATTGTTGTTAATGCGAAACAAATATAATCCATTAATCTTAGAATTTTTCAAAAAATACTGTGACCTAACACAATAGGTGTCTGAAACTTACTACAATTCATCGCTCCCTTCAATATCATATAAAAATACGTGTTTTTCCAAGGGTAGGTGTTTTTATACGAGAGTATTCGGCACAGCTGCGCCTTTGTTAAGGGCTCACAACATCAATAAGCTATACTGTAAAAGGTTCGTAAAGGGGATGGTAGACGACATTTGCAAGGTCAGAGCTCTTATACAATCTACTAGCGTACCGCGCACGACTTTGTCCGTGTGACATTATTTTCATACAAACTTCAACCCTTCCTGGAATTGAACTATGCACTACTCTGTGTCTAAAAACCTGAAGCATGCTGGTATTAATGTGTCTTTCATGTACAGTCAGCTGCACTAGAATGTATACAATTTGTAACTTTCAAAATGGCATCACAGCATTTTAATAAACTTATACACAACCAAAATTGAGAAAAATCATGAGATAATTTAATCAGGTAGCTTATGTTTTGAGTATTTGCCATGTTAATATTTATTATAACGCTGTCACACCATTTTGAAAGTTAAGAATTGTATACATTCTAGTGCAGCTGACTGTACATGTGACTTATTCAGACTGATTAAAAAAATTCGGGACCATATTACTAAGACTCCGCTGGCTGTCTGTCTGTCTGTCCGTCTATCACCAAGCTGTATCTCATGAACCGTGATAGTTTTTTCACAGATGATATGTATTTGTGTTGCCACTATAACAACAAATACCTACTAAAAAAACAGAATAAAATAAATATTTAAGGGGCTCTCATATAACAAACGTGATTTTTTCGTCTTTTTTATTATAGATGGTACGGAACTCTTCGCGCGCGAGTCCAACTCGCACTTGGCCGGTTTTAAAGTTGGATAGAAGAGCTGTTTTCGGTTTATATAAAATTTTTGCGGAATGAACTCTGTGTGAACACTCCCTTTTACCCTCGCCATATGTTTATTTATAGGGCATTACAAAAGACGAATTCGTGCGCTGGCATTTTCGCAACTGACTTTATAAGATACTCAATTTCTCACTAAGTAATAACGTTATTTGCAATAAAAACCTTGATAGTATCAAGTAGCAGTAGTAGAGCTCTCAGTAAAAGGCTCGTCCAAAGAAGTAGGTACTACTAACATGCCTATTTTCACCGCCAAGTAGCTTGCTGTGTTCCGGTTTGAAGGGTATAGGTACCGGTGAAATTACAGGCACATGAAGCTTAACACCGGTATGCCTCAGGTTGATGGACGCAGGGCAGTGCATTGTAGGGCACATTCCTAATAAACGTGACATGGATGGAACTGCTTTGTTATAGGAATGCTGGTTCTTATAGCATCCATTAACCTGAGGTATATAGATCCTAAGGCTCATTTGCCTGTAATTTCATATTATATTAAGGACTAGCGGTCGCTCGCAGCTTCGCCTGCGTGGCAGTTTTTTCTCGTTTCCGTTATTTTTTCGAGATAAAATCATAGTAGCTTTATGCATGCAAAGTCTCAGCCCGATCAGTTTAAAATTGACAAAGTTTCATACAAACTTTCATCCCCTATTTTATCCCTTTGGGGGTAGAATTCATCAAAATCCTTTCTTAGCGGATGCCTACGTCATAACATCTACCTGCATGCCAAATTTCAGCCCGATCCGTCCAGTTGTTTGGGCTGTGCGTTGATAGATCACTATGTTAGTCAGTCAGTCAGTCACCTTTGAGTTATATATATTTAAGATATTAAGTCATACCATTATTATTGAGCCTTCTTGGCTCAAACTTGTTAGTTAGATTGAATTTTGATCATTTTATGTATGTAGGCTTTTCTCCAGCAACAGTTCTTCTAGTATTTCTTGCGCGGAATTGGCACCTAGATTCACCTACTTATAAAAGTATTTAAAGTGGTAACTTTGATTTCATGGAATGCTTTTTGGCATCAACTTTGAGTGGACTTCCGATGCTGATGATGATAATAACCTGATTAAGTACTGATTTTTCCGGTTCCGGCTGTCAAAGTGTAAACATCTCTGTGTACTGAGCGCATAATAAAAGTGAAATTAAATTGTGAAAAGTGACCAAAACTTGTAAACGTACGTTTCATCCTAAAGGACGTGTAACCTAGTGCATACCATATTACAGCACACATCATAAAAACTCCACAAACACAAATTCTCGCGGACGCAAACTACGAACAATTTGGAGGTTATACAATTTCTACCGAACAAAACAGAACGAACGAACAGTATCGACCACATTACAATATCAACGATTACGCTTCGTTCCACGCAAAATCTGCGAACTACACACTGCTGACAACATAACAGCAAATAGTAGTAAAAATACGTTACGTTTCACGCATAATTTGCTAACCACACACTGTTGATAAAAAATACAATAAATATTAAACAATTACGTTCCAGTCTACGCATAAATTTTACAGCCATGGAGTCAAATTTTGAAAAACTTTTCGAAAAACTAAAAATACAAATGGATGTTCAAACGAAAGAAATAACAGAAAATTTAATGGCCAAATTCGATGAAAAATTGCAGCCACTTATAGAAGATAATAAGAAATTAAAACAGCAAGTCGAACATCTAGAGAAGAAAGTGGAAATACTAGAAAGAGAAAAAAAGAGGAACAACGTGATGATTTTTGGACTGCAAGAAAAAGAAAAAACAAACATGGATCTAATTGAGGTGATAGTCGGAGAAATAAAACTTATGGGAATCAAGATTGAAACCCAAGAAATAAGTATGGCACAGAGAGTAGGAAGAAAAATAGAAAACGGCAAAGATAGACCAACTGTCATAACGTTTACGACTTCTTGGAAAAGAGCAGAAATATTGAGAAATAAAAAGAAAGCCACAAATATATACATAACTGAAGATTTCCCAAAATCAGTACTGGAAATAAGACGTTCCTTAAAAGATAAACTCATAATGGAGCGAAATAAAGGGAACTTTGCTTATATCAACTATGATAAACTAATAATTAAAGAAAGTAGACCAACTGATAAAAGGAAAAGATCACCAACAAGCAGTCCATGCGAGGACGTTCTGGCAGGGACGTCAAACCATCAACCTGCATCGAAAATTAGCCGAGCCAATGCGTTTGACTTAATGCGCCCTCGAGCTAGCTCTCTAACGTCTGCACCAAAAAAGTAGCAACTAATACCCGGCCGGAAAAACAACAATACATATAATAACTCACACGAACAATACACAAACAACCCTAAAATCCCCAAGCCGGCTGGTCACCGTGGGGAATACGACCAAAACCCTCTAGCTTTGAAAGAACACCTAAAAACCAAGGCTAAACCAAAACCTAACCAGAAAAAACAAACGAAACCGCAATCACAAACTTATCAAGATGAATATGTCTGGAATATAGCCACATTAAATGCGAGAACATTAAGAACCGAAGAGAGTCTTTTAGAATTGGAACAAGCTTTAAGAGACGTCAAATGGGACATAATAGGTATTAGTGAAATGAGAAGACAGGGAGAATGCATAAACGAACGCAAAAACCTGATATTGTACTATAAAGGAGTGATCCCAGGATATGGAGGTGTAGGGTTCCTGATTAAACCACACCTAAAGAAGCACATAGTAGATATTGTCGGAGTTTCGGATAGGATTGTGATTCTCTGCATGAACATTCCCAATTATAAGAAGAAGTGGGCAGTCATTCAAATATATGCACCAACTGAGCAAGCTGAAGCACACATTTTAGATCTTTTCTATGATGATCTTAGAAAAACTTTAGAAAGATATCAAAACAACCATATAATTATCATGGGAGACTTTAATGCACAAATAGGCTCAAAACAAAATAGCAAGGAATTCAGCATAGGAGATTTTGGGCATGGCAAAAGAAGCAAAAACGGACAAAAATTAATTGAATTCCTTCTAGAAAACAACATGATGGTACTGAATACCTGTTTCAAAAAAAAACCAAAGAAAAAGTGGACATGGATTTCTCCTGGAGGAGACTATAGAAACGAAATTGACTATGTCATAAGCAATAACCCTAAAGTCTTTATAGATACAGGCGTGATTCATAACTTGAATTTTAATACCAACCACCGCATGGTAAGGAGCAAGCTAAGTATGCTACCACCTAAAAGAAGTAGAAAGAACATGCATGTGAAATTATTACCAAAAGCGGGCGAGCAGAAGACAGAAGGAAAACATTATACCTTTGAAGAAATCAATACACAATTGGACAGCGAATCAGCTGACCTAGTAGAAACATACACAAGATTTGAAGAAACACTAATCAAACGCGAAAGAAAGGAGTCTAACAATGAACCTAAACTGAGCAAAGAAGTGTTAGAGCTGATAACGGAGAGAAAATTACTAAATGCAAATAAACCTCTTAAAAAAGAACATTTAAAACGAATGACAGAAATAAGCAAAAAAATTAGAGAAGGCATTAGACGTCATAGGAAAATCAAAAGATTTCACACATTTGAAAAAACAATTTTAAAAACAGGAGGAGTAAAAAAAGCGTTCAAACAACTAAGAGAAGGGACAATGTGGATGGTAAAAATGAAAAAGTCTGGAGGGACGATAACCAGGAGAAAGGATATAAAAGAACTAGCCACGGACTTCTATCGATCCCTCTATACAAACAAAGATAAGCAAGAAGCACATGTAAATCATGAAAATCTGATAGAAGAGCCAACAATATTAAACGAGGAAGTCAAAAAGTCAATCTTATCACAAAAAATGGACAAAGCACCTGGACCAGACAAAGTAAAAAATGAACTATTGAGAGGAACGATTGATGAAATATGCCCGGTATTGACCAACATGTTTAACAAAATTTTTAAAACAGGAAATATTCCGAAGCAATGGCAAGAGGCACACATAACACTGATACACAAAAAAGGTGATAAGAATGACATAGGAAACTACAGGCCTATTAGTTTAATTTCTAATATATATAAAGTATATGCCAAAGTTATACAAAACAGAATAAGCAGTATTTTAGACGAAAATCAACCAATAGAACAAGCTGGGTTTAGAAAAGATTTTTCCACAATCGACCACATACACACCGTTAAACAGGTCCTTGAAAAGTATAGCGAATATGGAAAATCAATTTACTTAGCATTTATAGATTACGCCAAAGCATTTGACAGCTTAAATCATGGGTTCATCTGGAGAAGCCTAAAAGAACAAGGTATAAGCTCTACTTACATAACCAATATTAAAAATATTTACACCAACAGTACAGCAAGAATACGACTCGAGACTATAGGAAATGAATTTCCAGTCAGCAGAGGAGTGAGACAAGGAGACCCTCTCTCTCCGAAGCTTTTCACAGCAGTTCTTGAAAGTATTTTTAGAAAACTCAACTGGGAAGCAGTGGGTCTTAATATAAATGGCACTAGACTAAATCACCTTCGGTTTGCAGATGACCTTGTTCTGTTTGAAGAAGACCCTAACACACTAGAACAAATGATACAAGACCTGTCAAAAGAAAGTACAGCGGTTGGCCTCGAAATGAATGAGAGCAAGACGAAACTAATGACAAATGCGCTAGAAATGGAGATATATGTAAACGGTAAAAAACTTGAATTTGTAAAAGAATACAATTATTTAGGACAAACCATTACCCTACAAGACCAAACATCAAAAGAAATTAATATAAGAATAGCAACAGGATGGAAAAAATACTGGAGCCTGAAAGAAATCATGAAAAGCAGAGACTATAACTTAACAATTAAAAGAAAAATATTCAACACGTGTATACTTCCCTGCCTCACATACGGTTGTGAGACATGGGCATTAAATAAACACCACAGAGACAAACTACAAAGCTGCCAAAGAGCGATGGAAAGGAGTTTATTAAATATAAAAAGAATGGACAAGATAAATAACAAAACTATTAGGAGAAAAACAAAGCTAACAGATATACTAACAAAAATAGACCAACAAAAATGGAGATGGACAGGACATATGATCCGCAGTAAATATGAGAAATGGAGCAAAATAATAACGGTTTGGTATCCTAGAGACGGAAAAAGAAGTAAGGGAAGACCGGTTACAAGGTGGGAAGATGAAATCAAGCTAACAGCTGGACCCTTCTGGAAAAGGGCCGCACTGGACAGAAGTCATTGGAAAGAGCTAGAGGAGGCCTTTGCCGACAGGCACTCTGAAATAAGAGATTTAATTTAAGTAGAATATAAGATTTAAAATAAGCATAAATGTAAGATTTTTTTTGGAAATAAAGGCATATTATAAGTACTGATTTGTACACCATTAACATACCCACCGTTAAAACCATTGTTAAATTCGATGTAACAAGGTCTTCAGGGTCGTTAGCGAGAAATAATGATCGAGTCTTACTAACTTCTAAGCAATCTGTGATTTTATACCAACTGTCTCGCTATCTGTCTGGTATCGTGCATACTAACTGTTGGTTTAATCTGTGGTAAGGTTAGTAGTAACTGCTAATAGTTCTGTGGTACAAAAGTAATGAACGTTGGCACTGGAAAACGTAATTATCGGAACAGGCTGTTGGAGGCTTTATTATTACTAGATTTGCCCGTGACTTTGCTTTTGTTTTGTTCAGTCAATTAATTGTTCCGTAGTTAATAGTAATCGACCTGAATGGGAAAACAAGATTAGACTTTATACTAAATACTAGCGAAACGCGCGCGACTTCATCCGCGTGGAGTTACACACAACCCCCGATTTTATTGTTTGTTTGTTTGCATTAAATAGGCTCTGAAACTACTAGACCAATTTGAAAAATTCTTTCACCGTCAGGAAGCTACACTATCCTCTGGTGACAGAGGCTATTTTATATTTTTGAAAAAATTAGGGATCCGTACTAAAAACCGTGCGTAGCCGGGATGGGCCGCCAGTCGTTAGTAAAATGCAACTTTGTCTACAGCTTCATCTTCAATGCTCTTATGATTATAGGTATACAGATTTAGGTATCACAACATTTCATCAATCGAAATAGCTGAGCTATCTTGAAATACGACCGAAACTACGCCACCGCAAAACCTCAAGCCACGGAATCCAAGGTAGGTTTTTGATTCATGTAGGTATGGGCTTAACCTTCGATCGGTTATAGATACTTTTAAGCCCTAGTATAGGTATAGGGGTGTTATAAAGTATTCAAAACGTGTGGCTTCTAGGCTTGGTCGCGAGGAACTGGCGCTTAGATTGACCTAGATTTAAGACCTTTCAAGATGATCTCTGCGGATTTTACTGAATAAATGCTTTTTGACTTTGATTTTGTGTGTTTTAGTAGCAGTAGTGCTTCTAGTGTTTACCGCCCATCTGCGTTGCTGTATGTAGTTTGGAGGGTGTAAGTGCCGGCGATATATTACAAACACACGAGGCTGTACACCTGTATGTCTCAGGTTGATAGACGCGATGTTATAAGTGTTACCACTTAACATCAGGTGGGTCATCAGCTTATTCCATCAGCAAGGCGGATTAACAAAATATTTGGCAATTCAGGTTTTAAATGGATGAATCGACTTTGATTAGGTTTTTTTCCTTCCTTCCTGCCCTTCACTAAAAGCTCTATTACTACTAAAAACAGCATACTTGCAGTCTCTGATTTTCTTATCAGCGTAATAGAATGTAGAATATATGGTACGTACTCTAGTACGAAGTCAAGTAGTGCAGACAGGGCCCGTCGCGATGTCCAAAGGTCATTTAATAATTGATGACCCTGAAGTTGGATGCAGGAGTTCGCAACTCATTTATTCAATAGTTCTCAAAACTGTTCTGTTTCGGAAAATCATAAAGTTTAATGTTATTGAAACTGTAGTTAAAGCCCGTATCCTGAGTTTATGCTTAATTATTATTGTGAACATATAAAAAAAAACTTATTTGAATTATTGAACAAAGGGGTAACTTTGAACTCGATAGCTTGTGCATTATACGTAAAGTGTGTAACCTATAAGGCAATACTTTGTTATAGGTGATGGTTACCACTTAACATCAGGTTGGCCATATGCTTGTTTCACCAGCAGTAGCATAAGATAAAATCGACCAAGTGCGAGTTGGACTCGCGCACAAAGGGTTCCTCACCATTATCTATAATAAAAAAGCAAAAATATAACATTTATTGTATGAGAGCCCCCTAAAATATTTATTTAATTCGGGATTTTAGTATTTGTGTTATAGCCGCGACAGAAATACATCATCTGTGAACATTTCAATTCATTTAGCCAGGTGACGGACGGACAGACAGACAGACACACACACCACGGAGTCTTAGTTATAGGGTCTCGTTTTACCGTTGTACAGAACCCAAAAAAAGGGCAACAAATACAACTTGCTGATGAAACAAGCAGATGGCCCACCTGATGTTAAGTGGTTACCGTCACCTTTAACAAAGCATTGCCTCGTAGGTCACGCTCGTTAGGAACGTCACCTACGATGCACTACTCAGCGTCCATCAACCTGAGGCATACAGGTGTTAAGCCTCATGTGCCTGTAATTTAATGTGTTTTTGTAATTTTTTAACAAAGTGTATAACCAAAAGCGCAAAAGAAATCGTCCCGATGCCTGGATCAGGTAATGTTATACAACCGTTATATGACGGTTACCGTATCTTGAAGTCCAAGGCACTAAGGAAAGCGGATACAGCGAAAAGTTGACAATTATTTGGATGGCACTCGCCCCTCATTAATTCGAGGACCTTCGACACCTGCAGAGCAGACGGGAACTAGACTAGATTATCGATAACTTTGTCTAGACTAGTGTTTCAGTATTTCCTATTGGCACTGAAATACTAACATTGTACCGTCAGTATCAAAATTTTGTAAAATTTTTGTATTTTTTTGAGGAGTAGTAAAATTAAAATTATTAATTGATTAGCTTGGGGCTAGATGATGTGTGGATTGTCCAACATTATTTATTAAAAAAAAAAAAAAAGATACTGAGTGTTAGGATTACACACCGCTTTACAGGAATTTGAACGTTTTTGAACCTAGAATGTAAGGACGATACTTTGTGGATAATTGGCATTGATTTTACAACTGTGCAATCTTTCGAATGGGCTAATTCGGCGTAATATCTTAACGTAATTCTGATACACATCCTACTTAATATTATAAACGCGAAAGTTTGTAAGTATGAATGAATGGATGTTTGTTACTCTTTCACGCTCTAACCAGTGGACCGATTTAGATGATTTAAAATAAATATAGATTGCAACCTGGATTAACATATAGGCTACTTTTTATTCCGAAAAATTAACGGGAACGGGAAAAAACTGCCACGCGGGCGAAGCTGCAAGCGGCCGCTAGTACCTATAAGATATTCTCAAAGACCCCGAGTAGGTGCTTGATACTAAGAGGGAATATCTACCATGCCTGAGGATGAAAGCCGTCAAGCTATTTCTTTGCTACTTTTCTTATTTACGACTCGGTTTTACAACCCTAATTCAGCACAAACTACTTACCTTTCTATTCTAATACAAACTGGCAAGTCGAGTCAGCATTACGGAGGTGACTGCTAACCACAATTATTCGGAAAGATCTCCAGTACTGCGTCTTACTGGTGTTGCCAACTGAGCAATTTCACCTTACGTAAGCTAAGTAAGCCTAACTCAATCAATAATATTTTTAATGCTTTTTTGAAAATACATTATTTTGGTAGGTACTTTACTTATTTAGATATTTACTAAGTACTACGCGTAGTAAGAGTACCTTACATCTAATTAACCTTGATTGAAAACTGTTTTAAAGTCAAAACAACACTACAAGAATAACATCGTTTAAAAGCGATCATATAAATTGAAAGAAAAGATAAGAAAAAATTAAAAGCAAGCGTTATTGCACTAATCTTTTTTTAGGGTTCCGTACCCAAAGGGTAGAACGGGACCCTATTATTAAGACTTCGCTGTCTGTCTGGCTGACTGTCTGTCACCAGGCTATATATCTCATGAACCGTAATAGTAAGAGAGATGAAATTTTCACAGATGATGTATTTCTGTTGCCGCTATAACAACAAATACTAAAAAACAGAATAAAATAAATATTTAAGGGGGATCTCATACAAAAACACGCTATTTTTGCCGTTTTTTTTTAATTATAGAATGGTACGGAAATCATCGTGCACGAGTCCGACTCGCACTTAGCCGCTTTTATTCTTTTTCTCGAAGAGTGTTAAAAGTGGCTACATCTATCCAAAAGTAACTGAGCTGGCAACAATGCATCTTACATGGCCTTAATTAAATGCGTCCATTCGACTTGATTATTCAAGCGAGATGTGGCATGTTAGCGGAGCGACTTCGTTAATGTACCTAGCTATTTGAGTTTTGGTAGCAAGGTACATTCCAGTGCAGCTGACTGTACCTACCTTATACATCCATGTATAAGGTAGGTACAGTCAACTGCATTGGAATGTATACAATTTGTAACTTTCATAACAGTATTACAGCAAAACAATGAACTCTAACACCACAAAAACTAAAAAGTTTACAAGTAAGTAAACAACCGAAACGGTGTGGGTGAAACTCAGAATAAATATTTCTTATTACTTGGATTAGCATGTACCTGGATAACCGAGTAAAAAAGACCGAATAAACCGCAAGACCTGGAGGAAAAGACCCTTAAATTATGATGATAGCAAAATGCCTAAATATTGACGTCAAAAAACGAAAATTGCCGTTTTTCCATTACACGAACGAAAACGCAGGCGGCTGCTACTTCAATAAATCCGATTAGAATAGGTACCGACAGCAAAATGAAAATAGACAGAAATCCCATTATTAAATCACGTGACAGCTCCAAATGCTAAATAGATGGTTAGTGGAAGCTGCGGTCGACAGTGGTTGGCCGGGCGACGGGTATTGATGGCGTCATCACTCAACCGACCAATCCGCGTGCAGATAGTTTCAGTTAGTTCCAAACTCAAATTTGTAGTCTGACGGTTTGCTCATTTGTCGTTACTGAATGAACTAAATATTGTAAATGTGTGTGTAAGTTAAATGACCATGTATTTGATGGATGAGATGACTAAATAACGGTCAATGTACGAAACACATGTTTCAGCATAATACTGTAGCATAGATAGATAGAAAATACTTTATTGTACTCTATAACTTAAGGATAAACAAGCTTACATAAATACCACGATAATATAAAAAACCGGCCAAGTGCGAGTCTTCTAAGTTTCTATTTGACGACCGATGTGGCGCGGCGGGCGTATGTCCGCTTGCGACGCAAGAGGTTGCGGGTTCGATTCCCGCCTTGGGATAAATGTTTGTACGATCTGCAAATATTTATTCCGGGTGTTCTGGGTGTTTTCTATGTATAATAAAAAATATCTATATATGTAATGTATTGTATTAAGTATATCAGTCATCTAGTACCCATAACACAAGCTCTGCTTAGCTTGGGGCTAGATGATGCTGTGTGGACTGTCCAGCATTATTATTATTATTATTATTGAAAAATGTATGTACCAGTGCCCTCTAACGGTAAAGAAAACCGGAAACCAGTAAAAATTCTAGCAGCGGCGATGAGCTTGCAACCTGTCATGGGATACCAACAACTGCTATATTTTGGTATGTAACTACCCCCATTAGACATCCTCAAAGAATCTCTAGTACTAAAATTCTGGCGCTTAGATTCACCTTATATAATGACGTTTCAAGATGATCCCTGCGGATATTACTGAATGCTGTTTGACTTTGACTTTGACTAAGAGATCTGAGGGGATATCTACTGTGCCAGGGGATTAAAGTCGTGAAACTATTTCTTTTTTTATATTTTATTTTTCTTTCATTGGCTTATTACACAATATTTAAGGAAAAACCAGTGATGCCGTAAAACTAAAGGAAAAAATGGCAAAGAAATCATCTTGATTATAAAATAGGATTTACCAAAACAGAGCCTCTATTTCTCGTTTATCACAATAATGATATCATTTGACGCTAAATAAATTTGCTCTCTCTCATTTTCATAGGGCTTTTGGAGTAACGGCCTGGAAAAACTCGGTTAACCCTTAGAGTAAGATGGATATAGCTAGAATTATATGAGAGAGAGAGAAAACTACTTATTCCTATAAGGGTATTGATGTAGCAGTGTACTACTTAGGTTTAGAAATATTGTCTCAATGTTTCTTGTTAAAATAAATCGTTTAGGCGAATAATCAAGTTTCGTCTCGAAGAGTTTAGAAAGAGCAGAATAACAGAAACACAACTTTAATCCTCAGGCACGGTCAGTAGATATCCATTAAGATCTCTCAGTACTAAGTGGTAACTCAAGATTCTTTAAAGATATTTAAGGGTGTAGTCACGTACAAATATTACATTCGGCACATATCCACATTTTGCAGTAGTTAGTATTACATACATGACAGTTTGCAAGCCCATCGCCACTACTAGAATACTAACTGGTTTCCTCACGATGTTTTCCTTCGCTGTTCGAATAGAAAAATCCGTTGGTACACGACTGGATTCGAACCCACGACCTAAGCATCAGAAGGCGAGGTCACTCCCTCTAGGCCACCGGTAGCAATGGGCAGGCCCTGCTACTTCATCCTAATTATTGTAAAAGCTATAGCTTAGAAAGTAATTAGTTAATTTTTTTATGAGATTTTTTTCGATGGATGAGGGTAGGCCTATGTTACGTGAAACAGCAAGAGAAGGACTTCCTACCTTAGGTTAAGTTGGGCTGCTGGTGATGATGATGATAATATGAGGAATGCTATTGTGCATTTAAAACGGTAGTTAGTCGAAGGTATTGACCTTCATGTCGGGTAGTTGCATATTGATGACGTCATCACTCCCCCGCCAATCAGAGCTAATACTGATGAATCGTTCCTGTTTTACCACAGAGTTATATGAGCATAGATATGAACAACTATGTGTTCACGTGTTGAACTGGTCATATTGAATAGTCTTCAATTGTCATTGGAGGATTATTAAAAAAAACCGGCCAAGTGCGAGTCGCACTCGCGCACGAAAGGTTCCGTAGGTACCAACCATTATCTGTAATAATAAATCAAAAAAAATCACGTTTGTTGCATGAGAACCCTAAAAAAAGCTCGTAGTGAAGGGCCAGTTTTTAGATAGGGGTTAAAGACTAAAGGGCACATTACAAGGTTACAGCTACGTATGTTTACTTCTTGATTTATTATCTTAGTTTACATGGTTTGTGACATTTTTGTTATTTTAACCCCTTAAAAAAATAAATATTGAATAACACGCACACAACACCCTCTAGCACAAACTAAGCAAAGCTTATACTTACTATGGGAACCATGGATAGCTGATAAAATACTTATATTATATTTTTTGTTAATACATACCTAGAATACATGTATCTATTATATATATGTATAGACATAGACATTTGTTTATGTCTATATTTGTTTGGGTATGTATCTGTTACATATATGTATCTATTACATATATGTAATGGAGATCAATAACTATTTGTGTCTATAATTATTTTAATTTAAAATCTTAATTCTAGGGACGTTCTTTCTTGGTGTAGTTCTGTGGCTGCAATGGGCATGGTTGGCTGAATTTGCTATGAATTATTTAAATTCCTGTTATTATTTGACAGACTTTCGTGTTGCATTGTATTCGTGTCTGAAATAAAATTTAGATTGTGCATTGTGTCAATTATTCTGGGAATCATTTATTAACGTTGTATTCCTTGACGATCCCTCTTGCGCGGCGGGAAACTCTGCCGGTCATCTGAGACGAGGGAGTTGTAGGTTCGATCGAGTCAGTCTTCATTTTTGTTTGTTGTTTTCTTAGTACACTTTTATGCACCAAGACGAATATACCGTAAAAACTTCAAGTCTCTACGACCAGTGCAGTGGTTTTAACTGTGTGTTGTCAATATGTCAGTCAGTCAGTCAGGACAAAGAGTCTTTTAGTTGGTAATAAATATATCTTACCGCGCGCGACTGCGTGTAGCTATTTTAATACAAAGTTCAATATATTTAACTAGCAATAAATTTGACATTTGCGTCAGCGTGTAGTCGTCGTTTGAATTACATTGCTCGGTATCGATAACTCAATTACGGAGTATTACCTGGTTATCGCGCAGTGTGACTTGGATGACGGTACGATACGCCACAGAATGTCAAATTTATGCCTGCTGGTCTCTGTGCGGTTGAAGTTTAATTTTGTGCGCTTACCAAAAAGATAAGCATTCACTTTTCTCCTCAAAACCTAAAATTATAGGTACCTGTTTGGGAAACCAAACGACCCCACGCCGCGCTCTCTTTGGTTGTCCACATTATAAAAGTTAATGTCAAATTCTCCCTCGGGGGTTTTAATACATTTAATATACATTTTATTATAATCTCTTACATATTTACTTGAACATATATGTAACGTTAAAGTAAATAGCCAGGTCCATAAATCTATGTTGTTCCAAGCATTGTTTTTAATTTGGCTCCCTACCTGTGATGTAAGCCAGAAAATTAAATTAGGTCACACGAACTTTTTTAATAAAAAACGCGTACGACCTAGATAACAGCAGAGCAAAGAACACGCAGTGCTATGATAGAGACGACTGTTTGGTCATCTGTAGTGCGGCATCTGAGGCAAACGTAGCTGGACGTAGCACGTGAGCTTGCTGCAGTAAGCATTAAAAATATCACATGTTAAATGTGAAAGAACAAATAAAAATAGATACTTCGGAACTTGTTGAATTTGATGCGACAAATGTACCACAGTCTGATCTATCCATGCGCAGCTAAGCTTTTTAAGGTAACCTCTGTGGTACCGCGCAGTTAGGTATTAGTTAGCGCATAGCAGGAGTAATTTATAGACTACCTACACAACACAGTATGCCAAAGTTTTCCATAGCTTGGCTAACACTAATTAAACTAAGTTTAGGTATACAAATGTTGTATTTTTACCTACCTTTCAGTAGTAGTAGAGCTCATGAAGAAGTTCATCCGGGGAAGTACTACCAATGTGTGTATGTGTGCCGCTAAGCAGCTAGCTGTGTGCCGATTATTGACCGAGCGAGCAAAGCGAAATGTTGCGAAAAAAAGGGGGAGTGGAGGGGGAAGTTTCCTGTACTGTTATATATAGATGGATTTATACGTAGATTGGTTTCAAAACCCTGAAATGGCTTGACTAACCCTGTTTTGCTTAAAAGTCTACATAAGTAAGCGGAATGATATGGACGGATTTCAAATTTGGAAAAGGGGAAATTGCTCGTTATAAGAACTCGCGAGGTCTACTGTTCTCACAGAACCACTAGTTAATAGAATTTTTCTAGTGACTTGACATGGCATTGACTAGGCTTTCAAGTTTCTTGCATACAAGCATAATAAAAGATTTATTCATATCATGTGCCAAAATTATTGAGACACGTTCAACATATTTCGTATCATCATGAGTCATAAACACATTTCTCTTGAATAGTGTTGTTAGAGACATTTGATCCGGCTACAGATTATCCGGCTAAAGTGTATGCGTCAGGTTGACGATGGACGCAGAATAGCGCATTGTAGTACCTACTTGTTCATGCTCTGCTTACGTGCATAACCAGAGGCCAAATTTCCGTAATCTTTTATGTTCATTACACATTGTTCTCGGTGGGGATCAAACCCACTACCTACGGAATAAACGGACTCGAGTGTGTATGTATGTTTCAAGTAAGTATGTATGATCGAGGTACTTGGTACTAAGAGATCTGAGGGGATGTATACCGTGCTTGGCGATTAAAGTCGTGTTGTTATTGAAGTAATACTTCTAATGCGACTTCCAGAAAGGTTGCGTTAAACGTTTAACACTACCATGGAGAGGGTATGAAAGCACTGTTCTTTCTCTCTTTCTCTCATAGCCAGTAACGTTTCTTATATTAAAGAAGTTTTACTTCAGTCGTGTTGTCTAAAGCACACTCGTTTTTTTTTCGATTTATTTTCTTTTTTTTTAACCGTCTTTTTTAACATTCAATCAGGCAACACTAGGCTATGATTAAGGCATCCTACGGGTTGTTTCTCAGTCTAGACTATACATAGACCAAACTATGTAATATAATCGGCCATTCTGGTAAACTACTTTCTGTATGGGTAGCGACACATAAAATTATTTTAACTAGCTTTCTACTCTAGCAAAAACACGAAAAAAAAGTCCCCTACCACAAATACTAGACTGCTAAAAACTTTTTTCGTGAATTAAAATCACAAAGTTAGAAATCTCTACGTGAAAAGTTGCAAGCCCATCGCCGCTCCTGGAACACTATCTGGTTTCCTCACGAATGAATAAATGAATTCAAAATTTAGATCTCTTACAAGCAACCTTACGATGTTTTATGTCACTGATTGAGAAGACTGGCATAGCGCACTAGCATTTTTAAAATAAAAAAACCCATTGGTGCATGATTGGATTTGTACCTTAGGATTAAAAAGCGAGGTCGCTTCCACTATACCACCAAAGCTCTCTTGATTGAGCCAAATTAATACAAATAATCTTTACCAATTATAAGAATCTTTGTCCTGACTTGACTGACAGACATATAGACAATGCACAGACTAAACCACTGGTCGTAGAGACTTGAAATTTTCAGAGCAAATTTGTCTTGGTGTGTAGAGGTGTACTAAGAAAGGAATTCTTGAATTCCCCTGGAGTCGCGAGGTTACAAAACATGTATAAAACTGTCGGAATGTTCACTAAATAATTTACTATGGAATTAATGAACCAATTGGAAGACTGTTACTTTAACTGAAATACTGAAATTAAGACGTGTGTTGATCTAAGCGTCTCTATTATCGAGAACTGCCGGTAATCCAATATCCATATCGCACTGGCGTCTCGCCAGATCCAATTCATCTCCATTAACGCTTTCAATGAACGCTATTTACGCAAAAAACTTTATAGCCAGCAATGTATTTAAAACGTAGCGATAAATCGGATTAGCGTCGTCGAGTGCGTAATGTAACTACATTGCTGGTTGTACTCAGTGGGATTGCATTGTGATGTATGGTAGAGGCGTTGATTAAGTTTTGATTTAAGTATCTATCTAGGAGAAAGCATTTGAATATAATAATTGACCGAGCGAGCGAACTCGGTTTCAACTCTGGCAAAATATGCTTTTCACTGTTAGTTTGTTGGTATTCATTACGACAGATCGTATTTTAGAACCGATCTGGACGAAACTTGGTATACAGATTTACGATTTTATAATTCTTAAACGTCGGGGATTTTGTTAAGAGGGATACCCCTCATTTCCTCCCAAGACAGGCAAAAAGGGGACCTCTAAATATCTTCGCCACTACTCAGCGTCCATCAACCTGAGGCATACAGGTGTTAAGCCGCATATGCCTGTAATTTCACCGGTATTCAAAATAAAGTATAAAGCAGTGTTTTAGTGAAGGTGACTGTACTGCCGTTAAATTACGATCGCCACTTACCAAACCATAGAAAAACCTATCCTAAAACAGCAGCGAATGACATCACCTACAATCAAATCAAGTACCAACCGAGGTACCAACATACAAAATCAAATAAATTAAAGCCCCTTCACGCATAAATCTGTCCCTAGTTGTGCCCACGTCCCCACTTTAAACCGTCCTCCACTAATGGGACAGTGAAATTACCCATCTATTTAATTTCCCGAATGGGTAAACGAATTAGGCTGGCAACTCTGAGATGAATTTAATTTTGGAACGTTGATTCATTGTACTGGACAGGGGGCTTTTGAGTCATTGAAAGAGCTTATTAGTTGTCTATGCATAAAGGACAAAATTGCCCTGCCTAGAAAGATAATGGCCATAGTTTTAATGACGAAAATGGTTATTGTTCACGTCACCTATTAGGTTATTTAATATTAGACTTGCAAAACCGACTTCGTCCGCGTGAAGCAGTCAAAAATTCAGGAACCCAGAAAACAACCGAAAAAAAACCTCGAGAAAACTGCTTTAAATTTTGGTTATAGAAAAGTGTCTAAATACTGATATCAGCGAAACTACGTCTACAACGCGGGTGAAACCGCAGGTGGTTGCTAGTCTATACTAATATTATAAAGAGGAAAGATTTGATTGTTTGTTTGCATTGAATAAGCTCCGAAACTACTGGACCGATTTGAAAAATTCTTTCATCAATGGAAAGCTACACTATCCCCGGGTTAAATAGGCTATATTATATCTTCAAACAGTTAGGGATCCCTACCCAAAACCCGTGCGAGGCTGGGACGGGCCGCTACTATAATTAATAACTAAAAACTTAAAAACTTAAATTACTGTTTTTTGTCTACCCACTTGAGAACTACTGTAAACTAGGAGTTAAAGTGTGAATAATGACCCATAAATATGTCTACATAACATTCCCATACTTCAACTTAACAAAAACACACAGAAAAAAATATGCTGTGCAAAACATTGAAATATTTCAAGTGGGCCCTATTTTGTTTTGACGAGTTTATATTTCATGGAAGAAAATGCTAATTAGCATTAATTTTGCCAATGTACCTCCTTTGTGCAATAATGTGCATTAAACTGTCCCTGTACCGCCATTTTTTTTATTGTAGGTAGGTACTAAGTAACAATGCAGAGGCTTCTATTTTGTAGCAAGGTAAGTAGGTAGGTAGATACTAGATACCTACTTGCTTTGAATAACGTAGTTTAAGTTTGCGAAGGTAAGTAGATAGGTAAACGAACGTACCTAATTAATAATATGTTTGTATGGGTCAATAAAAAGTTTTTCTTTCATTCTTTCTAATGAATTTTCTAAGCTATCTCTAACTCTTTCTAACTCTGCGTAACTTTGAAACAGTTATGGTTTTATCTTTTTGGCATTGACATATAGTTTCAAACTACATCGAAAAAGACAAAATACGTAATACCCTGTTTATTAGTGCAAAAGCTTCCAAAACGAATATAAATGGATGGATAAAAGGGATGCAGACTTTTACAAGATTAAAAATTTAAACAAATCCATGCCGGTTCTGTTATTGGTATAAAATGATTTGGCGTTTTCCACCCTATACCCCGGGAGCGCCAGCCTCTTTGATTCAATTTGTGGGCTGACATTTTGCAACGCAATATTATTTTACATTTATTTATTTATTTCACCTGTGGTTTAGTGGAAGTGACCCCGTCTTCTTCTGGTCTAGGTCGTGGGTTCGAATACGGTCGTGCACCAATACATTTTTCTATCGAAAAAATTCTATGCCCGCATAATTTAATACCAGTGCTCTCAAACGCAGAAAGAAAACAGAGTAAGGAAACCAGTAAGTATTTTAGCATCGGCGATGGGTTTCCAACCTGTCACATATGGAATAACAACTACTGCGTATGTCCGAAATGCTATATCTAATCGTTCCTTTGACTACCTCGTTAGACATATTCAAATAATAATAATGCTGGACAATCCACCCAGCATCATCTAGCTCCAAGCTAAGCAGAGCTTGTGTTATGGGTAGATGATTGATATACTTAATACAATACATTACTATATCTTCTCTCTTCTCTTCTTCAACCTAAACCACCCAATGCTGAGTAAAGGTCTCTTCTAATGCACGCCATTCTTTTCGTTGTTGGGCTTTCCGCATCCAGCTCCTTCCTGCAACTTTGACCAGGTCGTCGGTCCATCTCATTTGAGGTCTGCCCACATTTCTGTGGCCAGTCCTTGGTCTCCACTCCAGGACCTTTCTGCCCCATCTCTCATCTGGTCTTCGGCATATGTGACCTGCCCATTTTCACTTCTTCCTCGCTACCACCAGGGCTATGTCAGTTAGCCGGGTTCGTCTCCTTATCTCTGTATTTTGTATATAGTCAAGGAGAGAAACACCCAACATAGCCCTCTCCATAGCCCTTTGCGTAGTTTGCAGTGTGTTCATCATCTGCTTGGTGAGTGCCCAGGTCTCGGCTCCATACACCATAACGGGGAGGACACACTGTTCAAAAGCGCGACGTTTGAGGTTAAGTGGTATGTTTCCTTTGAGCACGTCCGATAACTTTCCAAAAGCCCCCCAACCCAGTTGAATTCGGCGTTTTATTTCCCGCTTATTAGTATTATATACTTAGATAGAAAATACCCAGAACAGAATAAATATTTGCACATCGTAAAAACATTTATCCCAAGGCGGGAAACGATCCCGCAACCTCCTGCGTTGCAAGCGGGCTTTCGCCCACCAAAAAAAAAAAGTACCGAGTAATTTAAGTCGTGAAACTGTTTTTTTTCTTATTTTGATCGTAACTTCTATCGCGGGAACTTTCTTTTAAAATAAATCAACAAAATATTTTTATTACAATAAACTTTTTTGACTTTGACTTTGGCTTCGAGGGTGTAAAGCTTTTGTCGCATTTTTATCGACAATGGAACACTTGGATTTATCTTGCATAGCAGTATTGAAGGGTCATTTCCAATCCCTCACTACCTTCGAGGGCTGTTGTCATGAAAGGGGCAGGGTAAGGAGAAATTAGGATTGTATACTCAGCGTCAGAAATCGATGTTTTTGATAAAATAATATCGTCGGTTACTCCCCCAGTTAGTAACTTACTAACCTGCGGAGGTAAGCAGATTAGTAACATTAGTAGTAGTAGTAGAGCTTTTAGAAAAGGGCTCGTCCGGGGAAGTCTACCACCATGCCTAATTCTGCTGTCAAGTACCGCAGCGGTTTAGTTTGAAGAGTGTGAATGCCGGTGAAATTACAGGCACATGATGCTTAAAACCGGTATACCCCAGGTTGGGCGTGTTTCCGTCAAATGAAGACTATGCTTATGTTTAGCTTATCTGTGGGTCTTTTATCTATAATTTCAAGCGCGACATATCTCGCCTTGCACATCTAAGCCCAGCAGGTGGGGGTCGAACCTACAACCTACAACCCAGAAGAATCAGAAGGTATCACATAAATCTGAAACAGTGTAATTACTCTTGTACAAAACGCTAGGTGTTTAAGTATAATAATGTTATTGTTATTTACTTTACACGTTATTTAATACAATGATCCGATTAAAAGCTTAAACGTAAAAGGTAATTAATTTTGGTTGTAATAGAATAAGCCTCCTGAAAAACAAACCAACAATAACGACAGCAATAACAACATACATTATGATTATATTTACGATTTAAATTTATACCAATCTATACCAATTATAAGAATCTTTGTCCTGACTGACTGACTGGGATATAGACAACGCACAGCCTAAACCAATGGTCGTAGAGACTTGAAATTTTCAGGGTGTATCTTGGTGCGATGAGATGTCTAAGAAAGGAATTCCCGAAATTCAACCCCTAAACGGGTACACAATGATATTAAATGTTATGATTTAAATCTATACCAATTATAAAAATCTCTATCCTGAGTGACTGACTGATGTATAGACAACGCACAGCCTCAGCCACGGACCATAAAGACTTAACATTACAGGGTTTATTCGTCTTGGTACATAGAGGTGTACTAAAAAAGGAATTCCCGAAATTCTATCCCTAAACGGGTACAGCGGGGGCTGAAGTTTGTATAATAATAAGTTCACGCAGCCAAAGTCGTTCGCTGGTAATGATAAATACTATTATTAATATGAATTAAAAGGTGGTACCGACTACCGACATTTGAGTTTCATTGCTTGGAATGCATAACTAAACTGTGGAGTGCTACCTGGTCGGCACGCAGTGTAACTAATGTCGATACGATAACTTTAAACTATAGTAATACCCTTCGTAGACCTTGATACATTTTAGGTGACCCCGATGACACGATCATCGTCGCAAATACGGTAGATCAGGTCCGGACACAAGAAACACTCCACAATCACACCAACCTCGCCGGCGGGGTCAAAAACGCCTTCCTGTTAACGCTCTTTCCAGAGCGAAATGTCTCTATGTAGCTTCCCTGGCAACAGCCCAAGCTAAGGTCCGTACATAAGTGGTGCCCTTGAGCTCGTTGTCAATAAACCATTTTTTTTTATAGCGTGTCGCCTTCTGCACTTTTCAGTAGCCTGGTAATGCTGCGGAAATTGTAGGACGAGCATTTTAGTACTTAAAAAAGCTGTTAAGCCGACTGGTTAACCTGCTATTATCACTAAGAAACCCGTAACAGATTCGTCGTAAAAAAGTGTTCATCTAGAATTAAGGAGGAAAAAGGTTTTTCCAATTTCAATGAATCCTCATTACGACGTCTAGTTCAGGCTAAGCTGAAAATTAAGGTTTTATTTATTGTTTTCTTAATGTCGGTTTTTCGGACCCTAAAAAGGATCCAGAAACCACTATTTTCTATCTCAAACACTTAAGCTTACTAACTGAGGTATTCTTTAGTATAAATGGAATTCTAGGCTCATGATTCTAATCTCTAGGAATTCCAAGACAAATATTTCCTCAGAGCTTTTCACCAAGGATAGTCAGAGAGATGTCCAATTTACATTTGGCCTATTGCAACCTATGCCGCAGTGTAGATCTGCATGTCTACTCTTAGAAACGATAAACGAAGTTTCGTACTGTTGTTTTGTAATACACTTCGTGCTATTCGATAGCAGTTTTGCAGTCAAAATGTCCATGCAAGACATGCAGCGTAGTGTACGTTAAATAACAATACGAAGCTTCGCTTATCGGTTCTAAGAGTAGACCTGCTGTTTGGACAAAGAAAACTTGGTTAGCCAATTAAATAGGCCACAAAAACCACACGCCGCAGAAACTATTAATAAATTATTAATACACCATAAACCAAAATCTATAAAACCGGCGGGATTTTAACATCACATTTTTATTATCTCATAAAGTTTATAAGTAAACGTTTTTGCGAATGTTTTTCAGTTGTTTTAAAGCTAACACCAAACCGACGTAACATTTTTAAATTCAAATACCACTAATTTGTAAATACCAGAAAAAAACTAACCATTCTTATTGCTTGTAACTGATCACACAACATGACATAATTAATTAAAAAGAATATCCCAAAAAAAGGATACTAATTACCCTAATTACTCATTTTATCCGTACTCGCCTACTACGGACAGACTCCATTCCATACAGATGTTAAGCCTCGTGTGCCTGTAAATACACCGACCCCCGCACCCTTCAAACCGGAACACGCGGCGCTGCTTGGCGGCAGAAATAGGCATGGTGGTAGTACTTCCCCGGACGAGCCCTTCTGTAAGAGCTCTACTACTTCTAAAACATGTGCTTGTTTCACCAGTAATTCGTATAAAAGCATGCTGTACGCAGTGGTAATCCAGCAAATAAAGGTTTTTTTAAAGTTTATGAAAATGACTAGTAGTTTAATATACTTACAAAGTTATAATGAAAAGTTTTCGCATTAAAATTAGCACCTTAAACTACCCTCTTACTGTTTTAACATTTTTAATAGAGCGTCCTACATTACAACAAAGAGATTGTTAGCAAGTAGTGAGCATGGCTGCCTTACGTAACCTGAAAACGGCTGAAAACTGTGTATTTTTTAATTCCGACTGACAGTTTCAAGATACTTCAGCTTGAATCTGGGCTAAATGAGATTTTTTTGAATTACTCTTATGTCTTGTTTGGGGCTTTTTCAAGCTCACTTTTAAGTTCTATTGTTTTAACATTTATTTTATTTCGTTGTACTTACCTACTTTTATGAAATAAGATAAATATCACGTCATCAGTCAGAATAAGGCCACTCTTTGGCCCCCACAGGACCCTATGGAACCTATGGAACGGTGCCGGATTAAGCAAGCGCAAGGCCCATAGCAAATTCTTTCAAACAGCCCTTAATTTACTAGTGGTAAAAAAAAGCCAAGTGCGAGACGGACTCGCGCACGAAGGGTTCTGTACCATCTTACTAATATTATAAACGCAAAAGTTTGTAAGTATAGATGGATGGATGAATGTTTGTTATTCTTTCACGCTCTAACCGACCGATTTGGATGACATTTGGAATAAACATAGAATATAACTTGGATTAAAATTAGGCTACTTTTTATCCCGAAAAAATAACAGGAACGGGAAAAAACAGAAACGGGGCAAAGCTGCGAGAGGCCACTAGTTATCTATAATAAAAACGGCAACAAAATCACGGTTGTTGTATGAAAGCAGCCCTTGAATATTTATTTTATTCTATTTTTAGTACTTGTTAAAGCGGCAGCAGAAATAAATCTGTGAAAATTTCAACTCTCTAACTATCACGGTTCATGAGATACAGCCTGTTGTGACAGACGAACAGACAGATAGGCAGACAGCGAAGTTTGAGTAATAGGGGGACTCTATTGCTTTACCTTTTCGGTACGGAACCCTAAAAACCATTTTTGCGTGATTTTTGTAATAAACTATGTTAAAGTTGCCCCACGAACGCTATAAAATGGCGCTAAAATAAATTTGCTTTAATTTTAATCCAAGAAAACCATATTTGGCAACAAAATTTAAAAACGACGACTGATAAGGCGCGGCCGGCGAATGTCCACCTACGACGCACGAGGTTGTGGGTTCGATTCCTGCCTTGGGATAAATGTTTGTACGATCTGCAAATATTTATTCCGGGTATTCTGGGTATTTTCTATGTATACTAAAAAATATGTATGTTATGAATTGTATTAAGTATATCATTCATCTAATACCCATAACACAAGCTCTGCTTAGGTTGGGGCTAGATGATGCTGTGTGGAGTGTCCAGCATTATTATTATAGTCAAAGTCAAAAATCATTTATTCAGTAATATCCGCAGGGATAATCTTGAAACATCTTAAATCTAGGTGAATCTAAGCGCCAGTTCCTCGCGACCAAGCCTAAGAACCGGCAAGAAACTTACGGCTTGGTTCCTACCGTTTAAAGCCTACCGTATAAAGGAGTGCATTGGGGGTTAAAGTAAAGTGTGCGATTCCACTAGTGTGAAATAGGATTTCAGTCTTTGGAATTCAGATTGTTAGCGTTTCTCAGCGCTTATCTTGTCAGCCGATTTACAGTGTTCGATTGTCATTTGTCAGATTTCTGTTCCGAGCTGCATAGGTCCAAATACATCTTCGTAATCGGATGACCCGTTTTGCGGGACCGTCCCTCGAGACTAGGGACTGCAAAATGTCTAACTTCAAAGATAATCCTGACATATGCCTTTCCAACTGCATTGGAGCTTAGTGTAATGCAGTAAAGTCCCATTTCGAATGGTCAGGGTTATGCAAAGTCATAATGTAATTTATATGACTTTGTTATCCTCAGAAATACCTAATCCCAATGGTGTAACCTCGATCGGGAAGGAGCTTTGAAGTAGATATTACAAGATTTCTATACCAATGGGTCTTTATCAAAATAGTGTTTGTACGAATATTTATGGTGGGAATCGAACCTGCAACCTCCTGCGTCGCAGGCGTACATTCGCGGCGCCACATTGGTCGTCAAAGGGTTTGTGTTTTTTAATTTCAACGTGTAGGTAAATGAACAAGTAGATGGCGCACCAAATCTTAAATGGCTAAGTATTCTTTTTCCCTTTCTATTTTTATGAATGAATTCGTTATTGTACACCTTACAAGCTAGAGAATAAAACAAAAAAACAATGATAGTCAACAACAGATAATGTACAATGGGCGGTCTTATCGCTAATAAGCGATCTCTTCCAGACAGAGAGACTTCTTTATGTATATTTTGATGCAGTCTATTTACTTACTTTTAAAAGTATTCCCAAAATAGCTCTACGCAAACCAACTCAGAGCCTTCAACGTATAACGTTCTATCCGCAAACTTGAAGCTCCTCCAATTCTATTCCAGGAGCAATCAATTCAATGACCTATAAATCTTTAAATTGTACGGAACACTGATGCGGGTCGCGACCTCACACTTTGCTCCGGGAGCGGTTCTGTCAATAAAATGTACAGTCGGCATTAAAGTACTATAAGATATTTCAAATGTGTTTTATAAATTAAAACTAGCGGCCGCTAGCAGCTTCGCCTGCGTGGCAGTTTTTTCCCGTTCCCGTTAAACTTTCATCCCCTATTTTATCCCCTTGGGGGTAGAATTAATCAAAATCCTTTCTTAGCCGGACGCCTATGTCATAACATCTACCTGCATGCCAAATTTCAGCCCGATCCGTCCAGTGGTTTGGGCTGTGCGTTGATAGATCACTATGTCAGTCAGTCAGTCAGTCACCTTTGAGTTATATATATTTAGATTTAGATTTATCAGTTGCAATCTATATCCCTGTGGAGTCCCGCTAAAGAATAAAACTTCTCCATCACTTTCCGCGGATATCTTAAAAAGCATAAGGGAAGGGAAGAAGGCATTGATAAGGGAACATACCAGCATTATTTCCTTAACATCAATACTGCAGTCACCATTCCGCCTGCCAAACGTGGTGGCTACACCAAACGATAAGCACGTCAAAAAGGCGGCCCCCGTCCTCAGTAGAAAACTACTCTTGGCAAAAAAAAAGCTCAAAAGCTGTTCCTGGCATAGTTGGCAGCCAAGGTGCAACCCTATGTCCAGCAGTGGAACTTCTAGAAACTGTTGACGATGAATCTATATTTTTTATACAACTTACTGACGGAACAAGTAGATGTCCCCACCACCTGATGTTAAGTGGCTACCGTCAAAATATAGATGTCCACTGTTGAACGTAAACCTCCCCCATATTTGGGAGGGTATGCTGTAGTTACCACATATCGGTGGATTAGTGGCTGGAGTGACGGTGTTATGTACTCAGGAGATGTTGCTGCTAATCCTGCTCTTGGTGCTGATTCTACCTACCACCATGCCTATTTCTGACGCCAAGCAGCTTATGTGTGCCGGTTTGAAGGGTGTGGGTGCCGCTGAAATTACAGGCACATGAGGCTTAACACCTGTATGCCTCAGGTTGATGGACGCTGAGTAGTGCATCGCAGGTGACGTTCCTAACGAGCGTGACCTACGAGGCAATGTTTTGTTATAGGTGATGGTAACCACTTAACATCAGGTGGACCATCTGCTTGTTCCATCAACAAGTTGTATAAAAAAATTAAAAAAAAGGTGTACTAGGAAAGGTACCGAAATTCAACGCCTAAACAGGTAAGTACAGAAAGGATTGAAGTTTGTATGAAAATAACTTTACGTGCGCGGACGGAGAAGTTATCGCTAGTACAATTATTTAGAGTTTTTCGTTGCCCATCAGACAGATAAGTCTATTTTTGATGTTAACTGTACATATAACAGATGGCCTACGGTAGTGTTTGGCAAAATAAATAACTATTTTAGGTTTTTACTATAGTTTTATGACAGCTGATTGAGGTCAGTAGTATTTTAGATTTTTACTATTTTTAAGTTATTTCTTCAGTACTTTTTTGTACCCTACTCAATATCCATTAATCATCTCTCTAACATATTTGCATATGAAAATCTAGTCTATCCCACGACCTTATGGATCAAAAGGCAGGATAGCTCCCCTTAAACGGTAGGAACCAAGCCGTAAGTTTCTTACCGGTTCTTCTAGGCTTGGACGCGAGGTACTGGCGCTTAGATTCACCTAGATTTAAGACGTTTCAAGATGATTCCTGCGGATTTGACTGAATAAATGCTTTTGACTTTGACTTTGGCTTTGAGGCCCCGGTGGTGCCTGGGAGAGGCATTATAGTCTCATGGATAATATCCAAAATAGTAAAATTCCTTTGATGTTACAGCATCTTATGATATAGTGATAGATGCATTCTTATCAACCAGCGATGTATTCTGTACAATGCAACGGGAAAATGATTTCCTTTAGATTGCTGATTTTGGTAAATTATCGTTTTTATGCTCGATATTGATGCTGAAAACACGGAAAAACGGGTAAAAAGTGTAGATTTTTGTTTAAATTGTATTATTTTTGTAAGTAACCAAAATCGCGGTCTAAATCCGTAGTCTCAGTTTTCGGAATTAGTCATATTACACCCGTTATATCTACGTTACCAATATTTTCATACTTATTGTCACCGCTGGGTTTTATGGGTTGAAATTTATCCCAAATCGTTTTATCCTTCCTAAAATGCGAAGACTAATGACGTATAGAGTTTCATAAAAAACCAATTTATTATATTCAGCTCAAATGAAGGGTAAAATAATTTTCCGCTCAAAATGGACGATTAACGAATAATTAAACCGATAATTGCTCAATCCGGCAAGAAAATTGGGTCAGAACCGTTTTTATAAAAGTCCATTGAATGCGCATAACTGGGCGTTCATGAAAAAGGTTGCTTAGATTCATTTTGAAACTAGGCGGCCTATGAATTATAAACAAACTCATATTGAACCCGCGCCGCGTGTCTCGACGCAACAGAATCCTATCGGTCATACATTTTGTTTTGTATGAAAAGTTATAACACAGTAATAGCTATACTAGCAATTCGACGACCGATGTGGCGCGGCGGGCGATTGTCCGCTTGCGACGCAGGAGGTTGCGGGTTCGATTCCCGCCTTGGGATAAATGTTTATTCCGGGTGTTCTGGGTATTTTCTATGTATAATAAAAAATATCTATGTATGTAATATAGTATTGTATTAAGTATATCAGTCATCTAGTACCCATAACACAAGCTCTGCTTAGCTTGGGGCTAGATGATGCTGTGTGGATTGTCCAGCATTATTTATTTATTTATTTATACGACTTCGGGGAGCCTAGCACAAATAGGCGTAAGCGTACTGACATATGGATTACAATGCAGAATTCGTTTGCTGTTATCTTTGGAAATGTATTTATTGGTTACGTATAAGTAAAACTGCAATTAAGCTAATTTACCTACGACAGAGAGAGTGCTATAGATAATGGTACGGAACCCTTCGTGCGTGAGTCCGAATCGCACTGGGCCAGTTTTTTTATTGCATAGTCTTATTACAATATGACATTCGTTGTTATATTACGTTTCGTTGCGTTATTTCGGTAACGTTTTAACCAACATTGCTTAAAGTCCTAACACAGTTTCCGCAGTTGATACGATAGTATATAGTAGTAGATATAGTATTAAGAACTTGTATATTATGTAATTTTTTTTGTTCGTTGTGGTGTACATAAAGAGTTTTCTATTTATCTATCTAGTATATTATATGGCACCCTGATTTGTACGAAAGTGATTCCTTTATGTTTTGAAGAGAATCAATTCCAATGATAGCCAACTTTACTTTTTTTCTGACACGTCTTAACTAAAATCTATTTAAATTGTGCCATTGAGAAAAGAAAAAGAAGAATATATAGAAATGACAGTATAATATGGGTATATGATAACTTATTTTTGATTTTTCATAAAACTGAAATAAGTATCGCGATAGACAGAGGCGGATTTGCAGTCTCGGCCGCCCTAGGCCCCAAGCCATCAGCCGCCCCTTTCTCAGCATCGACCATATACTGCCCTACGGTCGTGGCCGCCCCTAAATCTGGCCGCCCTAGGCCCGGGCCTACAGTGCCTTAGGGTAAATCCGCCACTGGCGATAGAGTTAATTAAACATTCAGATATCAAGTTCACCCGCCATTTTTACGTTTCAACTTCCTGCGTGCTTTCACATTCATTTGTCAAAGTCAAGTGCTGGATTTATTACTATTTATGGTTTGGCCGGCCTACTGACCCCCGCCAGATATTATGGGGACGGACTTAGGATGGGAGCATAGAGGTTTATCGGTTTGGTCAGCAAGGCTTGAGGGTACCTCGAGAAGAGACAATACTGACAGAACCCGGGTAGAATCCTACCAAACTTTCCCTTTTTTATGCCCGGTCCGCGACATGCGTGATGTGGCAGTCATCGAGGTAAAACGCCACTTTTAGAACAAAACTTCACAATAATCGCAAATTTTGTTGATAAAAGCTTATTAAATTTATTGGATGTAAAAAAGTTACACACCAGGAAACGAGTATTTATTCTTGGTAGGAAAATTAATTGCTTCTTTCAAGACTTGTTTTCTTGCTATGTTACAAAAGGGAATAATATTTCTTAAAATTCCTAATGTTTTCGTCGAATTCTTCATTACAGTTGTTGCGCCTTTTCCGCAAAGTTCTGTATTCGGTAATTCTCGAACTCATCATCACTGAAAATTATGCTTGAGCTAATTGGTGAGTTCTGTCTGCAACCTGTCAATGTTTTATGAGTCTTGACGCTAGATGACGTCAGCAAACTTAGAACAACAAGGAAGAAACATGCTTAGGTTACTGTTTGGTCGCAAGGAACTGGCGCTTAGATTCACCTAGATTTAAGACGTTTCAAGGTGATCCCTGCGGATATTACTGAATAAATGCTTTTTGACTTTGACTTTGTTTGTCGGTACGAGTACGGTTCTTTTCACCCGAGAGGAACGATGGTTCCTAGAGTCGAATCTGGTGTACTAATGGATTTTTCGGTTCGAAAAAATTATCTGTGAAATGTCATTGATCTTAAACGGTGAAGAAAACGGGCGAACCTTTTGAACAGAAAAATCCGTTGGTACTCACTACACCAGTACTTTTGGAGTCAGTATATTAAAAAGATCTGCAGAACTACTGTGGGAATTAAACAAGTAAACGAAAAACAGCATTGTGAGTCATGTTTTAATCATTTAGAGTTTTGTGTAAGTACTCCTCTTTCCCCATTCGTTCGCCCCCCCCCCCCCCCTGAGCACGTCCACTTGAGTACCCAAAGACCTTGGCCAGTGTTATGGTACTTAGCTTGGGTGTAAGTAATATTAATGTATTTGTAGTTCCACTGTGATGTTTGTTGGTGGTTGAAGGGCAGCCAACGAATTTTCATGGTTCTGAAAAAACATATTTCTTACTTACCTATGTTCGTGTCACTAGTTATTTTTGGGTTACCGTTATTAATAGGTGGATCGAAATTTTTGTGGTAATTTTTGGTCATTTTTTTGATTGCTCCTCATTGATAGCCGTAATAATGTTAAGGGTCCAAAGCTTTGAGGGTTGTCATCCTGTTATCATTCACATCAGCCTGAAGTCCACTGCTGGACATAGGCAAAGGGTAGAGGGTGCATGATCATAAATTTGAGGTTTTCTTCTCTTGACTGTCTCTGTTCGCGGATTTTTCTGTTTGAAAAATGTATGTGCGCAATACCAGTGCTCTGAAACGGTGAAGGAAAACATCGTGAGGAAACTAGTTAGTATTGTAACAGCGGCGATGGGCTTGCAACCTATCATCACGTATGGAATACTAACTACTGCAAAGTGTGGGTATGTAACAAATATACTATTTGGACGTACCTTTGACTACCCTCCCTAGATATCCTCGAGAATCTTGAGTAGGTACTCAAAGACCGGAGGAGATATCTACCGTGCTTGGGGATTCTCCAGGCGGTTTTATGATTCGGCTCCCCACCATCCGAATCCCTTAATTAACTCGCTACCCGATTATCCAGTAGATCCGCCCGTTAAACGTACCCTCCGTAGACCTAGACACGTTTTAGGTGACCCAGATGACACGATCACCGCCGCGAATGCGGCGGAGGTCGCTTCATCGAGTCCGGACACAGGAAACACTCCACAATCACACCGACCCCGGCGGCGGGGTCGAAGACGTCTCCCCGTTAACGCCCCTTCAGGGCGAAGAGTCTCTCCGTAGCTCCCTTCTCCGGCAACAGCCCAAGCCGAGGTCCGTACCTAAGTGGTGCCCTTGTGCTCGTTGCCAACAAAACCAATTTTGTAGTGGCGTAGCGCCTTCTGCGCTCGCCAGTAGCCCGGTAACGCTGTCGGAAATCGCTAGGCGATTATACCAGCATTTTAGTCCGTTCGAAAAAAAAAAAAAAAAAAAAAAAAACAGTCATGATGATATTTATTTCTTTTTTCTTTCTATTTCATTTAGACTGATGATGATGATATTCATTGTTGGTCGTTTGTACCGCATTGCCAAATGTCATCACTCACATGAAAATGTCAATTATAGCATTGTCACGAACAAACAAACGAATTTTGCCGTTTTCTTTTATTTGTGAAAGTGTTCTGCTTTTGACTTGAATGTAATTTTTCTCTCTCATGTTTTAAAATATCTATTGTTTTAGCTAAGTGTCTTATGATAAAAATCTATCAAAAGATAAACAATACTTAAACTATTGCCATCTCTTATTAATGGGTAATAGCAAAAAGTGACAAAACGACAATACGAATCTTCGTTTATCGTTTCTAAGAGTAGACCATCTGAGTTGTGGCCAATCTATTTCTATTTCCTATTCAAGTCTTATAAATGAAAGATCTCCCCAAAATACTCAAACTCAATAACATAGTGAAGCCTTTTCTCGATATGAGATTAAATTGAGGAAATCCCTGAGAAGACTTCCCGAGTATCCCTGGGGAGATCTAGTTCACGAATACCTACCTATCTATCAATCAATTTGTTTAGTTCAACTGAAGATTTGTTTGAATAAACTAAACTTTTGGATATAGATGATTTTCGAGTTTTGTGTTTGCTGCGACTGAAATATATCAGTCTTTTGAACAGTGAATTTAAATAAATAAATATTTAAAGATATTTTACAAACATAATCTACCCCAAAACTAAGCATAGCTTGTAGGTACTATGGGAACCAGATGACTGATATACTATGACTATATACGATTTTTTTTTTGTACATACATTAGATTACAATATAACACTCAGACAGAGAAAAAACGTTCATCACACTTGCTTGTCCTCGGTGGGGATCGAACCCACAACCAGAAAGGAGAGCTACGTCTTTAATAAAAAGATCCCATGCCTATTTCTGCCGCCAAGCAGCTTGCGGTGTTTCGGTTTTAGGTGATGGTGATGGTAGTTTCTGGACATTGGTTTAAAACGGTAAATATCTAATTTAACTCATATTTTAACCCGGTGAAAAAAAATGACCATATTTCCACAAAAAAAAAATTATCATCATCATCATCATCATCATCATCAGCCTGTAAAGGTCCACGACATAGGCCTCCCCCATACATTTCCAGGATGACTGGGAAAATAAAATAATCTACTGTGTGTAGTTAATCTAGAATAAATTTCCAATTAGGTGTTTTTCTTTCAACTACTAATGTTTTTGAAATTGACCAGTAATTAAGACGAAATTGTCTACAAAAAGTCGTATTTATTGAAAAGTTTTCAACGAAAAAATAGATGTAAGCCCCAAAACTTGATAATTAAGAGGTAAAACACAGGGCAATCGCCGGCGAAGTACTCGGTACATAGAAAGGCGCGTGTCTCTGACAGTTTTACAGCTTGGGATAAAGAATTGAGCATTTATTATATTTATTCGCCACGCACCATTTTGGGCAGAATTTTTCGGTCGAATGATATCTTGTATTGAGTTGGGTGGAGTTTCAAGTGTGGTGAAGGGCCATTGGTATATATACCCATGCCTCTGTTTTCATGGCACAAGCCTTTTGCTAACCGGTAAATAAGCATCTTTTTTTTAACAATTTGTTGATGAAACAAGCATATGGCCCACCTGATGTTAAGTGGTTACCATCGCCTATAACAAATCATTGCCTTGTAGGTCACGCACGTTATCAAATAACAAAATAAAATAAATATTTAAAGCTCTCATAGTTGTATGGATGATTTTTTTCCGTTTTTATTATAAATAATGGCACGGGACCCTTCGTGCACAAGTCCGACTCGCACTTGGCTACTTTTTGTATGGAGATATGATAAGCGGTCCTAGCGGCCTATGGGGGATACTAGTGTATCTCCATACAAAAAGTTTATGCTCGCAAATCCGTTATCCTTTATCCTTAAAAAACTAAGAATTCACCTGATGATATGAAGACCACGACCATTCTGTCAAGAGTGGTATGACCAAGAAGAAGAAGAATAAAAAAATACCAGAGATTTAACGAGTATTGGTCAAAGAGACCTCACAAAAACATTTCACAGCTACCACACAAAAGCAAGTACCTACAATATCCATTTTCCCGGATTTCAGGTCCTGAAATCCCCAACCTTGAAACCGTAGTACCGATGCGTCGGACTGTGAATGATTTATACCACTTTTATATCTCATATTCCCTGTATTTCTGGGGAAAATGTGTTTTAACGGGAAACCTTGTTACTGCGTCGAGTTTTGCTGAAATATTTTTTTATCTGATTCCTATCACACCACCAGTTTTCCTGTACACTATTGTCATCTACACTAATATTATAAAGAGGAAAGCTTTGTATTTTTGTATTTTTGTATTTTTGTATTTTTGTATTTTTGTATGTTATGAATAAACTCAAAAAGTACTAGACCGATTTTAATAATTCTTTTTTCATTAGAAAGCTACATTATCACTGAGTAACATAGGCTATATTTTATTTTGGAAAAAAATAGCGTTCCGTAAAATATTTGGGTTTTTCAGACACAAGGTGTAAAAAATCAACCAGAAAAGTTACTTATTTTGCGTACGCTGCCTAAACTATAAAAGATAGAACCATAAAATGTTCTACATAATTGTAGATCTTATAAATATCTACAAAAAAGTCAGCGACACACTATACCTATCTATGTCGAGTGAGGCACAACAACCATTTTTTTATTTAAAAATCTTCAATTTTTTTTGGACTACATTTAAACGCATTTATTTTACTCATACTTTTAATCCTTATCAAAATAAATTATTTTATCACTAAGTACAGTTCATGTAGATAATATTTGGTCTTTAAATGATTAGAATTGGACGTTTGGTTTTGAAGTTATGGCGAAATTAAAATATTACGTTTTCTGCTGCACGGCCCGTTGCGAAGTGAGCGTCACCAAGTTGGGAGTGCGCGTGCAGGGGAGTAGTTTAGATCTATGAGTTAGGTACCCGCGCGGCTCCGACGCGAGGTCGGCTGCCTACGCAGGTGTTTTATAAAAAGGACATTAATTCATAATGTAATATAGTTTTATGACAAAATCTATACAAATAAATAAAATTGAAGTGTCTGTTTGTAATATTAAAATAACGCTTTTTACTACATGCATAGGAATGTATATACGATACATATACCAAAATAGCATTTTTTTAAATTTTTGTCTGTCTGTCTGTCTGTTTGTTCCGTGTAATCTCTGGAACGGCTGGACCGATTTCGACGGGACTTTCACTGGCAGATAGCTAATGTAACAAGGAGTAACTTAGGCTACTTTTTATCCTGAAAAAATAACGGGAACTGATATAAACTGCCACGCTGGCGAAACTGCGAACGGCCGCTATTTTATGCCGTATTAACGCCATCTGTTGGTGACATCGAGTACTACTTCAGTTAAGATTTGTAAGTAAACATGTTTACCGCCCAACGAAGTGGGCACCGGTCAGCTAGTGAAATATAATCTGATTTTTCTGGATATAAGGTAGAATCTGTCCATTAAAGTTTTGGTTTTCATTTGAAGCTATGTTTTGTTTAGTCTAGCAGCGACAATAGGCTTGCAAACTCTCATATTTAAAATATCTATGAACTACAGTAAAAAAGTTGGCTTTTGTTTAAATTTGGACGAGGTTAAAGAATAGACTTCAAAGATTTTGTGTGCCAGATATGAGATATTTTTCGTTGTCTAATAATATATGCACAGTATGGTATTTTAATACTAATTACTACTACAATTACTAAAATTTCAAAGAGTTCAGTATTTAAGAAACTACTGCAATAAATTGTCTTGTTTCTTATATTTTTCTCGACTTGATCGCGTGGGACTGATAGATTCACGTTATAGTTTGGTATATCTTAGAGATCAGATAGATACCCAAATTATTAATGATATACTTTGACTAGTGAACCTCTAGTTAAGTTTAAAATGATTTAAATCTATAAGATTGATAATTCAAGTGTTGATACCGTAACATTTCGTGGTCACTCTGTTGTTGTTAGATAAGTAATAGGGGTCAGTCACACATATACAATATGGAAACCAATGGGAGGCTCCCGTCATAAAAATTGGCTTTACGAACTCACCAAACAAATATCATTTGATTTCTGTATTTTTTATGAAACGTCTCATTCTGGTGACTCACTGTCTGACGTCCCGCTGAGATCACCCCGGGTGGCCAAATCACCACTACACATCGACCTTCCAGCTATCAACACATTGCTAATCGAGATACTAGCTGGGTAAGTTCTAGGAATCTTTAATGAAGTTCACATTTGAATTACAATTCTTGACATCGCCTAGTCAGTCATCAACTGAATGAGAAAGCTGGTTGCATGTTACTTCAGCTAACACACCTAAGGCTTGCAGCATCGTTGTTTGGTGGTGACAAAGGTGTATTGACATTTGAATGACATTACGTGACATCCATAACTCGACTAAGGAGAGTTGTCAGTTTACCACGCAATATTATTCAGGACGCCGGTACAAAAATGTTTACGGTACAAATGTTTAATGTATGGCCTGTCCCACTCTAACCCATTAAACAAATCCACTAATATACTATTTGGTTCCATATTTTATTCCAGTATAATCCATCAATGGTTTTTTATTTGCGCTAAGCCTTTTGAGATTACAATGAACCAGCTGTTTCCCAAACTTGTTTCACCATACCCTGTAAAGCCATCAGTTACGGCTCCCATAACGCTGGTCACTGCCCGTTGTTTCGGATTTTATCAAGCTATGTCAACGGATTTTTGGCCAGTCCAAACATCCACGCTAAAATAAACTCTATGTTCAAAAACATAAAGAATTCAGCGTCTGGCAAGTTTCGCCCTGGGAAGGTCGTAGCAGGGTTCTTGACATAGGAAATTGAATCCTATTGCGTGGATGATAAAGGTTGAGGAAAGAAGTTCTAGGAAATATTTTTACGTCGGGATAATGATTGCAGTTCTGTTCTGCTACTGTCATTCTGTTTATGATTTCTTTTTATTGAGTGCCAATATTTGTGTTATTTTTACAACTCAAGCGAATTATGTTTGATTGGTAGGTATGACAAAATCAGAACAAGGTAAGATGGCCCACTTGTGGCTGAGTGGTTACTTTTGTTTATAGAACACGTCCACTAAGGAAGGTTTTTTTTTCAAATTGCTTTTATTAAATGGGTTTGTTTTTTTTTTTTTTTTTTTTTTTTTATATGCGATAGGTAAACGTTTGACCGCAATCTCACCTGATGTTAAGTGATGACGCAGTCTACGGTGTAGCACGTTTACCTAGAAGATACCTATTCACTCTTCTCTTGAAGACATCCAAATCATACGTGATCGGAAAAACAGAAAAAATTGTCCGAGGAAGTACCACTGTACCTATTCCGCAGTTGGTTCTTGCATTGCTGTATGCGTATAGGGGTAATAGTCCTGACATAGCTCTCAGAATCAGCAAGTTGAAGTGGTAAAGGCCATATCAAAGTCAAAGTCAAGGTCAAAGTCAAAGTCTAAGTTAAAAATAATTTCTTCAGTAATATCCGCAGGGATCATCTTGAAACGTCTTAAATCTAGGTGAATCTAAGAACCAGTTCCTCGCGACCAAGCCTAGAAGAACCGGCAAGAAACTTACGGCTTGGTTCCTACCGTTTTTTTGTATGATCCAACAAAGTAATAATAATTTAAATAATGAAACTCCAGCGTGGTGCCAATCTAACTTAATAAGGTGATTGCAAGACAGATAACATGCGTAGAACCAACAATCGCTGGAGAATAAAGGTTCTCAAACCGACATAATACAGCTCTTAGTGACGGGATCATCCGGGGAAGTACTACCACCATGCTTATTTCACCTGCAAAGCAGTGTTGCTGAGTTTAAGTTTGAAGAGTGTGGGTGCCGGTGAAATTACAGACACATGAGGCTTAAAAGCTATATGCGTCAGGTTGATGAACACAGAGCAGTGCATCGTAGGGCACGTTCGTAACAAACGTGAACTGCAAAGTAATGCAGTATAGGTTTATAGGTGATGCTTTGCTATATATAGGTAGCCGCTTAGCATCGGATGGGCCGTCTGCTTGTTCCGTGAGCAAGTCAGTATGATAATAACTTAATTTCTTTTAAATAAAGTTATTTAGCTACTTATATTAATTTCTACTGGGAGCACCGAAATTGGGGTTTTGAAAAAAAAAAGTGATTTTTTAAATGTATTTTAAAACATTATTATTAATAATGTTGATATTTAATGTAAAAAACTTAATAAAAAAAAAGTTCAATTAATAATAAACAATTAAAAATTGATAAAATTTAGAAAAAAACCACGTGACTAGAAACGCGCCATGATTGATCACCATAGTTGTGACGTCATAATTTTATACCTACAGTACAGCGTTTGCGGCTATCGAATGAGTGAAAACTAAAATAATGACGTCACACGCGCTCGGGTTTCTTCGGCGTGTTTTCGGTACTGGATTAAAAAAATAATTTTTATTTTGAAATAACTTTTGAATTATTGCGAAAAAAATATTAAAAAAATAGTTTTGTTATATACCTAACTTATATGTAATCTTTCCATTTACCGCAAAAAAAAATATTCAAAACTCCAATTCCCGTGAGAGTCACCCTGGCTTGCGATCCTAAAGTCGGGTTCAAATTCGGTCGTACACCAATGGATTTTTCCGTTCGAAAAATGTATGTGCGCAATGCTAGTGCTTTCAAACGGTGAAGGAAAACATCGTAAGGAACCAGAATTCTAGCAGCGGCGATGGGCTTGCAACCTGTCACGTATGAAATACTAACTACTGCTAAATGCGATATTTTAGTACCACGTACCTAAAGATTGTAGTACTAAAAGATTGGAGGGGATACCTGCCGTGCTTGGCGTAGATATTTATACTCTGGTATTGAATAGATGGATGTAGATAAGCCAGTATGCATTAGGTAGCAAAATGCAATTAAGAGAATAGAAAAACAAAACAGTATAAATCTATTACTGCAGGTCACCCCATCTATCGGGAATCGCTAACACGCTACATTTCTTTTATAGTAACTAAAACATGTTCTTAATACATTAGTTCTATGATGAAGTAATGATGTAGATAGTAGATATTATATAATATCATTGCTTCTGGTACAACCTGCTGGTCAATTCAGCTGGTCTTATCTTGAAAACGATAAACGAAGTTTCGTATTGTCGTTTTTAATTACATTGCACGTCATACTCGGTAGTGACAACATAACTGTGGAACAGGTTATAGAAGCCCAGCAGTGTAACTTAAAACAACAAAAGTTCGTTTATTGTTTTCAAGAGTAGACCTGCAGTTGGACCATTGGGAAAGCCTACTTACTCTATGGACAATGGGGAAAGCACATTCATTTTCTATTTGCACTCTTTTTTAATTTTCAGTTTTTTTTACCAGAAGCAAAGGAACCCTCCAACTTTACTCCACGTTTAATTTTTTAACTATTATCAAACTCTTGTCCCTAACAGAGTTGGCCCGGTCATAATATAAGCTTACTAACTTACAAAACCAAGGAGAAGGAAAGACATCCTTTATTTTCAGGGTTCCGCTGCTTAAAGAGGATCGATCATCTGGTCAAGACGGAGCAAAACAAAGGAAAATAATTTAAAAAGACTAAAGAAAGTAGTTATGTTCGTTCTATCGATTAATTTGTCGGCGAGTTATCGATATAGCGAAAAGAACATACCTATTTATTTCTTTTTAAAAATAGTGCCTCTATTAAAAAGTGATAACAGTAATGTCAAAGTCAAAGTCAAAAATCATTTATTCAGTAATATCCGCAGGGATCATCTTGAAACGTCTTAAATCTAGGTGAATCTAAGCGCCAGTTCCTCGCGACCAAGCCTAGAAGAACCGGCAAGAAACTTACAGCTTAGTTCCTACCGTTTTTTTTGTATGATCCTTTTACAAAGTAATAATAATGTAAATAATGAAACTCTAGTGTGGTGCCAATCTAACTTAATAAGGTGATTGCAAGACAAAAAACATATTAAGGCAATCATACCAAGATCTTAATACACAACAGAAGTTCAAAAGACAGCACACGTTACGCTTCAACTAAGAGTAATGCTTACAATCTAATGCATTCAAATAAGAGAATAGTACAGACATTGCAAAAAAATATCCTAGCTGCCGATGGGTCGAGCGAGCGGAACATCTGGCCACGCCGATTTATCATTAACGTAACTATCTAAGGAATAATAATGGTTTTTATAAGAAAAACTAATGGGATCTCATGATTTTAAGGGTTTTTTTAACCTTTATTAATCGTACCTTACATAGGGCGCGTCTACTAAGCACATTGTCGACACTATATTATTATTATAGAACAATGTCTAATTCAAGTGGAATTAAATGCCAAAAGTTTTTTATAAATGATTTGGTGGCAAAGAGACAAAAATGATTGTTAATTTGCAAAGTATTTTAAGTAGTCGACTAACTCTCATTCAAAAGATTCTATTTTCTACAGCGATCGTAACAAAACTCATTTTACGTTAAAACAGCGTACTCGACAGACCTAAATGCTATTTTTCACTGCATCGTACCAATTGACTTGTTTCTGGGAATCCGATTGAACTATTACATTTTTAATGTGAACACTAACGAGGGTGCCAGTGCCAGACCTAGTCCAGGCTATATCTAATCATAAGTCGTAACAAGACTATCTGACTGACCGTCTATAAAAAATTTAAGAATCTTTGTCTTGACTGACTGACTGATATATAGGTAACGCACAACCTAAACCACTGGTCGTAGAGACTTGAAGTTTCCAGGGTATATTCTTGCTGGTGTGTACAAGTACTCCTTCCTTCCTTTATGTAGGTTCCTTTTATGATGTAAGAAATGCTAAGAAAGTGCTAACTAAGAAAGAAATTCTAGAAATTCAATCCTTAAGTACAGTGGTCATAGTTTGTTAGAAAATATCACGATATAAACAAAGCCGTGGGCGTTACACATCGTCAAAATAAAACACATGTTTGTAGCGCACGCGATGAAATATCGTGGATAGAAGGCGGTTAAAGGAATCGAGAATGGATGACGAGACAGACACGTTATACTGGCCTTATAGTTTATTATTTAAGACAGCTTTGGAAAACTCCTTCTATTTTTATTTCTTACCGTTTTTCTGATGTATGTTCAAATAATAATAATAATAACGCTGGACAATCCACACAGCATCATCTAGCCCCAAGCTAAGCAGAGCTTGTGTTATGGGTACTAGATGACTGATGTACTTAGTACAATACATTACATGCATATATATTTTTTATTATACATAGAAAATACCCAGAACACCCGGATTAAATATTTGCAGATTGTACAAATCGATCATAAGGCCGTTGGTTCGCATTAAGTCGTGTACTTCTGGATTCTCGTTCGAAAAATGTATGTGGTAGTGCTCTTAAGGTGAAGAAAAACAAGGTGCATTAGGTTGATAAACGCAAAGCAGTGCATAGTAAGGCAATACCCTAACGACCGTAACCTGTAGTAACCGCTTAACCAGTGGACAATCTTCTTCTCTTTTATACAATTTGCTGATGGAATAAGCATATGGCCCACCTGATGTCAAGTGGCTACTATCGCCTATAACAAAGCATTGCCTTGCAGGTCACGTTTGTTAGGAACGTTACCTACAATACACTGCTCTGCGTCCATCGACCAGAAGTATACAGGTGTTAAGCCTCATGTGCCTGTATTTACACCGGCACCCACACCGTTCAAACCGGAACACAGCAAGCTGCTTGGCGGTAGAAATAGGCATGGTGGTGGTACTTCCCTGGACGAGCCCTTCACTAAACGCTTTACTACTGCTACAAATTCTTCCATCAAAAAGTTCAAAGAAATACCTGTTTGATGTTCAGCATGATAAAAACCAGAACGCATAGTAGAATTTAGCTCAAAGAGTGTAGAATCTCGTTACCATACATTGTATCCAGCTCATTAGGACTAGCACCTACAGGCTTTGCTGCTTTATGATTGCAGAATGGCCCTCCTAAAAGAAGCAACTTTTATTTTTATGATCTAGTGTTGGGAGGCTATCGATATTTTGGACTAAAGTTGCATATAAGTTTAGGCTTGTTCGCGAAAAACTGGCGCTTAGATTCACCTTAGTAAATAATAAATATTTGTGGACATTTTTACACAACATCATCTAGCCCCAAACTAAGCATAGCTTGTACTATGGGAACCAAATGACTGATAGAATACTTATATACTTTTTTTTGTAAATACATACTTAGAATACAATATAACACCCATTAACTTAATGTAGAATAGAAAGAATAGAATAGAAATTCTTAAAACTAACGAAAAAAGTGTGTTTTTATGAAAGCTCATTCGTCTATACCAATGATAAGAATGTTTGTCCTGACTGACTTCCTGACATATAGACAACGCACAGCCTAAACCACTGGTCGTAGCGACTTGAAATTTTCAGGGTATATTTGTCTTGGTGTGTAGAAGTGTACTAGGAAAAGAATTCCCGAAATTCATCCCCTAAATGAGTATAGCAGGGGTTAAAGTTTGTATGAAAATAGCTACACGCGGACGAAGTTGCGCACATTTGTCTAGTTTATAAATAGGATGCTGAAATGTTTCGATCTTAATTTTATCGATATCGGCAGCATTTCATCCCCCCACTACGCTCTCAATTGAGTCATTAGTACAACACCCTTACGTTCTTTGTTGTTACTTGCAATTTCCTTGTAAAAATGGTAATAAATAAAATATAACAACCTTATCTTGCGCTTCTACCAGAGTTTAAGCACAAGTTTTTGACTTTATCAAGTCTATAATAGCGAGTTTAATTATTTATTTATTACAGTAATGATAGTAAGCTAACAGTAAAACCGAAATGCTTACTATCTTAATTTAAAACTTAAAAATACAGTTAAAGAATTAGAAATACTATGAAGGCTGTCTTTAAAGATGTCGAACCTCATGTAGATATGCATTTACTGGTTTTCTCACGATGTTTTCCTTCACCGTTTGTAAGCCTACGAGAACTTCTGAATTCATAATTCAGTGACGTTATTTGCCGCTACACTTTACGTGACTACACCGTCCATAGAGCTGAGAAATAACGGAGCTCCAAAAATAAATGCATAAAAACTATGATTTCTGAACATCCACCTAACCGCCATCCTAAGGTTGTGGTTTCGAATCCGGTCGTGCACCAATGGATTTCTCTGCTCTGAAAATTTATACGCGCAATAATATAATTATTTGTATGTAATATAGGCCTAGTATTATATTTATTATATTAATGGATTTATGGTATAAATAAATAAATATAATTTGTTCAAAAAACTTTTGCTGAAGGTCCTATTTGAAGTCCCGCCGCCCGGTTGATGACTAGACTGTGACTACCTCCTTTAAGAACTCCAAATAAACATTTCATTTCATTTCAGCCGCACAGTAATTTGGTGCATTGCGTCTCTACTATACGTAGGACAATTTCCCGCCCTATGGTACCGCCCAAGGAATTTCGTTAATATCACGATCTGCCCTCGGACTGACAAGCGGACATAGGAATTTTTAACATATTTATGCGGAGTGCCTACCTGTTAAATTATGCTTTAATATAACCTGGATTTTATCGTTCGTTTATGAGGAAATTTGAAATGTGGTCATAAAACTAAGCGTCTTATCATTTGCATTGAAAGCGTGCGGTCAAACTATATATTATAAACTTAAGTATTGATTTAGGTATATAATCATAATGATGATGATAACCTCAGTACAAAAATGTCCACTGTTGGGAAGGTCGTGGGTTCAAATCCTACTCGAGGAAAATAATTTTTGGGATAATATAAAATCTGTGGGCTTCAATCAAATTGAGAGACACAGTAAGAAATTCATTCTACACAATTGGCGAAACAAACTAAAAGAGAGTGGAGGGAGAAAAGGTGGGATTTTCTGTTGCATTATATTTTGGGAACAGGGAATGTATGAAATGAAATGAAAAATGCAATGAAAAATGAAATGAAATACATTTATATATCGGATATTGCATGGTTTCGCGAAATACTGTTGTACAGAAAGAAAATAAATATAAAGAAATAGCTTCATGACTTTAATCCCTGGGCACTTAGATCTCTTAGAACCAAGTTCCTACTGGAGATTCTTTGAGAATTTCTAAGGGGTTTGGATGGAAAGGGCTCAAAAAAAGTTTTTTGGGTATAAGTACACGCATTGCTGACGCATGCGAGTATCTGTAGTTAAATTTAAATTTTACGGCAAATTATGATTCAGCTACTTGTAAAATTAAGCAAGCATCTTTATAAATGGTATGTCTAATTCAGAAGTTAAATGAAATGATCCAGAAACGAAATGATGTCAATGTATTTTCGATTGTAAAACATGTGAAGTAATTTTTTCATATCAAATTCAACCCCCGCTGTACTTGTTTAGGGGTTGAATTTCTTTTTTAGTACACCTGTACGTACCAAAACAAATATACCCTGAAAATTTCGGTCTCTACGACCAGTGACTCGACGTGAGTTTTTTTTTTTTTTGTGGCATCTGTGTCAGCGTCCCGTAAATAGAGGCACAATTGAAAAAGTCTTCTCTGACGCTGTATACATCATCTTTAATTCATACAAAGGCAGGTCTACTCTTAGAAACGATAAATGAAGTTTCGTACAGTAGTTTTTTTTTTTTTAGTGGCATGTGTTCGTCTTGCGGACAATTTTGCCAATGTCAAGTGGGTTGAATAAATTCTTTTCAGTCAAGTCGAGTCGGTAAGAAAAGTAAAGTCAGCCGTCGTCGGTTTTGAAGAAAAAGATGGCGTTTTTTTGAAGAAAAAGGAAACATTTTCGTTCAAATCAGGATGCCTCATAACACACTTTCATTTCAATTGTTCACACTTGTGCTAAGACCTCAAGTAATGATGGTTAAAATACCACCAAAATTACCCATCAGAACTTAAAATAACACTAGAAAAACAATTAAAATGAAAATACAATGTTACTTCCAAAGATGACAGAAAACGAATCTCGACGTGAGTTAAAAATAGTTATACTGTGTTTTGACAGGAAGTTTGAAATAATATAGAAAGAGACAAAATACTGTTTCAAATTTAGTCCTTAGAAAAGCAGTGTTTATAAGAAACGGTCAGACTTTTTCAACTGACACGACACAAAACCGCATCAAAAACGGCCAGGCGGTTATTTAAAAACCAATTTAGCCACTGAATTAGCAGCCTCCGACGTAGCCACTTTTATATTTCCATTTGAAAAATCTATTGTAGGTAGCGTTTCCTGCCCAGACGATTTCAATTACTGCTCTTTGTTTGGCTAAGAGCTTGTGGAGATGGCTTTTTATCACCGTTTTATGGCTGATTTTTGTCTGGCCAGAACACGCTAACAAATCTTAATAAATCTAAAGACTAGCCTCAAAGTTCAGCTAGTAGCTCTGTTTTCTGAGCTAGGTTGTGGGTTCGATGCCTCCCGAATACAAGCGTTTATGTCATGAATATCCATATTTGTTCTTTGTCTAGGTGTTATTGTATGCTAAGTATGTATTTACATAAAAAAACGTCTATAAGTTTTATATTAGTCATCTGGTTCCCATAGTACTAAGCTTTGTTTGGGACTAGATAATGTTGTTTATAAATACCCACATATTTTTATTCATTTACAAAATGGTAAGAAGAATGGTAATGAGGAAATGGAAGCCCTTTCAGTAATATTCTTTCTTACCTTTCTTTTAGCATCGAATTACAAAAATTAGAAAACTCACAATTGGAACATAATAACCGCTATAACTTATAGCAAAATTTATGTAAAAATCTTATCCCCAAGTTACCAGACTTTTTGTTTTGTTTTAAAGCGAAATAAAGGTCAAAATGTAAACAATAACGGTTTTTTTTTTCAAAAAACTTTTGCATGGCGCTTGTTCTAACAGAGTAATGACAAACTTGAGTTCATTGCTTTAATGGTTTCATTGACGAAGTTTACAAAAACGTTTAATAATTCTAAGAAGCTACAGAATAACTTTATGAGAAAAAATGCTTTATTATTTTTCAATGTTGATGGCAGTCTAAGAGAAATAAATAACAATAATTTAGAAGCAGTAGAGCTCTTAGTGAAGGGCTCGTCCGGGAAAGTACTACGATTGTGCCTATTTCTGCCGCCAAGCAGCTTGCTGTGTTCTGAGTAGAGGGTGTGAGTTGGTAAAATTACAGGTACAGGAGACAGTGCAATTCCACATAGGGCACATCCTTGTACGTGGTCTATAAAGTGCATGTATTAGACTGCAGCTACTGCTTTCATGTTGGTAATTTGTTGGGCCACCTGCTAAAACTTAAATAGTATCTCAAAAAAACCTTGTTATTTAAAAAAAGTCCGTCTCCATACCTTTTTTAAGAGCAGCACAGGAGGGGACGATATCTGAGCGCACGTTAATGATATATTGAGAATTAAAATGTTTCCAATTTTGTGAATTACTTTTGAATTGTTACATTTATATTTTCTGTTTGTTTTGTTGTAATGCTGATTGTGTTTGTGTGCTGAATGTGTAATTCCATTTAAGTACATAAAGTTAAGGTCATGCAATTATAGGCACCTGTATACCTAAGGTTAAGTCAAGCCCTTCACTAAAAGTTAGACTACTACTAGAAGTCCGTAATGTGGTGTAAATGTTTGGATGTGCTTCTGACTGCTCTTATTTTGACTTACCATGTAATAAGTCAGCACCAGCCCAGTTTTTGCGGTTTTAGGTATCTTATTTTGTTATATTATTACATCTAATATTATGTAGGTATTTATATGTTAGTAGGTATGTCATAAAAACCGTCAGTAATTATTATCTTATTATAGCACGCCAAACTCTTAGTTTCACACCTGCAGGGGCGTAGCTACCGCCGTATCTGCCGTATCAATTATACGGCGCCCCCGGGCCACGGGGGCCCCCGACGTGCGTCATCTAAAATTAATAAAAATTTCCCAATTTTTTTTTAATTTAAAAAATGACAAAAGTCAAAAATGGCAATCAATATTGCTTTTAATATTGTGCTAAGATTTTTTTCTTTTGTGAGAAATCTTTACCTTTCATAAGGGCCCCCAAACAAATTTTTATACAGGGCCCCGCTAAGGCACGCTACGCCACTGCACACCTGTCAAGGTTTGCTTGGTGCAATAAAGGATGCAATAAAAGGATAAATAAATATTGAATTATCTGTAAATTTTTGTTTTTATTTATGCAGCATAAATAAAAATAATATTTTTATATAGCCTACACAATATAACTAATCTTTCTGATCCACGAATTTAGAATCCCAAAATAATTCCCAATTAAACGGCTAACCTTTGTCCAAACCGCGCGAATCGAACGCGCGAAAAGTGCCCCGCCCGAGCTATTGTACCGCGTTGTTTGCGGATTTCATCCGGATAACAATGGCTTTGATACCCGGTCACCATAAACGTAACAGTAGGGCAACTATTTATTTTATTTAACTTGCACAATTATTAAGAACTAGCTGACCCGTGCTCACTTCGTTGGGCGGTAAACATGTTTACTTACAAATCTTAACTGAAGTAGTACTCGATGTCGTCAACAGATGGCGTTAATACGGCATAAAATAGCGGCCGTTCGCAGATTCGCCCGCGTGGCAGTTTTTTCCGTTCCCGTTATTTTTTCGGGATAAATAGTAGCCTAAGTTACTCCTTGTTACATTAGCTATCTGCCAGTGAAAGTCCCGTCGAAATCGGTCCAGCTGTTCCAGAGATTACCCGGAACAAACAGACAGGCAGACAGGCAAAAGTTTAAAAAAATGCTATTTTGGTATATGTATCGTATATACATTCCTATGCATGTAGTAAAAAGCGGTTATTTTAATATTACAAACAGACACTTCAATTTTAATTATTTGTATAGATTTTGTCATAAAACTATATCACATTATGAATTAATGTCCTTTTTATAAAACACCTGCGTAGGGAGCCGACCTCGCGTCTGAGCCGCGCGGGTACCTTAATCATTATTAAGAATAAGTGTACTATGTACTATGTGTGTGGGCGGGCTTAATACTATGAGCATTTCCTACCTGCCAACCTTTAACAAAGGTTCTAAAGGTCTAAAATTTGATGGTCGGATGATATCGTCGCAGTAGTTGGCCAGCAATGGAGAAGACTGGAACAGGACTGGAGAGAATGACGTTTTAAAGAGGAGGCCTATAACCAGCAGTGGGTGCAAACGGGCTTAAAAGATAGATAAATAGAAAATAAAATTCAGTGCAAAAGTACAAAAACTTTACGTATTTTTGAAATACTTTTTTTGTTAACATTAGATATATTGTGATAAAATAATTGAAAATAATGTGAATAAATATGTGATTCAGCATTTGGTTGAATGGAAGTTCCGCGTCTCAGCGTTGTGTTTTGAAATAAAATAATCTACATTTAATTGTGCAGTTAGCCTACTGTATGTTGTGTACATTGTGCCGATACCCAGCTTTGTTTTCACTTATCCGGGGCGAGTGATGCTCGTTATTCACGTGCCTTACCGTGCGCATACCTTCCTATTGTTAAGAAATAGAGGTTTCACCTTTGTTTACCTGTAATTGTACAAAACTGAGATGTTATATACTTTGGCTGTGGGATTCAGCGGCGAAAAAAACATCGCAAAGAATCCAATCTATACGAATAAGAATCTTTGTCGTGACTTACTGACTGACATATAGACAACGCACAGCCTAAACCACTGGTCGTAGACGTGAAATTTTCAGAGTGTATTCGTCTTGGTGTGTAGAGGTGTACTTACTGAGAAAGAAATTCCCAAAATTCAACCCCTTAACATAGCGGGGGTTGAAGTTTGTATGAAAATAACTTTACGTGGACAAATTGCGTTTTTCCCTAGTAAGTTCATATGAAGGGAACAGCCTGGGGGTCTACTCTGAAAAACAATCTACTCTGAGACAAAGTTTCGTATTGTAATTTTGACTTACACTGCGGGTTTCATAACCGATTCCACAGTCAAGTTGCTGTCTAGCATGCCTAGTGGAACCTTGCTGGTCAAAAAAAAAATAGGTATCAAAAATAGGTATAAACTGTATAAAAATCCAAATATACTAAATATTTATGTGCACAACGCTGTGCTCTCAACCGGTGAAGGAAAACATCGTGAGAAAACCAGTTAGTATTCCAGCAGCAGCGATAGGCTTGCAACCTGTCACCTATAGAATATTAACTACTGCTAAACGTGGGTATGTATGTGTACCATCTGAACAAACCTCTGACTACCCCCTTAGACTTTTTTGATGACTCTTGAGTAGGTGCTTGTTACTAAAAGACCGCAGGGGATGTCTGCCGTGCATGGGGATTACAGACGTGATGCTATCTCTTTTTTTTATAATCTGCAGCGTATTTCCATGAAAGCCATGGTCCATTACAGCCCTCTTGTAATTACAAACGATGTAACGGGCCAGACGAGACGTTATCATCGGAATGATGACAAAGCCGTCTGCACTCTGCCTTATTGCTGTACACAGGATGTGCTGAAAATGCGTGTAGTATTATTACCTATTTATTGACGTGGTTTTTAGGGTTCCTTACCTAAAGGGTAAAACGGGACCCTATTACTAGGACTCCGCTGTCTGTCTGTCTTAATATTATTATTTCTGCTGCCGCTTTGATAACAAATATTAGAATAAAGCTACTTAGATCTAGATTTTGAAATAGCTACCACAAAGGTACATAATCAGTGTTACTATGAACAATTTTATCTGGAACAAATAGGTAGGTAGTAACAAAAAATCATACCCTCCGTGATAAATTTAACTGTGTAAGAAGGTAAGTAACAGGGTAAGAATTAACCCACTTGCCATTGGTTAACTTTATCAAATGACGGATGTCATAGAAAACCGCTACTGAAGATTTTTGCTTAGCTACACATATTTGGAACATTCTGTACGCATCGAAACGCGCCCTGTCTATCAGAGTACACGATGCATGCCTTGTGGCTTTGTTGTGCTTTTAAAAAGGCATCGCGGCAACAATAGGGGTAGGCAGGCTGCCTGTGGTATACATGCACTTTATTTGTCTGGTATTTTGTTGATGAAAAATCATAATTCAGTGTGAGAGGTATTTTTTTCTAAAAATATGTGTTATTGCATCACTTAGACTGCATTTCGTATTGAAGCAAGAAAGTCTCTAAGGAGACTAGTTCAGTTCCATCAGCTTATCAGTCGCCACAACGCCCTCTAGCCCCAAACTAAGCAAAGCTTAGTAACTTTAGGAACCAGATAGCTGATATTTTATATTTATTTTGTAAATACATACTTAGAATACATATAGCACCCAGACACAGATCAAACATCTATGTTTATTACACAAATGTTTGTTCTCGGTTGGACTCGAACCCACCACCTACAACGCAGAAGGCAGGGCTAATACTATGCAGCTAATATAAGCTATGCTAGATGTTGAGTAAAAATGTCCAGAAATATTTATTACTTTTATTATTATTCTATCACTTTTCTGATTTCTAATATCTGATAAGCTTTGCTTAGTTCAGGGCTAGATCGTCTTATGTGAAGAAACTGCACAGATAAAGCAATTCATAACTGTCAAAAATTTACAAAAAAATTATGAATAGTTGACTTTCGCGGTGTTACCATCACCATGCCTATTTCTGCCGCCAAATAGCTTGCTTTGCTGTATTTCTTTATTTGCCGGCATCATTGCAGGCAACTGAGACTTAACACCTGTATACTTGAGATTGAAAGACGCGAAGCAGTGCGTGTTGTACAAATTCCTAACAAATGTGACCTGCGAGGCAATGCTTTGATCCACTTTACAAACTCATCTAAATTTAATTTGAAATGTCAGCGCTTAAGAATATGCCTAGATTATTTAGATTATTGTAGGGATTTATACTACTTACCTAATATTGTACGCCCGAAATGGGTAGGCTGTTGAGACTAGTTTGTTATACCAATGTATGTACCTAGTTCTAAGATCTTTTGTACACAGTTTTACAATAAATGACTCTTACTCTTACTCTTACACCTTGACTTAGAGGTGATGGTAACCAACACAGGTAGGTTACCTGCTTGTTCCAACAGCAAGTGGCATAAAATCAACTTGAATAAAAACTCCTTACAGTTTATTTGAGTATTCTTCTACCATACCTACGTTATATTACTGAAAATCCAATAGCCTTTGCCAAGAAGCATGGTTGTAATATCGGAATTCCCCACTCGGCCCGACGGTCGAGTGTGATCGACAGGCACACCCATTAGCACTCTAATATCAGAAACAATACGTAGGTATAGTAAAATATTTTCCAATAAAATTATTGTTTTTTAGGATTCCGTACTTCAAATATAACACAAGAATGGCGTTGCTATCGTAAATTCGATCGAAATTTATAATAATAATAATAATGCTGGACAATCCACACTGTATCATCCAGCCCCAAGCTAAGCAGAGCTTGTGTTATGGGTACTAGATGACTGTACATGATTATACATAGAAGATACCAAGAACACCCGGAATAAATATTTGCAGATCGTAAAAACATTTATTCCAAGGCGAAAATCGAACCCGCAACCTCCTGCATCGGACCCTCCAATCGGACATTCGCCCACCGCGCCACATCGGTCGCAATTACATGTACATGAGGCTTAAGTGTTAACACCTGTGACGTCCAGGCTAGACCACTCCGAGTCAAATACCGACCGAAAATTTGTGTTCCAGTAATTACCTTCTAGGTAGTTTGCGTGTGATCGAACATATGGGTATGTCTCAAGTGACAGTATAATCAAGCGGATCCACCGTTGTGGGCAAGATGGGCATGCCCAGAACCCTAATAGACCTGTGACGATGATTTTTTGGTACGTTCAGGTTCAGACGCTTCCGAGCTATGCAGAATCTAGGTCAGGGCGTCATATATTATTATTTTGTAAGCATATAGCCCGGTCAATTTAGACATTCGAAGTTACATTAATTCCCACCAAGCTGAAAATCAGTATGATTGTTTAAAATATGATTAAAAATAAAATTTGAAAGTTCCCCATCTTTCCCCTGTATGGAATTTTTTTTATTCAAGGTCAAAGGTCAAAAAAATGAGTTTTTGGCGATTTTTACTAAAATGGTATGTTTTATCATAAAAATACCAAGACAAAAATTGTAGATCATTAAATTATCTACAAACAATGTTTAGATACTTTTTTTTCTACGAGCCACCGTTTTTGAGATATAACGATTCAAAAAGTTGTAAAAATTGTAATCGTCATAATATGCACTCGTTTCCACACGCCACCTATGAGGTAGTTACTAAGCGTTTTTTTTAACGTGGTTTCCCCAGTAGGCCTTTTCCACGGGTCAGTTGTGATCCTGTTAAATTTTAAACTATTGCAAAATAATGGATATTAGTAGATTGAAAAGATAAAAGCAATTTAAGTTAAAAAAAAGTCTCAAGGTTACAATGGCGTATAAATGAAGGGACTGGGCTTCATTTTATCTGATAGTCATAGTTATAACTTGTTTTTATTTGAGATGAAATCTATCGAGTGTGCGAATGTGCTTGCGGTATACAACCCAGTCTCGGAAGAGAATAGGAAGTTAGGCAGTACCACTGTTTACAAGTCAGAGCTGTATATACGTGGCATATTAATGCATATAATATTATGACATAAAAGCTTTTACAACTTTTTGAATCGTTATATCTCAAAAACGGTGGCTCGTAGAAAAAAAAGTATTGAAACATTTTTTGTAGATAATTTAACGATCTACAATTTTTGCCTTGGTATTTTTATGATAAAACTTACCATTTTCGTAAAAATCGCGAAAAACTCATTTTTTTGACCTTTGACCTTGAATAAAAAATTTTCCATAAACGTCTAAGTGCGTTCTTAAAATTCAACCCCTAAACACGTGGGTTGAAGTTTGTATTACAATAAATTAATGTGGACAATTCGCACGCGTTTTCGCTAGTTGTTGATAAACATAGACTATCATAAACATAGACATAGAGAGCATTTAATAAAACATGTATATTGTATGCCTTCACGCTCTAACAACGAATTAAAATGTAACATAAAAAAATCATACAAAACGTAACTAAAAACTAATATTTCAACTATATTCCAACGCCTGCTAATTTCGTAGTGAAAAATGTAACTCTATTTCGACTACAGAAAAGTTTGACCACCGCTCGTGCATTTCAAACAAACAAACATCCAAAATGTCTATAATAATAACATTCTCTAAATATTTCGACAGCCATTAGAACTTTTTCGCCGGACGAAAAAAAAGCACCTTCAAACTTTTCATCCCATTTAGAATTCAAACAGCGGATGGAAGAGAAACAAAATGGCGGACTTTAGCGGGAATAAATTTTAAAACAAATCCCAACTTTGGCTGTCACCGAACAAGTGAGTGAAACAAAAGATTTACGGGTAAACTTGTGTTTAGAATTAGTTACCTACCCGCTTTAAATTAGCTGTTTCGACGTTTCCGTTTTGCTGTAAAAACGCCGGTTCTACGGAAGTTTATAATCCTTTTACCCCACAATATAGAGTTGGTGCTTGCGCCTGGTGCTGTATTTTATCCTGGAAGAAAAGATCCTGTTTTCATTCATCTTAAACTGCTGAAAACTAACAACATTTCGGTTGTCTATATAACAGACTAGATTTAAATAAGTACATATAGGTAAATACACGGATACTTAGATAAATATTTCTTTTATATACCTACCTACTACATTAATGAAACACCTAAGTAACCACTATAAAATATTAAACACATTGGCTGGTTATATTACTAAAGTAATTTCTTCTAGATATCTTTGAAGGAAAACCTCATTCTACTAGATACAAAGTTTATGGCTTGGTTCCTACGGTTTCATTATCAGAGTTTGCTTCTAGCATACACAAATTAATAAATACGCCAGAAATAAAATTACGATCAGTTAAGACGATACGGCGACGAAGCAACTTTAGTTGAAGGTCTGGAGAAGTCCACTGACGGACTAAGCCTCTCTTATACGTTTCCAAGAACGGTTCTTAGACTGGTTGCTATTTCCTGAAACTTGCAGGAACATTACATTCGGCCGCCGTGTAACTCCTCACAAAACAGACGAACATTTGACCCCTCAGATATTTCAATTTCAAAATCTATCTTCCGCGGTACTATCTAGAAATGGAATCGAGAGCCATCGATATAACGTCATTGTGGACCACTCCCAGCTCTCTAGGGTGGACTACGTTGAAGAAGGAATGCAGAACACTAGAGCGCTGGATACGCTAGGATGCCGCCAAGGCTGTGCTATTTTTAAGCGGAATTCCGCAAGATCTTTTTTAGGGTTCCGTCCCCAAAGGGTAAAACTCTGCTCTTACCGTTAGCTCTTATTGCGATTGCATACTGTCAAAAACAACGCCAAAATTGTTTTAGACTTTTTTAACCAAAAAATTTAGTAACTTATTCCGGATTTATACGAAGATACTCTTGTATCCATTGTTCGGGTCTATTCTAGTTATTTCGGGCCTGCTTAGACTGAGCTATTTGGTTTGGCTATTTGACACACGGCTACCACTCTGTTCAGCATGTCATTTCCATTATTTTCTACCTTCACGGCGTTTCTCCGCCATTCTCCGCCATTTATCGCCGCTCCACCGCCATCGCTCGTCGTAATGGTCCTTAATGAGCGTTTAAGACGCTGCCCGAGAACCTGCGATTGTTTTATAGTTGTAATTAAACCAGATCTATAAGAACTCGTACATCTAAATGTTAACATATGAATTGATCGCCTTCGTGTTATTTCAACTTATTTCAAGCGATTGGATAATTAAAATATTTAGGATCATGGTTTTCATTCTCAGGCACGGTAGATATTGGAAGAGATCTGGTACCAGAATACCCTAGGTACCAAGTCAAAATATTCATTTTATTCTTTCATACTAATTTTAGTTCTTATTAAGCCAGCCTAGGTTAAACATTAGCTGAGCCATCTGCGTTCGGCTAACCAGTTCTCGGTGAAGTTATTTTCATACAAACTTCATCCCCCGCTGTACCCGTTTTACATACAAACACATACAACCATTTATCCTAAGGCGGGAATCGAGCCCGCCACCTCTCAAGCCTCTACGACCAGTGATTCAGGCTGTGCGTTGATTGTGCGTATATTATGTCAGTCGGTCAGTCAGAAGCTGACTTCCAATCAATAACCAATAATCATATAATTTCAATCCACATCAATTATAAGAATCTTTGTCTCAGGACACAGGTAACATAGTAGGAATGCTATAAATAAACGCTTGTCGCAAGTAACATAATACGGGGCCGTAATATTTTACTTTCAGTTCCTAACATTGATTCATTGGCCACCATATTATTTTATTGCGGTTCTGACGTTAAAACTCCCCGAATAAAATCACACGCCCAAACGGATAATCCGTTCATTACGTCATACAGTAGTAACAAAATATCAATCGGGCGTTATTTTTTTACAGCGACCGTTGTAAAACATTTGTGTCGCGTGTGTACCGGCCTTATGTCCACCCGGCACGCAAGGTACGCTCACAACAAAAAGTGATTTAGGTAATTTTTCCACCACTCACTATTAACTCATAATACGAGCCCATTTGCTGTTGCTACCCGTTTAATGTTTCCTTTTACGTTTAAAGTAATGTGCGTAAATGAGAGCGTCGAATTTTTTCGTGACCCTAATCGCAAAATGCTGAATAACAGTGAGATTTGATAAGACACGATTTTTAGTCGCGTCTGAAGTTAAAACGAAACGAAACATTGCAAAGAGCGCTCAAGTGGCTTGAAACGAGCACGAATCTTGTCATGAATTGTAGAGATGAGTGTTTTTTTTAAAAGATACAGTTTTACTTCTTATTTATTAGTCCAAAACACCAAAGCCAATGTCAAAGACTAGTCTAGCTAGCGGCTGTATCTAAATAATTATATGAAACTTACCCATTTTTTTCAACTTTGTCGATCGGAACACGATACAATACACTAATGTAAAAAATATTTAAAAGATTAACAAAGCGGAGCCCCAAGTCTGATTATAACAGATATCGTCATGTGCATGGTTCAGTGTAATTTTGACTAGTAAAATCAGTTCCCTTTACGCCCGACAGGGGCGCTTATCGTGTACCCATACAAACATTACACGACACTAACCATGTACTCGTATACACCTCAAATCTTAGACTTGAAGCTCAGTACAAGACAAGTTATGCGTTTATACTTTAGAATGGACTGCACAATCTTATATTTTGCAAAACGTGCTTAATTTTTTGTCGGAGCATGTTTATCTAAAATACCTACACATTTGATAAACATGTTCCGATGTTTATCTAAACAGTCGCGACTAAAAGTCGCAGTTGATATTTATAACGTTACCGAAATGAAATGCGCACCTAGGTATTTTTATTTCTAGATTATTTTGGTAAAAACATCTGTATGATAATTTCTGATGGTATGTCACGTTGTAATTAGCGTAGGTAAACTTTAAAAATTAGGTCGCCGTCATCAGTAAATTAAACTGAAATTATTTCGTTTTACTTTGCAGCTTGGTTTTAGATTTATATTTTTATGAACTAGTAACGACCTGCCCCGACTCCACATACGATAAATTAAAAATTGAAAAATGGTTTATTTTTAAGATAATGCTTTTTTTTGGTGAAAACCAGGTAGACCGCAGTACTTTCAGAGTCAATATTTATTATTACTCCCAATATTACTATTATAACAAAATAGCTTGCTGTAAGATATTTTATACACAAATAACGGAATCGCTTGAAACTTTATTCGCGCGTTGTACCCTATTAGGGGTTAAATTTCGGAAATTCCTTTCTTCCTATACTCTTACGTATTCAAACAAACATACCCTGATAAATTAAGTGTAATTGTTACTGATTGTTTAATAGGTTTTTCGAAAATAAATGTAATGAATGTGTAATAATGTTATTTTTAGAAATTAGCCCGCGGGTATAGACAATAGATACAGCCACTTTGCTATTAATTTGTATGTTTTGTCTAGCTTTTAATTTTGTTTTCAATCAAATGAAATTGCACTGATGCCACGATTTGCCTACAGCTTTAGGACGTTTCAAAGTGGTCCTGGCAATTTGATTAACTAAATGTTTGTAGACTTATTTTATTAAACCAGCCTATAAAACAAAGCGCTTGTCCGCCCACCAGTACCTTAACCCTTTTATTTTTAAGCGGCACCTCGGTCCCATTTGATCGAATACGAATCCATGTTAAACATTTAAACTTATCTGATCGAAAATAACGTAATTTGTTTCAACTACTTCAAAAACGCTCCAATGGTTAACATGTTTTGATAAATTGTTAAAATAGAACGATAAGTAGGTACACTTTTAACCAACGAAAAAACGGAGGAGGTTCTTATATTTTATTCGTATATTTTTTTTATTACGAATAATTTTTCAGTTGTCCGATTTTGATAATTCTTTTTTTTAGAAATTCGTTGTATGCTTAAGCTTCATTTGAGCATTTCAGAGTACAGCAACAAAGTAATTTATAAATTGAAAAATAATCATAGTTAAATTAAAATATTTTACTACTTACAAGAGTTATGTTACCATTATATTTTCTTTCATCAAGCTGAGGCACTCAGGTGTAGAATACCTTATGAGCCTGTGATTTCCCCGGCACCCATACCCTTCAAACCGGACACAGAAGGTTGCTTGGCGGCAGAAATAGGTATGGTGGTAGTATTGCCCGGACGAGCCTTTTACTAAGAGCAAAACTCAACACCTGATCTAGTTGTTATGATATAGCAAAAAAAAAAGGGCTCTTTCTAGGAAGTACTACCACTATACTTATTTCTGCAGCCAAGCAGCTTGCTGTGTTTCGGTTTGAAGGGTGTGAGTGCTGATGAAATTACAAGCACATGATGCCTAACATAAGCATGCTTCAGGTTGATGGACACAGAGTAGTGCATCGTAGGGCACGTCCCATGCGAGACAATGCTTTGTTTTAGGCATGTTTGTCTGCTTGTTCCATCAGTAACTCGCATAAAAAAACGGTTATAAAACAAGATGGTAACCCCACAACAGTCAAAGTTATCCGATCGAAAATGTCGTAATTTGTCCAACTATTTCAAGAACGCACTGAGTTGAGTTTTAACATGTTGCAGAGATACTGTGAAAATTCAATTACATTTTAATAGTCATCTTACTTAAATCTAAAATCCTATCACACCTGGGACACCTGTGGGTGTACCTGGGGGACCTGGGACAGGATTCTGTAAATAGAGTCCCGTAAATAGAGGCACGATTGAAAACATCGTCTCTGCCGCTGTACAAATCATCTACAAATGCAAAGGCCTGTTTTTTTACTGACATTGCTTGTCATGAGTGAGTTTGTCATGCTTAGTGTCATGCTTAGTCATGACATGGACATACATTTATTTGATACAAACACATGCATATAGAAAAAAGATCAAAAAGTGACGACAAGACAATACGTAGTAGGAAGGACTTAAGCCAGTGGCGTAGCGTGCCTTGGCCCCTGTATCAAAATTAGTTGGGGGGCCCAAATGAAAGGTAAAGATTTCTCACAAAAGAAAATTGCCCAAAAACGCTAGTAGATGGCGCAAAGATAAATTAGCTTTAATTCTATGCCAAGAAAACCATACCTGGCAACAAAAATTTTAAAAAGAAAAAATAGTAAACATAAAATTTTCTGTCTTGATTCTTGCGTTTTTACTATTTTTTGCTTACACACGTTAGGGGCCTCTGTAGCCCGGGGGCCCCGTATCATTGATACGGTTGATAAGGCGGTAGCTACGCCCCTGACATAAGTAGTAAGGTGCCTGTGTGCTACAACAGTAAAAGGTCTGGACTCAGCGTATGCTTCACCACTATTTATACCTACTTAGGCGCTGGTATTCTGTTGAAAATCATTGCTAATAGACCTTGTGAAAAAAAACAGAAAAATGTTGAGTTTTCCGGTGTTAAATAAAATACTATGTACTTAAATAGATACGATACCATTGTTCCTACCGAACGCGACCTACAAGGTAATGCTCTGTTATAGGCGATGGTAACCACTTAACATCAGATGGGCTATGGCCCACCACAAGCAGCATATATGCTCGTTCCATCAGCAAATTGCATAAAACAAAAAAACTTGTGTTGTTCAAAGTTCTTTATTAACAAAAGGGGCAATAATAGGAAAAAATTAATAATTAATGTTAAATTTTTATGAGAATAAATGTCTTTAAACCTATAAATAAATAAAAAAAATAGGGTATCCCTATTGGTCTATGTCTGTTTCGATAGTTTTACCGCGACATATTTTTATGGGCATTCGTGAATGTGTTATGGTGAGTTATAGCATAAATTAAGTTATTACGGTAATGAGTTTAACTTTTATTTATGGGTTTGGGCTACTTTGTCTAAGTTTCTAGTAAAGCTTGCTGGAATAACGGTGGCTAGATTATATAGAATATTTCCCGTAGTTAAGTCATAAATTAATCATCTATAAATTATATATCTAAACTTATCATTTGTACAATAAACCAGCTGACACGTGCCCACTTTGTTGGGCTGTAAACATATAACTTCTATTGGTAAAAGAATTTTCAAAATCGGTTTAGTAGATCCAGAAAGTAACCCCTACAACCTCACAAACTTTACCTCTTTATAAAACTAGGTGCATATTTTTTTGTAATACGAAAAATATAAAAATGCTTACTGTGGGTTATTTTAAGGAGATAAATATATACCATTCCAGACTTTACTTCGGTCTTTTTAAGATATACAATTGTTACGACATCACATTACAAATCTTTAAACTTTTGGCTTTCCTGTAGTATAATATGTATGTATTATACACATAAACCTTCATCTTGAATCACTCTATCTATTACTGAAAACTACATTAAAATTCGTTGAGTGTTTAAAAGATCTATGTGATCAGACAGTGGAAGCGACTTCATTTTATACTATGTAATGATTTTATTTTATTATACTATATATTTAATAATAATAAAGATAAAGAAGATAAAAAAGTATGGTGGTCCTCAGATTCGGATGCAGAGCAGTAAATTGCAGGGCACGTGCCTAACAAACGTGACCTGCAAGGCAATGCTAGTTTATAGGTAATGGTCACTTAACATCCGGTGGGCCATCTGCTTGTTCCAGCAAGACAGTAAAAAAAACTATGAGATCTGCCGGGCTAAGATGTGCAACGCGATAGGTCGCGCTTGACACGAGATACATTTAATATTGATGGACATTTTAGAAATTATAGATATAAGACCCACAGATAAGCTAAACATTAGCATAAAGTCTTCATTTGATAGAACGAGATACATTTTCGGTACTGCCATGTTACCACAGGAAGATATAAAGAGATATCTCTGTTTTGCACTATATAACGAGTAGACAAAATGTTGTCGCGTTGCTCATCTTAGGCGGGCTGGACTCCTATTGAGTAAAAGCCTCCATCTTCTTCCACGACTGTCTATCCGGGCCTATAGTAGTCTTTCTAAGATATAATATGTGGAAATATATCCTAATTAGTAATTCGCGCGATAACATGATGATAATGGATGAGCCACGTATTCTCAAAGTATCGGATCCACAATCGAAATAAATTACGGATTCCTGTCTCGAATTAATTACGTTTCCCGGTACTGTGGCACAGCTCAGTCAGTTACAGCTGGGTCAGTGCATACGCCTTACAGTTTCTTCTTAATTAAAAAAATTGTAGAGGTAGTTTAGTTTTTTTCTAACTTCTTTTATCTAAACGCAAAAACAGGAGTCCAATAAAAATATAAAATTAGCAACTACTATAAAACCGATGTTTATAACAGCAAGCACCGGTGGTCTAGTTGGAGCGACCCCGCCTTTTGATCCTAAGGTCGTGGGTTCGAATGCGGTCGAGCACCAATGGATTTTTCCATTTGAAAAATGTATGTCCGCAATGCCAATGAAAAAAAACATCGTAAGCTTCTAGCAGCGCCGATGGGGTTGAAACCTGACACGTACAGGATATTAACTATTGTAAAATATGGGTATGGACTAAATGTACCTGTGACTAACCCCCTTGGACATCCTCGAAGAATGTCGAGTAGGTACTTGGTGCTAAGAGATCGGAGGGGATATCTACCGTGCTTGGGGATTAAATTGATGCTATTTCTTTTTTTTTATTTTCTTAATGAATGATTATATCTTCTAGAATTAACCAGCCAACAAGAAAAGGCTACAACATCGTATGACAATACGATATAAAATTGTACGTGCAACTTAACACCAGCAAAATGGCGTGTTGTGCCAACACGCGGCTTAAAAACTAATTATTTTTTATTTAATTTTATTTATTGAGAGGTTCACGCACGCAAGAATCGAACTTGCACGGCGGGAGTCGCCAAACCTGTTGTAATGTCGCTTATGTGTTTTCAAAGTTGCGTATACCGTCATTACGGCTGATAAACTTTATTTCAGGCAGCGTAAATTATATAAAAAATACATCATCATCGTCATCATCGAACGGTCACGCGTCCAAATAGCGACCGCACTCAGAACTCCGTTATTTATTAACTGATTTGAGTCTCTTTGATTTGAAGGTTTTCAGATTGGTCTCCTAGAAATTTCATCAAAATCAGTTCAGTAGTTTTTCCTTTAGTCAAAACTACTCCAAGGCACGGTTGCCTGGAAGATATCACTTTCAGCGATAAGGCCGCCCATTGTACTTTGTTAACCTGGTCTGCTTTAACAAATAATTATTCTTGTGTACAATAAAGTGTTATCTATCTATCTATCTACTTCTTTAAGTTTTCCTAAGTACACCCTGTACATAAGACGATCGCGTGTGGCAAGACCCGGTGTCTTAAATCTTTGTTATGAATACTATACAGATAGTCTTCATTGTTTTATAACATTTATGTCTCAATAAAATAGCATGTTTACTATCGACGTAGGATAGGATATTTTTATAGGCCTGTGTAATAATGTATGAATAAATAATAATAAATATAAGTGGTAATTTTTAGGGTTCCGCGCATAAAGGGTAAAAAGAGATCCTATGCTAAGACTCCGCTGTCTGTCTGTCTGTCACCAGGCTGTATCTCATGAACCGTGATAGTTAGAGTTGAAATTTTTACGCATGATTTATTTCTAACTTGCTACGGTAGTTAATGCTTATTAAATTAAATCAATAATAGACAGTCCTTTGCCATTGTAGACTTTTACAGCGCCAGAGATCACTTTTTCAATCGTGCCTCTATTTACGGGGCGTTGTAATACCTGTGACAGGATTTTTAGATGAAGTACGCTTGCCTAGTACGTATACCATCCACATAGCTCAGTCAGCTTCTTCCACAGGAAGGACATGGTCAATACATGCAGAACTAACTAAGCCACGGTTTCCTAAGATTTTATTTCAAGTTTATGGACACAGAGCAGTGCATCCTGCGTAGCAATGCTTTGTTATAGGTAATGGTTATCACTTAACATCAGGTGCGCCATCTGCTTGTTCCATCAGCAAGCCACATAAAAAAAATATTAAAATAGGCACTAAATTGTATAAAAACAATTACTGTTTTGTATTTTTCTCATCCTTGGCAGGTTCCTGCAAGATCGAAATATCCAGTTATGTATATGCGTATTCCACAGATGTTGTGCATTACAATAATTTATGTTGGATCGTGGCAAATCGCGGCCGGCGGCGCGGGCGCAGAGCTTCCTAGGACATGGATCAACGAAGATAAGGCGAATAGGCAGTTTGGTTTATAAAACTTTGTTTTCTGACAGATATCGACCTTGAAACATTTTGTAAAATTAGAACCTAGAGGCACAAATTTTCGTTAAGTAATGTTTAACTATAAGAATTGTTTGGATTGTCACCAAATTTTTTTCACTTAGCGCAACTAATTGCGTATGTGCTGTATTGTCATTAAGCTTAATACCTAAATATTTGTATGTTCTATGGTGTAGTATAGGCAACCTTTGCATGGACAGGACTGAACATGAGAGGTAGGGAGATTTAATTGTAAGTTTTATTAATGGCACTATTTTAATTTTAAAATAATGACCTTCATATTAAATATACAAGAACCAAGCCGTTAGCTTACCTGCTTATTAGACTTAGTTGAAATGATATGGCGTCTGTAGTCACCTATTTATAAGACGATTATAAGTGATCTTTATGACTACTGACTTACAATGCCTTTATAATTCGTAGAAGAATCAAGGTCACCAACATAACATCAGAATCAATAAGTTGCAGTGGCAATGGGCAGGCCATATAGATCGTAGAATCAATAACCTATTGGTAATAAAGGTTGACTTTCACTTACATATATTTGTAAAAGCGCAGATGTCTAATTTACAGGATTTTAAGCCTAGCTTAGACATTTGAGGTTTCACTAAAAAAACATAATAATTAATGTTTACATTCTTTTATTATTTAATTAAGTAACGAATGAACCATATTTTTGAAACAAAAATTAATAGTATATACAAATATTTTACATCTAATATTTAACCTATCTACCTTATATCTACAGAGTTTAGCTATCCAAAGAGGTAACGTTGCCAGCCTTTTGAGCACACTTCCTGCGGTCAGTGATTTAAATTTTGTTTTCTACCTATAGCAAAGAACCGCACTTTATTAAAGGTAGAAAAAGTTATTATAAAATATGAAAATAAATAATTAGTATAAATAAATTACTATTTAAAAAAAGCCATATCCATAGTCAATAATGTTATTAAATCGGCGTGGACCACACATTACCGATCGGATACGCGCGACGGAGCCTGCCAGGCGCTGTCAGACACGATGTATAATAGCCTTACTCTAATTACGATAATGTCGCATATATTAGGAGTTGGACATGCCTGAAATAGCTCTTGTAATATCACTTTCTTTATCAAACTCAAAGTAACAAAGATGGGTTTAAATATAAAAAAATACTTAACCGATTTTAAGAAATATTTTACATATCAAGAGCTGGTCAGCAAGTAACATGGGCTCCTCTATCTACCCGTGCTAAGTCAGGGTGGGTCACTAGTACGCAATAAAGCAACAAAATTTTGAGTCTTATGAGACTAAGGTACATTTAAACGAAAAATCAGAATAGTTAGTAGGTACACCTGTCCAAAGACTTCCTTAGTATAGGTATTAAGTAGGTATCCATTAAGCTACGAACATGTCTGCCTTTCCCTGTGCGAATGTGGTTAAATAGTTCCAGTTTCAGCAGGCCTACTCTTGAAAACGATAAACGAAGTTACGTATCATCGTTTCGAATTACACTGCGCGGCATGTCAGGCAATAACAACTAGTCTGTGAAATTAGTTATTGAGACTCCGCAGTTTAACTCGAAATAACAATACGCAACTTCGTATATCGTTTTCAGGAGTTTAGTAGTAGTAGAGCTCTTAGTGAAGGGCTCGTCCGGGGAAGTACTAGCACCATGCCTATTTCTGTCGCCAAGCAGCTTTGCTGTATTCCGGTTTGAAAGGTGTGGGTACCGGCAATATTGATGAACGCAGAGGAGTGCATTATAGGGCACGTTTGTGACCTGCAATGTAATGCTTTGTTATAGGCGATGGTAACCACTTAACATTAGGTGGGCCATAAGCTTGTTCCATAAGCAATTACATAAAAAAAGGGGAAGCAACGCTGGTTTTCATTCTATAACTATGATTATAGGTATTACTTGGAAAATCCCTGGATCGCCTGCCTCAATCTCTCCAGTAAAAATATAAATACCGATCCAATAAAAATAAACCGAAGCTTAGTTTAATTATTAACCCTTCATTAATTCACCCTTGCCTTGATAATTATGCATAACAGCTGGTATATAGGTCGAATCCTTGACATAATTTGAAGCAATAAATTCTATATTTATGTTATTGGTGTAGATCTTTTCACAGGTTTATTTTACGGCCAACTTAAACCTCTTATCTTTCTTAAAATCTTTGGATTAAATATTGATTGTAACCTGCATTAACATATAGGCTACTTTTTATCTCGAAAAAATAACGGAAACGGGAAAAAACTGCCACGCGGGTGAAGCTGCGAGCGGCCGCTAGTAGTACATAAAGTATACTACTGTGAATAGCCCCCGCCTCATCTTCAGGGGGGGGCTTGTATTTTTTGTTGCCTAAAATAACTTCGTCGCTTAAAATGGAATCACTTACAAGCGAATGCGACTTTGCTGTAACCCTTAAAAAGTATTAAAAGTCATTTATTTTAATTCGCAATAAAACTACACTCTCGTTGCATAGTTGTTATGCAGATAGAGTTGTTAAGATTTCATACGAATACATCGTGGAAGTTGCACGTTACATATTTATGAGCTGTTTTGAGATCGCATACCCGTAAATGTATACCGAGCTCCCATCCCGCGTGATACAGTTAGCATCAGAAATTGCTAACTTATGAACGGCTGTCACAACTAAGTAGCTCTTCCTCCTGCGCTGTAGGTTGTTGGTTCGATCCCCACCGAGAACGTTTGTGATGAATACAAATGTTTCTTCTGTGTCTGGCTGTTATATTCTACTAACGAAACGCGTGCGACTTCGTCCGCGTGAATCTATTTTCATACAAACTTCAACCCCAGCTGTACTTATGTAGGGGTTGAATTTCGAGAATGCCTTTCTTAGTACATCTCTACGCACCAAGACGAATATACTCTGAAAATTTCAAGTCTCTATGACCAGTGGCTTAGGCTGTGCGTTGTCAGGACAAAGATTCTTATAATTGGCATAGATCAGATTAGTATTTATAACAAAAAAAGGATTTGTGTTCCATTCGCTATCTGGTTTTAATAGAACAGGCTTTGCTGAGTTTGGGGCTAGATGACTTTGTCAAATGTATGTCAGTATTTATTTATCGTAAAGATCAGCATACTTTAGTTTTATAAATCGATTACCTACTGATTTTTAAACTTGTAGTTTAAAAGTTTAATTATCATCAATTGCTTACAGAACCCTGTTCGTGACGTCATCTAACCCAATACCATTTCTTGAATGTTCTCAAGGTCCAGTTCGTAGTAACTTTGATTTTCATTCAAACAAGATTTTTGACTAATTACTAAAATACTTATAACAAGATTGAAACATCCTTACATTCTAAACATAACAAAAAGGTCCTAATTATAGGAACTTCACCTAATTTAGCTTATTAATAATTCAACCGCCGTTTTCTCTAATTACACGTGAAAAAACTTTTCAATTGTCTGCCAAATTTCTTAGATTTCACCTTAAACATTCGAAAATATTTGGTAGATGTTCCCGTAAATGTTCATAGTATTCTGTCAAAATTCCCGTTTGCTACTTTTTTGTCCTTAAGGAAAGAGTATACTAAAGCATTATGATTCAAGATTTGCAATAGATTTAAAATAGCATATACATAGTTAGTGCAACAAATATATGACCCACCTGATGTTAAGCGATAACCATCACCTATAACAAAGCATTGCCTTGTAGTTCACGCACGTTAGGTACGTGCCCCACAATGCACTACTCTGCGTCCACTAACCCGAGGTACACTGGTGTTAAGCCACATGAGCACATAATTTTAAGTTTATTTTCTGTTTTGTGCACAATTTTAAGTAGTTATGCACGCCATGCTATTGTAGACACCAGTCTTAAATCCTTTGTTAAAGGATTCTGGGTAGTAATTAATTAGGCATGCTTTCTGGACTTGTCTGGATTAGAATGTGTCTACCCATTGTTTTAGAATATTGTGATGTTCTGAAACAATTATATTTAAAACCTACACATTTAGATTTGTTGTTTTGCTTACTGTACTTACACCTATTTTTAGGTATTATAATCTTCAGCCTGAGTTGACACAGGCCTCCCCATGTTTGACAGGCACCTGTAAGGCTTGTTGTCGTTGGTTTTGAAAAATAGGTTGTTTTTTTTAAATTAAAAAAAAAACAAGATATAGTAGTTTTTATCAGGATGCTACATGACACACTTTCATTTCAGTTGCTCGTACTTTGCGACTCATTTAATGTTGGTTAAAATGCTATATTGTGGAAATTACACACCAGAATTTAAAATAACACTGGAAAAACCATTTAAATGCAAAATAATGTCTTTATTGCACCAGGAAAATGTTTCAATTTTGTAAACAACACCCGGAATAAATATTTGCAAATTGTACAAACATTTATCCCAAGGCGGGAATCGCACCCGCAACCTCCTGCGTCGCTGGCGGACATTCTTTGTACATGATCCTACACACTCTTTGGCAATTTATTTATTTCGACCAATGGGCTGGCGTTTACTTTAGACAGAGAATTAGTTTAGCTATCCAAAGAGGTAACGTTAGCAGCCTTTTGGGCACACTTCATGCGGTCTGTGATTTAAATTCACAGAAGGTGCACAGCTTTACAATAAACTACATGCAGAAATAAAAATACAAATACATTTAACTCTTTCAAATTCAAACTTACCCAACATATTCTTCAAGACCAAACACTTGTAGCTAAATAAATACTTACAACCTAACAATAATTTACAACTTGAACGACTTTTACTAACACATAATTACTTGTATTCACTATTTTTCTCATGTAAGTGACTTATGTATGTCTTTTTGAGAATAAATATATCTGAAACCTGAAATTCTGTTTTTTATAGTAAGGACCTGCAGTTAGAAAACAGAGTTATTTTTACAAAGATTTTTATATTATCCCAAAAATTATTTTCCTCGAGTGGGATTTGAACCCACGACCTTCCCCTTGATACGGGGATGCGATACCAACTTCGCTACCGAGGATTCAAATGCCTACGACGAAAATAAGATTTGGAATGTTTCTAATACGGTGCTATCGCTAAAATCTTTGTGATTTCCTTAAGTGCAGGTAAGCACTATAAAAACAAATAAACTAGAGTTATTTTTAGTTCTAAGCTCACATCAGCAAAACCATCTAACAAGCAGAAACGATAAATAAAGATTGACGTAAATGATTGATTCCTTTGAGTGATGGCTACTGGAACAGACGATAACGAGACCCTGGATGTCTCCATCGAGGAGCAAAAAGCATTGACAGTTAACGACTGAGAACGTAACTTGTAGCATCTTGTAGAAACACGAATATTCGTGTCGCAACTTGAATGTATGCATCGGCGCGTGCGACGAATATTTTTAAAATTATTTAGCACGACTTATGGAATAAGAAGATGGCCCACCTGATGTTAAGTGGTTACCATTGCCTATAGCAGGGTCAGTAAGTTGAAGTGGCAATTGGCAGGCCATATAACTCGTAGACCCCTGAAGAATAAAGGTTCTCAAATGGCGACCATGATCCGGAAGACGAAGCGTAAGAAGTCTTCCTTAAATATTTTCAATTAGTTGGTATTCTAAAAGCAGCAATGGGCTTGCTAGCTGTCACGTAAGGAATACCAACGACACAACTGCAAAATTTTGGTATGTTTGGACGTACCTTTCACTACCCCCAATAGATATAATCAGAGATTCCCGAAAAGGTACTTAGTTCCTTTACTGGTTCTATGTATTTGTATTTGTTCTGTATTTTAGGATAGAAACACAGCAAATCACATCAACTCGTGTAATGGCTAACAACCAACTGACGAATTATATCTACCCACATTGACATGACGACCGATGTGGCGCGGCGGGCGAATGTCCGCCTGAGACGCAGGAGGTTGCGGGTTCGATTCCCGCCTTGGGATAAATGTTTGTACGATCTGCAAATATTTATTCCGGGTGTTCTGGGTATTTTCTATGTATAATAAAAAATATCTATGTATGTAATATAGTATTGTATTAAGTATATCAGTCATCTAGTACCCATAACACAAGCTCAACTTAGCTTGGGGCTAGATGACGCTGTGTGGATTGTCCAGCATTATTTATTTATTTATTTTTATTTACAATGGACTTTACATACACCACAGTATTAGTTATCTCTTAAGTATGAGGGGATATCTACCGTGACTGAAGATTAAAGTTGAAAAGCTATTTCATTTTGTTTCTTATTTTGAAACGCAGTAGTTACATTCTCAATGGCATCTTCAATCGTGCTGTGCTTCTCGCGTGTGGCGCTTTTTATGTAGCATTTCCGAATAACAGTACAGCTTCTAAGTCAAGACGAGCATAATTTAAGCTTGTTATAAAATACTAGCAGTCCGTTCCGGCTTCGCACGGGTTTTAGTAAGGATCCCTAATTATTTGAAAATAAAATATAACCTATGTCACCCGGGGATAGTGTAGCTTCACAACGGTGAAAGAATTTTTCAAATCGGTCTAGTAGTTTCGGAGCCTATTCAATGCAAACAAACAATCAAATCTTTCCTCTTTATAATATTAGTATAGAAAATGGATATGGAACAAATCAGTAGAGAAAATGCTTGAAAACTAGCATTAGATTCATAATACTCAGGGCCGCAAAATCAGGTCGGTAACAAAACCTCCAGAATATTGCAACTGGTTTATGAATGTGGTAGTCTTGGTAGTAGTAGAGCTCAGAGAAGGACTCGTCTGGAGTAGTATCACCTACCCTATTGTATTTTATCTATATATTTATAAAAAAACTTATAAGTATTATATCAGTCATCTAGTTCCCATGTACAAGCTATGGGTTTCGGGGCTAGATAATGTTGTGTAAAAATATGTGCTAATATTTATATTTGTTGATAAAACCGCCAAGCAGTTAGCTATGTTCCAGTTTAAAGGGCGAAGATGCCGGTGAAATTACAGGCATGTACCTTTACATCAGTATCGTCACGTTCGTTAGGAACGTGCCCTAAGATGCACTACTTTGCGTACATCAACCTGAAGCATACCTGTGCTAAGTCTTATGTGCCTGTAATTTCACAGGCACCCACAGCAAGCTGCTTGGCGATAGAAATAGGCATGGTGGTAATACTTCCCCGGATAAGACCTTCACTAAAAGCTTTACTACTGAAACACTAGACGACCAATGTGGCGCGGCGGGCGAATGTTCGCTTGCGACGCCGGAGTTTGCGGGTTCGATTCCCGCCTTGGGATTCATGTTTGTGCGATCTGCAAATATTTAATTCAGGTGTTCTAAGTATTTTCTATGTATAATAAAAAAATATCTATCTAAGTAATAGATTGTATTAAGTATATCAGTCATCTAGTACCCATAACACAAGCTCTGCTTAGCTTGGGGCTAGGTGATGCTGTGTGGATTGTCCAACCTTACAAAAGTATATAATAAACTTGTACTATAGTACTGCATTTAGTGTATACCAAGTTAAAGTATCAATAAAAGTTCTCACAAACGTCTAAGGCCCTTTCAGACAGTAATTTCCTTCGTAACTGTAGCTGTGGCAAGGAATTGCGATCTTGCGTCTGATTAGAATCTAATTTAGCCCCCCTCGAGCCTGTGATATTATTAAGGTAGTTTAGACCAGCGATAGAAATATCTGAAACCTTATCATACCCACAGTAGTAGTAAAGCTCTTAGTGAAGGGCTCGTCCGGGGAAGTACTACCACCATGCCTATTTCTACCGCCAAGCAGCTTGCTATGTTCCGGTTTGAAGGGTGTGGGTGCCGGTGTGATTACAGGCACACGAGGCTTAACACCTGTAAGTATGCCTCAGGTTGACGCAGAGTAGTGCATCGTAGAGCACGTTCATAAAGAGCGTGACCTATGAGACATTGCTTTGTTATAGGTAATGGTAACAACTTAACATCAGGTGGGACATCTGCTTGTTCCCTTAGCAAGCCACAAAAAACACCCAGCCTGAAGAAGAAATCCACTGCCGAGGGGAAACTGTGAGCTCGATAGTTTGTCGCCTTATTATCTGTACCTTGAGCTCTAGATACAGATATATCGTCACCTGTATTGCGAATTCACGAAAGTGATTTTGTAACGCTGAGCAGCTTAAAATGCTTTTAAGAAAAGCTTAAAAAACATGCTTTCAATTAAATTAATAAAAATACATATATAAAAGTTCAAAATAAGTCCTTGGGAACTATTTAAAAAGTGCAAGAACATATTTTTATGAAGGTTTTTTGCTCTCCTGTGAAGTGAGTATTTTGCAGATTAATGAATTCGCCATACAGGTGACGATATTTCATATGCGAAAATTTCAACTCTCTTAACTATCACAGTTCATAAGATACAACCTGGTGACAGACGGACAGAAAGACAGAGGAGTCTTAGTAATAGTAGGTAATTTACTGTTTTACCCGTTTTACTGTTTGGATACGTAACTCTAAAAACGGTAGGAACCAAGCCGTAAGTTTCTCGTCTACTCTTCTAAGCTTGGAAAGTGCTTCTGGCTCCTAGATGCACCTAGCTTAAAAACGTTCTAAAGCACATAGGGTCATATGGCTGAATAAAAGTGCTTAGCCCTTGTTGGTGGATGGATAAGAATGATACCCTTAGATATTTCACACAGTGTGCTATTTATCCCCGAACTATGCAAAATTTTACAGTCACAGTGTACACTCACCTGAAATGGCGAGACAGAATCGATCAAATTCTGCGGTGTTACCGTCTATCGACGACCGATGTGGCGCGGCGGGCGAATGTCCGCCTGCGACGCAGAGGTTGCGGGTTCGATTCATGCCTTGGGATAAATGTTTGTACGATCTGCAAATATTTATTCCGGGTGTTCTGGGTATTTTCTATGTATAATAAAAAATATCTATGTATGTAATATAATATTGTATTAAGTATTTAAGTCATCTAGTACCTATAACACAAGCTCTGCTTAGCTTGGGCCTAGATGATGCTGTGTGGATTGTCCAGCATTATTATTATTATTATTATCTTCACCAATTTATAAATACAAAATTATATCTCCGTCTGTTACGTTTTCACGGCTAAACCGCTGAACCTTTAGAGATTAAACTTGTCACAGAGATAGATTGCGCTGTGGAGATTGGCATGCTGATTGGAAGGCTAAAAAGGTTAAAAACAAATCTATACCCTTAACAAGAATATTTTTCTGACTGAATGACTGACATTAATAGACAACGCACCACAGCCTTAAACCACTCGTCGTAGACTTAAAATTTTCAGAGTATATTTATAATATATCTTGGTGCGTTTTATTGTTGGTTTGATTGTTTGTGCTATGTCTGTGTCTTTATCAAAAATTAAACTAAAGCTACTGTTACACATGCTCATCACTAGCACGAAAGCATGCTTTTATTGAGCAAATGCACATTAGTAGCATGTGTATTGAAAACATTGCTAATAATGAGCATGCTCATTTCGAGTTTGCTCAAAAATCGACGGTCGTGCGATTTTTTAGCATGCTACCTGCAGCGCGGGTCGAGAGGGGCGTGCTTTTAGCGCATGTGAACAGGTTTGCTTATTGAGCATGCTAGTATCGAGCAGTCGTTCGCAACCCAAATCTTTCTCTTTCTTTTCTTTTTTTGCCGAGCTGATATATAAGCTTCTGGATGCATTGCATCGCCAGCGAAAGGATGATCTTATTCAGCTTCATACGGATAGCTGTTTGATTGTCCATGGCTTTGTTTGAACTGAGACAGAGAGCGAGAGAGCATGCTATAAAATGGCATGTGTAATTGGAGTGTTTGCTTTGAGCATGCTTATTCAGGAGCATACTTAAAACTAGCATGCTAATTGCTAGCAAATGTAAACTACTCATCAGCATGCTCATATTGAGCATACTCAATAGCACGCTTTTTAGCATGCTATTTTAGAGCATGTGTATCAGTACCTTAAGCTCCAAAGGATTTTTACTTATACTAATACCTACTTATCGTTTTAAACATACATACTTTTACATTTACGTACGGTAATTACAGGCAGATGAGGCTTAACATCTATATAAGGTTGATAGACGAGGAATAGTGCATTGTAGGGCACGTTCCTATCGACCGTAACTTACGAGGCATTGCTTTGTTATAGAAATGGTAATCACTTAACATCAAGTGGGCCATCTTCTGGTTCTATTAGTTCTTAAAAAACTCATTTTTGTATCTTAGTTAATTCGACTAAAGGGTATTTTTCTTATCAAGCATTTTAATAGGTCCCCCATTTAATCTCTTTGTAGAAAGTTGCAAATAATATAGACATATCTCTACAGATTTAAATCAAATTCGAATTGAATACGAATTTCTACTGCCAGTTCGTTAATTTCTAAAAAAAATTATCAAAACATTGGTCAAGCAACTCTTTAATAAAACCTTATTTGTAAAATACAGAAAGTTTTCGCTTCAATTCAAAAATATAAGCCAAAAGCCTCTTTCAAACCGTATTATTACTTTAAAACTCAAACTGAATTCACTTAGTAATAATTACTTTTCCAATATTCCATTAGTAACGACATATTCACAAGAAAATCCTCAAATGCCTCTTTGTCCGAGCTATGCTAACAAAATGGCTTTTTTGTAATGGCGACATCGAAAAATAGAATCTTTTTAGAGTATACTCGCATCTGGCACTTTCTCTTCATTCGTTTACTTTACTGAATGGGGCTGAATGCCTGAAAGGCGACAATTTTGTCAGACATAGTGCGAGCATAGGCATAAAAGAACAGCTGAGTTAATTTTGTCGCTGCTGTAGTTTAATAGTAGTAAAGCTCTATGTGAAGAGCTCGTTCTTATTCGCCATAAAGTCAGGATATAATCATGATTGTACCTAAAAGCTGAGTAAAAGCACAATTGTTTTAAATGTAATTTCTCTCAATCATATTTCACAGGCTCAGGCTGCCCAGGCACAGCCCCTGGTGCTCTTGCGTAATACACGCAGACCGCTGTCGTTGTCGTTGTCGCTGTCGCTGTCGCTGTCGCTGTCGCTGTCGCTGTCGCTGTCGCTGTCGCTGTCGCTGTCGCTGTCGCTGTCGCTGTCGTTGTCGTTGTCGTTGTCGTTCTCGTTTCGTGGCTTGACTGTGTTCGCGGTCATCGTGCGATATCTTTAGCGTATTAAACGCGTCCTGACAGTATTTTTTATAATTATATTGAAAATAATGTCATGTTTCATCAGAGAATGTGACTAAAAAAATAAGTTGGTCAGTAGATACTTTAGTATTTAATTCAAGAAAAACTCCCAGTTTTAGCTTCAAATTAGTCTAATTTTCTTTGACATTTCATTTTATTTTAGAAAGTATTCTTTGAGACGATTTTCTGATTGTAGCAATTTGGCTGCAAGCTATTGTGTTTTATAAGTCCTTTGTACATTTTTAAAAAGTTTAATTTAATACTCAGAATTAAAGCAACTACGGACAGTAATTGAAGACTAGTTGTTTAAAATAAGTTTCGTAGTAGTTGCTGAACTAACTGCCCCAAAAATATAACTGAACGGTTATTTAAACCGCCCGATAATCATTATTAATAATTATTAATCTTACAAAATAAGTACATATTTGTAAACTGGTATGATATTTGTCAGTGGGGATCGAACTCACAACCTACAGCGCAGAAGACAGAGCTACGAGCTACAACTCAACTAAAGATTGCCCATTTCTTCTTCTTTTCTTCGTAATGACATCTGTCCATCATCTAACAAACAATTTCGTTGATTTGAAGAACATAGTTTGAATAAATTAGTTATTAGTCGATTCAGTAAAAAAAAGTAGTCGGCTGTCATTGGTTTTTAAGAAAATGATGGCGGTTTTCTTTAAAACCTAAGGGACACATTTTCGTTCAAATCAGGATGCCACTTTCATTTCAACTGTTCACACTTGTGACCTCAAGTAATAATGATTTAAATGCGACCGAAATTAAACATCAGAACATAAAATAACACTAAAAAAACAATTATAATGAAAATACAATGTTGCATCTAAAGATGACAGAAAACGAATCAAGCTACTACTCTTCTTCTTCTTTTATTTTGTGGCTTTAAGCTGCTACTCAATTATGATGGCCCATTTCAATGACATTAAACAATAATGACATTGACAGATAATAACCCTGTATTTCTCCTCATTATTCTTTCAATTGTATCCAGTGACCGTACCACCCCATTCGCACAATAAATAAGTCAGTAAAACAAAACAGTTTACTATAAATGCACCCCCTCCTTTCAGTATCACTGAATAAACTATGAGTTCCACTCGACTTGCCCTGTAATTCACTTTGTTTGTCGTTTTAAGTACACCTCATTTTCCTCTTTGTATTCAGTTAGGTTAGTTTTTATATTCTGTGGTGCCTTTTTGTATCTAAGTAGTCTATTCTTATTCTTGAATGTACAGGAACGGAATATTATTTTATCTGTGTCAATGAAGGAAATAAAATAAATATATTAAATTTTTTTGAGCCCAAATGTAAGCTTGTACTATGGGAACCAGATGATTGAAATAATACCTATCCTACTAATATTATAAACGCGAAAGTTTGTTAGTAGGTATGTATGTTATGTTGGTGGATGGATGGATGTTTGTTACTTTTTCACGCTCTAAACAGTGAACCGATTTGGATGAAATTTGGAATAATTATAGATTGCAACCTAGATTAACATATAGGCTAGGTACTTTTTATCCCGAAAAAATAACGGAAACGGGAAAAAACTGGCACTCGGGCGAAGCTGCGAGCGGCCGCTAGTACGTTATATAACTACTCGCGTCTACAAGCACATGAGGCAACACCTGTATGCCTCAGGCATACAGGTGTTGCCTCATGTGCTTGTAATTTCACCGAAACACACCATTCAAACCGGAACACGGTCAGCTGCTTGGCGGCAGAAATAGGTAGTTCTTACTCGTAGTAGTGCTTAGTACTTCCCCGGACGGCCCCTTCACAATGATTTTTGGTAGCAGTAGGACTACTAAAAACACAACTAACATTTTGACGTTTATACGGTTCCGGTGCGAATTCGTGGAACATCGCGGCGTCTGCGCTTAGAAAATCGTGTGTGTAGAACCCTAATAGATACAATGTTGACTAATTTAGCTGATCTGTGAAATCGTCCAATAGATCGTATCAAAATGATACCAATTCAACAAGAATGCAACAATGTCCCACAAAAATGCCCAAAATATCTCCTCATTTCAATGTTAGACGTTTTAAGAACTCGTGTAAGCAATTACTTGCCTAGTTTATGAATGCTAGTTGTATTAAATTTAAGCCGTTGTTACGCAAGGCGGGTCAAAATCGTGGGTGGGTCAGTCTGTTGTGCCGGGTTTAAAGTTATTAAGTCCCAGTTTGGTTGGTTGGTTGCAGATGCAACTATCAATGGTCACTTGTTAGTTGGGAATTAGTGGCGTTTTTAGAAAAGTGACGGACAAAGATGGTCTACCTCATGTTGAGCGGTTACCTCTACCTAAAGTGCTTTAAGTACTCATTCTAAAGTTGATCAGGCTGTGTTTTCCCATTTTTACATAATAATTAAATATTGATACACATTCACGCAACGCCTTCTAGCCCCAAACTAAGTAAAGCTTGTGAAACAAATAGCTGATAAGATACTTTTTTGGAAATACTTACTTAGAATACAAATAACGTCCAGACACAGAACAAACATCTATGTTCATTACACAAATGTTTGTTCTTCGTGGGGATCGAACCACCACCTATAGCGCAGCAAACAGGGCTACTACAATCTGTAATCACACAGGTCAGAGCCCTACATTTATTTCTCGTGATATTTAATGTCGTTCATCAAGCAGTATGACGCGTACTGTCAACTGTGGAACGGCTACCGACTCGCACCGTAGTTTATTACAAAACGACAATACGAAACTTCGTTTATCGTTTTTGAGAGTAGACCAAATTTTTACTCGTACCTAGATAACTACTAATAAAGTGCGCGTTAGGAAATTAGAACATAATTTACTAATTCACTAGCATATCTTATTCTTAACGCTCTAGGCACTAATCTATATCTATACCAATTATAAGAATCTTTGTCCTGGCTGACTGACTGACTGGGATATAGACACGCACAGCCTAAACCACTGGTCGTAGAGACGTGAAATTTTATGTGGTCTATATTTCAACACCAAAATTCAAAGCAATGCAACGCAATAAATATCATCGAATTTGTCAAACATACTCGATTGGTTTTGTCATGGTTTTGTCACTGCTTTGATACGTTTTCTGTCATCTTTTGGGAGCATTTAACATATTAATTGTTTTTCTCGTGTTATTATTAGTTCAGTCTCGTAATTTCGGTGTAATAAATACGACGTAATTTAACTGACATTACTTGAGGAGGAGGGCACATAGTGTGAGTTGAATGTTTTGCGTATTGTGAATTTTTGTGGCATCCAGATGAAAACGAAAATATTTCCGGTAGATATAAGAAGAGAAACGCAATCTTTTTATTCAAAAAACAACGACAACAAACTTTATCTTTTTTTACTGTTTCGACTTGACTAAGAACTATTTTATTAACCGCTTGACATTGACAAATAGTCTGCCAAATGACAGACAGGTGCCATATAGAAGAAAGAAGAAGAAGTCACTGCATTAAGATTTGATCATAGAATAAGTTTACTTTAGAGAACGTTTTCTGTCATCTTTGGAAGCAACATTGTATTTTCATTTTAATTGTTTTTCTAGTGTTATTTTAAGTTTCTGATGGGTAATTTTGGTGGTATTTTAACCATAATTACTTGAGGTCTTAGCACAAGTGTGAACAATTGAAATGAAAGTGTGTTATGAGGCATCCTGATTGAACGAAAATGTTTCCCATTGGTTTTGAAGAAAAACGCCATCTTTTTCTTCAAAACCGATGACGACTGACTTTACTTTTTTTACCGACTCGACTTGACTAAAAAGAATTTATTCGACCCACTTGACATTGGCCGCAAAAAAAAAAAAAAATTGTTTTTCTCGTGTCATTATTAGTTCTGTCTCGTAATTTGGATGTAATAGGAGGTCGTAGCACATAGAGTAAGATAAGTAGTTGAATGTTTTGTGTACTGTGTATTTTGTGGCAGCTAGATGAAAACGAAAATATTTCCGGTAGATTTAAGAAGAGAAACGCAATCTTTTTCTTCAAAAACAACGACAGCGGACTTCAAAAAGAAATTTAAGTACTGACTCGACTTGACTAAAAACGATTTAATTGATAAAATCATTTAAGTCCATATTATTAAGATAAAATTGTCTGTCGGACGACAGACATAAGCCATATAGAAGAAAGAAGAAGAAGTCACTGCATTAAGACTTCTCGACTTCACTAAAAACTATTTTATTAAACACTTGACATTGACAAATAGTCTGCCAAATGACAGGCAGGTGTCATATAGTCTATATGATATAGAACAAAAAAGAAGAAGAAGTCACTGCATTAAGATTTGATGGTACAGCGTCATACTTTTACGGTTTATCAAGGACTTCTAAGTACCTGGGTACTTATCAAGTACTTCCATACTTTTACGGTTGATATTTATTTAAAACCAAGGCTTTATATACGCCATGACCTGATCAAGTACCAACACAGAAATCGAACGGTATTGTTACCATAACCCAGGCGGATAATGTGGGCGTAAATTACATGTTGGGCCCACTTGGACCAATTGGTACAACAGACATTTTTGTAATTAGTTACCCACGGGGACATTCCTGGACCCTTAGCACTAGCATTCCTGGCACTAGTTCCGTCATTTTTGAATTAATCTCAAACTAATATCCTACTTCCTACTAATATTATAAACGCGAAAGTTTGTAAGAATGCATGGACGGATGGATGTTTGTTACTTATTCACGCTCTAACCAGTAGACCGATTTGGATGAAATTTGGAATAAATATAGATTATAACTTGGATTAACATATAGGCTACTTTTTATCCCGAAAAAATAACGGGAACGGGAAAAAAATGCTACGCGAGCGAAGCTGCGAGCGGCCGCTAGTGAGTACATAGTTTCCGTTCTATCAACTCTTGCGGTGCTAACCAGTGCTGACATTTCTATTCTAGGTACTTTCTTCTACGAAAGATATTTAAATGGGCGCGCTTATATAAATCAGGTATTTATGTGAATTGGTGAGGAATGAAGAGTCTGAACTTCGACTTCTTACTAAAATCATCATCATCATCTCATTATGAAAGGCTCAATAAGAAAATGAAAGAGTCCTTGTGTGAACAACAGCGTGAAAATATAGTGTTTTTGTATGAATTGCTGATGTAAAATGCGAATGGCCCACCTGATGTTAAGGTGACCCATAAGGATAAGGAACCCTTAGGCGCGAGCCCGACGCGCACTTGGCTGGTATTTTATAAAGATTGTTTGAGTTTGGCTCGGGATTTCTATCCCCTCCCCCTCCCTCCTTTCCTTCCACTTATCTCGATATGCATAAAACTCATATATAATAAGCGTTTTAATTTCAACGATTCCAAAATACATACCTACTTGTAACTTCATGTAAGTAAAAGTTAATTAGTCCGATCAACTGACTAGTGGACCAACCGGTTGCCCGATTCGTCGCACCAGTCGCCCCATTAGTCGCCCATTAAATTAGTCGCAGACGATACTAAATTCGTTCAAGAGCAAAATAAAATGGCCACTCTGACACTTACTTAATCGTTATTATTTTTCATTTTAAGCTCCCGTGAAGGTTGTAAAGGATTTGAGATTGAATTTAATAAATTGAGTGAATTTATTTTTCAAAATGATAAACAATCTTACAATTGGTATAGTTACAGATTCTACATCTGTAACTATACCAATTGTAAGAATCTTTGTCCTGACTGACTGACATAATTATATAGACAACGCACAGCGCAAAAGCATAATTACTAAACCACTAGTCGTAGAGACTTAGGCATTTTCAGGGTATATTTGTCTTGGTGCGTAGAAGTAGGCTAAACAGGAATTCTTGAAATTCAACCCCTAAACGGTTGAAGTTTGGAAAAAAATAATTTCACGCGGGCGAAGTTGCGTGCGTTTAGTTATAGTATATAGTAGAAATATATAGGCTGTTTTCCGAAATTCTGCAGTGGTAGATGTGGCAGATGGTAGCGGTATGTAACAGGATCATACAAAAAGATGGTAGGAACCAAGCTAAAAGTTTCTTGGCGGTTTTTCTAGGCTCGGTCGTGAGGAAATGGCGCTCAGATTCACCTAGATTTAGGACGTTTCAAGATGATTCCTGCGGATATTACTGGGTAAATGCTTTTTGACTTTGACATTGACTTTGGGATAATACTAGAACAACCATCCAAATGGGCTTTTTACTTAGTTTGCGGATAGATGACGTTGTGGTAATTATTATTAACTGTTATTTTTTTTTGTTTCATTACTTCTAACAATGATACCCCTAGATGACCGGTCACATACAAAATCATAGCTAAAAGCTGTCCGCGTGAATTCATACTTAGACATCTACATTTGTTTACTCACAAAGTGAGAAAAAATTATATAAACAGTTTTAAGTTCAACGTAATTACAACTATGTCACCTAATAAATAATGTCGCTATTGTCAAAACAAAATAAGAGCTCACTTCTTAAGAGAGCTCTTATTTACCGAGACGGATTTTTTGCGCCGACCCTATATCTAGGGGTTATTTATCTAGTAGTAGTTAGACGTATCTCTTTTATGTTATTTCATAGAGCACACCCACTCCACATCACACAAAGGTTAACTGGAAGAAAATGCTACTTAGCATTAAGTTCGCCTATGTACTTCTTTTTTGTGCAATAAAGAATTTTCTAATCTAATCTAATCTAGGGGTATCCTTGATTGAAGTTTCATTGTTACAGTGAAAATGTAACTCGTGTGCAGCCCAATAACTACCGTCAATAATAATAATAATGTCAACATTTCTAAATGAGAGCCCGGCGCGCCGGAACCTTTGAAGCTGTATCACATCATGGTTCCCTAATACCATATCATACCATAGCCATTTAGAAACATTAGAAGCATAATAACAATGTAAATACCCATTGCAAGAGTATCACATTGTGTTTGTACACGGATGTAGAGAATTTGGAAGAGGTAGGTTTGGTTGTCATGTCAGCTTTATCTTAGTTTTTTTTTGTGGAACTTAACACTTCCAGGGTACAGTTTTAGTAAAAAAGTACGTGAAGTATGAAAATAAATAAAATTGAGTTTTAAGAAAAGATGTTAATTATTTCAAAATGATGACTAGACCCGGACCCGCTCACGGTCGTATCATCATTTTTTACAGTCTTTTTAAATGATGCTAAACAGAGTTGAACCAATAACAAAGTTAGTTAAGTTAGGCAAGTTAGTGTTTTAGAATAAGCTATTTTTTTTTATATATGTATGACTATGTAGGTCGTTAAGCATTTAGCACAGTATCTTACCTATTAGTAGAACGTAAAAGTCAATTATCTTTTATTAATATGGGTGGTCTTAACAATATGCCTGCTTTTTGTCGTTTCCAGTTACCCTAGAGCCATAAATGAATTCTTTCAACATTAAGCGTAGACACACCACGGGGGCACAGCACAGCTTGCATACAGCCAGTTATTGCTGGAACTACTTAGTCGTAATTTCACCCACACGTCAGTGCTGCAATTTTAATATTACAATGATTTAATCTAAATAATTACCATGTTATTAAATTAATTATGGTAGTTACCTTTGTGACGATTTCTGCCGCCAAAGAAAGGCAATTCTAGTATTTTTTTGGCTGAGACGAGGTTGAGACTAGATTCCGATTGTCAAAACTAGACCTCTCTGAAATGTCGCAGTTGCATAGAGCAAGTTGGAGGTTGACACGATCGAAACTTGAATTTGACCGTATTTCGTTACGACGAATTGGGCCTCAGGTATGTGCACATACACTTTTCGTGAAGAAAATCCACTGAACTCGAACCCACGATCTTATGATCAGGAGACGAGGTCACACCCACTAGACCACCGGTGCTCTTAAAACCTATAACAAATCTTTTATATAATAGGCCAATGAATGATTTTCCAGGTCCACTGCTTCTTGGTTCCAATACCTTAAAGGTGTCCGTTGGTAGCCTTTCCCGCATTTGACGACTTCTGCTAGAAACCCTACTGATGTCGATCGTTTTTGACCAAAAGTTAAGATGGTAAGTTATCCGTCAAAAAGATTTTGTATAAAATAGTTTTTTATGACAGTTTTACAGGCACGTCCGTAAATTGGACACAGTTGGTACATAATAGGTACCCACATTTTACAAGTATTTAGTGTTTCATACGTAACACTTTGAAAACCTATCGCCAAGACTACAACACCTACACTGGAATTATAGACTACAAATTCTAGACCTTTTTCATCTAAATGAAAATCTCCGTTTTTCAGTGAATTTAGATGCTACCTTAAAATACGAATTTCTTTTTTTACGTGCACAAAATTACCGACAGCCGAACTTGACTAAATAACCCAGCTAAACAAATTCTGGTTATATTTTTTACGATGGAGCACCATAAAAATGTGGATCGCCAAAGTTTTTTCAGTAAATTCGGCGTAAAAATAATCCGAAAAGTTCAGCTTGTCTGCTGTAAATCAGTTACGTACTATCGAAGAGACGACAGCGGATTCCATACGCTACAGCAAACAACAATATTCAAGAAAAAAAAGTAAACAGCCTTATGACTTAAACACGGATATTTTAATATCTTAGTACAAAGTATTGGCTCAAGATTCTGTTAAGGATTTCTAAAGATAGGCTGAACTCCAAATATTACATTCGGTACATACCCACATTATGCAATGGTTAGTATTCAATACGTGACTAATTGCAAGCCCATCGCCGCTGCTAGAATACTAACAGCAGGTCTACTCTTAAAAACGATAGACGATGCTTCATATTGTCGTTTTGTAATGTACTGCGGGTCAACTCGGTAACCGTCAAAAGTCAAGTTGTCGCTGCCTGACATGTATAACTCAAAACGAAAATACGAAACTTCGGTTATCGTTTCTAAGTGTAGACCTGCTGATCTCCTTAAGATATTTTCCTTCAGTGTTTAAGAACACTGGCAGAAAATTCTATTAGTTCCAATCCAATCGCGACCTTAGGATAAGAAACTTAGGGTTGCTCCCACTAACTACATCACCAGTACCCTCAAGAAAATAAGAAGGCACAATTCTTCAGCTAGAAAATGAAATTACAAGTAACGGAATGAGTTTTTTATAAAACTTACTGATCGAACAAGCAGATGGCCCTGATGTTAATGGATAACCATCACCTATAACAAATCATTACCTCCCAGGTCACGCTCATTAGGAACGTGTCCTACAAAGCACTACTCTGTGTCCATCAACTTGGCATACGGATGTTAAGCCTCACGTGCATGTAATTTCACCGGCATCCACACCCTTCAAACCAAAATACAGATGAAAGTGCCGTTTGGCGACAGGAATATACATGTTGGTAGTACTTCCCCGGACGAGCCCTTCACTCTAAACTCTACTACTACTAAAGCAGTAGCATTTAATAAGCATCAGCTCTCGAACCATAACCAAATCTTCTAAGTGACTAGTTTTGACAATGAAGAAGCATCTCCAATAAATATTTTCCGTAGGGTGAATTACAAGGTCACGATCAGGTTTGGTGGAAGTTTGCCAGTTTATTGACCACAAAATACTTCCGAGTGATGAGGGTTCAGATGCTTATACCCATAGCACCAGTTACTGAACATACATTTGACACATACATACTTGACGAGCGACGCAGGAGGTTGCGGGTTCGATTCCCACCTTGGGATAAATGTTTGTACGATCTGCAAATATTTATTCCGGGTGTTCTGGGTATTTTCTATGCATAATAAAAAAATATCTATGTATGTAGTGTATTGTATTAAGTATATCAGTCATCTGGTATCCATAACACAAGCTCTGCTTAGCTTGGGGCTAGATGATGCTGTGTGGATTGTCCAGTATTATTAATTATTTTTAATATTATTTAAAGCACTGGAATAGTCTAGAGGTACTTTGCCCGCTTTTTGATCCTAAGATCCAATCCAGTCAGTTCCAATGGATTTTTCTAGTTGAATATTAGATTTTTAGCACCAAGTACGTACTCAAGATTCTTTGAGGACGTCTCAGGAGAGTAGTCAGAGGTACATCCAATAATTAAATTTACAGTTTTATAAAGTATTCCATATGTGACAGTTTGCGAGCTCATCGCCGTTGCTAGTAGTACTCTTAAACGGTCATAAACATAACTTTAGCAATAGCGAAGTATTTGACTATTAACTTTTGAAACTTAATCTTTTAATTGCACACAATTTAAGAAAGAAAATTAAACCAAATATAACTAGAAGCGAACAAATTACAGTAAAAAATCTATCGTGTTTAAGGCACCACAGCTGCTTAATAATCTACGTAACAATAAAAGAGTGGACTAGTATCAATATATTACATAAAAAGTAAAATAAAAAAACTGAGTACACAATTACAATAACCGTTTTGTAAGGCCCCCGGGGTTTATTTAGATAATAATCATTATAGTATCTCATTTTAAGCGGACTGTTTAGTTTTTATGAAAAATAAACCTCTTTGAACCTAAGTATCTCTAAGTTAATTTTGTTGTTTACGAACTATGTTAAAACTTAAAGATGTTTATAGCAAAAGCACAAATATACAGCGATTATTAAAATCTTTGTCTTGACTGACTGACTGACTGACAATTATAAACAATGAACAACCTAAACTACTAGTTGTAGAGACATATTTTCAGGGTATATTCGGTTTGACGCACAGAGAATTCCCAAAATTCAACCCCTAAACGGGTAACAGATAACTTCGTCGCCTTTAGTTATTTTCATACTAATTTCTACTTCATCACATCTTGCATCGCTACAATTATATCTCCACCTAAATTGAATTCCAACTAATTTAGTTTACAAAGAAATATTAAAAAATCCCACGCAGAAATGCATCGAATATCACGTTACCATTCAAATAAAATTATGCAAATGCAAAATAAACATAAGTGGCGATAAACATAACGTAAGGAAATAAACATAATATAAACTACGTTGGCGACATTTTATTAGTTGTCGCTTTGACCGTCCGCGTTCGACGGTTGATTTAGGCTGGACACACACTGAACCCAACCTTCATCAAATAAAAAAACTAGTGGTTCCTCCTAAGCTCCCGCGGTGTCATCCAAACCGCCATCTAGCTTATAGCTTATAGCCAATCTTACCTGAAACGCCCATAATGGAAACCCATTTTGGTTTACCAAATTGACCCCGGATATCTTGACAATGAGTGATTTAGCTCATATTATTAACCAACAAATGATGCAGATTGCTGGGCAGGGAATACAAATGTTAGCCTCGGTTACTTAAGAAATTTTCGTTCTATGTTGTTTTTGTTGTTTGTTTAAATATGTGGGATGATCTACGAATATAGAATCATTTTTTTTAAGCAACGGAATTTCAATCCGTATCTTGTGAAGCAATTTTTTTATTTAGCTACTTGACTTTACTTTTACGATTTTTTGCCACAGTAATATAATTTAACACAATCAGAATAAAATATGGAGTATATTCTATATGTGGTTTACTTAGCACAGCATATTCCAATGTCATTTGCCAAAATTATTATGGTATTCTGGCTAGTGTGACCTAGTTTGTGTAAGACATATGAAAGTATTTGTTTTTATCCTCAGCTTCGTGTGTAACTTTCCTTATATTCGAAATATTTCGATTCGAGGCCGGCATCGGTTTGAGGCATCCAAAATTTTTAAATTGTTGATATATGAATGTGGTTGCGTCGAAATCGAATACATTTCAAAAGTTATTATTGGACATATTTTAAGTTTGCATTTTTTGGTCATTGGCGATACTTTTTGATCAACATAATAATATGATCAAATTTGCGATAAACATTATCATGTTGAAACTGTACCCACACTTTTATAAAAAATAATTTTGAGTATTTCAGACAAAGTCAAAGTCAGGAAGCATTATTCAGTAATAACCGCAGGGGTCATTTAGAAGGGTGAAAATAAGCGCCAGTTCCTTGCGACCAAGTCAGAAGAACGGGCAAGATACTTACGGCTTGGTTCCTACTGTTCTTTGTCTGTCCACTAACAAATTAATAATAATGTAAATAATGAAGCTCCAATGTGGTGCCAATACAACTTAATAAGGAAGGCAACACTGAAAACATCAAGGCAATCATATCAATACTCAATACTCAATACTCAATATATTTATTGCTTTCACATGGTTTAGTTTAAGATACAAACATTGGTCTTATGTGTAAGTAATAGGTATCACATGGACCCTGCATAGGGTATAGCAATATGGAGCCAGGCCGAGGTTTTTTATTATTATTATTTTTTTTTTTTTATTATATGTCTTAGGTAATTAAATTGCATATTAATTATTCAATTATTATTATTAAATTCGCATAATTTGTCAGATAAGAAATCACTTAGTTCATAATAAATTTTTTTTAAAAGAAATGATTTTAAGGTTTTCGTAAACACGGGATCAGATTTTATTTCTTTAATTTGCGTGGGCAATTTATTATATATTTTAATGGACATTTTATGTGGACCTGTACTATGTATTGTTAGTTTTGATGGTGGTTGGAGTATTTTATTTCTACCTGGCCTAAGGGCATATCGTCTAGGAAGGTCATCTAATTTTTTATATAAGTTTGGATACTTACGGACAAACTTACATATTTCCAATATATATATAGAGGGTAAAGTTAAAATATTTAGTTTTTGAAAATGGGGCCTGCAGCTGTCGGTTTTACGTATATCAAGGACAATACACAACATACGTTCAAAAGACAGCACACGCTACGCTTCAAGTAATGGTAATGCTTACAATCTAATTAATTCAAATGAGAGAAATGCATTGCAAAAATATATTCTAGCTATTCTAGCTACCGATGTATGGGTAGAGCGATTGGAACATGAGAGAGACAGCATGTGTCAGTCAAGACTACAACTGTCAATCCAGCACACTTTCCTACAAGTTATTCTTCGTTACAGAATACGATTATATTCTATCCTATTTATCAAGAGAAATCATTGCAGATAACAATAAAAGATTACAACAGAAATTACAACAGTATTAGTAGGAAGATAGTGAAAGTATAATTGACTAAACAATAGAAGCTGTAAATTAAATACCCACTCAAGTGAAGTACGAAACGTTTTTAAAAGAGCATTTCGTAAGCACTTGTAAAACGGAACGTAGTAATTTTGACAGGAGTACATAATGTCATGTCAGGTTATTATTTGCGAGCTTTGAAACATTCACGTCGGATTTTGAGCTTTATACATAAGTACACACAGGGTATTATTGTTGAGAGAATGTAGATGGGCTTATTGTACGTTTGTTATTAAATTTTAGACTTACGAAATTGAAAGTCCGACATCGAAATGAAACATCTTGTCGATTGTTCATGATTTCTATGGCGTGACCGAGCATGACATGTACTTATTGCAATAAACTTGCAATTAGGCAGACACAGGTAAATATAAGCTTTATTATGAAACCATGAAAGAATTCCTATCGATATAGAAAACTAGCGGCTGCTCGCAGCTTCGCCCGCGTGGCAGTTTTTTTCCCGTTCCCGTTATCTTTTCGTGATAAAAAGTAGCCTATATGTGAATCCAGGTTACAATCTATATTTATTCCAAATTTCATCCAAATCGGTCTACTGGTTAGAGCGTGAAAGAGTAACAAACATTCATCCATCCATCCATCCATCCATATTTACAAACTTTCACGTTTTAGTAGAATTATGATACTATGAAAGAATTCTTATCGATGGAAAATTACGCTCCGTTATCTGAGTAGCAGTAGCAACGTAATAATATCATACAAGTTCCTTTGAGGATAACTTCCATATTTTTCACACCTTAGTTGGAAGGTAACAATGAAATGACTCACAGCTTTGGGGATTGGCACGGCAGATATTTTAGTAGGTACCTATCGAGATTCTTTAAGTCCTCAAATCTCCTAGTACTAAGTACCTACTTGAAATTCTTTGCAGATGTCTAAGGGGTTAGTCAGAGGTACAACCAAGTGCATTTAGTAACATAATACAATCTGGTGGGTGGCAAGCCCATCGCCTTTAATGTTTGAGAGCACTGGATTTGCGCGCAAATTTTTTCGAAAGAAAAATCCACTGGTGCAAATCGAACCCACGACCTTAGGATCAGAAGGTGTGGTCACTCCCACTAGACAATCAGTTCTCTCTATTTTCCGCAAAAACGACATGGTGTTATAAGTTTTACGTGTCTGTTTGTGTGTGTGTTTATCTGTGTCATGGTGGCTCCCGAACGGATGAACCAATTTTGATTTTGTTTTTTAAGGTTCCGTACCCAAACAGTAAAACGGAATCCTACTAATATTATAAACGCAGTTTGTAAGTATGGATGGATGGATGTTTGTTACTCTTTTACGCTCTAACCAGTAGACCGATTTAGATGAAATTTAGAATAAACATAGATTATAACTTGGATTAACATAAAGGCTACTTTTTATCCCGAATATCTAACGGGAACGGGAAAACTGCTACGCAGGCGAAACTGCGAGCGACCGCTAGTGTTCAATATACAGACTCCACAGCAGTTCTTAAGATTTGCTCCAAAAATACTTTACAATGAATAATGTACCAAGAAGGATCATCAGATCTTCCGATATGTAAAGCGGTTAGATTCGTTCCAGCTAATTGGCAGGTTTCGGACGGCATTCCGGACACGCCGTACACCACTGTCCGGTCAGGCATCGGACAGTGAACGAAAGTGACGATCTTCGGCTTCGAGAAACATTTTATAAGTACAATAAAAAAAATGAGAAAACAGAAAAAAAATAGCATCACGACTTTCATCCTCAAGCACGGTAGATATCCCCTCCGATCTCATAGTACCAAGTTCGTAACCGAGATTTTTCGAGGATGTCTAAGGTGTAGTCAGAAGAACGTTCAGATAGTACATGGTACATACCTACATTTTGTAGCAGTTGGTATTCCATACGTGACAGGTTGCAAGCCCATCGCTGCTGCCAGAATACTAACTGGTTTCCTCACGATGTTTTCCATCACCGTTTGAGAGCATAGGTAATGCGCACAAAAATTATTCGAGCGGAAAAATCCATTGCACAACTGAATTTGAACACACGACCTTAGGAGTAGTTTAGATTATTATTAGTTGCATATTTGTTTTTTCTCATTTTGTACACATTGGTGCAATAGTAAAACTTTTATTTATTTATTATTTATACTACTTATTATTCAATTTCGGACGAAGAAAATCATGAAAATTTGTCCAGCCATTCTTGTGTTATAAGTGGTGTAAACTAACATGATTTTCTTTTATATATCCTACTAATATTATAATTCGTCGCTTCATTCTTCAGTTATAAAACATGGTAGTATCTTTTTATGCTACTGGCAACTTCGCACGTTTGAAAGAAAAAAATAAAAAAATAAAGTCAAGGTAGACATTTCCTTCCTGCGGTACGACCTGCGACAGTACGTCATTCTCTTTTTGTGCGCGGCAACAAGCACACACACTTTACTGCAGAGCAAAACTTTGACAAAATGCCGAAACGTAGTGCCGACGAAAAGTTAGAATATTATACTAAAAAGATTAAAAAACTTCGTAGGTAAAATACCGCTAAAAAGCGTCGCGTGATTGTGTATTCGTCATCATCTGATTCCGATGAAAACCCAGGTGAGTTTTTTACAATCTGTAATACCTAAGTGAAGTGATAATTATTATGTCTCATGCCGATTTAAAGGTCAGCATCTGTAAGCTTCCCTGGAGGATTAACTGCGGGTTATCACGATGGGCTAGCATGATGCTTAAAAAATTGCCTGGAGGTTTGACTGCGGGTCAACACGAAGGTTTTAATCTTTCCTAAAATACAAAAGTTTTAATTTTGTATACATTACGGAAAAAATATTTTTTTGTACCTACCCTCAAAATAATAAAAAATATTTCGTTGTCTAGATAACGGAACGCAATTGACAGAGGAATGCAATCATGTCGATAATGGAACCCCACTTGTGCCGGCTCCCCTTACGACATCTGACGAGGCCTCAGTGCTCCCGCAGGAGACTACTGAACCTGTGCCTGAACTCGATCCAGAGTTATTACTGGCTTTGGGCGATGCTTCAGATGACCTTCCAGTTTATGGCCCTGATATACATGACAAGCTGGCCCAACTTTGGCTGCCAATCCTCAAAAAAGGAATACAAAAAGAAGTAAAAGAAAAGCTTTTAAAAGACTATTCTATTCCCAGTAATTGCAAACTGCTGAAAGCACCTACGTTAAACGCGGAAATATCCGCTGCCGTCTCTGATATAGTCAGAACCAGAGATAAAAAGATTCAGACCAAACAAGACCAGCTTGGTCTAGGCATATCAGCAATTAATAAAGCAATGAGTCTACTTTTGACCAGCGATGATAAAATACAAGCCGTAAAAATATTATCTGACGGCTGCCGCATACTAACGGACATCCACTATACCGAATCTCAAGTGAGAACCAAGCTCATCACTCCAGGATTAGAGAAGGCGTTCCTTACTTTAATACAGGATCAAGAACGAGATGAAACTCTCTTCGGTAGTAAATTGCCTGAAAAAATTAAGGCCTCAAAGGCGATTGAAAAGCAAGGGTTGCAGATCAAAAAGACAGCTAATCCGAAGGCTTCTACTTCGGGTACTCAGTCGACAGCTGGCCGTTTTCAACACCAGGGAAACTGGTCGGGGCCCCCTCGTTACCCGCCGTCGAGAAGGGGGGGGCGGTCAGCAGCATACAAGACGACAACGCAACAACCGTATCGTCGAGCGCAACCAACGACATCGGCGCAGTCCACGCGCCCTTCGACGAACACGAGCTACAACAAACATGCCCCTACGAAACAGTAACGCAGGTACATGCTGGCAGATTACAATTTTATTATAATTGCTGGATTGGTATTACCAATAATCAAGTTATTTTGGATCTGATTCGTAACGGTTACAGTATACCTTTCAATCGTAAGGTAGAACAAGGTTATTCTAATAATAATAATTTTCTTTCAATCAAAGAAAAGAATGAAATGAGGTTAGCTATCCAGAACCTGATAGACTTAGGCGCCATTTCTAAATGTAAACCACAAAAAGATCAATTTGTATCAAATATTTTTTTAGCACCAAAACCTAACGGTGGACACAGATTTATACTAAACCTAAAACAGTTAAATAAATTTGTTTCAAATACCCATTTCAAAATGGAAGACCATAGGACTGCATCAAAAATGATACCTAATCATGGATTCATGGCGACCATCGATCTTAAAGAATCGTACTTGCTTGTTCCTATAGCTAAGCCCGATCGTAAGTATTTAAGATTCCAATTTGACAGAACTACCTATCAATTTAGTGCCATGCCATATGGGCTTTGTTCGGCACCGCGAACTTTCACAAAGATAATGAAAGAGGTTGTAGGTTATATGAGGCATCGCGGATATAGATCTGTAATTTATCTCGACGATTGGCTCTGTCTAGGTGACAGTTTCGATGAATGCCAAAGAAATGTTAGTGAAACTCTTAAGTTACTTAACTGTTTAGGTTTCGTGGTTAATTTCACTAAAAGTTGTTTACTTCCTCAACAATGTTGCAAATTTTTAGGATTTATTTACAACTCTGTCGATATGTCAATATCACTGCCATTAGATAAGCGGCACAAAATATTACAATTAGTACAGAAATTTTCGCGATTACCTGTTTGTACTATTAGGGAATTCGCCCACTTGTTAGGGGTCCTTACATCAGCTTGCCCAGCTGTAAAGTATGGATGGCTCTATACTAAAGAGTTAGAGAGACAAAAATATTTAGCTCTTGTAAAACATCAATCATATGAAGCAAAAATCAAACCTTCTGCTTCTATACTACCAGATTTGAAATGGTGGTTAAAAAATATTAATTCCACAACATTCCCTCTGGAAACCCCTCATTTTGTTCTAGAAATTTTCACAGACGCGTCTAGAACAGGATGGGGCGCATACTGTAATAACAAGCGCGTAAACGGCGGATGGAAAAATAGTGAACTAGATTTCCATATCAACTATTTAGAGCTACTAGCTGTTTTTCTCGGCTTAAAATGTTTTGCTCGCGAATACAAAGACTGTAGTATTCTGTTACGTGTTGATAACACAACTGCTTTAAGTTACGTCAATAGGATGGGAGGGATCCAATTCCCTCACCTAACAGACCTGACAAAAACCATTTGGCAATGGTGCGAAAAGCGAAATATCTGGCTGTTCGCTTCATATATTAATACAAAAGACAATATAGAAGCAGATCAAGAGTCTAGAAAAGTAAATCCTGATATTGAATGGTATCTTTCTGTTTCGGAATATCAAAGAGTAGTAACAGCTTTTGGCGAACCAGAAATAGATCTGTTCGCTTCTCGCACCAACGCCAAATGTGAAACTTACGTCTCGTGGAGGCCAGATCCAGATGCCATAACAGTTGACGCATTTACTATGAGCTGGAAAAAGATTTACTTCTATGCCTTCCCACCGTTTTCACTTGTCTTAAAATGCATAAAGAAAATTATCATGGATGAGGCTGAGGGTATCCTAATATTTCCTAACTGGCCATCCCAGCCTTGGTTTCCCCTACTTAAAACACTGATTCGGTCGGATATTATATATTTTACCCCGAATTCTTTGTCCTGTTCCAGGACTTCTACACCGCCGAGGCAATTTACCCTGGCTGCAGCAGTACTCTCCGGGCTGCCTTTAAAGCAAGAGGATCACCAAGTCTATCACTCGACCTAATAATGGCTTCCCTTTCCATAAATACTCTGCTTCAGTACAATGGGACATATAAACTGTGGTGGCAATTCTGTTGTACTCGTAATCAAAACCCTTATGTAGGTTCACTTTCAAGCATAATGTTATTTCTTACGGAACAGTTTAATAATGGAGCTGCTTACGGATCTTTGAACAGTCATCGTTCAGCTCTAGCTTTACTGTTAGGTAGTAACATAACCTCCGATGACCAGGTGAAACGCCTCCTCAAAGGTGTTTACAAGCTTAGACCTGCTTTGCCGAAATATTCTTCTACTTGGGATCCTCAGGTAGTTTTAAACTATGTTGCGGGTTGGATACCCAATAGAAACCTGCCTTTAGAAAAGATCACCAAAAAATTGGTCGTTCTCTTAGCACTTAGCACAGGACATCGAGTGCAAACACTGTCTCTGACAAAATTAGAAAATATTTTAGTTGATTCCACCGGCGTTAAGATAGGTATTTCTGATGTAATCAAAACATCTGGTGCCGGTCATGAGCAACCAGTACTGATCTTACCTTATTTTTATGAAAATAGAGCAATATGTCCTGCTACTCACACACACTCACTCAATGGTCGACGCATTGTTTTGCTGTCAGTGCGGCGACGGGTATAGGTATCGTACGTATCGGCTCGAGTTATGTTCGATACCTACGTTTACTGCGCTCTGCATTGCTTGAGTGTGCGCTCGATTGTACCTACTACTACACTAATCTAGAATAGATAATAGTTTATTATATAGTAGATACTATAGTAATCGAGAACCTAGTAGCTAAGTCAAACCTTTCTTAGGGTTTTTAGCTACTACTGATATAATTGTACTGCTTTTTTTCTGTCACATAAATAAATAAATAAATACTATAGTAGAGGACTACATACATGTCACAAAAAATATTAGATCGGAGGCAAGTAGTCATATGATACTAACTTACAAGCGACCACATAAGCCAGCAACTGCTCAGTCCATTAGTAGATGGATAAAGCAGGTGCTGGGCGCGAGCGGCGTGGACGTGTCGACGTTCAGCGCGCACAGCACGCGGCACGCCGCTACGTCCACGGCGCGCGCAGCTGGTCTCTCGTTGGATACGATCAGGAAAGCGGCTGGTTGGACTAGTTCGTCCCAGTCGTTTGCAAAATTCTACCATCGACCAATATTGGACGAGGGTAACTTTGCGAGATCGGTATTATTACCTAATCATTCAGTGATTGATTGTGAGTAGAAACATAATAAATTAGGTAAAATAAGTAATTATAGTACTTATAATTATATGATTAGAATTGTATAGAATAAATAATTCTGATTCTAATTTCCCTGCTTTTACTTTCACAAAATTTTCATCTCTAAACATCTACCATGTTTTATAACTGAAGAATGAAGCGACGAATTATAATATATGATCAAACGAACTTGCAAAGTGAAGTTCGATCGATATTATATGAGTACGCTTCATTCGAAGTTATATACACCCTCCCACCCAATTCCCAAAGGAAAATTTTGTGGTTCTTCTCTAAAATGAATGGCGTACTGTCGCAGGTCGTACCGCAGGAAGGAAATGTCTACCTTGACTTTATTTTTTTATTTTTTTCTTTCAAACGTGCGAAGTTGCCAGTAGCATAAAAAGATACTACCATGTTTTATAACTTCGAATGAAGCGTACTCATATAATATCGATCGAACTTCACTTTGCAAGTTCGTTTGATACGATCGATACGAGGTGTTTATTATAAACACGAAAGTTTGTAAGTGTAAATATGTAATTTCGATTAATTTCTCTCAATAGACAGTATCCCGCTAGTGATGCTACGAAGGACTACGATTTCGGCTTCGTGCAAAGTACCAAGTGACAGAATCGCGTGCCTTTCAACAATCACAGCTAAGTGCTAGCATTAACGTAGCACTGATAAACAAAATGTTATACAAGGTTGGAGCTAGTGATGTGTGTTTTACTCCGAAAAACTCCGAAATACGAAGTTTCATTAAATGTTTTTTTTATACGGCTTCTTCCTGGACATCATGTTGCATGGTGCATGTTGCACCTGATGTTGAGTAGTAACCATCACCTATTTTACGTTTCTTATTTATTCAAAATTTATTTCTTGGTACAGTTTATGCTTTTGTAATTGTCAAACTTGTATCAATAGGCAAACATAATATATAAATATCCCCTTGGGCACTTAGTTGCTCCATCGTATCGCATAAGTAGTTATGTATTGATCCGTTTTCACATGTTGATCCGGATAGTAATTGTTGATCCAATTCCAGTTAAATCATACTTTTATGACTTCGGACACCCGTAGATATATCATACGGGTGCTTGTAGATACAACCTGCGGGCTCTCAAAGATAGCTACTACAGAGCTCATAGGCAACCTACGGATGTTTTTTGGTATTACCTACGGACGGTCGTGGATAGCTTCTAAGAACCCTCGCAGATGGTAGTTCCTACGGACGCTCAAATATGTCTTACGTACGCTCGCATATATGTCGTATGCGAGCGATGTTCGTAGCTAGCTATTACGGACAGTCGTAGATATAACCTTCGGACACTTGTAGATACTTACGGACGCTCGATTGGTATTTCGGGCCGTTTCAATTATTTATATTTTAAACTTCGTCCGCGTGAAGCTATTTTCATACAAACTTCAATCCCCACTGTTCACGTTTCACGTACAAATTTCTTCTTAGTACACCTCTACGCACCAATACGAATATAGGTACTCTAAAAATTTCAAGTCTCTAGGACCAGTTGTTTAGGCTGTGCGTTGTCTATATACCAGTCAGTCAGGACAAAGAATCTTATCTTATTGGTCATATTTCGATTGTCTTACCTAGGACAAACAGTCAAGTCACATCACTAGTCAGACAAAAGACTACAGCTTACGTACAAGTTACTACGGTGAGACCACTCATAGGATCGCGTGATTTTCGGACTTTAAGAGTTTGCGAACCCTCGATTGTCCAGTGTAAAGGCGTTATCCTAATTGACTGTGTACTGACATGCATTTCTACAATCTGCCATCTTCTAGCGAGACGCTTGTACTAAAGTAGTATATTACTACAAAATAACTACTTTTGCACCCGTGAGTGAAGTAAATTTGGACGCGTCATGTTTTTAGTTTATTTTATGGGTTTAATTTTCTAGTTCTGTCTTCTTTGCTTTGGTTGTGGGTTGGATCCCGACCGAGGAAAAACATTTGTGCTATGAACATAAATGTTTAATGTCTTGATGTTTTATTGTATTGTAAATACGTATTTACAATAGCAAGCCTGTATATAAGTATTGTGTCAGTCATCTGGTTCCTATAGTACAAGCTATGCTTAGTTTGGGGTTAGATGATGTGTAAAATCAAAACAAATATTTGTGTTTTTGAAGGTTTGGAAAATCAAATATATTTTTTTTAATTTAATATCAATTAAGTGACCACCTAATTCCTATAAACATTATTATTATTTAGTTTTAAGTTTTTAAAATCCTAACACCGTTATCTCTATATCCTCCATCAGGTAAATCACGAGGTATGAAAAAAAATTTTTTGATTAAATTACAAAAATATTATATTTATTCTTGGTAATTTTTAAAAGATTCACTTTATCGCATTGATCTGTATTTATTTTATTGTACTTAAAATTACGGCCACCGTTGTGTTGAGATTGGGCTAATCTGGGACGCCCAATTGCTTCTGAGTCATAAAAGTAGGGTGACAATGATCGGATTTAAAATGTCTAATAAATTCGGAAGATATTTTGACAATTATTATTTTTAGTTTAATAAATAGGTTTTTATAATATGATCTAGCCTTATCACCCCACTGCATAGTAAAAGCCTCTTTTTTTCTTATAATTAATTTATTTATTTCTTCTTACTATCTTATAATAAATAAATACGCATGGACATCTTATACAATAACATCTTGGCCAAACTAACTGTTAGAATACATACATTTTTTTTTAAACATACATAGAATACTATAATGTATAACACCCAGATAGAGAACAAGCATTTACGTTTATCACAAAAATATTTGAATGTAGCAAATTGTTTTCAATAAAAGAAAAACAGTGTAATGCCTCAGGTTGGTGGCCGCAGATAAGTAGAGTACGTATCTAATGTGTGTGGCCTACAATGGCAATGCTTTGCTATCGGTGATGGTTACCACTTAACATCAGGTGGGTCATATGCTTGTTCCACCAGAAAAAAATATATATCACATTATTATAAAAAAATCGGGAAATTATAGAGCTTTACTGATATTTGTCCAACCTTTTATGAAACTAATGTAAAACGCAAAGTCTGAGAGCGAAGTTCAAAATTTAAAAACCTAAGTAAAATGTCGGTAAAAGTAAACTCCGTGGAGAACCATTTAACGATAAATTCCTTCCCAGTGAAATCTTTAAACGACTTAAAGTGAACTTAAAACTTAAATCGTCTTAAAATTGAAAATGCAAACTAGTTTCCGACTTTCGTCTCGACGAATCTTTTGTTTCTTTTGAGATTCCATTCGGACGATATAATAGGTTTTATTCAAAATCTTGAACTCGAAATCTTGAAAACGGCCTGTTTCACTCTAATCTACTGAACTAATCCACTAAACTAATTCACTGATGGATTTGTTTTCACGTTTTATTCCACTGTAATCCCGCAATGGATTTGTTTTCACATATTTTTGGGATAAATGTTTGTACGATCTGCAAATATTTATTCCGGGTGTTCTGGGTATTTTCTATGTATAATAAAAAATATCTATGTATGTAATGTGTTGTATTAAGTATGTAAGTCATCTAGTACCCATAACACAAGCTCTGCTTAACTGGGGGCTAGATGATGCTGTGTGGACTGTCCAGCATTATTTATTTATTTATTTACTAAACAAATCCAGTGATGGATTTGTTTCCACATGTTTCCACATAATCTATCGTTCTGCTCAAAGCCAAAGTCAAAAATCATTTATTCAGTAATATCCGCAGGGATCATCTTGAAACGTCTTAAACCTAGGTGAGTCTAAGCGCCAGTTCCTAGCGACCAAGCCTAGAAGAACCGGCAAGAAACTTACGGCTGGGTTCCTACCGTTTTTTTGTATGATCCTTTTACAAAGTAATAACAATCAGTGGCGTATTTGCAGTCTCGGCCGCCCTAGGCCCCAAGCCATCAGCCGCCCCTTTCTCAGCATCCACCATATACTGCCCTACGGTCGGGGCCGCCCCTAAATCTGGCCGCCCTAGGCCCGGGCCTACGGTGGCCTTAGGGTAAATCCGCCACTGATAACAATGTGATCCATCAGTGGATACTTGGTAAATTTCTGAGGCCCAATTCTATGATGTCAGGTATTCTTTGAAACTGACATTTCAGACAATCGATCGACTTCCTGTTTCAATCTCCTCTCAGCTCAAAAAAGTTACGAAACTTGAGCCTATGATAGATCGATGACAATGCGACCAAAAAACATATGTCATTAAAACTAATTGGAGAGGTATCATCAGCAATCCTCTTACAACTGATGAAGTTATAAATATCTGATATACTTTTTTCGTATCTTATTTACTGTGAGCAGCTTTGCTGTAAGTACTACTTACCTATACCTCTGTAAGTACAACAAAATAACTATTAAGTAAAATCGTAAGAGTTTGGCAAACGATTTATATGGACGTGCATCTGACTACACCTTTTTTAAGTTCTCAAGAAAAATCATCTCCAAGAACGAGAGAGCGAACTGGTCTCTGTAGCAAATTGAGTGATTTTGCTAAGCATTTTTGTATGCTGGGTAATGCATTATAGGACACCTACCTAACGTGCGTGACCTACAAGGCAAAGCTTTGTTATAAGTGATGGTTACCACGTAACATCAGGTGGGCTATATGCTTGTTCCACTTCACTATTCTTCAGTAGCATGAAATAAATATCGTTAATCCTATCATGATCCGGTTTTTTTCATGCTATAATTAAGAAATATTTCTTATCAATAAAATAACCTGTCCATTATTCTCAATAATCAATGTCACCCTAACACCATAAAAGTAAAGATGCTACAGCCAACGCACATAACATCTCCACATTATGTGCCACAATTAATGCTAAATGTCCTTAGATGCAAACATCAGATTAGTGATTCAACGGTACTTTTGGATATCAAATCCGCTAACGAAAAGTGAGACGCTTTTACAAACAGTGGTGTTTACTGACTTCGGTACTGAGGTTTTTTTTTAATTTTATATTACCTACCACGCGAGGGACATAGATTACGTAGCAAACCACCAGCCAGATGGTCAGATGACTTTGTAAAGGCAGTGGGACCTCGATGGATTCAAATGGCGCAGAACCGGAAAGAGTGTCGTGCTAAAGAGGAGGCCTGTACTCAGCAATGGATGAATGTGGGTTGATTAGATAGATAGATAGATTAACTAGGTACAGAAAACGCTTTCCTGATATTTTTTAAAGTAATATCTTGCCCTGTTTAAATTATAACACATAAATATTGACATACATTCACATAACGCCCTCTAGTCCCAAATTAAGCAAAGCTTGTACTTTGGAAACCATGCAGACAGCTGATAGAATACTTGCATACTTTTTACATACTACATACATGTTATTTCATACAAACTCCGCTTCGCACCAAGATGAATTACCCTGATAGTTTCAAGTCTCTACGACTAGTGGCATAAGCTATGCGTTGTGGTTAGATTAGACCCCGATTTTAATTTAAGCTAAGCTCGAGTTTTTGACCATCACAAAAAAGTTATAAAAGTACCAACTTTTCACTCATGCCTCTATTATACGGAACGCTGTCGTGCCTGTGACATATTTAAGATTGAAGCTTGCTTAGCATGTCATCCTTGTGGCGTAGTCGGCCTAATCCACAAGAAAGACATGGTCATACACATTTTGTACATACACGTAAGTAATTATTATTTTATTCGTATACAATGTTGCAAATTAGGTACCTTGCTACTTAAAGAGTAGGTAGTTACCTGCAATACGAGCCAAACACGTTATTATACACCCTAAACAGCTTTAACTACACCAAAAGAAAAAAACACACATACCCAAAGAAAAAAAGCATCACTGGAAGAACGCGTTCCCAGTCCTTTGCCTTGGGTTTATGAAACGAGAAAAAAGTAAGCGAGCGAGAGGTGTGATTTGTGTACTTTTTCGCGCCCTCCGATAACGTAGAGTTGTCGATTAATGATTCATCGAGTAAGATATCGATTACGTTTTAAATTATGAATTCGAGATTCGAAAGGAGGCGTTGCTATCGAGTTTCTTTGATTGATAAACTCCCAAAACTTTGGGGTTCCAATAAACAAAACGTTGTACCGTAAATATAATCGGAACGATAAATCAGACTTGTAAATGTAAACGACGACTGCCTAGGATTGTAATTAATCAAGAAAATAACTGGCGTGTAACTAGCTTATATATTAAACCTAACATGCATATCTTCTGATGAACTGTAAAAACCTAATGAATTTATTGTATCATTTTATTATTTTTATTAGGTTTACAAAAGTAAATACAGCAGAATTAAATCTTTTAATTACATAGGTAGGTGATTAAGTAAAGTAGTATATTAGCTAGGTATGTACTAAATAATAATATGGGTACCTAGGTAAATCTTTATCTAAAATTAAAGTCGATGACAGAGCTTTGTTTGTTTTATACATTTACAAACTTAATCGTTTTAATATCGCATTACTTGATAATAATCGCGAAATTAATACGACTCGCAAAACAAGCATCGACCACACCTCTTTTCTGTTGTCAATAAATCTCCCGACAATACTTTTGAAAAGAGAATCCTTTTCGCACACGTTCCGATTCGAAATATTACAACACAAAGTTATGCTACATTGTAAATGGAATGAAATAACAGTTTTGAACGCTTTATAATAATTTAAATTGTTATTTATTGGCTTGTGAATCATATCATTCGTTTGTTATGAATCTCTTCGCCCGCTGAGATATACCACAGATAAAGAAGGATATACCTAGGGGGTACTTAGCCTACTTTTGAACGAACCTTTTATACCGGTTTTCTCACGATTTTTGTAAGTTCTTGCATCTCCATGATGTTTAAATACACATTAGACCTTCATGTTAGCTACCACAGTAGGTAAACAGTAGGAACTAACTAAGAAACGTAGGATTGCCTTGCAGGTCACGATAGATACGTTTCTATCGTGACCTGCAAGGCAATGCTTTATTCTATGTGATGCTTACCACTTAACATCAGGTAAGCCATTTGCGTGTACCATTAACAAGTCGTATACTTACAAAAAAGCTATGGCATGAACAATATTTTTGTTTTTTTTCTAATCGTAAAAGCAAAAATTGTAATATTTTCTTCTCTTGATATCCCCTCCGATCTCTTAGTACCAAGTACCTTGTCAAGAGTCTTCGAGGATGTCTAAGGTAGTCAGAGGTATGTACAGATAGTACATTTGGTATATATTCACATTTTGCAATAGTTATTATTCCGTACGTGGCAGGTTGCAAGCCTATCGCCGCTGCTAGAATACGAACTGGTTTCCTCACGATATCTTCCATCACCGTTTGACCTTCAAGTAAAAATTGGGTTGGTATTATTCCTTTGTGAAAGTACATATTTTAAGGATCTTTATCTATAGGTTAGTCATATAAAATTGCATGCAGCAGAAATGCGAATGTTGCGATGGATGTGTGGAGTAACAAGGATGGATAAAATAAGAAATGAGTATATTAGAGGAAGTTTGAAAGTAGCGCCTGTGACGGATAAGTTGAGGAGTACCTAATAAATTAGCGGGGATAAAGCCATATAACGAGAAGAGTGTTAGATATGTATGTGAAAGGTTATAAAAGCCAAAGAAGACCAAAGAAAAGATGGATAGATTGCGTAAAAGATGATATGAGTAATAGAAGAGAGTGGAAGAAAAAAACCTGTTGTGCCGACCCCACTTAGTGTGGGATAAAGGCAGGAAGATGATGAGTCACATAAAATTCAGTATTTTTTTAAAAACGGGCAAGTTCTTATTTCCGTACTCTGTCACACCGTAACGCATATTTTATGCATGAATGTATAATTTAATTACTTCTCCCGACGGTGTAAATCGAAGTTCTGATTGGCTAACATTTGTTACCAGTTCTTTTTTTAAATTATTATGAATTCGTAAGTGTTGGGAGTCTGGTAGCTAAATTATTGCAGCTTGGAATAAAGATAAAACGTATTTCGGAATTTTAAACTCTGTTTTGGAATATTAAGAGCTAAATTCTGTTAAAGTTTTACGAATGCTTAGAAAGTGAATCTATTGAGAATAATTTGGCAGATAGTTAGGTAGTTTTCTCTACTTATATACTTTGACGCAGTGAACTCTAAATGAAGTCTCTACAACGCAAAGGAACTTGATTTTATAAGTACTTACTGTAGTAAAAACTGCAAAAGACTGCAAATCCTAAATAAGAATTTAAGACTTCCTTTAGTATAACGTATTTAGTATCGTAGTGATTACGATTTTTTAAGTAGGCAAGCATCATAAATTCACACATATTTCTTTCGTCTTATCCCTGAACACTGACTGGAAATAAAATGCCAAAACATGGGTCCCAAAACGAAGAAAAATCACAAAAATTACAAGCATTTTGTAGAGATCCGTATCGCCGCTATAAATTCGTCGTGTACGGAACCTTATGAAAATGCGGAGATAGCGAGTCAGACATGATGTGAAAAATGCTGGTAGAATGTTTTGCGAGACAATAGCCTGAAAAGTTTTGATAACGAACCTACGTACGGGTATAACGTTCCTTGTTTGAAAACCGAACCGAACCGGCACAAGCTGTTTATGTATGATGTAGTTTGAATTCTAGATTCTGTATCTTGACTGACATTATAGACAATGCAGAGCCTAAACCACTGGTCGTACAGACTTCAAATTTTCAGGGTATATTCGTCTTGGTACGTACACGTGTACTAAGAGAGGAATTCCCGTAATTCAACCCCTAAACGGTTACAGCGGGGGTTGAAGTTTTTATGAAAATAGCTTCACGCGAACAAGTTTCGCTTGTCTTATGTTTTCTGAAATCAACAGTTTTCTTTTCTAACAAAAATTTTCCCAGGAAACCACACAATAAATAAAATATGTATGTGAAAATGTCTCAATCACGGGAACATTGGTATCGATAGCTGGTCCGTAACGAACTTGCCTGTCGTTCGTCAAAGATTTACCGTCTCATCAGGCGGGCGGCGCATCTTTTATTCATATTCATATTGAGACTGGATCTACTTAATTGGAAAGCAAAAACTATGTTTCCCTAAGCTACGTCTGTCTCTTTTAATCTCGGAGTTGTATTGAAATTATTGAATTTTTTGAAGGCAAAAAGAGGTTTTACTTATAATAATCGACATCTTTTCAACATGCAATTATTATTATACTTTGAAAAACACTTCGTGTTGTATATTATTCTTCTTCAAAGTTGACTTGTAATTTTAATGATATTGTTTATAAGATACTTTGATACATATTTTCTAATTTAGTCGTCTAATGCGTCATTTCTAGTTTAATTATATTTTGTAGTAGGTAGGTAGGAACTATTATTTAATATAGGTAATATATCGTTACCAAAGATTTCACAATTAAAATCGTTATTTAACTCAAAACATTTTAAAATACCTTATTGTAAGTGAATCACCAATTAAGAATCTTTGTCCTGATTGACTGACTGACTGATTGGGATATAGACAACGTACAGCCTAAATCACTGGTCGTAGAAACTTGAAATTTTCAGAGTATATTCGTCTTGGTGCGTAGAGGTGTACTAAGAAAGAATTTCCGAAATTCAACCCCTAAACGGGTACGGCGGGGGTTGAAGTTTGTATGAAAATAGCTACACGCGGTCGAAGTCGCGCGCGTTTCGCTAGTTATTTATAAAATACATATAAAACAGTCGAGCCATCTACAGACCGTTGTAAACTATCTAGAGATAGCTCAACTAATCCAATTCACTACCCTATACCTTACGGCAATAACTCTAAACAAATTGTAATTAAATTCTACATCACAAATAAGTAATGGCCTCAACAGCGAATCCGGTGCTAAATAATTTACTAAACCACTTTAAAACAGAGAAATCAAGAGAATTCGCCTAATTAACAAACATTTGTAGTTCCCGGCAATCCGGGATCCCAGGGTCCTTGCCCGGGGTTTTAGGGCTCTTTTAAGGGATTAACACTAGTCACTGTAAATAAACGGGACAGAAAACATTAATATTAAAATATCCATAGTCGTTTGGTGCGTTATTGTACAGTCAACGATAGAATTGTTTGCGAATTGTTAGATAGTTTGTATGTTATATCTTTTCAAGAAGACCGATGTGGCGCGGCGAGTGAATGTCCACCTGCGACGCAGGAGGTTGCGGGTTCGATTCCCGCCTTAGGAAAAATGTTTGTACGATCTGCAATTATTTATTCCGCTGATGTTCTGGGTATTTTCTATGTATGATAAAAATATGTATGTATGTAATGTATTGTATTAAGTATATCAGTCACCTAGTACCCATAACACAAGCTCTGCTTAACTTGGGGCTAGATGATGCTGTGTGGATTGTCCAGCATTATTATTATACTATTATACAGGAATCAGACGTAGTCTCCCAATACCAATATTGTCGGATATTCCTTTTAATTTCCTTTGAAACATTAGCGCTAAACCTTGTTGTACGAGTTATGGACGTAATTACGTTGTAGGTACTGTTTCCGGGTTCCCTTGGTGTTTGCCCCTGGGTAGTATTCAGTTAGGTAGCAAGCTCTATAGCTATAAAATAGTGAAGGAAAACATCGTGAAGAAACCACATTACAATAATAAGTAGTGAAAGTTATTTGAGTCCCAATTTTTTTAAGCGGAGACGAGATTGAAACAAGAAAAAAAAGAAATAGCATCATTACCTACTTAATTCCCCAAGCACGATAGATATCCCCTCCGATCTCTTAGTGCACGACCGGATTTGAACCCACGACCTTATGATCACACCTCTGCCTACCCCAGTCAGAGGTATGTCCAGATAGTACATTTGGTATAGAATTAGATTGTCAAATTTGGGCCAATCAGAAATGTCAGTTTATAGATTTTGCTGATGCCCTTGCTTAGACTTTGCTGAAGACCATAACAGTTGAGCCGTCTTGACAACCTTGCATCATGTCTTTTGACCGTAATAATAACTCCGAATTTACGGGTTCTATTCATACGGGTTTTAGGAAATAACATCGTATGATAATAGCCGGTAATGAAATAGCAAGACCACGGTAATTTAAATAATAGTTAACTGAGCCAAATTTTACGGTCTTCAAATGACTACCGACTTGTTAGAAACCAGATCTTAAGGATACAAAGCTAAACACGGTGCTGAACCCACTACACAATAATGCAGACAGCCAGGCACAACCGCTAGCCACCTAAATAGGCCCGATAACAATCTCACGGCCAGGGTTGGTAAATCTTAAACATGCTTAGAATTTTATTCGGTAGCGGAAATACATCTGTGAAGATTTCAACTCTAACTAACGGTTCATGAGATACAGCCTGGTGACAGACGGACAGATAAACATATAGACAGCAGAGTCTTAGTAATAGGGTATGGAACCCTAAAAAACCCTAAAACACACTCTTTTTATTTATTTAACCAAAACAAAGTATCACAAATAGTATTTCGTGCCATATTTTTACCATTGTTCAAAGTTAGTTACTTATGATAAAAGAACTAAACTAATGAAAGGATCACAAATACCCAGACAGACTAATAAACAAATATGTGAACCTATTAAGCATGTTATAAAAAAGGCAATTTAATCAGAATAGCTATTTGATTTAAGTGCTTTAATTTGCTCACTAAAACTTAAGAGGACTGTAAATTTAATGGAACTCTCCCGAGATGGGGTTACTCAACTACCTTTGTCTTCTGACGAGCCTTATCAGCAGAAATTCATTATAAATCTTAATACTCTCGGGGGAAGTACTACCACCATGCCTATTTCTACCGCCAAGCAGCTTGCTGTGTTCGGCGGGGCTATCAGCTAATATTTGCGATCCGCAAAAATTGTACAATAATCGCGCAGCTATCGTGCCATCGTTTGCTAGACGCAAAAAGAAATGGTATTACGAACGGAACCAATTGCTAATCGCTCGCTGGTTGTTAAAATGCACTTATCGCAACGATACTAGCGCCATCGCGTTCAAGTAGCAACCATTGAAACTAAGTGTAATGTCAAACAGATGTGTCGAACGAAACTCTAATGGAATTTTGTTTTGTTTACGATGCGAATTCTATAAAAAATGGTGTGGTGTGGAGCTCTTTAAGTACAACAAGATGTTTAAGTGCATTGTAACTATGAAGTGGAATGAATTGGGCGAAGTAGGTCAGTCAGTGTGGATATCTCAAATTAACAAGTAATTCTAATTTAACACTTGCACTCGTACTACGTTGGTATCTTATATTAAAAACAAATTTTGTAAGCAAATACGCGGGATTATACACTATAATCTATTTTAAACTACAGTATTTTGTTGCGAACTATCAAAACAATCATGAAACAATCAAAGAAAAGGTTCTTGCTCTTTGACAGTTCCAATTGCTTCATAATTGCTATCGTTTTGTTCTCAAAAGCCATTCGTAATACCAAAACTTCGAACGGCGCTAGAGAAGAATGCATTATTTGAGTTACGGATTGTCCGGTAGAGGCAGCACTGTCGATAGTTTGCATTGCCTTGGTTATGGCCGATAGATAATACGAATTAGCGATTTGGAAGCAAAAATTGCGCGATTATTGCTATTGCTTTGCTTCTGCAAGATACGTGATAAGGCCGCCGGTTTGAATGGGTGCCGGTGTAATTACAGGCATGTGCCTGTAATTACACCAGTTGTAATTTTTATTTCTTAGCTTTCACTTGTTTTTTACGGTCTATTCAATTAACTGATGCACTATTTTAATGATTGACGTCCTAAAGCATCTTATTACACAAAAAAAAAACAAAAAAAAATTTTCGGCAATTTTCAATAAAAAAATTAAAAGTCTAATATCTCGAAAAGGGTTAAGTTTAGGGTAGGGTGTTCTATAGTGAAATAAGTCAAAAATGATGGGTACTCCACGCCCTTAACGGATCTAGCACGATTTTTCCTGTAACCCTGTATATTTTATCCCCTTATGTAGGAACTTTTGGGGATAATATAAAAGTACAGTATTGTTGTCTACTAGTGTGCCTGTACGTGCCTGTAATTTCACTGGGACTTTCAAAGCGGAACACAGCAAGCTGCTTAGCGGTAGTTAGTAGTACTTCCCAGGACGAGCCCTTCACTAAGAGCTCTACAGGCAGCAAAGTACAAGGATAAACAACAAGCTTGTGTAGTTTATTTTGGCGTGCAACCCTGCGCATACGCACCGTTATGCAGTCCTTATCGCTGGCGCGTGGGGTCGCCTGCCACGTTATTGAGACAGGTGGTAGGCGTGGAAATCTATCATTAGATTTATTTGTTCAATTACTATTTTTTGATATTTGGATAGTATCTATTATCTTTTTAGGAAATAATGTTAGTTATTCTATTGTTTTTTTAAAAAGGTTTTTATGATGTTATACTTTGGGCATTTTTTGTAAAAATTATTTGTGTTTATACATGAAACGAAACCTTCACATCCTCGGTGGACGCTCAACATCAGGAGGGCCATTAACTTATTCTATCACTTTACCTCGTGTAAAAATCACAACCTACAGCACAGAAGGCAGAGCTATTATTCTATGGAGCTGTGACGGGTGTCAAATAATAATATAATAGGCCCATTTTGTATTCTACCTAAGAAGGATTCACGCATCTTATCTCCTTTATTGTAACCCATATCAAGCTTGCCTATTTTATACTATCGCCTATTTAAAACAACACCAAAATCATCTCAGCCGCTGCATCTTTGATCTTGAGATTTCCATATACGATGCGCTATTACCTATATGGATACTAGATTAGATTCACTTCGCTTTAAAATGCTTATGATTGTGATTCTTAGGCACGGTAGGAATTCTTTCAGATCTCGCTTAGATATGAGCCAAGGTAAACTGTTGTAAAATATGTATTAGGCAAAATTATGACCATAAGATGACAGCTTCCGTTGCTGACTGTACCTGGTCAACCCGGTCATTAACCTATGGTAAAACCAAGAGAAAACTTGTGTTATAAGTACCTACTATTAATAAAAACAGTTTATTTTATATTGCTGGTCAATCCACAAGGCATCATCTAGCCCCAAGCTAAGCACAGCTTGTGTTATGGGTACTAGATGACTGATACACTTAATACAATGCATTAAATACATAGTTTTTATTATAGATATAAAATACCCAGAACACCCCCAATAAATATTTGCAGATCGTACAAAAATGTACCCAAGGCGGGAATGGAACCCGCAACCTCTTGCATCGCAGGCGGACATTCGCCTGCCGCACCACATCGGTCGCCTAATTGGCTACCGTAAATTTAAATTGGTGCGCAGTGTATAAATTTAACGCAAACTAGGTCAAATTCAACTCTATTTCAGGGTAGGTTAGCAGTAGGTATTTTATATACTCTCTATATTTCAGCAAATTAATTTGCATCTACCATCTACCCACGGCTTATGTGCCTGATAGCGATATATCTTCTTTAGAAACCGCCAGTTGCGAAACTGGTACTTAGAGTATAGTCGGGGAAGATATTGCTTATTTAATTATTTAATAGTTTTATATTCTTAAGGAAATATTTCATAATAATGCTGGACAATTCACACAGCAACATCTAGCCCCAAGCTAAGCAGAGCTTGAGTTATGGGTACTAGATGACTGATATACTGAATACAATACATTACATACATAATAATATATATTTTTTTATTATACATAAAAATACCCATACATGTATAAATAATCTAAAAAAAATATCTGTTGCATTTAATTTTGGCTGAAAGTAAAATAGTTTTAGTAATCAGGTGAATTTTCACTCGCCAGTACTAACAAGTCATGCCGCATTTACACCATCACAGGTCACGGTGTCACAACAATATCATTAAACGTAGCTTTAGATAAACATATCTGTACGCTGGGAATCGAACCTGCACTTTCGCAAGTCGCTTCTAATTTATGCGAGGAGATAAACTTGATAATGCATTCAGAACAATGTAAATTATGTTCCTGAAATGGACTTTTAGAATATTTTTCTGTCGATAGGTTTGTGTTAGACCATGTTCTAGTGATGACACGGCAGGACCTCCTTCTCCTAAAACGCAAGCTCGAAGCCCTCAAACGGTGAAGGAAAACATCGTTATGAAACTCGTGCCTGACTTAGGAAGATATTGACCGTGTCTTTCCTGTGGTCGACTAGGCTGAGAGGATAGTATAGGTACTGGGTAAGTCTACTTTTTTTTATGTCTTGCTGATGTAACAAGCAGATGGCCCATCTGATGGTAAGTGGTTACAATTTATATTCTAGCAGCGGCGTATGGGTTTGCAACCTAATATTTGACGACCGATGTGGCGCTGCGACGCAGGAAGTTGCGGGTTCGATTCCCACCTTGGGATAATAAATATTTGTACGATCTGCCAATATTTATTTCGGGTGTTCTGGGTATTTGCTATGTATAATAAAAAATAGTTATGTATCTAATGTATTGTATTAAGTATATCAGTCTTCTAGTACCCATAACACAAGCTCTGCTTAGCTTGGGGCTAGATGATGCTGTGTGGATTGTCCAGCATTATTATTATTATTATTAGTAATAGGGTCCCGTTTTACCCTTTGGCTATGGAACCCTAAATATACACTTCATTTTACCTTGGCATAAACACTTCTACTCTAGCCCTAATACCCTTTAATTTCATCCTAATAGAGCTAACTAGCGGCATTTACATATTTCCAGTCTAATTGACAGCACAATCTTAGAAAATCGCCTCAAAACCATTCATTGCAATCATAACGCGTTCCAAAGGTCATCTGTATCGGTGTGTAAAGGTTTCTTAAGATCCATAGGGCGTGCTAAGATGTCGCTTCCGCCATCTTTAACCTAACTTAAAAAGACAGGCGACAATATTCCTTTTTATATATATGACCTATAATATAACCTATGTCACCCGGGGATAGTGTAGCTTCCCAACTGTGGAAGAATTTTTCAAATCGGTCCAGTAGTTTCGGAGCCTATTCAATGCAAACAAACAAACAATAAAATCTTTCCTCTTTTTAGTACAGACAAGAAGATTAATTTCACAAGTTAAATGACGGCTCCGCGGTTATAGAAAAGCTTGGGTGAATAGGTACCTGTAATGCACGACTAGTATCTACACGAAAGGGAGCCGGCCAGCTAAAGTCTACTAGCGTATCTACATAACTAAGCTACCTGCTTACGAAATAAATGCGTATTAGTCTGTTATACAGGATATTGTGTTAGTACGAAACCTAATACCTATCGATTTGGTAACTAGCTTTATCGAACATACGAACTTTTATCATAAAACTAGCTGACCCCGCGAACATTGTTACGCATTATTTTTATTTATTACTTACTCTTTTGATATCGCTATTTCTCAAAGTAATTTAGTATATACTGTAGTGTTCGCCGGGTGCCGCGCTAACTTCACTTGGCTGTAGCTGGCACGTCCGAACGGACGCGCGTCGGGAATTCTCTTGTGTACAAAGTAACTGTGGTTTTATTGTAGATCCAAAGAACCCTACAAGTGGCGACTGAGGAGAACAATGTGAGTAAAAAAAAAAAGAAGGAAAAATCAGAGGTATGGTAAATATTTGTAAAAAATACCTACTTTGGTATGACCAAAAAGAAATTAATCGTAGTGTTTTCAATTCTACCTGTCTATTACCACTTACCTATGCATAACTTAAGCTACGAATAGCTTCTCTAAAATAAACGATTACTGACTTCGGCTACGAGGCATTGCGGGTAACAATGTTTACCTACGACGCGACGCGACGCGACTTGACAATATTTTGAACAGAGGAAGGTGCATGTCACTGCTCGCATATTGACACCAGTCAAGTTTAGATACTTTAGGTACTATAAGGTAAATTGGTACCTAACCTAAGTATCTACCTACTTACATAAATACTATAAGCCAACTATCGAAATGTTAACCTACACGGTTACTTGAGTAGCATGAATAATAATAATAAACCTTTATTTCAGACAGCTTACAGGTTCATATTACATAAGTACATACAAAGAAACGAAAAGAAAATAAGTAAAAGTTTAAAAGGCCATGCAATTAAGTACCCAAAGGTGTACTGTTGTCACCATAAATAGGTGAAGGGCCACGACGTTATCACAAACGTTAAACAACAAAATAATACCAGGATGAGTGAAAAGAAAATAAGTAAAAGTTTAAAAGGCCATGCAATTAAGTACCCAAAGGTGTACTGTTGTCACCATAAATAGGTGAAGGGCCACGACGTTATCATAAACGTTAAACAACAAAATAATAACAGGATGAGTAAGAAAAGCGTTGTGTACCGAAGGTACGTAACTAAGTACTCATCCAGTAAAAACAAAGGGTCATGTTATAAAATTGTTACGATATCGTAAACGGCCATGCAAGAAAGATAGAATATTTAGATACCTAGTAAGTTCCTAGGCATGCCTCACAATCACCCACATTTCTTGCTACTATAGGCCACGCAATTTATTGTCATCGGAGATGACCAAAGACCACAAAATGTACACTGTGAATACAGGTGACATTTTATCATAAAAAAAGGGCCATGTGTTATTAACTTAAGGCCATGCCCAAGTCGATCGTAAGTGAAAAGACCGCAACAAGTATACACTTTAGCTACAAGTAGGTACCTAAGTAGGTAGGTACCTGTTAGCTCAAAGTCAAATTAAAAAAGTATTTATTCAAATATCCCCATGGATCATCTTAAAACGTTAAATCTAGGCTAAGCGGCAGTTCCTCGCGACTAAGCCTAGAAGAACCAGCAAGAAACTTACGGCTTGGTTCCTACCGTTTTTGTATGATCCTGCTACAAAATAATAATAATGTAAATAATGAAGCTCTAGTGTGGTGCCAATCTAACTAAATGCAAGACAGAAAACAAGAACTTACAACAGAAGTTCAAAAGACAGCACACGCTACGCTACGTTTCAACCAATAGCGTACAATCTAATGAATTCAAATAAGAGAATAGTACAGATATTGCAAAACTATATCGCTAGCTACTATAGCTAGCCATTATACAGTTTCACGTTAGAACAACTGCGTAGTGAAGACGTTTTATCACTATAAATATCCTAAAAATACGAAGATGCTAGAAGTGTTTTACATGACTACCTTACTTGCTTAGTAGCAAGTAGGTAAGTCGTAGAAATTATCTATCAATTTTGTTATTATTTTGGTTCGATGTTATTTGTATTGGCCTGGGAGATCCTACAAACTGTGATCTCGGTAACAACCTTCGTCAACAGCCTTCATAAGTCCGCTGCTGGATATATACACTGATAGGCCTCCCGAATATCTGGGGTGTTTGCCGTAGTCACCACGCTTGGCAGGCGGATTGATGACCATTCAACTATGTAGGAATTTAAATTAAGATGCCTAATAATTCGTAGAAAACTACTACTTTGTTGCCAAATTGTAGCTATGGCAGGAAATTCAGAAATCTACATTACGACTACTAAACCTTAGTTGTTTCCGAGGCCTAAATGGTCCCGGAATTTCACTGAACTGGTCTAAAAACTCAAGAACTAGTCGTTAGACTGACTGTGAAGCTTATCATCTAAAGAAGTTACAAAATATCTAAAATATGGGCCTAACAATATTGCTTCGACAAACAAGAGTTGACTTGAGTATCTTGTTCATTTGGTCCCATGAATAGGGTAACAGAAAGTTGTAAAATGTGAAATATGTAGGTATATAATTTACAACAGATGCAATGACCAAAGTATCTATATAGGTATCGTAGATTTGGTTACTAGTCACTCTCTAGAGTCTATTATTATAATACTTTGCGAATACTGAAACTTCAAAAGCACAAATACTGGAAATTGTTTGGTATATTCAAGAACCTAAATCCTACTAGAAGTGTGTAAGAAACATAGAACAGAGTGTATTTAACGAAAGAAACACCAGTAGCTCAGTTACAGATACAGAAATATGTTAATTTGCTAAACAAACAAAACATAGTACAAGATAAATAAGAAGTGTAAAAAATTAATGATGAAAAGGAGAACAACCATAGAAAAGTACTCTCGACTAGACGACTCTCAACGATTAAATCACCAAGCATGGTGTACCTATAGATAAAAGATGCACGTACAAATTTAATAATGTGACTGATACCTACATACATATCTGCTACTCTGGAGGCAGAACATTCAACTATGTAGACTAACTAATTACATACCTACAACATTGATACTTACTCATTAAAGTAAGTGGACGAATGAAGATATTCAAGATATCAAGGAAAATATATTGCTATTACATAAAATAGTAAAACGTTCTGGTAAGTAACAAAATCTAGTTCAAAATACGACAAAGTAAACCAAGATGTACAAAAATATGTCACGACATGACAAGTAATACAAAACATTAATAATAATAAGCCTAGTTGCAGTTCTTGCTGTATCACTAAGACGTCAATGTCTTCTGAGGGTTTGGTAATGTAATTAATATGAAAGTCACCCAGACTGGTGGCAGCCATAGAATGTTTAGTCTATATTCTTAGGGTGGCAATCATACATTTGACATATTAAGGTAACGAGATACTTGGAATCTATGGTTTATTTAACGGAAGTAGTTTCTATAGAATATTTACTAGTTATTGGTAGTGGTCCTACTGAAATATAAAACATTAACTGCATAAAATATAGCAATAGGTACTTACTGAGACTTACTTTTACTCTTACTTCAATACTTGAAACCAGATATAGTTAAAATACGACATTTTAATAAAGAGGATTAATATTTAAGTATATAAATTAAAGTAATCACATCTTTGAATCCCAGTTGATGGTTCTTCGTGACCTTAAAACTGATAATGCACTTAGTGGAAAAATATATATAAGTATTTGATACCTAACTATGTTTTGAACTTTCATGTACATTCGACGTGCTGCCAGCAAAATTATATTGATGGACCTTGAATGGACTGATGAAAGCAATCCGTATTGGAGCAACGCGACTTTGCTTTTACTTGTTTAATTCATTCAAGTTAAGTTACTTGAAAGTTGAAGTCTTTTACCCTTTATAACACGACTGAAGTCTGGCCCTTGCTGATCCAAAGTCTTGACACTCGACAGCTTCGATGAATTTGATTCGACCAGATGTTTCACTTGGCGAAGAGTGTGGTTAATATAATTAATCAGTGATTTTTGCAGGTTATTGCCATGAACTTTTCAAGAGTTCCGATTATTTGGTAAGATCGTTTACTTTAGAGTATGATCGATGTTTCAATGGCACGGATTTTGGATTCGATATGTGGATGGACCTGTTCTTGAAGTTATTCCCACAAGAACTAGACTGCTAATAAATTTTAAAAAAACTATTACATCACATACCAATGTAGTTGTTCAGAGCTATGCCTAATCATAGTTAGATTTTCATCCTTTCTAAGTACTAAATAAAGTATCAAAGTTAATAAGTTAATTTAACAACTGTTACAATTATTCAAGGATGTACAATTTTGTTCTATGATGTATAAAACCTTTTGTACGTATACTCTCATAGACAGCCATCATAGCTTGGTTGGTAGTGGCTCTGCCTTCTGCGCTGTGGATTGTTGGTTCGATTCCAACCAAGGACCAAACATTTCTGACAAAGGTACAAAATATGTGACTTTACACAACTTCCTAATAACTTAAGCTTGTGGAAGTAACACAACGGCTATGATAATAAAAATTATGATAATAAAGTTCCATACTGAGTCGTTCTAGTGCTTATGCTCATTAACAGTTTATGTGCATATAAATGTAGGTACTTACCTACAAATTTCACACTAGTAGTTATCAATGTAAATATATAATAAGCATCTCTTTTGTTGTTAGGAACAAGAGAAATTCTAAGTTTAAATCTAAAATGCAAGTAGGAGTTATAATACCGCATGATTTAATAGTTATGTTTTATCTACCTTACTTATATAAATACCTAACTTTTTCATACTAAAACATGTTGTCTAGTAGAAATGTAAACATGCTTAAGAAAATAAGCCTTTTAGATTTTGCCGCACCATTGACTTGTGACAGTAAAGTTACATCTCTTCGAAGTTTTAGTAAGTTACAGAATGCAATGTCTTCTGTGCCCTTATGCCCTACTACTTGCGCAAGGGATGACTACGGACACTGCCAGAAGTGGCGAATTTCTACGCCGATAAAGTGTTTTCAGAAGAAAAAGAAGAAGAGAAGAAGAAGAAGATGAGAAGAGACCTGGATTTAAACTAGTCTTATTAGAATACATAGTACCTACCTAGTAGTGTTTGTATACTTTGTATATAGCTACGGAAAGGAAAAGGACAGGATCACGGAGGAAGGAAGAGAAAAATTAGTTACTTATTATTATTCTTTGAAAACTGAAATTCAACTACTTTATTATCTGTAGGTAATTGTACTGAACAATATGTTAAATAATGTATTATTGAAATTTTGATTAGATGCAATGAATATGGTGTAAATAGTGGCGTTGAATGTTAAATGTAATGTAGTAATTTAGTCACCTAATAGTTTAATGTATAAAATTATATCAAGCTTAAACAAACAATATCATCATGCTACAATTGTATCTTTCATGATTACTGATCTATTTATGTACCTACCTATTCTCAAATTTTATAAATTTTAATAAAGATGAGAATGTAGTGTTCGCCGGGTGCCGCGCTAACTTCACTTGGCTGTAGCTGGCACGTCCGAACGGACGCGCGTCGGGAATTCTCTTGTGTACAAAGTAACTGTGGTTTTATTGTAGATCCAAAGAACCCTACATATACTAATATTTAAGCTATCTACCTCATATCTACATATTTTCTAAAAAAAATCTACCTATAGGTAGATTTTTTTTTTATAACATACACTATTAGTTTAAATACATTATTAGATATAACTAATACTAGGAGGGCTTTTGGTGAAAGACTCATCTGGACAAGTACCACCATACGCACCTAACGTGCGTGACCTACAAGACAATGCTCTGTAATAGGTGATGGTTACCACTTAACATCAAGTAGGCTATATATCTGTTCAACCAGCAGTATAAAAAAAAGGGCTTTTAATTACCGCCAAGCCGTGATGCTGTTTACAAACTGATAACCTCTTTGCTGACTGATGATAATGAGCTTTGTAGATAGTTACCACTCATCGTTAGGTGGATCTTCTGTTTGTTCCGTCAACATGTCAAAAAAATACATAGATATTGTATGCAGATGAGTCCGCAATGCTATCTATTCAGTGCTAAACTTTAATATTAATAAACTAATCTATTCGTTTTGAACATGACTGAAGATAGATTCCAGCTTTTCTTAGCTAAACTACATTCACTTCAGAATTTCAATATCAATAAATAACAGTGTTGAAAGGCTTGAACACCGCTTTCCATAAACGCGCCCAGTTAAATCAAAATGCCAGCATTAATTGTACGAACAATATCTTAATTATTTTGTTTCTATCTATCTTCGGGGTCGAGTAACTGTTGGTCTGAGACCATACGCAGCGGCAGTGGAGCAATGAGCCTCATAATTATAGTACACTTACTGGAAATAGATTAATAAAGAAAAATAAATTATTACCTAAGAACATAGATTAAAGAAATATATGTATCTATTAAATCAATCAATTGAAACCAAATTGGTACTGCTGTATCAGATTCATTTACCACGAAAGAGCTTTTTGTGTTAGGTTTTCTCCGTACCGTATAGTAGTATTCTATATAAAATTCTATTATCTAGGCTTGAAATCTCTCGCCGGAGACTAATTTAAAATAGTATCTCTAGGATTTTCTTTTCACAGAATCTTTTATATTCAGATAGATTTTGTAAATAATTTAAACTGAAAATGAAACTCGAAAACTAAGTATTTGTCCTGGCGTACATTGATTCTAGAGCCTAGAACTAAGCTAGGTTATATAGGTAAGCCTTCATAGCTCAGTAAGTACCAGCTCTGCCTTCAGCGCTGTAGGTTGTGGGTTCAATCCCTAGCGAAAACAAACATTTGTGTATGACACAGTTCTTTTTTCTGTCTGGGTTTTATTCGTATCTTATGTATGTATTTCCGAAAAAAAGTATTTTAGTATTGTTACAGCTTTCTTGTACCCGTAGTACAAGCTTTGCTTCGTTTGGGGCTAGCGTTGTGTCTAATGTAAGTTTTCCACAATTCTTGTAAAGAATGATCGTCAAATTCAAGTTTTGATTCACCAAATGGCATCCTTTGAAACTGACATTTCAGACAGGTCCAATTTTGACAGTCAAATTCTTGTTTCAATCTCGTCTTAGCTCAAAAAACTACAAGAACTGGGCTTCGGCCTCACACTAAGATGATGTTGTGTAATACGTATTTTCAGGAGTTCTTCAGCCTTTTTCTGATAATTGGTATAGATTGCCGATATGGTGGTTTTAATAATGCATACCTTAGTGCTAGAACAAACGACTCTTGCATAAGATTAATAATTCTAATGTCCCAATAAACAGGCGAATATTTAGCTCAAGATTAGCAATAAATTGTCGGCAATGTATCGGTGAGCAATAAATCGCGGGCCGGAGGGCAATGTGATTTTACCTTGATTACGCATTATAAAATTAAATGCTACTCGTACAGAACCACAGTTTTTAAAAAGCTGCTTCTGTCGTATAGCGGCCGTCATTTAACCTGTGTTGTAATAAAGTGTTTTGAGGTCGACGCGCCCTCCATTCGCTCGGCATTGCATTCTAATAGCGAGAGAGTATTGCGCTCGAATCACAACGATTACTTTGTATATCTTGGAGTACTAAAATTTCCATATCGCCAAGATCAATGACTGAACCTCACAAATTTATGTTTTTGAACAAAAATAATTGTAGGTTACCAGCAGTATTCAAGATGAAGAAAGTACTGAGATCACATTTCATAACGGAGAAAGAAAAAATGTTGTGAAAAAAACCGATTAGACTATAAGAGTAAAAAAATAATTGTTATTGTAGATTATATTATGTACTTACCTAATCTATATCTATATTCATTTATAAGAATATCTTCTGACCAAGCATAAGAATATCTCCTGACTGACTGATTGACTGACTGACTGACTGACATAATACAGACAACGCACAGCCTAAACCACTGGTCGCACAAGCTTGAATTTTTCAGGGTGTTTTTGTCTTGGTGCGTAGAGGTGTATTAAGCTAAGAATTCCTGAAATTCAACCCTTATACCCGTGCTATAGTGGGGGTTGAAATTCGGATGAAAATAACTTTACGCGTACGCGGCATGCGTTTCGCTAGTGAATTATAAGAATCTTTGTTCTGCCTGACTGACGTATAGACAACGTACAACCTAAACCACTGGTCGTAGAGACTTGATATTTTCGGGATATATTTATCTTGTTGTGTATAGATACTCGGAAGAAATTCTCGAAGTTCAACCCCTAAGCAGGTACAAGTTAGGAAGGTAAGCGGGAATTAAGTTTGTATAAACATAACTTTACGCGGACGAAACCGCGCGTGTTCCACTAGTAAGATATAAATAAGACGGGCGTAAATAGGCGATCAGCATTTCTTAGAAACCGGTGCAGTGTCTCACTAAACAATTGCTATAATTTAAGCATGAACATTTTAAGATAATGCACAGACTTTTTGGTGAAGAGACTGTCGGTCGTTCAATGGCGACTTTATATGTAACTGTTATTTAGTTATCGCGTTTAGTTATAACTTTTATTAGTCGCCGGCGAAATAACAGGCACATGATGCACCTGTATGCCTCGGGTTGATGAACGCAGAGCAGTGCATTGCAGGGCACGTTCGTGATCTGCAATGTAATGTTTGGTATAGGCGATGGTAACCACTTAACATCAGGTGGGCCATATGCTTGTTACCTGAACCTGTAAAGTTATTCCTACAACAAGGTCTTATAGAATGCCACCTGTCAGCCAAATAGATTTAGACGAATACGATTTTTTTGCTGAAATTCCTATTTAAATTGCTGTTTTTGGTGTTCTGTCGTTTTTATGCGTTTTTAAATAAGATAATTATGTACTTATATTTTTTTTATAATGAATTGTCGATATTGACAACCGATGTGGCGCGGCGGGCAATTGTCCGCCTGCGACGCAGGAGGTTGCGGGTTCGATTCCCACCTTGGGATAAATGTTTGTACGATCTGCAAATATTTATTCTGGGTGTTCTGGGTATTTTCTATGTATAATAAAAAATATCTATGTATGTAATATAGTATTGCATTAAAGTATATCAGTCATCTAGTACCCATAACACAAGCTCTGCTTAGCTTGGGGCTAGATGATACTGTGTAGATTGTCCAGCATTGTTTATTATTATTACCTATTATTATTATTGTTATTGATGCTGAAAACACGGAAAAGCGGACAAAACATGTAGAATGTTTTATAGCGTTTTTTTTGTAATCAGAGTTATGATGTTAATCTTATTACAACCGGTATATAAATATAATGCTGATTGTAAAAGGAAATGGCTAGCAACAGTAACTTGCCATTCTGACCTATAGAATACTTGGAGCTTCGTTTCCATCATTAAAATGCTAGTAATCCAAGTAATTTATTGTCGCCAGTTAGTTCCATTATGTTGTCAATCTGAGTCAACAATTTCTTAACGAGAGGAATCTTTAGGACCTATAGTCACAGAGCACTTATTACTTAATTCGTCTACGAACGTCTCGACTACGAACGCCGTCCAATTTGCAATGTCTATACTTGTTTGTCGGTATTTGTATACAAGGACTTAGCAAGTCTAACAAATTAGGTACTTACCAATATTTTAAGTTTGTCGGTTTTTCCAAATTCTTTATTGCGTTTTATTTTGTTACAATAGGTGATACAAATGTGCCGACCCCACATAAAGTGGGATAAAGGCAGGAAGGTGATTATGAGTTGATACAAATGGTAGACAAGCTTCAAACATAGACCCTGGTAAGGCAAAGCAAATAATTAATTTCTAGGTGGTGCATAGACTTAGGTGGGTCAAAAAAAGTCGTAACCGACACCGTGAGTTTCTTGCCGGTTAAGACCTTACACATTCAAAAAGCAAGTTGAACAAGACGCCGGGTTAATTTATTGATTGGTTGGTAGTTACCCCGACTTATGTTTACAACTCTACAAGTTAACCTTATAGATCGTTAGCCAAATTGTACCGTTCGTAGAGATCTTTTCTTAACTAGACTCGTTGACCGTATCCTTAAGACATTCTACAAGCCTATTCTTTGTTTGGGGTTAGACGGCACTGTGTGGCAGATATATTTATTGATAAAATTCCTATTTTTTCCTCTAAGTACATAAGTTGTGACCGATGGACGACCAATGTGGCGCGACGGGCGAATGTCCGCCTGCGACGCAGGAGGCTGTGGATTCAATTCCCGCCTTGGGATAAATGTTTGTACGCTCTGGAAATATTTATTCCGGGTATTCTGAGTATTTTCCATGTATAGTAAAAATATGTATGTATGTAATGTATTGTATTAAATACCTATATCAGTCATCTAGTACCCATAATACAAACTCTGCTTAGCCTAGGGCTAGATAATGATGTGTGGATTGTCCAGCATTATTATTATAATAATTATTAGTTATGTAACATAACATAACTTTACAGATATCCCTTACAGGTAGCTGAAATGGAAATGGGCAGGTTATTATCCAATTTGCGTCGATATCCTTATTAATGACTCGTGACCTTTATTTAGAACCTTAGTCTGATGACATCACTCGCGGAGGACTCTGAGTGTGTTGCTGTTGAATCTGATAGCTCCAATGCATAGGGCTCCGTCCTCGTGACCCCCTGCCAGTGACTTTATATAATAGTTAGGTTTATCAACAAATACCCATAACATTTCCAATCGAATGCCTCTATCAATGCGTATTGCATTTCAACAGTAATCCAGCTCATTGTTAGCGTAACATTTACGAACCTTATCAAATGAATCGACACCTGTGCTAGGGATGGGATAATTCATGGATACTATCGAATTCAGCATCTTGAGTACTAAACATCGATACTGTAGTCACCAATTCCATCGCCTTCTCCCGCCTGACGGGGCCAGCAGGGCACGGAGGCCTCAGCCTTGTATTATACAGGCCTCCACTACCGAGGGATGTCCTACATACTTCGGGACATCCCCATACCCTGCAAGAGGTGGATCGAAGCGTTTGCTTAGTGCAAACAATCACTGACAGGGTCGCGGTCGAGTTGTTAGTTGCTCATGCGTCATCGAACGAATCGTCTGCTGATAAATGGTTTGAGGACACATTGGCACTTAGGTGAATGAAGGAGTATTGATGTGTTTCTTGTCGGAATATGCCACCCACATGGTGGGGAGCCCAACAGACGCTACGGCTCTCCTCCGGTCGTAGGTCAAGGTGGTTAGCGCATCCCCGCATCAAAGGGAATGGTTGTGGGTTAAAATCCCAGTCGGTGCATTACTTTGGCTATTTTTGTGACTTCTTTAAGTGCAGTTAACACTATAAAAAGTAATAAATTATGGGACTTCATAATTTTTTATTTTATAGCACAGTGTGACCTAAACCCGCACTTTACGCACGTTTTTCCGTGACCTAAGTAGCCCTTTTTTACACCAAGCGAAACCCAATCGCCTAACTTCACAGATTAATAAAACAAAATGCTTTTAAATGTCATTTGAAGCTTGAAAATTCTCCGGGGCGAGTTTATGGCACATGTTCTATAAATAGCGAGGGTGCTAAATGCCGTGCAATAATAGACAACTTTGGTCACACGTATCGTAATATACTATTATTTTTTAAATATATTTTGTCGATATTTTATTACCCAGCTCTATTACCTGATAGGAGTGGCAAGGCGGGTCGCGATGTCAATCAGCAAACTTAGATAGACGTTGCAAATACCTTGGAATGCCTCCACCTTACCTACAAACAGGTGAATTTGAATCTCTTACCAAATTTAGTACCTACTTAAAACAGACAAAACTATCTGAACAACCCACGTATAGACTATGGAATAATGCAATGAATCTTTAAAAAATAAACAAACTCACGACCGTGATTTCCAAACACGGTTGACATCCTCTTCTCAGAATATCTTGGTACTCACCAAGAACCCAATCAAGGGTTTTTGGTTAGTATTTTTATATACACGTATTTTTTTGACTCATGCTTAGCTCTTGTCTTCGGTATCCGAGAGCATTTAGGGCGTGTTTATACGCGAAATCTTTCGCGCCACCTAAACACGCTCTTATATATATAGTTTGGACCATCAAAATAGTAAAAGCTGCGAAAACTCGGTAAAAAGAGCTCCAAATTGTTGACTTGTTCAGATGAAAGATGATAGAGCATTAAGTCTAGTTTACTTTTCTGTGAAGTCTGCAATTGCTATTGTCAAATCTAACTGGTACATGGTGGGTCATTTCTTTCTTGTTAGGTAATAAAACTTGTTAAAAGTCCTGGTTGCTCAGCTACATCTGATTGCAAGTATCGCGGGATAGAAGTAAGATATCTACTTTATTTGGTGCAGGGTTTTTATCCGACACGAGCCTAGGGAACGCTTGGCCAAGGTCTGTCTACACCAATCACATTTGCTCGATTCGAATCTACGCGGGAAGAAAAGGTTTATTTTCTTGGTGCCGCAGTAACTGTAGGAAGGTGAATACCATACCTACATACAAGGGTATAACGATATTAAATAGTGTTTTGCATATATTGTAATTATTATTTCAATAGAGGTGGGGGTTGAGCCTACAGCACAGAGAAAGCAAAGCTACTACTAACTGTCCCAGCTACTGACTGTGAGCCCAGTCATCAAAACAGCAATTATATTATGTATATTAGTGGACACCAACCAAACATTCCTATTTCTACCCTATTCTATGCCTATTTCTGCCAAGCAGCTTGCTGTTTCGGTTTGACGAGTGTGGGAGCCGGTGAAGTTACATGCCCATGAGGCTTAACACTTGTATGCCTCAGGTTAATGGACGCAGAGCAGTGCATTATAAGGCATGTTTTTATCGACCGTGACCTGAAAGGGCCTGCTTTATGGGTGATGGTAACCATTTAATATTAGGTGGACCATCTGCTTGTTCCATTATATTCAATCTAAAGTCTTAAATTACTTTTGAGTGTAGAAAAACCTGTCAAAAGATAAATGATGCATTAATCTATTGCTAGCTCTTACCATAGGGCGCAAGCATTGTTTAAATTTAAGTAACGTGTATTGTATAAAAAAATCTTGTGATTCATCATGGAAACACGTGATCTTGGCATGATTGAATTTGCATTCTTATCTTGAATACTACAATAACCCCTGAAAACTCAAACGCATCTCAGATTAAATATTTCAGCACGTCTTAAGTAAATAATTTTTGACAGATTTTCCAAAAAATCGTGAGATGTGTGTGAGTATTCAGGAGTAAATTGAATTGGTACCAAAAGGGATCTAAAAATCTTACTAATCTAAGAATCGTAAGAATCTTCCCTACTAATAATCCCGGCGTAACCTCGAAATAGTTACAGCGTGTTTTATCTCTTTGTGAAACTTCCTGTCAATGCAAAAGACAAAACACGGTGTAACTTATTTAAATGTAACGTTGAGTTCATCAGTACCAGGGTTAGACTTGACTTGACTAGGGAATGGCTTGAACTGGCGCCTAGATTTACCTAGCTTTTTATGTGATATTTGCGATTTCAATGGATAAAAACCTTTTTGACTTTGACTTGACATAGTAAGTACATTTTCAATTAATTTCAGATAACATGTACCTTTGGGGATTCGTTTTCTGTCATCTTTGGAAGCAACGTCGTATTTTCATTTTAATTGTTTTCTAGTGTTATTTTAAGTTCTGATGGGTAATTTTGGTGGTATTTTAACCATCATTACTTGAGGTCTTAGCACGAGTGTGAACAATTAAAATGAAAGTGTGTTATGAGGCATCCTGATTTGAACGAAAATGTTTCCCTTTGGTTTTGAACTAAGAATATGGACTATAGTTTCTTATTCTATGGTTTTGAAGAAAAACGCCATCTTTTCCTTCAAAACCGATGACGGCTGACTTTACTTTTTTTACCGACTCGACTTGACTAAAAAGAATTTATTTAACCCACTTGACATTGGCAAAATTGTCCGCAAGACGGACAGATGCCACAAAAAAAAAACATGTACCTTTCTCAGTAAACCTTTTTGTCGAACGCTGTAATTGAATACAGAGCTTTCTGTAAACACGTTGCAAATGTACTGTGACAGTGCGCATTATCAGAATCCGTAAATCCTGCGAAATTGTATAAATCATGTGTGTGCTACAGTGTAATCTTTTGCGACATTAATCCAGATGGGTGGTTATTCTGCGCGCAGTCGAAATATCGCCGATAAACTTCGAGTAGACACGCAAAGGAGACATTAGCTCTCGTCAAAGATATGAGAACCGCTGTTTCACACCAACATGCATTCACCAACTGATTTCCACAAAGAACATCTTTCAGCAAAAATGCTGGTTTTCAGTTAGTTACTAGCGAAACGCGTGCGTGCGCTTTATTTTTATACAAACTTCAAACCCTTTTAGGGGATGAACGGAATTCCTTTCTTAGTACACCTATACGCACCAAGACGAATATATCCTAAAAAATCTGTACGACCAGTGTGCGACTGTGCGTTGTTATATGTCAGTCAGTTAGGACAAAGATTTTTATTATTGGTATAGATAGATAAGATTTGTGATAATCTTTAGAAACTTAAAAGATTCGTATACTAGAGTCATACGATTATTAGCTATTCTGCATTGAATAAAAGCCTTTTTGACTTTGACTTGACATAGTAGGTACATTTTGAATGAATTTCAGAGTACATGTACCTTTTATGTACATGCTATCTTCACGTGAACTGATTCTCGCACATGTATCTAGTGGGAATAGAATAATATCGAGTGGTTAGGTAATAGGTCGCTTATTACGGTAGCGTCCGCCTGGCCATCGATCATGAAGGATTCCGCGAAAGCTAAGTATTGTTTTATGCTAAACTGTTTATTCCCAATTTCAAACTGGAAGATAAATTATTCAATTCAGAAGAGAGATGCTTTTCACTTTCATTTTACTTTGTTATTTATAATCTATACGCTTACCAACATAAAAGAAATTTATCTACACAGACAAGAGTTTGTATGTAGGTACCTAAATGTATATCATATGTATTTATCTATTCTAAAAGTAATGAGCCGAGTGGTGAGCTTTGAACCCGCGACTTTGCCATAGAGTAAGTATTACCCTTTATAATAATAAATCTTACTTATAGAATCTATATGTACAGTCAGCTGCACTAGAAAGCATACAATTCGTTACTTTTAAATTATTGTTGCAGCGTTATAAAAAATATTTACATGGTAAATACTAAATACTCAAAAAACACGTGCAACGCGGCTCAATATACTCTCTGTGTGTTTTCGACCTGAAGCGATAATAAATACAAAAGATATGAAATGGTGAAAGAATTTTTCAAATCCGTTCAGTAGTTTCGGAGCATATTTAATGCAAGCAAACAAACAAATAATCAAATATTTCCTCTTTACAATTTAAGTATAGATAGATAATATAGGTAATATCTATAAATATAGTAATAGTAAAATAGTCATGCTGGACAATCCACACAGCATCATCTAGCCCCAAGCTAAGCAGAGCTTGTGTTATGGGTTCTAGATGACTGATATACTTAATACAATACATTACATTATATAGATATTTTTTATTATACATAGAAAATACCCAGAACACCCGGAACAAATATTTGCAGATCTTACAAACATTTATTCCAAGGCGGGAATCGAACCCGCAACCTCTGCGTCGCAGACGGACATTCGCCCGCCGCGCCACATCGGTCGTCGTTGACAATAAAGTAATTTCATTATGTAGTCTATATGGTGGATGCTGAAAAAGGGGCGGCTGATAGCTTGGGGCCTAGGGCGGCCGAGACTGCAAATCCGCCACTGCATACAATCAAATATTTCCTCGTTATAATTTTAGTATAGATGATATTATAGGTAATGTGTATAAACATAGGGAAGAAGCTACGTAGAAGTGGTTTGAATTTATCTGCGCACGTGGCTTACCGTTTGGAAATCAGAATGACACTCATATGAGCGCAGTCTCGAGGCGCAGGTTTACGCCAAGTTGCGGCCTGCTTCAGGTAATAGCTTTTGTTACTGCTAGTAGAGACACCATTCTATCTAAACATGAGGGACAAGCTACATAAAAACTGTTTTCATTGTTTCTTCATTCAATCTTAGAAAATCTTAAGACTGAATGAACCAGGACTTCTCAACCAGTGAGGCGTGTCCTTCTGGTGGGGCGTAGAGAGTTTTAATTTTGTAGATAATGATTGCGTTTCGACGTAATTACGCTTGCATACTAACTTTATTGCAGGTGCTGTAGGAGTTGCACATTATGTTCCCGTAGATGTCGTAAGAGGTGACCAACCCACCAGGAAATGGGTAGCTGTGTCACCTGAGTACTGTAAACTAATACTGTGGTCACCAATCTACCTGCCAAACGTGGAGACCATGCTAAGCAAAGAACCAAATAACTGATAGAATACTTTTTTTTTAGTAAATACATAGAATACAATATAACACCCAGACAGAGAACAAACATCTATGTTTACCACACAAAATATTTGTCCTCGGTGGAGATCGAACCCACAACCTACAGCACAGAAGGCAGAGCTACTACCAACTAAGCTGAGAGACCTGTCTCGCTATTGAGTGTTATGTTTTGAACTTTGATAGAAGAAACGAAATTAAGGTCACCCTAGCCTAGTTGTCGAAGTTACGAACGAAATGGACGATTTGAACCCAGAAGTCTGGAACTGTTTAACGCCATCCGCCATCTTTACTTTATGTTTAACGCCATCCAATACCCGCCTCAGGTGTGGAGCCAGGATTAAAAGGGCCAGTATCCACTACGGCATACAAACCGAAAAACTGGAGAACTGAAAACCCAGATAACTTGAAACCCGGTTTTAATATGGTGGCAAAACCGGACTACGATGGTTTTTATTTTAAGTCATCTATAACTTATAAAAATAGCCCCTTTCTTTACTATTCTAGCAACGTATTAATTGATTTTTGCATGCTAGTATGTTTTTGCTGCAATATTGCAGAGCGGTAGGTAATTGGTAGGTAAATTAAGTCCGTTACAAATTAACAATTTCTTAGACGGATTATATAATAAGTGAGATAGAAATTAATCGTATTGTCGACAGGAGTCAAAAAAAAAAAAAAAAAAAAAAAAAAATCAAAAAAATCAAAAAAATAATCATAATAATCATAATAATAATAATAATATAATAATCGGTCATAGGAATGACCGATTTTATTGATACCTACTCACAGTTTTAGTTTAAGTTTTAGTTCTCTCATCATTCTTTCCTCATCTCTCACTGACCAGTTTTTTTGATCCTGAGAGGTTTAGGTTTTAGTTAACAAGAGTTTGATTGCAACAACACTTACACAATCGTAAGTGTCGTTCCAATCCAACTCTTGTTGCAAGTGACAAATATGACAGATTTTCTACAGCAAATCTTGTTTGACACTTGCAACAGGAATTTGTTAGCAACTTATAACAGGCAAATTGGAGGGTAGTAATAAGGGCGAAACTAAATTGCTTTAAGGTGGCATCTGGAAAAAATGACTAAAAAGTTTAGGCTGCGAACACTCATCATCATCATCCTCAAGAATTCTGCTGCTGGCTGGCTCGCTATACGTTTCCAGGATTTCCGATTCTCCGTCAACTAACTTCCTGCGATCATAACAAAGTCATCGGTAAATTTAGTGGAAGTCGCCATTCGAGTATTCGTATTTTGGGTATGTTTGCTCTGATCACAAAATCCCAAAATCCGCCCCTGTATATTCTATTACTTTATGCATAACGCCATCCAATACAGATTTCCTAAAGCTTTTACATGCTCGTTTACAACTTGCATTGTTCAGAAAACTTTGTTGCTGTGTAACTGAAATTTTCGCGCTGTTTGCTGTAAGTTTTGAAAATTTAAAGGAATATAAAGAAAGAAAATTCAATTATTTACGCAAATGATACCGTTAGGTACTTACAAGCCAATATTCCAATAGTTATATCATAAAGCGTTTGATTCTGTGTCAGTTTCCATTTTTCTGTTTAAAAATAACTCGGTTACAGTTTTAATTACAGGAAATATTATGGCTTATAGTGTGCACAGAGGGATAAATCCTAAAATATCCAGCGAAATAAATACTAATCATAAACCTTATTGGATCTGAATAACCGTCAGAAAAGATTGGTAGGGAGGGATGGCGAGTAAAAACACAACATTAGTTAATGTAGGTTTCTATATTACTCAAATGCTTAAAATTAATAGAAGACCAAGGATGACACCATACATTTCCTAAAACGCATCGTTAGCGAGTTTTAATTTTTCTACTGGTGCCATCTAGTTTGGAAATCGGAACTAATTAACATTCGTCTTTAAACAGGATCTACGAAAATGCCTACGCCACCGTAGCACGTAAAACTACTTTTGAAAAGACATAAACGCGTGAAAATTAGATAGATAGATAGATAGATGACACTTTATTGTACACAAGGATACATTATACATCTAGGCGTACACGAATAAAGTACAATATGCGGACTTATCGCTGAAAGCGATGTCTTCCAGGCAACCTTCCATCATCACCACCTTAAGTCAACCTTACCTTAACCAGGCTGTAGTTGTCTACGAGAAGGTCTAGGTATGATTAGTCTTCATTAACGTATAGAATCATTGTGCATACGAATTATGGATTAATAAAAATAATAATAATGCTGGACAATCCACACAGCACCATCTAGCCCCAAGCTAAGCGGAGCTTGTGTTATGGGTACTAGATGACTCATATACTAAATACAATACATTACATGTATAGATAATTTTTATTATAATTAGAAAATACCCAGAAAACTTGGAATAAATATTTGCAGATAGTACAAACATTTATTTCAAGGCGGGAATCGAACCCGCAACCTCTTACGTAGCAGGCGGACATTCGCGCGCCGTGCCACATCAGTCGTCAAAATTATTTATGCTCGGTTATGATAATTAATTCCAGTGCTCTCAAACGGTGATGGAAATCATCGTTAGAAAACTAGTTAGTATTCTGGTTGCAGCGATGGGCTTGCTGCTTGTCACGTATGGAATACCAACTACTGCCAAATGTAGATATGTACCATATGGACGTACGTCTGATTACCCCTATCAGACATCCTAAGAGATTTGAGGGGATGCCAGTTATGAAAAATAGTACTACACAAACGCAAAAGCGGTCTTTCCACATTATCCAGAATAGCACATTTTCAAATGACATAACGGGAATGCACACATGCGCGGCGTCGTCGCGTCGGTCCGTTTGTAAAGTTTCGTGTGTAAAGTTTCTAGCGCCCCACATTCAAATTTTAAGTTTTCTGTCAGTATAATAATAAGTGCCTACCGTACAGTCCGCTATTTGAATCAGTCATCTGCGGGTTAAAAATGCAAGTTACAATAAATAACCGGCACGAAGGGTTCCGTACCATTATCTATAATAAAAACAGTAAAAAAATTACGTTTGTTGTATGAAAGCCCCCTTAAATATTTAGTTTATCATGTTTTTGTTGTTATGTCGGCAACAGAAATACTTCATCTGTAAAAATTTCAACTCTACTACTATCATGGTTCATGAGATACAGCCTGGTAACAGACTGACAGCAGACAGACAGACAGACAGACAGCGGAGTCTTAGTAATAGGGTCCCGTTTTACCGGGTATGGAACTCTAAAAACCCTGCTTGGAGCTCAGGCTCCATTATAAAAATTGGCTTCTAATCACCCAAGTGAGAGTATAGTTAGCAAGACGCATGCGAATTCGCCCACGTAAAGTTTTATGTTAAAACTGGCAGACGAGCAGACGGGCCACTCGATGGACCACCGATATTACTAGTAGTCGGTGGATAAGGTTAAAATTCGTTCATCACAGAAACGCATAGAGATCCTAAGTGTCCTATGTGAACTTCTACAGGCTGTTGATGATGATGATAGGTAAATTATTTCGATCCTGAACCAGGGGTTCTTCTAAATTATTTTCTTGAGGGGTTCATTTACCCCATACCAAAATAACTTGAGGTAACAATTGTTGTAACACGGGTGTTGTTACAGTGAACAATTAATTCCCGTAAGTGCCTGTTTTGTGGCAAACTGCTTAATTTTAAAACTATTTACGTTTTAGACACAAGACTCAGTTGATTATCCTATTTGTTTATAGGGGTCACTAATTTGTGATGCTGTCCGTACTTATGTAGAAGCTCGCGTGGAATCCGGGGGACGTCTTTGCGTAGAATGTAAATTTCCGTTGTATAATGTAGGCAAAGTTTAGTATGAGTTAGTTTTATGACGTTGTTTAACTTAAAATTGGTATAAGTAGGTAGATTACTTATGTTTTTATATACTTTTGTTTTGTAAATATATACTTAGAATACAATATAACACCCAGACACAGATCAAACATTTACGTTCATCACACAAATTTTTGTTCTCGGTGGGAATCGAACCCACCACCTACAACACAGAAGACAGGGCTCTACAGTACAAACTGAGCTGTGACGGCAACTTTTCACTAATACGGGACGCTGACTGTAGTGTTTGTGACCAGATTTTAGATGGAATAGGCTTGTCTAGCTCATATACCATCTGCACAGGTTTGGTGGCCTAATCGACAGCAAAGACATAATCAATACGAAGCTGACTAGCCGCGAGATTCTTCGTGGTGTTTTCTTCACGGCTTGAAACACAAGCAAAGCCCATTTAACTTTTTCGAATAAAAATCCAGAGGAACACGACCAGTTTTGCACCCACGATTGAAAGACTTGGCTGTTACCACTAAACCACCAGTGCTGATCAAATAAGTGTCTATCCTAATGATGCATGCACTTTGCACGTAGGTATTTTCATAAGTAGATTGGTACCTACTTACTTTAGTAATGACAACACTGAGCTCCACCAAGATCAGAGTTTTTCTAATGAACGAAAATCACCAGAAAATGAAGAAAAATTCAGATATTAACTTGAAGATTCACAGTCTGCTTAGTTCAGAGTGACCTACATTTTCCAACACCTTCATTACAGTAAGTGCCAGCTTAGGGTTGAGCTACACACAGAAATAGCCCACGCTGAAACACTTGCGCCTTCTTGGACTACAGCAAGAGTGGGTTGGTTGGTTCCTTGGTGGGCACAGCTTAATATATTTTGTAAAAGGATAGGCTTTCCTAAAAGGGGAGGGGATTTAATAATAAAATGTTGTAAGTATCTGGAAAATATTAATGAAATAAACAAATAAAATAATCAATGCGAGCACTGCTTAGCGGCAGAAATAGGTACGGTGGTAGTACTTCCCCGGACGATTCCTTTAACAAAAAGCTTTACTACTACTAATCTCTCATTTCATTTACACTTTGCGCTAAGATATAAAGTAATGCTGGGTAACATTCTGGAGAAATTACACAGGTGAACTCCGCTTCACCACTCCACTAAAACTAGAAAAAAACTGTTTAAATTATGAAGCTATCACAGTAAAACAAATCACAGCAAGTACCGGTAATGTGAAATTTCACGTAGATGTTCCTTTAATAGGTACAAGTTTCGTAAGCGTTTAAAATCATAAATGTTCTTTGGCCATTCACGAAGGTTATTGAGAAAATGGTTCCTACTTAGGTTATAGTCGTTAGATTGATTCGATTCGCGAGGTATTTGCAATTTAACCTGCATTACAACACCCTTTTCACAAGCATGTGCTTATTGGGTATTTTACTATTAGTCACTCAAGTTACCGAGACGGTGCGGTGATCTCATTGTAGTGACCCCACCTTTTGATCCTAAGGTTCGGTAGGTCGATTCTAAAATTATTAGGAAAAAATATGGGCATACTTATAACCTATACTCATTATGTGCCTTGGTACTTACCTAAGGTACATAATTAGTATACTCTTCGTGAATTCACTTCCAGCTAGTTCTAACGTGGCGCCGTAATTTTCGTTTACCTGAACGTAAACGTTCAAAATTTGAATAATTCTATAGCAGTAGGTATAAAACTTAAATAGGTATGTGAACAGGTAGGTATGTTTCTAGGTTCGTGATGTAGGTATGTGAATTAATTAGGTAGGCAATAGGCAGTTAGGTATTAAGTTGGTTGAACATGAAACCTTATAGTATGTGGTTCTATTAAAGCACAATATCAAAACTTGAAAAGTCAAGTACCTACCAGTACCTACCTAAGTAGTTAGTTGTGAAATCGGACAGCAAAAATTTCTACATCTAGACATGTTTCTAAAGATTTTATTACGAGTAGAATGACCTATCTTTTAAAACAAAGCCAGAAAAAAAATGTCAGCAGACGAGCGAGCCAACTAGCGAGAACATCTGAAAAACTGAACGATGCAGCGATATTTTCAGCTGAAACGGATTACACAAGCTTCTTGCAACGTTTGCTGAGATTTATTTTTCTCTTTTTACGGTGATAAGTTAGCGTTTAAGTTGTCTGAATTTTTTAACGAAAGTTATTTTTAGAGTTGGCTTAGCTTAGGTAGAAATAAACTTAAAAACATGTATAAATAGAAATTTTATAAACGCATTTAGCACTTAGAATACAATATAACAGAACAAACATCATACACAAATGTTTATCTTCCCTCGGTGGGCATCGAAGCCACAGCCTATAGCGTAGGTGCAAAGATACTGCCTACTGTGCTAAGAGCTGGAAGAGGCCTGTAAATTTTCAATATCTACCGCCAAACAGTCTGCTGTGTTCCGGTTTGAAGGGTGTGGGTGCCGGTGCAATTACAGGCACACGAGGCTTAACACCTGTATACCTCGGGTTGATGGACGCAGAGTAGTGCGTTGTAGAGCACGTTCATGACGAGCGTGACCTATGAGACAATGGTTTGTTATAGGTAATGGTAACCACTTAACATCAGGTGGGCAATCTGCCTGTTCCGTTTCCCAAGACATAAAAAAAACCATCCTCAAAGAATCTCGAGAACCTACCTACCTAAGTATCTGATCCTAAGGATCGGAGGCGATATGTTAATATTAATTATAACGCTGTAAAATAATTCTGTAAGGTACAAATTATATACATTCTAGTGCAGCTGACTGTACTTACCGCACCTGGGGATTAAAGTCATGGAGATCCATTTTTCTTTTTCTTAATACTTACCAGAGGAGTTTTGGGTTCTTTCTAAATTCAGTCGTGTTTGTATGTTTCTTAATTCACACTGGAGCTACCTACTTATTTCAACGTGAAATTAGGAACGAAAACTGTGTTTCATGCCGACCTACTTTCCCCACAAGCTTAATAAATAGGTAATAGATATATACGAGTCTTTGGACGTTTTCTTATGCTCGGTGTGAACCTACATCCTACTAACAAGTACCAACCTACTTTATATAAAATACGAGGTTCTTTCCCACCGTCCTGAGACCACCTGGGTGAACCATTGATAGTTTTTTTTACAATGGCTTACCTTTCTTCACCTGGATGATTCTAGGGAGCAAGCGTGCTGCGTGCCGCCGAAGCGCTAGAAGAACTGTTCGTGACGACATAGATATTATAACGGCCAGTCAAACATTTCTGAGGTGTACACCCATATAAAGTTAAGCGCGTTCAAGTTAAATCTGAGAGGTGAGCCATTGTAAAAAAACTTTCAATAGTTCACTTAGGGGGTTTCATAAGGACAGTGTGTAAGAACTGAAAATACGAACATTAAGATGTTTGTGGCAACCCGTTAAAACGCAACGGCTAAGGTAATAACCTGAAATAGCATAAATATAGGCTACTTTTTATTCCGGAAACCGCGTAAGTAAGTCTTCATCATCAGGCCGAGAAGTCTTACTGCCCTATAGGTCTTCCCCAAATATCGGAAAATAACGTTTTTGAACCTGTTCCGTCCACCAACATCATCGGATGAGCGGCGGTCTAGCTAACACATCCTTTAAAAGGATGGATTATTTCCAAATGCTCCCTAGTTTTGATCCCTAAGGAGTCTTAAGGGTCCGTAAAGGGACAAAATTATGAAACACATGCTTTACTATAACAAGGGACAGATCGAAATTTTTAACATGTAACTTTTATTTCCATTTGTCCCTTAAGGGGACAAAATCAAGGGACAGATGGGAATAATCCAAAAGGCTTTAGAAAACTATAAATAAAACACAATGAATATTTAAATGTAGGTAAGTGTATTAGCAACGTTGGTACATGAGATTACGGAATAATACTGTTTGAAATATCAATAACACCGCGTCACACACACCTTAGTAACAATATAGTTAGTGTTAAATATAAGTAATAATCACTCATAATTATCACTGATAAAAAACGTGCTTGCACCTATTATGCAACGTACCTTATTTGTGACGTGGAATTCAAGTCATGATATTTATTTACCTTATTCCCGTTTGGATGTTAGTCAAAATCGTTTTCGAAGAAACAGTGCTCTTTAGTAAACAAGAATTAAAAACACACCTAACGCAAAGCTGTAAAACATAGGTGGCATAAATCATGAAATGTCTTATAAGGACATTAGTAATAGCAGTTCCTGCTAAATGTCTGTCAATGCCTGTCTATTAGCTCCGATAGCGCATCCCCGTATCAAGAGGACGACCGTGGATTTAAATCCAACCTTTAGAATATTTCAAATCTTTGTGATTCCTAAGTGCAAGCAAGCGATATAAAATTATTAAACAACTTGTTTTTGTTACAATAACACCAAACTTACTTGGTTTGTTTCATGGTATATAATGCGAGAGCTACTATGAAATACCCCCATGAACCAACTCCACATAACAAACAGGGCATTACAACATTCGTTTACACTATTACACCTATTAATGATAGATTCCTATTAGTTCCACCATATAGCTTGACCCGTTTCCCGCTAGTCCAACTAGGTGAACTAATGGGAATCCACCCTATAAATTCAATAACCGAGTAATATTCGATATTTTAGGACACTACTGATAATATAACGTGAGCACTCATACAATTAGGAGGTCTTAAATTACTGTTACAAGATGCCTAAAATGTTTATCCAAAATTTCAAGTAATTACAACATAATTATGCTATTTATCCTACAACTATAAATTATTTGTTGTAAAAAATTTCCTAATTCAACTAGAAACGCCACTACTAAGTTCAACAGAGGAAGCCAAGCCTATAGCACAATACATAGATATCATCCAGCAAGTATTGTAGTATCTACTGTTTGATATCTGTGTGTTGTGATTATCGTAAATGTATCGAAAATGTATAATTCCGAATGAGTCTTTTCTATTGCCCGCAAATCCTTTCAAAAACAGCATTCATTTGCCTTCAAAACATTATCAACACTTAGCATAAAAATAATGCTAAATTATGACTAATTTTAGAGCATTTTTCAACATTTAGCTCAGTTTAAAGAATCTAATATTTTCTAAGTAATACCTGAAACCATAGCATAAATTAAAAAGATAAGTATAAACACCTATAGGCCTTTTATGCGCATTCAATTATATTCGCATTATCATAAAATAAATCAAATAAAGGAAAATAAGGAAAACAAAATAAAAATAACAAAAATATAGAATCATTCATTTTAATGTTCTGTGATAATAATTATGATAATTTGTTTAAATATAAGTATCTGAGTTCTATTACAATCAAACAACATACTACTACTGTCGCATCGACTAACGAAGACCATTTAGTTATTATTACAATATAAAATTTTAAATAAAATATAAATAATCGAGTATTATACTGTTACAACAACTCTATAGTCTATGGTTCACCACAGACAACAATATTTCTATATTGTGTAAAACTACATTTTAGACCTCAAAAAAGTACCTAATAAGATCTAATTAATATTTTGGAAATTAAAAGAGATCCTCTTTCTGTGAAGCGGAAAATAATAAAATCATAATAAAATAAATCATCTTTTGTAATAAACTCTATACAAATCCTACTAACTAATGAATATTAGATTTATAGACAATTATTATGATTAAAACAATGATCTAATAATATGGTCTAATTGTATAACTCCCTAAGGACAAGATAAATAAAGTGATTTGAAATAAAACTAATACTAAAATGGTTCATGTAGCGGCAATGGCCCGGCAATTATGATAAATTTTGTACATTATTTTTTGGCTCTGACTGGTCGTTTAAAAGAGATACTGCATGAATAAAATCAAATTATTGTAGCTGATTTTTTAAACAAATTTCAGAAATTTAAAAAAAATCTTTCGTCTCAAAAATCTTTCTATAGATATTTTCATCACACCATTTAGTTTACAATAAAAATATACAAAAACCTTACACCGGGTACTAAAAAATATAATGCACTGAATGAGGGTAGTTTTGTACCAGAATTAATATTCAGTCATCCATATGTGGATTATTAAAATGCTTAAAAAAATTGTGCATAAAATAGTATAAAAATCTCACGAAAACTCCTATCAATAAAAAAATTATCTTAGCTAATATGTAAAATAAATAAATTCACGTAATTCTAAATAGAAACGGAGGGAAATATCAACTTAAAAATATAGTAATTATTTAAACCGCCGTGTTAAATATAATTTGTATCGTATTATTTTCTAATGTAACAAAATAATATAAATACACAGCTGCCAACTTAACAGTACTGTAATTTGTTAAACATAACGCTAATCGCGCCGTTTTCAGCGAACACATTTACAGCAATAACGAAACGCTAGCCAAGTGCATATAAAAAGGTACATAAGGCTTGTCTTGGCTTAAACAGTATTTAAGTCATGACAGATGTCGCTAGAAGATCAAAGTATATTAATTGAAATCGTTTCATACTTTCTCTGGGACCCAACTTTTATAATATTACTATTTGTAACCAGTAATCTGATGACCAGCGTACAATAGTAAGTGGCGACATCTATGTCTGAACGCATATTGTATAACAAAACGTTAAGGTTGCGTTTTGTTACTTCATTTGCACTTTTGCCGTGACGATCTCTGTTTTGTAAAACAAATTAATATTTAAGCTAACACAAAGCTGTATATTTAGCATCTTAACGCTAGAATTACAAGACGGATACTTATATCTTAAATTAGAGGACCTATAATACAACTTATTATAGAAGTCGTGGAATGGATATAAAATATTACAAAAACGTCTCTTTCATAGTTTTATACTATTTAGGTCTGGTGTACTGGACTTCATATCATTTTGGACCATAGCTTCTTTTAATAAGATTCAAAATGACAAAGCACTGTTGTACATAATCATTTCCAACGAGCTATCGACTTTGCCCAAAGCAATACTATCCGATACACCTATTCAGAGCAGGTGAATATAGCTACTGTAAAATAGACCTCCCTTCTTTTATCATAAGGTAGGAAATCACCACTTCAAATGAGGTTATAGTTTATGTTGACTAAACATATCTATACAAATCTCAAATGGAATTTGTTGTGTGCCATAAATGTTGATAATTTTGAAAAACTTATGTATTTCAATGTACTTACCCTTATCAGGCCATTACAATATTGAAAGCGGGCCAGAAATAGGAGTCAATACCATAATATGTATAAACCAATGTATAGTGAGCCTCGATGTTTAATACAAAACTGATTATACAACACTACAGAACATTTTTTTGCTATCAAATGGCACAGCTATGTACAAATGGAATTGACACATTTCTTAACAAATTATAATGGCATTAATAAACGATTTTAATGTAATTTAGGCCTTAAGGCGTACAACGCACAGTCACAAACAGAATTTCTAAATTCCCGTTGAGTTATAAAAAAGTTACGAATATGTTCTTCGTCAGTATAAAAACATTTAGAATAAATTATGCAATGAGGAATATTCGCTATTGTTTCATATAAAATTAACCCTAAATCTTATCATATCACTTAATAATTCTGTCGGTGACTGTACGAATCTTATATTAAACGGTTACAACATTAAATTCACTACTTTAATTTAACATAAAAACTTGTGCACAATAGTTCTGATTTTCTATTATCTTTAGTACTAAATTTATGACTTCGCGAGAATTCAAATGGACCCGACAAGCCTCTTAATATTTCCGCAATAAATTAATACATTAAACATTGGAAAGTAACTTTTTAAATAAACTTTATAAAAATGCAAAAACTACGTGTAGATTTCCGCGAAGTCAAGTTACTAAGTACATTACAAGTGATATAAAATAACTAGATAGATACGATAAGACACGTCGCTTCGTAACGTTTAAGTTAAATAGCCGAGAGTGTGAGCGACGCATCTAATTAGTAACTAACTGTTTGTACTTATCGTGTACGCTAACGTGCTACTTTACGTACACACTTCAGATAAAAATCGATTTTCAAACCGTATTTTTTACCGCAAGTTTGACATTGTTTATTTGAATAAGATTTTTGCTCGTCAACGTGCACGAAGTGTACGTAGAACGTACGTAGCGTACACGAACAAACGATAATGTACGATAGATTAGCATATAACCGTCTACTTAAACACGTGTAAATTTCATCCGAAATATTTTCAGTTTTATTCTAAAAAGAATCGTACCAAGTTGCTTCAACTTATTCAACCCATTCCATTTCTTAGTAACTGCAAAACTTCGCGTAACTTAGAATCCAATCGCTTTAACTATTAATTGTTGGCGCTGTGTTACTGAGAGGATGTTAGTTATGTTATTTGCGATAGATATGCAACAAGGTGTTAAATTGTGATAATTTTTTTTTAAAAACAACGGAAAAAAGATAGAACCAACCCGTAAGTTTCTTAGTACTTCGAGCCTAGAAGACTAGGCTCGAAGAACTGTCGCCTAGCTTTAAGACGATACTAAATGATCCTTGGAAATTGCTGAATAAATGCTTTTTTACACGCAACATCAATCGACCGGTTGGTCCTCTATCGGACAATGAATGTACTAGAAGTTTACTGAAATAAGAACTATTTTACTTTGGCAAACTACGATTGATTTCTAAGTCACACATCTCCAACGAAACCTTACTGAAAATACGCAGATAAAACTACGCCTACCGGCAGAAACATTAACTAGCTTACCTCGGTAAAGCCAGGCTTTTAGATAGTAACTGTCACACCTTAGTATGGATGTGAGTGACGTCACACTAACAAGATGACGTGGCTCACAGATTACGTACCGGATCAATGAATAAACATTTACATAGTGTGCAATGATATTAGAGCCGTGTGCAATGGTATCGCTATTCTAGAAATCGTAACCCAATAGAGTTAAGAGAACCTAAGCCGGGTAACCTAAAGTACCAACTGGTAAATGATAGTACCAGTTAGAACCTTGTTAGAACTGGTTACCTTGAGTACCGGTTAGTAGCTGGATGTATACCAACTGGTAGACTACCAAGTATAATGGCTAGTTAGATAACTAATATACTTTGTCATTATCAAACCCGCAGGTAAGGTAGAGTACCGGCTGGTAAACTAGAGTGCCGTCTGGTAAACTAGAGTACCGTCTGGTAAACTAAAGTACCGTCTGGTAAACTAGAGTACCGTCTGGTCTAAAGTACTGTCTGGTAAACTATACTTTAGTTTACCAGACAGTACTTTAGACTCCTTCTGATAAATCAGAGTGCCGACGAGTAAACTAGTCAGGTAAGCCAGAGTACCGGTGAGTAAACTAGTTGTTGTGTGTGAGTTAGCGACTGCTCGGTGGCGGCATTTGAGCTTGGACGCCCTGTAGGTTCATAGGCCGCCCGTTAGGGTTCCCCATTCCGAGGCCGTCTTGGTAATTATTTACGTCCATAGCTGGTATGTCATCGTTCTGTGGAGAGAAAGTATGGTCTTAGTATAATTATGTGAAAGGCACTGGTCTCTTTTGGATATTTGCTAGGTCAATGACCATGTTAAAGTTTGCTGACTTTGAAATGGTGATATTAACAGAGTTATTTGTTAAACTTAAAGACACATTCAAAATTAAAAGCTATGAAAACTAAAGTGCACACCACACCAAAAAAATTTACTTACCTGTTGCTTACCTTGTTACCGATACCTTTTTTTACATTATGAAGTGTGCATAAAAATATGGTGAGAATTGTCTGACAATCAACCATTTACCGTCCATGTGTCCTGATTTATTTATTGGACGGAAAATGATTGATTGTCAGCAGTTTAAGTTGGTTTAAACAGGAAACTGGAAGGAACTGGAGAAAATGACAGACCAAGCCTTCTCTTTATGATTCTCTTTTTCAGACTTTCATGTGATATACCTCACAATACCTTGTTTCTTGGATGTTTTCGAATAGTGATAATAGCCCCTTTTCTGTTCCTTGTCGTGTCCTGTATGTTGTCATAGCTGACGTCATTACATTTGCCAGGTTTCAGACGTTTAACAAACGTCATCGCTTATCGAAAATGACTAGGCTACAGGCGTACAGAAACCAATGTAATTTCTTTGCAAGAGATACAAGAAGATTGCCTACCTGATGTAACCATTACCTATAACGCATTGCTTCGCAGGATAAGTGCGTTAGGAATTTGTCCAACGATGCACTGATCTGCGTCCGTCAACCTGAGGCAGCAAGTGTTAAGCCTCATGGACCTGTAATCACCGGCACCGGCGCCCTTCAAACCGGAACACGTAGCGCTGCTTGGCGGCAGAAAGAGGCATGATGGTAGTACTTCCCCGGGCAAATGTTCTACTACTACTAAAACCCCGTTTTGTGAATGTCTTTCGATATTTATTTTGAAGTTATTCACTACGAGCTTTACTGCTAATAAAAATCGTTTTGTGAATGTATTTGTGTATTGACGGCTACAGATGACATACCTCACGATGTCTACGTATAGTGCGGTCCTCGTAGCGTGTGCCGCCGGTGGAGGCCATCGGTCGACTGAGTGTGCTGTTCGCGTTGCTTGGCGAGTGAGGCGCGCCAGAACCCGAGCCTTGCCCTGCGGCGTGCGCAAGCGTTATGTACAAGCTGTGGAATCTCACGCTGATATCGGAATTCGTGGTTTGTCTTTGAAAACTCTTTGAGAGTGAAACAATCGAAGAGAAATCATATTCTTCTAGCAAATGCACTAGTTTTTATTTAGTTACTAGCAGACCCGTTTGCAACTTCATTCGCGTGGTTACTGTAGTTTTTTATGCAAACTTCATCCTCCTTTTTACAGCCTTTTTAGGGATGACAGCTCAATGAAACCAACATACTAACTTTTAAGTTAGACTATTACTTAACTAATTCTGCAGATCGCATCAACATTAATTTAATAGATTTTTCGTGATGCGAGTACAAACAATTCTACATAGAAATACACTTTTTTTTATTTTAAAAGTCGATTCCTTTATTTTCCCTTTTTAAGTACAGTTAGGAAGATTTCAGAAAAATATCTTTAATGTACAGACTGTTCGACAGTTTTATCATATGTATAGGTTAAACTGTAATACTTAGAAACTGCAAGTACCATAGTCACATGAGTAAAATGGGCCTTTGAATGGGGTGATAAATGGGCCTTTGAATGACTAATGCCAGGTTTCAATACCATACGAGCGTCCGTTAGTAGTACTAAGAATAACCATCACTTATAAAAAAGCATTGCCTTGTAGGTCATGCACGTTAGGTACGTGCCCTACGATGCACTACCCTGCGTCCACTAAACTGAGGTATACTGGCATTAAGCTTCATGTGTCTGAAATTTCATTGTGATAAAGTTATATTCAAACCATAATAGGCAAGGTATATACCTAATATATTTTTTTACAATTTATACTTGCGTACAATATAAATATTTGGAGTATTTTAAGTTTTTTTCACGAATTCCAATATTTGAACAGCCATTACGCGGAATTATTGTGTGCATAATGAGGTTATTTGCATATGAAAAACTAATTTAAAACGATTTGTTAGTATATATTTATGCCAACAGCGAAAGATTCACACAGCATTGCAGCAATAAGATTTGTACAACACATTAAATTAATAGTAAACACAAATATACAAAACACATTATATACAATTTTAAACTTTCAACAACAAAACAAGTAACCAATGTATCTTAAATTTTTATTTGACAGACAGTAGAGTTACTAACAACTTTGAAAGCTCAGTTGGTAGTAACTCTGTTTTCTGCGCAGAACGTTATAGTGAATGTTTTTTTTTATGGTGAGAGTCTACCTGATGTTAAGTGGTTACAACTGCCTATAACAAACAGTTGCCTCGTATGTCACGCTCGTTAGGCACGTATCCTACGATGCATACTGATGGTAAGCCTCATGTTCGTAGATTTGATTCTCACCAATAAACTTTCATTATTAGCAGAAGAATAAGGCTCATATGTATACATATATAATCCCTAGCATTTAAAAGTATGTCATTTTTGATAACTTTGAGTAAGAATGCGAAAAGCCTCTTTAACCGACTTCAAAAAAGGAGGTTCTCTATTTAACATTTTTTGATGTTAATTCTAAACAATTTTTTAATAGATTGGTTTTTATATCAAAATAACTGAAAATAAATCCACCCAAAAGGATATCATCCAAGTAATATTATTAAATAGACGATTCAATACATAGTAATATTATTACCTGAATAGTACTATATTGAATCGTCTATTTAATAATATTAAAATGGACTTCCGCAAAGCCACGCCTGTATCAATTAACCATCATCCAAGTGTTGAAGTCGGTTTCACAAGTTTTTTAAACTAAATTATTATTAAAATAAACTGTTATGCAATTTAAAGACAAGTTTTATGTACAGGTTCTTACCACTGCTGTTAGATGACGCTCTGGGTTGAGCGGCCCGCGCGGGAGTTAGGAAGTCAGCCTCACGCCAGCCGTGCTTGCGGTAGACTTCACGGAGCTCCGCGTGCGACCACATCGTCATCAGAACTTGTCCTGAGGAGAACAAGTATAAGATAGTGGATCATAATAGTAGATAGTAGTAGATACAGTTCCAGTTATATAATAACCTAGCAGCCGCTCGCAGCTTCGCCCGCGTAGCAGTTTTTTTTCCCGTTCCCGTTATTTTTTCGCGATAAAAAGTAGCCTATATGTTAATCCAAGTTATCATCTATTTTTATTCCAAATTTCATCCAAATCGGTCAACTGGTAAGAGTGTGAAAGAGTAACAAACATCCACCCATCCATCCATACTTACTTACAAACTTTTGCGTTTAAAATATTAGTAGGATAAATACGTGTGGACATTTTTACACAATAACTTCTTTTGTAAAATGTTTACATGCCTTTAGGCTGGACTAGTGGAACCACATACTAACCCTGACACCAATTTTGTACCTAGTTTCCATAGACAATAAATATCTTTTATCTTCATAATGATCTAGCTCCGCACTAAGCATAGCTTGGAATATGGAAATCAGATGCAGATTAGACTACTTACATACGTTTTTTTGTAAATTCATACTTAGAATACAATATAACACCCAGAGAACAAACATCTATGTTCACCACACAAATGTTTATCAGCACACAAGGCAGAACTACTACTAACTGAGCTAAGGCCAATCAAATACCTGCAAACTTGAGGACTCTAGCTGTGTGGCGGTGCCGCTGCTTCGTCAGATTCAACAGCCTCTCCACTCCGCCCGCTTCCAGCAGCGACCGTGAGAATTCGCCACTTTTCTTTATAACTTCATTAAGGGTTGCCAACACGGCTGCTATCGTGTCGTCTGATGTCCCCTGCTTCAATATAAGATAGATATAATAAAATAAAAATACTCTTTATTGCGAGCGCGAGTCCGACTCGCACTTGGCCGGTTTCGATTTAATATTATTAGTTTTTTGTTAGAGACCTTATTTGGGTAAAGGCCTCCTCCAGACCTTGATTAAGCTTCAAATCTATACCAATTATAAGAATCTTTGTCTTGACTGACTGACTGACTGACTGACATATAGACAAAGCACAGCCTAAACCACTGGTCGTAGAGACTTGAAATTGTTAGGGTATATTCGTCATTTACTTATTGATCGATCGATATATTACTTACTTGATCATGTTGCGTGTTTCCGCTCGGCAGTTTCTGCACCAAATCCCTCATAGCATACTTCCCGATCAGTTCCTTGTTCCTCTGATCGATGGCCAGGTTCCGTAGAGCTGTGGCCACCGCACACACCACACGGTCCACCTCCATACGCAGCAGTTCAACTAGAATTGGTAGTCCTGAAGGAAGGTCGACTATGTTAAATCGTTGTCTTGCTCTGGTGATAGCTAATGATTTTCTTACGGCTAAGGTAAGCATTCGTTTAGGCTTAACTACTGTTGCAACCGCAAACCACCATAGCGCATCAAAAGCAGATCTCAATTTGAAAGCCATATTTTTTTCAAAATAAAATGTGATCTTGTATCATCAACATCTTCCTGCCCTTACCCCACTCTAAGTGGGGTAGGTTAATTCTTTCACTCTCTTCTATCAGTCGTTATCTTTGACGACCGATGTGGCGCGGCGGGCGAATGTCCGCCTAGGACGCAGGAGGTTACAGGTTCGATTCCCGCCTTGGGATAAATGTTTGTAAAATCTGCAAATATATATTCCGGGTGTTCTGGGTATTTTCTATGTAAATATAATAAAAAAATATGCATGTATGAAATGTATCTAGTACCCCATAACACAAGCTCTGCCTAGCTTGGGGCCATATAATGCTGTGTGGATTGTCCAGCATTATTATCATACGGAGTTTATTAGTACCAGGGTGTTCATATTATTACTTAAAACATAAATACTTATGTTTGTTTACCTTTTTCCTTCCTTACAGCGGCTCTGATATCAATCGACGGCTGCCAGTAGCAAGCAGCCAGGTTCTGGAGAGCCCCCGCTGCCGCTTCCAGGGTCTCTGGGTTGGAGCACGTTTGTAGTAACGCCATGTAGAGAGGCACCACCTGGATAATATAATTGTAATGAGTTAACTGCTAACTGATGAAAGTAGAACTATCCACGGAGATCACTTTCTAGGAAACATTGTAATTGTTATCAGACGACCGATGTGGCGCGGCGGGCGAATGTCCGCCTGCGACGCAGCAGGTTGCGGGTTCGACTCCCGCCTTGGGATAAATGATTGCGCGATCTGCAAATATTCATTCCGGGTGTTCTGGGTGTTTTCTATGTATAATAAAAAATATCTATGCATGTAATATATTGTATTACGTACATCAGTTATTTAGTATCCGTAACACAAGCTCTCCTTAGCTTGGGGCTAGATGATGCTGTGTGGATTGTTCAGCATTATTATTAATATAGATAATATGAAGGTATCTTACCTCAGGGGACCACAGCATCTCAGTGCCTTTAGGAACGCTGTAGCCGAGTGCTTGCGAATTAGAATCGATAGGGGGCGTGTCCTGTTCGCTCTTGCCAAGCGGGCTGGTGGAGTTTGATGATGTCGATCCCTCCTTCTTCTTTTTACTGCCGCCGAAGCAACCAAGGTTTTCTCCTGTATATAAATCAAAGCCATAAATTTGTAAAACTATGATTATCATCGATAACATTTTAAGTGTGAAGTTGTGAAAGTTCATCGAAGTTTCCTAACGAATTTTTACCACTTGGACAGGAAATTTCAGATACAAAATAACGGTTTAAAGCCTAGAATAGTGGATTCGAAGCTCACTTAATAGATAATTATATATTATCCATATAGTAAGACTCGGTGACATAATCACCAAAACCCTAAAGACTTAATTCTACACCAGATGCTCTAGAATGAAGTCCTAAGTGGATTTCAATGTTGATAGCGGGAAATTGTCGGTTCATCATCATCATCATCACCCTTAGTCCACTGCTGGACGTAGGCCTCTCCCAAGACGCGCCACTGAGCGTCCAAGTGTCGGTTATTGCATGGTTATAAGGGCTCGCGAGGTCAACTGTTTTCACAGAACCAATAGTTACGCTAACAGTACAAAATGTCTAATTTGTTCGTGTCCCTTTGTACTATTAAAAAGTAATGCCATTATGAAAATACTAGCTATTTTAACCTACCTTTCGAAGCACTGGCTTGTATCCTCGCTTGTCCCGACGACTGTGTGGGCGGCGCTCTCGTATCATAAAGTGGATCTTCTATTTCTTGACATCTGTGAATGTATTAAATGATCATTTATATTCACATTCTGATTCCATATTAGGATCTATTAGTCTTTTAGTCTTAAGACGCATATACCCTGAAAATCTCATCGACCAGAGGTGTAAGTCTGCCGCGCGAACGAATTGCATTAGGCACTCAATTTGGTTTGTGTTCGCAGTGTTGAGTTTCTGATTCTGTCAGATTGGACTCCTAATAGACTGCGTTCCGTAGTTACCTGTAGGATAAATTTCGCAGCACGCAGACACAGTTCTCGACGATCTTAGTGCCGATAGCATTGGTGAGTGCAGCACGAACCGCGTGAAGAAGCGCTTCGGTAAGTCCCGCCAGGCAGCGCAGTCGGCGTCGTGCGTACTCGCCCGCTGACGAAGCATTGCGTAGGACACCTGACGCGTTGCGGAACACTGCAGGGAAACAGAGATAAGGGTCACATGGAGCTTAGTTTCTAAGACGGCTTAAAGTGATTCAGGTTTTATAATTAATTAATTTTTAAATTCGTCATTTTCAGATTGATAACGACACTGACAGTGTCGTTATCAATCTGAAAATGACGAATTTTTGACAGATTTTCTTTGCAAACTGTCAAACGCGACTTGAGACGAGCTTAAATCTGAAATGCGTTTGAGTATTCGGGGAGTAAAACTAGCAGTGTAAAAATAATGTAATTTCACAAAAAAAATTATTGACCGAGCGCGCGAAGTGTCTTAATTTGAAGTTTGACCAAAAAATGCTTAATCCGTCTGTCTGTTTTCGCGTGTAGGTCATATTTTTCAACCGATATGAATGAAAATTGGCTCATGAGTTACTTGCATTATTTTATATTTAGGCGATCGCGATTATAAGATATTATAAGATAGGGGGATATAAAAGGGCAAGTTTGCTGTAGCGTTATTTATCGACAGATTTCAATCAAATTTGAAACGCACACTAAGGATTCATGCTTGACAGACAGCAGTGTCGTTGTACTTAAAGATGCAATTAACAGACTGTTCACTCCTTACCAGTAGACCAGTAGGTATCCCCTGGGTTGGTAGGGTGCCACCCGGAATGCGGTATGATGAGCTTGTTGACCATCACTTGAGCAGCATCATCAATGATCGACTGCTTGAGGTCTTCGCACGATGACATGTTCCATATCACACCAGTTACTAGCTCTTTGACCTGTGAATGTACAAGTAGACTGAGTTAACAAGGTAAGGGTCCCTTTGGTTTTGGTCCCAGACAAGCCCTTCACAAAGAGCTTCAGTGCAGTCTTTAAAATGTATTTTTTAGTTAAAAAACAGATAACTTGGCAGCTTTCAGTCGATGCTCAATACACAGAAGCATAGACATTTGAGTTTTCAAGGTCACAAAGCACAGATTCAATAATTATGTAACCAAGATTTATTATTCGGTAGAGACATCCCAAATAAGTAAACAGTACTTCATAGGCGACTGGACTTGCGCTTGGTGAGAAGATTAAGATGTCGTTTCGTGGTATCAGCTAGGTATATAGCTACCTAGGTGCTTTGTATATATAATTATCTTATTTACCTCCATATCAGTAGCTCGACACAGCAAGGCCATAAGGGTGGGGATTCCCCCCGCGTCCCGTATAGCGCGTTTATTTTCATCGTTCTGTCGCCCGTAGGAAAGGTTGCGAAGTGCTCCACAGGCATTGCGGCAAACTTCTGGGTTTTCGTGGCTCACTAGTCGTACTAAAGGTGGGATTCCGCCTGGAAAAATAGTTTTAAATAATTTTTGCATATTGAGGACGCTTTCAAATGGTACTGATTTGGATCGGTTGAGCTATCTCTAGATTAGTCGCAATGGTCTACAAGTACAAGTTTTGTAAATAACATGTGAAGTTAAAAATATTTAAGTATATATTTCACATACTTAAATATTTTTAACTTTGCATGTCAAAAATATAAAGCACAATTTTTTCATTATGACCTATTTTTTCACTTCAATAAACTATAAAACTGCGTAAATTAATAAATTAACTACATGTTGATTCTAAGCAAAGAAGTTGTGTTTGACCCAGAAGAGTATCTGAGTTTTATTATTACTCGTAGAACTTTAAGGTTGAGTTTACCTAAACTCCGTGTCTTCTGCTTGTTAGGATCGTCCATATAGGTGAGGTGCTGAAGGTATGCGGCGGCGTTTGCTTTAACGACATCTGATGGTGAGTTTAGGAAACCGATGACTTCAGGTAGGTTAGGGTCCCGCCATTGTAGACCTCCACCATCTTCGCGGCCTACACCTCCGTGTACTAAACATGAAAAAAAGTAAATGAGTAACATAATAAGTAATATTCTATCATTCATCTGGTTCTCATAGTATATAAGTTTGGCTTAGATTGGGCCAGATGGCGTTGTCTATACTATAATCTATTATATAAAAGAGAAGTCCATTCACTCACTGACTCATCACGATTCCTCCGAAACTACAAGACTTAGAAGTCTGAAATTTGGCACAAAGATTCTTTAGAGGGTGTAGACGCTCACTAAGAACCGATTTTCGAAAATTCGCACCCTAAAGGGGTGAAAAGGGGTGAAAACGTTTGTATGCAAAATCGTATTCAGTGGTCGTATTGAAATGAAACTTTGGATAAATGTTACTTATGATAAGGCTAATAAAATGCATTATTGTTTTTTTTTAAACAACCCTTACAAGGGGTGCGATGGGGTGTTAAAGTTTGTATGGGAAAATCGTAATGCGTGTTGCGATTGGCTTCAAACTCAGTTAGGCTTCTTAAAAAACAAAAATAATAATAACTACATTAAAAAAATTTCAAAACTACCCTTACGAAAAGGGATGGTAGGGTGTAAACATTTATATGGAAAAATCTGTATGCTTGGCTTGATTTACTTCAATCTTTGTTCGGACAATTAAAATACGATATTACTTTACAAGTTTTTCATGGTTTTAAAAAACAACCCCTACAGCTACCCCTACCCCAATAATTTCGTACAAAATAAAATTATGCCAACTTAAAAACATTTGGTGTAAGCACTCTTTATAAGGCTTGAGTGCTTACTAAGAAACGATTTTTGAAAATTCACACCCTAAGGGGTTGAAAAGGGGTGTAAACGTTTGTATGCAAAATCGTATTTAGTGGTCGTATTGAAATGAAACTTAGGATAAATGTTACTTATGATAAGGCTAATAAAATGCATTATTGTTTTTTTTTAAACAACCCTTACAAGGGGTGCGATGGGGTGTTAAAGTTTGTATGGGAAAATCGTAATGCGTGTTGCGATTGGCTTCAAACTCAGTTAGGCTTCTTAAAAAACAAAAATATTAATAACTACATTAAAAAAATTTCAAAACTACCCTTACGAAAAGGGATGGTAGGGTGTCAACATTTATATGGAAAAATCTGTATGCTTGGCTTGATTTACTTCAATCTTTGTTCGGACACTTAAAATACGATATTACTTTACAAGTTTTTCATGGTTTTAAAAAACAACCCCTACAGTTACCCCTACCCCAATAATTTCGTACAAAATAAAATTATGCCAACTTAAAAACATTTGGTGTAAGCACTCTTTATAAGGCTTGAGTGCTTACTAAGAAACGATTTTTGAAAATTCGCACCCTAAGGGGTTGAAAAGGGGTGTAAACGTTTGTATGCAAAATCGTATTTAGTGGTCGTATTGAAATGAAACTTTGGATAAATGTTACTTCTAGCAAGACTTATAAAATGCAACATTGTTTATTTTTTAAACAACCCATATAAGGGGTGCGATGGGGTGTTAAAGTTTGTATGGGAAAATCATAGTGCGTGTTGCGGTTTGCTTCAAACTCAGTTTAGCTTCTTAAAATACAAAAATAATAATGACTACATTCAAAATTTTTCAAAACTACCCTTACGAAAAGGGGAGGTCGGGTGTCAACATTTATATGGAAAAATCTGTATGCTTGGCTTGATTTACTTCAATCTTTGTTCGGACACTTAAAATACGATATTACTAAACGAGTATCTCATGGTTTTAAAAAACAACCCCTACAACTACCCCTACCCCAATAATTTCATACAAAATAAAATTATGCCAACAATAAAAACATTTGGCGTAGGCACTCTTTAAAAAGCTTAAGTGATTACTAAGAAACGATTTTTGAAAATTCGCACTCTAGGGGGTTGAAAAGGGGCGTAAACGTTTGTATGCAGAATCGTACTTAGTAGTCACATTGAAATGAAACTTTGGATAAATGTTACTAATGTCAAGGTTTCAAAAATGCATTATTGTTTTTTTTAACTACCCTTATTAGGGGTGTGATGAGATGCCAGTTTGTATGGAAAAATCATAATGAGTGATGCGATTTGCTTCAAACTCAGTTTGGCTTCTTATAATACAAATATAATAATTACTACGTTTAACATTTTTCATGACCACCCTTATGAAAAGGGGAGGTCGGGCGTCAACATTTATATGGAAAAAATTGTATGTGTGGCTTAATTTACTTCAACCTTGGTTCAGACACTTAAAATACGTTGCTATTATACAAGTTTTTCATGATTTTAAAAAACAACCCCTACAGCTGGTTGAAAGGAATTAATATATTAATTTCATAAATTACGCCAACTTATAAACATTTGGCTTAGGCATTCTTTGAAAGGTTTAGGTGTTTACTAATAAACTATTTACGAAAATTTGCACCCAAGGGGTTGAAAAAGGGTGTAAACGTTTGTATGCATATTTAACGATCGTATTGAAATTAAATTTAGGATAAATTTTACTTATGACATGTTATTTTAAAAGGCATTATGGACTTTTTTTGTATGAAAAAATCATATTGCTTATTGCGACTAGCTTCAAACTTAATCATGGAATACACAACCATGGAAAACACAGCCACGAATTGGTTTACATTCTTGCATCCAATTCCATGGTCGTGTATTTCATGGTTGTGCTTTCCAGGTCATACCAAATTTTCTGCACTCTTGGAAAACACAAGCTTAGGATTGGATGCCAAAACCTATGCTCCGTTTGCTCGCTTTCTAGGGCGGATCGGACTCGGATAGGTTAGGTTAGGTTAGAACATAAAAAAACGCCCGAGGCGAGCGAGCGGAGCGAGCGTGCTACGGCAGCAACCACCGAAGCGCCAGAAATAAAACTGCATGATCTACCTATACTAAGGTACAACTTGACTCTTTAATTGCGTCTTTTGCACTCGCTTTCTAGGGCGGATCCGACTCGGATAGGTTAGGTTAGGTTAGAACATAAAAAAAAACGCGCGAGGCGAGCGAGCGGAGCGAGCGTGCTGCGGCAGCAGCCGCCGAAGCGCCAGAAATAAAACTGCACGATCTACCTATACTAAGATACAACTTGACTCTTTAGTTGCGTCTTTTGCACTCACTTTCTAGGGTGGATCCGACTCGGATAGGTTAGGTTAGGTTAAAACATAATAAACGCGCGAGGCTAGCGAGTGGAGCGAGCGTGCTGCGGCAGCAGCCGCCTAAGAGCCAGAATTTTTTTTTTTTTTTTTTTACATGCTATAGGTAAACGTTTGACCGCAATCTCTCCTGATGTTAAGTGATGACGCAGTCTACGGTGGAGCACGTTTACATAGAAGATACCTATTCACTCTTCTCTTGAAGACATCCAAATTATACGTGATCGGAAAAATAAAACTGCATGATCTACCTATACTAAGACACAACTTGACTCTTTAGTTGCGTCTTTGCACTCGCTTTCTAGGGCGGATCCGACTCGGATAAGTTAGGTTAGGTTCGAACATAAAAAAAAACGCGCGAGGCGAGCGAGCGGAGCGAGCGTGCTGCGGCAGCTGCCGCCGAAGCGCCAGAAATAAAACTGCACGATCTACCTATACTAAGATACAACTTGACTTTTTAGTTGCGTTTTTGCACTCGCTTTCTAGGGCGGATCTGACTCGGATAGGTTAGGTTAGGTTAGAACATAAAAAAAAACGCGCGAGGCGAGCGAGCGAAGCGAGCGTGCTGCGGCAGCAGCCGCCGAAGCGCCAGAAATAAAACTGCACGATCTACCTATACTAAGATACAACTTGACTCTTTAGTTGCGTCTTTTGCACTCACTTTCTAGGGTGGATCCGACTCGGATAGGTTAGGTTAGGTTAAAACATAATAAACGCGCGAGGCTAGCGAGTGGAGCGAGCGTGCTGCGGCAGCAGCCGCCTAAGAGCCAGAATTTTTTTTTTTTTTTTTACATGCTATAGTTAAACGTTTGACCGCAATCTCTCCTGATGTTAAGTGATGACGCAGTCTACGGTGGAGCACGTTTACCTAGAAGATACCTATTCACTCTTCTCTTGAAGACATCCAAATTATACGTGATCGGAAAAATAAAACTGCATGATCTACCTATACTAAGGTACAACTTGACTCTTTAATTGCGTCTTTTGCACTCGCTTTCTAGGGCGGATCCGACTCGAATAGGTTAGGTTAGGTTAGAACATTAAAAAAAACGCGCGAAGCGAGCGAGCGGAGCGAGCGTGCTGCGGCAGTAGCCGCCGAAGTGCCAGAAATAAAACTGCATGACCTACCTATACTAAGATACAACTGGACTCTTTAGTTGCGTCTTTGCACTCGCTTTCTAGGGCGGATCCGACTCGGATAGGTTAGGTTAGGTTAGAACATAAAAAAACGCGCGAGGCGAGCGAGCGGAGCGAGCGTGCTGCGGCAGCAGCCGTCGAAGCGCCAGAAATAAAACTCCATGATCTACTTATACTAAGATACAACTTGACTCTTTAGTTGCGTCTTTTGCACTCGCTTTCTAGGGCGGATCCGACTCGGATAGGTTAGGTTAGGTTAGAACATAAAAAAAAAACGCGCGAGACGAGCGAGCGGAGCAAGCGTGCTACGGCAGCAGCCGCCGAAGTGCCAGAAATAAAACTGCATGATCTACCTATACTAAGGAACATCTTGACTCTTTAGTTGCGTCTTAACGAAGCATAAGCTTTGGTTCGACCAATCAGAGCAATGATCACCAATGCCCAGGTCGTGTTTTTCATGGTTGTACATTACCGACACGCGTTGGGAAAGACTCATAAACTACCCTTATGAGGGGTGCGAAAAGGCGTTTGTATGGAAAAATTATAATGCATGGTGTGATTTGCTTCGAACTCAGTTTGGCTTCTTAAAATACAAAAATAGTAATAACAACGCTCAACATTTTTTGAAACTACCCTTACGGAAAGGGGAAGGTCGGGTGTCAACATTTACATACATATATGGAAAATCTGTAGGTACCTTATATGCGTGACTTGATTTCTTTCAATTTTGGTTCGGACACTCAAAATACGATATTGTTGCACAAGTTTTTCATGATTTCAAAAAAAAACAACCCCTGCAACTGGTTAAAAGAGATAAAAATGTTTATTTTTCATCTATACAAATAAATAAAATTGAAGTGTCTGTAATATTAAAATAACCGCTTTTTACTGCATGCATATGAATGTATATACGGTACATATACCAAAATAGCATTTTTTACAATTTTTGTCTGTCTGTCTGTCTATCTGTTTGTTCCGGGTAATCTCTGGAACGGCTGGACTGATTTCGACGGGACTTTCACTGGCAGATAGCTGATGTAATAAGGAGTAACTTAGGCTACTTTTATTTTAGAAAAAAATCGAAAATGTCCAAGTAGGTACTGCCCAATATCGCGCGCAGCCTTTCACGCTCTAACCAGTGGACCGATTTGGATGAAATTTGGAATAAATATAGACTGTAATCTGGAATAGGACATAGGCTACTTTTTATCTCGAAAAAATAACGGGAACGGGCAAAATCTGCCACGCGATCTGCGAGTGGCCGCTATTTATGACGTATACCCTCTATTAACGCCATCTGTTGGCGACGCCGAGTACTACTTCAATTATTTTATAATGACTACAATCATCAGTACTTATGTACTAGCGCCACCGTGCATCTTTATTTTTACATAGTACCTTTGTAAAAATGTTTACCGCCCAACGAAGTGGGCACGGGTCAGCTAGTAATATCATAAAGGAAAGATTTGATTGTTTGCATTGAAACTCCGAAACTACTGAACCGATTTGAATATTTCTTTCACCGTTGAGAAGCTACACTATCTCCGGGTGACATAGGTTATAAGATATACTAAAACCTGTGCAAAGCCGAGACGGACCGCTAGTGTCAAAAATGTGTCAATATTTATTTACTTATTCATACATTCATCATCATCATCATCATCATCATCATCATCATCATCATCATCATCATCATCATCATCATCATCATCAGCCTATATCAGTCCACTGCTGGACGTAGGCCTCTCCCAAGACGTGCCACTGAGCCCGGTTTTCGGCTCTTCTCATCCATTGTTTGCCCGCTATATTTCGCAGATCGTCGCTCCATCATACATTCAACCAACAAAAAACCTAAAAACCTAAAATTTGGTTTGTGGTTTATGTTATGGTAATATTTTCATGGTGATAAAATTTTTAGTTTGTAGCTTACCTAATGCCATATTAGCCATTTGTTTTTGTAACTCTTCCTCATCACCGTACATTGACTGACCACCCGCGCTGCCAAGACTTAAACCATTTTGTGAATCCTGAAAGAAAATCAAAGTCAAAGTCAAAAATCATTTATTCAGTAATATCCGCAGGGATCATCTTGAAACGTCTTAAATCTAGGTGAATCTAAGCGCCAGTTCCTCGCGACCAAGTCTAGAAGAACCGGCAAGAAACTTACGGCTTGGTTCCTACCGTTTTAGCACTTGTTAATATATCCTAGGTTAATGTATTGATTTTACAACTTGCTGATGTAACAAGCAGATGGTCCACCTGATTTTAAGTGGTAACCATCACCTATAATAACAAAGCATTGCCGACAAGCATTGACGACCGATGTGGCGCGGCGGGCGAATGTCCGCCTGCGACGCAAGAGGTTGCGGGTTCGAATCCAGCCTTAGGATAAATGTTTGTGCGATCTGTAAATATTTATTCCGGGTGTTCTGGGTATTTTCTATGCATAATAAAAAATATGTATGTATGTAATGTATTGTATTAAGTATATCAGTCATCTAGTACCCATACCACCAGCTCTGCTTAGCTTGGGGCTAGATGATGCTGTGTGGATTATCCAGCATTATTATTGCCTTGTAGGTTACGCACGTTAGAAACGTGGGCACGATGAACTGCTCAGCGTCCATCAACCTGAGGCATACTGGTGTTAAGCCTCATGTACCTGTAATGTATGATTATTATACCTTAAACTGTGGCGGCTGGTGTTGTTGGTGAGTGGCATCGTACGCCGTGGGATAGTGTTGGTAGCCATATGTGTCTGTAGCGTACTCTCCGCGGGGTGACGTCACACAGTAATGTCGACCCAGCTGTTCCAATGACGTTGAGTCGTACCTGAGGATTGGAAATACCATTAAATTTCTACTATCGAATCGATTTAATCCACTACTACAGATTAGACGCCTAAAATGAAAAACGACCACGCGGCAGACCGCGGCGAAGATGGAGGGATGAAATGGACGCCTCCCAAAAGGACTGGTCCACAGTGGCCCATATCAGAAGCGACTGGAGAGAAGGAAGGGAAGCCTTTGCCCTGCAGTGGGATAATACAGGCTCTTAATAAAAATAATAATTATATCGAATTCGACATAACATGACGTGCTCCACATAAACAAGTAAATTTTATAATTATAAAATCCTTATGATGTTAAGAGCACCGGTGGTCTAGTGGGAGTGACCCCGCCTTCTGATCCTAAGGTCGTGAGTTCAAATCCGGTCGTGTACCGAAGGATTTTAAGGGGGCTCTCATACAACAAATGTGATTTTTTTGCCGTTTTAATATAGATAATGGTACGGAACCCTTACGTACCCTTACGTACGGTACGGAACGTGCACGATTCCGACTCGCACTTGGCCGGTTTTTTGAAGATACACGGCCAGTGCGGACACAGACAAATTAACACATTAAGGCCTCAAGCTTACAACACTACAAATGTCAAACAATATAGACACACCAATGTTAGCCCCCCCACATACGTAACACAACCTCGTGTTTTAGGTCTCCAGGAAGATGAGGTGATGATGTGGTTCAAAAATAAAGCTACTCACTCGTATCTCTGTTGTGGGTGTAAGTTATGTTGGGGAAGTGCGCCTGGCGACGCACTTCGGGGCGAAGCGCTACCACCGCCCTCTACATATTCCTGCAAGCAACAATCAACATCCATACTTTACACTAATGGCAACCACGAACAAGAATGCAAAGCGTAGCAAGACGCCCTGTCACTCGATGCCCTCACGTTAGCAACGTGCCCTACAATGCACTGCCTTGTGTACATCAACCTGAGGCATACAGGTGTTACTGTTACAGGTCTTATGTGCCTGTAATATCTCCGGCACCCACACCCTTCAAACCGAAACAGCTGCTGCTTGACATGAAATAGGCATGGTGGTACTTCCCCTGATGAACCCTTTACTAAGAGCACTACTACTACCAAACTGCCTTAGGTAACGGAGTTCAAGGTTCCGAGGTGGTTTAGTCCTCACCTGTCCCAAATAAGCAGGAACCTGCGTCGTGTCAACCATGTAGGTTGGTTGCGCTTGGTAGGTTGCGGTGCCGTAGTGGCCATAAGTGCTGTAGTGACCAGCACCGCCTGCTTGACCGTATGTGCCTCCGCCTGTCACTGATACTGAATCCATCACCTGGAATATAATATATATTTTTTGGAAATTTTTACACAACACCATCTAGCTCAAAACTAAGCAAAGATTGTACTATCGGAACCAAATGTTAATGTTAATGTAGTCTAAAAATGTCCATTCAGAAAAATGTCCATTCGTAAAAAGCTCTAATCATAAAATGTGCCCTAGATAAACTGCTCTGCGTCCGTCAAGCGGAGGCATACAGATATCAAGCCTCATGTGCTTGTAACATCTTAGCCCGGCGGGGTTAACACCTTAGCGATCAGTTGTATGACGGTTATGACAGGACTGTTGATAGGCACCTAGCAGGCTATAGCAAAACCAGGCTGTAGCTTTAGTTTGGCCTTTGCTATAGTCAAATCCGAGCTAAAATATACCAAACAAATGACTTACGTGTGGATATTTCTGCGAGGGCGCCATCGTGAGATGCCCCAAGTGATTGTAGTGGGCGGCCGGTGACGACACATACTGTCCATAGTCTGGGTCCACACCGCTTCCAACTACTGGGTAGTCACCCGTCTGAAAGTACGTTGTATTCTTTAGGCAATGCAAAAAATCCATTTAAATCCTAACAATCAAGTAGTATTTCATTTAATTAAGTAGTAGTTTCCCATATTTTTGTATACTGCGGAGACGTGAACTCTGCGGGACAGTGAGAAAAAGAAGATAGACGTGCTGGAAATGTGGTGCTGGAGAAGAATGCTTGGGGTATCGTGGATCGAATTCTGCGCCAATCAGTCCATACTTAGAGAGCTCGGTATCAACTCGGAGCTTTTCAGTAAAATTTTATATTTTTCTAAAAGTTATGCCCCGAGTTATGCGAGTTTGTTTAAACCCACGACCACCCCTTTGATACGGGGTTGTGCTAACCAACTGCGTCATCGGGAGCCTAATCTCAATAGAAGAAATACTCTAAGGGTTTCATATAGTATTTGACAACTGTGCAGCTTCACGTTTTGACGAAATTTGAAGCTGCTGAAATGTTGGTGGTGTTACCTGCATAGCTAGATGGTGCTGATGGGCGAGCGCCGCAGACAGTTCTGCGTCCTCGGTAGACGCGTCGGACCGCGACACGGGACTGTGCTGCGGCCCGTACGCGCTTTCTGCCGGCCCGTTGCTGCAACAACAAACAACCTATGTTATAAGCTCATCACTAAGTTATCTATTGCCACTCTAACTGACTTATGTCGAGAGATTTGACCTTGGTTCTTCTGCTTCTGACTGTGCTTAAATTGCAGTTCCACAAGTCAAGAAAAAAATACTCTTCTGCCACTCCAAATTTCTTATCTAACCCACACGAGAAACATTTAATAAATACACCACGACTATCAAATCAGGGAACAAAACCAACTTGCTGATTATGCAGACCGTTCTGTTGCCACAGGGATCGAAACCGAAGCTTCGCATCACAGGCAGCTTTTCGACCGTCATTCAGTAAACCACCCTTCAGGCTTAAGTCTTATCTAAAAATAGCAAAACACTCAGGGGTGATTTAAGTAACATTAATTTTAAACTTTCTTGAGACCAAAACGCGATCCTCTTTTAAAACCGAAAATAAACCCTGATTATTTCGACATATTAATGAATTATCTTTGATACGACGTCATATTCATGATCATCATGTTGTACAAATTACACACCTTGATATAACAAGCTATTAACCGCCCGGCCCTCAAAGAGAATAATAACTAGGAATCGTGTGTCATGTTAGATATCAAAAAGAATATTGTATAGAGGTAAGATGAGACTTCACTACGCAGACTGAAACAGGATAGGGTTGTTGTCTGTAGCTAATTTGAGATAACAATACAATCCAGACAAAGGTTTTGAGAACAAATATAAAACGAAGTCACGGGGTTTTGTATAAGCAGTCGGCTATTGGACATAAAATCTACGCTGGCCAACAATACTAATTACTGTCACAAGAGTCACAACAAACAAGTTAATTTAATTTGAAATAATAACAAAAGAAGCACAACATTGATCATGTCAGACTAAACTGCGAGAATGGAATATGTGCTGGGTAAACCTCACGTCACGTCACATCAGCCTCAATAAAACCACTCCTGGATGTAGGCCTCCCTGATATTTAAGAGGGTTTGCTGTAGTCACCACACTTGCCAGGCCGGCAGATTGGCGCTATGTACTCAGATCATGCTGCCTGACCCCTGCCGGGCTAAAATGTGCAACGTTAGATATGTCGCGCTTGACACGAGATACTTTTTTTATTGATGGACATTTTAGAAATTATAGATTAAAGACCCACAGATTAGCTAAACAATAGCATTAAGTCTTCATTTGTCAGAACGACATAGATTTTTGGCACAGCCATGTTAGCACAGAAAGGTATAAAGAAATATCTCTATTTTGCACGAGATCGAGTAGACAAATTCATGTCGCGTTGCACATCTTAGACAGGCTGGTGTGTTCCCTTCGTCGACTTTTACGACGTCTATGGAAGCTAATGTGAGGAGTACTATTCTAAGCCAGCATCACCACAGTTACTCCATCCTATGGTAAGCATCATCTAAAATCCTATCTCAGGCACTATAGCGCAAAAAAGAGTATGAAAAATTTTCCATGACGCTGTACAATACAATCTACAGTAAATGCAAAACACCTGTTTACCTAAATGAAGACGTGTTACGTAAGATGTAGGTACGATCTTTTTCAGTCTTTTTCATTTAACAAAAGCTAGCCTAAATAAACGAACTTCAAACATAACAAATCCAATGTTGTTGTGAGTCGCCACTTGGGACAGCTTTTGTCGGAACATAGGTATCTCCCGACTCTTGTTTTATAGCTCGGAGAGTCAATTAACTGGCTACATGTAAAACTACGTAAGTGTTACCTATTCGTAGCTTTAAATGTCACAGAAAATCCTTTTTCGTATTTGAATCGAATTAAGACTGAGTAGATATAAATATATAATGCTGGACCACACCATCTAGCCTCAAAACACGCAAAGCTTGTATAAGCTTTCTTTCTTCTTTCAGATAGAGTATTACCAACTCAGCTGTGAGTCAAAGTCATAAAGCATTTATTCAGTAAAGTAAAACTAGACGCCAGTTCCTCGAAACCAAGTTTATAACAGGTAAGAAACGTACGGATTGGTTCCTACCGATTTCGGTATGATTATTTTACGCGTCTATGCCATAATTAGGTACTTATGTTTGTTTTCTGATTAAAAAAAAAATTTGTAATAGAATCATGGTCTGAATGCGCAGTTTCAGATTTCAGAAGTAGTCTTATTACAACCGGTATAATTATTATATCAGGCTATCAGACGTCTCGTTCCCATAAAACAAGCTATGCTAAGTTTGGGGCTAGATGATGTTGTGTAAAAAATGTAAATTCTGTCTTCCAAACGTTTGCTATTTTCAGTTTCATGAGACTGTCTATTAGTGATAACAATTGATCGTATTCATAAATTGAATGTGTCGTCGCCCGTCGATAAAGCCGTTATTCAATGCATTCAGAGTGCCTGTCACATTAATGGATGTGACTAAACGGGCGGAAGGTAGTGAGGCATGTAGCCTCAGCTCGGTGACGAGTAACTTTTAGCGTGAATATGAAAGAAAAATGATATGGTTATAAGATCAGAAGGGCTTAAGTTCGTGTACTTCGTACAGAATAAACTACTAAACATACTGTTCGTGTATTCCGACCGCATAAAGTGGAATAAGGGAGGATGAGGATGACTGTTCGTATATTCGTTGGTGACCACGTGACGTTGTCGACTTTGCCAATGCACATAGAAATAGTATGTATAGTGATTTAAAGCGATAGCTAATGTCAATCAATATCGAATCGCTTTACTGAGAGCATTGGTGGTCTAGTGAGAATAACCCTGCTTTCTGATCCTAAGTCCGTGGGTTCGAACCCGGTTGTGCATGAATTTTTCTTTAGAACAAACGTGAATTGTGTAATCACTTCTATCAAACATCACTTTTGCACTTGTATATCAATGTGCAATATGTAGTGAATGGCTCGTCCGGGGAAGTACTACCACCATGGCTATTCCTGCCGCCAAACACCTTGCTGAGTTCCGGTATGAAGGATGTGGGTGCCGGTGAAATTACAGGCACATGAAGCTTAACACCTGTTAACACCTGTATGCGTCAGGTTTATGGACGCAGAGCACTGCGTGGTGGAGTATATTCCTAACGAACGTAACCTGCGAAGTAATACTTTGTTTTACGTGATAGTAACCACTTGGGCAATCGGCTTGTTCAACCAGCAGTTGCATTAAAAAATCTTGAAACGACGATTGTTCGTTGAAAACCCAAAATTAAAGTGAAACACATACAAATGCGATTTTACCAGTAAACAAAGTATGAAGAAGTTCATATTTACCCTATCCAGTAACCAAAGACTACGCCATAAAGATAACAATAAAATCCTTATCGTTATAATTCTCATTACCGAGGTTTTGAACTCAGGATTTGCTCGTAAAGACTTGAAGTTATTTTCTAAGAAAAAGCGTAATATTTTTGAGAATTTTTATAATATGTACACGAGTGCTTTGCTTAGTATTGAAACGATTATAACTCTAGAGCCAAAGAATATTCTCGTACTAGCGGCTGCTCGCAGCTTCGCCCGCGTGGTAGTTTTTCCCGTTTCCGTTATTTTTTCGGGATGAAAAGTAGCCTATATGTTAATCCAGGCTACAATCTATATCTATTCCAAATTGCATTCAAATCGATCCACTGGTTAGAGCGTGAAAAAGTAACAAACATACATACATACATTCTTGCAAACTTTCGTGTTTATTATACATGCGGCTTCGCTCGCATTGAATATTTCGTACAATTTTTTTTTTTTTCATAAAAAGTATTAGGTACTTCTTAGACCTCCAAGAATATGCGTACAAAGTTTCATGACGATCGGCTAAGTAGTTTTCGCGTGAAAGCGTAACAAACAAACTTACATTCACATTTATAATTAGTAGGATGTAGTAGGATGTTTCTGAATAATTTTCCGGAGATTTCCTTAGAGGTCGACCTAATTCGGTATACTCGTAGTAGCGAGAGATAAAGCCGGCAACCATCATGTTGTTTCACAGTGACTGCGCAAAGACTTAGCTTTCTCAGAAGCTTTTTAAGAATATTTTTTAGCAATGAATAGGCAGCTAGGTGAGTTTGCTTTGCGACAAACAAAACACCTACATCATCATCAACAGTCTGTAGAAGTCCACTGCTGGACATAGGCCTCCTACATAAATTTCCAGGAAGAACGATTTTGAGCCATCAACTTCCCACGATCCTAATGCCGTCAGTCCATTGGGTAGGAGAGCGTCCTACGCTTCGTCTTCCGGTTCGCGGTCGCCACTCGAGAACCCTTACCCCCAGCGGTTATCCGTTCTACGAGCTATATGACATGTCCATTGCCACCTTGATTCTGATAGCTACGTCGGTGACCTTAACCTCTTTGAGAATCAGAAATGAGGAAATCCGTTTTCCAATATTATTTCTACGGATTTCCTTAGTTCTGATTCTATCTTATATTGAAAATCCCAGCGTAGCTTTCTCTATAGCCCGTTGTGCGACTTTGAGTGTGTGTACGAGACCAATAGTTAGCGACCACGTCACAGTTCCATAAGTCATCATTGTTAACACGCACAGTCAAGTACCTACACTATTCCCTAAATAGGTTACACGAGGGTTTACACTTGTTTACTTAATTGTACCAATTTATTTTATTTTTAATTTGAAGATGTAATATTACGACTATACAAAACGTTTTTGATAGTAGTTTTTGAGGTTGGTAGTGACTCTGCCTTTTGCGTAGTAGGTTGTGGGTTCGATACCCAGATATCCTCAGATACAGGGATAAACAGAAATTATTTATTTATTATTTATATAGTTTGGTTTGGGGTTAGAGGCAGTTGTGTGTGAATGTTTGTCAATAATTATTCATTTACATGCAAAACTTTTTCGATAAAAGCCATTTTTTTTTAAAAAACCGTGTCAAAGTCCATAACATCTCTTTCTACTCAAAAATAATCTATAAATTGTAAGGTGCTAGTAACTAAAATGGAGCTAAAATGCATTCAGCTAAAATGGAGTTGCCAGACCAAACCAACTCAATTTGTCTATTAATAAACACATTAATAACTCAGAAAATAATTACGGTGATGTTGGTTGATAATTCATGGTGTCTATATTTAGGAGCACTATACCTATGTCTATATTTAGGCTTCCGAGATAACTCAGAGAATTGGCAAATTCTAACGAGCGTGATCTACAAGGCAATACTTTGTTTATAGGCGATGGTAACACCACTTAACCTCAGGTGGGTCATCTGCTTGTTCAATCAGCAAATTGTATAAAAAAAACGTATTTTCAACCGATTCTAACAAAAATCGGCACACAAGTTCCTTTATTCATTTAAATCTGTTTGTCGATTGCTATTTTTGATTGGGGGAAAAATAGGGGGAAAATAGCATTATTTATTACGACAGATAACAATCGAATTTGAGAGGCTTTAAAGGCTCAATTCTACACTAGACATTGCAAAAAAAATCTAAATGGGAAGTGGAGGGGGAGAAAGGGGGAAGCGTTTGCTGTAGCGTTGTATATGGCCGGATTTCAATTTTGAGAAAGGGTAAGTGTCGTTTATTGCTTGGTTATAAGGGCTCGCAAGGTCTACTGTTCTCACAGAACCACTAGTTGCATAAATTACATAAAATAATAATAATGATTATTATTTTTTCACCAAAATAAAGTTAAACTTATAAGTACGTTACAGTGACAGGTTCCTACTGATAATAATAAAAACGTATGTTGAACACTAGCCCCCGCACTAGGATTCCCTGTGTCGCAAGTGACTAGTCTCTTCCGTGTTGTGGTTTAAACCTAACAATAAATTGCTAAGTAGGTAGGTAATAGGTTAATAATAATAATAATGCTGGACAATCCACACAGCATCATCTAGCCCCAAGCTAAGCAGAGCTTGTGTTATGGGTACTAGATGACTGGTATACTTAATACAATACATTACATACATAGATATTTTTATTATACATAGAAAATACCCAGAACACTCGAAATAAATATTTGCAGATCGTACAAACATTTATCCCAAGGCGGGAATCGAACCCGCAACCTTCTTCGTCGCAGGCGGACATTCGCCCGCCGCGCCACATCGGTCGTCGAACTCACGGTTGTAAGAACTCATACTGATAACTAAACTAATATTCGTATTCAGAAAATATTTATTTAACAATTCGTAATAGATAAGTCTAAATTGGCACTCGGAAAGTTAGTATAAATTCAAATATTGCAATTTCAATAGCAATATTTGAATTATTGAACCGGAAGTCTGTCAGTTGTTGGCAGTTAACGGATAGTTCTCTTCAAACAAACAGTTGGTGGTGGTTTAGAAATGATGCACAAGGCTGGTGAAACTAAACTTAAACTAAACCGCGAGGTAGAGTAAATATTTTGACTGGCATGAAGGATAACTACGCAGGATACGACGATACTACGATAGATATACACAGTTAACAACTAACATTCGGACTATCTTGCACAACGAGCACCTAAATAATAATAATGCTGGACTGCTTAGCTTGGGGCTAGATGATGCTGTGTAATCCACACAGAGCTTGTGTTATGGGTACTAGATGACTGATAGGTATACTTAATACAATACATTACATGCATATTTTTTTTATAGAAAATACCCAGAACACCCGAAATAAATATTTGCAGATCCTACAAACATTTATCCCAAAGCGGGAATCGAAACCGTAACCTCCTGCGTCGCAGGCGGATATTCGCCCGCGCCGCGCCACATCGGTCGTCTAAATGTATTTAACGAGCCCTTAAATGGTATAGTATTTTTTTTTTCTTAATTACTATTAGAAATATTTCAGAAAAATATTTTCAACCCCTACAGTTTTATTATAGTACTTACTAGCGGCCGCTCGCAGCATCGCCTGCGTGGCAGTTTTTTCCCGTTCCCGTTATTTTTTCGGGATAAAAATTAGCCCATATGTTAATCTAAGTTATAATCTATGTTTATTCCAAATTTCATCCAAATCCGTCTACTGGTAAGAGTGTGAAAGAGTAACAAACATCCATCTATCCATCCATACTTACAAACTTTCGCGTTTATATTAAGTAAGAAGTATGACAGAAGATACTTCCGATATCACAAAATAACTTACTGAAACATCACGTGTCGCGGCAGCTCAGTTTGCAAAGTGCACACAACTCGCAAACTAAATCTACGTAACGCCTGGCTGCTAGTTTGCGACAATGCATTACCGTGATTGAGTTCATAGCCGCTTGTTAGGGGCCATTCACACTGGGGTGATAGTGACTGGCGAGCTGTCAACCTGTCATGTTTCACTTTACAGGTCGAGTAGATCATCGTAGGAAGTCTATGTTCACTTTCTATAAATCTTTGTAGCAATCTCATTGTGTTACTCGTTCATTCATAGGTCAAAGGTTTAGTTTTCTGTATTGGTTGAATTTCAGTATGTGTATGACTACATGCTTATCAGTCATAGTACTCTTTACCTTACTACTAATAATCTTGGCGTAACCTCGAAATAGTTACGCCAAATTTGTCTCTTTCGATCTGACCTGAAACTTTCTGTCAATGCAACACACACGGTGTAACTTTTCAACAATACACCGAGTTTATCAATTAATGGTTAAGATCTAATCATCTAAGAAATTGCACGAAATAAGAACGCTTTCAAGCAACATCAAAGGACAGGCTATGCTTGACTTATGTCAGCGCGTTTGAAATCCTTTGGATTCTCCGTCCCAGGCTAGTCGCTGATTACACCAACTACTCGCAATTACAGAAACAGGAAATACTCCACATAGCACTGCAGTCTTCTAGGATAAACATTTACAGCAATTCTTACCGTAATTTAGCCGGTTCGAATTTGACTAGCGGGCTCTTATGGGTTTACCTGTTCATATATAAGGAAACTAGAGAGACGCGCGTAACTTCGTCCGCGTGCAGTTATTTTCATACAAATTTAAACCCCCTGCTGTACCCGTTTAGGGGTTGAAATTCGGGAATTCCTTTTTTAGTACACCTCTACACACGAAGACCAATATACCCTGGAAATATCAAGCCACTACGACCAGTGGCTTAGGCTGTGCGTAGTCTATATGTCTGACAGTCAATCAATCAGTCAGTAAGGACAAAGATTCCTATAATTGGTATAGATGAGCAAACCCCCCTTTTTTTTAAATAATGCTGGACAATCCACGCAGCATCATCTAGCTCCAAGCTAAGCAGAGCTTGTGTTATGGGTACTAGATGACTGATATATGTACTTAATACAATACAATATTACATACATAGTTAGAGTAAGTGTGTTTTGAATTAAATCGTCATAATTATACATCGTAAAATCTATAAAAATACTGCTTCGAATCAACTAATAGGAGCTTACAGGAATCACAAACAAGCCCCAAAGCTGACATACAGCTGAAAGTCTGTGACACTAAGTCCCAGAGCACGCACGATAATAAGTTAGAGCAATATGAACACAGCTTTAACTTTACCGCAAGCATAAGTTTCCGATTCGCCTTTGGAACGTGACGGAAATATAGTTAGTTATTAAAACGGCAACGATGAAAATCCACATGGCATTTCATTTCCTAGAGTAAAAAATAACATCTGCATGTTATAAAATGACGAACACATTTGCATTTAACTCGAATATAGAGTAGACACACATTTCAATGAAATAATTTGCATTAAACTGGGAAATAGGAAAGAGACACATTTCAAAATGATTTCACAAGTAAAATCGCGCTGGAACACTACGAGATTGCATTATATGACAGGTTTGCATGGACATAAGTTTAATAAACATTCGGAACCGATTCCTAAACCATATGACAAAATGCAAGACGCTATCAGAAAAGATAAGATAGGTACTAAAAAAAGCAAACTTACAGTACGGATAAAATTGATAAATAGGTAAAGATATTGAACACCATCAAAATACAAGAATAGAACAAAAAATAACTCACAACATAAAACCAGAAGTGCAATGGTTTTACGCTAAAAGCGATCTTTTCCAGACAACCTTTGGATGGACAGAAACATTGTACAGTTAAGGACGTTGGCGTAAAATATAATAATATAATACACCTAATAAGAATATAAGAAAAACAAAAAAGAGGATAATACTACAAGATTAAATTGAAAATTTGAAAAACCCCCGACATCTAAGATCACTCCCGATAAATTCACCTTTCAAAGAAAAAAGTCAAAATCGGTTCATCCATTCGGAAGCTACGATGCTATAGACAGACACACACACAGAGACACATAAAACTTATACTATAACACCCCGTCGTTTTTGCGTCGGGGGTTAAAAATAGAGGAAAGAAAAAATAAAAATAATAGTGATACATCGATTACGACGATATTGAAGCAAAAAAAATAGGTCACAGTTCGAATGATATAACCTAATCTAAACGCTCTATTAGCTCACGGTGAGTCAAAGCGCGATAATCTACTCAATTACTCATTGGGCATAGTCCACTCCCTGTCACGTTAGGGCACAGGAAAACCTCAATTGCAAAAATTGCAAATCCAAAATATTAATCAAACCCATGATAGTTTAAGAAAACTCACAAATAACCTAGACATTAGCGTTTGGTCTTCATTTTACAGAATTAGATAGGTTTTTGGGACATAAATTTTAACACAAGCAGACATATTTCTCATATAGAGTAGACAATTCGTGCCATTTTCCTCTGTTGCGTTCCCTAGTTGCATCTTACGACATGGGAATGGTGGTAGTACTTACCCGGACGAGCCTTTCACTAAGAGCTCCACCACTACATAACAACTGTGTTGCAAGTTGAACTTGAGAGAACATTGCATCTATAGGGACCAGTTAGGTTTGAAGACATTTATTCTCATAAAAAAATTTACATTTCTTCTCATCAGCGTAATGTTAGAACAATGTTATTACGCCATTTGATGGCGCTGTCGTAGCTTACACTAAACAATAGTAGGTATTTAGGTATAAAAATTGCATCAGTTGTACCAATAATCAAATCTTCAGGTCTGCTCAGATCTTTACCGTAAGTGCAGCAAAATTAGTCACATACACAGCGAGTGCTAATTGCATAGTGTGCGAATAAATTAGGGCCCCCTGTGTAACGTACGTGACATACCGCTACGGTAATGTGTTCGTTTACGATGTAGCATATCATGCGTGTAGCAGTTACTTTACGGGATATAATAAGTTTTATTCCTCTTTGCAACAAAGTTATAACAATAAGAACTGTGCCATTGGCCTAGTGTAAAGGTAGCGCCATATTAGACACGACTCACGTGAACCCGCTTCGATTGTCTCAGACATTTTGTATGGGATAGACAGAGGAAGCAGACCTGCACAGTCAGCTCTAGACGAAATGTGTGAGATCGATAGGCTTCTGATGCGTCGTGACTCGTGGCGCGGGAATAATGTGATTCTGCCTTTAGCAAAGGGAAATCAGAAGAGAACTTAGCATTAGATACAAGATACCGTACAATATACTTTTCTTTTTGTAAATACATAATACTAACCCTACTACTAATAAACTCTGTGTAATTTTGAAATAGTTACGGTGTTTTGTCTCCTTCGATCACAGACACATGGTGTGACTATTTCAACTACATGCATGAGTACATAGAAAACAATCTAACAGGCACAAACAGAACAAACAGTTAGGGCCCCCCTGTATAACGTAGGTACGTGATATACCGTTACGGTAATGTGTTATTTTATGAGTTTCACTAAGTTTTTGGTCTCACCAATTTCAGTTTTTTGTTTTCGATGGAGTTTGAACCCACAACTTACAGCGCAGAAGACAAAGCTACTATAAACTAAACTGTGGTGACTATTCAAAAAATAATAAGTATTTTTCCGTAATCCCAAAAAGAAAAAGCGACATGATTGGTCAATGGCAATATGTTTGGCATCCTTGACGATATCCAGGACAATCTGCGGATGCATTCTTTATGACGTCATCGGCGCATCGACCGCCAACACATCTTTTTTAATTGTTTTTCTTTGGGGTCAATAAAGTCCCTTTCTGAGTTTGAGGTCAAATTCGAGATAAATGCGACTGACTAGTAAAACTCTTTCGATTGTTTCTCATTTACGATAATATTTTTTTTTGATGTAATAAATTTAATGGGCTGGACATTTTTTTTTGTGTAATAAATTTAATGGGCTGGACATATAGCTCGTAGAACCGACAACCTCTAGGGAATAAAGGTTCTCCACAACGGAAGACGTAGTGTTAGGACATCCTCCTACCAGATGGACCGACGATTGTTATGATTGCGTGAATTCAGTGGATGAAAAAGCTTCAAAATTGTTATTCCTACTGGACTTCTACTGACGTTGATGATAATGATGATGATATATTTATAATCAGATAACTGGCTTTCGTCATAAATGCTATACCCACTAAAACTTTTATTCCAGATTTTTAAAACCTAAATTGGTCTAGTCTAGATTGTTTGAAAGACATTAAACTGAGAACGCCTGGAGCTATTTTAGGTTCGTAAGGTCTTGAACTTTAAAACGTATTTCTAAAAGGTTCAGTAGTTTACATTGAAAAAGACCGCGCGCAATTTTAAAGGATTCTTACCTGGAATTTTATTCATGTATGAATCATATTTCCTGTTAGACTAGAATCCGCTGAGACCACAAAAAAGTATCAAACCAAACTTTAGCTCACAAAAAGTTTTGGTATGTCTAATTTGTTTGAATCTATACCAATTATAAGAATCTTTGTACTCACTGACATATAGTCTACGCAGAGCCTAAACGACTGGTCGTTAAGACTTGAAATTTTCAGGGTATCAGATCTTGGTGCGTAGAGGTGTACTAAGAAAGGGATTCCTGAAATTCAACCTCTGAATGGGTACAGCGGGGGTTGAAGTTTGCATGAAATTAACTTCACGCCGACGACATCGTGCGTGATTCATATTATTGTAGACTGCATTTTATCTGGTTTTTCTTTCAATCCAATGATTTTCTCTCTGTCAATGATGAGATCGCGATTTAGTGATAAGGCCTGTTGTACTCAGCATTTATAGTAATGTCTCTTGTATTTTTGTTTCTTTGTGTACAATAAAGAGTTATTCCTTCTAAGTATCTATTTTCATAGGCTAAGGCACATTGTACTCTGTGTTTATATTAATGTGTGTTATAATTTTATTTGTGTATTTACAGTAAAGTTGATTTATCTATTTTGTACGGTGGTTTTTATTGACCGTTAAAGGAGCAATGTTTAAACCACTGTTTTGGTTATAACATGATACCTAATCCATTGATGTATAACCCAATCACTTATCCAGAATAACAAAATAACTTTTTAAATCAAACAAATACAAAGTAAGATACAAGGTTAGCGTCGCAAACTTTCGCAAGAATTTCTTACTAAAAATCGATGTTCAAATCCCGCCTCATCCGAATCAGACGCGCGGCCATACTTCAGAACTCTCCATTCAGACTGCAATCTAATTTCAGAATCTTCACCCCTCAACAAATCTTTCAAAACACCCTGTCATTCCAATTTCTTTATTTTTGCATCGCGGAGTGATTTATTGGATGCGTTTATTTCTTTGATATTGAATGAAAAAATATTTAATAGCTTCACACCTTTAATTCCTAGGAAATGTAGATATCTCATGACATCGCTAAGAAACAAGTACCCTTTAAGATTATTTTAGGTAGGTACATCCAAACATTATATACATATCCACATCTTGCAGTAGTTAGTAACTACTTGGTACTAAGAGATCTGAGAGGATATCCACCGTGCGTGGGGATTAAAGTCGTAAAGTTGTTTACATACGTGACAGAGTCCAAGTTAATTTCCTCACAGTATTTTCCATCATTGTTTGACATCAGGTGGGCCATCTGCTTGTTCCATCAACAAGTTGTATAAAAAAAAACACGGAAGGAAAAAACTATTTTCTATACTTTTATATATAAAAACAAACATTATTATTATGAACTCGCCCAGTAAAATACGTTCCGAGCACAAAGGCCGAAACGGCAAACGCTTTTGTAAAAGTGCTATTTCTGAATGAATGCACATTTGCACATAAATTACAAATTTAAATACATTGCAGTAGATGAATTAAATAGTATATTCAACGTTTCGTGCATCGTCCGAGCGCCATGCAAATCTAATAAGGAATGTATTTATAGGATCATACGTGCTGGATAGAATCCGAATCCGATCGAGATAAGCAAAGCAATAAATCACACTCAATAAATGTCTGTTTTGCATTGTACTACAATTTCCTAGTCGGTTGAACTTTTTACGCTTTAGCTACGTCATAACAACAGCCTATTGTAGTGCCTTAAAGGGGCTCACATGAGATTTTACCATTTCATGAGATAGATATTGTATTTAAGCGAATTTTGAACCTCCTAACCTAACTTGTGATGACGATAAATGTATTGAGTATTGAGCCTAGATAAGTACACTGCTGGACATACGGCAAACCTTCCCAAATATAAGGGAGGCCCCCTTATATTTGGGAAGGTTTGCCGTAATTCCCGACGTTTGGCAGGCGGATTGGTGACTGCAGTTACTCAGGATCTGCTTCTATTTATCCCATGGTGTTTTCGTTGGTCGTCTCTTACTAAAACCATAGAGAAGTGATAGAGGAGTTGTATTCTTAGCTGGGATTACTCCACCACAGTACGTCTGACCACATAGCAAGGACATTGAATTAGATTCTAATTCGTAAATATGGTCTTAAACTGTATAGTTCTAGCGAGTAAAGCAGACATTCGATTCGTTTAACTTTTAGTACCGCGCTACTACGAAAAATAGGAGATTTTACAAGGCATAGTACTATTTTCGATACTACGTGGGTTACTATGAGAGTGCCGTAGACTTTAGAGTACCGCGATAAGTAGAATCGAGCGAGAGTAGAGTCAAGTAGCTCAGGGAACAAGGCCTTGTGAAGACAAGGTCATGGGGTCAAATACGGTAGCGTGCATTAAAGATTAGTTGTGTCTAGTATAAACTGCGTTTGTGTGCTGTTATTGCATGCCGGAAAGGTCGAATTATATGATATAGTGCACAATATTATTTGTTAGTAAGAGATCTGATGGGATATCTAATCTACAGTCTTTATATATTTTAGGAGATAATTTGTTTTGCATATCTGTTTATGTAATAAATATTCTATCTTTTCGAAGATATTCGAATCTCGTCCCTTATCTCTAAAAGGATGAAACGGGGTTAAACATTAGTAAAACGAGCTCCACGTAAACAAAGTAACGTATTCAACTAGTTTTAACATAAAAGCTTTCCAAATCTGGCAAGTTTTTGCAGTCTCTTTCTTATAAAACCAAAACAAAAAGGACGGCTATAGCTTAAGTGCTGCCAAATGAAACTAGTTTGGAATAATGTAACAATAGAAATGACAACTAAGGTGTTGTCATCTCTCCAAATCTAAAATGTAAGCGTTACCGAAATCATTTGTCGTGGATTATACTCGTATTTCGAGCATTGGGAGATAAGGTTTAAAACCATTAATCAAAAGTCTGAAAAGCTCAAATGTTATTTCGTTCACGCACTCAGACGAGAGGGTCGCGTCTAGACTTCTATCACATGACTTACGACTTTAAGTGGTAGTAAACCAGTAATGTATCTCACGAAAATTGTGATTACTTTTTAAGAGTACTATGTGACTGCCAACTGACGCGCAGCGGGTAGTGCGTACTCGAGACGACCTATCTTATTTGAAGTAGTAGTTTTTAATTGAAAGTACTACCACCATGCCTATTTCAGCCCCGAAGCAGCTTGCTCCGGTTTGAAGAGTGTAGGTGCCGGTGAAATTACAGGCACACGAGGTTTAATGGACGCAGAGTAGTGCGGGTAATGGTTTGTTTAATATGATGGTGACGAAAATATGGATGAACTGGTGAAAGATGACATGGATAAGAAAAGAGTGAGTACAGATATGACGGCTGATAGAGGAGAGTGAAAGAAAAGAACATGTTGTGCCGACCCCACATAAAGTGGGATAAGGGCAGGAAGATGATGAACGCACTTTTCACTTTGGCTCTACGTGGTGGTGAGGCGGTCACAGCTCAGCCACACCTTGCTATATATACGATAAGGACAAAGTCAACTTTAACACAATTTTACTCTCTATAAAGCAAGAAATACGTGCCAAATTTTCAGCCAAATATTATTCGCCGGGTGACAAATACTCATATAAAAATCCTTCTAACAAATCCTGAAATCCGAGAGGTTTAATGTCATTTGCGTGATCGAGTAGTTGATAATGTGGATTTATCTTTGTCTGACATTCGCTCGGTTCTTGCAAAGGTCAAAGCATTTTGAACTTAGTTTTAATTTAATTACGGTTTAAAAGGCCTGTAAAGAATACTTGAATGTGCCAGCGGCGACAGGCGACATCCACGACCTCTTCAACGACGGCTCTTAAGAGAGCCAAATTTACTTTTTTCAGTTAGGTTACCAGAGGTCTTTGGACTCTGCAATGAAATGCTGACGAAGGTTTATTTGTAAAATCAAAAGGTTAGTTGTTTGTGCCCACAGATGATTTAAATTATAATTCTTCCTGGAAATAACACAATTACAGGCACATGGGACTTAACACCTGTATGGCTCAGGTAGATGGACGCAGAACAATGCATCGTACGGCACTTTCTTGAAAATAGTGCTCTAGGTACAAGGCAATGCTTTGTTATAGATTACCTATAACAAAGCATATCCTTGCAGAGTAACCTCTTAACATCAGGCGGGTCAGATACTTGTTTAACCAGCGAGTCGTATAAACAATGAATGGAGGGCGGGACATTAGCACTTAAAGTAAGTGACCTTCTTCACACTGACGATGATAGTTATTTAATTGATAGGACAAGGGAAACACGGGAATCTAGCAAATGAGCTTTTTTGATTGAACACTTTATGAGGTTGATACGATTCATTTTTCAAGGTCTAGTGGGAGTGACCCTGCCTTCTAATCCTAAGGTCGTGGGTTCGAATCCAGTCGAGCACTAATGGATTTTTCTATTCGAAAAATATGTGCGTTTTTGTATTAGATTGCACATAATCTATCTACGCCCTGAGAATTAAATTCGTGACTTTTTCAAGTACTGTTGTCCATATCTTTACCAATCACCACCAATTCAAATTACCATAATTGTAGCCTGTGTTTCGGTATTCGGTGGATATCGATTGCATTCTTAGCCACTTGGCTCGATTCTCGTCGAGATGTAATGTAGTCGTAATGGTATGTTGTTCATGTAATATTCAGTACATAGCATGGGTTAGGTAACGCGTTTTAGCCAAACAATTCCATGCTGTTTGCCGACATAGAAACGAGGAAAACTCATGGTTTTATTTATCTTGGAAATTATATAATTCTAGGTAAGCAAGTCCGATGGTCAGATGACATTATAAAGGCAGTGGGACCTCGATGGATTCACTTGGCGCAGAACCGGAAAGAGTGGCGTGCTAAAGAGGAAGCCTATACTCAGCAGTGGGTGAATGTGGGCTGATTAGATAGATAGAAGCAAGTCCACTCCATCACTTCTCGTAAAACTAACTGACCAGCTCGTAACTTTGTTCGCGTTTTTCATACAAACTTCATCCCCTCTGTAGTCCCGTTTTAGGGATGACAGTTCAATGAAACCCATACTAAGTTTTAAGTTGGGGTATAAGTTAGCTAATTCTGCAAATAGTAACAACATGAATGAAGTACCTAGTTTTTGCGTGTACATATACGTATGCGTGGTGACCGTAGCCAACACTCCGAATATGGGGTAGGCCTATGTCAAGAGTGGACTGATGCAGGCTGATGATGATGAATGACGAGAACTCATAATTTCAAAGCAAAAATATATTTTAGGTTGCCAAGATCTACGAATTTCTAGTCCTTTGATTGACTTGATTCTCTTTGATACCAACGATATTGAACACTTTTATTGTTGGGTTTCCTTCATTAATTTGAAGGAAGCCAATAAAATTACAGGGCAAAATCCCTTTGGTTTTACGTTCTAGGGTAAACATTGAACTGTTTTACGGTCATGGAAATAATGGTTCAATATTTTACATAAAGACCTGTAATTGTTTCACATCATAAAATATAATTCAGATGTATTTAAATTAGTCAAACTCTGCGCGATTTCGTTTGAGTAAAGATAATTTCATACAAACTTCAACCCCCGCTATACACGTTCAGAGGTTAAATTTCGGGAATTACTTTCTTAGTTTTAGTACACCTCTACACAGCAAGACGTATATACTCTGGTCTCTACAACCAGTGGTTTAGGCTGTGTGATGTCTGCCAGTTAGTCAGTCAGGACAAAGATTCTTATAATTGGTATATATATCTAATATCTATAAACTAAGCGGAGGCTGAAGTTTATAATTATGAAAATAGCTTCACGCAGACGAAGTTGCGCACGTTTCGCTAGTTTATAATAAAAACGGCAAAAATATCACGTTTCTTGTATAAGTTTATCTTTCTCTGTTTTTAGTTATAGCAGCAACAGAAATGCATCATCTGTGAAAATTTCAACTCTAACTATCACGGTTCATAAGATACAGCCTGGTGACAGACGGAAAGATAAGCAGACAGACAGCGGAGTCTTAGTAATAGGATTCCGTTTTACCCTTTGAGTACGGAACCCTAAAAAAACAAAGAACTTGCTCCCCTTAGAACCTTATATGCAAAAACTCTTGGTAAAAAAAAAATTGCTCACATGGTTCAAATAATTCTATTACCACAATGCGATTACATAAGCTGCGAAAATTAGAACGCGATTGCTTGCAATGGAACGTTTCCTTTCCCAGATCATAAATCCAATTTACTAAAGCTCCAATGCCAAACACTGTCCGTTAGTAAAAGTGTATTCAATAGGCAAGTGATATACTAAGAGTGATCATCACTATAAAGGCAGAATCACATTAGACAAGAACCGCGTCGACTGTCTCAGACATTTTGGTATGAGACAGACAAAGACAGAGGAAGCAGGCCCGCGCCGTTGCTCCAGTATAATCAATTTTATACAAAACTAGCTGACCCGCTCACAACTTCACCAGCTTTGTTCTTTTAATTCTTCTTACAAACTTCATTTCTTTCTAACACTCCGCTTTAGGAAAGACAGCTCAATGAAAACCATACTAAATTTAAAGTTGTGCTATACATAACAAATTTTGCAAATCGCATCAATATTAATTTGGTGGATTTTGAGTGATAAAGTAAAGTAAAGTAAAGTGTTTTTTTTTTTAAGTAAGTACCTACTATTAGAAAGATTTCAGAATAATTTACAGACTTTCCAGCCTCTAAAGTTTTAGTATAGTATAGATAGATAGAAAGATAGATGTATGGGGCCTATGGGCTTCTGACGCGTCACGACACGCGATGCGAGTATAATGTGATTCTGCCGTAAGCCGGGAGTATTCAACGGTAGAGTAAGCGTAACACAGAACGGTAACCGATCTCTGTCACGCGGCCAATTTCAAATTACACACGTAACATCATTGTAATAGAGTTCAAAACAACATGCGCTTGGTCATGCCATTTACAACGATTACCAAAAGTGAGAAAACAACTGTTTTTTAAATATAACACAAATAAGCTAACTAACCCACAACACAGCATATTCCTAGGGTGTATGTTAGTGTTCGTAAACATCGTTTACTTCTTATCTTTTAGTAGGTATTTAGTTGGTTCTATGAATTAGAAAACTTCTGAAAGAAAGAAAGCATTATGTTATCACTCTTATCTTATCTTTCATTCAATCAATGAACTTTTTACTTGTAAACTTATTTTTTATCCAATAACGTAAATTAATAATTAGAGAAAATCGTCATATATTTTAAGGACAATACTTTTTTCTAAATATTGATGAAACACACACATTACGCGAAAGTTCTTAAAATGATTTCAATTTTTTTTACTACATCACTAGAACATAATAACTGTTATGTGAAACACCACTATCATATTTGTCTTGGTGAGTTACGGAAGGCCATTGTATTCTTTCTTTCCTAGAATAAACCTTTTTGTAACAGGGTATTTGAATCAGGGGGTATAGTAAAAAGATACCCTGCCCACTATTACTTCTAAAAACAGAATAAATACAGACACTGACCCAAAATAACACACCCGAGTCGCAACTCTAAATACTTTTGCCGTAGGTATATTGTTATCGTAAATGAGGCAAGATATAGAAAAATATTTGTTAAATACGGTAGAACTCTCGCTTGCGAAAACATAATAATCGAACGAGTAACAAGGTAACGAACTGAAAACAAGATAATTGGCGATGGTGAATAATAATATAATATTATATATTAGTGGACATGTCACATAGGACATGGAAATGGAGATCACGGCCCAAACTAGGCAAAGCTTGTACTTTGACAAGCAAGACTGATAGAATACATAAAGATACGTGTAGACTACACTATAACAACCAGACACAGATCAAACATCATGCAAAAGATTGTTCTTGGTGGAAATATATCTGTCAAACCTACAAGGCAGAAGGCAAAGCTAACAGGCAACGGGGACAAGTGCGCTGAGAATCAGGAAACAGAATTTCTTATGAGTTCCAAACCATAAAATGTCTTCAGTTTGTGCTAAGTTATCAGCTAATATTATAATTTCTACCTTTTAATATAAAAAATAAATAAATAACATAACTTTAATCCCCAAGCACGGTAGATATCCTTTCAGATCTTTTAGTCAAACCTACTCGAAATTCTTCGAGGTAGTCTAAGGTAGTCAGAGATACGTCCAAATATTACATTTGATACACCACATTTTGCAGTAATTGGTATTTCATACGTGACAGGTTGCAAGCTTATCGCCGCTGCTAGAATACTAAGTGGTTTCCTCACGATGTTTTCCTTTGACGATATTATTATTTTTTGTGACTTGTTGCTGGAACAAGCAGATGGCCCACCTGATGTTAAGTTATTAAATATTATATTATCAATAACAAAGCAACTGAGGTGTGAGAAAAACCATTTGAAAATTAAAAATAGAATTTTCAAATAGTATTTAACATCCGCAAATGTTTCCGCCCATCCGTGTATTTGTAAACAACAGTCGAATGGACAATGAAGGCCCGTAATAGCCCTTTACGCTTACCTGGAGCATAATTGAAACCAATGTTCGAAAACATTGAGATAAACAACAACAAAATGGGTACGGAAGAACAAAGTTGTTATTGATATAAGTACCTAAAAGATTAATTGAGAACACGAGAAGTTATTTTTGTACAAACTTCAACCCCGGACCGGTTTAGGGATTGAATATTGGGAATCCCTTTCTTATACACCTCAAAGTACCAAGATGAACATACCCTGAAAATTTCAAGTACTTACGACCTAAAGTTTAGGCTGTGCGTTGTCTATATGTCTATCAGTCAGTTAGGACCAAGCTTCTTACAACAGGTTTTGATATAGTTTCGTAACTGCTTAGTTTAATACAACAAACTAACTGTAAAAGTTACAAAAGATTTGACGGTTACTCTCATAATCCAGATTAAATTCCCAAAAACAAGTGTTTTAGAAACATTTACCTATTTTACCAGTACAACATATAACTAAGATTAATACTTATAACGTATTAATAAATTTATTTTTATCTATTTGTCATAGCGGTAGATAACAATTTGTAAGCTTGAACCCATAGGTTTCCTAACTCCATCAAAACCATTAAACTGTAATCACACACACCTCCAACGGAAACTTTGTCGCAAAGCACAACAGTCACAATCTATTTGTAAGTTTGACCTTGATCGCAAAGATTTAAATCTTTGGAAAAGAGAAGCTTTAAGCTTACAATTTTAAACACGTTTTAAAAGAAAAACTACAGCCAAGTCTAGAGAACAAAACTTCGTTGTCACATGAAAAGCTAGTACACATAGGATGGAACACAATAAAGAAAATCGATCCAGTAGCTGTCTTTTGGAATTATAATAAGGATCCTGTTCACAATGTCTGCAGACTGCTTTGATAAGGATTATTACAATACGCTCGTAGGGTAGCGTTTTCATGGCATCGTAGAAAAGTCGAGTTTCTTAAGGCATTGTTAGTTTAAGGCTTTTAAAAATACCTCTACGATGGAAAACAATGAACAGAAATTATTGGGAGCAGTTTATTGAACATGTATATAACAACGGTTTAGAACTACACGAATACAGTTTTCCTATAACTCTACGAGTCTACTATACAAATCAGATGATGGGTCTATCAATACCAATTATAACAATCTTAGTCCTGACTGACTGACATATAGAAAGCGCACAGCCTAAGCCACTGGTCGTAGAGACTTAAAATTTTCAGGGTATATTCATCTTGATGAGTAGAGGTGTACTGAGAAAGGAATTCCCGAAATTTAACACCTAAACGGAAAAGCAGGGGTTTAAGTTTGAATTATACCTTCACGCGGACAGAGCATTTCGCTAGTATAAGTATTAATGTGTTAAAAATTCTAACAGATATTTTTTGAGTTCTACAAGGCCAAACAACTATAAACTAATGTTTGCTATAAAATGTCCATAGCAAACGTTTGTTCACACTGCATTGATCAAAAACATGAAATCTACATCAAATAAACGAAAAAGCATTGTACAAATGTAGCAGACACAAGTGACATGCAGTAAAAATAATTTCACAAAGAGATACCTATCTGAGCTAATTCTGAGCGTTTAGTGAAATCCCCAGTTGGGGCTTCATCGGAAATCCAACGAGCTATTTTTAATCTCGCTTTTACAATTTCTACCTCGACCGCAAAACATCTGTTTATTTTACATTTTCTTTTACACGTCTGCTAAAGCAATTTTAAACTTCACAAAGCTATTTTCAACCATCTTTAGGGAAATAGATGAGAAGCAGTCAGTTATATATCAAGTCTTATTTTTAAGATTCGGAACAGCAAGAAGGATAGCAAGTCCGTCTGTAAGGAAGGATCAAATCAAATTATAGATTTTCTCACAGCCTCGAGCATCCTAAATTGGTTCCCAGCCTCTGGAAAAGCAGACTTGTTTTTCAAGTTTCATTCTATGGAATCTTTTCAACGGAACATGTCGGATTGAACGAAAATGTTGTGGCTTGTGGAAACACCAAGAAATGTACCATCCAAGTACGCTTTGTGTGCGTTGCTACGAAACAATTTATGAGACCTTTACCTTCCAGCCACAATTTGGGCAGTATGCGAGTGTAGTTTCCGTGAGAGCAGAAACGTGTCGAGAAAATACCTACCAGATGAGTTGCATCTAGTACTCGGTGATCAAGAAAAAGCGATTTGATACCTCCAAAAACAAAAACACACAGAATATTGTTTTAAAACTTCAAATGATTTCAAATTCCAAATCAACAATGTAAGAAATATTGCTATAAACGGTAATGCGGTCAAAGACAAGGAGACACTAAAAATAACAATGAAAGGAAAACACAAGAGAAGATGTAATAACTTGTGGTTTTTATCAATCTTCATGCAGGAATGCAAAGTTAACAAAGTTATGTTCAAATCTACAACAAGTGACCTAGATTAAAACTAGGCGACACTTTGAAGTTCGCTTTTATCATAATTCTACTGGTCTTCGAGGACAATATGAGAGTCAATAACTATGTCTTAGTCGTAAGAAACAACTAAGGGATTAACGCACGAGGGAATGGGCGGTAGAATACTCTATTGCGTACTGTTGGACATGAACCTAAGAGGCTTATATCCAGCTGAGGATTTATATAGATGACGATGGAGATGATAATCAGAGTCTCTAGAATATCCACAGAACCAGTTCAAGTGATTCGGCACGTTCATGTAACAAAGGGACTAGAATCGAATAGGCATCCACAAATCCAAACAATAGTGTTAACCTATCAATGTGAATCGCGTTACTACGGATGGTGAAACTCCAACAATGACAGGGAGTGTTTGTGGTTTGTACCTGCAGATCAGTTTATTACGATGCAGAATCAGTTCCCAAAATTACACCAGTAATCCTGTGTAAACCAAAATTTAATCTAACTTATCCAGTTATTTTTACTGATTTCTTTTTAATTAAGAAACATCGCAAGAGATTAACTTTTTTGTGGGGTGTCCTTGCAGATAATTCGCAATTTATATTGGTGTGCGTGCCTGCTAAGCTACAGCATGATAATATTTTCTGCAAATTCTTTATAAAAATATATTTTATCTTCTTTCTATGATTTATTGTCCTGAGATAATTTATTAAAATTTATAACTTTATATTGTTAGTAGGTAAAATTCAGTGTTAGAAAGTTATTGATAAGTAACAACAACTCAAAAAACAGATACAAACCTTGTGTTCAAAAACTGTTAAGATGGGGTATAGGTATATACGGGTAAACTAATATTTCTTCTGTAGCAACTAGTCGCTTCACAGAAAATGTACCCATACCACAATAGTGGTTAGCCGGAAATTTTGGCGATAGTACTTTGGTCTACGTACTAGCTCCTATAGTTTCTGTAACGCTACCTCAGGCAGTTTCCAAACAGATCGGTATTTGTACTAGTTTGTGACGCTATGCCACAACCGGTATGTTCTATAGCCAATTCATATATCACGCCACAGAATATGCACCAGTAGTAGCAATAGATCAACCTGTCTATGGATGGAAGAGGATCTAGAAATCGAGTACCAATAAGACCTAAAAAGGAACAGTCGAGATCTCGTTTCAAGTCAGTGAAACGAACAACACCAGGATAGTTATCTGTCCTAAGTTTCCACTATCCCCAAGGAGAACCTAAAATAACCCGGTTTTGGTAAACAGACCAAACGGACCACAAATGAGTATTTTTAGCATTCCATTACTGCGAAGATTGCAAAGGATGTTGTTGACCAAACTTTTGATGAGCCGCTCGATTTTGTAGAGGTTGGGTTCTCCTTTTGCAGCAGTTTCATTTAACCTGGTGTATAAAACGATGGGCTTTCTGACCTCGATATCTGGTTCTTACCGTTTTTTCATTTGATCGTTTTTATCTAGGGATTATCAAAATGGATGATTTTTCTTTCATAGTTGTTGTCATATTTTACACTAGCTGACCGCTCGCGACTTCTTTCGCGTGGTTACTGTAATCTATAATATAAAAATGAATCGCAAAATGTTCGTGAGCGCATAACTCAACAACGCCTGAACCAATTTGGCCAATTCTTTTTTTAAAATGTTTGTTGGAGTTCAAAGATGGTTTTTACGGCGAGAAAAATTCGAATAATTGCCGGAAAACCCCTAAAAACAGCCCTTTTCTTTTTCCCATACAAACGTTTTCTAACTAAAACGAGCTTTATTGCTATAACATAAAGTTATACAAACTTCAGCCCCCTTTTTAAAACCCTTAGAGATGACAGCTCAATGAAACCCATAACCACCAACCCAAACCGGAACACGGCTAGCTGCTTGGTATGGTGTCAGTACTTCCCTCTTCTCGCTCTTTCTACGACTCCCAGCGTAAGATCTGTATCCAGACTTATTTACCAGATGAAAGCATTACATACTTGGTAGTGCGTATTACTTTTCCTTGTGAAAGCTGTCACAACTCAGTTGGCTCAGTAACTCTGCTATCTGCGGTTGTGAGTTCGATCACCATCGCGAACAAACATTTGGGTGATGAACATAGTTGTACTCTCCGCCTGGATGTTATTTTGTATATTATGTATGTATTGTAAGAAGTTTTTAAAAATTTTATCAGTCATTTGGTTCCCATATTACAAGCTTTGCTTAGCTTGGGGCTAGACGAAGTTGTGTGTGTACGGAGTACATTTTGACCTTTGCACAGTTAACATATGAAATTCTTTGTTTTCACTTATGTATACATGCGTGAAACATTGGTAAGACAATGGCATATTGTGGTTATGCCTCAATGTATTTTATTTCAAGCCGTGATGCAACCAGTTACCTCATAATAGTCATGTCATGACGTTCGTGGTTAAAATTATGTGAAATTATCTGCTACAGTAGATGTAAAATAATTTGATTACAATTACATGTTTGTCAAACAATAAAACACCCAGGTTTTATTGTATTACCTACAAGTAAGTACCTAAAAGTTTGAACTTTTTAATAGACTTTTCGTTTAGGTTTGTTTATTTTCATTCAAAAACTTTGAGTAGTTAATCAAAGTTTTAATTCAGCGGTGTCAGTGAAAAACATTAATGTTCCGAAAACATGAGCATAATCTCTTAAAATCCAATTCGTAGCGCAATAGCAAAACTTTTCAAATATTCTCACAGGTGAAACACACGTCAAGGTTCTCGAATGTCGACCACGAACTGGAAGACGAAGCGTAGCCCGATGGACCGACGACATCATTAAGATCGTGAGAACTCGGTCAAACTAAAGTCGACACCTGACTCACTTCAAGACCAGATTAAAAGTAGATACTTTGCGATTATACTAATTGGAACAAATCGGGCCAATCACACACATCGATTATGTCATCATAACTCCATCGACGAATTGAGAAGCATTTCATTCTTCGAAGTCAGTTAAAACTGAGTCAAGCACAGAAAAGCACAGTGCACATGATACGAATGAGATAATCTGTAATTAGATCTCGTGATTGCTAAGATCGCTCGAGTCTCCAGAGACTTTCGCTTTGACATTGTTCAATGGCTTTTTCAGACGCTCTCGAGCATAACTTTCGATCTAACAATGCTCGTAAGAAATTATGATTTTCCAAGAGCTTAAGAACATTATGAATTCAAATTTTTCAGATCGTTTCCATTTCTATTGATGACAGAGATATTAAATCGAGAGATTAGTCAATATTATCATAACCGGATGAATCACAAGCTATTGCCCAGTTCCAATAAGTTACGAGCGTCCATTAGTAGTACTACGGGTCGTTGCCTATCATATAAACTCTCACCTCATTGCCCAGTGCAAAGTGTCACTGTCATCTTACCCAACGAGATGAAGGCTATTTCGACAAGCTTTTCCTTAGCAATACTAACGGACGCTTGTAAAATATTGGAACTGGGCATATTGAAGGTTCTAATTTCCACCAAAATCGGTTACAACATGCCACTTCCTTCTTATTTTATAGGTACATTCGTCGCTTGGACCAGTCAGGTAATCTCCCAAACCTAACATTTGCGCAAGGTAGTAAATGGATAATTGGGTACTAAAGAAAGTTGTTATCGTGTGCTATAGTCTTCCGTACCGAGTTTGAAACAACAGAATACTTATATTACCTTTGATCCATTTGAAAGTTTGCCCCTAAACATTTTATTATTTTCAATTACAGCTCAGAACCTTGTTTAATGGTGGTAAACAACTGGTAATATTGATGAAATGCAGAAATTTGTTCAAGGCCAGAAAACTTGCTGTTGCTTCGATATTGTAGAGCAAGTTGAGCATGTCATGAAACCTCAACATCTATTGAAACCTAAATTCAATTATGTATTCGGTCGGACTGTCTACAGAACAATAGCTAGGTATGTATTGTTTATACGGCATCCACGACATCATTACATTTGGTTATCATTCTCTGGATAATCAGGATTAAGTTTCCGCTCAAGAAGCGTCGTAGTAGTATTAATATTTCTGTTTGGGTCGCTCGACCGGATTTGAATTCGAACCAATGCATTTTAAAAGAAAATGATTACATCATGGCATCTCAAACGGTGAAAGAAAACATCGTAAGGAAACCCGTGACTTAGTCAGCTCTAGAAGAGCTCTAGAGACCTGTGGATTAAGCCAACTAAACTGTGAAGATGGAATAGGTACAATCCTAATCCATGTTCCCGGCACTACAGCGTTCCGTAATTTAAAAAATCCAAAAAAATCTCCTCTGACGCTGTATAAATTATCTACAATAGATGTAAAAGACTTTACTTTCTTATAAAACCTATTGTGAGATTAGCACAAAATCTGTCACTCTGGAAATATATGGGTGAGATAGGGAACGTCCTACAGCCGAATGTGAAAAGTACATGTTTATTGACGTTTAGTTGGGACTAGCAGACGATGTCGCAGTTTATGAGGTCACAAGACCAACAACTTTAGACTAAAACCGACGGAACTCGGCGTAAATCTACATTTCCTGCACTTCTCACCCCGGATGCTTGTGTGAATAAAACTTTTAGTTTGCTCTCTGAGACATTCTCCTGTCTCGTACCACTGTCAGGTCAATTTCGGGTGAAACATTTACATTTCACAGTGATTCCAATCGGACACATTCCTGCTCAATGTCTATGTAGCACAGTTTGGCTTCCTCTGAGAAGACGCATAGTTTCAGAAGCAGTTAGTAGCTACATAATAATATATAATACTGATGTAGAATAGTAAAAGATAAGCTTACCGATACAGTGTGCCGGAGTGTATTTTCTTTACGCCATCCATGTTCGTAATATGCTTATCATGTCTAAACTTCGTTTGATACCCTAATGGTTGGTTAATGTATTAAAAAGTAATGCCATTATGAGTTCCGCTTGATAACTGGTTCACCTAGAACAAGGAGGAAAATCAAGTTAGTTTATTAATTTAAAAAAATTTAACTCCCGACCATCTCCCGACTGAAATTTTCAGATATTATACGTAGAAACCACTCATTTCTTTTTATATTAAAACATTTAAGAAAAACTAAAATTTTCTTCATTTAGTACCTATCGTTTCTATTTATCTAAGATATATATCAAGCCAATAATAAAGAAAGACAGCGCAGTCTAAGCCTCTGATAGATTACTGGAACACATTTACAAAGTACGAAGAAAGAACCCTAACTTTATTGTTAAGCTCTGCTTAGCTTGAGGCTAGATGATACTGTGTGGATTGTCCAGCATTATTATATTACCTAACCTACATTTATCATTGCATTTTTGAGTTGTTAAAAATTTTGTTGGTAAGCTATTTAATTTCTCTAGGTTTTATATTTTTTTTATATAAAATCTTATCATATCTTACCTGAAACAAATTTTATATTATCATTGTTCGTCTTGTGTACTACGAATTCCCTGAAACTACACCCTGAAAGAGGTGCAGGCGAAGTTTGTATGAAAATAGCTTTACGCGCACGAAGCCGCGCGCGATTTCACTAGTCGATATACTCAACAAAAAAATTATTAAAATTTAGTGCTTTTCCTTCAAAATTTTTACTCTTTTTGTCATGCACACCCTTTGCTAAAACTCCAACCGTATACTTAGGTATACTATAGATACCCAAATCCTAGAAATGGAAAAGTGGCCCCCATTGACTTGACTGTCATATTTGTTCAGGGCAATATTACTTTATCAAATTGCTGACGAAGCGAGGAAATCTATCCTTTTATTACCTGAGGTGAAGATGACACAGTAAGGAAATCCAGAATCCGAAATATCAGTAGGGGCTTATTATTGGCATCTAGAGTTTTATTTCTTCCTGTGTTCGTGACTTTTTTTAAATCTTGGAATGGGTAATGGTTAAACAAAATATAGTAAATATTTGTGGTCATTTTTACATAAAAGAAAGTTTTTTTACTAGGTAATGAAACCAGTCACCTGATGGTAAGATAAACTTAAAAAAACAAATCATCTCTGAAACAACCGTTTTGTAAGGGCCCTGAGGCTAAGATAAGAAGCCTTTATATAAGAAACTGTATCTCATTTTATGTGAACTGTAGTATTTATGAGGAATTACCTAAGATACATCAAGCTACGTCATCGGTAAATTAGTGGTAGTCAAGTGGTAGCAGAAAGCGAGGTTGGCAACCCCGACTTTCGATTCTAAGATCGTGGGTTCAGTTATTATGTGTATTCAAAATACTTATGTACACCTGTGCCCTCAAATGGTGAAGAAAAGTTGGGAGCACACTCGCGGCAGCCAGCACATAATGATGTCTCTCGGAGCAGAGTATTTTAACATAATTATGTAATTAATAAAAACTTACCTTATTAAAATGAACTAAAGTTATATTACAATGACATAGATAACAGAAAGCGTTAGATCGCGGTGCTGGTATAATATGATTCTATCTTAATAAGTAGGTGCATAGACAGAGAAATCTATTCCATAATTTTTATGCGCTTTTTTAATTATGCTTTCTTTCAAAATACTTTCATGTTTTACGATGTTTTCGTAATAAAAGAAAGCAGGGAACTTTAAACACTCCATTGTAACATCAAGAAACAGTGTACTTAATAGTTTAGTGCATTCACACAGTGTTTTATCGGGGTTAATTGCTAAGGCAATTAGCTGGAGTAGAGAGGAACGAAGACGACTAAATATTTATGAGCGAGTCTGGCAAACAACCCTTGGAATACCTACTTTGGGACTGTATTTTAAATTAAGAAAAAATATTTGTATGGATTAAGTTTGCCGCAAAGTGATAGGATGGGTGAACGACCGATAAGAGAGCAAATGAACACACGTTTACTTCACACTGATATTATCATGTATTTAACGGATACAAAAATTAAGAATTTGTTCTTGTTTTCTGAAAAAGTATTGCTGTTCTCTCTAACTAGGTATATTCGTATTAGATACGAGGTATTTTGTGGCTGTAAGTATTTGTGGCCCATTCACGCCATAACGGCTGGACTGATTCCAATGAAACTTGGATTAAATACAATGCGTAATAATCTCACGTGGAGAAGTCGTTTAGGCAAATATCCCGTATTTTTTTGTATGAAATATTGTAAATTTGCGAGGTAACTGGGTTAAATGAAGTGACAAATGTTTCTCCACCAAAATATGGCTAATCTGTACAATTTTACTATAGTAATCTACACTAATATTATAAAGAGGAAAGCTTTGTATTTTTGTATTTTTGTATTTTTGTATTTTTGTATGTTATGAATAAACTCAAAAAGTACTGGACCGATTTTGATCATTCTTTTTTCATTAGAAAGCTACATTATCACTGAGTAACATAGGCTATATTTTATTTTGGAAAAAAATAGCGTTCCGTAAAATATTTGGGTTTTTCAGACACAAGGTGTAAAAAATCAACCAGAAAAGTTACTTATTTTGCGTACGCTGCCTAAACTATAAAAGATAGAACCATAAAATGTTCTACATAATTGTAGATCTTATAAATATCTACAAAAAAGTCAGCGACACACTATACCTATCTATGTCGAGTGAGGCACAACAACCATTTTTTTATTTAAAAATCTTCAATTTTTTTTGGACTACATTTAAACGCATTTATTTTACTCATACTATTAATCCTTATCGAAATAAATTATTTTATCACTAAGTACAGTTCATGTAGATAATATTTGGTCTTTAAATGATTAGAATTGGACGTTTGGTTTTGAAGTTATGGCGAAATTAAAATATTACGTTTTCTGCTGCACGGCCCGTTGCGAAGTGAGCGTCACCAAGTTGGGAGTGCGCGTGCAGGGGAGTAGTTTAGATCTATGAGTTAGGTACCCGCGCGGCTCTGACGCGAGGTCGGCTCCCTACGCAGGTGTTTTATAAAAAGGACATTAATTCATAATGTCATATAGTTTTATGACAAAATCTATACAAATAAATAAAATTGAAGTGTCTGTTTGTAATATTAAAATAACGCTTTTTACTACATGCATAGGAATGTATATACGATACCTACATATACCAAAATAGCATTTTTTTCTGTTTGTTCCGTGTAATCTCTGGAACGGCTGGACCGATTTCGACGGGACTTTCACTGGCAGATAGCTAATGTAACAAGGAGTAACTTAGGCTACTTTTTATCCCGAAAAAAATAACGGGAACTGATATAAACTGCCACGCTGGCGAAACTGCGAACGGCCGCTATTTTATGCCGTATTAACGCCATCTGTTGGTGACATCGAGTACTACTTCAGTTAAGATTTGTAAGTAAACATGTTTACCGCCCAACGAAGTGGGCACCGGTCAGCTAGTAATATTATAAAGAGGAAAGATTTGATCGTTTGTTTGCATTGAATAGGCTCCGAAACGAATAAAATAAGCTACACTATTTCCGGGTGACACAGGCTATATTATATTTTCAAAAAACTTAGGGACCCTTACTAAAATTCTCGCGAAGCCGGGACGAGCCACCAGTTCATATATAATAATATTTATCGCGGTTTAATTATGAACTGATAAAAGATTTCATTAAAACAGATTAGCTCATTTGCAAATAAAAATGAGCATTTTCAAAAATCTCAAGTGGGATTAGGGGCGGTTCCTTGCCCCTAATCTCACTTGTCGAGTAAAATCTCATGACATCACAGCAAGGGGAGGGGTGGTCAAAATTGCCAAAATTGCCTAATTAATGGATGCCCCCTTGCCTGTTCACGTCTCTCCTTCTTGTCTCGCGTCTATGCCAAAAATTCACAGCCGCGTAGGTACATACCGCGAACAGAGTTAAAATACGGTGACTACCTGTTTTCTGCATGAATGGCTAATTCTTCTTCTGCCAGATCTGATAGGTAACTTGATTGACTGGTTTCCGCAACTAGGCCACAGCAAACGTGATCTTGTGAGTTAACTAAATATATGGTTGAAAATCAATTGTGGCCTATGCAATAGGAGGATGGTACTAGTGGCTAATGAGCTCCCGTAGCAAGTCGGAAAATGCATATATTATCTATGTAATGGTGTTCCTTTTACTCGTTTAGGTACGATACTTTTTAAATCATTGAAATCGTTCCATTGGTTGCGAAGATATTACACATTTTGTACCAGTCAACCGCGGGGCGGCCGAATAGCTCATGTGACGTCACGATATCTTTTCCGCCCGCGGGCGCGCTCTCCGCAATTCATTTATTAGAGTTCACTCGATCTGCGCGGGTCGTGTTGTGGTTTTTACGTGAATATGCCGAACTATAAGTACTGTATAGTACCGAAGTGTACTAATACTTCAGTTAGTACACCTAAAAAACTATTTTTCAATGTGCCAAAGGTCCCGAAAGTGCGCAAAAAATGGTGCACTATCATGAAGAGGGATGACAAAATTCCGCTTTCGTGCCAAACTTCAAGATTTTGTTGCGAGGATCATTTTGATGTAAGTAGGTAGGTAACTCCATAATATACCAACTATGATAATAGTTGGTATATTATGGAGGTACCTACTTACATCAAAATGATCCTCAGTCATTACTCGTGTGGTAAACAGGTGCGTAGGTAGCTTAGTAAAGCTTGTTTACGAATGTTAAAGAAAAATACAGGGTCGTACCTACTAGGTATATTTCAATAAGTAAGTAAATGATAAAAAATGTAAGTAGTGAAGTTTCTAATAACCCTTCCTCGGTAGTCGGGTTAAAACCAGGGTCGTACTCAGGTCTAACTACAATAAAATGTGCCGTTCCCGGTAATATTCCCCAATGCGGGAATATCCCACAAGTTTCCCGGGATATCGGGGATCATTTTGGGAATATAGAGGAATATTTCCATCTTGGGGAATATACCTATATCTATCTCATCATCATCATCATCAGCCTGTAGAAGTCCACTGCTGGACATAGGCCTCCCCCACACGTTTCCAGGAAGAACGATTCTGAGCCCTTTCCATCCATCGACTTCCCGCGGTCCTAACAATGTCGTCAGTCCATCGGGTAGGAGGACGTCCTACGCTTCGTCTTCCGGTTTGTGGTCGCCATTCGAGAACCTTTATTCCCCAACGGTTGTCGGTTCTACGAGCTTTATGGCCTGCCCACTGCCACTTTAACTTGCTGATTCTGAGAGCTGTCGGTGACCTTGGTTCTTCTACGGATTTCCTCATTTCTGATTCTACCTCGCAGTGAAACTCCCAGCATCGCTCTCTCCATAGCTCGTTGTGCGACTTTAAGCTTGTGTATGAGACCAATAGTTAGCGACCACGTCTCAGTGACCATAAGTCATCACTGGTAACACACACTGATTATAGACTTTCGTCTTGAGGCTTTGCGGTAACTGTGACGAGAAGATGTGCCGTAATTTCCCGAACGCTGCCCATCCGAGTTGGATTCGTCGGCTGACCTCCAACATATACCGGTACGGGTGCGACATGAGCATTTGACATAAGTTTCGTCTTACTCATGTTCATTTTAAGACCCACCTGTTGGGAGACAATATTGAGGTCTCTAAGCATTGTTTCTAGGTTTTCCAGCGATTCCGCCATTATGACTATATCGTCGGCAAATCGAAGGTGACTTAAGTGTTCGCCATTGATATTGATGCCATACCTATTCCAGGACACGAGCTTGAAAATATCCTCCAGTGCAGACGTGAACAGTTTCGGAGAAATTACATCTCCCTGTCTCACTCCTTTTTGCAACTGGATAGGATTTGTACTCTGGTCCTGGAGTCGGATAGTCATGGTGGCATTACTATATAGGCCTTTCAACACTTCGATGTACCGATAGTCAATTTGACACCGCTGGAGTGACCGTAACACTGCCCAGGTTTCGACTGAATCGAAGGCTTTTTCATAGTCCACAAACGCTAAACAAAGTGACTGGTTATACTCTTCGGTCTTCTGTATAACCTGCCGGAGGCAGGTTTCGAGATTCCCAAGGCGGGAATCGAACCCGCAACCTCCGCGTCGCAGGCGGACATTCGCCAGCCGCGCCACATCGGTCGTCATATGGAGAACTACGTCAAGTATAGGCTTGTGGGAGGAATGCTTAGATTGAAGAAGGAAGAATTGCATTCCTGTATTGTATTCCTGACCTTGAATTTATTGTATAATTTTTAAATAAATCTGGGTATAACCTACGACAAAATATAATTTAAATTCTTAGGGCTTATTTTAAACTTAACATACCTAACGCTTTCGTTTATTCATAGCTCTAAATTACGTGTCCAAAGAACTTAGGTAGGTACATTCCTGTCAAATTAAGTATTTAAGTCTAATTTTATTTATTTTATACCTACATAATATTTTTCTTTAAACCTTTAAGTTTCTACATACTTATCTACATACCAATGTTGAAAATAACAGCGTAGGTAGTTAGAACAACAAACACAACTTCCCTGGCTGACTAACCTAAAACTTTTAGGTATTTTATAGGCTAGTCCAAGTATGTGTACCTACCTACATATTATCCTGTTATTCTGATTAGGTTGATAATGAGATTTGTTTACCTCTGAAGTTTCCAACCATGAATTTCAGCGCTTGTGTAATTTAAATGATTACTATGATAATCAAATACCATGAAGGTATCAACTTTAGGTAGATTATCGGATTGTGCTTGCTCAAAACCGATATCTACCTTATTTCTAATACTCATTTGTTATATTAAAATAACAACCTTCTAATAAAAACCTAATCAAACCACTTGGTGACGTTACGCTCCGTGTCGGACGAGTATCGCGAACAGAAACGCGGGGCGCGCAGTGGTTTGGCGGCTAGCGCTGGGCCATTGTGACGTCATCGCTTCCGTTCGCGCGGTCAGTGAATCTCGTTCGGTATTTTGCCCATAACTTAGTCAGTTTTGGCCGTAGAAAAAAAAATTTTGCATTTTATGTTTTAGTTTCTCAAGGCCTATAAAACTGCATTCATAGAAAAAACTGTGACGGGTCCCCATTAGGTAGAGGGCTGCACAAAGCTGAAGCAAAAAGTTTTGTAGTTTTGGTCCCAAAGAACTGATAGTGTTAAAAAAAAATGCATTACGACTTTTATCTCTTCTTTTTTTTATTCTTCTTTTTAGCACCAAGTACCTACTTAAGATTTTTCAGGGATATCTAAGGGGGTAGTCCGAGGTATGTCCAGATAGAACATTTGGTACATAAACGTATTTTGAATAGAAGATGTTTCAAACGATTGAAAAATAACTTTTTTTGGTTTGCTAGTTTCACTGAATATGTTAAGTCAGCTAAATATTGTTTAGGTTACATAAACACTAATTAGGCTGTAATTAAAGCTTTGTACTCCAATTTGATGGACAAGAAGAGTCCAGTTAATGTACAACCATGGATACACAACCTGGGAATTGGTGACCATTGCTCTGATTGGTCACACGAAAGTTTAGGCTTCATTTAGATGCAACTAAAAAGTCAAGTTGCACCACTCTATTTTGAGATTAGTGAAGGTAGGTCATGCAGTTTTATTCCCGTCGCTTTGGCAGATACTGCCGCAGCACGCTTGCTCTGCTCTCTCACCTCGCGCGCTTTTTTTTATGTTCTAACCTAACCTATCCAAGTCGGATCTGCCTTAGAAAGTGAGTGAAATCAAGGCATAAGTTTTGGCATCCAATTTCATGGTCGTGTTTTCCAAAGGTGTGCAAAATTTTGTACGACCTGGAAAGCACAACCAATATGTACACAAATTTCTGGCTGCGTATTCCACAGTTGTGTATTCCATGGTTGTGTAATCATGACACCCGACAGGATGATGGCTAAAGATAAATAAATAAAATAATAATTGGTCAGCGTGGCCGTGAATTAATTATGCAGATTATAGCATATCTAGATCATCATTGTCCTTCAACATCTATTGCAGATGATTAAGGTGGTGATTCTAGATACACCTAGTTATAAGATGTTTCAAAGTCTTTTTGATTACATGGAATACAATACCCTTTAAGTTCACATTCACCAGTTCCTTTGCCAGATTTGGTGATGGCAATGAATCTGTTTTGTGGAACTGTACATAAGACCGGGACACAGATTCACTATTGATTTATTATAAAAATCAGGTTCCAGGATAAAAGTAAACAGCTAAAGGCAACTTTTTCAATCCTGTCTGTATTTAAGGATGCCATTACGGATTCCACAAATTTAAGTAGCTCTGAATCTAGATTATGTCCCTTTAGTTACAATATAAAATATATATGTACATAGTATACACTTTAAACAATATACATAAATACTTTGAGTACTTATGTTGTAGTGTAATCAGTCCAAACCACACAGATTGCATTTGATCTAAATTTTTCTTCAATTTGATCATTATATATAATGCATGCTCATACCAAATACCCATTCAGTAGAATTTATGTACATTTAAAGAACTCTTAGTAAACATACCACCAAGAGAGATTTGGCTAGGAATCATGCTTCCAATGTTTTTAGGACAGTATGTCAAGCTTGACTTAGGGTAAGCCTCTCACATATGTTATTATATGTAAAGTTTAACCGCACAAACAATCTTTAGAGCGACTGTGTACAGTGCTTATCTCGACGAAAACACGAAACTCGACACGTAAATGCAAAACGAAGTGATACTCACCGAAAATGGCTACAAACTTTCTGGATGCACTAACACGGTAACACTACTATCACTGTGAATTGAACGTGGGACCGTTTAACACCAATACGGTACTAGGACAAATACACTATCCGACAGCTTTTACTATTACTGCTCCAGCTCGTAATGAGTAGTACCACAGTCCACAAACAGGCATGAAAAATATTTGACTGACAGACGTATGACTATGTCTAGGGAGCGGTCGGATTCTCCAGCGATAAACAACGTCTGGCAAGGTTGAAAGCACACGTTTACACAATATGCAGCATCAAGTTTATGTCATCAATTTAGTATACACAGAACTTATTAATCACAAAATCACCGAGAACTACGATTTGGGCGACACGAAGCGAATCAAGCGAAATTTGTCTCTCCTCCCTCTTCCTTCCCTTCCCTTCTCTCCCTTCACCTCATCATTTTGTCATAGACAAGATTTGACATAACCACAGAGCCAGAAAACCCTGCTTGTAAATTGTTCTAACGATTTTCTTTTCTCCTTTCTATTTCGTTCGGATATACCAGTTTCTGAAACAATTATTTATATTGGATATAATTTCTGTGATTGTTCTATTTCTGATAGATGAAGAATCCAGAATCCAGAGCAACACTAAAAAGTTTAGTATAATGCTAGTTAGGTTTACTATAATACTAAATATCACTACTGAATTAGGTACATTCACACCATTAGTTCCTACATCTGTGGTACTTTAGGCCTAAATAAGTGCCAAAATGCACTTCTATCGATATCATTATTCGTCGAATGCCGCGCTCTCATGCGCGCGTTCTCATGACATTCAAACAGGCACGAGCACGAGCGTGTGAACAGACTACGTGTTGAATTTGACCGTTGAATCTGTTTGTGCACGCTGAGCCGCCCTCCCGCCGAATAAATCAACCATTATTCGTTTTTAAGGGTCCGTACCCAAAGGATAAAACGGGACCTTATTACTAAAACTCCGCTGCCTGTCTGTCTGTCCGTCTGTCACCAGGCTGTATCTCATAAACCAATATAGTTAGAGTTGAAATTTTCACAGAGGATGTATTTCTTCTGCCGCTATAACAAAAAATACTAAAAACAGAATAAAATAAACATTTATGCGAGGGCATAATTGATGGAATAGTTAATAAAAAATCCTCGGGACTCATCAAGTCATTCATTACACTACAAGCCAACTCGCATCATGTCGTGAAGACGTGAAGAATCTCAGTAAATATATCGTTAGATTATAGATTATGCAAACGCGAGCCAAGATGCTTGATAGATCTGCCTCTTAGCTAATAAAAATCGATTATAAGCAAAAAAAAGAGATAGTATCGATTAAATAGATTCAATTGCTTCAAACATGGCTGCTATCTTCTGCCCATCGCTAGCGAGTCTGTGCGTGCACAGATAGCTAAATAAAATATATACGACGTACGTATGTTGTGTTGTGTGCGTGGTGATTTGTGTAAATGCTGATAGAAAGAATTTATAAAATAAAATCAGCGATAACCAACGATGAAACTTACATAAACGTGAATAAACACTGCATTTTGTGTTTTTGTGATAGTGAAACCGTCGGAAGGCGGTAATCGTGTACGTTATTTTGCTATTTGTGGATTGTGAATCTCGTCGATGTACCATAAACAAAAATGTCAGCGATCCCGATTTTTTGTTTCTTGCGGCTAACTAACGTTCCAAAGTATTTAGATCACACGAATTATTTAAAATAATGCTCGACGCTCACATTGACGCTTTCGTCTTACGCTTATGGTGCTCTGAAAGCAATAAAACGGCTCCAAAAACGTGCGTATCGTGTGCTCGCGCTGTCTACACCCGATCTGTCTCATTGTTTATGTATGGAGAATAAGCCAAGAAATTTTACGATAATTGGCGGTGTATTATCGTTCTAATTAGCTATTTGGTGAGATTGGAGGATCTGGATCGTCAGGTGGTGACAGCGGGGTTTGAATGCGTCGTCCGAGTACCCCGACCGCCAAGGTTTTCCTTGACTATTTATAATAATCTTTCGATCATTTGGTGCAGCATAATGACATTCTTGTAATGAAGTGCCGTTCTGTGGATTTGTGGGACATGTGCCAATTATTGTGCCTGTGACGAAAGCGCGCCACAGATTAGTGTTGTATACAAATGTGGTAGTGTTGATGTGTGAATGAAAATCACATGCCTTAATTCTTGCTGTGGTAAAATCGGCCAAACTGATATAATTCACTGAGGTGGAATACTTCATAGAAATATGCAGAATTCAAGTTTGTGTTTAGAAATGGACTTGTTTTCAACAAAAATCTTTAATGTTTTTTAATGTTAATGTACCAAGCATCACTGAATTCACTAAACGACTCTGAAGTTCATTCACACTTCACAGCAAGCGGCTATTAAATTTCCTACAACTTAGTTGTTATGATATCTTTGCATATTACTGACTGACTAATAAAATTCATTTTTGGCCGCCATAAAATTCAAGTATATAATCTACTAGCTTTGGCACCTGTACCACATGGAAACAGTATTTTAGTCACCTATATGCCATATCTGATCACATTCATGTATCTATTGAAATCAACCCAAAAACCAATTTAGTTTACTTATAATATGATCATCAAAATCATCATCATCTTATACTTATAATATGATGTAACTATTGAAATCAACCCAAAATGATTTAATTTTTTTATAATATTATCATAATTCCACATCCACCCCTAATAAAATTGGGTATGTTTACTTTTAATCTATCTTGTTGGTTACTTGTTGGTTCTATGACTAGTTCAGTACCTACCCTACTGAAGTTTGTGTGTTCTGTGACGGTTCAGTTACCTTTAGAACGAAAGGTGGGCAAAAGTTTTTAATTTTGTAGGGAAAATGTTGAACTTTCAAAAATGTATTTTTTTTTAAAACCTTGTGTGTAGAATTAACTAAAGAATCAAGCCTCCCATTTGAAAATTAGAAAATTGAGCCAATAAACTTTTGGGCCTAAAAATCTTCCATTTACATATTTATATAAAATCCTAAACCTCACAGTCCAAGATTCTGTGTGACTGCAGTATCATTAAACTACTTATCTACAAAACCAACAGGCAAGGCTCCATTACACTGCCATACAACATATTTATTATTACTAGTCCTCTGTGTCCCACTGCTGGGAAATAGCCCACCCCCATTCCCTCCATACATCCATTACAACATGTAAAATATTAAAATAACTCATAAGATATTTTTGTAAATGTTGTACCATAGAGCTGAAATAGTCAGCATAGGACACACAATAACACCATACCGACCACAGCTAATATAGGATCTTTTGACATATATTTTTAAAGTAAACAACAAAGACCAACAACTTTACGAACTCTTTTATTAATGTCTGTATTATAAAAGCGAAGACACTTTGTTATGTTCTTGATAACTCAGCAACAGAATGAAATACTATGTTCATACAAAAACTAAAAATATATGTACAAAAATTTTAATTTATATTTTTAGTTTTTTTGTGTGATTACTTGTGAAATAATGTCTGAGAGTTCAGGTAAGTTCACTGTAATAGTCTATTAGCTACACCTAATAGCTGATCATGACAATTTAAACCTGCAGTAAGAATAGGATTAAGTGTCAAAATAAATCACTCAATAAGCAAAGATGCAAGGAAATGTAGCATAATATGTTCTGAGTGAAAGAACCAGTTTGGTTTTGGTTATTGACCAGAAATCAATATGACACAGAGCTCTCGTTTGTAAGAGTTCAAATTATAGGACAGTTAGGTTAAGTAGATCTCCAGCTAATTGTTAAAATAGAACAGGATCCTACACCACTCATATTTTAATAGTTGTCTGACGTTATTAATAATTTTATTGTAAAAAAGATATTAGTACCAATGCCATGGTAAAGATTTGACCATTTCTGGTGGGTTGTTACAGTCAAGTTGGCGAAGGCACGCAGGGGAATGATCAAGGAGAAGGAGAAGGGCGGAGGCGCCCGTCTCAAGGACGAGCCCAGTGACCCAGAGCCTGGTGAGTAAATTAGCCACTGACTTCCTTAAGGCAGCCTTAAGACTTTGGACATGACTTTTGAACTGCTAGAACTGAGACAGATAGCCCATCCCCTCCCTCCCCCTCCTAAGCATGGAAACATGTTAATGCAATACGTGGTTTCGGACTTGTTCATCACCGCCCTTCTCAAAAACGCCCTTCTCACCCTATATATAATATATACCAATATACTCATTATGTAGAAAAAAAGTACACAAATCAACTGTAACCAAAGGGTAACAAGTAAATACTGGTGCCAAAAGTACCAAAGGATAAATCCTACTAATATTGTATATGCGAAAGTTTGTATGGATGTTTATTACTCTCACGCAATTGCATTTTAATGAAACTTTACAGTAAATATAACTCATACATCAGAATAACACTTAGGCTATAGTTTATAAAGATATTGTGTAAATGAGCCAAAATCCTACTTTTTTTTTTTTTTTATTCAATATCCGCAATCAGTTGGTGGACTATAGGCGGATAAGTTGAGTGAAGTATGGCGTTTAGGGTCCAGACGCAGCAGTCCTTTACCCTTACTGTATACTTAAAATCCTACTAATATTATAAATGTGTAAGTTTGTTTGTTATGCTTTCATGCGAAAACTACTTAACCGATTATCATGAAACTTTGTACACATATTCTTGGAGGTATTAGAAGTAACATAAAATATGATACTTTTTATGAAAAAAAAAAAATTACGAAAGATTCAATGAGAACGAAGCCGCGGGTAAACGCTAGTATAACTATAAATGTTAAGTAAGTCGGCGGACGAAGTCGCGGACACTAGACAATATTTGTTGTATCTATTTTCGCCTTATGTGTCGTCAGTTCTAAAAGTTTTGAGCCATGGTAATGTCACATCGTAAAATTTATCGATCCTACTGACTTCTAATGCCACGGAATAATTAAACAGGTAATGCGAGGGTGAAAGCGCTCGCGTCGCATGTCTTCGATTCATCTGGTTAATTATCTAGCACTGGCATACATTATTGGATGTTTAACGCTTATATTATGAGCATTATCTAGCATTAAACTAAACAGAGATTACTTATATACTTTTTTTTGGTAAATACATACTTAGAATAATATATAACTGCCAGACACGGAACAAACATCTATATTCATCACACAAATGTCAAATCACAAAATGGCACCGAACCCACCACCTACAGCGCAGAAGGCAAGGCTACTACGAACTGAGCTGTGACGGCTGTTCGTTAGTACAATAATAAGTCAGTTTGAAAAAAAGACATGCAAAATGAGAGATATGTTACGCTTGACACGACATATTTGGTTTACTGGCGCAAATGTTAGAAATTGTAAACAAAAGATCCACAGAAAGACTAAGCATTTGCGTCTAACAACAATTCTTCAATATTTAGTAAACGGCGAGGCTCAAACTAGGTGCAAAAACCTGTATCTATTCAATCAACAGAGTTACCATCTGCCACTGGGGTAATGAGCATGGGACATAATTATGAGGCTTAACATCTGTATGCCTCAAGTTTATGGACGCAAGTCAGTGCACAATAGGGTATGTTCCGAACAATTGTGATAGGCGAGGCAATGCCTTGTTACAGGTGATGGCAACTACTTAACATCAGGTGGGTCATGTGCATGTTCCATTAGCAAGTCAAAAGAAGGTGGCTAACCTACAAAATTGCCTAACTACTGGTTTAGGTTGTCTGAGCTAAATATCGTGTCCTGTAGCAAAGGTTTTTCCATAAACCAATTTCAGGCACCAGTCTCTCGCAAAACAGGCTAACTTGTTACATGAACCAACACAAGTTGCTATAGGTAGGTTGGTGGGTAAAACTGCTTTACTAAGTATGTACTTACCTATTATTATGTTCTTCCCTATTTGACCTACCTACCTATTCTTGTCATATATTATACTACTAGCTGACCCGTGCCCACTTCGTTGGGCGGTAAACATTTTTACTTACAAATCTTAACTGAAGTAGTACTCGATGTCGCCACAAATGGCGTTAATACGGCATAAAATAGCAGCCGTTCGCAGTTTCGCCCGCGTGGCAGTTTTTTCCCGTTCCTGTTATTTTTCGGGATAAAAAGTAGCCTAAGTTACATCAACTATCTGCCAGTGAAAGTCCCGTCGAAATCAGTCCAGCCGTTCCAGAGATTACCCGGAACAAACAGAGAAACAGAGACAGACAAAATTTTAAAAAATAATATTTTGATATTTGTAATATCACACAGACACTTCAATTTTATTTATTTGTATTGATACCTAGATAATAAGTTAACCTTTTGTTGAGAGAAAATAAATAAACATTTGACTTGACTTTGACTTGACATGTCTGGTTCCAGGACACGGATCTCGGCCACCATCAGCGTCGTTGCCGACTCCGGCGGCGTTGAAGAAGGAGCCTGACGAGCCGCAACACAGGGTCAAAATGGAGCCAGGTCAAGAGGACTCTGCTGAACTTGGAGCTGATGGCATCAAGACTGAGATTGACGGTCTTATGGACAGCGACGGTACATATTGAGGGACTTGTACACCTTTGTAGACCGAACACAGACACGTACTTACTACATTTATGTAGTCTTTGCTATCTTAACTACCTGTCTGTCTACCTCAAAGGGCTTTCAAGATCAGCTGTTATATCAATATTGTAACCTTAACTTTGGAATGGATATATGCTTATGGACTATACTAGGATTTATTGTATGTAAAAAAATGGTTATTTCGAAACTTTCTCGATAAAATGGCTTCAAAGTTACAACTAAAGACGTAAATAACGTGTTTATCAAAATAATACTAACCGAAATACTACGGTTTTTTTCAGTAACTAAACAAAGCAGAGGGATCGTACCAAAAAGATTTTCAAAATATTTATGATAATGGGAGAAATTATACAAAATTATAATAACCACGTTGAAAAGCACTCTAATTAAAACTAATTCAATGATTAGGACAGAAATTAAAGCATTGAGTTTTCAAGAGCTGTATCTTCAGATAGTATGTCAATTCATGTTGCGGAAGTGACTAACACGTTGGACAAGTTTACATTAATCGTATGCCTAAATCTTAATTCGCAAGCATTGTTAAAAAAAAATTATAGTTTTTATGGAGATTCAATTTGCATTAGTACAATCTTAGAAACATTGAATACGTAAGAAAACAATAGCGATGTTAATCATGTGTATTGACACACAGGTGACCCCACAAAATCGCCGTCATGCGAACTTGGTGGCCCCGGATCACTGAAGTCGGAGCGCCTATCCTCAGACTCCAATGACATCCTGGACCCACAGACTGGCCTTAGAGGACCATCCAGCAATCTGCAGGTTACTACTTTTCTATAACAATTTGCAGGATTAACCTATGCCGAATATGTTAATGGGAGCCGTGGTAGAATAGAACATTCCTTTTTTTTATGCTACTAGTGGAACAAGTATATGGCCCACCTGATGTTTAGTGGTAACCATTACCTATAACAAAGCATTGCGTAGGCCACGCACGTTAGGTACGTGCCCTACGATGCACTGCCCTGCGTCCAGCAACCTGAGGCATACTGGTCTTAATTTCACCGGCACCCACACCCTTCAAACCGGAACACAGCAATGCGAGCATCACTGGTTGGCGGCAGAAATAGATACGGTGGTAGTACTTCCCCGGGCGAGCCCTTTAGCAAAAAACTCTACTACTATAGAAACTAAGACTAGTTATAATATGACATCAAATTGGTTATCACTCAGGTGCTTCAGTGTTTGATGGTGAAATGAATATATTATTGTAATTGTTATAGGACAATCAAAACTGCCGCAACCCGAACGGTCCCGAGATGGGGTCGTGTCGCATGCCTAACTCTGGAGGTCCAATAGGCTCCGTGACCATGGGACCCATGTCTGCAAGTGAAGCTCAGACGTTACCCTCCAACGTCATCAGCAAACAGGCCGGCAGTATGGAGGTAACATTGACTTGTTGTATTGGAATTGCACTTGTGTTGAAGTTGCTTTTCCTTGTTTAAATAATACATGTACAGTCAGCTGCACTAGAATGTATACAATCCGTAACTTTCATAACGGTATTACAGCATAGGAATGAGTTCTTACACTTCAAAAACTAAAAAGTCATGTAATTTCATGTTGATGACCTCACTTATTTTTTGAATAGTTGTCATGTAAATATTTTTAGCACCGCTGTGTAACCATTTTCAAAGTTACGAATTGTATACATTCTAGTGCAGCTGACTGTACCATCCTTTTTGGAACTAAGATCATTGACTAGTATATTAAAGATTTTTCTAGATATAAAAAATGTACAGCCCTCTTCAATCGGTAAGTCTGTTATCTTAGCAAATGATTTGTCTTCTACTTTCTTTGTAAATACATATTTATAATACAACGAAATTAACTTAATCAAACGGTGAAAGAAAACATCTTGAGGAAACCAGTTAGTATTATAGCAGCGGCGATAAGCTTGCAACATGTCACATATAGAATACTAACTATTCTGCAAAATGTGGGCTTGTACTAAGTGTAATATCTGGACATACTTACCTCTGACTACCCCCTTGGATATCCTAGAAGAATCACAAGTTAGTTCTTTGTATTAAGATATCTTATATATCTCAACAGAGGCATATATCTTATATGCCTATTTCTGCTGCCAAGCTGCTTGCTGTGTTCCGGTTTGAAGGGTGTGGGTGTCGGTGTAATTACAGGCACGTAAGACGTACCACCTGTATGCCTCAAGTTGGAAGCTGAGCAGTACATAGTAGGGCACATTTCTTGTTATAGGTGATGATAACCACTTAACATCAGGTGGGATAAAACAAAACATCAACAAGTAGAATAAAACAAAAAACAAATGTTTGTTCTCGGTGGGGATCGAACAATGTTTAATTACTGTGTATTCCCCCAGCAGCAAAGCCAAATCTTCGTGTTTTCGACACTTCTGGCAAACAAGGGTGCCGAGTCAGTAATATCCGGCCAGCACCATTCAATCATTGCGTATCATTGTGCGCAGCCAGCTACTAAGAAGTATCTTGAGGTAAAAAAACAGGCCTTTGTTTCTATTGTAGACTAGCGGAACGGGCGCGACTTTGTCCGAGTGAAGCTATTTTCATACAAACTTCAACCCCCGCTGTACACGTTTAGGGGTTGAATTTTGATAATTCCTTTCTTAGTACACCTCTACGCACCAAGACGAATATACCCTGAAAATTTCAAGTCTCTACGATCAGTGGTTTAGGCTGTGCGTTGTCTATATCCCAGGACACTACTATGTCAGTCTGTCAGGACAAAGATTCTTATAATTGGTATAGATAATGGTGTATGGGTATCATATGAACACAAGTTATACTGAAAAAAATCGGAACTTTTATTTATAAACTTCGTTATAGTTTAGTATTTTCACCCTTTATTTCTCTTACAGAAACACCCCCTGAAAATCGGGCAGTTCAACAAACAAAGCCCGGCGCAATGGCTTAATAATCTAGCAATGGCTAAAACCCGTGGAGGTATGCGTGGCGGGCCCAACATGATGGGAGGACCGCCTAATCAGATGGGACATATGATGGGCGGGCCTATGGGGCCGGGCCCGGGGCCTAACATGGGGCCTATGGGCCATGGTGGCATGAGTCACATGGGGCCTAACATGATGGGGCCGGGTCCGAACAGGTAATGAATAATATTTTTTTATATTATTTCTAGGACAACGTGCCTGATTTTATGGTCTTTCCTAGACCTATTGGGACCTGTGGCCTCAATTTTAAAACTAGATCTCGCAACTTAGGTGCTCCTTCATACTACTGTAAAGAGTTTCAAAAATCTTAAGTATAAATAATGATTGTTGAACGCAATGTCCGTATTGTGATCTATACTGTGATAAAACTGTAGAAGTCAAAAAGTTGCTACATTAAATATCTTTTTCTGAAATCATGCTAATAGTACTTAAAATAATGTTTGTTTGTTTGTACGATCATATGTACACGCATCATACAAAAATCACAAAATGAATGTTGATGCTATTTGTAGAATTATGGGTTTCATTGAGCTGCCATCCCTAAAACGGGTGTAAAAAGGGGATGAAGTTTATATGAAAGACGCGAACAAAGTCGCGTGCGGGTCAACTAGTCTTAAATAAGACTATTTCATCTGTTTGTCGTGGTTTTTATTTTCTCCTGCCCTTCATTAGACATAATATGTTACATGCTCACTCTGGCGCCATGACTATTTGGTATTATGACTTAATATGTATAAAGCAATTTTTTTTGTTAACATCGAATTTATCTGGAAAAATACTGAATGTAATGTTATGAATTTTAATCAAAATTTGTTTAAATCAGGATGGGCGGACCAGGCGGCCAAATGATGATGATGAAAGGGAGTCAAATGGGCCAGATGGGGCCCGGGGGTCAGATGGGGCCAGGCATGGGACCTATGGATGGGTTTCCAGGAGGCACCCCGTCCTGCGGTGTCATGGACGGCCTCGGTGCTGATGGTGAAATGCCCTGGGACACCGTAAGTAACCATTTTGTATGTAAAATTATAAATTTCATAACTTTGGATGTTTGTGACTCAATCACACAGGCTAGACCGTTTTGGATAAAACTTGGAATTAGTTCGTTACCTGGAATAGCATAGGCTACTTTTTATGCAGGTACCACGCGAGCGCAGACGCGGGCGGAAGTTAGTAAGTAATATTTTACAGAATTCATTCAAAAAAGATCTGAGTGAATGTCTACAAGTACTTTTTTTTCTAGAATTCGATATTGAATATTCGTTCCCTGCCATCTTCTGATTGCAGGGGTTTTGAACTTTGCCTAGCAAAAGAACAAAATGGGATTAGGCCGCCCGTTATGATGAAAAGAGGTTTTTAGGTGTATAACTGTGTATTTTTCCATGACCCCTTGTTGCCTTGTATGTGTCAAAATAATGGCAGAATTTTCACTAAATAATTTTCTAGTAAACCAATTAAAAACAGATGAGTTTTTTTAATGGCATCTAGATGTAACTTCCTATTAGAATGTTATTATTTGAACTTATAATATGTATTAAGTCTTGTTTTTTACAAGAAAAAAAAAATGTATAAAAAGACATATCCAAATTTGTTTATGAATTATACTTTACGAAAGCAAATAATCTTACTTTATTTCCTACTTATAAAATAACTCTAATTAAAATAAGTAGATATTGGAATTAAGAAGGTCACGTGACGTTAATCTGACGTCATCATATTTTGACGTGACAAATTTCTTAAAAACTTACATAAACGTTTTGCCATGACTGTGATTATTACATAGCTTATACATGACATGCATGTATCTATCATGTGGGTAAGTATTATTAGGAAAATGGAAAACTGTAGCAAGTCACAAATTATCCAGCTGTTGACAGATTAATTGGTGTGGTATTCAATAAAGGGTTGTCTATAGGTTAAGGAAAAATATCTACTTCAAATCCCTCGAAAACATACTTTCGCATGAAAACTACGCTACAAAGTACGAAAGGGTGAATCAGGTCCTTGTTTTCTTTCCCACAGAAAAACTCCTCAGTAATGCCGAACGGTATGCCCAACGGCCAACAGATGCCGGCTTGTTCAGAGGCACAGGACTCTGCGCAATCTGACTCTGGCGACTGCCAAGGCGGACCTAAAGGTAACCATACTGATCAATAACTAACTAGAATTAAAGCTATAGGTACCTAGAACAGGGTGATTCATCTACAATTTATTTAAGGAAAACCAGCAGCATCTGATGTTTGCATCAGAAATAAGTAACAAAGCTATTACAGAAGGCCAATAAAGTTTTCACCCATAATACCCAGTTTTCCTTCTATATGTATGTCTCTAGCGTCCGTTAGTATTTATAAGAATTATTAATTTTAGTATTATTTACTTAAGTGAGATTTCACTAGCCTATGAGGTAAGAGATTCTCTGACAGGTAACGACGGACAATAACAAACGCTCGTAGGTTACCAACGGATTGTCAAAAAGATTTTGTCATAGAGTTGTGACCGTGCGCATTTCCACGACATTGAATAAATAAATAAATATTTATGGACATTTTTACACAACATCATCTAACCTCAAACTGAGCATAGCTGTGGGAACCAGATGACTAATAGAATACTTATTTTATACATTTTTGATACTTATTTATTTAATCGTATGACATTTGTAACAGGCGTAAAGATAAAAATAAGTAAACATATTTAAATCTAAAATTCTAGTCAAATTAAATAAAATTAAAATTAATAAACAAACAAAAACAAACTTCTTATAAACTAAAAAAAATTACAATTACTACAATCAATCAATATAAAAAGAACACTTAACTAATACTATAAGTCAATGTTCAGGTCCCTGATCCAGGATACAGCATTTGAAGGCAGATCTACTAGATCGCTCCAAGGGCCCGGGTACAAGTGGATTGGGCAGCGTTGGATAATATGTTCAATGGTTTGGTCCTCTTCGCCGCATTCACAGAGCGCCGAGTCTGTCCAACCCCACTTTTGCCGGAAGTACTTACATCGGCCGTGTCCTGTTCGAAGCCTATTCAGGCGACACCAGAGTTTTCGAGGCAAATTGAAACCTTTAGGCTTGGAAGTAGGGTCAATATATTCGGCGCTGGTGTTCTTGGTATTTTCAAGCCATTCACTTTTCCAACTATTTGATAGCTGGAAGTTTGTGAGGTTTTGTGCAGCGAGGTAGGAGGGGTGTCTTGATATCAGTCTGTTTGGTGGTGGACACAAGAAGACATCATGAGCAGGGTGTGATTTAATTTTATCGACTTCTCTTTTGAATGCTTGCTGTCGGCGAAGGTGAGGTGGTTCTATGTGGCTCAGGACTGGAAGCCAGTGGCGCGGTGTTGATTTGATTGTCCCAGAAATGCAGCGCATGGCGGTATTTAGCTTGGTGTCTACTTTATGTACGTGTGCGCTTTCTAACCATACTGGAGAGCAATATTCCGCAGCTGAGTAGACGAGTGCAATGCCAGTTGTGCGAAGGCAGTCAGCAGATGTTCCCCAGGTTGTACCGCATAGCTTATGTAGGATGTTATTACGGGATGAAAGTTTTTGAGACAGTTTGTTGAGATGTTCTTTATATGTTAAAGATCTGTCTAGGGTTACGCCGAGGTATTTGGGGGTGGGATTAAACTTGAGCTGTTCTCCGTCGAAGCTGACTACAGGCTCGTAGTTTGCGAGACTATTATTTAGGTGGAAACATGATACTTCCGTTTTGCTCGGGCTTGGTATTAGTCGCCAAGACGCCAAATACTTTGAGAGTATTTGTAGATCGGCAGTTAAAATGGTCTCGTTTGTTTTCATATCTCGGCTCTGAGCAACGAGTGCGATGTCATCTGCGTATATGAATTTAGTAGCTTTGGTTGCTGGGAGATCGGAGATGTATAAGTTAAAAAGTTGCGGAGCCAACACTGAACCTTGAGGTAGACCGTTGTTGAGTTTACGCTTACGGCTTTTGCAATTACCTAGATAAACCTCAAATTCTCTTTCACTTAACATGTTAGATATTAAGTCGACAACTTCTCTGCTTGGGATCACCGACAAAAGTTTACTCACGAGACCCTGTTTCCACACAGTGTCGTAAGCAGCCGTCAGATCTATAAATACTGCAGTTGTCTTCAGCTTATTATTTATTTTTGATACTTAGAGGACAATATAACACCCAGACACCGAACAAACATTTTTGTTCATCTCACAAATGTTTGTTCTCGTTGGGGATCGAACCCACCACCTACAGCATATAAGGCAGGGCTACTACGAACTGAGCTGTGACGGCTGTCGTTGGCTGGAATAGTCCTTAAGATACTGTAATTTACCAAAAGGTCATAAGTCATATGCTTACCGGCTTGGTAGTACAGTCAACCTCAAAGTGATTGATTGTGAAACAATTTATGAAAAGTGAAAACAGTTTTTTTAACTGGTTATGTATGAGTATTCGATGTATATGTATAAAAAAAATATACGCGCCAAGAGAACTTCAAAGGTCGTATGTTCTCTGCAGGTGTAAAAATTCCAGACGAGAATCTGACGCCGCAGCAGCGCGCCCATCGCGAGGAGCAGCTGGCTACCATCCGCAAGATGCAGCAGATGCTCTTCCCTGAGAGTGGACCCAACAATCCCAACCAGGTAACATTGACCGTTATTTATACTAATATTATTATAAAGAGGAAAGTTTTTTTCTTATGCAACTTGATTGAACAAGCAGATGACCCCCCTGATGTTAAGTGGTCACCATCGCCTATAACAAAGTATTGCCTCGTAGGTCACACTCATTCCTCCATAAACCTGAGGTATATAGGCGTTAAACCTCATATGCCTGTAATTTCGCCGCACCCAATCCCTTCAAACCGAACACAGCAAGCTGCAGGTTTAACACTTGTATGCTTCAGGTTGCTAGACGCTGAGCAGTGTATCGTAGGGCACGGTTCTAACGGACGTGAGCTGCGAGGCAATGCTTTGTTGTAGGTAATGATTACCAATTAATATCAGGTGGGCCATCTGCTTGTTTAAGTAGTAAAAGAAAAAAACACAACTTAATCCCCAGATACGGTAGATGGTATACCCTAAGATCTCTTAGTAAAAAGTAGTAGCGACTCCAAATTCATCCAAAATTAACAATATTCTAAATAATACTTTTAATTTCCTTACAGGGTCCAAACGACAACAACCAGCCACCCGAAAATATAAATCCCCCAAATTCAAGCGCCAGCATGAACATGCCACCTCACTTTCCGCCCATGTCGATGGGCCCCAATGGACCCATGGGCAATCCCAATGGACCCATGGTCTCAATGTCCAGCGCTATGAACTCCGGTCCTAGCTGCACCATGTCCCATATGGGACCAAACGGACCAATGGGTGGACCTATGGGCCCGAACGGACCAATGAGTCACATGGGAGGCATGGGTGGACCTGGAATGATGGGTGGGCATAACATGGGTCCTAACGGCATGATGGGACCCAATGGACCTATGATGGGCGGTATGGGTCCTAATGGTCCAATGGGGCCTAATGGTCCGATGGGTCCGATGGGCCCATGCGGCATCAAAGGGATAAGGGGTCCCTGTGGCGGGCCGGATATGAAGACGGGAATGTGTACAGATATGCATATGGGAAGGGCGTGTGGGGGTCCCATGGGTGTAAGTATTATTTTTTGAAAAACGTGCGTTTATTCGTTATTTTACTAGTAACTTTACTGTGATTTTTTATCTGATTTTTTATATAATTAGGTTCACTTAATATTAGCTATAGTAAAACGGTAAACTGGACTTTGCATTTATTGTAGATTACATATATTTATACAGTGTCAGAGGTAACACTGTTTACCGCTCTTACAGCATAGTCAGCCTAATCCACAAAGACATGGTCACGTGCGGAGCTACCTAAGCCGTAGCCTCACGATGCTTTCCTTCCTGTAGAGCTGTTCTTTACACCCTTTATTACTTCGGATGAAAATACTCGCTTTAAAAAGTCCATGTTGTCTTATAAAATTTCGAATCTAGGAAAACCTATATTTATTTATTTCCACAGCGCATGCCTAATCCCATGGGCGGTATGGGAGGGCCTAAACCGTGCATGATGGGCGGCCCACACATGGGCCCCCGTATGATGCCGGGGCCTAACATCAACGCTATGAACGGTGTGTATAGACCCGTTAGAAAAGGTATTTTATGTTCACACATTCTTCGTTTTCTTTTTTTCCTATTATATTTATGTATTTATTCAGCTAATATACGCTTGTGTGATTCTACCGCTCGAACTTACTCAGACCATCACTTGAAAAGTATCTTCTTTATCAACAGACTTAAAAAAATCTGTCATTTATAAACCAATTTAAAAGTTACTCTTGGTATTTGAAAGGTTATATTAGAATATTGATCCCAAAACAATCCCCAAAAAATCCGTTTCAAGAATGGTATCCAAATAAAACTTGAAGTTGATTCGCAAGTTTATTTAAACAGGATTACCTATTTAGTTACTGAAAATTGGTAAAATCTTGCCAATGGCAAATTAATTTCAAAATCAAAACACAGGATGACAAATTCCCTTGTTCTGGAGGTCTTAGCTTCCAGGGTTCTTAGAAGGTAGGGTAAATATCTCCTACTAGAGGCCCTTACCCGCATCCATGATAAGCTGAAGATCAGATTCAATCTAAGACAAAACAGGTCATCAATATTGATACAATATAAAGTTGAAGCATATAAAGTCACAACTATCCCTGTCCCTTTCTGACACCTTGAAAATGCACGTGATAGAGTAAGCAAGAATGCCAAGTCATAGCTACTACTAACTATTGAGATCTTCCAGTCTTAAACCACGCACATTACTTCAATCAGTTAAAGTAAAATGTACCTTATTCATTGATAACAGAGGTAGTTTTTAAGAGTAAAGAAAAAGCGTGCAGGCTTAGATTGGAATTTATCTATGCATGTGACTAACACATTTTAAAACTCATTTGTTAACCATTTTGTTTTCTAACCCACTAATAGATCATCTTAAAATGGATATGGAGTTTGATAATTTAGTTAAAATAATTGCATGGAGTGTAAAAAGAGTGATTCTTGAATGGAATAATCTTAGCAGCTTGAAGAATTGGATTTTGTTTGTGTACCATATGTGCTTCTAAATAAAGAAAAACATCTTGAGGTCATCATGTTGGAAGATACTCGTATGTGAATGAAAATAAACTGAGGCATAATAAATCCTTTCAAAAAAAAATTTTTTTATTCATTAGTCAAACTCATCTATGACACCATATGGTAGCCTAAAGTCAAAGTCAAAAGGAGTCCTAAGTAAAAGGTTTTAAATAACACTAAATATACAGTAAATCGAGGGCATGACTCCTTTCACGACTATTCTCTAACCCGCGTGGTTACGGATATGTTTATCACCGCCCTTCTCAAAAAACCACTCTGTAGTCACGAGAGTTGTCAACGCACTTGCTTGAAGTACTTACCGTGTGACCATACAAAAGCCTATAGGAAAATATAGGAAAACTGTATAGTATTATAATACAAAAGCCTTTGGAAATACACAAATTGAGTGGAACTTAGAATTCCAAGTACTGATTGTATCAGCAGGAATATAGTTACACCATTAGACAGTAGTAGTAGAGCTTTTTGTAAAAAGGCTCGCCCGACGAAGTGCTACCACCGCACCTATTTCTGCCACCAAGCAGTGATGCTCGCATTACTGTGTTCCGGTTTGAAGGGTGTGGTTGAAATTACACATGAGGCTTAACACCAGTATGCCTTAGGTTGGTGAACGCAGGGTAATGCATCGTAGGGCACGTACCTAACGTGCGTGAACTACAAGGTGATGGTTACCACTTAACATCAGGTGGGCCATATGCTTGTTTCAGCAGCATTGGAATAAAAAAAACTAAATATTTCCTTTGCTGAACATGGCTACTTTTCTTTGTAATGGCATTTGTCCGTCAGTCGACAAACACAGTCAAGTGGTTTGAATAAAATTAGTTTTAGTCGAGTCAGTAAAAAAGTAAAGATGGCGTTTTTCTTCAATATTTAAAGGAAACATGTTCGTTCAAATCAGGATGCCACATAACACATTCATTTCAACTGTTTACACTTTTGCTAAGACCTCGAGTAATGATGATCAAAACGCCACCGAAATTACACATCAGAACCTAAAATAACACTAAAAAAACAATTACAATGAAAATACTATGCTGCAAAGATGACAGAAAACGAATCCAACTGCTTCCAATTAATGTGTCCAGTTTATTTACCAGCGGTTTTCTTATTGTCCCACAGGTGGTATTATGATGGATGGCAGTATGATGGGGGGGATGCTGGGTGGGGACTGTGGACCCGATCATCATGGGATGCCCGTAAACGGACCAATGTGCGACGAATACGGCCGCGGCAGGAATGTATGTAAACTTAGCTACTTTATTTGGCACATTAGTTAGTTAGCATGTTTAGTAGTAGTAGAGCTCTTAGTGAAGGGCTCGTCCGAGGAAGTACTACTAGCATGCCTACTTCTGCCGCCAAGTAGCGCAGCGTGTTCCGGTTTGAGGGGTGTGGGTGCCGGTGTAATTACAGGCACACGAGGCTTAACTTAATATATATATTTTTTTTAATAATGCTGGACAATCCACACAGCAATATCTAGCCCCAAGCTAAGCAGAGCTTGTGTTATGGGTAATAGATGACTGATATACTTAATACAATACATTACATACATACATATTTCATATTATAGATAGAAACGCCCAGAGCACCCGAAATAAATATTTGCAGATCGTACAAACATTTATCCCAAGGCGGGAATCGAACCCGCAACCTCCTGCGTCGCAGGCGGACATTCACCCGCCGCGTCTCATCGGTCGTCAAATATATACCTCAGATTGATGAACGCAGAGTAGTAAATCGTAAGGGCATATTTATAATTAGCGTTACCTGCGAAGCAATCCTCTGTTATAGGCAATGAATGGTAATCACTTAACATCAGGTGGGCCATCTGCTTGTTCCATTAACAAGTCAAATAAAAAAAAAGCATTAAATCAAATTATTTAAAGATGTGACTTGATTTCGTCCGCTCTCAATGAGCCTAGTAGTGCTTAGTAGAGCCTAGTAGTAGTCAAGATCAGCAAATCGAAGTAGTAATGGACAGTCCATATAGATCATAGAACCGACAACTGCTGAAGAATATAGGTTTTCGTATGGCGACCACTAACCGGAAAACGCCCTCCCATTCAACAAACCGACGATATAGCTAAGATCGCGGAGAGAGAAAGTATACATATACATACTCCAGATGGAAAAGGCATTAAACCTTTCTGCCAGGAAATTTGTAGACGGAACGAGTTTATATGTGTTTCTAATGTCAATTAACATTGTGCTATCGTTATTTTTGGTAAATAAATTAATATTTATCATTAGATGGGTCCCGGTGATCCTGGAGGCCTAGGTCCCGGCCCGTGCTCGGGCCCGGGTGGCCGCGGTGGCATGCGAAGCCCTAAAAGCCCCGCCGGCGCTGACATCGATTGGCAGAAGATACACCACCAGTTCTTCGATGACCCCAAGTCTATGGATAATGAATTGAGTGAGTCCTGTTTCTGTAATAGTCGACCCACAGGACTCTCCTGTACTAAAATGCTTAGTATATTATTTAAATAATCAAATATTTATTTCATTAATCAAATTAAACATTTTCCTAGTAGAGGTCCCAGCTAAGAAAAGGGACCTCTCATCATTGCTTCATGATTCATCATTTTTTTTTTATTTTATGGTCATTTTTTACACATCATCATTTAGCCGTAACGTTAGCAAAGCTTGTACTATGTTTTACCACATGTATGTATAAAGTTATTTTTCTGTTACGCTTAAGGTACACAAGTAAAATCTCCGTGTTCAGAAAGAGGGGGATGTCTACCGCCACCGCCTTATGGAGCGTCCCCACTTCACAGATCTGCTTCAGTGCCTATAGGTAAGTCCTTTTTTATTTACTAAGTTTAATGAGCGGCGATGGGCTTCAACCTGTCACGTATTAAATACTAACTACTACATAATGTGGGTTGTGCTAAATATAACATTTAGACGTAACTCTAACTACCCCCATTAGACATAAGACTAGGTAATTTCACACCATGAAAAATCATTTAACCAAGTAATGTAATGCCACAGCCACACAATCCCCAGGCCACGGCGGCGTGTCCATGCCGATGTCAGCGGAGGCCTCACGCGCCGGCAGCGGCCTGAACTCGCCGGCGCACTGTAAACAGGGGCCTAAACAGGACGCGCCAGGTACACACATAATTATTAACCTCAAATTTTAAATAACCTATCGGGTTTACCTAATTTGCCTTTTATGAGTTTTGCAACCTGCTCTCTCGTGAGTGGTTCTCCGAGACTGTAACGATATGATTCAAATTTGTAGATTTACATTTGAGTCAAACTATTTTGACCGTCTACGAAAGTCAAATAGAGTTGACTCAAATCTAACCCTAATACTTATAAACTGTTTTGATTTAATTTGAAACTTCCTGTCAATGCAAAAGACAACACTATTCAAATGTTTCAACGTTACGTCAAAATTATTAGTACTAAGGTAACTTTATCACCTAAAAACTCGTAAGTAAGCGTAACTTTAAAGTAGCTATACCGTGTTCTGTCTTCTATGAAATAAGATCGAAAGAGACAACACACGTTGAAAATTTATCAAAGTTGCACTGATATTAGTAACAAAAATTCCTTAAAAAAATGTACGTTTTTGAATCAAATCATTATACCGTTTGGAAACCCTGCAACCCTTGTTTCGGTGTCACGTGACCAGCTTGCTAAGCTCAGATTAGGTCTTCTGGAACAGTCGTATATTTGAGCTGTTAAAACCACAAATTTATGTGTGGTTTTAAATCAAATATGCGATTACTTTCGGTACTATTATAATAATGTTGAATTGGAAGGACCTGTTTAATAAATAAAAAAACAGATTAAAAAAGAGTAAAAACAGGCAGTCAAGTCCTCTCAAATTACTCTCCTATAAAATACCTCGGGTATTTGGTAAGTTAAGGTGCATGAATACTTATAAAGCCATAGAAGTAGAAAAGCATGCTGATTTCGATCCGCCGTGTTAGACATTTTCCCAACCACGACTTTTTTATTCAACTTATACATTTGACATGATTTTGTTTCGTAGATTTTTTGTTTTCTGTAGTTGTAATGCGTATTTTTTGTTTTCCCTCCCCTCCCCTCGCAAAACGCTTGATGCTTCAAATCCCAACGTGTGAAATAACAAATCAAAAACCTGCCAAACAAATCCGGATTTTAAAACGGACGATGTACGGTTCAAAAATGGATGGAAACAGAGATTCTAGAGAAGCTAGACGATGGTGTGTTTGTCCGTACGCTGCAATGCTTGGCGGCGGCGCAAAAGAATCAACAGACATCGCATGGGAAGGAACCTAGTTTGATGCCCGTGCCGTCACCGCAGCAAATATCTTATCTCAACCAGTTTGAAGGTAACGATACTCCAAACTTCCAAGCTGGGATTACACTTGTGATAGCGCGCCAAAAATCGACTCAACCCTAAGCATCACAAATAAGACTAAAACTTCCTACGAATAGGTCCATTGTTTTGTTTTTTCAGGATCTTTCGAAAGATACAAAACATTACGTGACTATTTCTAGAATACCTCTACGTTACTATAGTTTTTGTATCGATTTTAAAACTTATGACGTACGTACACATTCGGTCTGTGCAACGTGCGCGCTCGTTAAATGCGTACACATTGCAAATTGCATGTTTCTGTAAAAAGCCTAAAGTGCGGTACTAATTTAAAAACTGACAAGTGTAACCCCAGGCTTTTTTTTAGTATTTTTAATTTTTCAACTTTTTTGATGTGTTTTTGCTTTTAAACGTTTTTGATAATTTTGCTGTAAAAGAACATATTTATTTACTAACAAACTTTTATCATATTGAGATATGGGTAACTTATTTACTACATAAGTCTTACAGCAAAGTTGCAATGTAAATTTATTGCGTTTTTCATGTTTTTGTGTGTTTTTCTTTCATTTTGTGGTGGTGGTTGGTGAAAATGTGCTAACATACTTTCATACTCTATGGCTAATTCGTCTCTCAGTCTCTCCATGTTTGTACAACACGTCATAATATACCTTTGCGGGTGTAAAATCAGTTTCATTCACGTTAAAAGTCCAACACATGCCTGTATTCTCAAACAATGCTGAATTCTACATTTAGATACAAACATCTTTCACTGCAACCTCATTGGGAAAGGTTGGAAATGTATTGAGTGTTGTTTAAGAATACAGGGGTCGTACCATCAAATCTTATTGCGATTCAGTTCCGGACGAAACTGAATCTTTCTGTTTACACAATATGAATATCACGACGGAATAAATGACATCGACTCCAACCGAAACGATTCAGTTTCGGTCTGGAACTGAAATTCAATAAAACGAGATGTGTACCAACTCTTAACTGAATTTACACCCATAAGGTTATGCAAGTATAAATGTTAGATATATAAACTTATGGATCTTGTAACAGGTCAAGAGCTAACGATACAGAAGCAGCCCAACACATCACTGAAAGATAATGGACCTCCTTCGAATGGAGGACAAACACCACAGTCTAACTCGAATCAGAAATCACCAGCAAAGTAAGTCAAAATAAATGTCTGATCTCACAGTTCAATTAGTAGTAGCTCTGTCTTTTGTGCTGTAGGTTGTGGGTTCGATCCCCACCGAGGACAACCATTTGTGTAATGAACATAGATATTTGTTCATAATAATAATATTCTAAGTATGTATTAACAAAAACATAAGTATTCTATCAGTCGTCTGGTTCCCATAGTACAAGCTATGCTTAGTTTGGGGCTAGATGATACTGTGTAAAAATGTCCACAAATATTTATTTATTATTTTATTTAATATTGACTGACATTTCAGCGTCATCTAGTCTCACACTCAGCAAGCTTGTACTATGCAAGATCTACAACCCACCACGCAAAAAGGGTCACAGCGGCCTATAATGCTTTATCGGGTTATACATACTTATTATTGCAACTGACTTGTTTTGTTAATAATTTTTTTTATATATAATGTTGTTTGTGTAGCATGATGCCAGGCACACCAGAGGGGCATTCATCGCTGTCAGAACAGCGGTCGGGTCGTTTCTCACTAGAGCAAAGTCCCAGCTTCAACAACCCACAGACACCTACCTCGCAACCCAACAGTAAGTCACTGTACTGATTTTTGAAGTAATACTTCTTATGCGACTTCCAACAAGGTTGCGTTAAACGGTTAACACTACCATGGAGAGGGTATGAAAGCACTGTTCTTTCTCTCTTTCTCTCATAGCCAGTTACGTTTCGTATATTAAATAAGTTTAACTTCAGTCGTGTGGTCTAAAGCACACTCGTTTTTTTTATACTATTGCTGTTGGAACAAGCATATGGCATACCTAAATCTTAAGTTACCACCATCACCAATGTATTAGCATTGCCTTGTAGGTCACGCACGTTAGTTACGTGTCCTACGATGCACTACCCTGCGTCCATGGTGTTAAACCTCATGTGCCTGTAATTTTACCCACACCCTTCAAACTAGAACTCAGCAATGCGAGCATCAGATCAGAGAATACTTAATGTTAAGTCCAGCAGTGGACTTCTACAGGTTGATGATGATGATGATGATGACTTAATGTTTTCCTTATACCACGTGCTCATGGAACAAGATAATTGACTGACCAAACAAAGCAATATTACTTGCCCAAATGTCTATGAATCCTGAATACAAAAGACATGTACAAAAGCGAGCTTAAACCTAAAAAAGCAAACCTTTTCTTCCAGCAAACCTTTGAGCTGAGAGAAAAGTAAAAATAAGATGATATAAATGTGTACTTACTAAGAATAGTATATGATTCACCTATATCTACTCATAATAATATACTACTTACACTACACAATATGACTATTACTACTACCAATACACACAATACCTAATCTTTCAAATCCTATGAAATTCCCAGATGAAAAATCCCGCCCGAGCCCTCAGTCAAACCGATCAAGTCAGGACAGTGCATCAAAAACACCGAACCGAGAATCATCGCTCAACCAGGGTCCATACGCGCCAGCATCATCAGCACCGTCCTCCTGTCCTAACTCCAAGAGCTGCAGCGTGGCCTCCAGCGCGCCTTCCGCCAGCACGCCCAGTATGGAGGACAGCATGGCGGGCAGCACGGAAGTAAGACTTTCTACATCACACAGTCACGCTGCGATTGACCAACGAAATTGAAGATCGCGAAGTCGAGAGGCCTATGTTCCGCGTGAACTTCTCCAGGTTTTGGGGTCTGATGATGATCAGGCATCAAAGCTTACTCATTGTGATGTTTGATCATCAGGAAAACATTAGTAGTCTACTGGTCTAGTAGTTTACTTGGTGATACTTCATACAGAGGAGTAATTCTATCGCCCAGTATGAAACACCTAGTAGATTTCGAACTTATTTCGACTTTAGCTTGTAAAGTTCAAACGGAGCAACATTTTAACTTAATCTACCTTTTTTCGAGTTTAGAAGTGATTGATATCGCAAAAGCGGTCAAAATGGTACCCGTAGTTACCTATTACCATTCCGCTAGTGAAGTTGGCTGTTTCCTCAAAAAACAAAAAAAAAAATTTACAATATAATTCTCATTTGTACCGTTTTTGTGTCACAGACGACGTTATCAGGCGGTCCGAACAGCACGAGTCTACCTGGCCCCTTCCCGGGGCCTTGCAGTATGAACCGACCGGACAATATCCCTATCAACCCCAACCAAGGCGGGCCGGGGCCTATGGGGCCTGCCACGTCTTCCTTCGATCCCATATCCTCCCTCGCACAGATGTCGCAGCAGCTGACGAACAGTGTGGGTGGGGGTGGGCCTAACCCTGGCCCCATGGGCCCTAATGGGGGGAACATGGGGCCCTTCGCATCCGGACCCCATCATATGCAGCATCATCATTCTATGCACCCGCATGGACATCCGCATATGATGATGAATGATTTAGGTAAGTTGCAATTATTATGATGCTATGTCACACAACAGAAAAAAAAAACAGAAACAACCTTATGACTTTTACCACAGGGACTCACCCCTCAGATTTTTTAGTACCAAGTAGTATGGACAAACCACAACCTTAGGATCAGAAAGTGATGTAGCTCCTACTAGTCCACTGACGCACGGTATCAATAACTATTTTGTTTATTTAAATAACAAAATTAATCTGAAACATCTGTTCCTCACAACCACGACTGTAGATGCTTTGGGATCTGGTACAGAAATTTTTTATTTTACTATCAAATAAATTTAAAAGAAGCCTCATACATTTTACAAAAGAAATACAAAATGTTTGTATTCATTTTACTTAACATGCCTTTTGTATTCAGGTTGCCACATGGACGGCATGGGAGGCCCCGGGATGGGTGGCCCCATGGATCAAATGATGGGCGGCGACTTCCCCCCAGACATGAACCTGTCTCCTAAAATGGGGGGCGGGCCCATGGGCGGCGGCATGGGACCCATGGGCGGAGAGATGCTCGGGCCCCGCATGGGCGGGCCGGGGAAAATGCCACCCTTCAACGGAGCGAACGTCCAGGTGAAAGCCAGCGCGCCCAACACGATACAGTACCTGCCGACTCGCGCGCAGATGCAATGCAACGCCGGCCCCCGAGGCCCGCCGAGTCTAGACTTCCTGCAGCGAGTCACGAACCCCATGCAGATGGAGGGGGGCAAGGGAGGCCCCTACTTCCCTCCCCGCGGCATGGACATGGAAGGGGGCATGCGAGGCGTCATGCGGGCGCCTGCGGGGATGCTGAGAATGCCGCACCACTACCCGGCAGGATTCAACAGTCCACCCAAAATGTCAGAGTTCCAAGGTCAACCGCCGCAGATGTGCGGGCCGCCGTTCCGGGGGGTGAAGGGGGGGATGGGCCCTGGAGTGCGGATGGGCTCGGGTCAGCCACTGCCGCCGTCAATGGGAGGGCCGGGCGCCGGGTTCAAGGGACAAGGGTTCCCCGTGCCTTCGACAGCGGACCCCACGTACGCGGCGCAGTTCCACAACTTCCAACAGCAGTTGTACGCGACAGGCAGCCGCGCTGGTCAGCCGCACCCCCCTTACCCCGGATACGCACCCAAGTGATCATCTCCCCCCGCTCCCAAACTCCCGTCTACTTATAGCACCGGTGACGAACCGTGGACCCTATGTTTGTCCGTATTATCGTGAGATTTTTCTATGTTGTGAAGTTTTGAAACTAATTTTGTTTTATTACGTTAGCGTAAAGTTTTGTTCGGTTAGGCTAGGCTTAGATTTTTTGACTGAGGATGTTTACGTTAGCGATGGATGCGTTTGTACAGATCTGTACAAAGGTTAGGAGTGTTATTGTGTCTGTAGGTTAGGTACGGTCTAGGCGTAAATTTTGCTTATGGCAATAAATAAGGTTTAAAGTTTTTTTACACAGACAAATGCCAGAATTTCAGTGTACGGTTCCTTTACTTAGCTATTTTTATATACGATTCCTATGCACACAGATATCTAGTCAACTTTGAAATTAATGGAGCCCAACCCTGTGTTAATGATCTTTACGATTAAATTCGCAGCTTGGTTACTTTAAACGACACAGAAGTACATATTTTTTTCTTAACTTTATTTTGTTTATCTGTCCATTTTAGTTTTAGTTAATTAGTGAAATTGGTTTATTAGAAATTAGAATTATCGGCACTATGGCCAGTAAGTGATTCATTGAATTAATGTAACAGTAATTATTTTTGAATTTAGGACTATTTCCTTTTGATCTGAATAGTAATGTTTTTCTGTCTTCCAGTACCTGTGCTCTAATTACAAGAAGAGCTAATTAAATCGTTTTAATTGATACTCTTCGATGCTCGTTAACAAGCGCGAGTAGTTCTTACTTTTAATAAAAGTACTTAAAAAAATCTGATGCCATATAATTTGCCACGTGAATTTAGTTTCGTGATATTTTGAACCGTCTTATTTAATTTATTTTCGTCTGTAATTCTGTATGAACAATGCTAACGTGTTTGGCGCACTACAATATTTTTATTTGTTCGTAGTACATAAGGCATAATAAAATGCTAGGTTAGATACACATTGTGCGCGTCACAGTGGCCTTTGTTAAGATTTGCCTTTTTTGAAAGCAATGAACCCCGGCGGAAGAAGCGTTGTATTAATATCACAATTTTATCGAGCCTCGTGTAGACTGTGTGTTCCGATCTGTGTAGAGTTTGGAATCAAAAAGTCAATTAAATATTCTTTGTACCCGCTCCCAAGGACTGTGATATTTAAAAAGTATGTCGCCTTTAGATGTCGTTCTATATATCAGTCACAAATATGAAAACTGAATTAAATGTAATTTCTTTGATTTAGGGATAAACATGTTATAATAGAAAAACCCGCACAAAAGAATGGATATTTGAATTGACAGCGTTTTTTGTCATTTTCCTAAATTTTTCGGAACGATTCTGTTTTGTTTCGAGAAGTTAATCGTCGAATTTCTTGATTTTTTATTGTAATTAACTGAACAGAGACATAAGAATCACCTTATGAAATGTTGGAAAACACAAGCTTTTTGTTGATGTTTCGCGGATAAGCGTGCTATAAATACATCATCACACGTTTTAAAAACAATACCTAGATGTTAGTGAACAAGAACATGCAAAATTCAGAAGTCGTTTAAAGCTGAGACGAACTTTAGGTGTAAATGGCTTTTAGTTGGGTTTTACATGTTTAATATATTTCTCCATCACTTATTGTACAGATAAAATGTTGATAATAAATATTTTTTATATAATATACTAGTTGACCCACTTCGCTGGGCGGTAAACATTTTTACTTACAAATCTTAACTGAAGTAGTACTCGATATCGCCAACAGATGGCGTTAATACGGCATAAAATAGCGGCCGTTCGTAGTTTCGCCAGCGTGTCAGTTTTTTCCCGTTCCCGTTATTTTTTCGGGATAAAAAGTAACCTAAGTTACTTCTTGTTACATCAGCTATCTGCCAGTGAAAGTCCCGTCGAAATCGGTCCAGCCGTTCCAGAGATTACCCGGAACAAACAGACAGACAGACGAACAAAAATTTTAAAAAATGTTATTTTGGTTTATGTATCGCATATACATTCATAATGCATGTTGTATTTTAATATTACAAACAGACACTTCAACTTTATTTATTTGTATAGATTTTCTTGTTACATCTAGAGCCTCTGTCTGAACTTGCTTGATAATTATTACCTCGCGACTTAATGTTAGAAAAAAGTTTACTTAACTTAAGAATCTAAAACGACGGGGATAAATAGTTTTTTCTCACTTGCACATAGAGTGCAAGGAATAAGCGAGTGAGAGGTTGAATAGTAATACAAAATCAAAATGGCACTGTTATATCATTACCTCTTTCTCGTTTAGATATTGTACGAGTGAGAAAAAAATATTTAGCGGCACCATTTTTAGATTCACAGGTTTATATCGACTCGCACTATAGTTGAGCTCTAGAATAATTCAGATTTTTTTATCAACGCTAGAATCAGAATAATCTTTTTTGTAAACTGTTGAAAGTTTATGATGGTGTACTAGAGCAGCATTGTAGGAAAGAATTATTAAAGCACAGTCTGCACGTGGCCTAGGATCTCGAGATTTGGGCATGAAGAGCACAAGAGTCCAGTATGAACACACGCTAGCTATTAGATAGTCTTAATTAAATGTAATTATAATTATAAGGTAAAGAATGGTTCTTGTTTTAGATTAAGCAAAGAGCAATGATATAAAATAGTTTGTGTAATATTAAAATAAGAGATGCAAACTATTGGTTGTGATTCTGACACAATTTGTTAAGTTATTCGTAGATAATGTCATACGGATAATTTGTGAAACATATTGACTTCACTATAGGGCCCTTTTATTTGATTTTATCTTGTTTTTGGATATTTTTACTTGTCGTTCTCGTTTGTACATCGCTAACAATAATTGTACAGAGTACTTTTGGACTTAATTTAAGGCAATAAATGTATTTATTTTATAACTCGTGATGTAAGAATTTATTCTTAATTATTATAAAAAAATTATATGATATGCTTGTAAGTAATGTTTTATTTGTTTTATACTTTTTGAATACCCTAATTTCAATTCTGAATGATTTATAGGTACAATTTAAATTAAACAGAATTATTTAATTTAAGCTTTCCCCCGTGACATGAAGGTACATACCTACCTACTCTGGACGCTTCTACATGGTGCGAATCAGTTTTGTAGGTACCTATCTACAGAATAGATAGGTACGTTATAGTAGGCCTATTTCTTACTATTTTTGAAAGACTATTGGTAAGTAATACCTAGCACCTACCTAGATAGGTACAAAAGCAAATCGCAATCGCAACATCGATACACGATCGGCACGCGACGTTAAACGCATGAAAGGTACTCTGTGGTTAAACGCTTTGTTTTGTTGTGCCTCGCCCGTTTATAGAGCACAACCTCGATTTTGTATACGATACGATACAGGTAACCAATGATATTAAGGACGCAATTAATACCTATACCTTTGAGTAGATAGACTTATTATTACTCTTATAAGATAATAATACCTACCTACACCATTGTTGCATTGGAAAAATATTTCTATAAAACATAAGTATCCGTTTTCGCAATGGACATTGTCCATAGCACAGAAAACTTTTGTTATATCGGTCCATCTATAGTTTTTTGGAAGCCAATGAAGGCCACACCAAAAAAGTAATCTCTCTTGTTTGAAGTACCTATGAAGTAAATGTGAGAAATACAGATTATACAAAAATATGTTGCCAGTACTTTGTAGTTCCTAGAAATATGATCAAAGTTGTGATTGGCAGAATTTAACTGTCATTGAAGTTTACTGTATTTGATTGGACTTTGTATCACTTGTCTATGGTATGTGCAAAATTAAAACCAATCAAACGCAGGTGCTGTGGTCAATTTTATAACAATTTAATTGCAAAAGTTTATAACACAAGTTTTAACCAATAACTTATTATCCAAATACATTATACATGAAATTTCAAAAAAAGTAGTCTTAAAAACTGTAAATATATATGAGAAAATGAATCACTTGGCAACAAAAACTAGAAAAATGGTAAAGGTACATTACATTTTAAATTAAAAAGTAACATGTTGTCTATGGAAATACAGAACGGAATCTTGTAAAAGATTAGGCCATTTCATAAAACAAATGTATAGTAACTCGCAGAAAATATCTTCGGGACAGTTGTATTTATTTCAGCTTTGCATTTTACTTTAAATTGAATCGTGAATTGCACTATAAGTCCATTGAAAAAGATTCATCTTCGACTAGCGGAAGGGTTAGCAGTCTTGGTCTGCAAAGAAAAGATTGCATTGAGAGAAGACGTAAGGTAAACATCGATTTTAATTTTTTATCACGAAAAGCAATCTTGTGATGAACTTCTAGAATTCAGTTTCGTCTAGGTGCGTGGTTAAAACGGGAGTGTTTTCATAGTATTTTTAGTGTATCCTTGTACGAAATGAAAGTTTGACTTTTGCCACATACTCTTGAATGGCAGCTGACGGACATACATCTAGTTACGAGAGTAGGTACAATACGATACGTGAACTGTTTTCTTAGTTTTGGACATGTTAGTACATAATTAACGTATGATTGGGACTAGGAACTGATATTTGTGCGCTGTAGGGTCCTTGACTCTGTCTGTTTTTACTTGGCAAAAATGTCAAACTGGGAGCTTGTCAAAGGTTGAGTCACTGTTGCGATCTGTAAATCGCCCCTACTTACACTGTTGGCGACCTATAAACATTGTTTACGAGAACTATTCAAACCAAAACTGTGAAAAGGTAGGCACTTTCTTAAAAAAATAAATTTCATTATAAAAAAAAATATTCCTGTAAAATAAGTACCTACTTACCTACTAAATGTTATTGTTTGGCCCCTCAAGATGAATCACTCATAAAAACAAAGTGTATTATTAATTTTATTATCATTTGTATGTTAACAAAACATTCACTCTTCAAGATTGTGCACTATTGACTGGTTTTTTTAGGTGTTACTGTTAAATATTTTTATTAATGTAGAAGATTTTACTGTAATTTTGATAACTACTTTTGGTTACACAAAGGAGTATTTAAATGCTTGGATAAACATCAAAATGGGTCATTTTTCTGGGGCTCTTTGTTCACAGTCCTTGAACCTGTAATATGGACTTCAAGTAGTACATAAAGCGTATGAATTCCACACATCTTTTTGTTTCACATAATAGCAAACACAAAAAAATCCTATGAATTTGAAATATTTGTAGAAGTGAAAACCAATAAAGTGAAAATTTAACAAATAAGACAATAATATTTACTTCTTACAGCAAATAAAGAAGTATACATAGTAGCAGTGATAGTAAATGAACCTACTTTGTCCAAGTAGGTACTTGATAAACAAGTTATCACTGCTTAATTCAGAATGGTTTTATCTATAATCTTGAATATCTGTGACGATATGATAAAATTGTGTTTAGATTTCTTGTAAACAGTAATACACTTAAAAATAATAAATAAATAAAACAGATATATTCGGTATAGTGTGTTTATAAATCATTGCATTATTCTCAAGCCGCTTAAGATCTCAAAACTGCAAGTGATTGATGGCTTAATTTGTTTTTTTTTCTGTTTTATACTAATTTTCTGTAGTGAAAGTACCTACTAGAATGAAGATTGCTATTTTTATTTGTTAACTTGCGACTGTGGTCTGCAGATAGAGCAGCTGGCAATCTTAAGATGGTCTAAATTTATATTCATATAAATTTATTTTTGGCAATGGTTAACAGCACCAAACTAAACCTTATTGTACTTATCAAAAAGTTGATAGTTGAATCAACTAAAGTTGCAGCATTCTTAAACAACATTATCTTCATTAATTAATTCCGGTGAATTCTAACAATGACATTATATTAAAATAAGTGCAATGATTTAGACATCAAAAAGCTGGTTACTTAGCTCGAGAGATCTTACAAATCTTTTATAGTAGTAACTATGCCTTCTGTGCTGTTGGTTGTGAATTTGATTACTACTGAGGACATTGTATACACTTGTACATAGGTGTTAGTTCTGTGTTATAAATAAAAGTATTTAGTCTATATAGTATTCGACGACCGATGTGACGCGGCGGGCGATTGTCCGCCTGCGACGCAGGAGGTTGCGGGTTCGATTCCCGCCTTGGGATAAATGTTTGTATGATCTGCAAATATTTTTGCGGGTGTTCGGGGTATTTTCTATGTACAATAAAAATATCTGTGTATGTAATGTATTGTATTAAGTATATCAGTCATCTAGTACCCATAACACAAGCTCTGCTTAGCTTGGGGCTAGATGATGCTGTGTGGATTGTCCAGCATTATTATTATTATTATCAGTTATTTTGTAATAGTGTGCTTTAACAGGCTTTACGTAGTTTAGTTAGGGACTAGATAATGCTGTGTTATTTATTAGGTCTGTTTATTATTTGTAATTCTGCATTATTTGTTAAGAGGGGTAGGTTTGGTACCCACTGCTGGTGGAACACATATTTACATTGTCCCTATTTGTTTCGGGTATTGTATCATGCTCAAAGAATGTATAATAGTAAACAGTACTGATAATTACACACAAGAGCCTCAGGTGGGTACAGCTATCTACCTCTGATAAATGTTTATTTATTTACAAGTTCTGACTCCCGGTTTCACTTTAGTAGTACCTGCATAAAAAGCTTTTAATGCTATTGCCTGTAGAGAACTATATGTTTCGAAATTAAATTCATTTATAATGTTGGTATGATTTACCTGTAATATTCATCACCCCTCATATGTGGTATCCTTATCATTTATCAACCAATGCATTCTCTGCCAATACAAAGCTACCTCAGAATAACTCGAGCACAATGTTAGGTACTTACCTATTTATTTTCAGTTTTCACAAATGGTACACATCTTGTTTATGAATTGATGTTTTGTGCATTGCTTCACCCACATTCAGTAGTCATAGTTATGTAAATTAAATAATTTATTTCTGTGAATATCCTCAATTGTAAAATGCCAAGCCAAGTTAGGTACTTGCCCGTAGAAATGTTAAAGGTTATCGTTATTTTCGGTTTGTCATTCCATAAAAAAAAAATTTATAAGTAAATAAATCCAAACATTACCTACCTGTTCAACAAACAGTTGGATTATTCAATCATATTACTACTGTTTATCCAGTGGCCGTTCTTCGTAATTCTAAAATCGACGTCGATGTTTTTCGATGTAGTTTCAGGGGCCTAGCACGAAAAAATTTTATATTTGAGACGTAAGCGTAATCGTAATCTGCTGCATTAAGGTAATCTGGGCAAGAGCTATGATTCTCTGTATACGTATCTTTATTTCTTGTGCGTGTACGCCTCAACAAGTGAGGCATCACACTGAAGCTTCATGAATATAATTTATTTTGTAAAATAGTTCGTACAAAAAATAAAGTGACGAAGCCGCTGTTCTTCTGGGCTTGTTTATGTGAAACTGGCGCCTTGATTCACCTAGCTCTAGAGTTTTCTGAGTCTTTTATTGAATAAATGCTTTTTTAATCTTACATTGACGCTTAAAGAAAGACTTCTGTGAGGCATGTGTATTATAACATAAGTTAATTTACTGTTGAAGTGTTATATCTACCCGTATCTATTCTTAGGCCCGCTTGCACAATGATCACTAAATGTATTTATCGAGCACCTAAATTCATTTTGGAAGCTAATTTTTAACATTTAACATTACGTTTAACGTCTTGCATAAAGAAAAGTCGCTATTACGTAGACGCTAAACATGTTGGTAAACGTGATTAAATAAAATTAAATCAGACTAGCCAAAACGCATGCGACTTCGTCCGCGTAAAGCTATTTTCATACAAACTTCAACCCCCGCTGTACACGGTTAGAGGAATTTCGGAAATTCCTTTCTTAGTACACCTCTATGCACCAAGACGAATATACTCTGACAATTTCAAGTCTCTACGACCAGTGGTTTAGGCTGTGCGTTTTCTATATCCCAGTCAGTCAAGACAAAGATTCTTATAATTGGTATAGATATAGATTGTTGTGCAAGTGGGCCCTATGGTTGATTTATCTTTAGTTCAAGTTAATTGATTGTTTATTCTCTTGCTTCCAGGTAACAGTAGAGCATCGTCTTGTGTATGCTGACGTTGGTACTGTACTGGGAGGTTGCAACACTCGTGTTTGGGTCTAGGATGTCAGTGCTGAATCAGAGTGGAGAAGAGCCGGTAATTCTTATACTATTTTCGTGGTTCAGTACCAGATTGATTTTTATGAGGAATAGTAAGATTGGTTACTCCTGTCTTTAGACGTATTGTATATTGTGGGTAAGTTCCTAGTAAACAATAGTAGAGCTCTTAGTGAAGGGCTTGTCCGGGTAGTACTGCCACCATGCCTATTTCTACCGCCAAGCAGTTTGCTGTTTTCCGGTTTGAAGGGTGTGGGTCCCGGTGAAATTACAAGCACGTAAGGCTTAATCAGGTTGATGAACCCGGAGCCGAGCATCGTAAGGCACGTTCCTACCGAACGCGTCTAACCACTTATCATCAGGTGGCCCATCTGCTTGTTTCATAAGCAATTGTAAAACAATATTGAACGATTTCTGCCCCTATCAGACATCCTTAAAGAATCTTAAGTCGGTACTTCTTGGCAGTAAGAGATCTATATAAGGGTATATCTACCAAGTCTGGGAATTATCTTTATTTGTATACTATATATTTTGTAAACTGCAACACAAGACGTATGCAGATTCCGTGCCCTATATGCATAAAATAGGAGGTGGGCGTGGCATACTTATCTTGCTTACTTTCCTTACTACCTTATGAATTACTATCTACTATTGAATTACTATAGACTAGGACTGTCAGAGTCACATCCAAATATTATATTAGACATGATAACCGTTTGTGTATTCAATCTACCAATTAATTTAATGAATGGACGACATGGACGTGCCTGACTACCCCACTGAGACATCCTCAAATAATCCTGAGAGGTACTATTACCCTAAGAAATCTGATACTACTGTGCTTAAGGATTCAAGTGGTGAAGCTTTTGTTTTTTTTTACTAATTTAAAAATGCGAATGTCTGTCTGTCATTACGCTTTTTTACATTTGGTAGGTACATAGATAAGTATTCACATTTTACAGCAGTTACTATCCTATAAGTGAAAAGCCCATCGCCGCTACTAGAATACTAATTGATTTTCTCACGATGTTTGAAAGCTTTTGAAAGCACTGGCATTGCGCACGTCAACTTTTCGATAAGAATATGCATTGATGCACGAACGGATTCGAACCCACGACCTTAGGATCAGAAGGTGGTCACTCCCACTAGCCCACCGGTGCACATTTGATCTTTATGTATAATAATCAATTCCTGCGCGTTCATCTCGCTTAAACTCAAAAACCGATTTGAATATTTTTTTGTTTTGTTGCATCTGACTTAGGCATGATTTATATATAAAAAAAAATGTTGGTGCAAAATAATTGTTACCCAATATACTTATTACCGTGAAATGTAAAAATAAATTCACAGCATCGAATTATGACGCAAATTAAGTACCTTTTGTTATTAATACACTATGACGTAGGGAATCAAATGACGGTAGAATTTGGTTTTTGTAATGTTTAGATTCTAGAATAACCCTTACAGCTTAAGTTGTAGTAGAGCTCTTAGTAAAGGTTCGTCCGGGGAAGTACTACCAAGCTTTTTCTGCTGCCAAGCAGCTTGCTGTGTTCCGGTTTGAAAGATGTTGGTACCGGTGAAATTACAAGCACCTGAAGCTTAACACTGATAGCCTCAGGTTGATGAACGCAACGTAGTGCATCGTAGGGTATGCCTATCGAACGTGACCTGCAAGGCAATGCTTGGTTATAGTAACCACTTAACATCGGGTTGATACATCGTATTAAAAAACGTGAGAAAACCAATGCCACAGATTAATTAATGTACTTCGTTTCATGGATGCTGCGTTACTTGGTTTTTATGAAAGTGATGAAGCAAGCATGTCTCACCTGATGTTGAGTATTACCTATACTAAAATCATTGTCTCAGAGTGCACGTCCACTGAGGGCATGCCCTATATGGCATTACACATAGTCCATCACTCGAGAAGTACCTAAATGTGTCTTTATTTGCATCAGTAACTTCCTTTTTAATTAGAACAGAAATGCGAGCAATGCTTGGTGGCAGCAAAGAGGAACTGGTACCAATGGTATTGATGGGATGGGAAGCCTTTGCCCAGCAGTGGGACGAAATAGGTTAAAGAAGATTTTTTTTAATCAATTGTATAGAAAAATAAGTCACACTGCTAAGGAATGGATCTGTTTTTCTGAGTTTGTTTTTTTCTGACCACTATAACCTGAATCTCTTTAGGGAAAAAAAATGAATAAGTGTTTTCTACCGTCTTACTTCATTATCACTTACCACCAGGTGAGATTGAAGCCAAAGGATAGTCTATGTATGTTTAAAAAAATACTTTGGCTGACACTACATTATACAGCAGCGTTTCGTAAATAGGGGTATGTCAATAAGCGATAGGTTGCACAAGGGACATAAGGATATAGTGATTTAATTATTCGCGTTTTCCTTAGCTAAACTCGTACTCTAGGCCATGACATAAATCGTAGGATAAAATACAATTATCCTCTCATTCATAATAATTCTATACACAAAAATTATTGGTTACTGAATGTCTGTACTACAGACACTTAGTACATTGTGTAATATATACAGACTCTGTAGCCTGTAGCACGGCCTAAAGTGAAAGCCTATTAGGGCACCGTACCTCAGTAGGAAAAGCAGAACCCTTGTAGGATATTTGTTGTCCGTCTGTCTCTGTCCATATGTCAAAACGCGCTGTTTCTATGGACGGCTTCAGACAGCAGTCAACTTGAAATTTATACCAAAGTTAGAGGTCTGTTGTGAGCTTATAGTATCATGGAAAAATTAAACTTTGAACTTAATGCATTAAAAAGATACGACACTGAATGTGGCAAAAATTACAGTGGAAAAAATCAAATACCTCTTAAGGTACTTCCAGTACATCAAAATACTAAAATTTGGAACTCTAAAGAAGCTTTATGCAACCTTTTGGGTATGCTTTTACGAGCATAATTAAATTGTTAAGTATTGGCCTCATACACAAGCTTAAAGTTACACAACAGGCTGTGAAGAAAGCTATGCTGGAAGTTTCATTACGCTATAGAATCAGAAATGAGGAAATCCGTAGTAGAACCAAGCTTACCGCAATGGCTCTCAGAATCAGCAACTTGAAATAGAAATGGGCAGAACGACAACATTACAAGGATCGCAAAAAGTCGGTGATTATAAAAGACTAGATTATAAAGAAGAAGATAGACTCATAATCGTTCTTCCTGAAAACGTACAGATAATCCTATGTTCAGCAATGACGTTCTTCAGGCTGATGATGATGTATTGAGTTAGTACAAGATAGCCCCCAACTGACACATACTGAATAAAGGATCCAGTTTATACGGAACCCCAGTAGCAGAGAAGATAAAGGGGAAAAACTGTTTAAAAAATTACTTTGAGAATGAAATGACAAATATTCCACTAGATTATAAATTAATTTACGTAAGTAATTCGATGTTGTGGTGTAGGTAAAATGACGTCATTTCACACACGCGTGTAGCGTATTACTTTATCACTTGCATTTTCTAAATAAAATATATTTGTTGTTTTATTTTTATGAGTATGTTTACTGTCTGTGTACAGTAAGAGGGGTCAGCCTTGTATTTCAAAATATTTTTGCAGTGCATACTAATTGACAACTAACAGAGCTATTAAGAATTACAATCGCTTTGAAACCTAACATCTAGAAGTCTGGACATGATTTTTTATGTTTTAGTATTGATTTTTCAGTAATATAACTTATTATTAAAAATTCAAACAAAAAGCTATTTACATCAATTCCCAGGTACGTAAGATATCCCCTTAGATTTCTTAAAACCAAGTACTGTCGGTCAGAAAATTGCAGAAGCGCACGGTAAGACCTTCGCCACATAACACATACATTCTATCCAAGACCCCTTAGATGGTAAGAAAAGTGTCGGATTGAGGATGTCCGCTGTCTGATACGGGTGTCAGACAGAAATTTGAAGGATCAGAATAAATAAGTAAATAATAATAAATCATGCTGGACAATCCACACAGCATCATCTAGCCCCAAGCTAAGCAGAGCTTGTGTTATGGGTACTAGATAACTGATATACTTAATACTACATTACATACATAGATATTTTTTATTATACATAGAAAATACCCAGAACACCCGGAATAAATATTTGCAGATCGTACAAACATTTATCCCAAGGCGGGAATCGAACCCGCAACCTCCTTCGTCGCAGGCGGACATTCGCCCGTCGCGCCACATCGGTCGTCAATGTCAATATCTGAAAGCGCGCTCCATACGTTATGTTCTCGAACACGGTTCGACATTTTTGTCAGAAAAGTTGTGTTTTCTGTCAGACATTTTCTGATGATGTGCGGCCAAGCCTTAAGCAGCGTTTGACAAACATATTCCGTATCCGTTAAAGCTGAGAAAAGCGGCGCGTCGTCGGTGACGTAGTTCGCGCTTTTATGATAACAAGTCAAACTAGCGCCTTATGCGTTTCAAGCATTTCTACATTCGATAACACTCGAAATTACTATACATACTGTTATATATTCGTTGGTCTATTGCCCAAGAGTATAGACTAGTATGTATAGTAATTTAATAAATTAGAAATGGTATCGCTTCAAAGCGAACGAACAATGGCTCAGGTATCTTCGTAAACAATATTCGTTTATCTACTTGCGTAAGCATTAAAATCAATTAATTTCGAAGATAGTACATTTATAACTTGTATAAGTGAGCTAGTATTCCGCCACGCCATCGAAGACGTCTTATAGGCATGCTGAAGGCCTATATAAATAAGATTAACTTACATTATTGTCAACGACGATAGCTAAACGTGTACTCCAAAGTCCGTAAAGCTCTAAAAATAGCACCCAAATACATTCTAATATTTCATGGACTCCTTACAGAAGGGTCCATCTCTTATTCATAAGCCTTGTTGAGCGTCTGTTAAGATGAGCTTTGCCTTGCTAAGTGTTTTGGGATTGATCGAGTCGGTCAATGGGTACAAAGGTCGCTGACCTAACACTGGAGGTAAAAATGAACTAGTGTTACGACAAGCCGTCATTTACCGTTTTGAACTCTATTATCTCAGTTAAGGTGACACTAGTTGCCATTTTTGTCATACAAATGTTGAGGACTGTTTAATCACCAGTTTGACAAGATACGTACAAAGTAAAGCATGATATCGAATTTGTTAGGAACGTCCCCTGCAAAGGAATTAACTCAGCTCGGCTCAGCATCCAACCTAAAGCATACAGGTGTTAAGCCTCATGTGCCTGTGATTTCACCGGGACCCACACCCTTCCAACCGAAACACAGCAAGCTGCTTGGTAGCGGCTATATACAAATAAGTGGCATCTACTTGAACTCTGGTATCTCAGTAAACTTTTTTGTAATGGAGCGTCACTGATTAAACGCGGCAAGTAAAGGATGAACCTGGGCTTGCTACAAACGATACTTACTGCTTTGAACTCTGTTATCTTAGTTTTTGTAGTAGGTAGTAGGGCCTTTTGAAAATACATGGAAGTACTACCACCATGCCTATTTCTGCCGCCAAGCATCGTTTTTGGTTTGATAGGTGTGTGTGTGTCAGTGAAATTGCGAACATGCACATGAGGCTTAACACCTGTATACATCTAGTTGATGGCCAAGATGGAAATTCCGCTTGTTATTAAATAAATGAATAATATTCCCAGTAGGTGTCGTTACCTCTTGAGATTCCCGAGAATATGGTCCAAAGATCAAAAGTCATCAGATATGTACATCCAAACATAACAAAAAACCATTTTGTGTAAGGAATTTCCCCATATTTTGCATATTAGTAAGTCAAGCTATTTATGGATTAACGTAAAAACGACGTAGGGCACGTTTCTAACGAACGTGACCTGCGTGCGAGGCAATGATTTGTTATGCTTGATGTTAGCCACTTAACATCAGGTGGGTCATTTGTTTGTTCCATCAGCAAATCGTATTAAAAAAACCTAAACGAGTGCGGGACCTTTTCTATTCTACAAAAACGGTATTTTAACATAACAGTAAACTTTGTGCCCTCAAAACAAACAGAATTTACAAAACCGTTATTTATAATATTGAACAAACATAATTTCGGTTTTTCTCATCCACTCACTTTTCATAAGACATCGCTCCATCTAAGGCCATAGGTAAAACACGCCAACATAAGACAGGTTAACATTCCATACATTATATGTCAGGTTGCAAGGCCAACATTGCAAAATTTTACACCTTAATCCTACTATTAATAAACACGGCTTAACCTCGAAATATTTACACAATGTTTTGTCTCTTTCGATCTACTTTGAAACTTCCTGTCAATGCAAAAGACAAAACACGTTGTAACTAGTTACGCCGAGTTTATTAGTACCAGGGTTAGGCTTTTGGTTTATTCAATTTGTCGACTCTCTGTCTATTATTATCAACCTGAGGCATACTGATGTTGAGCCTCATGCGCCTGTAATTTTACAAACGGGAACGTAGCAAACTGTTTGGCGGTAGGAATAGGCATGGTGGTTATACTTCCGGACGAGTCCTTTGCTAAGTGCATCTACTTCTGCCGTTGCGAGTCAGAAGCTTATCAGTCTGCTCTTAGTCACGTACATTTTGTGTAAGTGACTACACTAGAGCAGACGGCGCGGGTCTGCTCGCTCTGTCTGTCCTATACAAAATATTTGAGACAGACTACACAGGTCCACGCGAGTGGTGTCTAGTGTAGTAGTGTCTACTACTGTGTGCACTAGGCGTGGTTCATTGACTTACATTACTAGCGAAAAACGCGAACTTCGTCCCCGTGAAGTTATTTTTATATCAACTTCAACCCCTTTGAGTACAACAGGGGTTCGGAGTAGAGAAGGAAATTCCCGAAACTGAACCCCTGAATTTACTAGTTCAGGGTTCTTAGTACTCCTCTAAGCACCAAGATGAAGTCAGTATACTCTAAATATTTGTGGATACAACATCTAGGCCCATGTCATGCATGTCATGCGGAGGGATGAAAGCCATATAACGAGAAGAGTGTTAGATATGGATGTGAAAGGTTATAAAAGTAGAGGAAGACCAAAGAAAAGATGGATGGATTGCGTGAAAGATGATATAAGTAAGAAAGGAGTGAACACTGAGATGACGACTGATAGAAGAGAGTGGAAGAAAAAAACCTGTTGTGCCGACCCCACTTAGTGTTGGATAAGGGCAGGAAGATGATGATGACAACATCTACGCCCAAACTAAGCAAAGCTTGTACTATGGGAACCAGATATTCAATACGTGACAGGTTGTAAACCCATCGCCGTTGCTAGAATCCTAACCGGTTTTCTTACTATGTTTTCATTCACCGTTTAAAAGCATTGGCTTGGCGCATACAAATTATGGTACTATAATACTCTTACTTTCTAATACCCACGACGCCACAAAGCTATAAAATGGAGAGAAGTATATGTAAGCGAATGTAGGCTATTGGGTTTTAAGTTTTTATAACCAAATATTTATTTGACGACTTCTGTGGCTTAGCGGAAGAGGTGCGGGTTAGAGCCCCGCGCGGGACATATGCCATTCTGTAAAAAATCTCCGTTTGGGTGTTGTAGTAGCAAGGGGAAGTGACAAAAATAAATAAACAACCTTTAGTTAATCTATACGCTTTGCTATACAAAAGTGCGCTATTTTTTGAATTAGAAAAAAAGAAATAGCCTTAGGACTTTAATCCTCAGGCACTATCGGTGTCCCTTCAGATCTTTTAGTACCAAATAGCATCGAAGATTATTAAAGGAGGTCTAAGCGGGGTAGTCAGAGGTGCGTCTAAATACTACATTTAGTATATACCTACATTTTGCAAACTGTATTCCATATGTGACAGGTTGCAAGAGGCCATTGCTGCTCCTAAAATAACTAACTGGTTTCCTGACGATGTTCTTTTTCCGTTTTGCCGTTTGAGGACACTGGCTCAAAATTGGACACTGCAATTTTTTAAATAGAAAAAAAAATTGTGCACTTCAAACTTAAGTTTTTTTTATGCGACCGCTGATGGAACAAGCATATGGCTCACCTGATGTTAAGTGGTAACCATCTACCATAGCAAAGCTTGCTTTGAAGGTCAAGTACGTTAGGTACATGCCCTACGAAGCACTACCCTCGGTCCACCAACTTTGCATACTGGTGTTATACTTCATGTGCCTGTAATTTCACCGGCATCCACACCCTTCTGCTTGGCGGCAGAAATGGCACAGTGGTAGTACTTCCCCGGACGAGCCCTGTTATAAAGAGCTCTACTACTACTAAAAAGTTACTACTCAGAACGAGGACACCTTAACTACACCAGTGCTCTAAGATATTTAAAAACAAAAATGTTGTTCATCTTTTCATTTCTATTGCCCACAACACTGTCTTATTGTGGTGATAAATATGTACGTGAATATTGAGTGTTTAATATTTATGATTTGCAGGTAGAATGTCCCCTGTGTATGGAAGCCTTGGAAGTGGACGATCTACACTTCTACCCGTGTACATGCGGATACCAAGTATGTATCTTTATTTATTTATTTATTTAAAACTTCCGCACAGAACAATGATGTGCTAGGAGGACTTAATGCTAATAGCATTGTCTACCAGTCATCCTGGACGTGTAAAAAGATGGTGTGGCGTGTTGATAAAAGTAAAACTACTCGAATAGAAACTTACTATTAATAAAATAAAACCTATATCACCTGTAAACCTGTATCTTTCATTTATTTGAGCAATATGTCTTATATGTATCTTTTTCGTCTATACTATATATACTGTGTAATAAAACTATATATAGTTTTATTACAGTAAGTACAGTAAAGGTCGAAAAATCTGTATATATATGTTAAAGATATTTTTTTAAATCAAAACTTAAAAAAACAGTTTGTACTTGTTTGTAAAAAAAAAGGTTAAATTATTATAATCGATATTTTTATAAAAGTTTCGCGTAAATAAATCAAACTAGTTAGAAGATTTTCAAAAAAGTTCAATCAGTAAATTTATTGCAGTGATCTCATAAGTGTTATACGGCCTTTTAAAAATCTGACAAGAGATAAATAATGTTTAAAGTACTGCCATCTCTCATCAACGAGGAGTAAAGTGACAGGAGTCATTTTTAGCAATATTTAAATAAAAATAACTTTTGTTAGTACGGAGGCTAAAATCTTTAAATTGCATTCTCTTTTATACCTCATAAAATCCTTAAATAGCCGTGGAGGTTAATTACGCCGCCAAAATATTGCTAATACAAGAGCCTACCCCCACACACGTTTTGCCGAGCACTCTGTATATCGAGACAAATGTATTTATCCTGTAGGGGTCTGCATTATGAATTTCAATGCATATCAATTTAGATTGACACAATTATCATATTTATAAGATGGTTGGCACTGATATGGTTTATAAACTGGTATATATTTTAAAAACACGCGCGACTTCGTCCTTGGAAGTTATTTTCATACAAACTTGAACCCTCGCGGCACCCGTTTAGGGGTTGAATTTCAGGAATTCCTTTCTAAGTACACCTCTACACACCAAGACAAATATATCCTGGAAAGTTCAGGTCTCCGACCAGTTTAGGCCGTGTGTTGTCTTTATGTCATGCAGTCAGGACAAATAGACTTATACATATAACTTATAAATTTGTAAATTATAACATATTTTCAAAAATAAGATCAGATATTTATTAGGTAAAATTTGAAAATAAAGATTAGTCATTTCCCTCCATATGCAATTACGGTAGGATGCAATGTATATAGTGCTAATGGATACACCCGCGACTATTTCTTCGTCTGTGTGAAGCTATTTTCTTACAAACTTTAACCCCTATATAAGTTAAGTTTGGAGTTCTTTTCTTACCGTTAGGCTAACCGTTTAGGCTGCGTGTGGCTGTGTTGTGTGTAGTCAGGACCAAGATCCTAACAATTTATCCTTACAAATGACGCGTCGATCCCCTATTTTAAACACATTCATAAGCCTTAAATGATTGTTTGAACAGGGCAGTATTTTTACGTGTTTAACATATAGTTACCTAATTGCAGATATGCCGGTTTTGTTGGAATCGTATCCGGGAAGGCGAAAACGGGCTGTGCCCGGCCTGTCGGAAGGCCTACCCGGAGAACCCGGCAGACTTCACTCCTCTCAGTCAAGAACAGGTAACAAATAATGGGCCTTACTCATAAAAATCTGAATTTTCTTTAAAAATGTTGAACCATCGTCATCGCTTATTAGTAAGCGTAATAACACACAGTAACATAACTCATATAAGACGGGTTTTATCGAAATTTATCGAGATTGGTAATATGGAACTTAGTTTAACGCTAGGTCGATAAATACGAAAAGTTCGATATATCGACAAGCTTGCAACAAGCAAATTACTCAATAAAATAATGTCCAAGCTAGTTCTGTAATAGGGTGTAGATAACATTTTATAGATAAAATCAGTTTGTCGTTACAGCAAGCTTATCGACCAAATGTCTATGATCGCAACACTGTATATACAAGTTTTGTTAGTGTTACGTTATACTTCCCCAGGTGGCAGCGATAAAAACGGAGAAGAAAGCTCGAGAGCAGAAACGGCGCAACAAGACGCTGGAGTCGCGGCGTGCGCTTGCGAACGTGCGCGTCGTGCAAAAAAACCTCGTGTTTGTGGTGGGGCTACCTGTGCGCCTCGCCGATCCCGAGGTTAGTGTACATTACACTACCCCCTCGTTTTTAACTAACTGACTATACTACGAGGGTTTACAGACTGTTTATAATGAGCGGCTCGTCCCGGCTTCGTACGGGTTTTAGTAAGGATCCCAAATTTTTTGAAAATATGTTACCCGGGGATAGTGTAGCTTCCCAACGGTAAAAGAATTTTTCAAATCGGTCCGGTAGTTTTGGAGCCTATTCAATGCAAACAAACAATCTAATCTGTCCTCTTTATAATATTAGTACAGATATATTTATTTGACACACACGTATAACTCATAGAATGGTCTTAAAAACATACAATAGTAGGATTTATCATAGTGGAGGAAAAACAGTTAATTGACAAAACAGAAAGTAGTAGAGGTAACCTAGCATTAGCAATGGGTCTCAACTTATACGGTCTTGTGTCGAATGGCATGCCAAAAAGATTCTACCCTAGCTTAATAGATGTCTACCGTGACATGCAGCCTTGTTTTTCAGATAAGGTGTGAAAATAATGTGTTTGAGGTAGACTGTACAGGGGATAGTGTTTGTACGGGTTTAACTGACTGTATTGCGAGGGTATACCGATTGTACGTTCATAATTGACTGAACTACGCAGGTATATCGTACTGCGGCTGGTTCAGGATATACTAACTGTACGGGGTATAATAACTACGGGGTGCAATGTCTGCAATATTTGGGTATAATTGTACGGGAGTTATGCCTCTGTGTGTATTCTTTAAATTACACACACTTATACCGGCATATACACCTTTCATTATAAGGAATGAAAACACAATGTAACTAACCTAATGAGTAAATTAATTGGTTTCAGATTCTAAAACGGCAAGAATACTTCGGCAAATACGGCAAAATTCACAAAGTAGTTATAAACCAAAACAACACGTATGCGGGGGCGCAGGTAAGAACACCAATATTTATTTATTTACAAAATTTTAGAAAAACTTACAGCTAGGTTCACAAACATTTAGATTAGAATGTAGAACATGTCTGGATGGACCAGTTCATGTTTGCTGAAGGCTAATTATAAGTTTCCGCGGATAGGTGTATTTAAAATTAACTTTAATAAACAGTAGGATGACGACTTATTGAATTTAACAAAAATATTAATAACTAGCTGGTACCCGCGACTTCGTCTGCGTACTTTTAATTTGAATATTATGATATATTAAAAGAACGGTATAGATTTGGGTATAGCATTTGGTTAAAAGAGAGTAGGTATATTTAAAAAAATTAAAAATATCTGTTTACAGTACGTATAAGGTACCTATGCATTCCATTGAGTGGCAGAAAGTACCTAGGAAAATTTATTGGTCCCTTATGTTCAAGAGACACTTACAGGGGCCAGCGTCACGTTGTGTACAAAAATATTTTAAAATGACCTAATTTAAAACATTTTTGTACACAACGTTTGCTGTTTTGTTATTATTTGTTAAAATGTGGAGATTGTTTGAACTCGACACTCGCTAGCAGGCCACGTACAGTTGGCCATGCGAAAAAAAACAGTTTTTTTCTAAATGGACACCTGCTACTTTAAGTGTTTGCCCTTGCGCTTTGTTAATGGTCATTGCGAAGGCTGGTTTGAGGGGAAACTGGATTCTTTTAAACTGAAAAGGTAAATCTGTAGGGATCATGGGTATGCGGGGAATCAAAACTTCTTCATCTTTAGCTATTCCTGTCATTATAATTGCTCTAATAATATTGCGTCCTAGCTGCGTAATTTGCAATCGAGTCCCGTTGCATAGTCTCGGCGCTTCGAGATTTTTCATTAACAAAACTGGAACCCCAACTTTCAGTCTCAGCTTATGAGACGGCACTCCTGACAGCTCTAAGACGTCTGCCCTCACGTGTCTGCCCGTTCGGGTAGGCATAGTTAGATTTGTGCGCTCCCCCACCACACGACATCGCCGTTGCCTGCCGCCACACTTCGGCGAATGTGCGCGACGACGACCGACGCGACGGCAGCGGCGGCGATGCAGAGTATTCGTTAAAAGGAACTTCAAAAGCCAAATTTTTTTTTTAACTTGATACACCCAAAACTTCTAAATATCATGTTCCTAGGTTCAGTGGTTAAGATTTTGTATACAAAAAGTTTGGCTTCGTAGTTCCCGTTCCGAATCCGTTCCGTTCCGTTCGAATTTCGGGAATTCTGTTTGTAGAAAAACTCTGCACATCCTAAGAGACCTACGTACCAAGTTTCATGGTTTTATCTTCAAAAATGACGAACGCCCATACAAACTTTCAACCCCTATTTCACCCCCACACTGGTAAAAATTTCAAAATGCTAGAACAAACGATTTTTTGTTTCTTATTTAGTGCCTAAATACAAAATGTAATGTTTTTATCTTCAAAAATGACGAACTTCATACAAACTTTCAACCCCTATTTCATCCCCTCACAGGTCGAAATTTCAAAAACGCTAGAACAAATGTTTAATTATTTCTTATCAAGTGCTTAATTATAAAGTTTCATGGTTTTATCTTTTAAAATTAAGAAATCCCATACAAACTTTCAACCCCTATTTCAACCTCTTCATCCCTTTTTTTCGCAATAAAAGGTAGCCTATGTTCTTTCTCAGGGTCTAAAGATTGTCTGTGCCAAATTTCATCAAAATCGGTTGAGAGGTTTAAGCGGGAAAGCGTAACAGACAGACAGAAAGACAGACAGACAGAGTTACTTTCGCATTTATAATATTAGTTGGGATAGTTGGGATAGTTGGGATATTAGTTGGGATTAGTTGGGATTTTAAAAATAAAACTTATGTAGTTACCTTATCACTTCAAAAAAAGTCCCTGCAGATATTACTTAATAAATGCTTCTACAGGCTGTTGATAGAATTGTCCTAAATGACTTCTACCGCTCGTAAATGATGATGATATTGTACTAAAAAGTAACACATTCCACAGCCGTCTGGTTCGCAGACGCCGTCAGCGTCCGCTTACGTGACGTACGTCTCGTCAGCGGACGCGTTGCGTGCCATCCAAGGGGTCAACAACGTGACGCTCGACGGACGCGTTTTGAAGGGTTCGCTAGGCACCACCAAGTATTGCGCCAACTTTATGAAGAACCAGCCGTGTCCTAAACCGGACTGCATGTATCTGCACGAGCTAGGTAACTATAGTATGACGTCAGGTGACGTTACGGTCACGTGGTCAGTCACGTGATCAGTCACGTGGTCAGTCACGTGACATTAGAGTATATATTACTAATATGTAGATGGAGGGCATTATATACGACCTGCGTGGACCAGCATCAACCGTCTCGGACATTTTATTTTGACAGACCGAGAGAGGTAGTATACCTGCACCGTCTGCTCAGGTGTAATTACAGTGGAATACTCATGAAATTGTTCGTGAGATCTTGTTTTTTTTACTTAAAAACATGAACCCCCACATAGTTATAGTTACACTAACTTTAGTGACCAGTGAAATACGATAAGAGTCGAACATGTTTACATGCAAGCGTTTCCTTTTGGGTTATATATCTGAAATTTCTTTCTTAGTCAATTTTGATTGGATACAAACTAATTATGGTGATTCTAGGTGATCCGAAAGCGTCGTTTACGAAGGAGGAAATGCACGCAGGGCTGCACCAAGTTTACGAGAGAAAGCTTCATAACCAACTATTAGCTGCCACTCGGGATAAACTGGAACAGGCGGAAAAACAGGCTAACGCATCAGGTAAACTCTCACAAACACTCAACATTTCTGAACCACGCTCCAAACCGACTCCTACTATTCCTGTCTACTCTGAAAAACTGAAATTTGCGGCATATAGGACCACGAAGTCTGTTCAAGAGGTAGAATCTATACCAATTATAAGAATCTTTGTCCTGACTTACTGACTGACTGACTGACATAACAACGCACAGTCTAAACCACTGGTCGTAAAGATTTAAAAATTCTCAGGGTAAATTCGTCTAGGTGCGTTAAGGTGTACTAAGAAAGGAATTCCCCAAAAATCTACCCCAAATGGGTACAGCAAGGTTGAATTTTGTAGGAAAAAACTTCACGTGGACGACGTCGGTTTCGCTAGTATACTAGTAAAATTGTGTGATTTTTATATTTTGCAGGTAATTCTAGTACGAACGGGGATAAAAGCAATGGTAAAGATGGTAAGCATTCAATAAATCTTTCAATCGTAGTTCCAAAACCTTTTATCATTATGAATACTAACATTTTTATAACTTTCAGGTACTCAAACGAACTTTATACCGACAACAGTTGTCACATCGTCTAATATAAACGTAGTCAATTCGTCTAAGTGAGTACTTCAATATTTCCTCGAAGCATTTGGTCTTATTAAAAACGTTATTTCACTGTTTTTATATTTATTCAGATCTAAAAAGGAGCAGAACGGTATCGGAAGCAATAGTAACGGAAACGGAAATGGTAGTAACGGAAAGGAGGCGTGGCCTAGTCTGGGATCGTCTCCCCCTTCAGACAGCCCCGCCCGGAAACAGTCCAGTCCTAAGCCACAATCTACGGGTATGTTATTCTCCATAAAATTCAGGCCTTGTTCTAACATGTAGGCGTAATCAATCTTGTTATAAAAAATAAATATTGACAAACATTCATACAACGCCCTCTATCCTCAACATAAACAAAGCTTGTACTATGGGAAACACATATTTAAAAGAATTGTAAGTACATACTTAGAATATAATATAACACCCATGCAAAGAACAAACCTATCTTTATTACAATAATGTTTGTTCCCGGTAGAGATTGAACTCACAATCGCAGAAGGTAGACTACCAACTGAGCTGCGACGGCTTTTAACTATTAAACTCTTAATAATTCTTAAAATATATATTACTAAAAGTTGGTGGCTGACTGTTTACATGTTCTAGTTCTTACCTCAACTCATTTCCCACTACTCAACAGCAAGAGTGGGACAATTTGCCTTTTGATAATTTTATACAACAAAAGGCGTGACCTGTTTATGAAATAAGTCTCAAAATAATGTGTAGCAAATATTATATTTCGATACGTTGTTGCAGTTAAATCACAAGAAAACGGCACTTCTATGTCAGAGTCTTCCAGTCCCACGCAGCTCGAACCACAAACACAAACGCAACCACAACCACAACCACAGGCTCAAAAGAAAACTAAAGACACACAAGAAACTAAATCAAGAAAGGAAAGCACAAATGGAAAGAAGAAAGACAAAAGCAAACAGAAATCCAGCAATAGCATCAGTGTCAGTACCGACTCCGAGGACAAGCCAAGCAATGAATCAAAAACAAACGACTCCTACAAAAATAGTGAATCAAACAACATCAGTGAATCTTTCAAAACTAGCAACTACAAAACTAGTGAATTCAAAAACAGTGAATTCAAGAAAAGTGAATTCAAAAAAAGTGAATTCAAAAATAGTGATTTCAAGAAAAGTGATTACAAGAGTGAAGACCCAAAAACTACATACAGCACCACACAAACGAATAACTCATCAGTTTTTGAAAACGAATCTTATCTTACAAACGAATTGGATGAATTAGAATCAGATAGACATAGCTTGTTAGAGAATCATGATTTGTTAGACAACAGCGATCACAGTCTATTAGACGATGACAACACACACAACCTACTCAATGATGCAAATAACGAAGTTATGTTAATGCAGAGACATAGAGAAATGTTGGCCGGACTCGTAGATAATAAACACATGCTGCCACAGATGAAAAACCCTATGCTGAACGGTATGAACGGCTATGGACTGCTCGAAAGAGATATGGGTTACCTAGATAGACACAGTCAGTTGAATAGCCAGCTAGAGAAAGATACGCTTATGAGAGAACGTAGTCAGAATGAACTGCTTATGCGACAGAATGAAATGATGGCGAGACAGCACAATGTTATGGTTGAGCCTAAGCATTATATGCCTTCGTCTAGTATAGGAATGGAGAACGCTAGTGAATTATTAGGTGAGTGACCCACCCAATCAACATATCCTACTATATAATATTATAAACGAGAAAGTTTGTAAGTATGGATGGATGGATGTTTGTTACTCTTTCACGCTCTAACCAGTGGACCGATTTGGATGGAATTTTGAATAAATATAGATTGCAACCTGGATTAACATATAGGCTACTTTTTAGCCCGAAAAAATAACGGGAAAGGGAAAAAAACTGCCATGCGGGCGAAGCTGCGAGCGGCCGCTAGTCATTATTATTCCAACGTCATAAGACTAAGAATACTACGAGTTATTTGCCTAATAGCTAGATATTATAGTTAGAGACCCCATAACTTGAAATGAGGAAGTACCTACTCAAGTTCATTAAACTCATTAATTAATTAAAACTGTGGTCCTCCGGGTGTTTTAAATTCTATTTCGGCGGTTTACCTAGCCTAGCTAGCGGTAATCTATTAGTACATCGATTGTCCGACATAGGATGAGTAGTAATGCGATTACTGTTGCTGTTAGGTAATACAAAAAGTTTTGATTGACAAAAATTGCAGTGTGCTTCTTCCAATAGTATGCACCAAACGTAATGTTTGGACGTACCTCTGACTACCCCATTCAGCCATCCTTAAATAATCTCTAGTTAGTCTAGTTTGTACTGAAATACCTGAGGGGTATCTTCCATGCATGGGGATCCAAGTCGTGAGGCAATTGTTTTTTTCTTTGATTCGTTTGTGAACGTGTAGTATTGTGGTCGAATATATTTATTTATTTATTTCTCTCATTTTATATTACATCAACAAGAGTAGGTATTACAAAGAGTAACCTTATAACTAATTTAAAAAACACAAAAAATAGACTGATTATATATTGAGAACTGGTGCCCGAATAGGTTTAATGGTAAAACCTGTGTGCCGGGTCACCAGGCCCACATTACGGTCTTAAAATACATGACCTAGGTAACTAAAAAAAACATTCACTATTCCAACTTGATAATGGTTTAGAAAGTCTCCATCCCGGTACCTAAACTAAGCCAAAGCCTGTACGATAGCATACCGGGCAAAAGACCATTTCAGACAGGAAACTGGTTAGTAGTAATCAATTATTATGTAGTACCTACAGTAAATTCAAGGACCTAAAAATGACGATTCACCGAACTAGTTTAAAAACTGTATCTCGGCGAACAGTGTTTGTAATCGCACAAGGTAGCATAATTGCATGGTTTTTTCCAGGTGCTAATTACCATCAAAACCCCAACATGCTCCCACCGTTCGGCATGCGTGTAGACACTTCAATGGGGTCCATCAACTCCATGGGTAATATGTCCAACATGAATGCCAGTATGTCTAATATGCCGGGAATGGCGAACAGTCTAGGAGGCTTCATGCATCACCAGATGTTGAATCAGCAAATGCCGAATGGTCTTGTGAACGGATTCGACGCACAACAAACCGTAAGTTATTGATGAAATATCAGGTTAAAGGTTGTAGTCGATGTATACAACATCTCTCCCCCATGGCAAAAAATTGTTCATTGAAATGTGGACATAATATACAATGGGCGACTGGTTGATGAACGCTGAGTAGTGCATCGTAGGGCACATTCCTAACGAGCGTGACGAGGCAATGGTAACCACTTAGCTTCAGGTGGGCCATCGGCTTAATCTATCAGAAAATTAAAAAAGATTTTTTTATATGATTTTTGTCTGATCGAGTAGATGGCCCCAAACTAAGCTATGCTGGTAATATGAGAGTGAGATAATTAATAGGATTCTTGAATGCTTTTTTTTGTTAATACATCCAGACACAGAACAAACATCTATGTTTCTCTCACCAATGTTTGTTTTTTTGTGGGAATCGAACCCGTAACCTAAAGCGCAGAAGGCAAAGCACACCTGAGCTTTGAGGCCAGTTATACTTGATATAACTTATGTTAATAATTGAAATTATGTTAACAGAACGAAGGTCGGTATCAAGCAGAAACCATGGATAAGTTCTTCACGGACTTCCACAAGGCACAGCAGCTGCGAATGCAACTGAACCGCGGCCCTGAGACCGAACGACGAGCGCCTCACACCATGCTCAGTGCAGAGCGGCTCGAAATGGAACACAAGCAGAGGTAACTGACCCACCCTGCAAGATTGTCTGGAGAACTATCTTCAGGCCTGCCTTTAACAATGTCGTCAGTTCATCAGGTAGGAGGACGTCCTACGCTTCGTCTTCCGGTTCGTGATCGCCATTCGAGAACCTTTATTCCCCAACGGTTGTCGGTTCTACAAGCTATATGGCCTGCCCACTGCCACTTGCTGATTCTGAGAGCTATGTCCTTGGTTCTTTTACGGATTTTCTCATTACCTTAAGTACTTACTTTTAGGTAAATCTGTATTGTAATGTAAACCGCAGTCATGTTGTCCTGCAATAAATCACCGCCTTTAGCCTATCGTCTAGTTTGAATCAAGTGCCACTTCCATGTTAAAATACCAGCATCAGTTTGAAGCAATGATACAATGTACTCGTATTGCAGATTGAATTCTGGACGCGAACAAAGTGGTCGGTGCGCGGCCGGCGACGGAGACGACGATCTGGACTTTGACCCCTTCAAGGAGACACAGAAAGCCTTCGCGGAACTCATGGAGACAGAGCTGATCCAGAACCAAGTATCTAGCGGGTAAGTTCCTGAACAAGTCAACTGCTGCGTACTGGCCCCGCATTCCTCATTATCGCTAAATATAAACGAAGGAGTTCTGCATGGAAAAGGTTGTAAATGAATAAGTAGGTAACTTTACATAAAAAGTTTGGTTATGCAGTGCAATTTTTTTTATAAAATATAATTTTTTAAATGGTTATTGTTGCGCATAAAACCTTTTCATTTAAAACTCATTGACAGATAAAATATTGACATAATATTGACAGATAAAATCGTTAAGTTAACGATCGCTAACAAATGTCGAGACTACCGCCCCAGGAAGAAAGAACATTTTCCCTCTTCGGTTCTGTATGATTTTAAACCAAACCCTGTTCTTCTTTTAAGACCTTAGTGAGTCTAGCACTAACTTTTTCTGTCTAACTTATCCTCTTCATGCTCCTTCAGCACTACATTTCAAAACCTTCTAGTTCTTTGTTCCGCTGTTATGTAAAGCTATACTTTTTTGCACTTCACTTCACTACTCTACTACTTAATGTATCATAAGTTTTTTATATTCCAGTGACAACATCGATCGTGTCCGCCGTACTCGCATGGCACCTCCTGGCTTCTCAGCACAACACGTCAACTCCATAGGGCTGGGAGTGCCCCGCCACCCGTCACAACATGGTACCTACTCTGTTCTATACTACAACCTTTTGCACAACTTTTAGCTAGTGGTACTAAGTATCCTTACAATATCTAAAAAGATTCCAACTCTTAAATTGATAAAATTTTTGACAACTGTTTTTTTTAGTATAAAGATAGATAAAAATGTAAATGGATTATGTATGATGTATGATTAGTGATACCAAAGCTGCAAAAATATAATAAAAAAAAAAAAAAATGGATTACATTTGAACCCCTTGGTAAATCGCAGATCTGTTGGGCAACAATAACAAATCGCGGAAATAAGGAATCGTGGTGGTCTATAGTTAGCCTATAAGTTAGCCTCCCCACTATTTGGGAGAGTTAACCGTAGTCACATGCTCGCGTGAATCTCAATCTCCATTCCTTTGCAGGTTTCCTGAACAGCACAAGCACAGCCTCATTCTCTGACTGGACGCAGATGGACCCCGCTATCATGGCTGTCAACTTTAGCAAGAACCAGCCGCCGGCACCGACGCAGACTCCCACACCAAACCACCAGGAACTATTCGCCAGATTCAACCAATTCAACATGCCACCTAACGGTATGCCGAAGCACCCCATGCCACAGTGGCAGACTGGCAAGATGCCCGGATGGTCAGGGCCACAGTTCAACTCCATCCCCCTTCCTCCAGGGTTCGCTCCTGCCAAGCCAGCATCCCACCCAGCAGAGTGCATCGATGCCAAGTAAACGTGCAAAAGTTATACCTCTTTCAATTTCTGTTGGTGATGTGATCGATAAATCTTTGTATTAAGAAGAGCATATTTTAAACGAGAGAAATATGATAACAAAGGAATTTGTAAAATAAATTAACCTATTTGTTTTATTTGAAAATTGATTTATTTATTTTTCGTATAGATTTTTATTTACAATCGGATCTGGCTCGCTCCCCGCTCTATTATCATATTTTTCTTTTTCTCGTAATATTTTCGCGCATGATTGTATGTATATTCGTTGCGATTATATATTTATTAGAATCATATCCCTGTTATGACAAATTATATTTTCTAGGTATATTAAAATGAGATGCCAATTACTCGCTGTTCCATTTTGTACCTTGTTGAGCCGTTCACTATGAGAAAGATCATTAAATCAAAACTAGAACATCCTTTCTTTTAATGATATTCCTTATGCTTATGAGAATTTTCAGCGTGACGAGACAGCGAATCGAGACAAATTGGCGTCGCCGACAATCATGTCTTCGGTTGCTTTAATAATAAAATAAAAATACAAAATACAAAATTATTTATTTTTAAACAGTGTAAGTACATACAATGCTTAAATTATATAATGCTTATAGCAATCATAAATCATAACTCTCTCTTGACCTCTACTTAAGATTCTTTGAGGATAGGTACTACATATGCAAATATTAAATTTGGCACATGGCCTAAAGGAAATGGATGGAATTATAACTACGCACAATTTCTCATTCAGTTTTGCTAGTTCTACTTATCTAAAATTTACTTGTTACGTATCACTAGTGTGTACAACAAACTCGCACCCTAGGTTGTTCTGTTCAACCTATCGCGATAATGTCCATACTAAACAACCCCAGTTATACAATATCTATAAAAATATCATTTTTAAATGCACAATAATTAATATCGAAATTCTGGCCTTGATTGACTTTCAACTTTAGTTTAAAAGTGTATCTATCTTCAATATTCTGTATTATGGAGGATCACAGCTTCCCGTCAATGAATCCTCTGGGGTCGGGTCCGTCCCACGGGACACTGGTGCCATTGTGCCACAAGTACTGTCCCCCGCTGGAGGGGCTGAGTGCCAGGCTAGCCGGGAGCTCCGCGGCCTCTGCAGGGGCTATGGAGCCGACGCCGCGGGTCATGTCGGAGGCCACGTAGCCAGGGTGCACGCAGTTCACGAGGATGCCTGAAGATACATATGAAAGGTTACAGTGCGAGCAGAATAAATAGTTTTGTAATTATTTTTCATATATCACGTTTTTTGCCGAGTGTCGGTTTGAAGGGTGGGTGGTTATAACTGTACGGGTTAAATCTCGCTTAAAATTTAGTTCAGCGTGATTAACCGCAAACTGGTACAATATAGGCAAGTTATGTTGGCCGAAAACCTAAACAGTAGGAATTTTCGTGTATTTAAAGGAAAATTATTTTAAAGCAAAGAGTGTTATCGCAGATTCTATGAATAGTTTCGAATTATGCAAGACTACAGGAGATTGCTGACACGTCCAAGATCCTTTTACACACAATTCGCTTACTAAATGTCAAGTTTTTCGTGCTGGGTTCTTCGTGAAACTATGATAGCATTCATTTCCTTACCTCTCGGCGATAATCTTCTGTGTAACATGAATGTGTAGGCGTTAACTCCTACTTTTGATACCACGTATGGAGAATCCCCCCAAACGTCGCTAATTTCTTCATTCTGCTTTACTGATTCTAAATAACTCATCATCATTGTTTTCAGGTCAAAAAACGACAAATTTTTTGATCCTAACTTATCTCGTAAGGTTTTTGAAGGAATCCTTGAAAGATGTCCTGAAGAACTTGATATATTAACTATTCTGGCTCCATCACTCAACAACGGTATAACATTCTCAGTGAAAATTACTAGAGAAAGGAAGTTTACTAGAATTGTCGTATCTGCTTGGTGAATCTTAGATTCCTTTGCATCTTTTAGGAAGAGTACTCCAGCATTATTTACTAGTATATCTACTTCTTCGTTTCTGTCTTTAACTCCTTTTATAAATTTTAAAACGCTGTCAGAGTTTGTGATATCCAATTGGTTGAACACAGGGTTTAATCCTAAAAGTTTTAGTTCTTCACAGGCTTGTAAACCTCTCGTTTCATCCCTGGATGTCAAATAGACTTTGCCACTAAATTCTTTGCAAAGAATTTTCACTATTCCGTATCCCAATCCTTTGTTTGCTCCTGTTACAACTGCTATTTTAGTTTTAGACATTATTCAATAATCTTCCAACTCGTAGGCATAATCTGTTGTTGGCCAAGATCTAAAACAGTAATGTTTAGTTTGCTGTAATTCATCTGAGATAATCGATAGTAATATAATTATTCTTCAAATAAATGGACAAAGTCTACACCTTTTCACATAAGTACATTACTTTAGACAAGTTCTTGATCAAATGTACCTGGTACCTACCTCGGTACATTGTAAGCAACAAAACATATTTACGTCTACGATATTTACCGATCGATACCTTTCACAACTTCGCTATTCCAGTATAAAAATAGCTAAAGATTTTTAATGATCGACTTCCAAAATGGAATAGGTATTGCATCATAAATCAAATTCGACTGTTTACATTTTGTTTGACGATAATGTAAATGTACTAAAGCAAGATTGACCTTGCCATCGAAAATCAGAATGATAACCTCTTCTTTACCGCCATTATGCCGCCATTGTTACTTCCTAGCGCCATCTACACTTAACACTCCCAAACTATTTGACAAGCGTATGTTCTTTGTTTATCACAAACAACAACAGTGTTTTAAAGATTTTTGCTTTTTTTAAATGCTTAATAACAATAAAATCATGCTTGAGTTACCGACAGCGTACAGGCCTTCGATTTTCGGCGATGAAATCATCTTAAAATCAATCGACTGGCTTGAAAACTTCCCATGGAGTAAAGAGAACACTGTAAAGAATCAACAACTTATGTATGAAATTGCTTTAAACGTAAAGGGCTTTGCACCTGAAGAAGTACAAATCAAAACGACTTGTGGACAGCTGATCATCGAAGCTAAACATGATGAGAAGAAAGATGACTACGGGATGGTATCAAGGCACTTTGTGAGGAAGTACCGCTTGCCTGAAGATTGTTTGCTTGCTGAGATCCAATCAATAATGTCCCGCGAAGGTGTGTTGGTTGTGACTGTGCCTCGGAAACCTGCAGTGAGACAGGATATAATAATTCCAGTGTCAAATATCGATAAGAAATTTAATTCTAAACTGTAAGAAATCATGAACGTTAGATTTCCTTTGTGATAATTTTAGTATTAGGTAGGTACCTACTATGGGTAGGTTTTATATTTTGTCGTCACGTTACGTCACCAGCCTAAGTAAGTCCACTGTTCGTAGGGCTCCCCCATAACTAAGGGTTTGCCATAGTGATTTCACTTGGCAGGTGGGTTATTATAATAAAATTAATTTTAACAACATTTTTGTTTAATTATAATATCATTTTTTAGATATACCTAATAATCATAAAGTATATTATAGGTACCGATAAAAGTATACAAGCACTAGGTACCTATCAAGTGAAATAACTGACCTTTAAAAACAAAAAATTGCCATTTTAATTTATTTTTGATATTGGCAAGCTAAATCCTGCTATTGATTTAAAATAAAGGTAATTGAATTTACCTTAGTACCTACCTGCCTAATATTTTTTGTGTCTGACATTTTAATTTATGACTATTCATTCATATATAATATTAATTAAATTTGAGATTAGGTAACAGGTATTTAACCTTTATATTAGTTGACCTTTTGCGTAATTTTTTGAACCAAATCCACTGCAATTATTTTATTTGCAATCCAAAATTACATTTGATGGAATATATTTTGATTCAATTTATTTTTCCTCATGGCCAATAAGAACATTATGCATATACCTTGTTCAGTATTAAGTAGGTACATAGTAGTTTGCCCGAACTGATATCTCGAGATTATAAAACATGAATTTCATGATTATATATAATATTGAATTATCTTGTATAATCTAAGCTGATCTCCTAAACCATTGAAACTCTAACAAATAGGAGCTCACGTTACAGCGGTTTACTATTTTTTCGTATGCTAGCGGTCCGTCCCGGCTTTGCACGGGTTTTAGTAAGGATCCCTAGTTTTTTTGAAAATATTAGCCTATGTCACCCGGGGATAGTGTAGCTTCCCAACGGTGAAATAATTTTTCAGATCGGTCCAGTAGTTTCGGAGCCTAGTCGATGCAAACAAACAAACAATCAAATCTTTCCTCTTTATAATATTAGTACCTAAGTATAGATAAAAAACAAAGTATAACATACAATCTAAGTAAAAATTGTTTTGGAATATTGTGAATGAAACCTCTTATATTCATAACCCCTGTCTGGTTTACCTAATTTATTTCATACCAGTAAAATTCGTAAGAACAGCCTAAAGATCTACTAAATTTCATGCAGATCGGTGAAACGGTTCGAAAGTTAGGAAAAGAAAAAAAAAATATTTTGTCAAAAACTTAAAACTAGACACGGCCGATAGAAAAAACAAAATTAAAAAAAAATTATTACGTCAGCAATATGCTAGTATGTATAAAGTAGTAGGTACCCTACCCTAACGCTGGTTTTGGTTTTACGTGGTGCCAGATTAGTTAGGTATGCTCAAACAAACGAACATATCTATCTACACGCATACAAACATACAAAGAACAATCACCCAAGTTGACTCAGATATCTTCAATCATTTCTCTCTTTGGATGAATTACATGCGAAAATAAGTTTCTGTTTAAACAAAAAAATGCTACCTACCTACTTACATTACGTGGTCACGAAAAACATGCAATGGTGTCGTATCGTATCTTTGATCGACTACACTTAGGATATCGCGCCATAATTTCGTCTACTATTGTAATGGTTTTAAATGACCTAGGTACTGAATTTAATATTATAGTTCTTACATTGTAATAACGAAAATGATATTGTTTAATGTTGATATTTTTGTATCTACATAATATTTACTTAATATTTTTACACCTATGTGTATAGTATTATAATAATGGGACGCGTGTTGCAGATGTTGCTGCGCCCTACCTTTCGGCACCACTGAAAACCAGCGCCATATGAGCCATTGTGCTTCTTGGCATATGCTGAGTGGATGCCTTTTTTCGCCACTTTCCTTTTAGTTTTATATCTACTATTTGTTCTTTGTATTGTTTTGTGTGGTGTGAATAAATATTTTCTATTCTATTCTATTCTATAACTAAATATTTATTTATTTATAAAATTATGAACTACGAGCCGTGGTCTACCGAAAACTCAAACCGTAGCATTTTTTATGTATATCAAACATTGCTTCTCGCGCGTAGAGCACAGTATCAATCAACATGTGTAACGCCGTAATTAGTGTCAATAATACCGGGATCGGCCTTCAGGCAGACTTGGTCGTGACGTGACGAACAATTTGAGGTATGTGCCACTTTTTTCACAGTAAGTAAGCGCTCTATATCTTCAGTTTAGTTAATCAAAGAATCGTATCCACAATAAGTACTTACCTATTTCTGTTCACTTTCCACCTGTCAGGTGAAAACTTACCCACATATCGGAGAAACGGATCGGCACTGTTCTTAAAGACACGTATCAATAATAATTTTAAAATCTTCAGGAAGGTTTTTCGTTCGCTACGACCCTGAAATATCCATTTAGTGAGTACTTAATGCTAATTATCAAACACGGCCGACATTATTTGACACGAGATTTTAATTAAAGGAAGATCGATTTGATAGCGATAAAAATACAATGTAACTACCTCGGTGTAACCGGGCAGATGTGTACCTACCGCTTATCTATGCATAAAATCAGTAGACCCCTGATTTTCAAAGCTCTAGCTTTATTCAGTAGTTTGAATCCAATTGACCGTCAATTACATAAACGGTAATTTTTTACTGTGTACTGTAACATGTGGGTGGTAAGGTAGAGTTTTGCGGAGGAGTAGTGAAGCTGTTCGGTTTTGATTGATGCCCTTGAAGCAGTTAGTTGGTAGCTATGAAGTGATACAGACGTTTTGCTATAGCCTAGGAAAAAAAAGGTGCGTATTCTTTACTATATTTCCTAAATCATATTTTTTTTGTTTAGCTATCTGAGTAGGTAAGTATACAGGCAGCTATTAAATATTATTTTTACGATAAATTTACACTAACACTTACGGTTTTGGCCTAAAAGTCGTTAGTTTATGTTTACAGAAAAAAACATTTATTACCCTCACTTTAGAGAATTAGATTTGTACTACCTAAGCATATTTCGCAATTGTCTGCTGGATATATTTCCCCGTTTCCTGTACTTAATTTATCTATATTTTTAAACTCGGAATTTACTGACTGACAGGTCATTCATCACCATTAAGGCCATTGGACTGGCAAGTAGTTTTTCATATTTTGTAACGCTAATCTCGAAAGAGCTTGGGTTTGTAACTGAAAGGACAGAAATGCAAGCCAATAGCAAATCGTTACTAAGATTCCTCTAGACGACAAAAAGCGATAGCTGCAATAATTGCCTAAAACTTGTCCCTACGTTTTACGCTTTATTTTTTCACCAGAAATGCAATCAGTAGCCTCTAATTACTTATTGACACTAGAACTAGTTTCGGCCAGATAGATCTATAAGATTATACAAAAATGTATACAAAATCATAACTAAATCTTAGCATAGATATGCTAAGATTTAGTAATGGTTTTGTGGTAGGTACCCAAAACACTTCGTTTTAAATCGCGGTTTAAAGTGATTTGCATTTATGATGGTCCCAATGCTCTGGTCTCAGGAGACAATTGTGTCTTTGTAACGGAGTTTTTATGAATTTTTATGTTACCTACTACTATTGTATTTTTCTGATCTCGCGTTTGCATAAGGGTTTTACTTATAACTGCGTTATCCTCTTTTAACTTAGGGGTAAGAAGATAAAAGGGTCAATATCTTTATCGGAATTCATATTAAACTACGTGGTAATCCAGAACTGTGACGCTTCTCTGAAGGGTCAATTGGGTATAATTACTGATGAAAATTGCTATGGATCATGCCATGCTTTATTTATCTTTAAGGCCGCTACACACCGGATGCATTTGCGTGCACGTGCATGTTCCACGCGTTATAAAAGATGGGAGTGTCATGAATGAGACATGTCAAACCGATTACGCAGATGCAGTAATCCTCCTCCTCCTTGGAGCGTGCCATCAGGGCCTTGTTTGCTTCGAGGGTTTTTGCGAAGTCATGTCAAAATATTTAAAAAAGGAATAGGGATGTTTCTACTTTTGTTTTAATACTTCCTAGGTAGTATTTTTTGTTTTTTTCCAAGCTAGAAGTGAAAACTTATATACCTATAATAGTAGTTATTAGCAATATAAAACAGACTAAATCTAATGACAAACAAGTTCGTAATTCTGAAAATATAACCGTCTTTTGAACTGCGAGTACCTACCACTAAATTATTGTCTTTTGTGTATTGTGCGAAACAAGTAACACAGTTGTAAGAAAAGATAGTGAGTGAAATTGAGAATCGCAGTACTGATGTTTACTGTACGTAAGTCGTCATACAACCAGTTTGACGTGTATAGAATAGAGTTTTATTTAACACACTACTGTGTGTCAAGGGACTATGTGTGAGACACTTTGTGCAAGTATGCACAAAGTGTCCCTATTATGCTACAAAATTGTAACGTACGCGTGTACGTGTCGCCTACGCAAACACTTCCGGTATGTTTCAGCCTTTATTGTAGACACTTAGCTAGTTATTTAGCTAGTCATCTTAGATGATACCTAACATTGTTACGTGCTGTAACTAGTTGGATTATTACTGTCAATGTCATGCTCAAACTTACCTCTTACATAGTCAAACACTGAAATAAAACAACATTGAAATTATAAAACAGGAGGTTTGAAGCAGAATTAAATTTACTATACAGAAATATTAGATAAATGAATTGACCAAATAATAATAAAAAAAATACATATTAGTAGAAATTTTTACACATCACCTAGCCCCAAACTAAATAAAGCTTGTACTATGGGAACCAGATAGCTGATAGAATAATTTTATACGCTTTTTTATATAGGTATGCTTAGATATAAATATAACAACCAGCTAGAGAACAAACGCCTATGTTTACCACACAAATGTTTTTTTCTCGGTGGGGATCGAACCCACTCAAATAGGCTTTTATATATAGGCATAAATTAACTTAGGTAAACATTATTTCGACTATAATAGGTAGGTTAGGTTATAAAACAAATACTTCCTGAAATACACGAGTAATAATAAATCATTATAATAGGCAGTGCTATTGGATAGTGTTCTATGGCATTCCTCAAATTATGTTTTGCAATGGACGTAATAGCATAGGATTGGTAGGACTTTCCAAAGATTAATATTACTAAAAAAAAGAAAGCAGCGCAAGCGCAGTATATATTAGATACCCCCTCAGATCTCTTAGTCAAGATAGATAGATAGACTAACTCTTTATTGTACACAAAGAAGTAAAAACACAATAGAGAATAATAAGTACTGAGTACAACGGGCGGCCTTATCGCTAAAAGCGATCTCTTCCAGACAAGATTATCCAAGGAGAAAAAAGGGTAGTCAGAGGGTACTCGTATGAATATTTGGCAGATGAACACATTTGCAGTACCTACCTAGTTGGTATTCCATACGTTCCATAGATTGCCCATCGCCGTTAGTAGAATACTACTAATATATTTCACCGTTTCAGAGCACTGGCATTTACCTACTACAATGTATCAAATGAATGAGTCTAGAAATATTAGTTAGGTACTACAGTTCGTGGCATTTCGCATACAATATAAAGTTTAATTAAGAATTTGAAAAACAAACCCAGATAACATAAAGTGAGAATGATTTAATAAATAACCAACAACAGAAATAAGCAGAATAATAATCAGAACTTGATTATAAGAAGAATAATAATCAAGTTAAAAAATATCCTAGTAAAAAAAAATATAAAAAAGTACAACATATTTTCACTGTGCACGGGTCCTTCGTTTTTAGGAGGAAAATCCTTTCACCACATTGGTTCGAAAGAACTAGTGACGCGAGAAGACGAAGGAAGACATTAAACCATAGTCTAACACTGAATCGTCTATTTCCTTGATTAAATGCCATGTATATTTGGACAGAGCCACTTTGGACTTTAACAAACATATTCAAAACTTGTTTTATTAAATGTACCTGCTTGCTGAGTGCCCATGAACATTATTATTTTGACAACCGATGTGGCGCGGCGGGCGAATGTCCACATACGACGCAGGAGGTTGCGGGTTCGATTCCCACCTTGGGAGAAATGTTTGTACGATCTGCAAATATTTATTACGGGTGTTCTGGGTGTTTTCTCATAATGTATTACTTAGTAATAGCAGTAGTGCTCTTATCAAAAGAATCGTCCAGGGCAGTGCAGCTACCATGCCTATTTCTTCCTCCAAGCAGGAGTTATTACAGGTACTCAGGCTGATGAACGCAGAAAAGTGCATCGGACACAATCTTTACGTGGGAAGGCAATGCTTTATTATAGGTGATGGTAACCACTGAACATTAGGGGGACCATCTGTTTCTTATCTCGTCTACAAATCGTATAAAAAATACTTCACTTGAATTTAAGGTCACCTAGCAAAGTCCTAGGAAATCTCTGGTCACTCTTAGCCAGCTAAGGTATAGGAAACTTTTGTGTTTTTGGAGTTAAACCAGATCGCTCTACACTCATAACGGCACCTATAATAGCATTAAGGTTGCCTGGAACAGATAGCTTCATCGATAACTTCGATAAGGCTGTCCATTGTTTTGCCAAATGGTGTATGGGGTTGTCCAGCATTATTATTATTATTATTATCTATAGTCTATGGGGTCTAAAAGCCTTCGAAAAGCTTCAAAGCTTCAAAAGATACAAGTAGGTAACCTAGGTCCAACAAAATCTTTACATAATATAAAAAGAAGTTGCTTCCGCTGTCTGTTCGCTTAGATATTTTAAACTAATCAACGGATTTTAATGCAGTTTTCAGCAATATATAGAGTGATTCAAGAGGATGGGTTATATTTATAAAACATACACTATTATAGTATAGAAAAATCGAGAAATTCAAAGATTTGTACCGTCCAACGAAGTGGGCACGGGTCAGCTCGTCCTACTAATATTATAAATGCGAATGTTTGGATGGATGGATGGATGGATGTTTGTTCCTCTTTCACGCTCTAACCAGTGGACCGATTTGGATGAAATTTGGAATAAATATAGATTGTAATCTAGAATAGGACATAGGATACTTTTTATCCCGAAAAAATAACGGGAACGGGAAAAAACTGCCACGCGGGCGAAGCGGCGAGTGGCCTCTAGTTAATCATAAAAGAGTGATTGTGTTGATACCTACTAAAACATCTTTCGGTATCTGACCTATGCACTTCAATTTAATTTCAAAAAGATTAATTTTTTAATTGATTACGTGCAGTTTATGCTCTGGAGGTTAAACTATTTGTATCCTCTGATTGCTAAGTTATTAAATTAACAAAAAACAGGTATCATAAAATATCGCAGCATTTTATTAAGTTGATACCACATCACAAAAAATCTGAACAACTATCATGCTAGATAAAATTTACTTATAATTTTTGAAATCTCAGTATAAACTGAAACAATAAGAGCGTATTAACTCTAACCCGGTAACGCTGTCGGAAATCGCCAGGCGATTATATCAGCATTTTAGTCGGTCGAAATCTTTAGTCTTTTAAGCCCTTCACTATGCACTGATTTAGTTTAAGATTTGATTTTTTTTTCTTTAAAAGGTTACTAGATCGAGTGCTTAGTTATGACTAGCGAGGCTATCGTGACTTCGTTCGCGTGAAGTTACTTTCAAACAAACTTCAACCCGCTGTACCCCTTTAGGGGATGAATTTCGGGATTTTTTTAGTACACTACGTACAGGACTAATATACCCTGAAAGTCTCAAGTATCTACGATCAGTGGTCTAGGCTGTGCGCCGCATCCATGTATATATCAGTCAGGACAAAGGTTCTTATAGTTGGTAGATATTGGTATAGATTAAATCTGTTCAGGGGGGTAAGCACGAACGAACTTCACTTTCGTATCGTAACGGTCCGTAAACCTAACGTATTCACGTTAGGTTTACGGACCGAGGTTTACTTTACGTACGTAATGCCAAATGTGTTCGTGCTTCCAATTTTAGTTCTCTTTACGCACGATAGAGGCGCTGTGCAAAATCTCATACATTTTGGTAACGCTAGCGTCACGATAGCCAGTTCGTGCTTAGGCCCCAAGTGTTGTCACATCATTAGATCTTTTTTAATTGATAAACGGTTTATAAGATTTTTTTGTCTTGTTCTCATACGACTCAAATGACCTATAAAAAGCACGTTATTAATTTCTTCCAGAGACACCATGACATTTGAAGCCGAGTCTCTTACAGAGTACATCCTGGTTGAATACCGCTGGGTGGTGGTCATAATCTTCCTGTTGCCGCTATCGCTGATATGGAAGGTCTACTCCAGCATCAGAAACTACGTGGTATTCAAACTTAACAGTGCTCCGAAGATGCATGATAAGAAAGTTAAGGATGTTCAGAGACAAGTAAGATATATTTGTGACTTTGACTGGCTTAACAGCTCAGTTAGTAGTAGCCCTGTCTTCTGTACTGGTCGGAGGTTCGATCCCCACCGAGGACAAACATTTTTGTGATGTGCATAGTTGTTTGTACGCTGTCTGGGTGTTATATTACATTCTAAGTAAGTATTTACAAAAAAAAAACAACATTATGTAAATAATCAATCAGTCATCTGGTTCCCAGGTACAAGTTTGGGGCTAGATGATGTTGTGTAAAACTGTCCACATATATTTATTTATTTGTTTCACCTACTTTAGATAAATCAGCAATTTTAAGCGGGTTCTACACTCACGTCCTCTTGTCATGACAAAAACATATAAAGTGTCTGATGGTGCAAAAATAATTAGGCGAGGTCCGTTAACTGCTTTAAGCTAATCAATTTCTTAAGTGGCGAGGCGCAAATTTTGATGATAGTAAACATTAAACAAAACGTTTATGGAATACAAACACAAAAAACATCAATAGTGGTTCTGTTCCGGGCGTTCATTTAAGTGACAAGCTGAAAGTATTGACGAGACGAGTTGGACGCTTTTGAAAGGATAAGGAGAAAAAGAACTCTCGATTCTTTGGCCAGCTGTGGGACAATAGGGGTTAGAGTAAAAAATACAAAATACTATGTAACCTAGGTATAGAATTGAACAAACTATTTACAAAAATTCTAGCCCACAGCTCCCATTGTGGATACTGCTTTCATCAATATTAAAATAATACTAATAAGTATCTTTGTTCGATGCAATGTTTTGGCGGAAACTTACTGTTCTATTCGTGGTGTTTTCCTTCACTGTTTGAGAGAGTAGGTAGTTATTGGGCATGCTGGACCAGTCAGGAGCTGGTCCATCATGCCACAATAACTAATTGTAGGTTTGCATGTCCTTTTTCGTTCTAAATCATAAAAACCTTCTGTTTTCTGTGAAATGGAACGATCGAAAAACTTATTAACAGAATTCATTTTGTTGGTGCGGTCATTCTACTGCTGACCCTCTCACAATGCAGTTCGTAAAACAGCCGATCTCGCTTCAGTTAATGAACATAAGCATTGAGTCTCAAAATCGAAGCCTTCGTCATGGTAAACTATTACCAAATACCATTCGCTGCATTATATGTGGACCATCAAACTGTGGAAAAACAAATTTAATGATTGGTTTACTCCTACATGAAAACGGATTACAATTTCAAAATGTTTATGTTTATTCTAAAACTCTTTACCAACCCAAGTATTTATTTTTAGAGCAAGTTCTTAAAATGGTTCCAACTATATCATTTTCTAAATATCATGAAAATGAAGAGGTTTTGAAACCGGATGCTGCTAAATGTAATTCCATTATTATATTTGATGACGTTGCATGTGAAAACCAAAGTAATATGCGTGATTATTTTGCAATGGGTAGACATAAATATATAGATTGTTTTTATTTGAATCAGACTTACAGCAAAATACCAAAACAGTTAATCAGAGATAATACAAATTTAATTATCCTCTTTAAGCAAGATGATATTAACATGAGACATATCTATGATGAACATGTCAACACCGATATGTCATGGCATGAATTTCGAAACATGTGTGCAAATGTTTGGAAAGATCCTTATACTTACTTAGTGATAAACAAAGACTGTGAAAAGAATAAGGGATGCTATCGCAAAAATTTTGATACCTTTATTGAATTCCATTAGATCATATTATGTCATTACGAACGCTACTTGTGTTCTGATCAGTTGTTTTTATACGTACCGTGTTTGCCGTGGAAATATTGTTTGCATCACTAAGTTGAATATTAAATCAAAAATGGTGAACCCTGAGCATCCTTATTATTGTGCTGAAAGCAGACGCTTAACCAGTTTCGAGACCTGGCCAAAAGGTTTGACCCAGAAACCTCAAGATATGGTGGATGCTGGTTTTTTTTATACAGGACAAAGCGATAAAGTTATTTGCTATTTTTGTGATGGAAAACTTAAAGACTGGACTCCTGGAGATCAACCGTGGGTAGAACATGCACGCTTTTTTAAATCCTGTCCACATGTTTTAGTTATGAAAGGTGAAGAATACACACAAAATGTTCACGGTGGGGCGTGGGAAAATCCTGTACCAAAGAATGTTTTTTCAAAAATGGACGATAAAAAACTTAAAATATTAACCGTACGCGCTGACCTGAAATCTGAAACCCAAATACCTGTCTGTAAAATCTGTTTAGAAGAAGACGTAACTACCTGTTTCATTCCTTGTGGACACGCCGTGGCTTGCTTAAAGTGTGCTTATTCTATTCGTAAAAAATGCCCTATTTGCAGAATCATATACATAAATATAATTCGATTGTATTTTTAATCACTCCTATAAATAGCAGAACCACTTATAAAATTTACTCATATCTATGACTTAACTCCTGTATACTACGCGCAGCTTACTCAATAAGCAATCGTTAGTCAAAACATGGAAAAGAATATAAAAAGACAAATTATAAATGCTGCAGAAGCTGTTAAAAGAAAAGTACGAAAGATGCGTGATATTGAAACAGAGAACAGTAATATATTAGAGACTGTTTTTAAACCAATAACAAAACCTCTTCGTCAAATGATAGATAAAAATAATCATTCTAAAGTAGCTGAAAATAAACCAATATTCGAAACATCAAGTCCATTAGAAACAGATAAGACGCTTAAAAATAGGGCTTCTAGTATCGGAATTAACGAATCTCCATCAGATAAACATCTGTGTGAATCAGATGTTTCGGATACTTCTGATAGTTCAGAAATTGAAGACTCTGATGAAAATAATGAATCATTTAAAACAGTGGGTTCAAGCTCAAATGAGCTGAACGATGACGTTTCAACGTGGTCTACGTCTTCCGAAGCCCTAGGGGACATTCCTTTCGGCTTGAGAAACGAACGTGGAAAACTCATGATGGGATCATCACGTGTAACAATTTCTAATGATTGTTTCCAAATTGGTGCTAATAAATTTAAAAGGACTTCTGGTTTGAACGAGCTTCTAATGAAAAGGGTACCTGATTTATCAACAATTACCAATGAAGATTTAAAACATTATAAGTTAATGTTATTAGAAACAAATGTTCATCGACGAGATTATGATCCGCACAAACCAATAAGAAGTAACAGAGGTCGAAAATATTTGAACATTATAAAACCGTTATTCAAGCTACGCAAGACTTCGGCAAGTACGGACAGTAGTCAGCGTGGTATACATGAAGGAGAAGGGTTATCCGTGTTGAAGAAATGGAAAAAAAATGTTGATTACGTGTATTGGGATGATCCTAATGAGTTAATTGATAGATTAAAACTATTGATTGCTTCTCAAGATGCTGGTAACACTGGATTAGATAATGAAATTATATCTGTTATAGAAGAGTTGCGTGAGAGTGGTGTTATTCCAAATAAATAAGATTCAACTCAAAAACTACTTTCATTTGAGCTTTATCCTTATAACCTATTAGTTCACCACCCAAAATGGATAAATTTGGTCATCACATTCATAAGCAATTGCGGTTATCAGAATTCTTAGAAACAATCAACAAAACACTATTAATAAAAGAAAACCAAGAAATAGATTTACAATCTAAGAGATTAACCGGCGTGAAAACTCCTCTATTAGCAAGTGATGCTGTTAATAAAGAATACGTAGATAAACTTACTGAATCGTATGCAAGCAAACAAGAAGTTCAAGATTTGATAAACACTATAAAATCAGATACTCTGAATTATATCCATCAGTTTCAAAAAGACCACTGTTCAAAGGCTAATTTAGATAGAACTAGTAAATTGTTAATCACAAAAAATGAGTAAAACACAAGTTGTAAACGAAATTCACAAGGCTGCGCGTAAAAATTTTATTCGACGACCCGTATTATTAAAAGGCATTGATGACTTATGGCAAGGAGATCTTATAGATTTCAGAAATTTGAAAAGTTTTAATCATGGCTATAAATTTATATTAGTTGTTTTAGATTGTTTCTCAAAGTTTGCCTGGGCCATTCCAGTCAAAACTAAGACTAAGTCTGAGATAGCAAATGCATTTAATAAAATATTAGTTTCAACCCACCGTAAACCTGTTAACTTGCAAACGGACATGGGTACAGAATTCTATAACGACGAATTTAAAAAATTAACAACATTAAATAATATTAACCATTATTCTACGTACTCAATAAAAAAAGCTTCCATAGTTGAGCGGTTAATAAAAACTCTAAAAAATCAACTATACAAATATTTTAGTTTAAGTGGTAGTTATAAATGGGTTGGGAAGCCGTTGGAAAATGTTGTAGTCACATATAATGACACAAAACATCGAATTACAAAATATAAACCTAACGATGTTAATCAGTCAAATATGAATACTGTGATGAGAAATATTAAAAAAACACAGAAAATAAATTTTTCATCAAAGAAATTGAAGTTGAACGTAGGAGATTTGGTGCGTATAAGCAAATACAAGGGTAGCTTTGAAAAGGGGTACACACCAAACTGGTCTATGGAATTATTTCTAATAAAAAAAGTTAATTGTACTAAACCTGTTACATATTTAATAGAAGATTTACACAAACAACCTATATTAGGAAGTTTTTATGAGCAAGAACTTAAAAAAACAAACTGTCCTAATGTTTATCTCATAGAAAAAGTTATTAGAAAAAAAGGTAGTAAACTTTTTGTTAAGTGGTTAGGTTTTCCTAATACTGAAAACAGCTGGATTGAAAAAAGTGCAGTTTTATGATTCTATAAATTTATTATAGTCAATGCAAACTATCTCATTTATATCTGAACTATGAAAGGTGGAGGACTAGTTAATAGTATTATAAATAATTTACCATTTGAACTACATTTACCTGGGTATAATTACTGTGGACCTGGTACCCGATTAAAAAAACGACTGATAAGAGGTGACCAAGGAATTAATGAGCTTGATAACGCTTGTATGAGACACGATATCGCATATAATAATTCAGATAGTTTAGAAGATCGACACAGAGCTGATTTAGAACTCTTAAACATGGCTAAGCAGCGGCTAAAATCCAAAAAAGCAGGAAAAGGAGAAAAACTTGCTTCATGGCTTGTAAGCAAAGTAATGAAAACTAAAGTAAAACATGGTGCTGGGTCAAGATCATTTAAATCGATTGTTTCTACAATAACTGAGCGTCTAAAGAAATCTAAACCAAAAAGTGACTCCAAAGCTATAAAGCTAGCTTATTTTGCAGCAAAAAAACTGCTAAAAGATAAGAAAAAAGTTGGCCTGCCTCGTGTTATACCATTACCAAAAACAGGTGGTATTCTACCATTAATACCAATATTCGCAGGGCTGTCTGCTTTAGGTGCGTTGGCTGGAGGATCTGCAGGTATTGCCAAAGCGGTAAATGATCATAAAATAGCTAAAAAAAACTTGGAAGAAGCTCAACGACATAATAAAATGATGGAGTCCATCGCCTTAGGAAAAGGCTTATACATAAAACCTTACAAGACTGGTAATGGTTTGTATGTGAAAAGTTCAAAAAACTAATGAAAAGGTTACCCAAGCGAGCTCTTACTAATATAGACATATTGGAATATGCGAATGAACATATACCCTACTTCAGAGGTGTCTTTATGAGAGATGAATTACCTAAAAATACAAAAAATATTGAATGTGGTATCGTTAATTTGGACAGTTCAGAAAATGAAGGAACTCATTGGGTAGCCTACGTTAAACATTTTAACTATTGTGAGTATTTCGATAGCTTCGGTGACTTGAAGCCCCCGAAAGAGTTAATTAAATATTTGAAATCAAATGTTTTTTATAATTATAGTAGATATCAAAGTTTTAATACAACTAACTGTGGACATTTATGTTTAAAATATCTTACTGAATTTTGGAAATAAAATCTTGTATGAATGTTGTTTACAATAATAAATTGATATAATATAAATTAAAGACCTCGTTTTTATTTCTGTCATTCGTAAAATGTCTTTCACGTTGTCTGTAACAGGCAATTCATCGATATTATCTACTAATTATTATCCTGCCTTACAATTTGATGGTGATTACGAATGCGCTCTATTGCATTTGTCAACTTTCAATTCCATTCCCAACATTGATAGTAGAAACAACAAATTTCACTATGGTGCTAATGAAGTTCTTGAAATCCCGGAAGGTACTTACGAACTTCAAGATATATCTGATTATTTAAAATCTATGGTAGGAAAAGGAGTTACTTTTAATTTATTTTGTAACAACAACACTCTAAAAACGTTTATTTATTGTTCTAAAGACATACACTTTGAAAAAGATAGTTCTCTTGGAGACTTGCTGGGATTTAGCAGTCAATCCCTAAAAAGTAATATAATACATGAGTCACAGCTTCCAGTTAACATTTTATCAACAACCGTGGTGAGAATCGAATGTGATATTGTGACTGGCTCGTATATTAATGGAAAATCAAGTCACGTTATTTATGAATTTGCTCCCAACGTTCCACCGGGATACCGAATTATAGAAGTGCCTAAGAATATAATTTATTTTCCAATTAATCAAAATACTGTTAGCTCAATAAATATCAGATTATTGGACATTAAGAATAACTTAATAAATCTACGAGGCGAAGAAGTTCAGTTATATTTACATATTAGGAAACGATGATTGACTATAATAAATATAGTAATTCTGACATAAAAAACACCAGTCCTATTCGAACTACCCGTAAGGGAACAACTAAGAAGAAGATTAAAATAACGAAAGAAAATAAAAAGTTTCTAAAATTAATTGGACTACTAAAATGAGTATTTTGGATATAATTAGTTCACCAGCATACGATAACACAATAGATGGTATCGAATATCATTCGTATAATCCTTACGTTACAAGTTTTAACAGAAATGATGAAATCCGCATACCCATCAATCAACAGGATTTATACATATTACCTTCAGCCAGTACTTTATATTTAGAAGGGACAGCAAGCATTTTGAAAAAAGATACCAAACAAAAAGTTACTAATGTTGAATTTACAAACAATCCGTTACTATTTCTTTTCCAAGATATTCGATATGAACTTAATGGAGTAGAAATAGATAGAATAAAAAATGCTGGTGTGACAACAACTATGAAAGGATTATTATCTTTTAGTGAAAATGAAGCCAAGGTTTCAAAAGCATGGGGTTGGGATATAAATGGAACAAAGACTATTCATGGAGGAACTTTTTCCGCTTCAATACCACTTAGTAATATTTTAGGTTTTGCTGAGGATTATAAAAAAATTATAATCAACTGTAAACATGAATTGGTATTATTACGCAGTAATACAAATTTAAACAGTTTTAAAATTCCGTCTACTGACACTATTGAAGACATTGTAATAACTAAATTAGTTTGGCGCGTTCCGCACGTTAAGGTTTCGGACAAGGAAAAGGTTAATTTATTAAAGATTCTAGAAAAAGATCGTCCTCTTCATTTTGCATTTAGAAATTGGGATTTATACGAGTACCCTCTGTTACCGCAAACCACTAAGCATACATGGTCAATTAAAACCTCGACACAAATAGAAAAACCTAGATATGTTATCTTAGGTCTGCAAACAAACAGAAAAAATATAGCGGATAAAGATATGACACAGTTCGATCACTGTAATTTAAGAAATGTAAAAGTTTATCTTAATTCAAATTATTTTCCCTACGAGAATCTCAATGTTAATTTTAAAGATGAACAAATATCATTGTTATATGAACAATATACTAAATTCCAACAGTCATATTATGGACGAAGAAGTGAACCCTTGCTAACTTATACTCAATTTAAAGAAAAAGCACCCCTTTTTGTTATTGATTGCTCTAGACAAAGCGAAAACCTTAAGTCAGGCCCTGTTGTTAGCGTACGTGTTGAACTTGAATGCAATTCAGAAATACCTGATTTGACTACTGCATACTGTCTCATTTTGAACGATTGTATGATAGAGTACAGACCACTTAGCAATTTAGTAAAAAAAATATCATAAAATAATGAATCCTGATGATAGTGAATTTGTAATAGTAGATGTGCAAGGATTTAAGGGATCTAACAATCGGTTTATTTTAAAGGAATGTGGTATTTTATGCAACGGTAATACGCAAACATTCCTCGTCAAACCTCCTTATCCATTTAATAACTTATCAAATGAAGAAAAAAAACAGGTGCGATGGTTAGAAAAAAATAATGGAATATTTTGGACTGAAGGATTTATAAATTACACAGAATTTAAACGCATTATTATACCATATTTGAATAATAAAAAAGTGGTGACTAAGGGTCTGGAAAAAACTAAATGGATTCAAGATTTATGTGAAAATTGTGAAGTTATAGATATTGGTGAAAATGGATGTCCAAATTTTTCTATTTTATATAAAGACTACACGAGTTCAAATATTTCTTTGAACTGTGTATATCATAAGAAGAAGTGTGCGTTAAAAAATGTAATGTGTATTAAAAAATGGATAGATAATAATAATCTTAATTTGTTTCTTTAACGTATTAAACTACTTGTTGGATCTTTTGTAATCGTATAATTAAAATAACGTTTTAGAATACCTTTATATTTATTTCGTTTTCAAGATGTATAAATTCATTACTTATTTTGTAATATTAACGGTTGATGTCTAGATATTAATTTTATAATTATAATAAATTTTTTACCTTTATAAACTTGGGTATTATTTCTCTAGTGAAAATAAAACAATTATTTTTGTAAGAGACAGTATTAAATTTATTTAATAAGGATAAAGGATAAGGATTTACATATTAAAATAGTGAATTTTAATTAATTTGTACACAAAAGCTATTTTAAATACACACTGGTTAAAAATACAGACATTTTATAACAAGATATAGAGTAGTTAATTCAAGTAGACTTTATTTTAATCCTCATACAATTTTTTTGATATTTTATTTATGATATTTTGTGCCGTGTCCATTATCTCATCAATTGGTTCAGTCACCACATATTGCACACGCACACTTTCACTGTAAGTGTTTTGTCTTTCATCATAGTCTGAAATTTGTATTTTGAGCATCCGGTATCCTCTTCTTGGGACCTTACTGACAACATAAGATACTCCATCTTTTTTGGTTCTCTTCTTTGACTTCCGTTCCTTCACAGCTTCTTCTTTAGCTTGTTTAGCTTTAGCTAGTTCCTCACTTCGCTTTTCTGCTAAATATTCATAGCAACCAGCCATTGGGTCTTAAGCGCATTGTAGGTAATAGGGATCCTCCTCCGATGTCATGATCTGTAAATAAATTTAGTTATCATTAATTTCTATTTTAAAATTACAACTACAGTATCATAAACAATAAATAAACAAATAAGACATATAGGAAAAAGAATAAGAGATACTTACGTAATAAAATTTCGCTAGAACTTTACTGATGTATGCAGACAACTAAGGCTTGCACACGACATTAAGTGAATGTGCATGATGAGTAATAAAACAAGGATCAATTTACACTACCTACCTACATAGGTACTACTTTAGTTGAAACCTGAGTTCTAGAGAAATGCTTAATATTATAAATAATCTACACGTGTCGTTAGGCACATGCATACTTCGTTGCGAAACAGGTACAAACTTGAATTCCCATGATGTTTCCTAAGTTCTTTCAATGAAATGGGTATCTACTTATTATGATGGTTAGTGAAATAAAAAATGCTTATAAATTTGACCATTTTATTTTCTATGAGTTATAAAGGTAATTATAACAGCTAGATCATTAGTTATAAGTATGTACTTAAGTAATAAAACATAATATAAAGCTAAGTATATTTACCAACGTAACACTAGTTTCTAAATTTATTTTACATAAGCCATTTTTGAATTTAACCTTATTACCACATCTTATTTTTTATAGTATAACTATTTCTAGGTATTTACACATCCACAACGTAATTATTTAGTCTTTTAATTCTTTCAATTTATGATTGCAATATTAGCGAACTACCCCAGGCTTTAGTAGATATTCTATCATTAGAAACGCTACGCTTATCATCGTTTCCTGAAAGAGCCACCTTATTCACGGTTCTTGTAAAAATTTGATGTTTTATTGATTTGAATAAGACATTTTTTCTGCGAATAACATTTTCATTAAAATTTACACTTTGGTAGTCAGATATATCAAAATTTCGAACGACACATGCTTTAACTCCTTTTGCTTTTTTTATTGTACGCTTTTCAGTTTTTAAGCAGTACAACTTTGATCTCAAACCCACAAACTTAGTGACGATGCACCCACCCATTTCGTCTTTAAATAATCCAGGTACTTTTTTGTTTATCATTGGTAATCCATATTTATTGTTACGGTCGTAATTGCTGGTATCGAAATATGGAAGAAAAGTGTCTTTCAAATTTTTATAGAAATCAGGAGTGTTTAAATAATATATAAAACTGTCAGTGTCCGTATAACACAACTGAACACGGTCTTTGTAAAATGGTTTGATAACATTGTAGTGAAAATTATACATGTGAGCTTTTGATAATTCCAATACAGAAAAGCCTATATATATTGGTTTATCTAATACTACCCGATCAGATTTCATTTGAATTGCCACTAAATTATCAGAAAAAACTGATGCACTATGGAAGTATGGACTAGCTATTAGTTTATCAGCACTGATGTGTTTTTTAGTTTTATTATTTTCATCAGTCCACTGATTTACAAGATGAACGTTAACTCGCGATTCGTTATTTTCAAGAGTTTTACCGAATACACTATTATTTAAAAGTTTAAAAAAATCTTGTTCGAATGTAGAGTTTGCTTTTTGTCGGAGTTCAGTGTTTAGTTCAATATATTGTTTAAGATACGAACTTTGTTTAAATGCAATCACTCGATGTATTTTTCTCAATATTAAACCGTGCTCTAAGCATTTTTTCAGATGAACATAATGAATGACATATTCATATTTATTGTATAGATTTGGAACAAGCTTTGTGCTCTTTCCACCTGGGGGTATACATTTCTCTGGACAAAACGGTAATTCATTATGTGTTGAATGTAAATAATCAGGGTAAAGTAAGTCAACTTCAAGGATGAAACCTTCATCAGCATCGTCATCTACACTGATTATATCTAAGTTCTCGATTTCATATTGGTTTAAAAACCTGAAACCGGACAGTGGAAGTGATTGACACATGCTAAACCCGTAAAGATTATTACAGTCTAAGTAAACTATAAAAGAATCTTCTTGCATTGGATCGTAATTCGACATATACTTGTTATTAGCTTTAGCATAGCGATGTGTACATACACATACACCTCCCCTAATACCTTTTTGTATCATGCGCAATATTTCTAGGTCATTAATGAGCTCAAGTTTTACTCCAGTCTTCAACAACATAGCGTCGAAAGACAAGCTTGGTACAGTTAGATAAAATGCTGGGTCTAGCTGATAATGCTTTTTACATGTTTTTCTAAACTTTTCAAAAATGTCTGTTAAAAGTAGAACATCTGTTTTAACATATAAATCAGTATATTCCCCTAGATTACGGAAATTAAATTGTCTCCAAACGGATTTTGCATGTTTATAATCAGCGTCAGATACATTTTCATCGATTAAAGAACTGTAAAACTTTTCTTTTTTTGGTAATTTTTGTTCTTGAAAACATTTGAAATCTGTCATGTATTCGTAGGGATAAACTCCTTTTCTTGTCAGTAATTTAAATTGATTTTCGTCAGGATAATATTTTTGTAGATTCACAAAATCGTCTGTGCTCAATGTTTGAGCTAATTTGTCAAGACTTGTACTTAAAAACTTAAAAGAATCTACGAAACGTAACGGAATATACTCTTCTTCCGTGACTTGCACAAATTTGGTAAAGGAAATATAATTTTCTTTTGTTTTAGGTATTATTTTGATAGTGCCAGGCATTTCTCCTAGTTGTTTTATAAATAAATGACAGTCATAACCTGAAAGATTATGAAAAAATACTGGGATAAATTTCGGAAGCTTGAAGTTTAAGTTGCAATATGGATGAGCGGCTCCACGATATTTCCCTGTTATATGGCAGTGATCACGAACTTTTTCCCCCCACAACAAATTATGACAAATGTGACATTCCGTGCTTGTATTAAAATCATCATCATCTTGTTCATTAAATACCATTGGTTTAACATTGTTTAAAATTGTATAAATTGTTGCTACATCATCGCAAAGCAATTTGATAAACTTTTCTACACAATCCTCACCACGATAACTAACAAACCGATTGTAAGTCTCATCTTTGGAACAAACAATATTATATGCGAAAGCAGCTGGTACGTGACGGTGTGTATTAGAAGTACTTGCAATATTTGGATTAGGCTCACAACCTTGAACTGGCTGTAGCATTGTTTCAAAGTCGGCGTAAATGACGAACGGAACATCTTGCTTACGATCATAATTTTTGAATTGAATTACTGATCCTTTGTCTGGAAGTACGGTGACTACACCCCCGCAAATATGCTCTTCGAGCTTTATAGTAGATGGAAAAAATAATAGACAACTTTCACAAAAGTATAATTTGCTATGGTGTTTCGTTAACTGATTTCGCACTAGACGGGGTAAATCCTTTATTAAACAATAATGTGAAATTTCATCTTCTTCAAGCAACAACAAATGAATTCGTGTTGTGTTATTGGTTTTAGACTTATACAGCGGTCCCGTTATAGTTTTACCGTCTTTTAGACCATACACAAAGATACTTAAATACGGATTATTTTTTTCAAAAATTGAAATATCTGCGAAGGTTACTGGAAATGATAAGTCTTCAATGTTCAATATATCTCTAAAATCAGGGTATGAAGTTACTCGATCAGAATGATTGATGGTGGGATAAAGAGCCGCAGTAACACTCCATAAGAAACAAAAGTTATCTTGGTTACGGATATTCACGCACGCCTTTTTATTTTTGATAAATTTTGGTAATTCTATAAAGTTCGAACCCCGCAATGGATCATACTTATTAATGCTTACTTCCAGATAGCAATTGTTTAAAAAAGTCCAACCGCTGTCTCTCTCTTGAAATTCTTCTATTTTTTTCATAATACTGTTCACAACTTTTGTGAATAAATCATCAAAATCATAATTTAAATGAAGTGTAAAGTTTTTGGTTGAAAAAGACTTCATTTCTTGTGTATCACTTTTAAACAACAGAAACGTTGAAAACAACTCAAAGTTTACTTTGATACAGGTCTGAATTTCAAGAGATTTTTCAATGAGTGACTGAATTTTTAATCGATTATCGTTAAAAAAAGTACTTACACATGGTTCTGTTTCATCGGTTACTGTTATTCTATAACTCACGATACGGCTTCGAAATGCTGTCTGTATGATCTGTACATTATCAGAACCTACGATAATGCTGTTATTTTTATGTGCATTGCTCCGCAAATGTCCTATCCATCTTTTGTTATTAATAATTAAATTGCAAACTGAGCAAAAGGGCATGTTGAATACAAACTAACTATACACCTAACATTTAAAGATATACCTAGCAGGAGATAAAACCCTCTTTATTAAACTCAATGTGACCTAACTCAACTTACTAAGTAATCTATTCTAAAAGAAATAATTAAAACATTCTATTTATGAAATATGATGGTTTATAATTAACCTATGATCTAACTTAGGATACTTATTTTTAAAAAAACTGTTTATTCATATAATAAACTGTTTATTTGAAGTTAGTTGTGTTAGAATAAAAAGTGGGACTGTTATGTAGAAAAAGCTTGTGGGCCTCGCGTACTAATTTTTGTACGCACTCCCACTGCTTGGAATCGTCATCTGTTGCGAATTGTATTCTTACAAACGCCTTTTTCCATCGGTCTTCAGGCGCCAACAGTTGTGCCTCTTCTTTATTGTACACCTTCAGTTCAACGTAATATTCGCCGTTGGTGTCAGCCACTCGGCGCTGGTTACCGGTAGCTACCCGGTTTACGAAGCTTGAAGGCAGCTTCTTTTTGTTTGAAGTTGGTGGGACGACCAGCTCCTCGAAGTCGCTGTCGCATAACCCGAATATGTCAGCCACCCGACTTTTCTTGCGTCCCCTGAAAGTAATATAAAATAATTTAAATTAATGAAAATGTATGGACAAATAGTTGGTAAAAAATAACCGTGACCTTTTATAAAACAATACCTAAGTTAAATTAAATTTATTGCATAAAATGTGGGTCGGTTGCAGATGTCACTGGATAAAATGAATATTGTTCATCACGCTAAGCCTTAGCATGAAACTATAAGTAAGATGATACCTTACTACCAAATGTAATTAAATCGTTATAAATTGTAAGATGTCACACAAAAAAAATATTAATAATGAATACCTAATGTTCACTACTGACTCTAATGTACCTACAATATTTTAGCTGTTCTAGTTTTTTGATAATTTATAATCAAACCAATAAAAGTACCAAAATTGTTTTACTATTTCATAACATAGAGATAAAATTTACCTTTGAGTAGTATCCGATTTGCGCTTGGTTCCAGCGCTGCTCGTTCCGGCTGAACCCGAACTTGACTTCGCTTGTCTGCCTTTTTTTTCTTTGGTCGGTGCTAGAACCTCCTTGGGCATAATCACCGTTTCGGCTTCTGAGTCAGACCTGTAATCAAAACAAACGAGAGTTAGTAAACGCAAATCACTGTAGACATGATTAATTGTAGTTAGGTAGGCCGCTCATCCTGCAAATAAACTGAACTTTAACAAATAGTACTCACACTTACATTTTATTTGATAACTTTTGAAGGTCTGGCTGCGTGGTTTGGTAGCAAGCGCGCACTTGTTACGTCGCGGTAGGATTCGATTCGCGAGCACGGTGACTGTGACACGGGTCACAGAATACGACGTTTACTCAAACGGGCGGCAACGATGACGATTATGAACTAGCACTGATGCACTCAAAGATCGAACGGGAAATGGATATTTTCTTTAAGACGGTGTTTTATATGTTTAATTGTGTATTAACAGTATATTAATAATAAGCCTAAATCGCATAGATAACAACAAGCAAATTTCAGTCTTAACGTAATGAAAAGTAGATCCCAACTTATTAGGTATATAAGTTTACCTAAGTACCTACATGTCGATAAAATGCTTAACTTACGGGAATTGTATTTACTACAAAAGTACTAACATCATCACTATTTTATAAAGTCATGTTCATGCATGTTGAAATTTTGTAGAGTATATTTTTTCAGTACGAGTAAGTACCTTCCTACATAGCTCACGTCAAGACCTATGAATTTGTTTTGGTATAAAAGAAGGGATATACCTACTTACCGTTATTCAGAGTTTTTTTGATCGTTTCTGTAGATACCTAAGATAGTAGGTTACATGATACGAAAATATTCTAGGGAATGTGAAAGAAACAAGTGTAGGTAATTCATGATGGGATGCGGACCCGTAACTTCTTTTTGTAGATTATGATTGTAACATATATTATCTAATTAACCAATGTGAAGATACCTTTAATAAAGCGGTGCCAGTAAAACAATACTTGTAGGCTTAGCACAAGTTACCACTTGTTAGCATTAGTTTTTAACAGATAACGTTGCTTTGAGCTCGCTAAATCGCATAGATAACAACAAGCAAATTTCAGTCTTAACGTAATGAAAAGTAGATCCCTACTTATTAGGTATAGTGACGACTGATGTGGCGCGGCGGGCGAATGTCCGCCTGCGACGCAGGAGGTTGCGGGTTCGATTCCCGCCTCGGGATAAATGTTTGTACGATCTGCAAATATTTATTCCGGGTGTTCTGGGTGTTTTCTATGTATAATAAAAAAATATCTATGTATGTAATATTGTATTGTATTAAGTATATCAGTCATCTAGTACCCATAACACAAGCTCTGCTTAGCTTGGGGCTAGATGATGCTGTGTGGATTGTCCAGCATTATTATTATTTATTAATATTATAAGTTTACCTAAGTACCTACATGTTGATAAAATGCTTTACTTACGGGAATTGTATTTACTACGAAAGTACTAACATCATCACTATTTTATAAAGTCATGTTCATGCATGTTGAAATTTTGTAGAGTATATTTTTACAGTACGAGTAAGTACCTTCCTACATAGCTCACGTCAAAGACCTATGAATTTGTTTTGGTATAAAAGAAGGGATATACCTACTTACCGTTATTCAAAGATTTTTTTATCGTTTCTGTAGATACCTAAGATGGTAGGTCACATGATACGAAAATATTCTAGGGAATGTGAAAAAACATGTATAGGTAATTCATGATGAGATGCGGACCCGTAACTTCTTTTTGTAGATTATGATTGTAACATATACTATCTAATTAACCAATGTGAAGATACCTTTAATAAAGCGGTGCCAGTAAAACAATATTTGTAGGCTTAGCACAAGTTACCACTTGTTAGCATTAGTTTTTAACAGACAACGTTGCTTCGAGCTCGCAGGTTTTATCATCTTTGTAATTACGAAATCTCCTTGAATTTTTTGTATGCTGAATATCGAATTATGTATACCTCTACCCACGTGTTTACAAATAATTCTAGCTTAAATAAATCCATTATTTTAAGTTAACTAGGTACCTATAACATTTCAAATTCCACGGCTACCTAAACTATAATAATAATAATAATGCTGGACAATCCACACAGCATCATCTAGCCCCAAGCTAAGCAGAGCTTGTGATATGGGTACTAAATGAGTGATATAAGTACATAATACAAAACATTACATACATAAATATTTTTTATTATAAACATAGAAAATACCCAGAACACCCGGAATAAATATTTGCAGATCGTACAAACATTTATCCCGAGGCGGGAATCGAACCCGCAACCTCCTGCGTCGCAGGCGGACATTCGCTCGCCGCACCGCTTCGGTCTTTAAGCTATGTTCCTTTATAATAACAAACATTGCAGGTACACTGTTAGGTAAAACCGTATGAAAAAGTTAGCTAGTTAAAATATCATTTTACAAATAGGTATTACGTTCTCACAGTCGTCGGGAGCGGGGTATGCGGGCGGTGGGGCTCGGGGACAGCGTGGTATGCGGCGTCACTCGCTTACGGTGAATATGCAAGTTTGCAAAACATAAAGTAACCGTGTGCACAGCACACTGGAAGCTATACTATTTTAACTAAAATAAAAAGAAGGAGTGTAATTATTGATTGACAACTTTGGTTATGAAAGGTGTGGCCCATAACTTTGCGTGCTCTTGATAATAAGTATTGCTGATGTTATAATAAGTATTGCTGATGTTATAATAAGTATTGCTGATGTTATACTGAGCGTTACCTTAAAACCTAGATAATTATGTACTTCCAATAATGCATCCGCAATGGGTATTTAGTAGCTACTTGTGATAAGGTTTAAAATAAACAATACATATTTTAATATCTAATGATAGCATAACCCAAAGCGATGTTTCTGTTGGCACTGGTAAACTAGCCTATACGGAGTTAGTTACTACCTTTTTTGCCCACCTGCAATAAAATGCAGACAAAACATAGGGCTGAACGCAAGCATACTCAAGTTCAGGTTTAGAAAACCTCAATACATTTGATACCTTTTCAATAAACTGCATCGTAGTTCATCATGGGGTACGAAAATAAAAGCAAAAGAAAAAAGTACCTGTAGGTAATAGGCACACGTAAAACAAGCTCTACTTGTTGGTACGAAAATAAAAGCAAAAGAAAAAAATACCTGTAGGTAATAGGCACACGTAAAACAAGCTCTACTTGTTGGCTAGCAGACATAGGTTCTAGTTATACATTTTACTAAAGTTCTTCGTATGATATACTTATTTTCATGGATAGGTAAGGTATTAACTTGATTTATTTTGTCCGGCTTTATTGGATAAAATAGCCGGCTTTTTTATGTTTGATCTTAGGCAACCCTAATTCCTTTCACTACATATATATTCGTTACTGTGAACACGCTTTCAGTGTCTTTTATCATGCCTTAAAAGACACTACAAATGCGCCTGTTATCTATGGGGAATGTAAAAGTACCCAGTAAATGATACGGGACCTGAACCAATGTCTTCTAACCTACCTGGTTACCTACTGGAGAATGAACAAAGTACCCAGTGGAAGATTAAAGGATTTCTTTTTACGTTTTTGAGCCGAATCTGGTCTCTGGAGAATGAAAAAAGTATCCAGTGGAAAACGTGATAGAATCCTTTTTTACAGTCTTCGAGCCAAATCTGGTCTCTGGGGAATGATGTAAAAGTACCCAGTAAATGATACGGGGCTAAACCATGCTGGTGCAAGATCAGTTACCTACCTGGTTACCTACTGGAGAATGAACAAAGTACCCAGTGGAAGATAAAAGGATTTATTTTTACGTTTTTGAGCCGAATCTGGTCTCTGGAGAACGGAAAAAGTATCCAGTGGAAAACGTGATAGAATCCTTTTTACAGTCTTTTGGGGTGCAGGAAAGAAGCCTCCTCGCGGCGCATCTCGGAAACAGCTAGGGCACGGTCCTAACGCAGTGTCCTAGGCTGGCTAATTCTTTCAACACAATGGTTCACCAATATGAATTCTGATAATAAGTTTTTCGATCGTTCCATTTCACAGAAAACAGAAGGTTTTTATGATTTAGAACGAAAAAGGACATGCAAACCTACAATTAGTTATTGTGGCATGATGGACCAGCTCCTGACTGGTCCAGCATGCCCAATAACTACCTACTTGAGAGTACTAGCACGACCAGGGTTGCTTTCACAGTAGCCTATAAATTTTTACACTTTCGCATTTATTATTTTAGATAGATAGATCTACCTAAGTATCTAGGTAAACACATAGGTATACTTAAAATTGTTGTTTACCTACCATCCGTTAAAACCGGTCTTAGAACCGCTGATTAGAATCCGAAAAGTTAAGAGTACTTACCTACCTAACTGTAAACCAGACAATGTATGTGTACATTGTGTACATAAATACAGTATAATAATAACAGTTGTATAACATAATGGTATACAATGTATTTTATAGTTTATAACCTTTATGCCTGACTGACAACTAATAGGTGCGATAATAGTTTATGACTAGCCCCTTGATTGCGTATCTTCTTTTGTTATCAAACTCCTGTTGCAAGTGTCAAAAATATAACAGTTTTGCTAAAAAATATGTCACATTTGGCACATGTTGTGTAATAATGTCCTTAGATTTTTGAAGTAATACGTCTTATGCGACTTCCAACAAGGTTGCGTTAAACGCTTAACACTACCATGGAGGGGGTATGAATACACTGTTCTTTCTCTCTTTCTGTCATAGCCAGTTACGTTTCGTAAAGAAGTTTTACTTCAGTCGTGTGGTCTGAAGCACACTCGTTTTTTTTATTGAAGTAGATAATACTTCTTATGCGACTTCCAACAAGGTTGCGTTAAACGTTTAACACTACCATGGAGAGGGTATGAAAGCATTGTTCTTTCTCGTGGTATGATTCGTATATTAAAGAAGTTTTACTTCAGTCGTGTGGTCTAAAGCACACTCGTTTTTTTTATTGAAGTAGATAATACTTCTTATGCGACTTCCAACAAGGTTGCGTTAAACGTTTAACACTACCATGGAGAGGGTATGAAAGCACTGTTCTTTCTCGTGGTATGATTCGTATATTAAAGAAGTTTTACTTCAGTCGTGTGGTCTAAAGCACACTCGTTCTTTTATTTATTTATTTCCAGATAAAAGACTGGTTGTCTGGAGACAGGACTACGCAGCTGTGCACAGCACGTCCCGGATGGCAGACCATGTCGTTCCGTCAGGGTTTGTACAAGCAGACCTTCACCAACATCAGGGTAGACCTTGTGGACGTTTTGGAAGTCGACACGAAAAATATGGTGAGTGTAGATGTTGGTTTGAATCTACTGGTGGCTGGAACAGGGTCCAATTAGTTCAGCGCATCCTTGCCATAAGCATGACAATGCAGTCAACGTTTTGGGGACATTCCGATTGGTACTGATTTGGATCAATTGAGACAGACTCAACTGTTTCATAATATGTTCTATACAGAAAATAATAAATACTTGCATAAGTTGTAATTTACTTTGCAAATAAAATGATTGTATATAGACGTAAAAAGATTCAATGCCAATTTATACCTAGCAAAAAAAACGGCAATTAGCCGTTTTTTTGTTAGGTCTCTGTATTTAGTTCTAGGTCCAAATAAATATATGTATACCTATATATAATTTGCAGATATTTCAAGGATATTCAAAGTTCAAAATTTGTGTGGAAAGTGAGTTTACAAACCAGCAACCCATTGGCAGCTAGCATATATTTTTGCAATATCTCTACCTGAATTCATTAGATTGTACTATTACGTGCTATTACTTAGTTGAAGCACAGCGCTGTGTTTTAAACTTCTGTGATATATTATGATTGCTTTGACGTGTTCTGTCTTCCCTTCGCCTTGGCACCACTCGAGCTTCACTGTTTACATTAATATTAATTTGTAAAATGATCATACAAAAAAACTGTAGGAACCAATGCGTAAGTTTCTTGCATGTTCTTATAAACTTGGTTGGGAGGAACTGGCGTTTAAATTTACCTAGCTTTAAGACGTTCCAAGATGATCCCTGCGGATATTACTGAATTACTTTTTGACTTTGAGACTGTCATATTATACTTTTGTATACGTTTCCCGTACCAAGCACGTGCGTCATTTACCTATTGAACAGATGCGGATAAGCTAACTCCTGAAATTAACATTTTGTTTTCTGTCGGAGCCAAATCTGTTATTGTAAACAGTTTTTTGCAATGAGATTTGTACGTCCATTGTATAAATGCTTACCTGAATAAAGGTTAAAGTTTTCTCGCCACACCTTATTTAAATTCGTTTTAGAGTGTGTTACACAGAACGCGTGAAACTTTGCCATCTATGTAACAAGAGGTATGGTTATTTTGATCTCAAATCGTTTTCAATCCAGTTTTTTAATATACGTGGACTGCGTGCTGGTTTTTGGTGATTCCGGCATATAATAACTCTCTATCAATGATCCATCGAATCAATGGTTACCACTTAACATCAAGTGTGCTCTTTACTAGGATAGGTTGATCAATCAGAAAGTGATATAAAAAACAATCAATTTTGTCTACTTATCACAATCTCACATCTTTCAGTGTGAGTTTCAGTTTAGTTTTGAAAACAGAGAGCTGTCTCTGGTTTCTGTCTGTCTACTAAAGCAAGATTCTTGACATTGTTGGACCTTGCTAGAACTAAAACGCAATATTGTACATTTATTGGCGTCAAACCTTATTAAAAAAATGGGATCTCATTATATTATTTGACGACCGATGTGGCGCGGCGGGTGAATGTCCGCCTGCGACGCAAGAGGTTGCGGGTTTGATTCCCGCCTTGGGATAAATGTTTGTATGATCTGCAAGTATTTATTCCGGGTTCTGGGTTTTTTCTATGTATAATAAAAAATATGTATATATGTAATGTATTGTATTAAATATATCAGTCATCTAGTAGGTACCCATAACACAAGCTCTGCTTAGCTTGGGGCTAGATGATTCTGTGTGAGTTGTCCAGCAATATTATTATATTAGCTATATGTTTTGTACTTATATAGACGGTCCGCTGCGAGCCTTTAGTAACCATGGGTCACCTCTCCCGTACCCTGGAACCGTTTGGCCTGGCACTACCCGTGGTGCCCGAGTTAGACCAGCTGACCGTCGGCGGACTGGTGATGGGCACCGGCGTGGAGACGTCCTCGCACGAGCACGGTCTATTCCAGCACATCTGCCAGCAGTACGAGTTGGTGCTGGCTGATGGATCTATTGTTACTTGCAGTAAGGTGAGGCTTAACCAAATCTATCTATCTTTCTATCTATGTATTTAGCCCGTGTGCACCCACTGCTGGGTATAGGCCTAAGCTCCTCTTTAAAACGCCATTCTATCCGGTCCTATGCCAGTCTTCTCCATTGCTGGCCAACTACTGCGACGATATCATCCGACCATCGGGCGGGTGGTCTGCCTCGTGGTCTCTGAGCGTCTCTTGGCCACCATTCGGTAATTGCTGTTGTCCATCTTATCTATCTTGACTATAATAAAACTGTAGATGTCGAAAATATTTATGTCTTGCTATATTACTTAAAAAAATGCAAAAGAGGGAATCGACTTTAAAAAAAATGTTTATACAATTGTACACGTATCACGCAAAAACTACTGAATGAATGTTGATACGATTTACAGGATTAGTAAGCTTATAGAGCAACTTAAAACTTAGCAATGGCTTCGTTGAGCTGTCACCCTAAAACGGGTGTAAAAAGGAATAACGTTTGTATGAAAAACGCGAAAGAAGTCGCGAGCGAATCAGCTAGTTTGTTATAAAACTGCATAAAACATTATTTCATCTGTGTTTTTTCTTATAATTTTTTGCATGTGTAAGTTTTTTAGGAAATAAATGTCAAGGCAAACTAAAACGTTACGGTTAATTGTTTTGTGGCAAATTCTAACAGTTAGGAGCAGGACAAAGATTCTTAAAACTGGTTTAGTATATTTTATTTTTATTGTTGTTGCAGGATGAGAACCAGGATCTGTTTTACGCGGTTCCCTGGTCCTACGGCACTCTTGGCTTCCTCACATCAGCTGTCATCAAAGTGATTCCTGCTAAAAAGTAAGTTTTTAAATGTTACCTTGAGTTACATATCCAAAGCGGTAACGCTGCCACCTTTTTGAGCATACCGCCTGCTGTCAGTGATTTGAACTCTGTTTTCTAAGTAAGTATCTAGTTCTCTAGATTTATTTGTAGTGTTTAGGTAGGTCTTAAACGCAAATTCATGGACATGTGTATTCTCCCCATCTTCACATACGATGGATGGATGGATGTTTCTTACTCTTTCACGCTCTAACCAGTAGACCGATTTGGATGAAATTTGGAATTAATATAGATTGCAACCTGGATTAACATATAGACCACTTTTTATCCCGAAAAATCAAAGGGAACGGGAAAAAACTACCACGCGGGCGAGCGCGGCGCAGCCACTAGTAAATTATATTCCCTTGAAAAGTTTTCTTACAATTTATCGTCAGAGAATAAAGGAGTTCAAGCTGACAGCTAGAATACACTATTTTGTAAGTAGGTATGAGAGTGAACGGACGAGAAAACATCGATCAATCATGCCTTGAAGGGGCCCAGTTTGTATTTATAAGAAAAAAGATAGATAGCTACTACCTAATGTGTTCCGGTAGGTAATAATTACTAATTACAGTTAAAAAACGATGGTACATTTGGTTTTTGTGTTGCTGATTTTGATCTTAGTTCTCGTGTCGTTTTTGTGTCTATTTTTGTGAGAAATGGAATAAAAAGCTTTCCGGTCCCCTGCGGGTATGATCATTCCACTGTTTGCACCAAGCGTTTCGATTTGACCGTCATAATGCGAATCGCTAATTAACTCATTACAAAAAAAATCTATATAGTTACACATATGGCTACAAAAAAAACCTAGCTACACATTGGACAATAGAAGAATGAAATAGCATCACGACTAACGTACCCCCTTGTACGTGTCTCTAAGCACGGTAGATATCCTCTCCAATTTCTTAGTACTTACCTACTAATATTCTACTCTTCGACTTACTTAAGATTCGGTCTAAGGGGGGTAGTCAGAGGTATGTCTAGATAGCACATTTGGTGCATACTTACCCACATTTTGCAGTAGTGTAGCTTCCCAACGGTGAAATAATTTTTCAAATCGGTCCAGTAGTTCCGGAGCCTATTCAATGCAAACAAACAAACAATCAAATCTTTCCTCTTTATAATATCAGTATAGATAGATGCCCGAGAGAGGTACATTAAAATGCTGGGTATGCAACGTCCAGCTAGGGCTGAATTTAAGCCCTTACCCATCAACAAAAACAACTTCTGTAAAAGTAATTTGTAAGGTACCTAATAAATATTTTTTTCCAGGTTCGTTCGTTTGCAGTACCATCCCTACAACAGCCTCGATGAACTGACGAAGCGGTTCAGTGAGGAGTCCATGAAGGAGAACCCTCACCAGTTCGTCGAAGCCCTGCTGTATACTAAGGAGACAGGAGTTGTGATGACGGGAGACATGGTGGACGATGTGGGGAGAGATGGCCAGGTACTTACCACAGTCACATACGATTACTTGGGCATGTACTTTGAAAATGATATTAATTTTTATTCTACTACTTGTGGAACAAGCATATGGCCCACCTAATGTTAAGTGGTAAGGGTAACCATCACTTATAACAAAGCATTGCCTGGTAGGTCACGCACGTTACGTGCCCTACGAGGCACCCTGAGTCCACCAACTGGAGGAATACTCGTGTTAAGACTCATGTCTGTAATTTCACCGGTACCCACACCCTTTAAACTAGAACACAGCAATGCGAGCATCACTGCTTCGCGGCATAAATAGGTACGGTGGTAGTACTTCCCGGGACAAGCTCTTCACAAAGAGCTCTACTACTACTAGATACTACTAATACTACTCCGATACATGAAGTTTTGTATTGTCGTTTTGCGTTATACCTACTGCTGAACCTCAGTAACTCATTGTACAGCAAAGTTTTTGCTGCCAGAGCCCTAAGTCTGAATTTTTTTGTGTGTACACGATGCATGTGAAATTCTGACAAGTAAAATCAATTGTAACACTAGACAGGGGCGCTTATCGTGAATCCATACAGCAGTGCGATGGTAGAATGAAGCTTTATTGCTTTTATGGCAACACCTGGGTCCGAAACTACTCTTGCAAACGTATTCTTTGTTACGATATCCGTCACCAATAGTTTATGGTCATTACCCACGGTACTACCGAGTCAACAGTCAACACATCAGTAATGCTGTAACACATATTTTTCCCTTATACACTACTGACCTAGCCATGTATGTAGCCATTCTATGACGTCTGTACCTACCTACAAAAATCCGGAAATGTATGGGTTCACATCTGCTATAGAAATGTCACGTGGTCTATCAAAAAATCATAGGTAATGATTTTATAATATCACTAGCGGCCGCTCGCAGCTTCGCCCGCGTGGCAATTTTTTTAAGAACTAAAAGTATAGGTTTATACCACAGACTATATGCCTGTCTGTGGTAGGTAGGTAGGTAGCTTTTAGTCCATATTCTTAGAGTAAGGTATATGCTATAGAAATGTCACGTGGTCTATCACAAAAATTATAGGTAATGATTTTATAATATCATTAGCGGCCGCTCACAGACATAGTGAGAAGGCTCAAAAGAACCAAACCTTTTGAGTTAGTGTAGTGTTAAAAGTTAAACTTAATACTTAGTAGTGTAGTGATAGTGCTATTCCATGAACACAAGAACAAAGTGTCCCCTTAATTAAATACCTAGAGACTGTAAGAAAAGTGCCGATGGACACATTCTTAGTTATCAATATTTCTATAAAATTAAGTCAAAGTTAAATTACTCATTAGCCTAGTTGGCTAGATCGTAATGTTATTATAGTACCACAATGAATAGGTGCAATAATCCAGTAAAAAAAAAAACTAGCGGCCGCTCGCAGCTTCGCCCGCGTGGCAGTTTTTTCCCGTTCCCGTTATATTTTCGGGATAAAAAGCCTATATGTTAATACAGGTTGCAATCTGTAATTATTCCAAATTTCATCCAAATCGGTCCACTGGTTAGAGTGTGAAAGAGTAACAATGCTCTCTGTTCCTGGAGTAGCGGCATAGAGCGGAAAGTAAAATAGTACTTGATATATTATCATCGTCATCAACCTGCGGAACTCCACTGTTAGATATTACTATGATAGTTTTAAGCTTAATAAAACTGCTTTCTCCAGCAGCTGCCTAAGGTTATTTTTCTCCCATCTTCAGCTAAACCCCATTGGGACCTGGCACGCAGAATGGTTCTTCAAACAAGTGGAGCGTCATCTCAAAAGATACAAAGCAGTAACAGACTACATTCCACTAAGGGACTACTACCACAGGCACACCAGGAGCTTCTTTTGGGAACTGCAGGTAAGATTTGTTAATTTAGGAGTAAAGGTTTATAACCACAAAACAAGGCCTTGAAGAACTGGCGACTACTTTAGACCCATATTTAAAAACACCAGTGCCTTTGAACGGTTAAGAGCATCGGTGATCTGTTGCGAATCACTAAGGTCGTGGGTTCGAATCCAATCGTGCACCAATGTGTGTGGATTTTTCTGTTCAAAAATTTATTTATATGACTTGCTGATGGAACCGGAACTTTAACACGGCATTGTGTTTTTTTCAGGATATCATCCCATTCGGCAACAACCCCGTCTTTCGCTACCTCTTAGGCTGGTTGATGCCTCCGGAGGTATCTCTCCTGAAGCTGACGCAGCCAGATGCTGTCGCCAAGCTTTACGAGAAGGCACACGTTATCCAGGATATGCTAGTGCCTATACAGCATCTAAGGAAAGCCGTGGAACTGTTCCACCAGGAATTTGAGGTAGGCTATGACATAGGCATAGTGTTTTTGTTTTCAGTTATACAGAGACTTCGGTCTCGTTTGGCCTAGTATCATCATCATCGTTTTTATCACCATCATCACCATAAACCTGAAGAAATCCACTTGTGGCTATAAGTCTCCTCTATACGATTCCAGAAAAAACATTTTGAGCCTTCTCCATCCACCGACTTCCCGAAATCCTAGAAATATCGTCAGCCCATCAGATGGGGGAGCGGAGCGTCTTTCACCTCGTCTTCGTGTGGTCATCATTCGAGAAACGTGGTGGAACCTATAGGTTATCGGTTTAATAGATTACTACGGCCTACCCTTTACCACATCTACTTGCAAAATCTGAGAGCTATGACACAACGGATACTTTCAAACTCTCTGGCCGCTGGCTGATCGCTTCGTTAATAAGAAAGTGTTACAAACGATAAAGTAAGAAGAAAGAACCTTAGTAATTCCCGCGTGGGTTAACTAAGCGCTTGCATAAGCGGTTCCTAAGTTAATTACCACTACAATCTAATCTTGATGTAGTCAACGATGGGCTTTTCTTTCAAGGTAACAATCTAGCTGATTGAACAAGCAGATGGCCCATCTGATGTTATGTTTACCATCACCTATAACAAAGCATTGCCTCGTAGGTCACGCTCGTTAGGAACACAGCAAGCTGGCAGCAGAAATAGGCATGGTGGAAGTACTTCCCCGGACGAGCCCTTCACTAAGAGCTCTACTACTACTAAAACTTTATTTAATTTGATCCAGGTGTATCCAGTATGGCTCTGCCCATTCAAGGTGATCAACAACCCTGGACAGTTGAAAATTAGCTCAGATGCAGAGATGTTTGTTGATATCGGAGTTTACGGGGTTCCTAAAGCGAAAAGATTTAAAACTGTAAGTACATACCTGCATTCAAAGAAGATTCAAAGTTTACATTCGCTTTGTACAGTTTAGTAGCAGAAGAGTTTTTGGTAAGACACATCACCACAGAACACTATTACTTATCTACTCCTAGCGGAGCACATTAGACAGAAAAAATAATAATGCTTTAGTTTTATCGGCTGCCATCCTAACTTGGTAACAGATCACAAATACCTTTTTAATACAAACGTAAGTACCAACTTCTTATTTTCTTGACGAACGATGTGGCGCGGCGGGCAAATGTCCGCCCGCGACGCAGGAGGTTGCGGGTTCGATTCCCGTCTTGGGATAAATGTTTGTACGATCTGCAACTATTTATTCCGGGTGTTCTACTTTTTATGTATTTATATTAAAAAAATATGTAAGTATTTCATGTATTGTATTAAGTTTATCAGTCATCTAGTACCCATAACACAAGCTCTGCTTAGCTTGGGGCTAGATGATGCTGTGTGGATTGTCCAGCATTATTATTATTATAATTCTGAAGGGTTCTTTTTTTTCTCAAAATATAAATACTTTGGTAATAATGAAGCCAAGCCTAAGCCAAGTGCGAAGATAGAGTACTAACTAACTAGTAACTAACTGAACCGAGAGGGCAGTTACTTCGGAAGATTCAATTATTTATTTTTTCAGGTATTGTCAACCCGTCGAGTGGAAAGCTTCGTGTCCCAGCATAACGGCTTCCAAATGTTATACGCAGACACTTACACGACCAGAGAGGAGTTCAGACAGATGTTTGACCACACGCTGTACGATAAAGTTCGGGACTCCCTTCCACATTGCAAGGAAGCCTTCCCCGAGATATACGGGAAAGTTAACAAAAACGTTAGAAAGTGAACTGAAATTTTTGTATCCCACAAGTAACCCAGTGCCCCTTGATTACGTAAAGCAGTAGCGACAGCGGTAGAATTGCGACACGGAGAGATCATTTTTATACCGTCGAAATATTCTGATGGATTCAAATGATGGTCTGACGATAGCCGAAATCGCTATCAAATTACTGTAAAGCCTAACAGGTGCTCTGTCATAAAAAATATTTGTTCTTTCGCAACGAGCACTATAACGGAAGGCAACTCTACCTGCAGATCTTAGCGCCACTATTATGACTGCTACGATCAAAATGCACTTTGTGGATTGTTAGACAGTGTGTGGCTGTTACTTAGTACAAAAAGTGACGTTTAACAACAACGATTACCTATACAGCTTAAGTATTACGTAGACTTATCGCAAACCTGTCGCGAGAGACTGTAATCCCGGGGCCTGCGAACTCCACTTCTACCATCTTGATCACTACCTAATCACAGAACCGAAATACATCTTGGCATAAAGTTTATGGCTCTATGCAACCGTACAGGTAGACGGTGTGGCAGTCACCTAAAAAAATGAAATTGAAGTGCCTGGTTATTTAAACACAGCAAAGTTAAGCGGTAGTATAGTTGGCGAGAAACAAGTTGTCCGCTGACTGAGCTGCGTAGTATGAAAATTAATGTAATACGCAGCTTGTCACGTGATATGTCAAAGGACAACTTCTTTGTCACCAACTGTAAGTATGGACGAGTACCGGTATTAACAACTAACTGACCTCATACTTATAAGCTTTACTGTTTAAACCCATTAGTAAGATAAGATGGCGATAGTTTAAGCATTACAAATCTTTTAATTGCATGCAATCAGAGGGGTAACCGTGGGCTCGATACTTAGACGAGTAAACCAGGGGACACGATACGCTCGTAAATCTAATGAAATCAAGATCAACCAATATTTGCGGAGCACGGGAGGGAGGGTCTATTTCTGCTTTACTTCCACAGATAGCGCTGTCACTTTCTAAAAGTTCCTGCTGATTTAGACTAGTGCTTGATGCAATCGATGAAATTGTATCGATAAAAATGAATGAATGATAGATTTTCCATCATTCACTCCGTCAAAGTATGAATAGAGAAAGACGCGTGCTGTTTTTTATTATTAAAAAAAATCGTTTTTACCTTGGAATAAAGTACTATGGTGTTTTTTTAAAATACCTTCATAAATTACGAAATTATTTATCTTTTACGACATGAACAGTAGAGCCTAAAACAAATTATATGGTTTAATTCAAATTTATCTACTACTACTACTTCGTCATTATCATCACCACCCTAAAATGTCCATTTCTATGTTCTTCTATGTTCACTTCCTTTACTTTACAAAACTATCGAACGACTCCAATCCGATCCCAAGACAGACAAGACGTTTCCTACCGCTCTTTCCTATCTGAACGTCAGACTGTCAGCCATCTTGTCTGTCAAGCAGACTACCGTCAATCTCCGTCAGTATTGCCAGTACAATAAAAGAAACTTCTACCAAGTCATTTGCAAAAATGTCTCAAGTAATCAAGTATCTTACAATAACATACCTGTTCACTTATTAGCACATGTTTTGGAGATAACTAAGCTAAACTGCACTTTTTTTTCTACTCAAAATACGACAAAATTTTATATCTTCTTGGATATCTCTTTAGATCTTCCTGTGCTAATATGCCAGTGTCAAAAATCTATCTCGATCTGTCAAATAAAGACAATACTAATGTTTAGCTATCTGTGAGTTTTTTATCTATGATTTTTTAAATGTCAATCAATAGAAAAAGTATCTCGTTCGTCTCAAGCCCGACATATCTCACGTTGCACATCTTAGCCTAGCTGAATTAAACTAAATCAAGTCGTTGAAAAGACCTCAAAAGAATACGCCACGTTTACTTTAGAGCAACAGAAACAAGTATCTGAAGCCATTGATTTAACAATTCTATTCTGCTGGTCTGAAACGAAATTTGAACCACATAAGTTATATTCCAATAAAATCGTTAGGGTGCCAAATAAATAAATAAATACACTTGCTATAACATTTTATGTTGACAATATCGAAGATTATTCTAGCCACACTGGAGTACTTTCATCCGAGTAATTTTTCGGTACTTTCGGACTATGCATGTGTGATATATTCATATCATTGTTTTTCGTTTCATGTGAGTGAAAGTATCAGTACATAAATCATTTACTTTTCCAATGATGTATAATTATAATAGGTACTAACAACCATCTTGTAAAACAACATCACTATCAATTGTTCATGAAACAAGATTATGATGATGATAAATTTAGATGACATGCCCAAGGATCTAGTAAGCTGAAGTGGCACCGTTTATGTCTTTGGCAAATGTAGTGTAGGATGCTGGCAGTAACTAAATGAGTAAGCCGAAGATCGGGCTTTGTAGAAGATTCTAATGTTCAAACAGTATATCCACACACACACACCACACCACACCATATGTTATTTGTTCATAATCACTCTTTGGCTCAGGTTTTTGAGTAACATAACTGGTCTTCACGATACATTCTTGTATAGTGCGAAGACTGCTGAGAAATACATTTTTGTTAATCATCATCATCAACCGATCGCAGTCCACTGTAGGTAGGTACCTACAGTGGACTGCGATCGGTTGATGATGATGATGACTTATAAAATCTGCTATAACTACGATGCTACGACAACAGTTTCACTCTTCACTATAAAAGCCTAGGAAATAAATGAATAAAAAAAAAACAAAAATCATACTGTCTAATCTTCGTGTCGCACCCATACCGGTTGACGTTGACGGCAAACGCAGAGGCCGAGGAAAGTCGATGACTGTAGGTAGCTCAAGATTGTTTGCCATTGCATTCGGTTTTTTAATGACCTTTTTCAAATAGCAGACTTTTAGAACTCGTTAATGATGATTATGATGATGATGATTATAGAGCTGCATGTAGAAATTTAAGCTCTACTTACAAATTCAGGAAAATTTAATGTAGGAACAGCATCTTTATATAATTTTCGCTGTTTCTTAGAGTTTGTATTATAGCACTCTGGCTGTAATACAAACTTCATATTCTGTTTTATGGGATCCATATCCGCTCTCTACGAATTGCTTTCATCCACTCTATTTTTCGTAAGAGATTAGTTAGAAATCTAAAATCGTGTTGAATTGTTCATTCATTCACATCGATATTTTTTATCGATACTTTCAAGCCCTATCTGGAAGAAGAACGTAGGAACGAATGAAAAATGAACAGTGTGATTCGACTTATTTAGTTGTTCGTCAATTTTGGTTACAATACCTTAAAAAAGGAGTGCTTCTTAAAATGGTGTACTGTTTGCAGTGATCGTATCGCATTTATTGGGTTTTATGAAAAAATAGCCGCTTTGGTGGCATAAAATTGTACTCATCTGTGATAAGAAACATCAACTGTGCGGCCACTATAGTTTTAACAAAAAAGTACGGTGCATTTCGTCATTTTTCTCGCCTTGTGTTGTCTTCAGGGACCGTGGTTACACTGACTGGGTAAGTTCGTTTACCATGGGTTATAAGCACCATACGTGGCAAGAGGGGTAAAGGCAAGAACGGCTTAGTAACGTGTCCCGTGGTTTACTCGTCTAAGGCTCGATAGTTTGTTTACCTATTTATGTACCTGTGCTGTGAGCTCATTCCTAACAGGCCTAAACAAACCCGAATAATAGCATCTTCGTACAAATCCGGAATCAGTTAGGTAGAACAAAAAATGGAAAAAAATGCTATCTGTCAAGCACGATAGCAACGTCAATTTTTGACGTCGTTTTTGACAGTTTGCTGTATGAGCTCAAGTTAGGGCGGCTGATGTGAACCAGCGGTCACCCGCCCAAAAGATGTAGAACTAAAAGAACAATCAAGTTCCTACAGTTTTTAGTGTGAGCCTTTTAAAATTAATAGCATAAAGGTCCAGTGAGTTGCTCATTCAATTTAGTAAGGTGTGGTGATATGTAAGGGTAATCATTCCAAGAGCACACTAAGCAGACATTCACAAGATAACACACACCACGCTTCAAACTAATAATGAATACGATCTAATATATTAAGTAAATAATAGTAGAGAAACGGCAAAACTAATATGTCGACATATTAGTTGCCGATGTGTAGAGCGGTCGAGACATCGGGCCACGCAGTTTTATTATCACTAAATCTAAAGAAAAGTTAGCATAGAAACTGTATTGGACCTTAGGTTTATGTAAGTAGGTGTGATTACCGATAAGTGAGTTGGCTGGTACCAATTTATGTAGGTAGATGGAACAAACTAATGTACCTACCTAAGATATTTTATTAATTTTAATTTAGGCCTACCATGTTCCTACCCTTATCCCACTTTATGTGGGGTCGGCACATGTTCCTTTCTTACATTTCCCTCTGTCAGCCGTCATATAGTACTCACTCCTTTCGTATCCATCTCAACTTTCACACAGTTCATCCATCTTTTCTTTGATCTACCTCACCTTTAAGACTTTAAGGCCTACTTTCGTAGTTAAGTTTACTAAAAAAACTTAAGTTTTAAAGTATTCTCTAAAACCAAAGTTGTGACAAACCAAAACGTCCAACAGAGGTAAGTAATACTTACCTCTATAAGTATTTGAAATCGAAGCCGTATTTGTGGTTGAATAGGTTGTTAGGTATTTTATTTTTATGGAATTATTAGATCAATATCCTTACAACTCAGTTGATGGATATATAGATAGAATAATTTATTCAGACCACCACAAGAAAAGGGCACATAATCGTACACTGCTGTAAAGATAGATAGATAGATAGATAAAGATAACACTTTATTGTACACAAGGATACATTTTACATCTAGGCGTAAACGAATAAAGTACAATAGGCGGCCTTATCGCGATGAAAGCGATATCTTCCAGGCAACATTAAAAATTAAAATAAGGCAAAAATTTGGTAACAAGTTTTTGGTGATCTGGTGGTGAAAGATCTTATTTGCAGTTGTTTGTAACCCTGCCTTCTGCGATGCAAAAATGTGTCTGGGTATTGTAAAGGTATTTACAAAAAAGTGTTTAAGTATTATATAAGCTGTCTGGTTCCCATGGTACAAGATAGACTTATTTTGGAGCTAGATGGCGCTGAGTGGATCTCCGCCAGTATTTAGTTGTTAGTGATTGGCTTAAGGTATATCTCGTAGAATAAATATGGTAGTTTCATGAATTTTATTCGAGTATTTTTATTTTCTACGTTTCCCATTTTCTAACAATCGCCCTATACCTACCTACTGTTTGGTTTTAGCCGTCTTTCTATATTCTTTCGTTACTTTCACAGTTTGCTAGCTCAAAATTGAAAGGTGAACTCTAAAGAATGTCGTAGCTTTTCCTTCTTCCATCTGTGGTAGTAAGGGGAATCTTTTTCTCTTCCTGTGGGAGGCCGAAGTAGCCGAAGTCCAGTACTTAGTCGACTTCTTCGGCTTATGATTTATTTATGCGTGTTTCTATTAGGTAATTAAAAAAAATTGACATTATATTTTGAATCTGTATAAAAATGACTCTGTGACATTACTATCTTTATAATTAGCGTAATTGGTGCTTTTGTAACCGTGCTAGTTATATACAAAAATTAAAATGTACCTATTATGATGATGATTCTCCTTTATTTAGCTGATTTCATAACATCGTTAAAGTCCTAGGTACCACCTACCTAAAGTCTTATCTTTTCGCAGAAATGATTCGAATGTACAGAATACCTACTGCTACTACGAGTAGGTATAGGTATACATACATATTATATAAGTAACTAGCGGCCGCCCGCAGCTTCGCCCGCGTGGCAGTTTTTTCCTGTTCCCGTTATTTTTTCGGGATAAAAAGTATCCTATGTCCTTCTCCTGGCTCTAAACTACCTCCCTGCCAATTTTCAGCTAAATCGGTTCAGCCGTTCTTGAGTTATAAGTGAAGTAACTAACACGACTTTCTTTTATATATATAGATTACTCGAATAGCTGGTAACATAAACATTTACCTACAGAAGAATGAGATAGATAGTCAGTGATAGAAGAACATTTACAATTTTAGTTGTTTAATGCCGTTCTTCCACTGAAAAGGCAGAGAAATAAAAGTTTAGTTCGCTAGTAGTAAGTTAGGTCAAAGCCAAGTCAATTTATTCAGTAATATCCGCAGGGATCATCTTGAAACGTCTTATATCTAGGTGAATCTAAGCGCCAGTTCCTCGCGACCGAGCCTATAGGTACCTACATAATCATAAATTAGTAAATTAAATAAATTGGTGTAAATGATAAGTTTGAAAAGTGGGTGCCTGTTACATTACAGGCACAACCTGGGGCTCAACTATCATTTTTTTTAAGCTCAGACGAGATTAAATCTAGAATACGATTGTCAGTTTAAAAGAATAACTAAGAATATAAGAATAATAATAAAAAGAATATAATTTTTTTTTAATTTGACGATATTTCGTTACGGGAGTTCCCTTTGGGCCTCTGTATACCTCAAGTTGATGGACGCAAAGCATATCTTGAGTGTATCGTAAGGCACATTCCGAACGATCGTAACCCTACAAGGCATGCCTGCAAAGCACTGCAGTGCTTTGTTATTATAGGTGATGGTAACCATTTAACATCAGGTGGGTCATGTGTTAGTTCCGTAAGCAAGTCGTATAAAAATATATGTCATGTCTCATGGCAGATATTCATTTGAAATTCGAAACTAAAAAATGGTAGAAAAATTATATTGAACTTTACAAACAGGTAATGTTCATCCACTCTTGTCGATGACCGTGCATATTAACTAGGTATTGTAAAAAAAATTGGTATCACTCATCGGTGAAGTCTTGTAAAAATATTGGTAATTTTTATTAAAATAACGAACAACACGGAATCAACTTGAAAAAACTGTTTGTTTGTTTTACTTTTATACCTACGTTTGTTTGTATACGCATCACGCAAAAACTACTGAATCGATATTGATACCATTTGGAGAATTAGTTACCGTATAGTCCAACTTAAAACTTAGTATGGGTTTCTTTAAGCGGCCATTCCTAAAAAGGGGATGGATGATGTTTGCATGAAAAACTCTAAGAACGTACGCAGACGAAGTCGCAAACGGGTCAACTAGTTAGTCTTGTTAAAAATAAGTATCTATCGAACTACCCCTAAAAAAGGAGAGCCTATTCTATGGAACTACCAGTCAAATGTTGACACTCATTTAGTACCTTACCTACTCAAAAACCTTCTCTCTCTCTCTTTCTCTCTGATCAAAAAAAAACCAGCTGGTTATATACTATAGCACTGTCTTCGTCATTCAGAATGAAAGTGCCTACGTGAATTTATCGGTAAAATAATGAAGTAGGCAGTCGTTTTACACGGTTCTGTCATTGTTTAGAGTCTCATTATCGCTACACTTGACCCAATGGCCGCACTCCAGTTCCATGTTGTGTACTATTTTTGGGTGCCCTAATAAAAAGGTGGCTTTAAATGGAGGAGATATTTCTTAGTAATACAACAGACAAGAGATATAATTCTTGTCTGTGGTAATACGTACTTCGCTTGGAATTTTGTAAAACGTACAGTTATTTTAATTTTGAGAATGTTATTCCAGTCCACTTCATATTTTGGAGTAGGTAAGCCTAGACGAAACTCAAAAACATTAAAAAATGATATAATGTAATTTCAGTATGGTAAGGTAAGTGCCAATTTAAAAAAAATCTCGGTATTTTTAAGATTAAATATAATTGAAAAGACCGGAAGTACAGGATTAGCCTGCAGACCCGGAAAGCGGAAGTACTTTTCAACCCTTCGGATATATTTTTTTGGAATTAGTGGAATGCAAACACCCGCTGTTTGAAACCATGCGAACCCAAATAAGAAGTAAAAAATATTGGCGGCAAAAACAAAAAACATTTTAAAAAACTAAAACACTTAGCTAATATTGTGTTGTGGTTTTCATTTAGTTCAAAAAAACACTGATCACTGCAAAAACTACGATACAATACAGATGATGGGCATTACTTAATTAGTTCGAGGAATTATTCCATCTTAAATTTATCATTAGATCTTTGATTCTCAAAGAGTGATTTAGTAAAAACAAGGTAAAAACGCAAGCAACCGGGTGATTCATACGAATTCAAAGAAAATTAGAACAAAATCTAACCCATCCAAAACCCACTAATATAAGTACCTACTACTTGTAAAAAATAAAGAGCTTATGACAGCAACGCATATTTATCTAACCTCGACTATTGCTTATGACAACCGATGTGGCGCGGCGGGCGAATGTCCGCCTGCGACGCAAGAGGTTGCGGGTTCAATTCCCGCCTCGGGATAAACGTTTGTACGATCTGCAAATATTTATTCCGGGTGCTCTGGGTGTTTTCTATGTATAATAAAAAATGTCTATGCATGTAATGTAGGTATTAAGTATATCAATCATCTAGTACCTATAATACAAGCTCTGCTTAGCTTGGGGCTAGATGATGCTGTGTGGATTGTCAAGCATTATTATTATTATTATTGCTGAACTCCAAATATTACCTACTAGTACCTAACATGAAAGGTAATAATACCTGTGGAAAGGTAATGTAAAATTAAGTAAAGAAATTAAGTAGGTAGGTACTTTTGGTGTGATTGCTGCCCGACCTTTGGTGCCTTTCTGTAGTCTCCTCTTACGGCATCTACGGGATGTCTATGCCGGACCGCCATGGCCTTACGAAGTAAAGAAATATTTTGGGTAAAATAGAATTTAGCTTCCCTTTAACAAGGTATTCATGAAGTGCCAATTAGGCTGGCTGTCGGGATTCGGCAGCATTGTCTGGTCTGCAACCATTTTGTATGCAAATTACACTTTATTGTGTTGCTTTGAAATGTTACGAGTTTTTTTATTGACGGGGTTCATGGCTCAGCTGGTAGTGGCTCTGCCTTCTGCGCTGCAGGTTCTGGGTTCGATCCTTATCAAAAAATATCTTGACATTAATTCTAGACAAGTAAGTAAGGAGTCTTCAACGACCCAATTTTCATAACAAAATATCATCGAATTAAATTTTTTAACGTGACTGCAAATGATATTCTTCGAATCTGATGTTTCAGACAGGCTCAATTTGACATCACATAAATTAATCAAATTGTAGTCCCAATATCGAGTCAGCTAAAAAAAATTACGCAAATAGGACCTCAGTCTGTGTACTTCAGACTTACGAATAAACTAGGTTGGTTTATTTGTCTAAGGCTACAGCTTAGGTCTCAACCTCTTCAGGGATCAGGCGAGACACCTGGGTCCTAACTCATTTTTTGCGAGTCGTAAGGGACTGGCATTTAGATTCACCTAAATCCCTGCGGATATTACTAAAGAAATGCTTTTTGACTTTGACTTTGAATTGTAACTGTTGTTAAATATAAAAAAGTTATACTAAACGTTTCTACACTAGACTGAAATATGAACCTTTTAGCGTACCTATACCTACTACTTGCTGTAATGCTGCTAGAATACTGACAGAATTCCTCACGATGTTTTCCTTTATCGTTTAAAAGAAAACAACGAAAACCACACAATTTGAAGATCACTCTGCGATTCCTGAACTGAATCGTTCCGTCTTGATATTTTCAATACTTAACACAATATAAACCGTATCACGGCAAAGTAAATGTCATCGAATCTATCCAATGTAGATCGTAAACAGAACCGCAATCGGATTTCTTGGTACGGCCTCAAAAAGGTTATCAGAGAAGGTAATGTAGTAAGTACTTTTTGACTAAGCATCGGTGGTCTTGTGGCAGCAACCTAGCAACCGGGCAGTAAAATAGTTATTCATAAAAGGTGGATTTTTGATTTAATATTTTATTTAAGAAAAACTCAATTGAGAACCGCTTATTTTGAAGCCGGTTGAAAGGAGACGATATGTGTGAAGGTTACTGACGAAATTGTCTTGGGTAAATGCAAACAGTGAACTCTCCCGTCTTGGACATATTCGTTGGAATGTCCCGAAATGCTATAGTATACCTATATTTATGCTAAGTGTTTGTTTAGCACATATCAATAGGTACTTACTTAATTATTACCTTTATTATTAGAAAGGTATATTTATGTTACGAAATATTATGGTATGCACAACAATACTATGTTTAACAGTAGGTTACTTTGTCATGATCTTTGTCATGACTTATCCATTGACTATATTACTTAACTATATGCTGAAGTTTGTATGAAAATAATGCGGACGAAATTGCGCGCATTTCGCTAGCTTTTAATAAAAACTTTAATCTTTATTACTTATCTAGTTGCATTTGCAGTTCACTGAATAACCCTATAGAAAAATATAAAAATGAAAGACAATCTTATATCATATAATCTGTTAAAACGTTATATTTTGCAACTTATTGAACTAATAATAACATTATAAGATTTCCCGAGATGACCCTATGGCATCATCTTGTCCATTCCTAGTATACACGGCCTCACATGCGCAGAATCTTATCAGTATCGCTCAGCCTGACCTGTGTGTCGGTTGACCGAGTGCCTAACCCCAGATATTACGAAAAACTTACAATAATAGTCTAAAATGGGCCATGGATAGTAAAAGTTCGAAAAAGTTTTAAATTAGTGAACTGATTGAATAGTTTGGAAAAACGTGAAATAATATAAAATGAAGTTCGTGGTGGGATTTGTTTGTGTGTTCGCAGTGGGATTGGTAATCGGTAAGTTTTGGATAATACCTAAAAATTGGTTTTGAGAGATTTTATGCTATGATTCTTATGCTTGCGTATGTCAAAATTTTAAACATTTTGACACACTCACACATTATGCTGTTTTGTCTCTAAATCTACAGTCAGAGGACCAATTCTCGCATTTTTTTTGGAGCTGAGACAAAATGAAACTTGATTGGAACTAGAATTTGATTGGGCTAACTAAATCGGGCCTGTCTGAAATGTCAGTTTCAAAGTATGCTATTTGGAAATTGACTCGATCGAAATGAATTTTGTAACGAGAATTGAGCCTGTAGTTTGTTGTAATAAAAGCTAAGCTCGGTTGTTAAAACAACGTAAAACATCCATCATGTACATAATTACTATATACATGATAGATTATTATAATTACTTAATCTAAATAATTTACGTTTGCTCTTTTAAATAAAATAACACAACAACAACAACAACATCAACATCATTTTTAACATCTTCAAGAGTACGGATGAAAGATAAACATCTATTTCTAACGATTAGGAACCTCTCTAGAAACTTAAGTTAATACGCATACATTAACAACATAACACACATGCTTGATAAATAAAGAAAAATTTAATTACCTACAATATTAGAAACTGTGATACCTGTAAAATACTAAATAAGATCAATTGCTTATGAAGAATATTACAATGGCATAACATTTTCAGTAAGTACCGTGATATAATATAACTATATCCCTGGTAGGTGATATACATTTGTGTAAACAGACAGTAATCGCAATTAAAGAAGTAGTAGGTAGGTATTTTCGTTGTTCAAGATAATTAAGTTACCCGGTAGGTATGATAATACTCGTACAATGCTCGTATCCTATGCTGAAGAAACCCGTAGAAAAATAAAGGTCACCGACATAGCTTCTGAGTCAGAAAGTTGTCCACCCCTCCATATATTTTTGAGAAGAAAAAAGACTGCTTTGTCCACCGTCTACCCACGGTTTTCAAAATGTTTTTGGGGTAAGGAGGGCCTGCGCTTCATCTTCCGGTTTATGTTTTTCGAACCTCTGATACCATTAGTTTTTTATATATATTCTTACTATTTATTATTCAGTGAGCCATTCTAGTCTCACAGCTACCCTTACACATAAAAGGAGTGTTTTATTTGCTGGTTTTCTGAAAGACCGGTACGATGACGTCATACGTTTAACCCGGTCAATTGAACCCATAGAAACACTTAACCGTATTGTGTCTAATCTTACTATTATCTCTGAACTAAGTAAAATACTTTACCAGAACATTTCACATGTTATATATGCATATGGTGTACTACATCTGCCTGTAATTTCACCAGGACTCATACTCTTTAGAGCGGAACACAGCAATGCTGGTTGGTAGTAGGAATAGGCGTGGTGGTAGTACCAACTTCTGGACAAGCACTCCTACTTTCCAAACTACACCAATTATATAAATCTTTGTCCTGACTGACTAACTGACTGATATATAGAATAGACAACGCACAGCATAAACCTGTTCTGTTCGGTCCTGTGTCATGATTGTAGAGACTTGAAATTTTCAGCATAATTACCTATATCCATCTTGGTGCGTAGAGGTGAGCTAAGAAAGTAATTTCCAAAATATAATTCTTAAACAGGTAGTTTATAATTTATATATGGGTTGAAGTTTGTATGAAAATCTTCACGGTTTTGCTAGTAATTAAAATATTTTTTGAATAATTGGCGTTTGCATTATTTGTACTAGTAATGACTTGGTCGCTTACTATTGGCCTCTTACACAAGCTCAAAGTCGCACAACGGGCTATGGAGAGAGCGATGCTGCAGGGAGTTTCACTACGATATAGAATCAGAAATGAGAAAATCCGTAGAAGAACAAGGTCACTGACATCTTCTTATCAACTTTCAGAATCAGCAAGTTGAAGTGGTAATGGGCAGGCCATATAGCTCGTAGAACCGACAACCGCTGGGTTATTATATTAGGTTCTCAAATGGCGACCACGAACCGGAAGACGATGCCTAGGACGTTCATCTACCCTATGGACTGAGGATATTGTCGATGGATGGAAAGGGCTCAGAATCGTTCTTCCTGGAAACGTATGGGGGAGGCTTATGTCCAGCAGTGGACTTTAGAGATTGATGATGATGATTATGTCGTTTACAGCATCTCGGCCATTCTCGGCGATTAGCTCAGTATCGATTTGTCATTATGGCCGCTGCTGTTTAGATAAAATAATAGACGTTATAGATCATCTTTGACGTACTATTAGCAAAAAGTTAAAAGGATTTGTATTTAGAACCTACCTTACTAAAACAACCTACTTACTAATTTGCACTATAAGTATGTATAAAAAGATATACTCGTATTAGGTATACGGTACAGTCGGCACCAGAAGGTGATAACTTTTCATATTCATACATAAGTAAAGAAATAAAGGCTTTTATTACTCAAATCACTGAATCCTATCTTAGTTTGTATGTAAGTATGGATGTTTGTTACTCTTTCACACGAATACAACTAAATGGATTTTAATGAAACTTTACAATTATATATCCTAAGTTCTATTATTATGCCTAAATAAACTTTACTTTACTAAGTACCTAAATACATCAGACACCTAGATACTCGTACATATTAGGCTATAATTTACCTATACGTTAAAGTATTTTGCCTTCATCGATTTCCCACATTTTAACAATATCGTCGATCCATCGAATGGTGAAATATAATTTTCCAACTTAGTCAAGAAAGAATTTAGGTATGTGAGGCCTACCTTGCGTCGAAGGGCAACTGAGGTTGAGCTGTCAGGTGTTTCAAAAATTCGAAATTGTTTTGAAATATAGCTTCTAATTATAATTATACTACCTAGATGATAAATCCTGCCCGATGAACTGCCGACATTGAGGATCGCGGGAAGACGATAGATGGAAAGGGCTCAGAATCGTTCTTCCTGTAACGTATGACTTTAGGCTTTTGTCCAGCAGTGGATTTCTAATGGGCTTTAGGCTGTTGATGATGATGGTGAGATTATAAATATTCTATATCTCCCAATCATAATTTGATAAAGACCATAGAAATTCTTTATATATATATATATATTTTATGCTGGACAATCCACACAGCATCATCTAGCCCCAAGCTAAGCAGAGCTTGTGTTATGGGTACTAGATGACTGATATACTTAATACAATACACTACATGTATAGATATTTTTTATTATACATAGAAAACACCCAGAACACCCAGAATAAATATTTGTAGATCGTACAAACATTTATCCCAAGGCGAGAATCGAACCCGCAACCTCTGCGTCGCAGGCGGACACTCGCCCGCCGCGCCACATCGGTCGTCAATTAATCCGATATCATTAACTTTTGACGATGACTGTATATATTCTTGTGTCCTGTTTACTAAGTTGTTTTTTATTTAGAAGCTACAAATGAGTTATTACTAGGGTCCTTATTAGTTATAATATGAAGCAATGTAACTCATTGGTGACACAGTTGAGTCACCAATGAATCAATATTCAAGGTGTGGAATTCGGATCTCGTGGTTATACTACAGCTTAAACACAACAAAAAAAAACGAGTGTGCTTTAGACCACACGACTGAAGTAAAACTTCTTTAATTTACGAAATGTAAGTGGCTCTGAGAGAAAGAAAAAAAGAAAATTGCTTTCAAACCCCCTACATGGTAGTGTTAAACGTTTAACGCAACCTTGTTGGAAGTCGCATAAGTACTACTACAAAAAAAAATTGGCAAGAATCTAATTAATTTTGGCAAGCTCACCTGGACCATTACTGGTTCATCAGGTCACATAGGTAAGAGATCGCTTTTAGCGATAAGACCGCCCGTTGTACTCAGTGCTTATAATTATCTCTATTGTGTTTTTACTTCTTTGTGTACAATAAAGAGTTAATCTATCTATTTATCTATCTATAACAAAATAATAAATATTTGTGGACATTTTTATGCAACATCATCTAGCCCTAAACTAAGCATAGCTTGTACTAACTGTACCTACTTGACAATATGGTCTTCCTAATTTATGCAGGATCGGTTGCACCCAGGATTGTATTCATACTTATATAGAGATCCTAACCGCATCTTAACATATTAGGTATATAACTTATATTTTGTTTTCATTTAAATATTAAGTAACTTGGTACTTCCTCACAAGCATCACTTTTATCACGACACTTTTCAATAAACTCATAAAGTATAGGTAGATAGATAACTCTTTTGTTCACCACACATACCACATGTAAGTACATAAACACAATTTTGTTCAAGAATGGGCGGCTTTATCGCTGAATTTTAGCCAGAGTTTCAGATTTTGGTAATGTTGATAATCTACTGTGATAATGTTTTAATTAGGGTTAGGGTTATGAGAATAACTAACGAATCCTGCAGGAAGAGATCGTAAGAGCCCTTTTCCATAAACAACCGTCGTTTGGGAGTTTCTTTGTTCTTAAAAAGTTAGGTATAATTGAATTACCACGCACGCCACGCCACGTACATGCATTGATTTATTTTAGACTACTTGATACTTATATTGAGATTTGATAGATCAAATTTAAGGAATATTTATGACCCTATTGTACATCTAAAAAAACCTACCTAAAAAAACGATATGCCTTATAACCACAGAGGTAGGCACAAAACCGCTATATTATTTTGATAAATTAATTCCTTCCGCCAGTAGTCATTTAATCTGTTCTGGGATTAACGACCGAAAAAGTACGGCTCCCGCTTTTCAGAAACCAATGCTAGTTAGGTAAACAAAGATTTAAATAATTAAAATGTTAATTAAAGGGTTAGAATACTAAGATTGTAAAGGTAGTGGGATAATTACTTTCAGATTAGAGTAAATTAAAAATGTATTTTAATAATTTCATTTTAGAACAGCCGGATCTTCCACAGCCCTATGAGAAAAGAGCTGTCTCTCTTCGACAGAGACCTTTAAAAAAGTGAAATAAATACGTACAAGTTAGTAAAGATGATTTTACGCCTCTGATGAGCCGTCATAATCAGTCACTAACTGCATACCAGCACCGCAATAAGACCAAAAACAATGACTAGCAAATAAATTTCTAAGTTTATTTCCAACACTGTTTGTGTAGGTAAAGTTGAAGTGTCTATTCTTGCATAAGATATTTTAAGAGTTAAAACTGGAGACTGATCGATATATAACTTTGCAACCAGTCAAAAGTTCGATCTAAATATTTCTGGTAAAAGTAGATCTGTTCATATGCGCTGGTTACCACCCTATTAACGGACTGCTCAAAGATATCTGTAATAGCTGCTTGTGATCAATCTAACAGGAATGACTTTTTATTTAGTAGAAGTAGAGCTTTTCGTGAAAAGACTCGCCGGGGAAGTACTACCATTACATACCACCTAAAATAAACATTTAATAACAGAAACTATTAATCTACTTTTTTCGACTAATCCTAGATCAGCCAGTAGCCTGGACCTACTGATGATACTACCTAGCTGATTGCGTATCTTCTGTTGCTAATAAAATCCTGTCGGAACAATTCTTACACAATCACCCCTCTGAGAGGCTGAAAATAACTGAATTGATGCTACCTGACTATTACATTGCAAAGTACCCAATTCGTTCACACAATTCTGACATGATATAGCTAAGGTAAAATTATCCAATTTACCCAACGGTCTCGAGTATATTGCGCGGGCGGTAACCTATCTAAATAAAATCTACAATGTTATCTACATTAATAGTTAGGTACTTCAGTTGGAATAGAAAACATATCTGCCTCGGAGGCTCGGGCCAATGGAACCTGAGAGGATATAAAAAGAGAGACTTCCTAAAATCTCAAAAGACTATTTTGATCTAATAAATCTAATAAGATAACCTATTGCAAAATGTCAGAGATCCAATTCTCTTTACGTAATATCATAAAATTTCAATTTCAATCCTGTCAATCTCCAAATGGTATTCTTTGAAACTGACATTTCAGACAGGCCCAATTTTGACAATCAAATTTTTGTTTCAATATCGTCTCAGCTCAAAAACACTAGGTATGAAATTTCTACACGTCAAAGTTTGGAACAAGTTGTTTTGTAACATGATATTACTGGGAAATCCGTTGGAGAAATTTCGGCACAGAGAGGTTTTTGATATCATCAAAAATGCTCTCGCTTTCTATGTTTTTCACGACATTATGAACATTTTCATGAAAATCACTTGAACGAAATTGCATAAAATTAAATTATTCTTCTGCTTCAGCTTCTACCTCAGAAGAGATAGCAGAACTGACAGAGACATGTTGCAACTGGGCACAGGAAATAGCAGTGACATCGCCCAGTTTAGCTGCGTGCGCGGCTGAACAGCTTCCAGATTATTTGGAGTACGGGCCAGGGCAGGAGGATATCTGTAGGCAATCCATACGGAACTGCTGCACCAAACAGTTCAAGTAATTTTTTTTTCACTCTCCCTCGTTGGTAATCTCTCCCTCGAAGTTCTTCCCCAAGATAAACAAAGTTTTATCTATTTTAATTTTTACGGTTGGTTCTGTTCTTGGCCTCTGTTTTTTTACAGTTTAAAGGCAAACGTTTGACCGCAATCATACTTATATTTGAATATTGAGCATGGCCCATAAAAACTTTTAAGGAACTGTATTTAGGTATATGACAGGTGTAATTGTATGTTACAGACAAAAGGATGATTGCGCAGCTGGCATGGAACTGGCACTAGCGAAGCAATGTAGTGTTCCAAGCTCCGATATTGGGAAGGTAATGTTATTGTACCCAACACTGTTCATCGAGGTAAAGCTACGAATATATGCGCAGCTTGCCTCGCTTGCCGAATTCTTCTCTCCTCGCAGTGGTAAAGTTATGGTTTGCCCCAGGAAAAAAACATGCTACGCCCGATACGATATAGACAGTGGTCTATTTGAGGCCTTTAGGGGTATTAGTCCAAAAGTCGGTGTGTTCAATACCAAATCGTCAAAATGTCACCTTTCGATAGCTATCAGTAGTTTGTTGTATATGTCTTTTTTCATGAATTACAGAGTTGTTGTGAAGAATGTACGATCGGTCATCTGTCCGGGGAGTCTCAGGGCAAAAAGGCTTGTGACGCACCGGATGGCCCAGATATAAACTCTTCTTTATTCCTGAGGAAGCAGGCTTACTACAAGTGTTGTTTGGTAAGATTTTTCTTGTAGCTTGCGGAATACAGCTTATGTAGACCTTGTATAGGCAGAGGGACCCGCTGAATATCAGAGGCCCAACTCTCGTATTTTTTTAAATCTGAGACAAGATTGAAATGAATGAAAAGTCTGTCTGAAATGTCAGTTTTAAAGAATACCATTGAGAGATTGGAGATTGACACGATCCAACCATGAATTTGACGTAATTTCGTTAGGAAAATTGGGCCGCAGATGTTAAACGTGGTACACGCTCAGAAAACCTAGTGTAGGAGACAGGAGTATAGATTAGTATCTATGTTTATATTATTATTATTAGTCATCACCCGAGCTTATCCTACTTCCGTATGTAAGTATAGATACAAACGCTGTTTACAAATTCTATGCGCGTTGTTTTCTTAACTCATTCACCAAGGCTTATGGGTCCTTGTTGATTTAAATGTCAGAGAAAACCCATACCTTGGCACTTTTAAGCGAGGTGACGACAATGATTCATTGGGTGATGACGTTGTGACGAATATGACTTTGACTTCTCCCCGGTTTGAATATCTTGGAGTTTTGTCAGGTAAATTTCAAGAATTTCTTCCTATGTTCACCTACGCACAAAACAAATAAAGGTAAGATCCTAAAAATTTCTAACGTCTACGTCCAGCGCAGTGGTTTAAGGCTGTGCGCTGTCTAGACGTCCGTCAGTCATGTTAAAGAATCTTTTAAGGATTTTGTGGTTATTGAATGTTTCTAAGGTTCGTTTAGGCAGGTACCTAACATGGCTGTCATATTTCTTCTATACCTTCGTATTCCCAGAGAAGGCGATATTTTAAACAAACCGTTTATTGCAAAATACAGGAAGCAGCAAAAGAGCAAGAATCAACGACTAAAAAGGAAGAGTTAACCACCCCAACACCAGTCGTAAAGGACAGATGTAAGAGCGACTCCTGCGCACACGTTTGCGACGACACAACTGGCGTTGTACGATGCTCCTGTAAGGAAGGTTTCAGGCTACAGGCTGACAAAAAGTCGTGTAATGGTATGACAGGTTACTGAATTTTATTTATCATTTTCCTAGTAATTAGATTCATTCATATCATGCCATTTATGTAAATAGTTCTACTTACCAACTGCTTAATGTTTGACCTCTCTGTACAGTCGAACCATCCAAGGTATTATAACATTTAAAAATATACCTACTTATAGTATAATTACTAACTACCACTTCAATCACAGCTCCTATATGTTGTAAAGTGCACCTGCAATAAAGTTAAATAAAATTAAATGAAGTAAGATTAAATTGTAAAATATTTTTAGACATCAACGAATGCGCAGAAACCCTGGACGATCTCTGTACGGCTGAAGATACGGTGTGCCACAACATTCCTGGCGCGTTCAAGTGCGTGCCTATCAAGAAGCGAGATGTAGGGCTTAGCTGCCCTCCGGGATTCAGGAGGAACGTGCAGAACCAAGTTTGTGATGGTAAGAATTCCTTACCAATTTATAACTGCGAAAGTGTGTTTGTGAAATACTAGATGAACTGTTCTGGTTTGACAAACCAAATACCTACACAAACATTTTCACTTCATACTTATGACATTACCAATGCTTTTCTATCCAGATATCAACGAATGCCAACTGCCCCGTCCTCCTTGCCCAAAGTACCTTTGCGAGAACACAATAGGAGGGTACAAATGCAGTGGTAAACCAGGCAAGCCGTTCGAAGAGATGGTGCCAGGAAACGGACCAGTGCCACGGGTCACTGACCCCGCACCGGACGATACTCCGAAGAACGACATCTGCCCGCAGGGATTCCGGGCGGGAGATGATGATGAGTGCAATGGTGAGGATGTTCAACGTTTCTTAGTCGTGGCATAGGACTACCTGTCCTAAGGAAGAGGTCATATGCTACTGCATAGGACCTCTTCTACCTACCTACAAGCGTGGTGAGTACCGCAAACCCTCCCAAATATGGGGAGGCCATGACCAGATTGTTCAGATTGATGATGATGCTGAACAATGATATAGTAATAGTAGTACCTATAGTAATAAGCACAAATAACTTTGCCTAAACCACAGTTTTGCCTAGTCGGGCTTGTATCTTCTTGAGTTGAGACCAGCTTGGTCCTGTACAACTTGCTTTCAACCAAGGAACGTAGCAGCAAACCTTTTTAACCAATCCAAGACCATCAGTAGCATATTGTAGGAAGACCACGCTGTCACCAAACTCTTTCGAAACCTCAACAGTTTCAACGACGAAAGACAAAACATGATACATAGAAAGCGTGCTTGTCACACCACGCACTTTGACAGTCGAGTACATTTTCTCTCCATTTATCCTCAGATATTGATGAATGTAAAGAGAATTCTGACGATTGCCAGCGTTTGTCCCAACATTGCATCAACACTCATGGTGGCTTCTTCTGCCAAGACCACGTCTCCAAGAGATGTGCACCGGGCTTCATGGTAAACTCAGGATCAGGCATTTGTGAAGGTAAGTTTTTCAAACTATTGTTGTTTAAGATAGTCTTTGTGGAAGAGTCGCTCGAGAGAATGGTGCTCGAATTGCTGTGTAACGATTTCATTCCTGGCCTCTTCAAAGTCAAATACTGTTCCTCTCTATACCAATTATAAAAATTACTGACTGGCTGACGTATTAGATAACACACAGCCTAACCCGCTGGACGTAGAGACTTGAAATTATCAGGATATTATATTCGTTTTTGTGCGTAAGCCACTACGCACAAAAATAAATTTATCCTGGAGGTTTGTACACCTATACTAAGAAAGAAATTCTCGAAATTCATTCCCTAAATGAGTAGGTACAGTTGGGGTTGGTGTTTGTATGGAAATATCTTCACGCGGACGAAGACGCGTGCGTTTTCGCAATTAATTAAAAAGCATTCATGAATCTGCAGGTCTACTCTTAGAACGATAAGCGAAGTTTCGTATTGTCGTTTTGTAATACATTGCGGGGCAACTCAGTCAAGTTCACGGTGCCTGGCTTGCCGCGTAGTATAACTCAAAACGACAATACGAAACTTCGTTTATCGTTTCTATGAGTGGACCTGCTGGGCCAAGTTTCGAATGACGGCTGTTCTTTTTTCAGATATTGATGAGTGCGAAGAGAGCAGTGATGTTTGTAAAAAGACGGAGGTGTGCGTCAATCTGCCGGGAGCCTACAACTGCAAGTCCAAAATCAGCCAGTTGCCAAAGTAAGCCCCAGAAAACACTTCAAATTTTACATAATTTGGAAATGTCCCAAGTTGAATCCAATGTTATTGAAAGCACTGATAAAGTTAGTTTTTGGCCTTATAAGCATTTATTTTAGCCTTTTATTTTTCTTCTCTTAGACTTTCATCCAAAAATTGTCGAGAGGGCATGAGGTTGAAGCCTGGTGGGAAAATATGTGAAGGTAAGAAACCTTTTTATCATACTATGAATCGAATCTCTCTAGAAGATTTGATCACGGTAGAATAAATGTTGGAAGCACTCGGTCGATCTTTCTGCGCTATTACAATTTTATGTACAAAGTACACAGGCACACACAGCACAGATTCATTTCAAGGTTGGCCTTGCAGATCAATTTGTATAGAAGCTCTGCCTTCTGCGGTATGCAGTTGTGAGGTAGATCCCCGCCAAAAACAAACATGTTTGTTCTTTGTCTGGCTGTTAGTATATTTTGAATTTACAAAAAAAACAGTGTTCTATCAGCTATCTGGCTCCCATACTAGATGATGATTGAACATTGAGATTTTTACAAATAAATAAAAATTCTGGATTTGATTCCTACTTTTATTATTTCTCTAGTAGAACATAATTTTCATTTGTTCACATAAATATTTTTTATTAATTTTAATGAATTTATTGCACATAACATCATTCAACATCATTTTCACCCGGCAAAATGGGTGAAAATGAGTTAAAATCGGGTTAAAACCCAAATCACCCGATTATAACCCGAGTGGAATGAATGGGTTTTTACCCAGTACCCATCTCTACATATGGGCAACGCACAGCTGGTCGTAGACTTGAAATTTTCAGGTTAGATTTGTCTTGGTGCGTATAGGTGCACTAAGATACTAGGTATGCCTAAAATTCAACTCCTAGACGGGTCTAGCGCTGATTGAAGTTTGTATGAAAACTTCAATTCGCTAGTTTATTTATAATTTTTATAATGTTGAACATAACAGATATCGATGAGTGTCGCGAGGGCACGCATTTATGTGACGACTTCCAAAACTGTATCAACACGTTTGGAGCGCACGAGTGTCGGTGCAAGAATGGCTTCGAACTAGACTCCTCTTCGGGTTCTTGTGTTGGTAAGCCTTTTAAAATATGCAATGCTCTTAAATAAATAATTGATCTGAGAGCCTGAGCAAGGCGTATTCTTTTCGCAGTAGAAAATAAGAGTTTCGAAACGAATTAAATTGAACAACAATACCATTTGACATAGCTTGATGTACCTACTACTACTGTTAAATATTTTCAAAATCGAAATACGCATTGCATAGTTTCTGACAGAAAATGTACATAAAGCCTAAAAGAAGGACTTACAGATTTATTCGCTTATTTTTACAAATCCAACAGCAAGAAACATTAACAACTTAGCAATATTTTTCGCTTATCTTTTGCCAAAACTTTCTTTTTACACTGAAGGAATAGAATTGCTTCTTAGACTTGTCACTTTCTGAAACATTATAGGAACATCACCCATCGAGGAAAGAACAGCCAATATGAAAAGTAAATTTGAAGACTTTTATAGAAGTAGAAATAAATATCAGAATATACTTCCCACCAATCGTAAACGTTGAGATCGTCCTGAAAACGTCTTCTCGGCCACAAAAAGTCTAATATAATAACAAAAGTGGTAATTTGCTTTGTTTAGATATCGACGAATGTGCGTTGAAACTGGACAACTGCGGGCCCGGGCTTCGCTGTCTTAATGGACTGGGCACATTTACTTGCATTCGGCAAGCTGTTACCACCACCACTACGCCTATCCCGGTCTACGAGTACGAGTACTACGACTCTGAGTATGTATCAGCATTTTTTTCATACCTGGGGATTAAGTATGATGGTAAGTATGCTGAAGAATAAAAAAATATATTTACTTACACAGCGAAGAAAACTCAACGGCCCCCGAACCTCCAAGTGATATAAACCCACCGCCACCTAAACCTGCCACCACGTCCACCACAACGACTACCACGACCACAACCACTACCACCACCACTCCGAAACCCATACCCAGACGACCATACACACCGTACCGACCGGATGACAGAAGACCAGAGCCTAAGCCAACACCACCAGTAGACAGAATACCAACGCTTCCACCTAGGCCGACGGATTCTGAGGAACGTGAACCAAGCCCAAGGCCTGAGGATAGAACGCCAAATATGAGACCAGATTATAATCCTAATCCTGGCCTACTGGAACCAAGTAGACCAGAAGATCCTAGAAGAAATGACCCAAGGCACCCTGATAATCCTAGTCAGCCAGACCTCGGTCGACCAAATAACCCTAATCGATTCGATACAAGACCTACGGACCCGAGTAGGCCAAACTATCCTACTCAACCAGATTCCAGACGACCAGACTATCCTAGTAGACCAACATACCCTAGCCTTCCAGACTCACCTAATAGAGCAACTAACCCTAATCGATCAGATCCAAGTCGACCAGACTCACCTAATCGACCAGATTCAACGCGACCAGAATCCCCTGCAAGACCAACTGACCCTAGTCGACCAGCTTCTACTCGACCAGAGTTCCATAATAAACCAACTGATCCGAGCCGATCAGATCCTAGTCTAACAGAACACCCTAGCCGACCCGACTCTCCCAGTAGGCCAACCAACCCAAGCGTACCCGATCCTAGTCAACCAGATAACCCTAGTCATCCAGACAATCCTAGGCGGCCAGAATCCACTCCACCTGACATTTCACGTCGACCAAGTCCAAGACAGCCTGGTCGCTGGCCCAATAGACGGATCACTACAACAGAAGTACCGACCACCACTGCCGTTGCCCCAGAGTTTGACCCAAGCAAGCAACACTGTCTCTACGGATTCCAAACGGATGAATATGGTAACTGTGTTGGTAAGTATTATTTTTTTGGTTTACATTATATTTGTCGCTTTCATTACCTTGCAATAAGGCTTAGTATTTGGTCAAATAATATAAGTATCTGTCTGTTTTTGTGTTACCGTGCGATTTCCTAAATGTGTCTGCTCATGTGTCGTTCAGCTAATGTGTCATCCTGCTTTTGTGGTGTTTTGATAGAGATACAAACAAAACCGGATGCAGGGCTCGATTCAAACCAACTACATTGTCTGACTGGATTTGAGAAGGACCGTTATGGAAACTGTGCAGGTAAGTCTAACATCAAAGACGCAAATTTTTTAAGCAAAGACGAGATGTCATTACCTACATGGAAATGACAAGGCTCAATTCTCGTAAAAAAATCATCAAATTCAAGTTTCGATCGTGTCAATGTCCTAATGATATTCTTTGAAACCAATATTTCAGGCATGCCCAATTCATTCCCAAACATTTCAATTCTAGTTTCTGTCTCGTTTTCGAGAATTGGGCCTCAGACTAACTCACATGACTTCTTAGTCCGGTCCACCTGATGGGCGTGCACTTAAAATTTATTTCGCAGTAAATTAGTACTGAAATAGTGAAAGAAATAGTGCTATCTACCTCCTACTTTTTTAATTTCACTTGTCGAAACATACAGATGTGAACGAATGCGAACGAGGGCAGCACATCTGCAGCTCGCTAGAGAACTGCGTGAACCGCATCGGCGGGTACACTTGTGAGTGCATCAGCGGCTTCCGGCGCGCAGACGACGGCTGGTGCATCGTCATCCCTGTTACCACCTCTACCAGCACCACTACTAGTACTACCACTGAGCGACCTATTCCCAATGCTGGTAAACGAGATCTTAGGTCATCATCATCAGCCTATAGAAATCCACTGCTGGACATAGGCCCATAGGCTCTCTATCTCCAAGAAATCGATTTTGAACCTTTTACACTTAGTTCCCGCGATCCTAGCAATGTCGCCGGTCCATCGGGTAGAAGGACGTCCTACGCTTTGTCTATCTGTTCGTGGTCGACATTCTGGAACGTTTATTCTCAAGCGGTTCTCAGTTTTACGAGATAAATGGTCTCACCATTGCCACTTTAACTTGCTGATTTCTAGAGTTATGTCAGTGATATTATAGGTACGGATAGTTAGGTTATTATACGGATTTCCGAATTTCTGATAAGATAATTACCTACGTAGATTATATTTATTTTCACATTCATTACATATAGACCTACGTGCCGTATTCTGCCGTCAGAAAAAGTCCCGGTCGTTATGAACGTGCTTGAGATATATATAAGCCTCATGTGCCTGTAATTTCACTGGCACCCTTTAGACCGGAGCACAGCAAGCTGCTTGGAGGCAAAATAAGGCATGATGGTGTGGTAGTATACTTCCACGGGCGACCCTTGCACATAGAACTCTACTATAAACATAATAAGTACATTCGTCATTCCAGTAGACTCTTCACCGGATTGGCCGTTCCAGCCTTACACACCGCGTCCAGCCTCTCGGGGTAGTCGGCTCTACCCTGTGCCTTGTGAACTAGGCTTCGTATACGATGCTCTTCAGGAAAAATGTATTGGTAAGTAGCTTCAGTTCAATAGTAAATTTTTCAGTAGCGTGTTGATATAAATTTTTTTAGGCTTAGGAAGAATTTATATTTACTGTATACAATTACTAAATGATAAAAATTAAACTACCGAACCGATTTTGAAGAAATGTCTATGGGCCCAAAATACATTCAAATAAAAAAGATTTTTTTAAATCTTTTCATAAGACAGAATTCTCCTGAGGTAGCAAATAAGAATCTCAAGTCAATTATTTGATTTCTGCTTTGTGCGATTCGAGTGATATAGACACGATTAGCGCCCTTATCGGACAACAGAGAAGAGTTGTGACATCATCATCATCATCATCAGCCTATTAACGGCCTCTATTCCCAGAAGGCCGCGCTTTTGTGATTTTTAAAAGCATCTGAGACATAGAAAATAGTGTTTAAAATTTTGAAAAAAATATATTTAATACTTAAGGATCTGGTCTAGTCAAATTCGTATTCGGTTACAAGATCTGATGAACTTCACTCGATAAAAAAAAATCCCAAAGTTACCCCATTTTCAAATGTTTTTTTAACATGAAAACTAAACTACTGATATTTTGAATTTTTTTTTTGTACTGATTTAAAGACACAAAATATATCTAAACAAATTCGTAGATTTTGACTTGTTAAAATTATTTTCATAATCACTATGTTTAAATAACCACAAAATGCACAAGCCCGGCGGCGATCAGTCGCGCGCTGGCGCTTACAGACGACGGACCTGTGTCAATTTTTTCCGCGGCGAATTTAGTGCACCAATCAATAAGTTTTTGACGAATTTATATAATTATTGCAAGTTTCATAATGGGCAATAAACAACGCCAGCGAAAAAAGTCGTTTACAGGCATAAAAATAATAAATTAAAAGAATGCACTATAAAAATATAAGAAAGTAAGTAAATATGATATGATCTGTTGCGGTCATAGTGCCATAGTATAAGAATACTAGTAGGTATAACTAATGAATATCGCTGTCCGATTTTTATATTTTGTCTATATCCTACCTCTGCGTACCATGTGCTGCATTGACCATTTGCACTATAAATAAAAAATATAATTGGTGTTTACATCATGCATGAGTTCAAAAACGTATATAAACAACAACTGACGACCGATGTGGCGCGGCGGGCGAGTTTCCGCCTGCGACGCAGGAGGTTGCGGGTTCGATTCCCGCCTTGGGATAAATGTTTGTACGATCTGCAAATATTTATTCCGGGTGTTCTGGGTATTTTCTATGTATAATAAAAAATATCTATGTATGTAATGTATTGTGTTAAGTATATCAGTCATCTAGTACCCATAACACAAGCTCTGCTTAGCTTGGGGCTAGATGATGCTGTGTGGACTGTCCAGCATTGTTATTATTATTATTATTATTGACCGAGCGAGCGAAGCGAGCGAAGTGTCCAGTTTCCAGATAGGGCAAAAATGCTTTTGCCCGGTTGTCTGTTTTCGCCTAGAGGTCGCAGTTTTCCACCGATTTTGACAAAAATTGGCACACATATTCCTTGAGCTAAAGGAATTTTTTTGCCGATTGCGATTTTTGATTGGATGTAAAAAGAGGGGGAAAAGGAGGGAAGTTTACTGTAGCGTTATTTATCGACAGATTTTAATTAAATTTGAGAGATACAATAAGGACTTTATTTTTCATAAGATGTTACAAAAATAATTCCAGAAAACGGGAGTGGAGGGGGTAAAACAGTACAAAGTTTGCTAATGTTCATTTCTGTCAGTGTATAAGTGGACACAGATATTATCGTCACGTACGCCTACGATTCTATATGTGTGTGAGTTTCGCGACGTTGCCAGCTCGCGGCAATCGCGGGTCGTGGGTTATTGCCGCTCTTCTCCGTGTTTTCATAATGAGTTCGGCCGTCATACCTCAGTTCGTGGTAGCTTTCTGCGCTGTAGGTGGTGGGTTGGACCCCCACCGTATACAAACATTTGTGTGATAAACGTACCTAGATGTTTGTTCTGTGTCTGGATGTCATGTTGTATTTACAAAAAAATACATAGGTATACAAGTATTCTATCAGTCATCTGGTTTCTATAGTACAACCTATGCTTAGTTTGGGGCTAAATACGAATATCTGGTCAGATTTGAAATTCAAAATGGCGGGTGCAAATGATGGTACAAAAAACTGACATAGGTGTCGTTTTCGACTAATTTGGGGGTGCTGATTACGAATATCTGGTCAAATTTGAAATTCAAAATGGCGGATACAAATCATGATACAAAAAACTGACATGGGTGTCGTTTTCTACTGATTTGGGGGTGCTGATTACGAATATCTGGTCAGATTTGAAATTCAAAATGGCGGATACAAATCATGATACAAAAAACTGACATGGGTGTCGTTTTCTACTAATTTGGGGGTGCTGATTACGAATATCTGGTCAAATTTGAAATTCAAAATGGCGGATACAAATCATGATACAAAAAACTGACATGGGTGTCGTTTTCCACTAATTTGGGGGTGCTGATTACGAATATCTGGTCAGATTTGAAATTCAAAATGGCGGATACAAATCATGATACAAAAAACTGACATGGGTGTCGTTTTCCACTAATTTGGGGGTGCTGATTACGAATATTTGGTCAGATTTGAAATTCAAAATGGCGGGAGCAATGATGGTACAAAAAATTGACATGGGTATCTTTTTTGACTAATTTGGGGTTGCTGATTACGAATATCTGGTCAGATTTGAAATTCAAAATGGCGGATACAAATCATGATACAAAAAACTGACATGGGTGTCGTTTTCTACTGATTTGGGGGTGCTGATTACGAATATCTGGTCAAATTTGAAATTCAAAATGGCGGATACAAATCATGATACAAAAAACTGACATGGGTGTCGTTTTCCACTAATTTGGGGGTGCTGATTACGAATATCTGGTTAGATTTGAAATTCAAAATGGCGGGTGCAAATGATGGTACAAAAAACTGACATGGGTGTCGTTTTCGACTAATTTGGGGGTGCTGATTACGAATATCTGGTCAAATTTGGAATTCAAAATGGCGGATACAAATCATGATACAAAAAACTGACATGGGTGTCGTTTTCTACTGATTTGAGGGTGCTGATTACGAATATCTGGTCAGATTTGAAATTTAAAATGGCGGGTACAAATCATGGGACAAAAAACTGACATGGGTGTCGTTTTCGACTAATTTGGGGGTGCTGATTACGAAAATCTGGTCAGATTTGACATTCAAAGTGGCGGGTGTAAATAATGGTACAAAAAACTGACATGGGTGTCGTTTTCAACTGATTTGAGTTTGCTGATGCCCGCCATTGAACCCGTTGAATATTCGTTGTCAGCACCTCCAAATCAGTCGAAAACGACACCCCCATGTCAGTTTTTTGTACCCGCCATGTTGAATTTTAAATCTGACCAAATATTCGGAATCAGCACCCTCAAATTAGTCGAAAATGACACCCATGTCAGTTTTTTGTATCATGATTTGTATCCGCCATTTTGAATTTCAAATTTGACCAGATATTCGTAATCAGCACCCTCAAATCAGTAGAAAACGACACCCATGTCAGTTTTTTGTATCATGATTTGTATCCGCCATTTTGAATTTCAAATTTGACCAGATATTCGTAATCAGCACCCCCAAATTAGTCGATAACGACACCCATGTCAGTTTTTTGTACCATCATTTGCACCCGCCATTTTGAATTTCAAATCTAACCAGATATTCGTAATCAGCACCCCCAAATTAGTCGAAAACGACACCCATATCAGTTTTAGTACTATGATCTGTACCCGCCATTTTGAATTGAAAACCTGACTACATATTCGTATTTAGCCCCAAACTAAGCATAGGTTGTACTATAGAAACCAGATGACTGCTAGAATACTTGTATACCTATGTATTTTTTTGTAAATACAACATAACATCCAGACACAGAACAAACATCTAGGTACGTTTATCACACAAATGTTTGTGCACGGTGGGGGTCCAACCCACCACTTACAGCGCAGAAAGCTACTACGAACTGAGGTATGACGGCTGCCCTAACGGATGTATGTCTACTGTGCCTGGGGATTACAGTCGACAGTCCTTTTGATATGTACCTCATAATAATAAAGTTATTACTATGGTTCGTAATGAAATGTTTTCCCATAATTATCCGAAACTTATTATGTTGGCAATACATGTTCAATCCTCCAAAGTTAGTTTTTTAAGCCGAACTTATTATGAAAACACGGAGAAGAGCGGCAATAACCCACGACCCGCGATTGCCGCGAACTGGCAACGTCGCGAAACTCACACATATAGAATCGTAGTCGTAAGTGACGACACTATCTGTGTCCACATAAACACTGACAGACATGAACTAAAATTTCGATGCTAGTTTTGCTATTACTCTTCTGTTTTCTTTAATAAAATATAATTTCACGCAAATGAAAACCACTAAAAACACCAACAATATTTATAACAATGTGAAATTATACTACCTTAGCCTACAATTGGTAAAATACATTTGTATGGAAATCGAACCACCTTAATACTAAAAATATTTCAATTTATAAAATAATCAGAAAAAATCTTCTGTAAAGTTGACTTTTTACAGTTATGCCCCTGTTTCTAAGATACGACGAAATAACCAAATAAAGAAGACCAAATAGAGAATATTACAAACGTAGCTAGACTTTACTTTATTATAGGCAATAGCTGCACTTAACATCAGGTGGGCAACTTGCTTGTTCCGTCTTCATATTGTTTACAAAATTAATAATTTAAAAATATAGTGCTGGACAACCCACACAGCATCACCTAGCCCCAAGCTAAGCAGAGCTTGTGTTATGGGTATACTATTACACATAATATAATACATTACATAGATATATATATTTTATCATGCATAGAAAATACCCAGAACAGCCGGAGCAAATATTTACAGATCCTACAATCATTTGTCCCAAGGCGGGAATCGAATCCACAACCACAACCACATTCAGCGCTAAAAAACCGGCAAAATAATACCTTATTATGCTTAGAAAACAAAAATAGGGAGGTTCCTTCATTTATTTACGAAACTATTACTTTACTATAAACAAAGTTTGATCACAAAAGATGAATTTCTTAAGTCAAATAAAATGATCCTACTGCTAATTGCTATACTATGTCGCTGGCGGGGGCATACGAGTTCACTGCCGCTGCGTCCGCGCTACGTATTTCGCGTGCGGCCCGAGACAGCGCTAAATGCCTAAAGTTGCAGGAATACCAAGCCTTAAGCTGAATCGAGAATCTTCCGCTCTTGAAGCTTGCTTTTCTTTCTAGACATAGACGAATGCGCAGAGCATAAAGACACGTGTTCAGAGACAGAGGACTGCCTGAACTTGGACGGAGGCTTCCGATGCGTGTGTGGAAGGAGGTGCCGCGCTGAAAACGAGAGGCCTTCTTACGGTAAGAACTTATAGGAGCAAAGATTTTTATATTATGCCAAAAATTATTTTCTAGGACTTGAACCCACGACCTTCCTCTTGATACGGGGATGCGATACCAACTTCGCCACCGAGAATTCAAATGCCTCGACGAAAATAAGATTTGGAATGTTTCTAATACGGTGCTTTCGCTACCGACGGTTCAGTTTCGGTGTTTTTCGTTTTTTTTAACTTATAGGAAATTTCTATTTTGAAGTGTTCTATCATTCATCTGGTTCCCATAATACAACCTAAGCTCCTAAATTTTCTAGATGATGTTGCGTAAAAATGCCCAAAAATACTTTTTTAATTTCTACAACATTTTTAAATTATATTTTAGTACCATTCCAACCGCCTCGCCAGCCAGACTCTGGCAGCAATGTCATAACAGTGGGATCTCAATACGGCCAGCGAGGGAGCTGGTCTCCAAGACCCACCTTCTCCAGGACGAACTCTGGGCACATGATGACTTCGTGCCCTTGGGGATATAAGCTGACATCAGATAGAAGATGCTATGGTAACTACATTTGAAAAATTAGGCCCAGTCACTTTCAATCCTCATGTACTCAAGGATGTTTGCCCGCTTCTCAGGATGCATCCGACTAGACATTATAAAACAACTCTATTTTGTATCTGTAGGTTAAACTATGTTTTCTACTAACTGTAAGTAGAAAACAGTTTAAATAACCGACTGCAGGCAGAGTGTCTAAATTAAATTAAACATTTTTATTTTAGCTGCCAGGCTGGCACCCTTTTTGTAGACAAATTACCAAATAACACATTTAGGCATTTCGAGCCGGATAACATCTAAGCATTATGTTCTTCCAGCTGAAACTTTTTTGATTGATTAAGTATAATCTGAAATGTATGTATAGATGTGGACGAGTGTGCCCGCAATATCTCTTCCTGTGGCCCGCAGCAGCGCTGCGAAAACTTCTACGGAGGTTACTCATGCCAGTGTCCCGCGGGACACAAGCTGACGGGACATAACATGTGTGAGGATATCGATGATTGTGTGCACGGAAATGTGAGTATAATGTGTTTTCGATGAAAAGAATCATACAATACTTTAATCCCCAAGCACGGTACCCCCTTCGATCTCTTAGTAACAAGTACCTATACTCGAGATTCTCCAAGGATGTCTAAAGGGGTAGTCAGAGGCACGTCCAGATAATACATTTGGTACATACCCACATTTTGTAGTAGTTAGTATTCCATTCCTGACATGTTGCAAGCCCATCGCCGCTACTAAAATACTAATTTAATTTTAATTCAATTTGAAATTAATTACCTACTAACCTCGCGATGTTTTCCTTCACCGTTTGAGAGCACTGGTAATTAATGGGTGATAAATTATGATTTCTCGTCTCATTCTAGCCATGTTCATACAATTCGCAATGTGTGAACACAGTCGGCTCCTATCGCTGTGAATGCTCCGAGGGATTCCGAAACGCACCGACAAACGACAAAGTGTGTGTGGATATCGACGAATGTACAGAGACGCCGAACGTATGCCAACAATCCTGTGCAAACGCTTGGGGTGGTTATAGGTGTTACTGCAAGAGAGGATACCGTCTGGCTAGCGATAACAGGTAAGTCTAAGGACCGTTTTAGCCCTTTCACGAAATACCGTGAATAGAAAAACCTATTACTGACAGTACCTAAGGGTCTAAGGCAATTCACAGGTGGACAAGCTATGGCAACAGGTAACTCGTACATTAACACCAACACTGTGAGTACGGCGAATAAGTGTCAATTCGCCTACCAAGCGCGCCAAGCTGACTACGGGAAAATTCCAGAAAATATAAGTACCTCACCACAAACGACCAGACGCTTTCAGAGTATTGATGGGTCTGTCGTTTCTGTAGCGTAAAACACTATCGTCGGCCTGAATAAATCTACTCCTACAGGCTGAAAGCGTTGTTGTATGATACGTATTTTGTTTCGCGTCACGTCTGCCACATGGAATGGACCTCCCTCAATTGGAGGAGGTTTGCCAGTGTCCCTACGCTTGGCAGGTAGATTGGTAACCACAGTGTTGTTGCGCCCTCTCAAGAGATGCTGCTGCCCAACTCTCAGTGCGTTTTCTTAGTCATGTCTTACCATTGGATGGTGGAAGAATCATATTCTAAGCCTGGTGGTTGTGGCCGTGAACGGCTTACAGTGATGTTCACAAGTGTAATTATTTTCCAGCACGTGTGTGGACATTGACGAATGCTCGGAGTATTCAGGAGCTCGCGGACGTGGTCAGCTGTGCGGCGGGGAGTGCGTCAACGAGCCGGGTAGCTACCGGTGTCGCTGTCCGCGCGGGTACCGCCTCTCTGAAGATACGAGGAGCTGTATCGGTAAGCTCCGCTTCCACTATCATTATCTACAAAATCATCATTAAATTGCACTTAGCGTTTCATTTTTGGGACCTTGTGACAACACACAGCCAGGCTGTTTAGTTTATTCGCTGACTGTGCAAAACAGCGTTTATCAATGTAGGCCGAAATGTCAGTAAATAAATCAATTAAAATTTAAAGTTGTATTTTTTTTTAATCAACTGAACAGATAAGTTGGTGGTGTCACTATGACCTTATTCTTCCAGATATTGACGAGTGCGAATCAGGCGAAGCGACATGCGCCGGCACTTCAGATCCAGGTCAGGTGTGCCAGAATACCAGAGGCAGTTACCATTGTCACCAGATCGCATGCCCTGATGGATACAGGCTGGAGTCAAAGCAGTAAGTAATAAAGTGTCAATTACCAACCTGTGGTACCTCTATCTATCATGGTTTTGGTCAATATTTTTGTTAGAAAACGATAAAATTGGTGTGCCTATATTTATACAAGCACAGAGATTTGCAAGAGTTCACGGTAGAGGACAGCTTATTCTTATGTAAAAGCCCTATTGTTCTTTTTTAGCCGCTGCTCCCGCATTCAAAAATCTTGCTCCATCTCCGACTGGGCGTGTCTGCAGCAGCCAGGAAGTTATAGCTACAACTTCATTACCTTCGTATCTCATATCTACATACCTTCGGGAAGTGTGAGTACTTATTTGACTACCTACATTAAACATTACAACACTGCCTAAATTTATATATACCTACCTAGTTGGACTGACTGACGACGGGTGGTAGGAAAGGCTATTCTATCTAAAATTTTATCCTTGGCGATGAATGAAACGTTACCTTTCGTCAGCAGTATAGATAAGTCCACTGCTAAACTTATTTCATTTACATGCAGTAAATGAAATAAGTAAGGCCTCCTTCATAAAAATGAATTCCCAAATGGGATGGAACGGTTTGCTTGGTGATCGCAGTGTCGGTATTGTGCACTCAGCTAACCTGACGTTTATTTATTTATTGTATAATGCACAAAAATTTGTAATTGAAGTATAATAGGAGTATTTAATGCTAAAGTATTTTCGTTTTTTACGAACGATGTTTCTACTATTCCACTGGTATACAATAAGTTTTATTTTAACTCCTGAAAATTGATTTTCAGGTGGATCTATTTACAATGCACGGCCCTGCGTGGAGTGACTCTGTACTCAGCTTTGAGATGAAGATGGTGCGAGTTCAAGCATCTCCGGGTGTCAATCCAGCCAGCCTGAGATGTTTTGAGTAAGTACCACTACTTTAAAATGTACTTAAGAGGACACCGAGCTTAAGCCACTGATCAGTTTTACAATCGGCAATCGGCTAGCGTGGCACGGGCATGTCATGAGGAGGTATGAAAATCATGTTAGCAAATCAAGCACTCTACATTCATGTTAGCAGTGATGAACATGAATGTAGAGGGATATGTGGGTATAGAGACCAAAGAAAAGATGGATGAACTGTGTGACATAAATAAGAAAGTAGTGAGTACAGATATGACGGTTGATAGAGGGGAGTGGAAGAAAAGAACATGTTGTAACGACCACACACAAAGTGGGATAAAGGCAGGAAGATGATCATGTTTGCCGATTTTTCGGCACAGTTGCATGCGCCATGATCACGGCTCGAACTGAAAAATCATGGTTAATATCCCGTTTTCAAAAAACGTTACATTAGTCAAGTATCTGAAAAAAAATATACGTAAAAAAGGACTGCTCCACATCTACGGAGGCAACTGGGCAGTATTTTGGGTATAGCAGTATATTTGGGTGACCGACCTACTTATAAGCTTCAGGCAACACTTCAACCGTCCCATTAATTAAATAAATTTAAGAAACTATCTATTTAACACAAAGGTTCATAGCCTGGGTTATTGTATAAATTATTTATTTTCCAGTATGCGTCCATCAGGCAACGTGTGCGTGATTTCCCTGCTTTGCTCGCTTGAGGGTCCTCAGGTGGCTGAGTTGGAGCTCTCCATGTCTCTGTACCAACGCGGGGTGTTTGTTGGGAGCACCGTGGCGAGACTTATAGTCATCGTCTCTGAGTACGAGTTCTAAGTTGAGATATTTATGTAGGGTACTAACTACCAGTGATATTTTTTGTTTTTGAATAAACATTGATTAGAAGTTGTTTGCTTATTTCATTGCCTAACACCAGTTACAGTTTTAGCCTAAGAATATGGACTATAAGTTTTAGCTCAGACCACTTACCATCACGTCTTCTTCTTCTGTTCTTCATAATGGTATCTGTCATTCGACAATTTCGCCAATGTCAAGTTGATTGAATAAAAGTAAAGTAGGTTGTCGTTGTTTTTGAAGAAAAAGATGGCGTTTTTCTTACTTCTCTTAAAACCTAAGGGAAACATTTTTGTTAGAATCAGGATGCCATTTTAACACACTTTCCAATGAGCTCCCGTACCAAGTCGGAAAATGCATATATTATCTATGTAATGGTGTTCCTTTTACTCGTTTAGGTACGATACTTTTTAAATCATTGAAATCGTTCCATTGGTTGCGAAGATATTACACATTTTGTACCAGTCAACCGCGGGGCGGCCGAATAGCTCATGTGACGTCACGATATCTTTTCCGCCCGCGGGCGCGCTCTCCGCAATTCATTTATTAGAGTTCACTCGATCTGCGCGGGTCGTGTTGTGGTTTTTACGTGAATATACCGAACTATAAGTACTGTATAGTACCGAAGTGTACTAATACTTCAGTTAGTACACCTAAAAAACTATTTTTCAATGTGCCAAAGGTCCCGAAAGTGCGCAAAAAATGGTGCACTATCATGAAGAGGGATGACAAAATTCCGCTTTCGTGCCAAACTTCAAGATTTTGTTGCGAGGATCATTTTGATGTAAGTAGGTAGGTGTAGGTACCTCCATAATATACCAACTATGATAATAGTTGGTATATTATGGAGGTACCTACTTACATCAAAATGATCCTCAATCATTACTCGTGTGGTAAACAGGTGCGTAGGTAGCTTAGTAAAGCTTGTTTACGAATGTTAAAGAAAAATACAGGGTCGTACCTACTAGGTATATTTCAATGAGTAAGTAAATGATAAAAAATGTAAGTAGTGAAGTTTCTAATAACCCTTCCTCGGTAGTCGGGTTAAAACCAGGGTCGTACTCAGGTCTAACTACAATAAAATGTGCCGTTCCCGGTAATATTCCCCAATGCGGGAATATCCCACAAGTTTCCCGGGATATCGGGGATCATTTTGGGATTATAGAGGAATATTTCCGTCTTGGGGAATATATATCTATCTCATCATCATCATCATCAGCCTGTAGAAGTCCACTGCTGGACATAGACCTCCCCCACACGTTTCCAGGAAGAACGATTCTGAGCCCTTTCCATCCATCGACTTCCCGCGGTCCTAACAATGTCGTCAGTCCATCGGGTAGGAGGACGTCCTACGCTTCGTCTTCCGGTTCGTGGTCGCCATTCGAGAACCTTTATTCCCCAACGGTTGTCGGTTCTACGAGCTTTATGGCCTGCCCACTGCCACTTTAACTTGCTGATTCTGAGAGCTGTCGGTGACCTTGGTTCTTCTACGGATTTCCTCATTTCTGATTCTACCTCGCAGTGAAACTCCCAGCATCGCTCTCTCCATAGCTCGTTGTGCGACTTTAAGCTTGTGTATGAGACCAATAGTTAGCGACCACGTCTCAGCGCCATAAGTCATCACTGGTAACACACACTGATTATAGACTTTCGTCTTGAGGCTTTGCGGTAACTGTGACGAGAAGATGTGCCGTAATTTCCCGAACGCTGCCCATCCGAGTTGGATTCGTTGGCAGACCTCCAACATATACCGGTACGGGTGCGACATGAGCATTTGACATAAGTTTCGTCTTACTCATGTTCATTTTAAGACCCACCTGTTGGGAGACAATATTGAGGTCTCTAAGCATTGTTTCTAGGTCTTCCAGCGATTCCGCCATTATGACTATATCGTCGGCAAATCGAAGGTGACTTAAGTGTTCGCCATTGATATTGATGCCATACCTATTCCAGGACACGAGCTTGAAAATATCCTCCAGTGCAGACGTGAACAGTTTCGGAGAAATTACATCTCCCTGTCTCACTCCTTTTTGCAACTGGATAGGATTTGTACTCTGGTCCTGGAGTCGGATAGTCATGGTGGCATTACTATATAGGCCTTTCAACACTTCGATGTACCGATAGTCAATTTGACACCGCTGGAGTGACCGTAACACTGCCCAGGTTTTGACTGAATCGAAGGCTTTTTCATAGTCCACAAACGCTAAACAAAGTGGCTGGTTATACTCTTTGGTCTTCTGTATAACCTGCCGGAGCGTATGAATGTGGTCTATGGTACTGAAGCCTTTTCGGGACCCGGCTTGTTCGGGAGGCTGGAAGTCGTCTAGCCTACGAGCGAGACGATTAGTAACTACTCTCCTTCAAAAGGGTGTTATCACCTTTCTTAAAGAACAGTACCACCACACTCCTGCTCCATGCCTCTGGCGTCGTACCCTCGAGGATGAGGATATCTATCTATACATGTAATAAAACTGTAGCCATAGTGAATGAAAAAGAAGTACTTACCTATGTAAATCTAAGCGCGAACGAAGTTGCGGGCAAAAGTGATATATAATAAAAAAGAAAAAATATATACCTGAATTTATTATATTTCTAGGTGGAAGCTGATAATAATAATAATAATGCTGAACAATCCACACAGCATCATCTAGCCCCAAGCTAAGCAGAGCTTGTGTTATGGGTACTAGATGACTGATATACTTAATACAATACATTACATGCATACATATTTTTTATTATACATAGAAAACACCCAGAACACCCGGAATAAATATTAGCAGATCGTACAAACATTTATCCCAAGGCGGGAATCGAACCCGCAACCTCCGCGTCGCAGGCGGACATTCGCCAGCCGCGCCACATCGGTCGTCATATGGAGAACTACGTCAAGTATAGGCTTGTGGGAGGAATGCTTAGATTGAAGAAGGAAGTATTGCATTCCTGTATTGTATTCCTGACCTTGATTATTTATTGTATAATTTTTAAATAAATCTGGGTATAACCTACGACAAAATATAATTTAAATTCTTAGGGCTTATTTTAAACTTAACATACCTAACGCTTTCGTTTATTCATAGCTCTAAATTACGTGTCCAAAGAACTTAGGTAGGTACATTCCTGTCAAATTAAGTATTTAAGTCTAATTTTATTAATTTTATACCTACATAATATTTTTCTTTAAACCTTTAAGTTTCTACATACTTATCTACATACCAATGTTGAAAATAACAGCGTAGGTAGTTACAACAACAAACACAACTTCCCTGGCTGACTAACCTAAAACTTTTAGGTATTTTATAGGCTAGTCCAAGTATGTGTACCTACCTACATATTATCCTGTTATTCTGATTAGGTTGATAATGAGATTTGTTTACCTCTGAAGTTTCCAACCATGAATTTCAGCGCTTGTGTAATTTAAATGATTACTAAGATAATCAAATACTATGAAGGTATCAACTTTAGGTAGATTATCGGATTGCGCTTGCTCAAAACCGATATCTACCTTATTTCTAATACTCATTTGTTATATTAAAATAACAACCTTCTAATAAAAACCTAATCAAATCACTTGGTGACGATACGCTCCGTGTCGGACGAGTATCGCGAACAGAAACGCGGGGCGCGCAGTGGTTTGGCGGCTAGCGCTGGGCCATTGTGACGTCGTCGCTTCCGTTCGCGCGGTCAGTGAATCTCGTTCGGTATTTTGCCCATAACTTAGTCAGTTTTGGCCGTAGAAAAAAAAATTTTGCATTTTATGTTTTAGTTTCTCAAGGCCTATAAAACTGCATTCATAGAAAAAACTGTGACGGGTCCCCATTGCTCACACTTGTGCTAAGACCTCAAGTAACTATGGTTAAAATACGACCAAAATTACACATCAAAAATGAAAAACTATGTTTTTTCCAAAGATAACAGAAAACGAATCCCACTTCTTATCAGGATTCCGGAACTGAATCGTTCAGTTTGGACAGATTCGATGACACAGAATCTTATCACGACCGAATAAATGTCATCGAAACTTTCCAAACGAAACGATTCAGTTAAAGTCTTAAACTGAATAGAAAGAATAAAAGAAAGAAAATAAAATTCATTTACTTATTTGGCCCTAAAAGAAAAAACAAATAAAGAAAAGAAAAAGTGAAATAAAATTAAAAAATCTAGGTATAAACTACAATACAAAATAATAATTAGTGGGCCAAATTGGTCCCTGTCTCAGCATAAATGCTGCATCAATCTTGCTGAAGTTGATGCAGCGCTGGTTTTCAGACGGGGCCGATGCAAGTGAGGACACGAACATCGAAATAAGACTTGATGGTACGGCTTTCCGATGTAACAAAGTATTCTGTGGTACTGCTCCTGGTGGAGTTCTCCAGAGCTACACCGTCTTGATGTTCATGTTTCATCTTGGCCTCATGTTTTGTTAATTCAAAGAATCTAAAAATTCCCATAGTACAAGCGTTGCTTAGCTTGGGGTTAGTTAGCGCTGCGCTGTGTCAAATGTATTTCAATATTTCTTCTCTCTCTTCTTGATCTTACTACTGGTGGAACAATAATCGTTCAAAAACAGGAAAATAAAAAATAATACAGTAAAATTAATTGGAATATATCTTTTTATTCAATAAGCACAAGCGTTACACCATACAAAATGGTGTTTATATTAAACATACATTAATGTATAATCTAATAGATAGTAGTGCACGTTAGTTCAACTGATTAGATTATCAGATCACAAAATAATCTAATAAAACATTAAAAACAATGCAAAACAACCATTCAAATTTTCTCTATAACTTTGCTCTGGTCCCTCCAAACGCTGCGTCACACCAACGAATTATAAAAATATCTTATATATTCTGAGATAAAATAAACTTCATATTCACAAATTAAACTTGTAAATAATAGTATCATCTATTGAATCACAAACAAAATACAACTTGTAAAATAGTATCTATAAAAGAAAACCTTCGATCAATGATATCCGTAGATATAGGATCGGCGCAAAAAAATGTCTCGGTAAATAAAAGCTCACTTTTCAAGTATTTGTTTGTTTTGACAATTAGTGACATTATTTACTAGATGACATGGTTGTAATTAGGTTGAACTTAAAAATGTTTATAATTTTTTTCTCACTTCGTTAGTAAACAAACATAGCTGTCATATTATATTCACGCGGACAGCTTTTGCTATGATTTTGTATGTGAACCGTCATCTAGAAGTATCATTGATCAAAGAAGAAACAGATATAATAGAACATGCATTAAATGTCAAAATAAAATCAATATCCAATGAAAAGCACTGAAAACAATGTGTAGTACAACAAAAAACACAAAAACAGTTCATAAGTTTTGCAATAAAAGCTTGCAATTAGATCTTTATCAATATATAAGGTTTAAAATGGCACGAATCAATACAAATTCATAGTTGGCAGAAATGCATGGCCACATGGTACAATCAGAAGTAGATGAACAATCTGGTTTTAGCAATCTTTTAATAAAGTTTACAACTCTTAGTAGTAGTTTAGCTCTTTGTGAACTAGTCTGGGAAACCACTGTACCTATTTCTGCCGTCAAGCAGGTATACTCACATATGTCGTATTCCAGTTTGACAGACAAACACATAAAGCATATCAGCTGTATACCTATATGCTTTAAGTTGATGGACTAAGGAAAGAGTATCGTAGGATACGTTAATGTGACCTACGAGACACTGTTTTAAATAGATTCCCATTTACGAGGATTTGGTAATGGAACAACGGGAATAAATTTTAATAAAATCCACTCTTAGAATCTACTAGGAAATTTCAACAGGGACATCGGGAATGAACCTAGATATTCAATAGTCTATATAGTTCCATCAACAAATAGTATAAAAGAGAATTTAAGAAATATTAGAATTTAACTAACTAGAAATGTTCATCTACTTTTGTAACTGACTGTACATTTAAATTTAAATGCTAGTTACAGAGCCCTGTGTATGTTTAGACTTAACTGCATTGCTTGGGGCGTTAGCGTTTAAGCTCACTTTGTATTTTAACCTTGGTACTAATAAACTCGTAACAATAAAATAGTGGCGTGTTTTGTCTTTTGCATTGACAGAAAGTTTTAAATTAGATCGAAAGAGACAAAACATGATGTAAATATTTCGAGGTTTATTTTATTAATAGGGCTACGTTAGCGTTTCAGCCTGTAAAACCTCTATAGGTCAATATTATAGTTTGTCTCTCTACCCTGTGTATATTGACAGTGATGTCAATTAACTCTGTTAAAAAAAAATAAGCTCACCACTTAATCCAGCACGGTAGACATCCCTGGGTACCTACTCAAGATCCTATAAGGATGTCTTAGGGGTTAGTCAGATGCACGTCCAAACATTTGCATATGCTCACATTTTGTATCATAGTGACATATTTGACAGATGTAGAACTTTTAGGGCAATATTAACATATTTTTTTTTGATAAAACTATTTCAATAATAACAATTACATAAACAAAAACTATCAACCGACATAAGATAAACTACAGTACATTGTAGACAAAATTCCGTGCAACTTTTAACATAACATCAAAAACATACTAAGATACTTTTAAAATATAACAACCACTATATTTTAAAATAAATTTCAGGTTACACAATCACGCAGACGGCAGTAGTTTATTAGTAGTAGTAGTGACGAGCCCTTCACTAAGAGTACTACTACTAAGGAAACGTGCCTCTACACTGCTAGTGAAAGTTGTAGTTTTACGCGAAAAGTGATTCGTAAACGTGAGTTTCCACGAATCACTTATCACTTATTACAACAGTGTAGAGGCACGTTTCCTCATGTCTAAACATGTTTTATCAAATCGCGTCACATTGCCACAAACTCATTAAATGCGAAACATGTTTAACATTTCATAGCCCTAAACATGTTGCACACAAGTTGACAAATTTCGCAGCATGTTGAAAGATTTGTTTCGATGTTTACTAACCTAGTCGGATAACACTAAAAACAAGACAACATGTTGCGAAACATGTTTAGCAGCAGTGAACGTTAACCCCCAAAAAAAAACAAGTTGTGCAATTTGTCGTATACATGTTGTTACTTGTTATACATTCACATGTCATATATTTTTGGTGTAAACAGTGACATTAAAACCGGGCGTGTGAGATGTTTGAGAGTACAGCACTCGGTGATAATCAGCGTAAGACTAAAGCATATGCGCACCTAACGTGATTGTGGAACCCGCAAGAATCCTTTTCAGCTGCCGCGCCTCAAAGCGTATACAAATATTTATACAACAGTCTTTCACAACGATTCTACAACATTTTCTACAGAAACAACAACAATTGTGACTTTTAGCAACCTTTATTATAGTTTGTTTTAGAGTCGATATTATTATACAATACAGTACCAAGAATGTTCCATCCCTTTCTTTTTCTTTAGTTTTAACGCTGTCAAGTTTAGTATAATAAAAAAATCTACATGATTGACTTATGTCAATCTTCAAATTCTTTTATTGTTTTGCTAAATTTCAAATCTCTGGCCGGAAGAACATTTCCAGTATTCTCAATGCACAAATTCTGTGATAATAATTTGTATCTACTAAAATGTTACCAAAAGTTCATGATATTATGTATTTATTTATGAAACGTAACATAAAGGGTATTTCTCCTGAAAATATGACCTATAGACCATGCTATTCGATTAATTGCCATCGATAACAGAAAAAAATATATAAAAAGTACATTTTTGAAAAAATGTGGTAAACTAGAACTTCTGTTAATACGAAATTTTGGATCATGCAAGACTCGTTTTAAAACATTTCTAAAAAAAAATTCTAAATCATTTTTGTCTTGATATACGGCTTTTGCTTTACTTGTAGCTATTGCATTCAGTTTGGGACTGGTGTTTTTTACACACTGTATTTAAGTTCGCTAATTTATATTGAAATATATAATATAAAATAATATATATATTTAGGAAACAAATTACAGAAATTTCATGATTCGAAAGCTACCGTTCCGGAAACTTTGTGACGATTTAAAAAAACATGTTTAAAATAACAGTTACCAACAATCATTTTATGAAATACATATATGAAACAATTTTTTTTAATTAAAATCACAAAATATATCGTCACACTTAGAGAAGTCGCTAGGTATTTCTAGCCGGCGTTTTTTCATTGAATTTTTTTTTATTTACCAATTTTAATTACCTATTAGTATATAACACGCGATGGATATTTAAAACCTTTTTATGTTTAAACGCGACCATTATGATTATTATGTATAATTATGTATTGCTTAACTAAATAATGATTGCATTAAAATGTCATATTTTACCCGGCATATAAGCAATTTTCATAATAATTTTATTAACCGACACAAATATGTTAAGTTTTGACGAACTTAGTATTTTCTAGAAGAAAAAGCTCAATAAAAGCTAAGAAAATGGCATTTCTTATAATTTTATCACTTATCAAATTTACTAAACTACAAAAATATCTTCTTCTTAAATACTATTTGATCAACTGATTGTCCAATTCATAGAATATTTGTTTTATATATTTTATGAGTAAATAACAAGAGTATTCTATAAATCTATTTAAAAAAACATAAACCTCTACGATAAAGGCACCAAAAACACTAAAGAAAAAAATATTACTTATGTAGATTTTTTTTCTTTCTTTTAATTATTATGTAAAAAGAAAAATATAGCACTATCGACAATCAATCGATCTTGCTCACTAATATAAGTTTAAGAACCATACAAACAGTCAGAATACTAATGCAGTTATGTATATCTACATAATGCTATAAACTATAGGCTCCTAGTGGGGTTCACGACATACAGCATAAACACTTAAACATATCTCATTAAAAAAGTTGATAGATTTATTCAAAGTTGCCTTTTAAGTTTTAACGCGTGTATAACATAGGTATTGATATGAGTTCATTGTAAAATTCAGTCGATTATTTTGTTAGGATTATTAAACCAAGCTTAAACGGTTCTAATATACTATCCGTAGATAATTCACGATAGCATACTGTCCCGTGGCGTTTCAAACAAATCTATCAACGTAAAAATCACAATACAACTGTGTGCTATGCACATCTATAATTTCTATAAAGTGCCAACTACCTCTAACTTAGAATCGAGATCATTTTTTCTTGACAGTCGAGCTGCTTGCACAGCTACTCGACCGTGTTTGAACGCCATCTTTCTTCATCAAACTAATACCGAACGCGGGGCATTTCTTCCTCAACGCCTTTATCTTATAAAGCTTATTCCCTTGCGAGTTGTTACTCTCTTCAATGTTATCGGGGGTTACATCAGCGGTCATCACGGAGTTCGATAAGCAGTCCATGGGCTCAGGGCTGTGGGATTTGTCACGTTTTCGTCTGAAACGGAACGGAGCTTCGAGCGAATCAGCCGATATATTTGTAACATTCGTGTCGCTCGACGAGAGATCTTGACTGGCTTCTAAGCCCTTAGTGCCGTTGGTTTTAGGTAGCTTTTTGCGTGAATTCGAGTTCGAGCGCACTATCAACTTCTTTCTAGTTGTAGGCGTTGGTTTTTGGGATACGGTCTTCAAATTTGGCTCTGATGGTAATCTGTTCTTGCCGTTTAAATGGCAGTTCTCCGTCAAGGCGGATAGGGTCGACGTTACGTTGTTCAGCGTTGTCACTGCTGGCGTTTCGTTGGTGCTCTTGACCGAGCCAGTTTTTCTGGTTATTTTCAGCGGGCTAGCACCATGCGTATAGCCAATGGGACGAGCGAGGTTAGCCCTTTGACCGTGAAAGCTGTTTTTACCAGTATAAGGTTTGGTATTGCCGGATAGTTTAGCTTGAGACGACCTAGAAGGCGGGAAGGTCAATGTTGTCGATGCGCAATGACGCGGCAACCTCGCCGGTTGTTTTAAATTCGTATTGTTGGCGTTACGGACATTGTTTGTTGGCATCATGTAGTTGAGCTTGGGCGTGAATAGCGTCTTGGTTGGCAGCATTGGAGTGGGCGTGGTCTTGTACTTACCAATAACCGTTGTCACGTTGTTTTCAGAGTCCGTTTCATTCGCATTCAGAGCATTTACATTGTCCAACTGGAAATAATAATAATCATTATATTGCGTTCAAAGTATGTATTTACAAACAAAAAAACGGGTGTAATAGGACCACTTGCGAATACTCCAAGAACGAGTAAAGTTATCTACAACAAGGTATTATAGAATATCACTTGGCTAACAGTTAAACATATTTACAGTAGTACTTAAAAAATTCTATTTACCCACCAGCAATGTGTTTCGTACATCGGTCAACGACCACGCGGTGGTAGCGACCGCACCGGTCAGATTATCTCGATTTCCTTTTAATTGCTGTTTTGTCGTTTTTAAATAAGATAATTAGGTACTTATGTTTATTTTATAATGTATTGTCGATATTGATGCTGAAAACACGGAAAAAACGGTCGAAAAGTATCGAGTTTTTTTCGCATCTTTTAATTTTTTTTTAATAAAAATTCTGGTTCGTATATGCAGTTTCAGTTTTTGGAAGTAGTCTTTTTATACCCGGTATAAGTATTAGCCAGGCCAAAGATTTTTATAATTGGTATAGATAGATACATTTACAGAAGCGACGACCGGGCCGGCCAAGAAGACGTTGGCGGGACGATCTTGACACCTACAGAAAAGATTGGTGGGAGACCGCCAAAGACCGGGACCAGTGGAAGATTTTGAGGGAGACCTTTGCCCAGCAGTGGGACACAATAGGTTAAAAAAAAAAGAAAAAAAAAGATACATTTATGTATTTACCTTGGAATTCTTCCCAGCGTGCAGTATAGTCTGTAAGGAGACCGGCTTGTCGTCTCTGGGCGCGGCGGGCAGCGTGCTGTAGATGCCACGAGTGAACACGGGGAAGGACGTGATGTTATGCCGTCGACGATACGCCTCACCCTCCAAGTGCATACGGGATTGAACGCTGGGGATGTACGTTATACGTGTCAGAATCGTGTGAAGATGCTTCATTAACCTCAGCATTTTGCCTACCCTTCAAACCGAAACACAGCAAGCTGCTTGGCGACAGAAATAGGCATGGTGGTAGTACTTCCCCGGACGAGCCCTTCACAAAGAGCTCTACACCTACAAATTATTATTACTATTTATTCATTCCTTAATAATTTTTTTGCGTTAGCTTATATAATAAAACATCAAAAGCTTTAGTTTAAAGCTTATTTCTACATAGTGTTTCCGAAATTCAAACCCTGAAGGGATGCAGCCCCCCGGTTGAAATTAGTATAAACATAACTTCACTCGGACCAAGGCGCGTTTTGCTAGTTATATTACTATTTGATTGTTTGCATTGAATAGGCTCTGAAACTACTGAACCGATTTGAAAAATTCTTTCACCGTTGGGAAGCTACACTATCCCCGAGTGATATAGGCTATTTTAATTTTCAAAAAAATTTGGGATCCTTTCTAAAACCCGAAGCCGGATCGGACCGCTAGTTTTATATAAAGTAAAGGTATGATAGTGGTAAAGATGTAGCGAAGTAACTCACTTCTCGAGGAACCACTGCTGGTGTCCAATAACAGAGCCTGGGCGGCACACTCTAAGCCACGCCACCGCCTCGCCGGACGTGAAGCCATGATGCTTCATCATGTAGCACGCTATCAACGTACCCGTACGACCGAGACCAGCTGAAACACCAGGATAACTATGATTTTGTATTCGATAATTTCGATAATTCTACAGTTTTGAGTTCATTGACAAAATATCATTTCGACATCTTATTATTTAACCGATGTGGCGCGGCGGGTGACGTCCGCCTACGACGCAGGAGGATGCAAGTTCGATTCCCGCTTTATAGAGTATCACACTAGTTCAAACAAATTCAAGCCTGTGGTTCAATATACACCACTAATAACAATCTTTGTCCTGACTGACTGACTCTCAGCATAAGCCGCTGGTCTTAGAGACTTGAAATTTTTAAGGTATATTTTTCTTGAATCGTAAGGTGTTCTGAGCAACTGTTCTGCTTAAAAGGGTGCAATAAGACCAAAAGGGTGCATGTCCCACTGTAGGGCAAAGGCCTCCCTAACTTTTTTCCAACTTTCTCTGTCCCTTGCCAAGTTGGACCAGTCTGGAAGATGTACATCTAACTCATCACTACTCATAGCAGAAGTTTGTATAAAAAAATTCACGCGGACGAGGTCGCGCGCTTTCACTAGTATAGGTATAAAATATGTATAAGTAACCTTTGCAATGCACAGCGACGGCTCCCTTCGCGAGTTCCGATATCCGAATGAACCTGTTCACGATTAGGTCTGTTGGTACAGACCCATCCACGAAGAACAGGTCTCGATGCTCAAAGCCATGCGCTGGAAACAAAGTATACGTTTATAATTACTTTATATTACGTTCTGCACAGCATATAATTTAGGTTTTTTTAAATCTTTCTACGTGTTGAAATGGCAATGGGCAGACTATAATTGCCATTTCAACATGTAGATGACACGTAACAGCAAAAAGGCCTGGCAAACAATACAAAAACTTACTGGGGATCCTCCTGTGGCCCGAAACCCAGGCCAAGTAACTGCCGACCAAGTTGCACATCAACTGCTCGTCAATGGCAAACCTCCACATCGTTTACCTAAAACCAGAAAGCTATCCGTGTCTGCCGATAATACTACTGACCTGAGCAGGCCATTTACGCTCTTGGAAGTGACGCACGGGATTAAGGCTATGAAAAATGGTAAAGCGGCTGGTTTCGACGATATCACGGTCGACCAAATTAAACAACTTGGACCAGTAGCTGTTTCCTGGATTCTAGCACTATTTAACTCCTGCCTCAGAGACGTCAAGATCCCTTTACTCTGGAGGCGTGCAAAGGTGATTGCTTTGCTTAAGCCAGGTAAATGCCCTAAAGACCCTAAAAACTACAGACCCATTTCTCTCTTGTGCCACACATTCAAACTTTTCGAAAGGATTTTACTTAACCGCTTAACACCTATAATTGAACCTAATCTTATCGCAGAGCAAGCCGGTTTCCGGCCCGGAAAGTCGTGTACCAACCAATCCCTCAAGTTGACGCAGTTCATCGAAAATGGCTTTGAGGTAAATAATGTCACTGGTGCTGTATTCGTTGACCTTTCAGCAGCCTATGATACAGTCAATATAAGGAGACTTCTCCTTAAAGTCAACGACCTCACGAAAGATATAGGTTTCGTTCACATCCTAAGTGAGATTCTGAGTAACCGTCGCTTCCAAGTTCACCTCAATAACAATAAAAGTAGATGGCGCTGCCTAAAAAACGGACTCCCTCAGGGCAGTGTGCTGGCTCCGGCTCTCTTTAATATATACACGAACGACCAACCCTGCTCCCTGCCAGCCCAGCGATTTATATATGCCGATGATCTCGCATTAGCCGCTCAAACCCCTACTTTTAAAGAATCCGAAAAAATACTGATGGAAGCGTTGGAGGAACTTGGAAATTTCTACAAAGATAATGCTTTACGCCCAAATCCGTCCAAAACCCAGTCTTGTGCCTTCCATCTCCGCAACAGTCAATCTAAGAGGACTCTCAATATATCCTGGCAAGGAGTTGAAATAGAACATTGCAGTCAACCACGCTACCTGGGCATTACATTAGATAGATCGCTAACATATAGGTCCCATTGTCTGAAAACAAAGCAAAAAGTTGGCACAAGAAACAATTTACTACGCCGCCTCACGTCAACCAGCTGGGGAGCAACTCCGCATGTACTCCGAACAACCGCTCTGTCGTTAGCTTATTCTGCTGGGGAATTTGCATGAAGAAGCTTCTTGAGACAGACGATCTCCGCGACAGAAACTCCCAAGAACATAAGATGTGAGCTGTGGAGAAAGCATCATCCCCCCCCTCTACAGTTCATTGCCCCAGCAGAGCACCTGCCACCTGGGCACGATCTGCAGTGGCCGATATGGAAATCTCTCAATCGACTCCGAACCCAAGTCGGCCGCTGCAGAAAAAACTTGGCTAGGTGGGGTATAATCGACCCGGCCAGTATACCGTGCAATTGCGGAGCCCCCATACAGGATATGCCACACCTGCTTTTGTGTCCGTTGTGCACGACCACCTGCACTTGGGAGGACCTGAACGTGGTGACGGAGAGAGCCGTTGAGGTGGCAACGTATTGGTCAGGGAAGGTGTGAGTGAGTTTTTTGTTTTGACTCGAGAAGAAGAAGAACATGTAGATTATCATTTCAACGTGTTAAGTCTGGGTGACACTCTCAGGCCCGCTTGCAACGATCGCTAAATGTACTTAGCGAGTCCATAAATGCTTTTAAGATAAGAGCTTATTACGTTTATCATCATGCACAAGAAAAATTGAGTAGCGCTATACATGTTTATATTGGTAAACGTGATTAGATAAATAAAATTTAATCAGAATATTGTGCAAGCGGGCCTCATTGTCTTTAACTTTTACGGATTTCTTCGTTACGAGTTATTATTCCCAGTAGCGATTTAGTTACTTAGCAAATTATTAGTCTTAAAGTTAATTATGCAGCAGGTACCTTAATATAGTAGCTTACCTGTAAACTGCCTGGCATCATAAGCTTTCTTGTTGAGTCTGACGACGGTAGTGACGTGATGTCGCCGAAAGTACTCGTGGTAGTGTTCCGGGGAGTGGAGTGGGTACCCTCGCTCCAGCCGGGAGCGGTGGTGAGGGCCGGAGAAGGCTAGCATCTTGCCCGGGATTATCCAGTTTAGATCGCCATTCTCTACTTTCTGTAGACAAATTAAATATGTCGTACAGTAGTACTCTTTTAGAAGTAGTAGAGCTCTTAGTGAAATGAAGTACTACCACCATGCCCATTTCTACCGCCAAGTAGCTTACTGTGTTCCGGTTTTAAGGGTGTGAGTGCCGGTGAAATTAAAAGGTGGCTAAACACCTGTCTACCTCAGGTTGATCAACGCTGAGCAGTGTATTGTAGGGCACGTTCCTCCACCAAAAAAGACTACTTACTTCGTAAAACAAGTACTGTTCAGCGTCGAAGTGCTCAAAGTTGAAGAAGCCAGCATCAAAGGCCACTTTAACGCCGCCAAGCACGTCTAAGAGGGAGATATCGAAGAGAGGCGGCCCGGCGGAAGCGTCGCGGAACGTCAGAAGAGACCAGTGAGAACCTTGCGTCAGCCGACGGTAGATCGTCGCTGCACTGGCATTCTGGTATATTATCTGTAATAGGACATACATTATTACTGTAGAGCTCTTAGTGAAAGGCTCGTCCGGGGAAGTACTACCACCATGCCTATTACTGCCGCGAAGCAGCTTGCTGTGTTCCGGTTTGAAGGGTGGGTGCCGGTGAACCTTAACACTTGTATGTCTCTGGTTGTGGACGCAAGGGTGTGCATCGTAGGTCACGTTCCTAACTGTCGTGACCTACGAGACCTTGTCATAGGTGATGGTAACCACTTAATATGCTTGTTTTATTCACGCAGCGTGACATTCATGAGGGTGGAATAGGTGCTGGGCAAACCTACTTCATCTAAAATTCTGTCCCAGGCTCTTCAGCTTCACGTCAATAGAGGCACGATTGAAAAAACCCTCTCTGACGCTAATACATCATAACCGATGACGACCGATATGGTGCAGCGAGCGACGTCCACCTGCGACGCAGGAGGTTGCGGGTTCGGTTCCCGCCTTGGGATAAATGTTTGTACGATCTGTAAATGTTTATTCTGGGTGTTCTGGGTATTTTCTATGTATAATAAAAAATATCTATGTATGCAATGTATTGTATTAAGTATACCAGTCATCTAGTACCCATAACACAAGCTCTGCTTAGCTTGGGGCTAGATGATGCTGTGTGGGTTGTCCAGCATTATTATTACAACAGATGCAAAGGCCTGTATATATCTGTGTACTACTGATAAGATAGTGATCTTTTAGACCATTTATTTAAACCAATAGTTTCCAGATCAGTTTCAATTCGATTCGCACAAGGTTGTAAACAATTGGCGCGTGGGATAGTATAATCCTCAATTAGTCTCGGATTACTCGCTCTATGAATCGTAAAGCTTGTTATACGTATTACGTACGTCTATTTGTGGAGTGATTTATTGAATAACGTGATCTTACAAAATGTACCACAACCGACATTCTTTTTTTTGTACAACCTGGCATACAGTTTATGTACAGTGCAGCCTTGTACACCTGTAATTTTACTTTGGCGGCAGATATAGGCATGGTAGTAGTACTTTCCCGGATGAGCCGTTCACAAAGAGCTCTACATCTACTAAAATACATTTACCATAAAGGCAAAATCATACTAAAAATGACACGCGTGGAACCGCGACGTCTGTCTCAGATATTTTGTATGGTACAGACAGAGACAGATAAAGCAGACCCGTGCCGTTCGGTCTAGTGTAAACAGTTCTATACAAAATGTATGGCACCGATAGGCTTCTGACGCGTCAGGACACGTGATGTGGGCCTAATGTATTTTTGCTTTAAGTCGTGTTGACACGATTAAAGTCTGTTTGGCAACTTGTGTGCTATCGATTGGTTATCAAAGCGCACTTGGGCGGCAACCTTCGATCAATGATACCCCTAAATATAGGGTCGGCGCAAAAAAACCGTCTCAGTAAATAAGAGCTCACTTGAGAAGTCAGCTCCTATTTTGTTTTGACAATTATTGACATTATTTACTGCGACATGGTTGTAATAAGGTTGAACTTAAAACTGATTATAATTTTTTTCTTACTTCGTTAGTAAACAAATCTAGCTGTCTGTCTATTCACGCGGTCCTTTCTTGAAAGGGCTCGTCCGGAGAAATACTACCACCATACATACTTTTTGCACCACGCAATTTGCCACCAAGCAATGCTCGCATTGCTGTGATCCGGTTTGCAGGGTGTGGATGAAATTACATGCACATGAGGCTTAACAGCAGTATGCCTGAGGTTGGTGGACGTAGGATAGTGCATCGTAGGGTACGCACCTAACGTGCGTGACCTACAAGGCAATACATTGTTATAGGTAATGTTTATGAGTCAAAATCAGGTGGGCCACATACTTATTCCACCAGCAGTACCGTAAAAATACCTGATAGCTTCCAATGAGATAGGCCGCGTTGAGGCGCAATGTATCTTTATTGCTGGAGTAAAATACAATTCTCTTCTTCGGATGCTTCTCCAGCTCCTCATTGAGCATATTGCAGAACTGATACAAATGGCATAGGTGGTAGGGTCCAAAATCGAAGTAGTAGTTCTCATAGATAATCTCATCTTCAATGTGGAAGTACCTGCTGTTCCGAGTAGCCTTTGGTTTGAAACCTTTTTTGAGAGTTGCGAAGTATAGTCTGTCTGGAAAGATAGAGATGGACAGGTTATTTTATAGGTCAACTAAATTTTCTTCCGTTTGTTGTAAAGGAAACCAGTTGGTATTCTAGCAGCAGCGATAGGCTTGCAACCAGTCACGTATGCAATACCAACTATTGCAAAAAGTGAGTATGTACCAAACATAATATTTAGACGTACTAGAGGTATGTCTAAATACTTGGGGGTCCATTCTTTGAGGATTTTTACATTCTCAAAGAATCTCGAGTAGGTATTTGGTACTCAGAGACCTATAGGTATATCTACATTTCCTGAGGATTGAAAGTCATGAATATATTTCTTTCATTTCTTTTTCTTTCTTTTTTTATCTTGTATCAATTTTCATCGGAATCAGCCTTTTATAAAAGCGCAATTGGCGTAACTGGCTTGGCAAGATTCTAAGAAACGGATGATCGTAGGAAAAAATAACACGGTTAGCATTGGGTACCTAGGTTGCCATTACTGACATTTCTATGTAAGCTTTACCGGCTAAGCTACTATCTAACCATTTAATATTTAAATTTTAAAAATTTCTAGCTAACAGAAAAAGCCAGATGTAAGCATAATCGCATTTACCTACTATATGTGATTCTACGACGACATTGTTAGGACCGCGGGAAATCGATGGATGGAAAAGGCTCAGAATCGTTTTTCCTGGAAACGTATGGGGGAGGTCTATGTCCAGCAGTGGACTTCTACAGGCTGATGATGATGTGAACCTAGGTACCTAAATTATGAAATTATTATAAAAATCTAGACTACTATATCTTCTTAATAGGGCACACAAACAAAGAAAAAGAAAAAAGAATGTGAGTAAAATCGTGCAAATTCAACAATTCGGTCACCAGAGTACACTGATAAAAAAATATATGAGAAAAATATTTTTAAAACGTTTTCACTCTGCGTAAACAGAAACCTTTATGAAAAAACAAATATCATCAAACTTCGCGGTAAAACTTTGCAGTGTAGTCTGAAACGTTATACTGTTGAAATCCATAGCTTTTTGCTTTCACTGCGAAAGTTGGGTCATTAGACCACTTTGCGGGGAAATATCTAGTGGAAAACTTTGCATAAGTTTTATTAGCGAGCTTCAGAAGGTACAGGAAATATGCCTAATCGGCATTGCAGGTATTTATAAAAAAATAAGAACCATATTTATTATTATTATTATTATTTATTTATTATGCTGGACAATCCACACAGCATCATCTAGCCCCAAGCTAAGCAGAGCTTGTGTAATGGGTACTAGATGACTGATATACTTAATACAATATTATATTACATACATAGATATTTTTTATTATACATAGAAAATACCCAGAACACCCGGAATAAATATTTGCAGATCGTACAAACATTTATCCCAAGGCGGGAATCGAACCCGCAACCTCTGCGTCGCAGGCGGACCTTTGCCCGCCGCGCCACATCGGTCGTCGTATTTGTTCGTATTTGTCGTAAGAATAATGCAAAATGTAATTTGTTTAATTTTAGGTAAGTTTATTCAAACATAATATAATCAGGAACCTAGATAAATCTATTCTCATCCAAATAATAGCATTTTCACAGTAAAAATATGCCCCAATTAAATATGCTAGGCAAGTTTTCCAGTGCTTTCTCGTCTTTTCCCCTAGTTTCCGTAATTTTTTCGTGATTAAAAGTAGCCTATATCTCATATCCATTTTTACTTTGATAAAACCAGTCATTCCGATAGGCATGATATGTAAACTCAATATGACTCCTCGGAATGAAAGAGATTTATCATCATACAAACGCTTAAACAATCGGTAAATGCCAATTCCAATTCTTCATAGGTCTCTGTTCGTCACTATCAATTTCGAAGTGTATTTTATTTAAATTGTTTCGTGAAACTGTCTCTATAAACGGAGGGTAGTATTTATGGTTTCGTGAAAAGTCGGAATCGAATATAAGATGTTATTTTACTGGCTTTATTACTTGGAACAAAGGGGATAATAAGGGGTGCATAATTCTACCACGAAGCAGGTAGAAATTGCTTTTGCCTGTGAAATCATGTTTGAGGGTGGCTAAATCGTGATTATGTCAATGCTGCATAACATCAAGTCACTTCTAGACTTGCTATAACTCTGTGGTGGTTGCAAAGTCGACGAATCCTCAACTTCTAACAACATAATAAACTTTGGGTATTATTAATAAGGAGTTGTGCAGGAACTTCAGCCTGTGTGACACAATTATAGATTGAGTATAAAGGTGGTTTTAATATCAAACAATATGGCATTCCTTTTTACAGAACTGAAAAAGGCTTAACTGTCGAGGCGTTCGTTTGCAGCCATGCTTATTAGGCTTGGTTGCTAACTGACCTAGATTTTCCTAGTATATAAGCCGACTAGGAGATCGCAATCGACTTCGTTCGAGTTAAGCTATTGTCATACAAACTTCAACCCCATCTACTCCTCTTTAGGGGTCCAATTTTAATAATTTATTAATACACCCCTACACATATACACCTTGAAAATGTCGTCTCTGGGATCAGCGCAGCGGTTTAGACTGTTCGTTTTCTATGACCCAGTTTCAATATCATACGAGCAGCTGTTAGTAGTAATATGGGTATTTACTTGTCAGATAAACTCTCATTTCATTGAACCAACGAGATGAGGTTTAGGACAATCCGGTTCCTATTACTAACGGACGCTTGTCCGCTAGATAGATAGACGCTAGATATTGGAACCGGGCATATGTCGATCAGCCACACAGTCAGGATAAAGATTGTTATAATAATTATTAATTTGTGGCACAGTGCATTGATAAGAAGGGCAAAGATGGTATGTTTTCATATATGTTCTTATCATCATCTCATTTTTTCATAATTCTGTTAAAATTGAAGACATTATAAAATAGACGATTCAATATATCGACACGTGTTTCGCTTCTCTAGGAAGCATACTCAGAAGAAGAAGAAGAAGAGAAGCCAAACACGTGTCGATATCTAAGGATTGAAGTAGCGGAATAGTACTATATATTAAATCGTTTATTTTATAATAATACAATGGACTTCCGCAGTCACGTCTGAATCAATTAACTAAAATTGAAGACCAATTATGGTCCCAGAGTAGCCACCAGTAGGATAAAATAACAACTTCGTTAAATATTTTACCAAATAATGTACTGTTTTCTAGGGTTTACGTTTAAATTTATACGGTAAGGCTCACGTGACACTAAAGTTTGCATGTTGAATAGTGATTTTGTCCAGGTTTATTTTATTTCAGACCGCTCCTAATACCTACACTTTTTCACTCACAGGTATTCACGGGCCGTATTTGTTTGAAACGACAAGCGAAGCCTTTTGCGAAAAGATTTATTGAAATCGTATATCGAATTCAGCTATCGTATCTTGAATCGTTACTTAAATAAAATTTTGTGAATTTATGGTTCTGTTATGGGACAGGGGTAATTTTTGAAGCGCATTGCAAATGTGTTCAACTTTTTTTTAGAGGGGTTGTTGGTCGGAAAATTGTATGCAATTTCATGAGGTTCAGTAACTGAATTAACCCTTATTCTAAGGTCTCATATAATCAACATTTAAAAAAATGTTAATGACAGACAGGCTCTAGGGTTGAAGTTTGTATTAGAATAACTTCACACGATCGCAGTCGCGTGGGATTCTTCTAAATAAATACAAGAGTAAGGTAAGGACTAAATTAGTTAAGCCGGAAAGTTAAATTGAAAGCTCTTTGATTCAGTTTCTTAACTTTACCCTTAGACTCTACAATTAGATTAGTAGAACTCAAACAAAACAAAACAAGATGAAAGCTTGTTCATACAATTAGTAAACTAAGCACAAATTACACAATACAACGCAAATACAATAAAATCTAGTAATACAGGCAGTGGACAGGATAATAATATCGTCTTAAGGTCCAAGGTCCTAGACGTCACCGTGAAGTGTACAGTGAAAAATAATGAAAATTTTGCGCGATCGCGGTCTTCAAACCCGCACCTCGTGCTTATGAATCAGTTAATCGCCCACTTTTAAAATGTACATAACGATGAGTTGAGCAGATGGCACAGTAGCCGACTGTGGGCAGCGGATGTCCTCATACCCTTAAATGGTGCTGCCCAATACCGGCACGAGCTCAACAACAAGGTAGCTAGTTTCTCTGTTATACGATTTGATAAGATAAATAAAGTATATCAAACTGACTGATTACTGAAAGCAGCAACAAAGGATTATCTAGAAATTATGTGACCTTGGCGCATGTGATTGACCTGAGAGGCGATTGTGTATGTAGTTGCAATCAAAATCCAGTTGCAAGACAAGTGTTAAATATACATACTTGCAACAGGAATTTATTTATACCGAAAGATACACAACCACTCGCCAGTTGTGAAAAGTACGTCACGTTCCCGCTGCGGAACAAAAGTTAAGAGACCTGTCCTGAGACCTTGGAGCCAGGGTAGTATCACACCGTTCGGTTTCAGAGAAACTTTTAACCGCAAGGCTGTGAGATGTTTTTCTTTCACAGGTTTTTTTACTACAGTATACAAAAAAAGCATTTTAAAACGTTGTTAGGGTCGGTAATGCGTTTGTGATATCTGTGATTACAGGCGTCCAAGTAGCTGCGCCTTATCATGTAGACCGTAAGTTTGTTTGCTTACTTTAACGCTCGAATACTCAAACGCAACTTAAATTTAACCACGTCACGTCCCGAAATATTGATTGAATCGTCATTCACGTGGTTATAAGCAAGTAAACAGGTCTTTGGATCTATTATATATTTATACAGGGGTAATTTTTTTCACTCATACAACTATTTATAGGACGCTGTATTGCCTTAGACAAAGTTTAAGATGGAGTAGCTTGCGCAGCACATATACCATTTTTTTATACCACAAGTGGTTACCATCACCTAAAACAAAACCTCAAAGGTCATATACGTGGGATCGTTTCCTATGATGCACTGCTCTGCGTCCATCAACCTGAGGCAAACAGGTGTTACGTCTCATGTGCCTGTAATTTAATTTCATCGGCACACACACCACGGAAAACAGCAAGCTGCTTGGCGGCAGCAAAAGGCATGGTGGTAGCACTTCTCCGGACGAGCCCTTAACAAAGAGCTCTACCATCCACAGGAAAGCCACAGGTAATAGGTACCTAAGTAAGAAATCTCCCAATGACACAAAACCTACTTTAGAGAGCATACTTCAGATGTCGAGTAGGTAGGTTCTTTCAATCTTGCCTTGAAGATCTCAATCTCAATAAACATGGCGGTTCACGGTCAAGTACTGGATACCAGTAATAAGGTTTCCACGACCGCCGACCTTCTAAAGAATTGAAGCCCTTGGAATCATGAAAAAAATCACGATTAGGGCGTATGTAGGTCAAATGTGTTTTGTGAAATATTACCATGAAATTTTTTAAAATCTGATTCGGTTTCTGTAACGACAAAAGGATTGGAGGGAAAATATAGGCATATCCGTTTCATTTGATACTTCGATAATCTATACCAATCATAAGAGTCTTTGTCCTGACTGACTGGCTGACATAGCCTGGCCTATTTTTATTTGTACTAACAAAGAAATTTTCAAAATTCAACTTTTCAACGTAAGTATTTTGCCATTTCTTTGCAAAATCCAGTTGAAATATCCATAGAAATAGATCTTGCTGAAATTATTTGACTGAAGTACTTTTGTCGCTGACTCTACTTCGCAAGGTAGCCATTCTTTTATGCGTAGAAGCGTACAAAATTGAATCTGTGAAGTTTTACACTACGTATACTTTACCTAACGTAATTAGTACTCTGGATCGGGGTGTGTTTTGGTTGTGGCGCGCCAGTTCTACACATTGGAAAAAGGCGCCCGCGATAATAATCTTCAGTGTAAAGTCAACCTAACCAAATCCTAGTCATTCAATAAAACCATTTTTTTATCACTTCTCAGTCTTAAAACTAGAAGAATCTAGGCGCCAATTCCCCGCGATCAAACCTTAAAGAACATTTTTTTTGTTTGGTTTCTCATGAAGATTCTTACGTTGTACCCTAAGTATACGTCTCGTTACATATCGTTTCTTGTACGGCTAACGTTCATGCGCGCCCCAGGTTTACAGTAAATATGAACGCAGTTTTACACAGCTATTAAAATCGAACTTATAACTACCATATATTTTCAGCTGCAAACATTTTGTGATTGCGAAAGCTCATACTCAGTCTAACAGAATGATAGAAAGTAACTATATGCATCCGCTATTGTTAATGTTACTAGATTATGTTGACGCCTTCAATAAATAGCTGAAAATTTATTTCACAATACAGTTCATTTTATACCCCACGAGAAACTTCACCATAAAAAAAGTAAATTGACGTTTTCCAATGAACTTCCTCTTGGAAGAAGTTCGTGAACGGGTATAGGACGTATCACATCGCCGAAATCCAATTAGTGGTTCTTGATTAAATATAGCTAAGGCACACGCCATATTGCTTGCGTCGTATCGCTCATGGTTCACATTAGGTATACCGAAGCGTCAGAAACCCTGTCGGCACCATTTTGTATGGGACGGACGGCTCGCAGACGGCGCGGCGCGGGTCTGCTTCCTGTGTCTGCTTGTCTCATACAAAATGGACGACGCGGGTCCAAGCAGGTCGTCTGCCTTTAAAAGACTGGACTAGACCTGGTTAGGGTTAGACACACTTGAAGTGCAGCAGTCTTAACTTCGTAGTACTCAACTGCGACGCCAAACGTCAACTCCAAACGCCTGCGCACGTTCTCGGACCACGCCCTAGGTTTGCATACGTTTACGTAACCAAGGTCACGCGAGCACTCGGGCTGCACCTTCATTGCATGTGCCTCACTCAAATAGGAAATTACTGCTATTTCAGTCCTCCACCTAAGGGGTGCAGCTCGTTAACTGCATATAGCATTGATATACCATTTCAATTATGTAGAAGTACCTACTGCATTGTCTTGGTTTAAACTTGGTCTTATTTTTTGACACGCCTAGAATACTTCAATTATTTACTGCATCTACCATCGTATTATGCACAAAGATGTTATGCTCAGAATATAAAGCGATACTTTTATTTTATGTTTTTTTGCTGAATAATTGAATTCGTAAGGCCACTTAAACAAGATTTGTTGACCGTCGAAGGGTGGAAGACGCCGAATTTGAAACAATAAATCTACAGGTCACGTATATGTGATCGATATTTTTTAATCTTTTAATCGCTTAAACGACTTTTAACGAAAATGGTTGAGTATCGTCAGGCCATCCCACGTGAACATGAAACCTGCTTGAAAATGGCTGATTCAATAGGCTTTCCAATTACAGCTACGTGAGTTGAAGGCCAAAACAAAGAGCTTTAGTAGGTACTTACTCGCAATAAAATATAACCAAGAAACCACTCATAATATTCAGGGGGTGGATTTACAAGCAAAATTTAAAATACTTTACGTTAAGTGTGTGACCTTTTAAAGACGACTGGCATTATAAATGTCTAAAAGTTATGAAAACTTAGTTGAAAGCATGTGCTTTTTAACTACAATAGTTTTTAGATATATTTAATCCTAAATCCTTTAATCCCAAAATATATCAGGCAAGAGCGAGAGCGTAATGGAGGGTAAAATTCAAGATGGCATCTAGATATCAGACGAAGCGACAAAATCCATCCGTTACGAAGCTAGACGAGATGAAATCTGAATTATATTTACGGACACTTTTACAGAATCTCTTGATATTACTGTAATACGTTGATGCGAACGTTCCATATTAGTGGCATTATACTGTAAAACGTCTTAGATTAATCTCTGAAAGTTCGCTGAAAGATAAACATTTTAAGGATTAGGCTCGCTTGTATGTTATAACGTACACAAAACAAATATGCACATTACAAATAATGATTATTATTTTAAATCGTCCATAAATAGTATAATCCAAAAATAATTATCACAAGAACCTAATCAACGATGAATTCGTGTCGACAGATTGACTTTAAACTTTTAACTACAAAATTATCGAATTATGGCAAACTTCTGTAGTGTTAATTCATGGAAGGCATTGAAGGAACTCGGCTCAAGTTTAACTTGTTATAGAGAATTTCCAAGGGTATGCCAGTGATTCCGAAGCAGTTTGATGAAAACCAGTAAAATTTATGAGCACGCATATAATCATCTGGCCATATAATCTGCAGCATACTGAAATATCTATCTTCAAGTCGAATTCTTTCTGTTAGCATTTTTTTGTCTTTGAATTTTTCTTATTTTTACGAGAACAAACAGAAAAACAATGTTTCAAATGACCAAAGAAACCGTTCCAAAGTGCGAAAGCATGTCGTATCTTATCATGGATTATATTGGCGCCCACCTAGGTGTTTTTCCTGTTAGGGCGCCAACAATAATAAAAAATAAACTCATAATTATACTCCTCTTTTGCGAACTATTAACTTTATATCCATAGTCTGCGCAAAAGAAAAAAAACCCAACGTGATATATTGGCGCCTAACTTATTTTTCAAAAAAAAGTGCCATTTATTTTGGAAAACAAGGAAAAACCTTGTCAAAGTGACAAAAAAAATCTACTTGCGTCCTTTTAGGTTATTTAGTCACAGGATTGGCGTAAATTCTCTATAATCCGACTTGGAGTTTAACAAAGACTTGACCTCGAGCGCTGCAAACTGGGCGTGCTCGCTTGGTGAATTACGTTACCACTCGTCTTTTTGCCGTCGGGGGTCGGCCTGACACGTGGAAACGTAATAATAGAGAACAGAAATAGACAGAATAACGAGAAAATGGGATTAACTGTGAACTAGACAACGTAACGAAATGGAAGCATATTTATGTAACAGAAATACTTTGTATTTTTTGCACAGAAACGAGTAACAGTAACTTTTTTACAACAGTTTCATTTATTTTCTGTAAGTAACAGCGTTATGCTGCTAAATTACCTTAGTAACAATACTATGTTAAACTTCATAACATCAAAGGAAGTTTCCATCAACAAAGACAATCCATAAATCCCCCGCATGACTGCGAATCCTAACAAGTGCTAGACAAGTCATAAAGATACGCGGACATAACATAAATCATCACCGGACGAAACTGTTCGTTCTATAAGGAAATATTTATTGCTCAGTTACAGATACCATATGGTTTTAATACTTCGCAAACACCGACAAAAGCTGAAGACAGGCTTCCTCGATAACTTAAAATGCGTTTAGAACATAAAACGCACAGAAGCTCCAACAACCGAAACACAAACATAAAAAAATACATGACAACGAGAGTAATCGAGCTATTACATGTCTAATTAGTCAGTAGCTCAAACGAGATCAAAGCCTAAGTCTATGAAAATGTGAAATTATAGTTTAAAATAAACAAGAACTCTCTTGAGGAACTCGGATATCTTTACGACGGCGACGCTGAAGACAGCGTCGCCGTCGTAAAGATATTTCATTTCAGCAGAACGCTGTCTGGGATATTTAGAATCATTTATGACTAAGCTGTTTATATTTCACGCTGTTCTTACATTATTCATGAGTCTTGAAGATACAGTAAAACCTAACGACCTTCCGAAAAGTATAAAGTTAAGCGACCTACCGGAGATGGTGGAGATTGTAGCCTTTACGTTCCTTTTACGAGTATTACTTTATCAAAAAGCTGTCTAGTGACTTCACGGAGAAAATGTTTTCCTCCCATTTTCTATTAACATGCTACACTTCGATAGTTTTGAAACATACATAGTATCGATGACGTCAGTACGAGCTTAAGTAACATCTTACGATATTTTACAGGTTGCGGCCAATTACGAGCGAGCGTTCTTTCAAGTGGGATTTTTAATTGTGAAGGATTGGAATGTGCTTATGTGCGAAAGTCCGTTTATTGTTAACGACGACACCAAACGTTTGCCCCCAGGGGTGTCGTTAAAGAGTAGTGTTAGATAACACCCATAAGACACCAATTTATCACGTCACAAAGATTTACGAGATTCACTCGGGATCTGCCTTATTCTTAATTTTAACTATCAATTAAGCCGTTTTCGAGAAAAAGCGTAACTTTTTAATAAATAGGATATATATTTTGGCTTATTTGCCAATATATCTAAATCGTATCGTCTTGTGAAAAGAACCTGTAAAACTTCAATAGGTTTATGCCATTCCATTCAGGTGCAGTGAGCTAGATATAACCGCATTTGCCTACTCAGCTTGATTACATCACCATTTTACGGCAAAGTACTGAAAGCACTGAAGTGCCCACAACTTTGTTTACCTGGTTCAATTTACCACTAGCAGTCCGTCCCGGCTTCGCACAGGTTTTAGTAAGGATCCCTATTTTTTTGAAAATATAATATAACCTATATCACCAGGGGATAGTAAAATTCCCAACGGTGAAAGAATTTTTCAAATCGATCCAGTAGTTTCGGAGCCTATTCAATGCAAACAAACAAAAAATCAAATCTTTGCTCTTTATAATATTAGTAGATTTTTTTTTTAATGCTGGACAATCCACACAGCATCATCTAGCCCCAAGCTAAGCAGAGCTTATGTTATGGGTAGTAGATGACTGATATACTTAATACAATACATTACATACATAGATATTTTTTTATTATACATAGAAAACACCCAGAACACCCGGAATAAATATTTGCAGATCGTACAAATATTTATCCCAAGGCGGGAATGGAACCCGCAACCTCTGCGTCGCAGGCGGACATTCGCTCGCCGCGCCACATCGGTCGCCATAGATAAAAACCACAGATAAAACATAGATAAAAACCATCTGTACATCTATCTGACACTTTGCAGGAAATTTCTTTTATGCTTCGTATTTTTTTATCATTTGCTGTTGGAACAAGCAATGGCTCATCTAACGTTAAGATATTACCATCAATTATAAAAAAACATTGCAAACATACCTACAGGTGTAGAGCGCCAAGTGTTTATAAATTGACCGGCACCCATACCCTTCAGATTGAAACAGGGCACAAAATAGGCATAGTACTTTTCCAGATAAGCCCTATACAAAGAGCCAAAGAGGTACTTTACTAGACACCAAGTAACTAGGTCGGACTTTGAAGAAGGTTGAAAAAGGTGTTCAAGGTATCCAAAAAGGTTTTTGGAATCTTGAGTCAGATCCTAATTGACACCTTTTCTTACGTAAACGACAGAGATACTTGAGAGCTTCATGAATAAAGAAAATATCTTAAATTAAAATGAATAAAACATTCACTTCGCTTTGTCGTTTTGTGGTTCCATATGTAAAGGGTTCTAAGGTACCCATTTAAAACCCTCGCCCGCCCGATTCCATCTGCCTGCCTCGTTGGTATATTTTTAAACGTAATAGAACCGTTTTCCCCCCGAAGGGAAGAAAACGAATATTTAGGTTTAAGCCGGAGCTTGACCCACTGTGAGATTACCCCCTTGAATTTTGCGCGGTTGCAGTGCATTTCTACCCTCAAATACCTAAGTGATCACGTGATCTTATAGCGAGTCGTCGCCGTCATCGCTGGCTAGTCGAATGTTCCTCAGTACTCTCACAAGCCGGCAAGGAATGCAAATTTAGTGGGTCAAGCTCCGGCTTAAACCTAAATATTCGTTTTCTTCCCTTCGGGGGGAAAACGGTTCTATTTAGGTGTTAGAGCCTTCACTTGACCCACTGTGAGAGGTGTTTATATTCTGCCGGCGATGGCAAGGCGTACTGTGATAAGGTAGGCCTATTATATAAGGTAGGTAACCAAAGGAAACATAATATTATGTTTCTATAGAAAACACAATGTTTAATTAGGCTAGTAATAACAAAAAAAAAATATGTTTTTTTTTTTTTTTTTTTTTTTTTTTCTGTTGAAAATAATCGAATTAACATGCCTGTAAAAGTTTCTTAAACAATTCGTTTGTTCATTATTATAGATGTAAATGGTTCATTTACATTAAACTGATGTTGCTGTGGTGTTTTTTATGGAATCATAAAACATTACATTAAGAGTAATGTTTTATGAAAGCATCTTTAATTCTTCAATTTCCGCAACAAAGAACTTCATCTAGACTTAGGTTTCTATTCGACTAATTGTCAAAGTTGACTGCTGCTCTGAAAGTACCAGGTAAAATTATATTTTCACAAATCCTAACAGGTTTCGGATCTAACCTGCGATAACTGTTCTCGAGGTAGCTTTTACTTAGCCCCCGGTTGTAATAAACAATCTTGATGTTTTATTAGCTCGTGGAGCTTAAATAACAATAACTATTATATGAATCCAAAACACAACATCTAATTTTTGTACGCTATTTCGGACAAGTTCCCATCTTAATTGTCTAAACTAGCAGAATCTTTGTGCTACGCGAGGCCAGAATATTATAAAGTCATCATGAACTTCAAAGTAGTCAAGACAAATGTCAAGACGTGTTAAATCATATAGGCATCGCCCTGAGACTAGAAGGTGCGGACACAATAACAGGATACTTCAATACTCATTACTCAATACTGGATACTTGATAATAAGACGGGACTAATAAACTACTTTGATCTATTTCATAACTATTCAAGTGGTCTATCGGTTGACCCACTTCCCAATATAACGGTTTTTTAAGTGATGGTTTACTTGCAAAACTGTTTTTAAGTGGTTGCTTAACCCTTGCTATTTTCCGGGGTTGAAAATGTGGTGACCACTGATTTATGTTGAGCAACGAACTAGACGACAGTTTGACTTCCTTGTGAAGGTGGTAAATAAGTTTCGTTACTTCTTCCGGCTTGGGGTTATCGACCTGGACGTTACCCTCTTTTGCCTGGGCTCTTTTGTTGGAAGTCCTGGGACTTCCAACGGAAGGCTGGACCGTAAGTTTTCTAGGTTGATTTGCGCCATTAAGTTTTCAGAAGGTTACGGTTCTCTTCTATGTACCGGCCAAGTTTCGATGTACCAGGCCCAGCCTGTACCTTCCAAACCAGCAAACACATTTCCTTTATCGTTGGAGGTCGTTCGCCGGTTCTGAGATCGATCAAAATCTTGTGCAGGTTGGGAATCATAAACGGGAGTTCTACAGTCCTTTGCCTCAACTCTGCCTTCCAGAATATCCTTTCCCATTTCGGGACTACCAGAAGATATGTTCCTTCACAACATGTAAGGCGTCTCAGGACTCGTGGTATAAGAGCCGGTGCAGGAAATACCCTACTGAGTTTTATGATGTTCCACTGGCAACTGACTGAACAAAGAGACAGGTTAGATCTCTGACAACCTAGCCTACATAACTATTGAAGATAGCTGACCGAGCACTTGCGAACCAATCCACCTCCGGTGTTCCCATCTTGAAGATTTCTTGAGTCTTTTGACTCAATGTCAATTCCGTAAGTGTTGTCGACCACGATAAGCTGTGCCGTTATATCGTCCAGGAATGTACCGGGCTACAAAGTTAATTTAATGTTGATTGGACAGCTTTAGAATTTTGTGAGTCACATGAAGAAGGCAAAGAGATCCTTGCTTGGTAATGTAGGCCACAACGGATCTGTCGTCTGACTGGATCACACGGTTTGAGCATGTAGTTGAGGCCCTTTCCTCTTGGAACCTTCTAACACTGCCCATAGTTTCTTTCGATTGCTTTGCCAGTTTCGCTGCTTCCTGCTTCAGTGGACTTTTAGCTTTTTGTTGCCGATTGTTGCTCCCCACTCCAACCCCGTTGTATCGGTTGTAACAAACGCCGTGACTTCTCCGTGATGATGTATCGGGGACAAACGAGCGAGGTTTAGCAGCCACCATTCTAGTTCTACTGAGACGTTGATTGGTAACGGAAACCGTTTATGTTTCTGGTTTATCAGTAATTTATTTGCTGCTATCTGAATTAAGCGGCCGTGTAGGCGACCCAGCGGAATGACAAATGAGTCGAAGTGTACATTTATATCTTGTTAACCACCATGATCACCTCTAGTTATTCAGCATGTTTACTATTAATGCAGCACATTTTAGTGTTTTGTCCTGCGGCAACAGTTCTCGATGTTCCAGAGGAGCTCCAAATAACCGACTGCTCGTCGAGGCGAGTCGAGGTTCGGCAAAGGGGAGATTTTTGATAGCTTATGAACCAGCCCATTTTCAAAAGACGTTTCTGACCGAATTGATTTTGCAGAGTATGTTTGGGTTTGGGTATAATAAAGAGGAAGTCGTCTATATAGACGATGATTCTGATACATTTTTCTGTAAAGATTTTCAACCCAATTAGTGGTTTTCGCAAATATATAGGGAGCTGTGTGGCTAAACCAAAGAGCAAGTAGGTCATCTCATAAATTGTATTGTCAAAATTTAAAACCAAAAATCGCCGATGACGTTTATCGATAGGTCAATGGAAATAAGCTTGTGATAAGTCTATTTTAACCATATATAGTCAAGACTATTCATACAAAGAGGGAGTTTATGCCGATTTAGTAGCTAAAATTTCGGAGGTTGACGATACTTATTGAGTATCTTAAGGTTAAAATCGGTTTACTTATTAGAACCATCCCCTTTTTTTTTCCAAGAAACATTGGAAAGGGCACTGGATTCGCTTGAGCATTTTATTCTTCAACAGTAGCCTTACAATTCAACTTTTTCGCATCTCTGCTGCCATGTCAATGGAGATTGTATTAGAAGATCATCCTTATTGATTGTGTCACACTTTCTGATAGGAGGAGAGCGCACAAAAGGGTATCCTATATTCGGGTAAGACCGCGAGTATAGATTTAGGAACGCCAAGGGACTTCCAAGCCTGAATATATTCGCTTTCCTGCCCCGCTCGAAAGTTATTATAATATCTAGGATTTGGGTTTACCCTCGTATCGAGCTTTGGGCTGAGGCCCGGTAATATGGTCTTCTTTTGGAAGGCCCTTCGGAACCCTGGTTCTTTTCTTGATTTGCGGTCGCTTTTAGTTTAGACTTAGTTTTGTTAGTAGGTATATTGTTTCCTCACCGGAAAATACCTATGTACTCCTCCTTGTGTTTTATAAGATCTCTTAGCTGTAGTTCGGTGAATAAATGAGTAAGTATACGATGGCAGAAAAGCATGAAGGAGCTCAATCAGGGTTTTATTTATAGGTTTATAAACCTATCTTCGCTGATGTATTATTTCTGCCCTTTTGACACAAGCATACTGTATTAGCTAATCAGATGTTCGGCGGAAGGGACAGTTGGTGACAAGAAAGTTCATATTTAAATGTAATTTCATTTCTAGGGGCGCAGCATTGTATATGGAATGGAAATTATTTCCCTGTTGCAAGACGCCGTGAATGATAGCGCCTAGGCAGATGTCCATTTCTCTAGAAGTGTTACTGTTTGCCAGTTTGGAGTAGCTGCGCTAAAACGCTGTTAACTTTAAAGCTAGCTCGTAAAAACCGGAGCAGCTTGAAATTGTTTTTGAACGACCACGTAACGAATGTTTTGCCAGGTCTTGAATACTCAAACGTGATGAACAATGAAACCACTGTTCCACCAGAATTTTCTCCGCTATTCCAATTCTACCTTCAGAATCTTTCCCGGGAAACTGGCTCATTTTCGTAATTTCTGAGGTAACTCAGTCACCACTTTCATCTTTTGATTGACTATCAGAGTCTATGTTATTCATAACCACCCTGTATGTCGATCGGTCGGTTTGCTTGGTGGATTGCATGGCCACAAGCATCTTTAGCAGTTTGCTTTGATATTCCATAAAGGACTCTAGACTTTTTGTAGCTACCTTCTGCAACAGTTCCGGACTGTAAGATCTTCTTGCTATTTCGAGATATGGTTATTGTAGAATCAGCTGATGTGGACACAGGGCCACATGATGTGAGAGTCATGGCTTGACCTTTGAGGGCTAGAGAAGCTTCTAGTCGTGTGAGTAATTGACTTTTAATTTTCATCAGATTCTACGAAAATCCACCGAAAGTATCTGTGGGGCGAATCTTCTTCTTCGCGAAAGATGAATTGATCAAAGCCTACCCAGAGGCGAATTGAGGATTATTATCTTCAATGTTTAATACTTGTGTTCACTCAACGACCTTGTGCTGCCGTATGCAGCCACCAGGTGTGCCATAGGGATAGCAAACCGTAGGCGGTTTTCATCATCAGATGATATTTCGTCCCCAAACACGTCCTCGTAGGAAGCCATATTGATCTCCCAAGACCTCCAGTCTTGAAGGTAGCAATAACCCAAAACGTCTATAACATTTTATAGAGATCTTTTTGGTCGAGGGGAGGATCCCCTTTACCCATGTCATCAAGGGTTGTGCGGTCTGTCAGGTCTATGATCTGCAAGGTACCGAGAAATCGGGATCATCATTGGAAACAGAAGACTGTTAGAGTCTAACAAGTGCCGAATGTCGGCTGCATAGCCGACATGACGGCTGAAAACAGTTCCAATATGTTTGATACACATGGCCATCAGGTCGGCTATATAGCCGACCTTGTCGGCTAGTCAGTTTGCGTTTAGCCGTATGCATGACGTCTGACAATGAAACGCATGTAACTGTATTTAGAGATTGCCGTCTGAAAGACGGGCAATGTGATCAGGATTGATCTGCACAAGATCTTTTTGTTGCTTTTTACGAGTCTGCCGTCCGAAGAGCGGGCATTCGCGACAAGCACTGATCGAGTCGGTAGATACAATACAAGTATGCATGACGTCTGACAATGAAACGCATGTAACTGTATTTAGAGCTTGCCGTCTGAAAGACGGGCAATGTGATCAGGATTGATCTGCACAAGATCTTTTTGTTGCTTTTTTACGAGTCTGCCGTCCGAAGAGCGGGCATTCGCGACAAGCACTGATCAAGTCGGTAGATACAATACAAGCCCTTAAATTGTAACTCCCAACGGAGACAGGCATTGTGTATCGTACTTCACTTTATTTTATCACTTTAATACGAATGGTTATGTACTTACATTATTATATTCACTTTAACTTTTAACTTTTTATTTTACGCACTGCACATGCTCCGTCAAAATTCAAAGACGTACTGAGGAACATTCGACTAGCCAGCGATGACGGCGACGACTCGCTACAAGATCACGTGATCACTTAGGTATTTGAGGGTAGAAATGCACTGCAACCGCGCAAAATTCAAGGGGGTAATCTCACAGTGGGTCAAGTGAAGGCTCTAACACCTAAATAAGATGTTTGCATAAAACTTACTTGGTATACGCTGTAGTAGCGTAATATTATGAATAATCATCAAAAACAAGAATTCCAATGTTTGGAAATGTACATTTACGAAAAGATATACGATCTTATTCATATCGATCGTTGAGCGCTCCGTGGCAGATAAGTCTATTTACATGCACATGATGCTTAACAACTCTGTGCATCAGGTTGATGGACGCAGAGCAGTGCATTGAAGGGCACGTCCCAAACGAACGTTACCTGCGAGATAAGGCGTTCACGCGGCGCGTTACGGCGGCGGCAGAACGTCAAAATATTTCCTACGGATATCAAAACGAACTTTTTATACCTGCATGGTTTTTTCTACAGCTCAAACAGTGAGGGTTCGTCAACAATACATTGGTCATGGTTTTGTTACACATTACGCTACCCATGGGACTGAGCTGTTTACATTAGCCGTGCCTTAGTGAAGGTCGCAGATACTGGAAATGTAGTAAGTCTATCTGACCATATGTGACCTTCAAAAAGAGTTACCTACCTTTGTAACTTGAATGTGAATAACGAATGAATATAGAAATATTAATAAACATTTCGCATAACCGATGTGTTATACCTCAAACTAAGCAAACTTTGTACTATGGAAACCATATATCTGATAGATTTTTTATTTATGCGATTGCGAATGTAGAACTAGCAGATGGTTCGCCCGATGCCAAGATGTTACCATCACCTATAACAAATTATTACTTTGCAGACTACGCTCCTTAGGAACGTGCCCTACGATGCACTGCTCTGCGTCTATCAACCTGAGGTATACAGGTGTTAAGCCACATGTACCTGTAATTTTACCGGCACACACAGCCTTTCAAACCGCAACACAGCACGCTGCTTGGCGGCAGGCATGGTGACAGTACTTCCTCAGACGAGCCTTTAACTAAGAGCTCAACTACTAATAGAATACTGTATTATTAATTTGCCAAGCTGTGCCACAGGGAAGGGAACAGCTATTTATCTATAGCATGTAATATCAACTTTATACAAATAGAAAAATATTTATTTTATCTCGAATAATATGGATAGAATTTTTTTTATGTGGCAAAAAAGGCTACCTCTTATCATTTGCTACAAGAGCATATAGGAGCAAGAGCTCCTATAAAGCGCTGGTTTTCAGTGGCGACTTTATTATCAAGTAGTAACGCTAAGTCATGTGAGTACCCAGACCAAATCTAAAAATTATGTTTCCTAGCTGTCGGAGCAAAACTAACTTTCCCAAGTCGAAACTAAGTTTGAGAGTTACTGCTTAACGCCTCAAGTTATAAGGCAATTACGCTAAAATCCAGTACCGTTCGTCAGCCGTACAGTCTGCATCATTTGATGACGTTCTATGAATTTTGGAATTGTGTATTTATACATATTTGTGGACATTTTAATATGGGAACCAGATGACTGATAGAGTACTTATATACTTTGTTTATGTAAACACATACTTAGAATACAATATAACACCCAGACAGAGAACGACCGTCTCTGTTCATCCCACAATTTCTAGGCCTCGGTGAGGATCGAACCCACAACCTACAGCATAGAAGGCAGAGCTACTACTAATCTTTAATTAACTACACTACGGATATCGCACCATCCACTCCTCCGTGGCTAACATTAAACTTCGTCTGATCACGCCTGTACAGCAGTTTTCATCAGTCCACTGACAATCGTAATTTTTTTTTCATACTTACTCTCTTTCATACTCTAACCAGTAGACCGATTTGGATGAAATTTGGAATAAACATAGATTATAACTTGGATTAACATATAGGCTACTTTTTATCCCGAAAAAATAACGGGAACCATGTGTGGACCCATGTACGTATATAAATTTCGTTCTCGTTTGCTTGTTAGCCTTCGTGTGGTTGTGATGTGCGAAATCCTGAACAATACAATATCTTTACTACGTTACGAGATCTATCACGATTGCGAAGGTCAGACCGCGCGGAGCCAATGATGCGATAATTTACTACTTAGTGTGACATAACTACGCATAAAATACTTATAGGGTACTTTGGGAATGGTTTACCCGGAAAAGTACTACCACCTTACTTATTTCTGCCGCAAAGGCAGCGTTGCTTTTTTTCGATTCGGAAGGTACCGATGAAATTACAGGCACATGAGGCTTAACACCTGTATATCTCGGGTTGATGAACTCAGGGTAATTTCACTGTAATTTCACCGGCACCGACACACTTCACCACGGAACAAAGTAAGCTGCTTGGCGGCCGAAATAGCTTACATTCAGGCTGATGATGTTGAGTTTATTGTAACGTTGTAAATCTATTTCTAAAGACGAAATGTATACATTTTTGCAGTCGACTGTACCTAAGTAATTCAATCGAGTTACAAAGTTACGGACATACTATTTGTGACAGTTTATAGGTATTTAGGTAGGTACTAGTACTTTGTGACCGACCTAAGCCGGCAATGTATGTTATGTAATATTACATAAGCACCAGAGATAGCGGTGGTTTGTTTCTTTAATCAGATAAACTACCTACTTGGAACCTTGTCGGATTTGTGTGTCTGTAAAAACTTTCTATCAATCATAAGAATCTTTGCCCTGACTGACTGTTTGACATCTGTAAAATCTATCTATTATAATAAGGACCTTTGTTCTGGCTGACTAAATAAATAATAATAAATAAATAATGCCGGACGATCCACACAGCATCATCTAGCCCCAAGCTAAGCAGAGCTTGTGTTATGGGTACTAGATGACTGATATACTTAATACAATATTTTATTACATACATAGATATTTTTATTATACATAGAAAATACCCAGAACACCCGAAATAAATATTAGCAGATCGTACAAACATTTATCCCGCAGACTGACTGACAAAGCACAGCCTAAACCGCTGGTTGAAGAGACTTGACTTGATACTTGAACTGATACAGATTCCATAGTCATAAAACTATTCTATGTAATAAATATACTTTGATTCCATGCTTTTATTAATCTCTTACTTAATAATTTTAATCGAATTTGGCATATAGACAATGCACAGCCGAAACCATTGGTCGTAGCGAGTTGAAATTTTCAGAATATATTCGTCTTGGTACGTAGAGGTGTAACTAGGCAGTGCCAGGAAATACCGCTGTACCCGATTAGGGGTTTTCGGGGACCACCAAGACGAATAGACCCTGGAAATTTCGAGTGACTACGTGGTGGTACCAGTGGTTTAGGTTGTGTGTTGTCTAGGTATGTGTCTTATGTCAGTCAGTCAGTTAGGAAAAAAAATGTTATGTTATAACTGATATAGATACAACCGACAGACTACAAAAAACTCAATATGATTCTAATGCCAATGTTCGTATTCACATAATATGAAAGAGACCCTTCTTAAAAGAGTAAGTACATAGATTTAACCTAACATGGTAATTTTCTTATCAACCCAACATTTCTTTGCGAAGTTAGCATGCGAGTAAGTTTACATTAGCAAATCTATTTTTACTCGTATGCTATATGCTAATAGGCCCTAAGTTAAGCCTAGTTCACACTGAACGAGTTGATGGGCGTTCTTGTATTAGTAAAGAAGCAATGTTCATTGTTCAAGTGACAGTCGTGAATTACTACAAGAGCCGTGAATTACTACAAGTTTTCATTATTAATGAAAACGACGTCGGGTTCAATTATTATTCAGTCGAGACAATTCAAACTTAATACTAAGTGTAAACTTAGCTTTAGGTATTCTAGGCACGGTGTAAGTTGAACAGTCTGCGAATAAAATAACCTGTTTGTTTTGTAACTTTGCGTATGAAAAGAGCTTTCTGAAAACGGCGAGTTAAGCTTATTTGAGTATGTTTAGCGCTAGACCACAAGTGTCACAGTTACAGCCGAGCACTGTATTGTACTCGTAACAGGCATGACGTAAACTATGACGCATGTGGAATAATGCATTTCAAGTAGGCAAACATTTGCAGACCATTGCAGGTAGTCACTTATAGCTTTGTAGGTATTTACTACCTGTATACTAGGTATACTTTGTAATGATGACGTAATGTAGTAAGAAGAAATGAAATGAGGACTAATCTGAGTCTAGTCACAGCAATTCCGCCCTTCGATCCTTAGGCCGTATCGATAATGAGCAGACTTGCCCTGCCAACCCTGGGCAGGATAGACCTCTATTTAGGTTGTGCCGACCCCATATTAAGTGGGATAAGGGCAAGAAGATGATAAGGATGATGATGTTAGATGATGCAGAACTTCGTCAATCGCTTAGAAACAACCAAGAAAATCATGCCAAGCGCTTCGTTATAACTATTGTGGTAATTTGGCCATTATTTTACTGTACGCCTACGGTCGTTCCGATCGAGCAGTTTAGTAATCTGGTGTCGTGTGACAATCTCGGACCTTGGAACCCAACAAGGCTTTATTTAAATACATTTTGATTGAATGAAGTGAACTCAGGTCTGGCTGGGCTAACCCAGAAACAGAGTAATATATTATGCGCCGCGCGTGCGAACGTACGGACGACGTAATGAGTAGTAGAGGCAAAGAACAAAAAAACATTAGTATTTTTAGGAAATGTGTACAATTTCTAAAAGCCCTATACAATTACTAGCTCACCCCCTCGCAACTTCGATCACATTTTCTAACAAACTTCATACCCTTTTTACACCAGTTTTAGGGATGACAGTTTTAAGTTGGACTATAAGCTAACTAATTCTGCATCGTAATTATTTTTTTTAAATAGTTTTTGCGTAATGCGTGTACAAGCAATCGTACAAACAGTCATTGTTTTAAAGTCGTTTTCGTCGTTTTTAGGGTTTCGTATCCAAAGGGTAAAACGAGAAAGTATTTTTAGAAGTGAAACCTAGCTCTATACCTAACCTAATCTATACCTTTGTAGATTTGAATTTTTCAGGTTATATTTCTTGATGCATAGTCGTACTGAGAGAGCAATTACCTAAATTCAACCCTCAAACAGGTACAGCGGGGGTTGAAGTTTGTATGAAAATAGCTTGACGTGGACGAAGTCTCCTACATTTCGCTTGTCACTTCAATACGAAATGTAAGAGCCCGATAGGCTTCTCTAGGCTGATTCAGAGTTTTTTACGTTTTCCGGATACTGAATTTCGGTTTGCGAGCTCGAATTTTTGTATAATTTGCAAAACAAAATCCAGTATCCGCAAAACGTAAAGAACTCAGAATCAGCTTACAGATGCGTCGTGACTCGCGGCGTTATCCTATTATGACCCTGCTATACCTTATCACTTACCTTTAATAATCTCCGTAGATGATATAATGACATCACTCTCCTCATCCATCCTCGCCCGGTAGCACAGCAGTGCTGATGGCTTTATCTTGACGGATTTCCGTGACGCCTCTTGAAACACAAGAAGCCGTTACGTAGACTTCTTGAGCATCATTTTGGCTTCAGCTGGGTGGACGTGTCTGTTGGTAGAATAATTTAAAACATACTACATAAAGTTATGATATAAATTTAAGAAGAACAGTTGCATGAAGTAGTGAGTGTGAGAGTATTTAGGGATTAATGCCTCAAAGCAAACTGGATCTTTAAGTTTTATATCCCAAACCCGTACTAATACGTATTTTTGTATGCAACCTGCTGATGGAAGAAGCAGATGACCCACCTGATGTTAAGTGGTTACCATCACCTAAGTATAACAAAGTAGGGCATCGTAGGTTACGCTCATTACGAACATGCCCTACGATGTATTATATGATATGGTTCAACAAAACTACAGTCTTAATATGCCAACCACATTCTTCCGAACTAAACAGCAATATTCTAAGCAGCTAAAAAACTAAAAATCATTTATTTCAGATATATTTAACAGGCTTTGAAAAGGAGATAGTTAAGAGAATTGAATGTAACTTGTTAGTCAGTATTGCACTAGTTTTGTACAAGACATGTCTACATATCCAAATGTTCATATTGAGGAATTGGATGACAGAGGTGTAAATTCATTTAAACTACAGAAAACAAACTAAACAAGACCTTGAAATCTTAAAGATGCACTTAAAGCGATGATGCAATCCTGTTAAGAGTTGTTACAATTGTCAAATAAATTGCAAGGTAAGTCAGTGTGAAGTTTTCATTTGTACCTACAAGTACTAGTTGATCTAGTATTTAATTTAGATTTCAAAGCATTTATTGCTAAAAAGAATCATAGTATACAATATCTATTACCAATATTTTTGCACTGTGATTAAATTTCAGACCCATTCTTTGTGTCTTTGAAGGTCTGTTTCATAAAAAGATCTAGTACAATTTTTATTAAACAGATGATATAGCAAGAACCTAGGAGGTTTTAGTCATCATTATTATTTATTATTTTGAAATTATCAGCACATGAAGCTTAGTATATGTACGCCTCAGTTTGAGGGATACAGAGTAAAGTAGCTTATAGCATATTCTCAATGAATGTGACACGAAGAAATACTTTGTTATATGTGGATACAGTTACAACAAATTAGGTAGGCCGCCTGCTTTTTTGATCACAAAGTTGTATATTAAAATCTAATCTTGATATATATGCACTGGATATTCTTAAGAATCCTTAAAATTTTATCAATTGAATTGTACGTAAAAATACTGAGAAACTGTGGTTCATGGTCATCACTCGGAATAACTCCACTGGTGGAAATAGGCCTCCCACAATTCAGAAGTTTTTAATAATAATATGAATTTGATATTTTATAATTTTCCAATAGTTATGCACAAAGTCGGATACTCGGTGCATAACTTTAGCAAAATAAATTCTTTGTGATATAAACTTATGAAGTTAAATATTTTACCCATCTTATCAAAAACTTCTTGACAAGCCTTCTAAACAAGTTGCATACAAAACATACATTTCCTAAAAAGTTCATGTTAGAAAGTAGTTTTAAAGCCGGTGTTGAGTAATAAGTGCTCTTACTAAGAACTAGCACTCCTGAGAATCAATAGTCTATGTAAATCTAGATTTGTAATTTTTTTATTTATCAATTCAATCTTCGATGGGGACGACTTTTAAGGATCATAGTTTTAGTAAAAAATTTAAGTAGACGATTTTAGCACAATACAGTACAAAATTGATTTCAATAAATAATAGGTATCTAGATAAGTCAACCAAGAGGATTTTTTGGAATTGGTGTAGGTAGGTGTACTTTTAATGTATCTACTTACTGCAATATTTTTATGTAAAAATATGTAAGAAAAGATTATTTATGCACTGAATAACTTACCAGGTGAATGTTTAAATTAACTGGAGTAGCCTTGAGGGTTCAAGCTGAACAAATGAATGAGCACGGTATCAACACGGAACACTTCAGGCCCGAAAAAACACAAAAATACGTACACTAAAGAGAAACTCGATACAATAATCACTTTAACTTATAAATATTCATACACAGCGTCTAATAGCGAGTCGCGAGAGTTATTAACTACAACTTCGTACATTAAAGTAGATATCGGCGCAGTAAAGTAGCAAGCGACACTACGTGTAGGAGTCTGTTTATTGAAGAGCGTGGGTCGATTTCTTAGACCTAAGGTCAACTTAGCGTGTAAGGAATCTGCGGAGCATTCGTACCTGCTGAGCACTGCTCTAGCATTCTATTTCTGTTTTGATTCTAATACGAATGCTGGCGGGTGGATAAATTGCACTGGACTGACGACTAACTAGGTATGATCTTGTAAACAGGCGCACCGGGCGTGACAATAAAAACTACAATACAGTCCGATAGATCGTCCAAGGTCGCGGATTCACGTTCAGCTTGAACGGAATTCAATTCTAGTTAGTGCTCTCCATTTATGAGGTGACGTTTCATTTTATTTATTTCACGAGCCGTTGAAAATTCGAGGATGACAAAAACGAAAAACTCGTTTCCGCGGCGGATCACGATGACAAGAACAAGACACAGATGATAAATAATTATGACGGCTGTGACATCGGCTGTCAAACCAATGTCTGTTATACAACGCCACCTAGCAATTTCAGTTTCAAGCAAAGGAGGGTCTTATGAAAGACCTAAAGTTGTACTGAACTTTTGTCTATAGTTTCTATTTCTAATATAGTTTTATTTAATTCCTAGATTACCTAGCACCTAGCACTAAATTAAGCTGCACGCCTAATATTACAAGGTTAGTTTCATCGCCACTTGGGCAGAGAGTACCTACCTATGCATAAAGGGCAATAATTTTCATGGAATTTTTAATGCATCCGTTCAGTGTACCACTTTTAATTATGAACCCCACGTACAATACACTCACAATAATGTTTAAATCGAATCGATCAGTTATAGATAAAATCATAGAAAAGTTCTGCCTAGGTATTTTATAAAAAAATACAGTTAGGAACGATACGGAGTAGGTACATAACTACTTTTACAAGAAAAATAACTACCTACCTAAGGGTTAGGCAGGAAGGTAGTTAGGTACACACCCAATTAAAAAAAATGTTTTAGAAATGACAATTTATTGAATACCTAGATTCTATTTTTCCTCAATAGAAGAAGCTACTTATGTAAATATTTTTTTTTTCACGATTGAAAGTTTTACACGCATTTTTTACAAGGTAGGTTGGTAGGTACCTATGATGTACCTTAATTATGAAAGTACGTTTCTTTTAATTATTTAGTTGTTTGTTCACCACTTTGCACCTATCTGCTGCCGCCGATACCGCTCCAATGAGAGCCGCTCTGAAACCTGAAAAAAATCATACGTACCTACATATACACGATCTATCCTCCAAAGTACCTATATCATACATTATATTATGTGGTACTAGCGAAATGGGAAAGGGGAACGTTACAATGGGAATAATTTTGGCTGCTTTAGCAATGTCCATCACTTTTAGAACTTGAACTCATGTCAACAAGTTTCCCTTCTAAAGCCTTTTTCAGGAGTAAAGCTGTCAAAACTATCACCATACTTTTTGTGTCAGTATAAGTGGAGAGCATGAGGTAGGCATCTCTAACCATTTTTTTCTAAGTGATATGTTCCTTCTGCGGTGGACCCAGCAGGGCTAGTGACATTGTCCTTCATTTCTGCCGGGTGCCCTCCTTTCTTCAGCATAGCAGCTGCACCTAAGGTCGTCTGTGAGGCTAGTCGAAGAGCTAAGTCTCGGGGCAGACCGCAGCGAACGCCACCTTCGGCTAGAGATTCTATTAGCATATAAATCTGAAAGGAAATACGAAACAAATAAAAAATAGTTGGATAGAAAAATGGTTTCTTTCTACTATTAGGTACTTGAGAACTCTTCCATTCAATACGCGCAATTAATCTAGAAGTATTATAGGTCCTTGAACAGCGGTATTCGACCGAGCTTATTTCATATGTGATGCGACTAGTGTGACTGTAGTCCGCATACTACCTACATACTAATAAATTGGGCATAAAACTTACATAAGCCGGTCCACTGCCACTCAAAGCAGTAACTGCGTCCATCTGGTACTCCGGTACTTCGTCACAGGTTCCCACTGACCGGAACAGCTGTGCCGCCAGCTTGGCGTCCTCAGCGGTGGCGCGGGAACCTCTGCTCATCGCAGCCGCTCCTTGCTGTACCAGTGCTGGCGTGTTCGGCATTACTCTGATCACTCGAGATTCCGATGGGAGGACCTGTAGTCAAAATTGAATTATTGAGAAATAGAGACGTAGGATAATTAGACACGCAAAATGAGTAGGTAGGTATTTACCTAAACCATTTTATGCTAGTAATTTTATTTTATTTTATAATTTTAAGAAAACTTACAGCTAGGTACACAAAAATCTAATAAATTCAAAAACACATAATACTCTCCTATAAATAGATTTTCACTTATTATTTATACAATAATAAGTACCTTCCTAATAGGTTTCACTATCTTTATTAGAGTTAATTTGGTAAGTACCTGTAAGTACGTATGTAGGTACTTACCACTTAACTACATTGATAAATGAAGTTACCTACCTATATTTATTTGTACCTTAGTACCTACCTAATCTTCTATTGTCCTGCTTTTTTACAGTTTTCATTATTTCTCTTTTTATTTAATTTATACTTTTCATTTGTCAAATCGGGTCCAAGCAGCTACGATACAGGAGTCTAGCCAAGGGCCGAGCTCATTAACTCAATTAGGTAAAGTTCTTTTTTGGAAGTAAAACTTATTTGTAGTAGGTATTTGTATATGTATAGGTAGGGCATGTTTCTTTGTACAGCTAGTTTTATATTATTTACGGCGTATAAAAATAGCATCTCACTACCATGTTCATCAAATAGCACGTTATCATAAATGTTTACTTTTTGATAAAGATTTATCAGAGTCAATACCACACAGCGCCGCAGCGCGCCGCCGCCGTACAGTACTACTGTCGTCAGTAAATAATAGTAAAAACTAATGTGTTCATTCATACGAGATGTTTAGGCTATAGAAGAGAGTAAATAGGATTTGGTTCATAATTAAAAATTCTGCTTTTCACTTCGATTGTGACGAAATAACAGGTCAATAGTAACATACGTACAAAATTTAACACAAAATAGAAAAGAATGGAATATCAGAACTCTCTAAACTACTTACAATATAAAAGATATTACTTTAGCTGTTGACGACCGATGTGGCGCGGCGGGCGAATGTCCGCTTGCGACGCAGGAGGTTGCGGGTTCGATTCCCGCCTTAGGATAAATGTTTGTACGATCTGCAAGTATTTATTCCGCGTGTTCTGGGTATTTTTTATGCATAATAAAACAAATACTTAAGAGGGCTCTCATACAATAAACGTGATTTTTTCGCCGTTTTGCAAAAAACCCTGATGCTGACTATGCGTCCATTAACCTGAGGCATACAGGTGTTAAGCCTAGTGTGCCTGTAATTTCACCGGCACCCACACCCTTCAAGCCGGAACACAGCAAGCTGCTTGGCGGCAGAAATAGGCATGGTGGTAGTACTTCCCCGGACGAGCCCTTCACTAAAAGCTCTACTACTAATCAAACTATAATTCTCTCCTTAGATGGTTTAAGACTTACTTTTTCAATAGTTGCGGTAGAGATCCCCATAGCTACAGATATGAAAAGCTTGTTCTTAACTGCTGCAATGCTGCTGACCTCCACCAGTGCTGGTACTACTATATCAGGCTTCACGGAGACTATGACAACTTCTGATCGTTCCACCACTGACTTGTTCTCGAAGAATGCGGTGGCTCCTAAACCCTGGATAGTAGATGCTGGTTATTATTATCAAATGCGTATATGCAATCTTTGAAATGTAGGTATAATAATAAAAATAATAATAATGCTGGACAATCCACACAGCATCATCTAGCCCCAAGCTAAGCAGAGCTTGTGTTATGGGTACTAGATGACTGATATACTTAATACAATATTGTATTACACACATAGATATTTTTTATTATACATAGAAAATACCCAGAACACCCGGAATAAATATTTGCAGATCATACAAACATTTATCCCAAGGCGGGAATCGAACCCGCAACCTCTGCGTCGCAGGCGGACATTCGCCCGCCGCGCCACATCGGTCGTCATGACCATCATCATCGGATGTCATGTCATGGTCGGTATGATTTGTTTGGTAGCTTTTTATGAAAATGATGCATCAAGCAAAAGGGCCATACTTAACATTACATAACGCTAAAAACAGAGAAGTAACCGTGAATTTGATACCGTGAGCTCAGTCCGAGCAATCCGAAGTCCGAAGCAATAAAAATGGGAAATAATGTTATCTATCAGCCAAGATAGTAATGTCAATTTTGGCGTAGTTTTTGACAGTTTGCTATTATATAAGAGCTCACGGTAGTGGGGCAGATACCTTATGTGTATGTTTTTTTGTCAAAATTAACCTAATGTTTTTGCCATGGACATGCTTATACGTTTTCTTTCGGAACACAGTAAGTACTTTTATATCCTACAATGCGGTACCTACAAAACCAATTTTTAATGCCTACAAAACCAAGTAAGTAATTAATCTGTTTTCCTGTGAGTAGGTATAACGTTTTGCACCGTGGTTTTGCCCCAGGTATTGTTAATTCATGGTATTCAGGGGAGACTGAATAGGGGCATGAGTGAAAAGTTACCCCTGATATCAATTTATCATATCCATTAGGAATAGAATACATCATAAATCTAAGCACTACTAAGTAGAGTAGTGAGGGCGGCCTTATGGTTAAAAGTGAACTACTTTAGCCAACCTTGATAGATCGTTTACAAATAAATGCAAAACCCTAATATGAGAAAGGCTTATTTGGCCACAAATACCTTAGCCTACAAAAAACTTCGTAATGAAACAATCGACCATCTAGACCATCCTGCCTGTAGCGATGGTTTTCAGTGGTTTTCAGTAGGTTCTTCATTATAGGTACTTGTGTGACTAACTTTTTCAGGTAAATATATTTTACCTTAAATGCATCAGCGCTAACCAAATCTGACGGATGACAGCTAGCAGTGATCTCATCGGGTTTTGCAAGTCCTGGAAAAGTAAAAATGTAAGTACCAATATAATATTATTCACTGTTTTTGAATGGGTAGGTACCTATACCTACCCATTCATATAATACAGTAGTTACAGTGCTATAAAGCAGTAGATACCTACCTAGCATGCATTTTCAGACTTAAAACAATGAAGACATCTTTCTTGCAATTAATGACTTTTTCTAGCTAAAAAAATATATGTGCAATAAATCTAAATTATTACGTGGTTCAGTGATTTTACTATTTATTTAGATAGAAATAACAAAACAGAGTTATTGGAAATTAAGGAGTAAAAACTGTTTATTTTTTCAATTTACTTCAGAAAACTTAAGCGAAACTACTCTTGTTCTTGATAAATTGTCACCAAAAAAAGCAAAAATTTAATTTAAAATATAACATTCTTTATCTTTGAGCAATAATAAAACTATAGCAATCTTTTTAGTGTTCTACATAATTTTGTTAATAATATTATCAGTTCAATATTAACCTGCTGATATAAAACCGTTGGCCAAGGCGAAGGCCAGTCTGCCACCGCCGATGAAACCAATCTTCATTGTTTTGGTTAGTGATACTGAAATTAATAAGTGATAAGTTAAAAATACACAAATATTACCAGAGGTTATTTCACACTTTTCAGTGCAGCCGCTATCATAGATAAGTAGATGTTTTTTTATGACACCCCTGATATGTGTCTTAAAAAATAAAACTGATTGTGGTTACTCATGAGTCTGTAATTTCACCAGCACCCACACCCTTTAAACCGGAACACAGCAAGCTTTTTGCTCGTATAAATGGGTATGGTAGTAGTACTTCCCCAGACGAGCTTATAGCTCTACTACTACTAAAAGTAAATTAAAAAGTAACTCGTATTTCTTGAAATGTCGCTTCTTGAGGTTTCTATAGCTTTAAAACCGAATTAAATTAAATTGAATGTTAAAATGGCATAGCGGAATTCCATCACCTACGCCACCTTCTTTGATTGCATACTTTCTATAAACTTAGCACCTTATTCTTTCAGTAATTGAACATCTTGGTTAAGTACTAATTCCATAATAATGTACGTGACAGGTTGCAAGCAAGCTAATTGCAATTAATTAAACTATAACTAACACAAAAAATACTTCTGATAAGAAAATAAATCTGATTAAAACAATGTTCTAATATTGAGCAATAGTTACATCACTGAATTAGTTAAGTAATAATTAATTGGAAGATTATAATTGCATATAATTAATATTTTTCGAAACTTTTAATATTAACGTAACTCACGTTTTTTGATGCAAAAATGAGTAAATCCCGTTTGAGGTTGCAAACGTGTTTTTTTCGCGAAGAATAGTTTGTGACTGAGATGACAGTGTCACATCACAGGGGGTTACGCCGCTCGTTATCACTGTTATCAGTTTATTATTCCATTACTCTAAGTACGCACACTTGAAGACTTCACATTATTGTAGCTTATTCTCTTGTAAATAAATAAAAATATAACTTGTCATCTCTTAGTTTCAGCTTATGCTAAATACAGATCATTTAAAAAAACGTCAGTGCAGATAGATAACAATATACTCTAGAGTATTATGAAAAGCAGGTCACAGAATTTCGAATGAATTTTGACTTCGAGGATAGCTGGTGGTGCAAATGGACTAGAAAAGCATGCTAGTGCCGTAAGATGTGCCTATTAGTACTTCATACATTCTCAAGGATCAGAAGACATGTCTACCGTAGCTTGGTGACCTATATTTAGATCGCTGGAGTTACCATCCGTAATCTGTCATATCAATAACATTCAGCCTTCTGTAGGTACTACCAACTTATTAGCACTATTAGTTAGTAATGCAAGTGCTAAAATTGTACTAGGTGCTACCTAGTTGCACGGTGTTTGCGTTGACTGAACGAAACATGCAGTACTGTTTATTATAGAACTACAATATTAGCATGAGTTGCTTTGTGGCTATAATTTACATGCAATTGATGCAAAACATTATACTTTATATACCTACGGTAGGTATATACCCACAGTGTACGTGTGATTAGAATCTGTTTTAGTATAATGTTATCAATCTTAAAAAATACTGTATAAAAGAAATAAAATACTTTGGTAGGTTGTGTATAACTTTCTACACCTGCCTAATGTTTCGATGTTCTAAGTTTTAAATTTTTCAGATATAAACCTTGTCAAAAACTACTTACCTGGAATTCCGTTTATAATTTTTGAGTAGGTTTTAGCTATTAGTATAGTAGTCTAGCTAGGTACTGTAGATCGCGGGATGCTTCGTCATGTGCGTAGAGATTTGTTTGGATCAAATTTATGATGGTAGGTACCTTAGTAAGTACCTATCCAATTACAGTAAAATACTTTACTGACCGAGCTAGCGAAGTGACATTGGCCAAAAATGCTTTTTCCGGCAGTATGTAGGGGGCGTCCATAAATTACGTGAGGTGTTTAAGGGAGGGAGGGGGTCGAGTCAAATCTCATCTAATCTTACGTTGGAGAGCGGGGGGGTCTTGGCAAATATCACGCAATTTTTTTTACTGTGCGCATGCGCCAACTGATCAGATGATTTTACTGAAAATCATGGATATGTTGGTTTCAATAGTCTCTCTTGAGACCGCGCATGATTCTCCATGGACTGAATTAGAGTAGATTCTTTTTTTAATCACAGTAGTTACGATTTAAGTATTCTATTGTTAAATTATTATTACACTTATAATTAAACTCAATAAATCGCAATATTGATTAATAAAAGCACGAAGCAAATTTTTTTTTTCTTTGTTACAATCCAACGCCCAACAGTATAAACCCAAATTTTGAAAAATCTCACGTCAGATTGGGGGATGGGGGAGGGGGTTGAATAAAATCTCACGACATCTCACCAGGGGGGGAGGGAGGGACAGAAAATTAAAATAAACACCTCACGTAATTTATGGACGCCCCCTTACCGCCTAAAAATCGCATTTCTCAACTGATTCTAAAGAAAATTAGCACACAAGTTCCTTGAGTTATTAATTTTTTATTGTCGGTCCCGATTTTTGAAAGGGCGTATAGGGGAACTTACTTTAAGCACACAAAGGATTTCATTATTATTACATTATTATTATTATAGAATTTTAAGAATATATAAAAAAAAAAGTATGCAAGTATTCTTAAGTATCATTGAACTGAATCCCACGAAGATTGCAAACAATGGAAATAGTGAAATGTCTGCCAATATTACATCTATTTTTATCACATTTCATGCTTATGGTATCAATAAGTATTTTTGATAAGAAACCCTTTGATGTTCAAGCTTGTAAGCCTCTGATAATTATTTATCTAAGTAATTGTGTCTGTATTGGTAGCCAATACAGACCAATATGATCACAGTAAACCTTGAACTTACTTGACTTCTATTGACTGCTGCATGGTATCGTTTACTATCATTATAGTCCTTAATAAGTAATAATTTACCATAGTGCATTGAATTACTAGCCTTATGAGAAAGAAACAAGGTATATTTTATAACGATTAACCAATGACCAGGATAAATAGAACTGTGGTCAGACTGTGTTGTTGACAACGCATTAACTTGGTATCTAATTATTTATTTATAGTACTAGATAATCTAAACCTCTGCATATTTTGAATCCATATCTAAGGTCTTTCTCGATACGCGCATTTATAAAATAAGATAGATAATAATATATATAATGTAATATTTGATCGATGGACCTTCTTGGGTTATTTTTAATTTTCCAGAACTTCTGAATATACCTTGTGTTTGTAAGGTAGGTATTCATATAACATTTCTATTATGCACGCATGTAATTTCTCCCGGTATAAGGAATATCTGAACGTAGGTATAATTATATGCACTAAATATTCTATTTTATTTTATTTTAATAGTCTCATACAAAGACATATTTCCAAATTAATATTTCAAACAAAAGTATAAAAATGATCACTTACATTTAATCATGTTGTCCGCTGTCAAAGCTCTCCTAAATACCAGTCACTTTATCAGCACAGAACGTTATCACTAAAAGCTTAGCTATTTATGGCTTTATTCAAAAAAATATAGACACCAGCAGGTTTATATGGTAAGTATTTTACCATTTAAATGCACAATAAACAAAGGACTTAGTCATTGTATGATCCAAGTCCATATGATACAAGCCTCTGTGTCTCACTAATGAGTCTCCACACCCACCGATAGGGAAATAAATAGTAAATATACATACGGAGGTATCTATTTATTTTTATTGACTTTGTGATAAACGATTTAAATAAAAGTAATTATTAGTTTTAGATTATTTCTGCAGCATGTTGCGCGCTGTTCTTGACGTTTAAAAAAACTTGCCTTCGAGAGCGCGTGTAGTTTGTTTAAAAATAGAACCCATATTTGTGCATTTATTGATTCAAGGAAAGTGCAAGCTACCAAAAAATCACTAGAAACTCAAAACTCAATAAATTTTATTATTTTCATACTGGTAATCACAATATGTGCCTACTAGGATGTTACAAGATGGGAGGCAGACCGAGGTTTAGTTATGTTTTTATGTACGAGTATGTATTAAACAAACTTTATCAATTTTATTCATTTGATTAATATAATAGTCGATTTTATTTTAAATTAGATTAATAAAGTAAATAAGTAAAGTACTTGGGTGGTTTAACTAATTACAAAGTTTCATTTCTGTAAGGTACTTAGTATGCATACCAGTTATTTAATTTCAAGCGCTCAAGTTTTCGAAGAGTAATCTTATATACCTTGTATGTGAGGAATTTTGTAAATAGCACTAGGTACAGTCAGCTGCACTAGAATGTATACAATTCGTAACTTTCACAACGGTATTACAGTATGACAATGAGCTCTTATACCTCAAAAACTAAAAAGTCATGAAATTAGTTGATGAACTCAATTTATTTTTTGAATAATTGCCATGTAAATATTATTAGCACCGCTGTGAAACCATTTTGACAGTAACGAATTGTATACCTTCTAGTGCAGCCACCTGTACCTAATAAGCCAAATGAATTATAGGTGCTTTTCGTTAATTAGCGTGTGTTTCGTTCACATTGGGCTTTCATTGTTAAACTTTTTTCGAAAATTTAAACACATCGTTTTCCACCACATTGTGTACAAGCTTAAAACGGAAAGGCTAGGTATCTACCTAAAATTATTGTTTATCTATTGGTTTAGTGATAAGATGTGATAGAAGGGTATTGGCCCTGAATTGGTCAACATATTAATAAGGTTAACCATCCAGGGTTTCTGGATTTCTCTCTACTAGGTCAGGAGGTATTATTTTACTATAGATATGAATAATAATATTAATAATACTGGACAATCCACACAGCATCATCTAGCCCGACGCTTAGGAGAGCTTATGTTATGTTATAGTTACTAGATGACTGATATACTTAATACAATACATTACGTACATAGCTATTTTTTATTACATAGAAAATACCCAGAATTACACCCGGAATAAATATTTGCAGACGTTTATGCACCAGTGCCAAGAAATAGCACTACGACTTTATTCCCAACGACGGTAGATATCCCCCAGATCTTTTAGTACCAAGTATTTACTTGAGATTGTTCGAGGATGTCTAAGGGGGTAGACAGAGGTATGTCCAGAAATAATATATACATACCCACATTTTGCAGAAGTTGGTATTCCGTTAGTGACGGTTGCAGGCCCATCGCCACTGCTAGAGTACTAAGTGGTTTTCTTATAATGTTTTCCTTCACCGTTTGAGTGCACTGGCATTGCGCACATAATTTTTTCAAACAGAAAAATCCATTTGTGCACGACCGGATCTGAACCAACGACCTAAGGATCAGAAGGCGGGTTCACTCTCACTAGACTACCGCTGCTTACTCACTGGTAGTCTAATGTGTGGTCATCGGTTGTCCGATCTCGCTTAGCGGCCTCCAGACATGTAGTATGGTGGCAAAGTCAGCCAATCGTAGACATAGACAATGATTTACTAGCTATGTTTATGAGCCACAAGAACACAGCATTATAATATTGGTTGACTTGGTTGTGTTTTAAAAGGTATGTGTAATATGGAGCAAGACCTAAAACGGTTTTCTCTAATGGCGCCATCTGTTACGTTTTATATAAAACGCTTGAAGTGAACTTACGCCGACTGCCGATTCAAATGTGAGAGGTTTTAGGTCTCGCATAATACCATCAAGGAAACACTCATAACTCTATGGTCTAATTTTTCTTTGTGAGGAGTTAATAAGCAGGAACATCTTAATAACCTTTTTTTTATCATAAATAGACAGATCGTAAATAGATTATAATGTATAGTTTTCAGCTTTTGTGCCACGCTTATGTTTTTATAGTTTCCGATTATGTTCCTGCATGCTTAATATTTCCAAATCTGTAGAATCTGTAACTGTCAAAATATCATGTGTCAAATCTGATTGGACTCAAGGCGGTAAATTTGAAATTTTAACCAATCCATACATCTAAATTTTTACCTACTGGAATAATTTTGTTTTGGAATTCACTGAATGCTTTTATTTAGACTATACAAGATATCGATAAGCTATTCATTTAAAGGAAAATGTTAGACATCTATCTTTGAACCACAGAAACTGAAATTTTAAAGATAACTGAGAAAAAACGAGTTACCCGGCCCATTTTCTCTCTATGGCTTTCTCGCTCTCTCCCGTGGTGGAGCCCCGGCTGCGTTTTGTTTTTCTTTTCTTTCATTCGTGTTCGATGCGTCGAAGAATACGGCGCGTCGCGGTTGTTTTGTGTCAGTTGGTTTCGGTTGTCTATGGGAGTGTTTGCCGTCCGTATCGAATTTGTGCGTGATTCCAGAGAAAATAATTAATTATTGCATGACAGTGAATAAAACAACAATCTGAATATGGCGTTGGAGGGTGTGAAAAGTGATAAAAGTGAAGAAAACAACGGCACCGTGCCGGACGACAAAACGAACGGGATTGACAACAAAAGTAAACAGGTAGGGAACTTCTAGGTTTTTATTTATTTTCCCTGTGTTTCTGTGTTTTTATTCACATAAACCTTTTTAGAATAATACTAGAGTTTACTTAACTAGATGGAAATTATTTCCTGCCTATAGGTTGGCCAGGTTTTTAATACAGGAGGTCGCAAGCTGGGCGAAATAGTCTAATTTGCGCAGGTTTACGTCATGTGTGAAAACGGGATAGCTCAGGGAATGTGGGCTCACGTGAATCGGGATTTGACCTATTTTGGGATGTTGCGGTATTTTTAAAGTTCCTGCTGTTTACAGTCTTAGTTTTAATTCAGAACTTGATTCAGGAGCCTGTCTGCAAAATTATATTTTATGTCACTTAGGTACCTACCATGATATAAATGGTTGAGGTACCTATGTAGTATCAAATACAAACAATAAATACAAAGTAGGTACCAATGTACCATCTTCAAGTTATCACCTTTACTATCTATGGTAGAGTAGGAGTGGTAGAGGTTGTTCCACTTTTTTATGCAAATGCATTTTTTGTAAGTTCTGTAAGAAAAAAAAGCGTAAATTCTTTAGTACAGTGTTTGTGTCTGGATATATATATTTTTTTGTGTAGTTATGTCCTAGACATAACGATTTGGATTACTCTGTAATCTTAGGTCGATTGTATATAAATAAATAAATAAGTACTCTGTACTGCTTCAGGTTATTGTTTTGATCCAAGACGACAATCTAACTTAGGTAGGTCATAGTGCCCATTCTGTGCCAATGTTACCTGAAACCAAATCAGTTTTATTTATCTCCTAAAGTTATATTAAGACCGATAGTACCTACCTAGTACATTTGTTCCTGAATTATGTCACTAGAGTGACACTTAGGTGCAAAGAAGGCCATCTTAATTGACCTAGTCTAGTAGCCCAATTGGCTGTGAACTTTTAAAGGATGTCACCACGTAATTAATCGAGCATTTCAGTATACTCTACAATGTCATTTCGTTCAGTTTGGAATGGCTGGCATTGGTACTTTAAAGCTATGTATATAGTAATCTACTGTAGGGACTAGTTTTATTAGTAAGTTAAGCCTAGGTGCCTTAGTATCAATTATTTTCAATCCAGAACTCTCAGATCACTAGGTTGGATAGCCCAGCCAAAAATATCTGGACAATGGAACTAAGTAGAAACTCACTCATTGAGAAAACTCTTTTTCTCTCTAATTACGAAAAACAGGTCTTAGTTGTCAAATTTCAAACTTGACTCAGGCAATGTTTGAGTGCTAAGGCTAGAGCAAAGTGCATTTGTTTAAGTCCCATCTTTTGAGGTAGAAAATCCATTGGTCTTAGTTTTTTTATTCAGTGATTTATCTACATCTTTGTAAGACAATAGTATTTGTACTCCCACAGACATAATTGTTTTTTATTGTGATAAGTACTGAGTTATTCTTTGTTTTTGTTCTTGATACCTATATAATAGATTGGTATATGTACATATTAACTAAAACTACTGGTACTACTGCTATTTTAATTTTCAAGCATGCCAAAACATTAATTGACCTACTTTCATTGTTTATCCAGATGAGAGAACATACCTTACCTACATAATTATTAACGAATCGTACCGACATCCACTGCGCGGCAAACAGGCAACACTCCGCAGTTGCGGTATCGATGCCGCGCAATGTGGTCTAAATGTCAACATGATACGCTTACGCCACGAATGTCAAAATTCATTCTAGACCCCCTAGTGTTGTCTCTTTAGTTTTTTTAAATATTCCAATAATTCTTTCACCCCTTTTTTTATAAAAAAAAATTATTTTAACGTGAAACTTCTCCATTGACGTGCTTACGCACAAATGTCCACAATTAAGTAGTACCTGTCTACCTATTCGTGCTAAGACCTCAGTATTACTTCAAATTCAAATCAATATGCCAGTGATATCTTAACACTGCTTCCAAACGGATTAAGTTCCTACAAAATTTTAATTGTTTTGCATAAAATCTACGGGCCAATCTAAGTTAAGTAATAAAAGATGAGTTTTTTACGTGATAAGTATGGCATCATAACCTACAGGCCTTGCTAGTTTCATCGTGGACCTTGCAAACTGGTGACATAATAACACTAGGTGTATTATGTGGACGGTAGCATTCAATTGTATACTTGTAGGCTACAAGTATACAATAAGTATACAAGTTGTAGCACAGGAACTACAAGTATACTAGTAAAGTCAAAGTCAAAATTCATTGATTCAGTACCTAATATCCGCAGGGATCATCTTGAAACGTCTTAAATCTAGGTGAATCTAAGCGCCAGTTCCAGTAAGGTATTAGAGTAACCCCCGAATACTCTGCTTCTTCTTTTTTTATGGCTTCTGTGGCTCTTACTTCCACAATGTCGACGAAATTTGTTACAGTAAAACTTCGATGAACGATACCCCCAGATAACGGGTCATATAGGTATATAATCATAGCTAAAAATAGTCCGCGTGAATACTTAGACAGCTACATTTGTTTACTACTAAGTGAGAAAAATATATAAAAAGTTTTAGATTAAACCTAATTTAGCGGTTTAAAACATCGTCATAGGTGATGGTAACCACTTAGCACCAGGTGGGCCATCAGCTTGATCCATCAGCAACAATGTTAATAAAAAAAACGTAATAAAAACGCCTTAGCAGCAAAAAAATTTGCATTTGATTAGGACTCTACGCGGCAAATCGATCGCGGGATGATACATTGTTGCTGCGCAGTGTAACTCGGATATCGCTTATTTATTTATGCTTGGCTCCAGAGCTTAGTACTTAGTAAAAACTGTTCCCGACGCGTTCGCGCAGCCTAAAAACTCCGACACTTGAGTTAGCGCCTATACTCTCATCTCACACATCCTACCGACTTACTTTTTTGTAACAATTGCCACGTATTCACAACCCTAGGATATTTATTCCCACGCGCAACATCTGCTGTACAGTGTTACACAACTTTTGTGGCATCGGAATTACAACCGCAATGCATCGCCCCAATTTTTCCCGATTTACCCATTGTCAAAACTGGGTGGCTGAGTAACAGAATTCTTAGTATACTGACCTTATTATCCATTCCCTTACAGGATTCGATGTAGATTTGAGTTTTTATTGAAAACCTGCGAAACGCGCGCGACTTCGTTTGCGTGAATTATTTCTATGCAAACTTTACCCACCGCTGTACCCGTTTAAAATTAGAATTTCGGAAGTTCCTTTTTTAGTACACCTCTTAGTCGTTTTTTAGTATTTCTGCCGCCAAGCAGCTTGCTGTGTTCCGGTTTGAAGGGTGTGGGTGCCGGTGTAATTACAGGCACATGAGGCTTAACACCTGTATGCCTCAGGTTGATGGACGCTGAGTAGTGCATCGTCGGTGACGTTCCTAACGAACGTGACCTATGAGGCAATGCTTTGTTATAGGTGATGGTAACCACTTAACATCAGGTTGACCATCTGCTTGTTCCATCAACTAGTTGTATAAAAAAAAAAAAACCTCTACGCACCAAGACTAATTTACCCAGAAATTTCAAGTCTACGCCCAGTGGTCTAGGCTGTGCGTTAAATATCAGTCAGTCAGGACAATGATTCATATGATTGGTACATAATAGATAAATTCATTGCATGCTCCGTTGGGCCCCAAATCCCCCAGAGATCTTATTTTATTGAGCCGTACTGACTCTAAATACTTCCCTAAATCGAAAGTTAGACGTGGATTCCCGTCTAACTTTGGATTTAGTGTTTAGTTCAGTTTTGAGTTTCAAAGGGAGGTATTGTATCTGTTAAACACAGAATGAAACATAATGTTTCATTCTAGATTATTGGTCTTGCTTGCTACTTTATAGACTCTATGGACTCTATAAAATATTCATGTCAACGAAAAGAGACGGTAAAAGACTTATCGATTATTTTAGCTGAAGGAGTTAAGAAGAGACTTTCCGCGATCCTTCTGAGCTGTGACATCCGTCATAGCTCAGTTTCTAGTTACCCTGCCTTCTGCGCTGTAGGTGGTGGGTTCGATCCCCACCGAGAACAAACTTTTGTGTGATGAACATAGCTGGTAAGCCCATTCCTGAATAGACTTAACGACCGTGACATTCTCTTACCCCCTCAGTACCTTACCTACTAACCCTACTCAAAGTCAGATCATGTAAGTTTTCTCGCTGGTTCCTTATTCTACCAATGTCTGTAACAAAGCACGAAATACATAGTCAGAAATAGGTATGGTGGTATTACTGCTCTCGAAAGTACGTAGTTCCGATAAGTTCTCCGATAGTTGAAGTGGTTATGGGTAGGTCATACAGCGTTGGACGCCCTTCTACCCGATGGACTGACGATTGTTCAGATCGCGGGAAGTCGAAGGATGGAAAAAATACAAAATTGTTCTTCAATTTATATTTTACAGACCTATTTATATTTTAGAATTAGGTAGGTCCTTACCTACCTGATTCTAAAATATAAATCTCTAGGCCAATAACTTCCGCTGTCCGAATAACATTAATGGTTTATTACGTCATCGTGAAATTATTGTCTGTCAACACCGGACCGTGAAGGTCGCTTTTGCAGATCCGTAATATTATGATAGGTATTACATACTGAGTTCATCTAAGGCGTGGCTGACCCCACCTTGTTTTACGGGAAAAATCGTTATTCTATTCATTTAGAAATGGAACATGTTTGATAAACAATGGAAGCTCTTACGACTTTGAGACTGGTATTTTTACTTAGAGGTATATCTAATTATTTTACAGCAAAACGGGAATTACCTCTTGTGAGATGTGAGTTTAAACTTTGAACAAAATTGTAGTCTAGATCCTTGAAAACGTCTTAGGGAGTAATGCCGGTTCTAATATCTTTAAAGTGTCCTTTAGTATTACTAAGAATCGTTGCTTGTCGAATCAGGTGCCCAGGCATAAATGTATCGGTAGATAAAATTTGACATAAATTCTCGTTTATATAGATTGGTAGCATAGAACTTAGTCTAACGCTAGATCGATAAATTCGAGAAGTGTTACCGGATTAATCGACAAGCTGTCCACAGGAAACCACTCGATAAAATATGTCGAGGCTAGTTCTATGCTAGCAAGTGTAGATAAAATCAGTTTGTCGACCAAAGTTCCATGATCGCACCCAAGCCGTGGCTAATGTTATAGTAACAGTTTACACTAGCCAATGAGGTGTTTATCTGACATACGATCCGTAGCGTAGTACTATGACACAAACAGACGCTCGTAGGATATGGGAACCGTACAATAACCAAATTCAGAAAATGTGGTTACTGAAATCCTTCGTTCGGAATTTTATTAGGAACCTTCTGTATTCTTTGTTTCAGACAACTAAAAGCTGAAACAGTTTTTGTTCATAAAGTGTTTTTGCAGTGATGATGGTCGTAAGAATTTCTTTCCGGAATTTAATCTGAACGTGTTATTCCTTGCCTACACTTTTATGACTACCTCGTAAATCTCTCGAAACCTTGAGAAGACAGTTCACTTGGGTGACGTCACCTCCGAAGGACACGCTCCCCTAATGTCCCCCAATTTATTGCCAAGGATCAAATTGTCTACAAGTTTTAATTACTGAGTCTACCCAAACTACTTAATTTTGGAAAGGAAATTAACATCCGTAAGCGTACTTGGAATCCATAAAAGTAATAAGTAGTAAGAGGTACCTATAAAGTTACTAAAACGAGACACCTCTAACTTCCGGTAGCTAATGGTATCGACAAATCGCAAACTACGGTTACCTACAATAATGGTACGTAATTATACTTAGTTTGTACCAAATTTTATACATATCTGTCTAGCCGTTACAAATGGAGTTTCAAACATCTACCGTAGTTTAAATTCGCATAAGGTTAGTAGAATAAAAGCAAATGCTTTTTGTATCGACGAGTGGCTTGCCTTTCGGTATTCTACCGCATACATTTCGGAGAGTGTGCGCAGGAGTTACACGACCTGATTCCCCCATCACCCTTTTACCTTCGGACGTCGAGGCGTACGGATAAGTGCCACCCCTTCATGGTAGATATTCCATCTTTTCGTACCAAGCGCTTTGCTTCCACATTTATTGTACGAACTGCCAAGGTGTGGAACTCCCTACCACCGTCAGTATTTCCGGATCACTACAACGTCGGAATTTTTAAATCAAGAGTGAACAAGTGGATTATGGCTAAGCGTGCTCCACCTTAGGCTGCATTTTCACTTTCCATCAGGTGTGATGGCAGCCAAACGCTTAGTTATCGTTAATAAATAAAAAAAAAAAAAAAAAAATCCCAGTTTTTTTCCAAAAACTAACTAATTGAAGTGATGACATATTCAACCTAAACATTGAACACCCTGCGACCACCCCCTTGGGTACCATCCATCGTGGGTAGGTAGATAAGGGCGTTAGGCAATTCGATCATTCCGCTGGTTAACACACACTGAACTTCGTGGGCCACTTGCCTTGCGTGGTCCATTTATAACCACTCGTGTATACACTTCAATAGATATTCGAGAGGAATTCATGAATTTGTCATTTATGGTCCACTTCCATGAACTCTATATAATTTTAGTGATACTAAAACTTATTCTTTGATGTCAGATCACAGTCTTCTGTTTATGAAATTAATATTTTTTTACTAGAACTAGCACGGAACTAGCGTCGACATATTTTATCCAGTGGTTTCCCTGTGGACAGCTTGTCGATAAACTCGGTGAAACTTCTCGAATTTATCTACCTAGCGTTTAACTAAGTTCTATGCTACCAATCTCGATAAAACCCCGTTGTATCGAGATTTTATGTAATGCTTGGGCACCAGTCTTGTCTATAGTAGTTATTCACCATGACAGAGTCCATAAGCTGGTCTAAAACCTCTATCACCAGAGTTGCTTAACGGCTACCAGCTCATACGAACATACTTTTCTTACATTTTAACTTTTTCGCATATGAATCTTAACTCGTTACCTTTAAAGCAAGGAATGTTAGGAGTGCTTCTGAATAAATCAACTCGGAAGCTAATTTGCGAACTGAAGAATATCTTATGAAATCCAGACAAGTCTAACAAAACAAACCAATTAAATAACAGCGAAAACAAAAAGCAACCAATGAAAGTGGTGCAAAAAAAGAACCATTATCAAACAAACAGCATAACTTAATCAACTTTCTCTTTGGATGCGATAACGCTTTGTTATTAAATTCCGTAGGTACCTTCGTTAGCTCTGTTATTCAGCTCGAGCCTTTGTCTCTACCTCTACGCTTTTTATTTCAATTCCCGTCTGGTTATGAGGTTAAGCGTTGCTTTGACTATGACTAGTGAAAGTGTAGTTCTGATATTTTATTTTGCGATTATTGATTTTAACAGCTCCGTGAAGAGAATCCACTCTTATTTTCTAACAACCGCTTTGAACACACTTATTTCAGTTAGTTCTTTTCCATAAGACTGTCTGTAGGTATTGTTTTTTATAGCACTGTTCTATCTTAACCTGAACACCAGCGATGTACAAATATTTATTGGACCTACAAAAAATTTGTGCTTGTAGTTTATAAAATCCATTGCACAGGTTCCTACTAGTTTCTACCAGTCTTGTGACTGTTTATAAAAAAAACTTGTTTGTAAGTTGTTGGATGAGTCTTACATTACATTAAACAGAACATTCGACTTTTATTTTTGTACCAAACAATCCATTTCGTCTCACTGGTCCTTCGAGAAACACGGCGTGGTTTTATGAGATTAAATGTATGTGTATGAATTAACAAGAGTGGCCTCTTATTAAGCTAATGTCAAGGTTCCAATCATCGTATTCGTAACTGTTGATAATAAGAGTATTTATAACAACACCCACGACCAAATCATGATGTAATTTATAAAATAAGAGTCATAAAAGTTATGATGATGTAATGACACTAGAATAATTTGGTAATTCTACAGTGAATCTTCTTTACGTAAGAGTACAATGTATTCACTGTTTCTTGTTCGCAATATAGTTAAATAAAACAAAGTAAATGTATTTTTTCCAAGATAGATCCCTGTATGCGAATAATGTAGGGGCAAGTGCGGAACATGTGGACACTTTCCAGAATTTGGGATAAAATATTTTTTAAATCTGAATTAGTTATGTTTTTTTTATTTTTAACATATCCCATGTCTTAAGAGATAATCAGCCTTTCTTAAACTAAAATTATAGTCTCAATATCACTTATACTTACGAAAATAATCAACATTTTTTAAAAACACCATATTTGTCCACAGGAACAACAGACGATTGTACCTATGTACAGTAAAATTGTACCTGGGGACGGTGTTGTACCTAAAGACGGTTCATATTAATTAGACAATAAAAAAGAAAAAAAACAAATATAGACTTCTAAAAACAACTTCAAACTAACGTAAACATACCTACTTGGTTATTTGTATTACTTAATATTACTTATTTGTATGCATTACGACAGGTTTCATGCAAGTTTTGAGTAGATTCATCGCTATCGTCATCATTGTCTAATACGAAGCATGCCACGCAAATGAAACCTTCACCCTCATCATCAGACTCAAAGTTTTCTTTGTGTGACTTCGGAACACAGTAAATATGATAGCTATGATTGCAAAAACTACATCTGAGCATTTGGTTTTTGTTTTTGGAATAAAATGTACACTTCATACATCTAACAAACGATAATTTTTCGTGTTTAATTATTTTGGTATTTTTTTCACTAGATTTATCGTTGTTTTTATTTGAAAGTGCGTTGGAAGGATCAGGCTTAGAAAGATGATTAGCCAATAGAAGAGTTGGATGACTCTTGGAGCAACTAGTGCCAACTTCGGAGGAACCAGATTGTGAAAGAGCTTTGACAGCAATTGTTTTTTGAGCAGCTTTTGCGTTTTTTTTACTTGTCCGTTTTCTGGTCTGCTATTTTATTTTTTTCAGTTTTTTTAGAACTGAAAAAACTGAACAAATGCACTGAAAAAATTAAACAAAATGGCTTATTAGATTTTGTAAGTTAACATTATGGCACTTTTTTACCTGTGGACAGTCCACAGGTACACTCATATTTTTGTCCATAGGTTCAAATTCAGACATAAAAAATAAAACTGATCTATCTTTGAGGATAAAACAGACTGACAGATACGAAAAAAGCACTAACTAAGCAATAAACAACATGGATCATACTGCAAACACGATCAAACCGATAACGTTAGTATTTTCACGGAAAAACTTGTTTAAATTATGCAAAATATCGTACTTTTTGGCGCAAAAATCTTTCATAGCCGGCATGTAAACAACAATACGGAAAACAAAGATGGCGACACGTCAAAACTGTCAACCATAGGCAAGGCTAAACGGTAGCGTTCAAATTAGAATTTTAGAGTTAGCTAGTTTCGTCGGAATCGATTGTGTCCACAGGTACAAGCGTCCATAAGAACAGCACTTGCCCCTATTATTGTTTTTGTAGAAATAATACTAAAAAATGTGATAAGGAAGCCAGCAGCTTAGAATATCTATTTGATCAAGTTTTAAACCTTCTCCTAACATCCCGTGACGACGTGTAAAGTGCTTTTAAAATAAGTCGATCTCGCTTATAACTAGTAGTGTTTATTTCGGTCCGTTTATCTAAACAAAGCGGTTGAAGCAAAGGTTGATCATAATCACCTGTTACGAACAGTCGGCTTAGGTTAGTCGTCGGGAATTACGCCTAAAAGAACTTTCCTTTTTGTCTTGTGCTTTCTTGAACTTTCTGTGCACAATGGGCAAAGGACGTGAATGCTTCTCTTTTTATTATAATTGCCTGTGTGAAATTTTAAGTTTTTTTTACACGTTGCCATTCTTGCCACAGTATAAAACAGAGTTTTTTGCGTATTCTTCCTCTATAGACTGACACAACAACATCATTTAGTTCTGAAATTAAAATAATATATTTCAGACCAAGTTTTTTTCACAGACGGAAAAACTTATCTTATTTAAAACTATCTAAGATGTAATCAGTTTAAAGAGAATAATTTTAGGAAGCTACGTCGCTTGGTATACTATATAACTAACATGACCTTCAAATGTACTACACTAACGCCAAGGTAGATATACAGTATTCAACATATTTTTATAACATAAAACTAATATAGGACCGTACCAAATCCCCAATGGCTCTACTAATACGCTTAATTCTTCAAGGCAGTTTGTTGCGTCTCGCCTAACTCACTCTGACATCTCAAAACGTTAACGGTGATTCTGGCTAATTTTGTTTCTTTTACGAGCATAATTGTTTATGTTTACTCCGGGGAAATAAGCAGTTTCTTGTCTACTGACCCACTATCGATCTTGTTTTGGCTCTTTGTTCGAAGAAACTATATTTTTATCTCCAAAACTGTATCACGTTTCGAGAACGGCTACAAAACTGTAATAGATTCAAAGTTGTCAACATCCGTTCTGTTATATCTGTATTCTTTAAAAAAACTCGGTATTGGTTTTGTTCTTTGTTGTTTTTTGTTAACTGGTTTGTAAGCTTTGACTAGTTAGAAGATAACTACGCCATAGAAGGTAAACACTTTGCCTTGGCAGTTAGAACAAGGTAATCGCATTTATTTGCCAGCACTGCCAAATGAGGGCGTTGGCGCAGTGGCCATGACTGAACATGTGGTGGTCTAATGAGCAAAAACCCCACAGCGCAACATCGCTAACCACAGGTGGTCCAACACATTAAAGGAGAAAATTAAATCTATGCAGAGCTTTTTTTTTAAGCTTTCAGGCAGATCTTTCAAATGTTTAGTTAATTTCGGACTTTAAAATGCACTAATCCTGTATGCATTCCTCTTGCCTGCACTATTAGTCACTCCACACCTCTTTGCCTTGTCTACCCCCCCTCAATTCGATACATTCATTCAACTCAGCCTTAACCCTAAGTTAGAATGTCCTACGCCTTAGCGTATTATACTAACTAGTTGCCTTGCATTTTAGTTCCTAAAACTCGTAATTTTAAAATGCTTACACAAATACTTTCCATAGTGTGTCCGTCGTTATAGTCTTCTGCACTTGCTCCATCGGAAGGTGGCGACGCGTGACATCATCAGATACGCGGCGAAGTGGAAACAAAACAATGACCCCATGACTCCTGCTGGCCCCATAGCTTCCACTGTGCTAAATCTGTTTCTTTTTTTTATGCTACACTAGTGGAGCAAGCATATGGCCCACCTGATGTTAAGTGGTAACCATCACCTATAACAAAGCATTGTCTTGTAAGCCACGCATGTTAGGTATATGCCCTACGTTAAACTACCCTGCGTCCACCAACCTGAGGCATACTGGTGTTAAGCCGCATGTGCCTGTAATTCCACTTAATACTAACACTGGTTGCTAATTGAGCAAGGGACTGAGGGTAGGTTAGGCAGCCTAAGCATTGACTTATTCCCCCTCCGCTACCGTTTTTCATTACCTTTGCAATTACACAAAGGACTAAAAATAAAGCTTCTGTTAAACAGATTGTATTGCGTAAGCTTTAAAAATATTTTGCCTTACATTAGTCGATTGCATTGCCAACTAATATTTGCATACGAGTCACATTCAGTATTATTATTACAAGTGTTTTACTATAACCTTCGCATCTACCAGACCGTCTAATGTTTGTGTCTTTCTTTAAATCCAGAATGTTTCAGCTTAGTTAAGATATCGCGTGTCGAACCAATCTAGCTGAAGTTCATCCACAAATGACCTGGGACCAGTAGCACCAGTCACGTAATGTCTTCCGGCCTCTGTTAATAGAAGTTTACCGTTGCAATGTGCCACACATGCATTTCCTGGTTATTTTCATTATGAGACAAGAAACCTTTCAGGTTTTCAAGACTATCAGTACTAATGACGATCACTAAGTGTTGTACTAGTTTAACTAAACATTTGTTTCGTTCTAATAAACTAATTGCCTTTAATTAGATAGAAAGAACACGCCCTTTGCGTGTGCGGATTCTGAATAAAGTAACGTCATACTTTTCATTACCAGTTGGAGATAACAGATAGGACGAACGTCGCAAAATTTATATATTTGTTAGGCACATTGTATTCTACAACCTACTACTTCTACAATAATATGTATACGTCTCTTCATGCTTGAGCTTGCTTCTGTAAGCTGGTTTTGGCTCTACTACAATGCCTACGGGTATCGGGCGTTGCTATTATATTTTTTGTGCTCGATATTTGCTCTTGACGTTGACCTCTTATTGTTTTGACTTTAAACATGCTTGTAACAAGACCAGCATTGGCCTTATGCTTGTTTTCATGAGACGTTCTTGTTTTTAAGGATAATATTCTGGTAACTAGTAACCAAGTTCACGAAATTCTGTAAAGATAAAATAATTCCATGAATTAAATAGTCTATGTTCGGAAGATGATGTAGCGTGTCACAAGGGCTGGCCTTGTGACTTGCGTTTTATCGTTATTCATATTTTGCACATCTTTGTTTGGTTTAACGCATGGCTGCACAAAAAACTTGTCTGGCGATAAACGTTTCATTAACATTTTATTACTTTGAACTATATTGTAACGCGCCCAACCCAAACCTTTTGCCATCGGTTAAAGTTACCTCACCATATTGAAACGATGATGATAGGAAACTTTAGTTATTTAAGCTCAAAATAAAGTAATAATCATCCAGTGAAGTTGTAACGCTGCATACAATTTACATATCAATGAAAGTGCCTGAATGCATTTCAATTTACAAATCACCGCGTCCAGCGAGCTAACAATGGTTCCATTGAAATTGGTTAAGAGGGTTACCCGGCGGGAGTGCGACAGTTATTCACAATAAATTGGTCTAGATTCGACCGGAAATAAACGAAAAACACTGGAGTGGGAGGGCAATAAATCGACCCCATCGTCTGAACCATTATAAGGTAAAATTATTATCATCCTGCTAACCGAGCTCGGATCCACAGTTATATCATTTGGTTTATTAGTGCCAGACTGCCAGTCCTCCATTTGTCGTGCCCATGTGAGCTAAACGAATATTATGGAGCTCATCCGCGAATTTATATGAATATTGCTTAGGGTGGATGTATGGGCGGGTTCACCTACGCTTGGTTGCATTTAGGCATGAGAAGTGGGATTGCGAAAATATGTCATTATTGTTCGAAATTAGCTCCTAAGTTCAGAGATTAGTCCTAAGGAATTAAGTGCCACTTGACAACGAGCAATTTCTAAGCTTCCTTTGCATAAGCTGAATGATTCCGTCACATTAAAAAGCTTATAGGTATGTATAACATTATCATGTTTTCTTTAACTTTTCAAGAAAGTTTAATGGAAATCTTTTTGCCAAATAGCAGAATCTAAACAAAGGTACGACCAAATGACACCAACGGGGTTTTCATTTCATTGAGCATTTTACACGCATGTTTCAAGTAAGCACTATTGTTGGTCCAAACATTTTCAGTGGTATGCCTGGTCCATTCGGCCAAAAATCTTATACTCAAGCAAAACCTTTGGTTTATATCATCCTCTTCAGCGTTTGTTGACTACCGCAAAATGACGTCAGCCAGCGTGCGTCCGTGTTGTTCTACTGAAGCATTTCGGTGTCAAGTCCGCAAATAAACTCGGGAGTGATGCAACGCGTACAGGACTTCGGAACGCCTTGCCCAGTGTGTGGATTAATATTTTTGGATTCATTACTAATCATAGTTTGGCTTTTGTGTGGTAATACATCTGTTTGATTTTATTGCAAAATTGTTTATTATTATGAATTCTTAACATGCGTCAACAGCCTAAATAAGTCCACAGCTGGCATAGGATTCTCCCATATTTCGGGAGAGGGGTTCACACATGCAAGCATATTACTTATGCTGCTCGTATATACGTATAACGCTGTCTCATTACGTTAGGTATCAGCATGTACGATATGAGTAGAGTTTAATATTTGAATTTAAAGCTTCAGGGAGATGTTAATTTGTAATGCAAAATAACACGATGGAGGGGTTATAGTCAAAGAACTATAAAGTTCGACGACGCTAAAAAAACCTAAATATCCCTAAGTGTTCATAAATTCTAATAATGCAGCTAATTTCGATTTAAATAAGTAATATTTCTTAGAAATTACGTCATTAGCTGTAATTTGAATAACGTCCGGACCTTTACGGTAAAAAAACCGTTTAGTAACAGTTCTTTCATTCTGTTTTTACAAAAACAAAAGCCGTTTACGACGTAAGTTATGGTATCGGTAATCGGTAGGCATTAGCTAGCTTAGCTAGTGTTGTTTTATTTTGTCATTGGAATAAAAACTGATTGATAATCGGTTAATTTTCTGTGTGGAACACGTACAGCGATGTAGGGATGAACGTAACTATAAGTATACCTAAATTTTAATATATTACCAACATTACGATACGAATCGAAGTCATCGATACTTTACAAAACTCGTGCGTTGCGTTACGATACCCATCGGAGCGTGGCAGCTGTGACAATTGCACACTTTTCATTGTTTGCGAACTTTGCGATAATCGAATATTGAATTTATGTTGTTACAGTCTATCTAACGCACGCTATTATGGATCTATCATTTGTAATGGGGTTTATGTAGATCAACTGTACAAGTAGGACGGCTATAAAACGTCTGTGATTCAGAACCCATCTCGAAAAGTTGTTCAGTGAATATTCTAAAAACAAACTATTCTTCTGTTTTGGGATTTTTGAATAACTCGCTGAAATTCTTCAGACATCGTGAGTTCTTGCAACCAGCTTTAATTTCAACCAATATTATTTGAAATTCTGATACCTAGTATCAAATTGTAAACTAAGTTTTTAAAGTTAGCACCGATATGGTGCCACCTCGGCAACTCCGATCGAATGATCATAAATTCTTCTCACATGGAGCAGCAAAAGTTCCTGGAAGAACAAAGTAACTGGATGTGTAACAAATGTCTTTAGTTGGTATCCACAGTAGTTTTTTGTACGTGTCCGACTAGACTGTTTGGTACAAGGAACGCAAAGGAAGCGATCTGTAAAAGACGACGAAAAAATATAATTCACAGTAAATTCATTACTTTTGGTAGAACTGGAATATCTAAACCGCATATGTTTGTATCTGAAATTTGGTTCATTAAGCAACAATTTTTTTGAAATTCTCATTATTATTATTATTATTAAGAGCATTTCATTTTCCTTCTCTCCAGTCGTTTCTTATGTACTGTGGACCAGTCCTTTTGATAGGCGTCTATTTCGTCCCTCCATCTTCGCCGCGGTCTGTCACGACGTCGTTTTCCATTATTAGGCGTCCCAATCTGTAGTGGATTTAGCCCATAACGCATCTGCCATGCGGCAGACATAGCCAGCCCAATCTCATTTCAATTTACCTGCATGTTGGCCGACATCCGCGATTTGTGTCTTGGGGCGCAGTATTCTCATCCTAAGGGTTTTTTCGAAAATAATCCTAACCTGCTGACATAAAGAGATTTCACTATTGCAATCGCTATTAGCTTATTCAATTTACCAATGATCAATTGTAGTAACAGAATAAGGGGACGGACCTCACCGTGAGAAGACTCAACTTATTATTGTTCAATTCTCTCTACACTAAAGGAAACAACGCGCATGCGTGTTCTCTGGTCTGTTTAAGATTCCAAGACATAAAAGCCTCTTTAACCTACTTTCAACTTCATCGGATAGTAAAGATGGCAACTCAGTTTAGGATTTCTTTGTAGCAGGAACACTTCAAACCACTAGAAATAAAAGTTCATCCAGATGAAACTTAATTCATAACGTTCATCAATGATCGTTTCTGATCATTAATTATGTAAATAGTATGTAACCTCGACATTTAATACTTTTATTACTATAATTTCGGTCTGATTTAGAATTATTCGCAACCAAATAATAAAACTACTCGAGTGCTACTATTTCGCTGTTTGCTAATTTTAACTAAGATTAATAATCATAATAATAATAAATATTTCAGGACATTTTTACACAACATCATCTAGCCCCAAACTAAGCATAGCTTGTACTATGAGAACCAGATGACTGATATAATACTCATATACTTTTTTTTTGTAAATACAAACTTAGAATACAATATAACACCCAGACACAAAACAAACATTTACGTTCATCACACAAATGTTTGTTCTCGGTGGAGATCGAACTCACCACCTACAGCACAGAAGGCATGGCTACTACAAACTGAGCTGTGACGGCTGTCACAGCTCAGTTTGCAGTTTTTTAAATTTTTTTGGTAAGTAATCAAAACATGGTAAGTTCATGGTCTGAATGCGTAGTTTCAGTTTTCTGAAGTATTCTTATTACTCCCGATATAATCTAAGAAAATATGTTTGCACGATTATTCCTAGACATTCCCACACAAATAAAAATAAATATGATTTCTGCTGAACGTGTGGGTGCAGTTCATTATTGTCATTGTCCTATTCAAAGTGCATTCACCTCTTGTTACGTCACGTATCTTCTTGCTAGTTTCTTTTTTATGATTTGAAACCAACTAATTAAACATTACGTCTTTTACCCATGTTATTTAAAATCCGCAAGCTCGTAGCAAGAAGCTCGTAGTTTTCGCTTCGAGTTCCAAGTTCCAATCAAAATGTCAAGGCCAAGGTCTCAAATGGTTTTGTGCCTCGATTTGCATCTAGAAATTATACAGAGAAGTTTAAATATTGTGCAGGTAGACTACATTAATATTGTAAATATTGGTGAACCTTATTGTTGTTAGAAACGGAATATTTTTCATAATTTTTGAGTTTAATTGTTTGCCGATATTTCGGCACAGTTGCACACACAATCGCACCATTATCGTCGAACAGGTTTATGGACACGCAACACATGACATTTTGAATAAACTTTATTTTAGTGGACTTGAGGCTTGTAATTTTTGGTAAAAATATATACCCTGTATAGCATTATAATTACGCATATCTTTGTAATTAAAGTATTTGTTTTTCTACAACTGGTGCCCCACGAGAACGTCTTACTGACCATTTTCACGTAGCCACTTCCATTTATGGCACAGACCTTGTATGGCTGTCTCTGTACGTTTAAACTGTATGTAGGTTGATGCGCTCACGCAGAACACGTTGCCGGTTCATGAGTAAAATTTTATGGTTCGTTTTGAACGCACACTTTCAAAATTACGCAATTATTGTTACATTTTGTGAATTGGCTTGTGTTGAGCAGTTAATTGACCAAAATTTAAAATTAGTTAAATATATCTATAATTATGTACGTGTAAGATAGTGAGTAGTGACGCTTGAAGTAAATTAATAATAATAATAATGCTAGACAATCCACACAGCATCATCTAACCCCAAGCTAAGCAGAGCTTGTGTTATGGGTACTAGATGACTTGATACAATACATTACATACATAGATATTTTTTATTATATATAGAAAACACCCAGAATAAATATTTGCAGAACGTACAAACATTTATCCCAAGGCGGGAATCGAACCCGCAACCTCCTGCGTCGTAGGCGGACATTCGCCCGCCGCGCCACATCGGTCAGAAATTGATGAAGACTTCAAAGATAAATATTAAACATAACTAGGGAAGTGAAAAAGAAAGGCAGCCTTCATTAATAAATATACCACATGGAAAGTATGCACGCTTTGTACTTTGTAGTTATTGTAGGCGAATCAAAGCTCGAGTACTCGATTGATTCGATTCGGTAACCGATAAATTAATTTTCTGAATATTCCCTGCAGCATTCGACTCGGGAAGCGCAAATTGAATAAATAAAAGCTGATTTAGCATTTAAATCCCTTACGCATCATAGCAACATTTCAGAATGATCGATTCTTGCGAAATGATAACCTAGACAAGTGACCTTAATCTTGATAATTTGAACGTGCTCAAAGAAAGCTGTATCATTTTCGTTTGGTTGAGTATCACTAAATGCGCCTGACCTTCCTGAGTTTTAAATATACCTTTCCTAGTAGTTACTATTACCTAGTTTTTGAAGGTTGATTCGCAGGGATGTGTTTGACCTCTCTTTGTTCTGTATAGTCATTCGCATCACGTCATCAGTGTAACCCTGATGACTGGAAGAACGCGCCGGTAGCGTTGTTTTCATTGCATCCTTCGTCGCATACTAAATTATCTGAAACAGAATAGCCTTCTTTTGCACATTTGTTTTTATAGGGTCAATATTAAATTGATAAGACTACACTTATGCAACGTTTTGGTTTTGATGAGATTGATTGAGAGTATATATGAAAATAGTAGATAGAATTTATCTTTACACAAGAGAAATTGACCAGAACATCAGATAAACATGATAAATCGTTACCAAGAACCTACGCTTTCGCTCTTTAGATTAAGTTGGTCCTTTCTCTCATCATTGTCTCGCTTTAACTAATCAACTTTTAAATTAGTGAAGATATGGGAGGTTCGAAATTCCGAGCCAATGAAGATTGATTAGAATAAGTTTGACTGACGAGTGGTAAACTTACAGGTTGTCTGACTCTCGGTGTAAATGATACGTTTCTCTTACACGTCCCCATTTCCGAGCGTGTAAATCTATTAGTTCTGATATTTGTTCATACACCCAATTAAGTTTTGCATTTACTTTATTTTTGCTGGGCAATCGTTAAGTTTCGAATCTCTGAGCTAACTTCTAACAAACCTAGCAAATACAAATGAAGCACCTCTTGGATCTACTCAAGATGGTATTCTTCTTCCAGAAGTTTTCATTTAATTGTTAAACAAATCAATCATCCGCACCATTTAGAAAGTGATTGTTGGATCTTTTAGCCTCCTTCTCGAATGCTATGACGAGTCTTGATCTCTTATGGTATCCGGCTCCCAATGAGCTTAGAAACTATTAAATAGAATAGGCAAATGCTTAAATTTTAATCTAAAGCTTACAAGAGAGGATTATAAATTGCCTTACTATTCTACCAATTAAACCAAAGGCCAGAGCTAAAGACCTTTACCGAATCGATTCTCAGTTGCACGCTCGTGCACTTTCGCTGGTCGAACACTTTCGCCGTCACTTCGATGTATAACATGACTCACTTGATTGGGCACTGCGCCGGTAGGCTGGTCATCTGCACCTTCCGTTTTCATCAGCCGCTCATTGTTATTGAACAATGCGGTTGAGAAAGCTGCAAATGGTTGCGTTTTGGCTTAATTTGTTTACAAAATGCTTCTTTGTGTACGCTAGACAAGAAATAATTCATATAAAATTATGCATGCTAGGTGCAGCTGTCGGTCTGCCCAGTGATTGAATTACTCACTTAAATACATAAAAGCACTGCATATAGATTCAATCTAAACAATTATAGATGATTCAAAGAAAAATTACACTCCAATTCTCGGCTATTAAAATACATAATAGTTAAGCGCACTTGTCATGATTAGAGCAATTATAGACCATATTCGAATGGCAGCTCTACAGCTCTGCAAATGCTTCTCAGAAATCGCATAGAAAGTCCAACGCATACGCATTGAAGAGAACAATTTATCGGATTCTCGTGAAGTTAATGAATTATTCAATTGCGATTTGCGAGCATCTTTCTCGCACCTTCCGTGCAGTTTTTGCGGAATTACATTTCTATATACGGTTAAGTTCACCCCATTTGCGGATCAAGTGTTTGAACTAGTATTTAAAGGTACGAGATACAGTTACCGGCAAGTGTTGACAGCACTGCAGGGTTTCTATACGTTAGCGATGTCATACGCTTCCTCTTCATTGTACCCTTTATTGGCTGAAGTGATTTGTTGACATTTGTGTGTGAGATAACTGTAGTTTTGACACGTGCTGTCATTCATGTCTATTTTGTCAGGATTAAGGCCAAGCTATTGACGCAAATGACACAATTGTGATTCTAATGAATTGTTTTTTTGAGACTGCGGGAGATTAATGTTATTTATAAAGTTTCAACTAACAATAGTACACTCTTTAACGCATTTGGTGTTCTAGCTTATTTTTGTTTGACTACAATATGCCAGTTTAGTTTATACTAAGTATTTACGTTTATACTAATGTTGAACAATTTAATAACAGTTTAATTGTAAATTGTGTTCATTTATATAAAGATAATTTCTCTTCGTATACTTACATTAATTGACCAGTAGTGTTCAGTAATGTAATAAATATACCCTTTGCGAGTACGCTCTGTTAATTACAGGTTGCGTGGCTCATGTGGTCATGTCATGTGTCCACGTCACAGTACATTCCTGTCTCACCTACTTCTGCTCGTATCTATAAAAATAAAATACTTTGTCCTGAATGACTGACTGACGGATCAACCCACAGCCTAAGCTTCTGTTCTTTGTATGATGTGAAAGGATTTTCGATATTCTACCCCTAAGGGGTAAAAAACGGGGGCAAATTTGTATGGGACAACGTGATTCCTTGATCCAATCTACTTCAAATTTGGCATAAACATTCATTAACAGACTTGATGGAATAAGTGTTTCGTATTTTATTGAAATTCATCGCCTTACTAGGTTATAAAGGGGTAGAAAATTATTTTGGGGGTAATTTACATCGAAGTTGATATCAACACTCCTTACAACCTTACTCCTTGAAAACTCAATCCGATTTTATTCAAAAAAACGTTGAATTCAAATAATTGAATAATTTAGAATTGGAAATTTTAATTTTATTCGTTCTTGGATATTTGAATGAAAAACTTACCTTATTTATACGTTGATTTACCTTCGAAAATTCCTTGCAAATTTCTTAGATGCAAGTATATGAGTAGATATTATACTCAGCAAATATTTGTGATTGCTGTTTAATTTATTTATTTATTTATTTATTTAAGTGAATTTAGTGATACGCATACGGGTTAAGATATACTGCACTACACCTATTCATAAATTTTTTTTTTTTGTCATCTTACTTTTAAGTCAGAAACCGAAATGTAAAAAAAGAATTGGGACAGGGCCTCAGTTCGGTTCTGCAGTGCATGGTACCACATATTGGTACTTTGAAAAATGAGTCAGGTGTTTATCGTACTGGTCCTAGCAGTAATGTTGGGATGTAAGTCTAGGTAGGTAGGAAGATATTCTTACCCGCGGACGAAGTCGCGAGAGAGACAGTTAGTTCTATTATAAAATATACGCAGGTCAAGGTTCTATATGTACGTCCATTTCCGCCATGCTGTCCTAAAACTCCTGTGCACTTACCATGGTCACTTTGTTTGCCCCTTTTATAACTGAAACCACGAAACTTCCTTGTGCGTAGTTAGATAATGTTTTATTTTATCTGCTTACCTACATGAATGAGCTCAAGTTTAATGTTTACTACATCTACAGGCACTCTGTTTTTTTGTGCTCTACAAATTTTACCTCTTACACGATACCATTAAAATGACATCTGATATCTGTTATATGTATATTTGAGATGAATATGCTATGACTTGTTCTATCATATACTTTTAAACTTCTGAGTATGCATTATTATTTCATTGTGACATAAAAATTGTTATTTTTTTGAACATATCATGTTATTTTCATGTTCGATTAAATAACACAAAGCTACAAACAACACCGATTCTTTTGTACTTAACAAGTACCTACAAACAAAAAAATCAATACCATTCGTACAAAAGAGCGTCGTGTGAAGTCGTGTATGGGTAATGTGAGTGCTTTTTTGTTCTCCCAACCATTATTGGAAACAAATATTACTCCTAACAAAGGCGAAAAACATCGATTCAGGCTAGGAAACACAGGAACTACTTACTCGAACATGGACGATCTTGCTTCTAGTGCACAAGGTTCTGAGAGTAGAGTTAGGTAGGTATAGGTACCTACCTTATAACCCGGGCACTGTAGGTAGATAGTAATGCGTAGTTTGTGGTTTATTGATATTCAAGATTGGTTGGTTCTTTTTGATGCAAATTTTTGCTTCATGCATGACATTGCCGGCTAGTTCTTATCAGCCTTTTTAGCATTTAAACAGGTTTATGCTTGGTAAGTAGGTAGGTATCTCTATTTGTATAGGTCTTAAGATTCTGGGCAAACACAGAAAATACCCTGACTTTACCCGATAAATTTTTTTTTGTATAAAAACAATAAGCATGTCTATTGTCTAAATTCTACGTAAATGTTTAAGAGCGGACACTAGATAACTTTACAATAAGATGTATTAAATGATACATAATATACATGTTGTGTGCTGTTACTAACTCAAGGACGTTAATGCTATTATTGATATTGACATCCGTGTTCAGCATTCGTATTCTCAATTGATCAGAAATATATCGCTTAATTGATGTTTGACGTCATCGTCATCGTAGTTATTGTTGGTTGTGTATATTTTTCTATAGATAGAAAGATAGATAGGTCAGCCTGATCCAGAATATTAGAACCTTCAAAAAATATTTGTGTCCATAAACACAGAATATAAATAAGTGCTTCAGGCATAAGCACCTTAAGCTAAGAGTTACTCTACAGTTTTGATTATCTGTAGCTGGGTTTTAGTGTTATTAAATGTATGTCTATGTGTGTTGAATGTATGTCTATGTCTTATTGGAATGGTGACACTTACTAGGGTATAATCAAACATAATGGTCTATTGAACACTTCGGGGTTTTCCTAGTTTTTCACTATAGCTATTCTATTTTGTAGATGTGTCATAACACAATTTTATAGCCCAATTCACGACAAAACATTTACCGTATGGCTGAAATTGGTCTTTGTAACCCATTATCACTTCTCTGTTCTCCACGGTATTAGCCGATACGGTGCCATTTGGTTTTACGGCGACACCTCTTCCTCGTTATTAGTTTACAAACGGTCGCCGTTTTATCATGCGATGCTGTATCCTTTAAATTGAAGAGCGAGATTACCTTTACAATAATCTGAACATTAATCGTAATTTAATTTCAAATCGATTTGAAACACGCCAACGGTCGTTTGTTGATGATTCTTTAAAGTGTCATGTAAGTTTATAGAGCGGAAGGTGTGCCAGCGTGGTCCAAGGTCAAAGAGGTTATGAACAAAAAGGGTTTCGGCACAGTAACTAAAGTTCATTCGAAAAAAAAAGAGATGATAAAGTCAGTATTTAAGTACAAAAAATTACTGGAATACTCCAAACGCGTGGACCATAGAGAAGCATTTTCATCGCAGATCTTAAACTGTGATTGTTTTCGGTGGCAAACAATTGGAATTTTAACATACTATAAATATATGACTAAGCAAAAGCTCCGACGACGAGACAACATCATAAACTTGCTATTGTTTTTTTTACTCGGCACTGACACGGGGCTTTGCCGGTCGTGTGTATATCGAAATTAGGAGTCCTTTCATAATCGCTAGTTAGCTTGGGCTGTCACGTAGTCTGATGCACGTGTCACGCTTTAACAGCCTGCAATATAGATTTAAAAGGAATGATTGGAAGTGTTGGAAGCTGTAAACGATTTGCGCAATGTACTCTGTAAGGGCAGTTGTCGGGATTTATCGATCAGTAGCTATCTAATGGACATATCGTTGATCGAGTGCAGTTCAGTTTAACATCAGATAGCTTTTTAAATTGCGTTTCCTTTTCGGAGCAAGTAAGAGTTTTTATGTTTGGATTTTCGGAGAGGATGTCTATACCTGGTTTTGATTTACTAAATCTCTGGTTTGATGTAAGTCTTCAAGTTCTTTGTTTCTAAGTCCTTAGACGCCACGCCTGAATACTCATTAGGTCGTTGAAGATGAACATAACAGGTATTGAGCAAACAGCCGTGTTAGGATACAGGGTGCGTGGGCAAACCAGTCTTGAAGTACAGTCTTCCAATAAACAACTCTACAAAAAGAGTCTCTATTTCTAGAGCTCTACGCTGAGAAACTTAAATGCTGACTGTTTCAGACAAGATTGTCCTGAAGTGACTCAGCTCTGGATAGTGATTAGAACTTATCTATGTTACATCGTGTAACTGGTTTTTGTAATATTAGTACCAGTCATGCTCGTAGCGTAGAACCACCCACGCGCACTGCTTGCTGTCCATGTACATTGAGCGCCCTGGGGTTTCTACGACACCCCTGTATGTTGCGTCTTAGTAGACATGAGTATCGTATTTCAAATCAACAATGTATATTAATCCCACACAAATATCGGCATCGAACGAAAACTGCAATTTTGAAAAACATCATAAACCATGGTAATGTTTAATGTCAACAGCAACCCATCAGCAAAGTAGGCGGACTGGTAGAATAGAGGTATAGAAACCGGTTCAGGAAGGACTTGACGCATCACACCACACAAGAGCGTTCAATGCATACGCTTGCAACCATCCATCGTGTATCGTGTTAGTTGTCATGTTGTCGTTTTCTCTATCTGGCTTATCTCAACCTAGATTTTAAAGGAAGGTATAAATTCCTTGAATATACTCCTAGTGGCCTCCTTCCTAGTATGAATGATTTTTTCTATGAGATAGCGTGCAACTTGAGCTAAATAATTTTCTAGATCTAATAATAAAAAATCGGCCAAGTGCGAGTAGGACTCGCGCATGAAGATACCGTTGTCCATTATCTATAGTAAAAACGGCAAAAAAATCACGTTTGTTGTATGTTATAGCGGCAACAGAAATACATCATCCGTGAAAATTTCAACTCTCTAATCACGGTTCATTTGATACAGCCTGGTGACAGACGAGCAGACAGATAGATAGACAGGCAGACAAACAGCGGAATCTTAGTAATAGGGTCCCGTTTTACCTTAAATTAGAGTAGAGTAGGTAGAGAATCCTTAAAATTCTTGCAAACTAAAAAGTTCACTATCTAATCGTTGATAGATAAAAATCAAGTTTTTGTCTAAACGATTCATCTGTATAAATTACTTACCAATTATGTAAATAAACGATATATGAAAGCAAATTGAATGTTTAGTGTAATACGAGAGGTAAATGTAGAAAAGATTCTAAGGTTAGCCTATAAAGATTTTATCGTGTAGACATGAATTTCGATAGCCCACAATCTGTAGCCTGTTATACAGAGTGCTTTGCTTCACGCGCCTACTGGGATTCTATACATGTTTTGTAGAACCTTGTTCTCAAAAATTGGAGGAATGAGATAGCTTTATAGTGCGGACACCGCAATCTTCTTTGTTTTATTTTATTTATTGGGGTAAACAAACAGTAAATAAAATAAAAAAAAAAATTAAGAAGATCTTCGCCATTATACGTCAACTTTGGTCAGTATATGCAGTTACTGAGTATACAAGGTTTACAATAGAACTTAAATAGCGGAAAATGAACGCAATTTATTACTTGTGTCTACAGAAGAAAGATATTTTATTTATTATTTATTTATTCTCCTTGCTGAAAATCTACCACTCAAGAAAATAAAACTGCAACTCAACGGAACGAAACGGGAATTAAATTATGACTTAAAGCGGACCCTTGCATTGTTGCAACAGAAATGTGGTCGAAATAACTATCAACGTCGACAAAACCCGCGAGCCTTTTTAATCCTTTTAAGGTTCTTTTATCTCGAAACCAGTTAGTGAGACAATGCATTTAGCTGTGGATTCGTTGGTGGAGCATAATTACTTTTATAACTTTTATTTTATTGTATGAAACCATATTCTTTCAGTTTTATTTTGTTTTTTAATGAGGTTCTCGCATCGACATAATCTTGTTCTTCAGAGTTGTCGAGGTTTTCATTTTTCGAAGTGAGACTAAAGGGGTTTTGAGCTTTGTCAAGCAACCCTCTACACGTCATTCATCAAGTTATGTTATAAGAGAGTTTTAAATGTTCTTGGCATAAAAAGAGGCAGAGATGGCTCACCTGATGTTAAAGCGTTATACCATCACCTACAACCAAGCATTGCCTCGCAAGTTTATTAGGAACGTGCCCTACGATGCACTGCTCTGGATCCATTAACCTGAGGCATACAAGTGCTTAAACTCATGGGCCTGTAATTTCACCGGCACCCACACCGTTCTAACCGGAACACATCAAGCTGCTTGGCGGCAGAAATACGCATGGTTTTCCCCTCTTTTGGGGAAGTACCATGCGTATTTCTGCACTTCACTAAAAGCTCTACCACTACTAAAAATTTTACGTATTTACAGCAGCCAGCACTAAGTACTTGTCCGTTATTTTCCTAACAAAAGAATTGACATTATTCTAGAAACCCGCAGAGGATTTGTTAGGCCATAAAATAATGTAGGGCGTACCGCAATATTTTGTGCGGAGTTTTAATAAAAGGGGATGATAATAACAAACTTTCCACAACTTTCATCACAACAGTCCATTAAAAAAACCAATTATGTCGAATTGCTATGAGCTGGGATAGAATATTTAAAAAGTTCATCATATTTTTCTTCTTCGTTGCGAATACTAAATAAATTTACATCAACAATTCCGAGAACAGAATTTTAATTAGCTTTCTGAAGTTGTAATCAAAATTTTGTAACATAAATAAATAAAAATAAACACCAAATTATTATTTAGAAAAGAAAAACTACTATCTGTCTGTTCCATGTTGTAATATTCTGTATGTTAGTATATTTAACATTCTATTTCTGTGTCTCAAATGTGTCATTTTATGACAGTATTTGTGGAACAGGACGATGGCCCACCTAATGTTCGGTTGGTTATCTTATCGTATCACAGTTGCATCACTCCGTAGCAAAATAATACCAACAAATGTGCTATATGGTATTGCATTGCACCCCGACGTAAAGGTGTTAAATCTCATGTACCTGTAATAGCACCGGCATCTATAGGTACCCTTCAAATCGGCATACTGCAATGCAAGTATAATTACTCGGCGACAGAAATAGGTACCTATAGTGATTCACAAAGAGCAAGTAACGAGCTCTTTACTAACTCTCTGAAGTTTGCTGAATATCCAACTTTCCCGTTAAAGTTTCAAACGGGCTAAGCGTAGGCTGTGGCACAGATTAAATAAACTGTGGTTTCGTTCAACGAATATATGGGTGGGTGAACGACTATTGTCTTAGAATTTGTAAGACTTTTACATTAAACTTTCAACTATTACATTGTATAATACCTAAACAAAGTTTAATCTTCGTAAGAACGGCGACCACAGCTTCCATTCAATTAGGCGATGGTGTGACAGAGAAGCTTCTGGATATTTGTGCAATCAACATAAACCTATATTCAAGCAGAACTTTTATTTGTTACAGGTACTGGTGAAATGATTATCACTGAGTAGAGTGGCTGTGGTGGTCCCGGAATAAGACAAAGATGTGACTAAAAGAACTCACCACCAATACTGTTGTCACCAATCCCCATAACAAGCGTGGTGTGGCTATGTGAAAATCGTTAAAATATAAGGCAAGCCTATGTCCAGCAGTGGACTCATTCGGGCTGATGACGAAGATCGAAGTCAGCTGTTACCATGGCAGACAGAATAACATCAGACGATTTTCCTAAACCTTCGCCTGCATATGCTAGATTTTCCAATAGCCAACAGGAAGTAGAAGATGTTTTCACCGTTAGCAATAAAACTTCACTACGAAACATCCAAAGACATTTTGTCACGTTCTATAATGACTTTAATCTGAGTCGCGTACGTATCAAAGGACAGACCATCTGGCAGCCTATTACGACTAACTTAGTAGCTAGTACGATATCTACTCATATCTTGCATACAATAAAGTTATTGCCATTTAGAATCGCGAAAGGTCACCGAAACAGCACAGAAAATGGTAGAAAATAGCTCTTAACATTGTGAATGGCTTCATGAAGTGAATTTTAAGTTGCCGTCTGACTGCTTAAATCGATGTTATCGTGTTGACAGCAATCGGTAACTTAAAGCGACGTTATGCGAGCGTGACTTGACTTAATTATTAATGTCTTGTGTTATATATTCTAACGCACGAATGGTCTTTTGGTTTTCCAACCTTGCGAAGAAACCTGTTGGTATTTTCCTTAGTGTTAAGGATATTTAAATAGCCTTTACAAACTTAAGTTAAATTGACATTATTATGATGAAACTTAACTGACCTGATGATAAATTCGTCAAGTACGATTTGATAGATTTTCCATGTTTGGTGTTTTGGCTCATTTATCGTCGAAATATTGACCTACTAAGTTTATATTTAATATGCTTTGCATTACCATACCGTATTACCGTTATTGACAAAACACAAATAAAATAAACTTAATAGAAAATGTCAGTTTACACCTGTTTTCTAAACAGGTGTTTAAATCAAACAATGTTTACCAGTCCACCAGTGTCAAGGTCGTGACGTGAGTCACCGCTTACGAATAGTAAACAATAATTTATCAGCCTTGGTTAAGTTATGTCAGAGATAACGCGACTGTATGTTATGCAATGTAACTATGGTATCAAGTTTTTGTGTTGATTAGATGGTTTAGTGTGCTGGTGAACTTGGCTTCACTTTATAGGGCTAGTGCACTTTTGTGGCCTAGTAGGAGACTTCAACATCTGCTGCACCCCTTAGCTAAAGAATTATAATAGAATTATATTATTACAGAAATATGGATAAAGAGAATGGGTCCTCTACACACATAGTCGAGGCACCGAAAAGTAACGTAACTAACGCCGGAATTCATAGTCATGGGATATGGGATGAGGGCTCCTCTGGACGATATCTTTGTGGCGAATTTCACCTATAAATGCAAGTAGAAGAAAAAAACTCCAAGTCAAAAGAAGTCAGGGACTTGATGCTCGAATTTCGTCTTCTACTCTTACTCAACAGTACTCTTGGAAGTGAAGGGTAGCGTAAACATTAGTATTGCTAAAGTACGAGCATGAAAATCATAGCGAAAAGTTATCGACCGAAACTGGTCTTGAAAAGCTTCAGAGGCTGATAAGATCTTCAATGAGCTCCCGTACCAAGTCGGAAAATGCATATATTATCTATGTAATGGTGTTCCTTTTACTCGTTTAGGTACGATAGTTTTTAAATTATTGAAATCGTTCCATTGGTTGCGAAGATATTACACATTTTGTACCAGCCAACCGCGGGGCGGCCGGATAGCTCATGTCAGGGAATCGTGACGTCTCGATTCTCTTTCGCCCGCGCTCGCGCTCTCCACCATTCATTTATTAAAGTTCACTCGATCTGCGCGGGTCGTGTTCTGGTTTAAATTAATTTTTTTTTAATAAAACCGCGCGGGTTCGGCGGCTAGCGCTGGGTCATTGTGACGTGACGTCACAATATCTCAACGCTAGGCTGTTCGCGCGGTCAGTGAGCCTCGTTCGGTATTTTGCCCATAACCTAGTCAGTTATGGCCGTAGAAAAAAAATTTTTGCACTTTATGTTTTAATTTCTCAAGGCCTATAAAACTGCATTCACAGATAAAACTGTGACGGGTCCCCATTGGCGGGTCGTGTGCACGCCTTTAACGGGGTTGCAGTCGCTGCTGTCACCAACATGTCATATTGGTTATAGATAGTCGGTTCTAAGAGTTATACGGCCTGCCCATTGCCACTTCAACACTGATTCTAAGATCAATGTTGGTGACTATGCGGATTTTCCCACGTGAAAATCAAATTTTAAGTAATGTTTGTTAAAGTAATGTAACATACATTACTTTAGAGTATGGAGACTTATACCTGTGTACTCATACTGATTTCTTGTTTTCCTTCACCGTTTGAGAGACTATAACATTATATCATCTAATAAGTCTAAGTGTTGAATATAGAAAAGCATCTGAGGACTGACATTAATGGATGTGTCAGTTTTAAACCGGGTCGTGTGCCCGTCAGGAAGTGGGTCGCAGCTGTCACCGCCATACTATCGACAGCCCTGACGGATTGAAAAACAACTTAAATTCTATAGATAACAATGGCAAAACTGTAACTACATTCCTTAGGTCTTTTAGGAGTTTTTGCGGATATCTTTCAGGTAACGCCTGAAAGATATCCGCAAACGTTCAGATGAAAATTATAGGTATTGGTCTCCCAATAAGTCTTTTAATGAGTACCCAGCTTTTGAGTCGTATGATTATTCGTATATTCTTATTATTTAATGCATTCTTCGGCAAACTGTGGTGGAAATACAATTAGTATAATGCACTATAGATCGATAAAAGCAAAGGAAGAAGGAAGATAAGTAGGTTAGTAGAAAGCGCACAAACATCGATTTGTGGCAATACTCCTCTGTAGTTACATGCACTTAAGTTTTTTAAAGCTTTTTGTGGTGCCCGTAAACATTTCTTAAGAGTTTCAAGAAATGTTTTAGTATAATGTAATAGATCTGTAGTAGTAGTTCAGTTCAGATTGACGACTCAAGAGATTCTTCTGAACTAAACAAAAAGCTTTTCTATTAAGGCTTCAGGTGAAATCACATTTACTCGCATGCTTCATCACTTGTCTCATTTTGTGTCCTTGTTTCATTCGTTCGATGGAGTCATCTTATGAGGCGTGTTTTGTATAGACCTCTGTATAGATAACAAAGGCAAACCTGTGTATTGTATAGACCAAGCGAGCGAAGCGTCTAAGTTTCGAGATTGGCCAAAAAATATTTGGTCCGTTTGTCTGTTCTCGCCTACAAGTTGCATTTTTGCGAAAATTGGCGCACAAGTTTCTTGATCTGTTTAAATTTTATAGTTGATCGCGATTTTTGACTAGAGGAAAACAAGGAAGTTTGCTGTAATCGACGGATTTCAATCAAGTTTGAGAGCACACTAAGAACTTCAATCTACACAAGAGGTTGCGTTGCAAAAAAAAGGCAAAAGGGGAGGGGTGTGGTTTGCTGTAGCGTTATATATGGACGGATTTCAATTTTGGGAAAGGGGAAGTGTCGGTTATTGCATGGTTACAAGGGCTCGCGAGGCCTACTGTTCTCACAGAACCACTAGTATATTGTTGTCCTAATGGTACTTAAATTGAACAAGGTGCATTCGAACAGCGGCTTAAAATTTTAGGGTATGGGTGATGCTGAAGCATGCTTGTACTGTAGCACGCTTTGTGGCCGGACTATTAAATCCTTTCTAAGCTTTTATCGGTTCCGAGCCTACTTATTTCTATTCTCTGGTAGTTACTTCCTGGGATTGAGAAATAAATCATCTTAATTGCTAGATTAAAATTAGACGGGTTAAATCGGGCTACTGATGTTTGGAGTGCTTTTATTGGCCAATAAACTTCATCCTTATGAGTTTTGAGACCAATGGGCAGGGGTCATTGATTTATCAAGTGCTATGAGTAGATAAAATTTATTCTTCAATCAACTTTTCGAATTCTATTAATATCACTAGTGATAAAGATTTTATATTATCCCAAAAATAATTTTAAACCCAAGACTCTTTTCTCTTTTTCCTTTAAAGATTTGTCAAAGGGACTTTAGAGCGACCCCTCATAAAAACATACTCTGCATAACTTTGGAATAATATTAATAGTGATATGGATTCGTTATTTCTAGTATTCGGATATCGAATGTTTGAATTTACAAGACGAATACAAAAGTTCAATTATTACAAATGACTCAAGGTGAAATTAAGTCCCACGTGAAATCCTCCGTGAATATAATGAATGTCTCCCGTGTCCAAACCAGTCTACGGATTATAGTCTTGAGCCTGTTTATAAAGTCAAAAGCAGATATCTGCCTAACTCCTATTCGAGCCACAAGCCCACATCCCATAGGACTCCGAAACTGCAAATTGCAATCTTCATCGCGAAAGCCAACCCACATTAGCTCTGGGCTGTATAATACGTCTCGAGTTGAGTGTCTGCATGACCCGCCTGACCTAATTATTGAAACGGCTTTTTGTACTCGTACCAATTCAGTAATTTGCAGAACACGCAGGTACACGGTGATTTGTGGCTTGATAAGTTTGTTCCTCAATCAGGTGGTGTGCTAACGAATGCAAAACGACGAATAACTACCTAGTTATGATAGTAATTGTGCTCTTGAAAGTGGCAATCTGTTGTTGAGTTCTACAGTTGTTTTTTTTTATTACACATGATTACGGGACAACCAGATAGGCCCACCTGATTTGAAGTGGTAGCAATCACCTATAACGAAGAATTGTATACCGTATGATCCCCTGCATCAGACAATTCAACTCAAGAAACGCGCGACCAAATCATATTACATGTCATTTTTAGGCGATAAAGCTCACTTTGCATCGCCTAAAGGGTCATCGTCTTTAGGGTCATTGTGACGTGAACTTTTGTGCTGCTAAAACTACGATACGACGTGGTCGCCGGTCTCGGAAGCTTCGTAAAGCTGCATGTTACCGCGAAAGTGAACTAGACAAAATTCAGCCTGAAACTGCCGTAGAAGCAGTGGCCAGGTAACCCTGACACCGCTGACGTCAAGTGACGATGGAAGCTCAAAATCTTTCTTCCTGGAAATATGTAGGGTTAGTTAGGTGTTGAACTTCTACGGGCTAATCATGTTGATGGGAAACTGCTAGTAGCATTTATAACAAAACTGTTGGTATCGACTGAATCGTAAGTAGCGTAGTATTACTTACATCATCATTAAGTTTTGAATTTGATGAATTAACTTACACTATTACTTGGAAGACTTTCGTTTGGTGGAACATTTTTACAGTTTTTTTAGTTTAATTTAACAACTAAATTACTGAACTTATTTTGATGATTTCTTATGGGACCACTTCAAGTTATACTAGTTTAGGCGACCTAAACACTTCGGCCTAAATTACCATAGGCAAAGCTCATACGAACTTATTTTCGTATTGGTTGATACCCTGATACCGCGACAGTGACGTAAGCACTTACTTGCAGAGTATCGATCCACACAGTTTACTGCCCTTAACTACTAGGCCTGTTAATTTATGCATGAACGACCCACAACCCCACATTGAAGGCTTGTTTAGACTTTGTTTACAAACATGCTTTTGTATACATAGGCAACACACGCTGAAGTTTTACTGTTTACCTATTAGGCATGTAAAATTACTTTCATATTTCTCAACGTTATAATCAAATTTGTTCCATATTATAGTCCGAGGCCCAAGTCAGAGCTATTTTGTGGTTTCTGCGAGTACTATGTGGTATTACACGAGTGATTTCTGTAGGAGATACGAGAAAAGCGTCCATCCCTTTGTAACTCTACACAAAATCACTCAAGACTAGAGTTTGTTTATCAAAAAGTTGATCAAATAAATACCAAATCACCGACTTGAGGCTCTGCCCTAAACTTTCCATTGTTGTTGTTGATACACTGCGTGATCAGTATCATGACCTTATTTATTAGAGTAACCTACTTTGTGGAGTAGCATCGGTCACTGTACCTAATAAGGTGATGAGTACCGCCTTACATTTTCTTTTACCTTTAATTGATATTTGACACTACACACATTGCGCGTGTTTTGAAAGAAGCTATATATCGTAAAACCTGTTTCAATCTGCACTGTACATGTCCAAACGCCTGATGAAAAACACCCAGCAACGTTCGTATCTCCAATTAGTGATATTGCTTTGAGTAGGCGTTCGTCTCGTGCAAAGGGCGATTTGGAAAGCTGGCTTAATTTGATTGTGAGAATTTGTAAGGTTTCTGCTTTGTTGAAGTGTTATTATAAGTTTTTGCCACGGAAAAAAGTATTATTTTAAATCTTATATTATGCTATTTAACAAAAGCTCTGCAATATTTGAAAATCAGTACTTTGCTGGCGCAAAAATCAAAGAAAATATGTGTGGATTTTTATTAAAGATTAAATAAATAAATAAAATAAATACTTATTAAAGCCTACATCATAGCTCAGTCGGTGGTAGCTCTGCCTTCTGCGTTATAAGTTCTGGGTTCGATCCACACCAAGAACAAACATTATGTGATGAACACAGAGGGTTGTTCTGTGTACGGGTGTTACGATATTCTATGCATGATTGATTTTGCAAGAAATAAAAAAATCATCCACTTGATCAAAATATACCGTAAACGGAAACTAACTAAGAATTGGCTAAAACATTCGTTTGGGGCTAAATGATATCAATACTTATTTATTCACGAAAAGCTTCAGTAGTGTTACGTATTTAGTAATTTAGGACATGCAATGGTCAAATACTATTGGGCTCTATTACTACTACTTAACTTACTTGTTGACACTATTGGGTCATCGTTCATTGCGTAATCGATCCACCTGATTGGTATTACTTACCTACTTAGATACCGGATATCAGGACATGATACCCATGGGAGGTAACACGACACCAGCTCAAGGCGACTGCAACTATTGGCCCGTTTCCAATGCACTTTGTATTCAGTTACTTCTTGATCGATTAATTTGGCCGCTCTGAAGCTGATATCACATCACCTAATGTAAATTGGCATCTCGATTGTCTACCCTGTATAACATAAGACTACTGTCTATTCTATAACATCAAGCAGCTAAATAGTGGAAGTGGCTAAGATTTTAAGGTTGATATTTTACTACCAATGCTCTTACTTTCTAACAAATTCAGAACTTGAACCTTAAATAAGTACTACTTACTATTCCACAATTCAATCAAGGCTAATTTATATCTGGGTACGCCCCGAAATCAAATCTTAAACCGGTAAGAGCATCGCCTACACATTACGTATCCAATCTGTACAAGCGATTCTGCAGACACGGCTCAAGGAAACCATTGGCAAATTGAATAACAACCCAGGGCACAGAGTAAATAGTACTCATCAGGATCTGAGGCGACAATTTAGCAGTTGACCCACTGGTACGCGATTGAGACAATTACTTTGATGTATTACTGGTATTACGTTTAAATTGCGGAAGAGGAAAGATTTGGCAAAAGTTCAAGTAGAGCTTTAGTGGTACTGTATAATTTTTGCCAGTAGATTAGTAGGGTAACTTTTAGGTCACTGGTGGTGTAGTGGAAGCGACCCTGCTTTCTGATTCTGCGGTCGAGTTCGATGCACCAATGGATTTTTTTATTTGATAAATCTGTGTGCGCAATGCCAGTGCTCTTATACGTAAAAACAGCGTGTTCTAGCAGCGGCGATGGGCTTACAACCTGTCACGTATGGAAGTCTAATTAAATGTGGGTATGTGCCAAATGTACCTAATACTTTGTTCTAATCTAACCCCCTTAGATATCCTTAAAAAGTCTTGAGTGATTACTACTTGGTTAGACTCCAAGAAGTCTTAGGGGATAGATATTGGTAGAAAAGTTGTACGGTAGTTTTTTGCTTAGAAGGCCAAGCACGAAAAAAATTGTAAACGTGTTGAACCCACATCCGAGTTACAGTGCGCGGTAGGTAGCACTTCGCAGTTGCGTTATCGATGCCACGAAATGTAGTTTGAATTGGACACGAAGGCAGCTGGAGCTTTCGTATTTTGCCAAGCCATGACATGTCATGGCTGACTCGTACCGCGCTTCGTCACCATACGAATTCATACCCTTAGTCACGTCAATCGGTACCGTTCACAATTCAATCAAAACATTGTGCTATGATTGGCGGATTGGCCTTGGCAGTGACATAGTAAAGGTGAACAGCCAACAAGTTGTTATTAGGGCTATTGAAGCTGTTGTACGTATTACTATGTGGGTAGGGTTGACTCCTTTGTGTTACTACGCATTGGTCTACCGCGTTGTGTTCTGAATGCATGATAAATTGAAACACTGTTTTTTATACTACTTGCTGGTAGTACTTCCCTGGACTAGCCCTTCACTAAAAGCTCTACTACTACTAATCTCCTCTAATCTGTCTGCCTGCCTACTCTCTCTGTTAACATTTTACCGTACAAACCAAAGAATTTCAATAATGTTTTCTAGGTAACCACATATTAACTTTCTCTCAAAGATGATGGGTAGGTACTGTTCTCATAACGACTATGTTACCTACATACCGAATAGATTTTAAATTAATTTTGTGACGTCCGCAACCTAGAGCTTTTGTGCCTACCCTCCACTCCGTTATCAAATTAATCAATCTTGTAGTCACTATGAAACAAACAACAAAGCCTTGATTTAAACTTTATACTAACTCCTATGTACTCTATGTTTATCAATTGTTCCTTTTAATCTGTGGCCATAGTGCCCTACAATCCAAGGGCCTCGATTTCATTTTAGATTCTATTGAAACTTTTTATCTTACGGTACATAAACCGTTCACTTGCTCTATAACCCTTTTAACTTTATTGAAGCAGCTCTAATGAGGTTGCATTTACCTCAATATACCTCTAGATAGCTAGCGTATAACAGGCACTTTAAAATAATTATACGTGCAGATACGTTAGCTAGAGCCTTCGTAGATTGGTAGTTAGTCGTTTGCTGTAATATCTAATTTTATATATGAAAGACCAGATTATAAAAGTAGGTAGAATTTTGGGGAAAATTTTAGAAAGCCTTGTGCCTTGTGTTACACCTACCTACTTATTTTAAGACAATATAATTTAGATAGGAAACCATTTTCGGTCGAAACGAAACCCATTTTGTATATACAAAAATTGTATGCTCAACGAACCCGTAGACAAAATGTTTAAAGAAATATTATAATGAATACATATTGAAACGAAAATACTCATATAAAACAATCATTATCTATACCAATTATCACAATCTTTATTCAGACTAATTGCCTGACATATAGACAACGCACGCCTAAAACCTCTGCAGCGGTTACTGTCTGTCTGTTTGTCTGTACTGTGTGTCTGGTCTGTAGGGGTGTTATCCTGAAATTCAAGCTCTAAAGGGGTGCAGCGGTGGTTGAAATTTGTATTCCATTATTATAAAATAAAAAGGTGATAATTTAATTCAGTAAATACCTGAATCTATTCTGTAAACTATTATTTATTCTTTGATTTTTGAATAATTGTTATGTTTAAGTTTGAAACCCAGCAAACTTAAAAATCCCTGACAGTGTATAGGTATATTCGTAGATAAGGTTTGGCGGTCTTATTGCAGTAAACACCGCAAAACAGCGAGTGCGCAGTACTGCATGCGCAAAGCGGGATTTCCGCAGGCAGTTCCTGCATCCAGGAGACTGGTTGGAGTAGGAAGTACTGGAAATAGACGAATTACTACTGAACTTGTTTTCCAGTTTGTCGGATAACTGCTTGTTTCCTGACCAGATGTAAAAGAGTGATCGATGATCGGAACCATGACTCATTTATGTAAGAGACTGCCACAATTAAGTACTGCAGAGTTTTGGTTCCTGACCATCATGCTCAGTTTCCAAAGTTGCGCCTGTGTTTATTCGCTACTCAAAAACCTAATCTTAAACGATTATTCGTGCTGCTATCTGAGAAACACCTAGAAGCATATTCGACTTTACCAAAAAGTCTGAAAGGTATCTTAGCTCTAAGGTTTTTGCCATACAAAAACTGCATGGCTATATAAGGCGCATGACGTGTTAAAATTTTAAATCTGTTTAATGTAAGAGCTTACATTGAAAGCGTTTAGGGAAAGTAATCGTCTCCAGCGGTTATTAATCTTAACTCTAAACGGAACATCAAAATCCTTTCAGTGGCCGGGTCTAGCTAGACTACTGTTATCTAGATGTCTCAGAGTAATACGAAGAACGGGCTATAGGCTGTCACTCATATTTAATCCTTCCGAATGGGTAATACCTATAGATCTTGTGACGTAGCTTTCTCATTCCCCTCAACCCTGTCAATATTTGGATGAAGACCCCTAGAAATCTAGGGTTGGTCGCGAGGAACTGTCGCTTAGACTCACCTAGTTTCAAGATGATCCCTGCGAATATTACTAAATAAATGCTTTTTGGCTTTAAGAGGTATTTCTTGCTTCGGAGAACACTTTAGCCGTTGTCATTGCAGCCGCAGGCTTTTTAACGATATAACTAAGCTACCAGCCTAATTACCATCACATCTTGTTGTGATTTCTGAACTGAATGATTACGTTTGGACATATACGATGACACAATAATACCGTATCAAGACGGAACGATTCAGTTTAAGTCTTGAACTAAATTTCAATAAGACATGGTAAGTGGACAAGATGGAGTTGGTCACTATAGCTTAGTTTATCATTCTGAGTCCACAGAGGAATCTAGAGAAAAACAACACTGGCTCTATCGTTGATCTCACAAACGTCAACTGACTTGATAAATTAATCGCTTGTAATCTTTGAACACGAATTGAGAAAGCTTAGAGCTTGTTTTATTTATACTTAGACTAAACTGGGGAATGCAAATTCACTGTGGTTACAATATTTCTAGGAAACTTCTGGAAAACGACAAACTTAGGTTCGTATTGTGGTATGGCCGTTCCACAATCGAGTAGTCGCTGCCTGGCGTCCCGCGCAGTAGAACTCAAAACGGTAATTGTTCTGTTAGTGACGTCCTTAACTACTGGACTGCACTGAAATTGTCGTTGTATTAAATCACTCTAAAAGCAGTAGCTAGTTTGATTTAGATTGCTATTCATCTGTTTTAATCATCATTAGATTGCTGGTCAATACCCTGAGTTGCTTGCTTCCATGGAACCGTAACTTCGCGACGTTACAACTTTAGTTCCCTTTCTTGAAAATATAACCAGGCTCTTTCCAAATTATAAAATAATTTATGAGATTATCACTTGCGCTGTGTTATAATGATGATAGATTGCTCCTATCATTGCTGAATTTAGGCCGATTTATCACACGCGGTTATAAAGAGTCATTTGTCAGGCCTGCCAATCTCCGTTTCCCTAGTGAACTCGGATCATATTTTATTGAAGAACAGCTGGTACAATCAAAGCCTTAAAGGCTTACATTTTATCGTGCAAATTGTAAAAAATATTGAATTTTAAAACGATAGTAGATATGTTTTATGCTCTCTTACTCTCATTGTGAGTCCTCGTTTTTACAAACTGGTTAGACCTAAGCTTAGGTTAATTTCCGATGACCCTCGCTTTCAATATAAAATTATGTGTGTATTTCCATATACTACGAGCAATTGAATTTATAGTGCAATTTGATCTCTGCAAATTCTACATCTTTCTACGTAAAATATTTTAATCAGAATGTATTATATATTATTTATGGCGTTGTTATCATGTAAGATATTTCCGATATAGCTTCCTGTATAGGCCACACGGTGGTCTAAAGAATACCAGCTCGCCACTTTTGAGCTACATCCCGTTGCAATATCTGTCATTACGTCGCTTTCTAACGGAATGCATTCTCCTTCCATAATAACACTAGTTATTTCTTAAAATTACTGTTTTGTGTTCCACGTCTGGTCCCCCAAATTGGTCTAGGTTACGACTTGCGATTGAGCGTGGAGAAATTCAAATTCAATTTTAACTCGGTATGACGAGTAAGGCATTATTACTCCGTTGTGGGTCAGTTCTGGCTTACAAATGAAAAACAGCTTTTTGATTGTTTTTAATCTGCTGCACTCTAGTTCTGCTTAATCAAGACGCAAACAAATCTGTTCAATTGGTTTAAAAAGTGTATTTCTCTCATCAGCATTCTTGTCTGTCCTGTCCACTAAGCGGTCACTGGAATATCCTCGGATAACACTAGGATAGTATTTTGGGATATCGGGGTAGTTCTTGCTCTGATCTGCTAAACCGTCGTAAACTGTGGTTGTGATGAAAACACGAGGTTTCTTAATTTACTTCGATGCATTAAAAGGATTGAGGGAGGTCTTTCAGTAGGACGGATGCACGACAAAAAGTGGAATTTACTTACTGGATTTGGTATGGGAATGATAACGAGATAAGTAGAAAGGAAAAAAAGAAGGCCTTTGCTACATACAAAATAATGGTGTGCTCTACGTCACCTGGCTTAGAAGTGTTATCGCCTGGTCATGCACCAGCGACCGCAGGCGCTGCCGCGTGCGCCGACGCAACCAGTGCCGCCATGGCGGTGTGGTGCGGTGCGCGTATTTTACCTCTCGAACGACGGGTGTACTCCATCACTCTAGTGGTTGGTTTTTTAATATTCTGTAAAATGTTTGAAAATGTATATTTAATTTTTAGTTGTTGCCTTACTTCGTAAAACTTACCTTGTGAAAATTACCGTGCTTACGTTTTCATATATGTTGAGTTTCGTACTTATTAAGTTTGGAAAAAATTTACTCATATCAAGGAATGTGTACCTGTGGAAATATCAGTGTTATTTTAAGAAGTGAAATCGTTGCAAATTCAGGCATTTTTTACAGGATTCAGGAAACTGGATGATTAAGATATTTGTAAAGAGTTGGCAAATGTATATTACCTATTTCAAAAAGTTTCATGCATTTCTAAAGAAAACAATTTCAATTACAATCATTATACTGTACACAGCACACTACACCTCACTTTGTTTTCGAGCAAATCTAATTCTACACTTTCGTAAGTTTTCAGACAGACACCGTTTAAGGGTGTATTTACGTACATACACTACAGAGACATGCATGAAGTAGTACCTACTATTATATCTATTACTACCTACCATTGGTAGTTTTATAGGTATATACTGAGTACTGAACTATTTTAACTTCGAAAGGGGTACAAGAATTCTGTAACAATCCAGCATTGTAATGCTGGATTGTTACAGAAGGCCATTGATATTGTATCCATAGAACTAGCGTTGCAAATTTGGTAAAGCCGGTCTTCGCCGCGGTCACGAACTATCCCGATTGAATTTATTTCTTTAGCTTACGGTACGGTAGTCGTCACAATTGCCTCCAGCAGCCCCGCTAAACTATCTTTTTCAAAATTGTAAAAAAAGCTGTTTAGTTTATGTCATGTGTACCTGCTAGAAAAATGAAAAAAACTTCGCTGCACCCCTTTTAGAGTAATTTGAGTGTATTCGTCTTGGTAGAGGTGTACAGGAATTCCCGAAACTCAAGCTAAACGTATAAAGTCGGGGTTGAAGTTTGACACGGACACTAAATAGTAGTACTATTTAGTGTCCGTGTCTAGAATGTTATTTTTATAGTACTGTACCCGAGGAAACAGTTATGTGTATGTGAAGTGTCACAACCCATCCTATGTGAAAAATACTGTAGTGGGTGAGTCCGGGCCTGGCTAACTGCTAGAAATTGTTACTGAGTAAAAAACTCACAGCACAAAAAATACTTGGCGGGTCCGGCACGCGCTTAACTGTCACTGTCAAAATGAAACTAAAATCATATTTTTTTTGAGTATTGATAGACTGTCCATAAAAAATTGTTAAGGGAGGCTATGATAGCCAATAGATTTATGAAAAGTCATCTGTTATAAATAAACAGTAGCCTTTGTCCGGCTACAGAACGCAAGCCATCTTTGTGCCGAATTTCATCTAGGTTAGGTTAGTGTTTTAACCGTGACAACATAATATCAAACGGATTCCCGAAAGAAAATTAAAAATCCCAGTTATTTTAGGAATGGCGAAAGAACCCAACCTATTTATTGGTTTTATGACCTGAAAACGATTTCAATATACTGTATAGCATTTTCTTTATTGCCTCCTATAAAATTGAAGGCTCTAAATAAATCGACTCGTTAACGGCTCTTTCGCTAAAATGTATACATACCGCTATTACAGCGATTCCAAGAGCTTTTAAAGCTTTCTCTGACTATACCCCTTAGATATCCTCAAGGATCTTGATGTTGATCTCCAAAATAACCATACACTCATGTACATAAGGATTATAATCGTGAGCTTCAATGCTAATTATATTATTTTATAGCTTACCGTGATCTTGCTCTAAAGTACCCTCAAAAGTACTCACCGGCTTACCTAAAGCCAAAAGTATCATGATATAAATTTCTTAATTATTTGGCTAGTAAACCTAGAGTAGTAGAGAAGCTAAGGAGTACATTTTTCTGGTCTGGAGTCATCGATAAGAAAACAGTCGAATATAGAAGAGCTTTTAGAAGATAACAAACACTCAGTGCTCAACTTGTGCACAAAATCATAGGTAGGTTCTAAGTTATCGACTTCAGAGCGATTAGGAAAGAAAAAGGGATAATTTAGACCCCTACGCAAGCAGACAACTATTCCACCCCAGCACATTTTCCCACGATAAGCTAAATTTGTGGACTATCTCTTACAGTAATTGGAGCGAGAAATTCGAATTTTCCATATTTTATCGTTTGGCTGAAAGGTCGGGTACGTGGCCGAGCCGTGAAATCGTGGGCACGACCGTCGTCGTCAGCCGAAACTGTTTTTGTGCTCATTTAGTTCACAAACTTCCTCAAACTCTGTTATATTGAAACTGTGTTTCTGTCTATTTAATGATAATCAATATAAAGTTTTATATTTTATTGTTTTGCTGGATCTTCATACGGCTGTTTTCATGTTGGTAACTTATAATTTTTTATACTGAAGTACCTATTTTAAAACATATTCGTTGAACTGAGTTCCGTATTCTTTCATAACTAGTATTGTCTATTTGGATAGGTTTCAGTAGCTTTTAAGTCAAAGTCAAAAAGCATTTATTCAGTAATATCCGCAGGGATCATCTAGGTGAATCTAAGCGCCAGTTCCTCGCGACCAAGCCTAGAAGAACCGGCAAGAAACTTACGGCGTGGTTCCTACCGTTTTTTTGTATGATCCTGCTACAAAATAATAATAATGTAAATAATGAAGCTCCAGTGTGGTGCCAATCTAACTGAATGTTTTTAAGTTTAAAGGCTTCCAAGGCATGAGATTCAGATTTAAAGATGAGGTTTATTCCTATTGCTATGATGAGCGTCTCTGGGGCGAGAAAAAACTCCTTGACTAGGTTCAGCTAATGCATCATACGATCACTTGGGTTCTTGACGACTGATAGTTGTATTTCTTGGTTTCAGATAGATCCAAACACAGCGTTTTTACGAGCAGCGCGCGCCGGCCAGCTTGACACAGTCGTCGACCTCCTCGACTCCGGGGCCGTCAAGGAAATCAACACATGCAATTCGGTAAGTTTCCTAGTACGCACAATATGCATACTAGTAGTATATGCATTGCATGCTATGCATACCTGTCTATTGGGTTCTAGCCCCGAGGATCACGGCCGAGTCGGACTCGCGCACGAAGGGTTCGGTATCATTAATTTTATCATAATAAAAACGGCTAAAAAATCACGTCTGTTGTCACCCCCTTAAATATTTATTTTATACTGTTTTTTAGTAAGTATTCGTAGTTGAAATTTTCACAGATGATGTAGGTATTTATGTTGCCGCTATACATAAATATATCATCTGTGAAAATTTCAACTCTAACTATCACGGTTCATAAGTTACAGCCTGGTGACAGACGGACAGGCAGACAAACAGCGGAGTCTTAGTAATAGAGTCCCTTTTTACCCCTTGGGTGCAGAACCCTAAAAAATCAACGAAAACGAAATGTTTTCAAGCCCTACTCGTGTTTTCAGGACGTAAAAAAAGATTGTTTAAATATTATGGGCAGGGCTTTGATGGTTGTAGGAAAATACTTGCCCTCGAAAGAATTCCGCCAGGTGGAAGGGTTGTAACGGTAGTAATTAAAACAACGTAATGTAAATGTTACGTCCCCATAGATTAGATTTAAAACCGTGTTAACCATAACACGGTAATCTCGAGAGAGCCATTGCAACGGTAACTGCGCAAATGGAATCAACAGTTCCATTTGCATTCATTTGTCTTTACCTACTCGTGTGATACCTACATCATCATTTTACCTTTATGAATTCCTCGTACCGTGACCGTGGCCTCGTAGTTGTGGTGGTGGTCAAACTCCCAGTTTAGAACCCCTCCATCACCTCCTGTGAATGTCGTAAGACTGCCGTCACTATGGCAAAGTCCTGGTGACTACGGCAAAGTCTGCAAGTATGGAGAAGGCCCACAAATATGTGTATATCTGTAAGTATATCTGTGGGAAGGTCTACCAGCATGGGATCTATTTAGACTGATGACATGACGTGACGACCTCCTAGTGTCATATTCCTTCTGATCATTTGTTAGAGATAATAATTAAACTTGATGGTAATATCTATCTGATGATCTGAAAGTTGTTGCGAATGCCGTATCACGTCTGCTAGCTCTTCTGTCTAACGCCGGCGCCTGTCTCTCGCTCTGCACTAACCTTTTACTGGCTTTGCCAATATCATTTTATGGTTAATTTACTTGAGCAATAATCACATCCTGTACGGATGCAAAAATTATTCACGCTGATATTTCTGTTAGAATGTTGTACACGAGTAGGTACTTACATAATTCTATGTAGTGCATGCCATCAAATGCTATTGAGTAGGTACATCCTGGCGGGCGGCAGGTGCGGTGGTCATGAAAGAGCATTATGTACTGGTTCCTGTACATAGAGCTAGTTTAATGTATCTGTATCTATCTGTGTCTAGTTTATAATGGTGCTCACGGTCAATTCTCAGCGTACAATAGTTTTATTATGATTATGAGTTTGCAATGGAATCAAAAAATTAATTATATGCATTGTATATTCAATTGTATTTTTGTAACAGTACATTTTGGCATGAGAACTTCATTGACACATACAGGTTGGAATTTTTCAACAATCTTGATAAGGCCACCATAATTCTAGGATGTTTCAAAATATGTAGGACCTTTTCATGGGGCTTTTGATGGATGTCATAAGAGGCGACTAAGAGAACGCACTAGGAGATGGGTTACAGCATCTCCTTATTTCTTGACACCAATAGTAAGGATTGTCATCAATCTGATTGTAAGTGATGGAATATTTGATTCCACTTGTCCCCGTAATGACTGAACTGATTTGGACAACTTAGAACATACTTTTATCCACACAAACGGCGTTACGGGTGGATGTCGGAGTCAAAGAAGCATTTATTCATTGATATCTTAACGAACACTTAGAATCGTCATAAACCTAGATGAATCTAGGCGCCAGTTCCTCGTTACCAAGTTAGTAGATGTTAGTATCTGATAATAAAATATGATTTTATTAATAATAAACTATAAAAACGAAGCCACGGGATTTCCATGACTAGCATACCAAAAGAAAATTCACAGAGCAGAAATTATTTGACCCAATTATTCATACCGTAGTACCTACTAATATCTATTCGGTGCCGCAGTTATCGTTTGTAACGCGTGGATACTTCAACCGAGCCACTATTATTATAATTACAGAGTTTTACTACCAAAGTAATTATTAACTCAGTGGTTTGAGCATCGTCACAGTGTAATATAGAACAGTAAAGTGTGTTTAATCTGCATTTTACACTATAGCAGCATATGCCATCGGCTTTGTTTGCAACGTTTTTGCGTTAAAAAGGACCACGTCCTTGTATGAGAAATAAAAACCGGCCAAGTGCGAGTCGGACTCGCGCACGCAGGGTTCCGTACCATTAAAAAAAACGGCAAATAATCACGTTAGTTGTGCGAGTTTTATTCTGTTTTTTAGTATTTGTAAATTTTGTATACTCTTTAACTATCACTCTCACGGTTCATGAAAAACAGTCTGGTGACAGACGGACGGACTGACAGGCAGACAGGCAGCGGAGTCTTAATAATAGGGTCCCGTTTTAGCTTTTGGGTACGGAACCCTAAAAAGAATAAATTTAGCTCTCTACGAGTATGTTTACTCATGCAGTCCGTATTTAATACTCAATAGTATTGAAAAAGATAAACGAAGTCCCGTGTTGTCGTTTCGAGTTACACTCTACATGTCAGGCAGTGACTGTATTGAGTTGACTGTGAAATGAGTTACCGAGGCCCCGCAGTGTAACACAAACCGACAATACGAAATTTAGTTTGTCGTTTTAGCGTAGACCTGCTGAATATCATTAAAAACAGTTGAAAGTCAAACAATAGAATACCATAATCATTTAAATCTAGAATGGTATAGGTTTTTACACGAATCATTCGGCCAGGCTTAATTATAATACAAATTGGGCGCTACGCTAAATTAAAACGGCAACTTCATTATGTAGTTTAAATTTAAACCTTGTGACTTGGGTCGTGTAGTTAGTAAACCCGCAACTTTGTTAGCTTTGCACTATAGGTATTGCACTGTATTGCCCATGTCTGCTATGAGGAAGATTGAGGATACGTCACTCTATCTGAAACCCTGTTGGTGTACTAGCAGTGACGATAGACTTGCAAGCTGTCATGTATATATGAAATGTCAAATATGTGACGTCCCAAATGTTTGGACGGACGTCTAATTACTCGTTTCAGATAAAAGAAGTTGATACTACTTAGAGAGTTAGTACATATTAAGAAATATGAGGGGTATCTTGCTTGAGGATTAAAGTGGCTTGGTTCGTATTCTCATAAAATGAACAAAAATATATATTTTTAGTATTAGTGGTGTCAATAATATCAAGTCACAAGCTTAATATGAATTCGTCACAATTATGGTAGGAAATTAGGTATTATGCTTTGATGACTGATCATTTTTGATACCAAAACTTGTCTAAAGCGGTTCTGTATTAAATAGGTATTTTTAATTAAACCCACCGGTTCTGACTGGCGAATTTTCCGCATGGCCAGGCTTTTCGCTCCCGTAATTGGCGGTATCGTATGGTTGGATTTGATGATTTAATTTAAAAGTCAGCACTGATTTGAACTTACTACCTATACCAGATCAGAAATAGTAATTAGAATAGTAGTACATTCAGTAAATTAAATTACAGGTTTTTTTGATAGAATACAGATCCTGTTACATAGATAAACAACTCGTGAATTGAATAATAATAAACCTAATTTGCACTTAACCTAGGTCCGATGAACATCTTCCCCTATAATAATAATATTACTTTATTTCAGAAAACTTAAGAAAACAATTTTCTGATCCATATTAATAAATACCTTAAAAACTAATATTTTAAAACTACATCACAAGAAGAAAACTACTTCACGAATTGACTGCAAATTTATATAAAAGCATTATATTTCAGTTGAGGAGCGAATGTTAGAATATGTAATTTTGATTAGTGTGTATAATTTTAAATTACACACACGTAATGTCGTCAAAATAAAGTGTTGTCTGTCTGTCCGTCTGTCACTAGGCTGTATCTCTTAAACTGTGATATTTAGAGAGTTGGAATTATCAACAAATTGAAATAACAACAAATACTAAAAATCAATAAATAAATATTTGAGGGGGCTCTCATAAACAAACGTGATTTTTTTTGCCGTTTTTACTATAGATAATGGTACGGAACCCTTCGTGCGCGAGTTCAACTCGCACTTGGCCGGTTTTTTAAGTATGTTCTATTAGTAAGATTTCAAAAAAATCTCTAAATGTACAGACTTTTCGACCTCTACAGTTTTATTATAGTGTAGACAGATTTTCGATTTGTAGAAATGTTTCTTTAACAGTTAGCGTAAACAGTTTGTCGAATTTGATTGCTATTGTGTTTTCAATTCAATGGATTCATTTATAGGTTGCGCGGTAATTTGAACATTATTACAAGTTTACAACCGATTTGTTTGATTGGTTTAAATGTTTATTGAACCTTTCAACTACGTATGGTTTTCTACTATACCTATGTTGTTTTATTGTAACTACAAATACGTTTCGCGGTGTTCCCGGCTGAAAGCGCTCCAGCAGCAAATTTTTAGCTATTTGAAGAGGTGGCTTGCTCTATTGAAATAAATTTCAGAATCCGATTCGTTTCATGTTCATTGACATTCAAATAAATAGCGCGTTCACAGACAATGCGCAATTTTTCCGCAGTTTTGATTTGTTTAAAAATTTATAAAGCCACGCTGGCTGGAAAAAATGTATAGATTTATCTTTAATTCAATAAACTACCTTTTTTTTAATATAAAAAATATAGTTGTTGTCGCTCAATATCTTGATGAGCGCGACGATTTTTTTTTCTGAGGTCGTATTTGCGATTTTTTATATTTACTGGGTGACATGGTTATAATTAGGTTAAACTTAAAACTGTGTTTATTTTCTCACTTCGTTAGTAAACAAATGTAGCTGTCTAAGTATATATTCACGCAGCTTTTAGCTATGATTTTTTTTTTTGAGCTTTTTGATGTCACCCGTCATCTAGGGGTATCATTAATCTAAGTTGCTAACGACATCCATACAACATTAGCTCCTAAGAGTCCTATTCTAAACCAGACCACTACGTTAGGCACCACGTTAGGCCTTAAGTAAATCCGGGAGTAGAGATCGAGAGCAAACATTTAGAGAACAATCCTCTTCCGCTTCTAACTTATTACTCATCAAAAGGTTTTCCTCCATTTCAGAATGGGCTCAATGCTCTGCATCTTGCCGCTAAAGATGGCCACATTTCAGTCGTCGAGGAGCTCCTCAAAAGAGGTGCGGTCGTTGATTCGGCCACGAAAAAAGGTAAGTGAGTTGGTAAACTGTAACACATTGCCAACCTGGAATAGCGTAATAGATTAGTAGTACACGTACATGCGAACGAAGTCGCGGGCGAGAAATTATTGGATTTGACATCAAATTTCACTGCACTTTAGTAACCGTACAAAAATATAGTATTCAATTATATTATCTATATTAAATAAAATTTACTTCAAGTTTCTAAGTTAAAAAAATACTATTCTGCATAGAAATCCCTTTTACCATCCTCTTATTGTTAAATTCCCTTGTTTATTCACCATGTTTTAATGTTTCAGGAAATACAGCACTTCACATAGCATGTCTAGCAGGCCAAGAGTCTGTGGCGAAGGCCCTCCTCACAGCAGGGGCGAAGGCCGACGCACAGTCAGCAGCCGGCTTCACACCTCTTTACATGGCAGCGCAGGAGAACCATGCTGCTTGCGTGAAGATGCTTCTAGCTGCTGGAGCTAGTCAGACCCTTGCCACAGAGGTATGGATAGCATTCTCTCTGAGCTAGTCAATTTGGTTACTAGAAATAGTTTCCTGCCTGTAGTTTCACCGGAACCCACACCTTTCAAACCAGAACACAGCAATGCAAGCATCACTGCTTGGCGGCAGAAATAAGTATGGTGGTAGCACTTCCCCGGACGAGCCCTTTCACAAAGAACTCTACTACTACTATGGTTTTTAAACATGTACTTAACAACAATAATAATAATGCTAGTCAATCCACACAGCATCATCTAGCGCCAAGCTAAGCAGAGCTTGTGTTATGGGTACTAGATGACTGATATACATAATACAATACATTACATACGTAGAATTTTTTTATTATACATAGAAAATACCCAGAACACCCGAAATAAATATTTACAGATCGTACAAACATTATACATTATCCCAAGGTGGGAATCGAACCCGCAACCTTCTGCGTCGCAGGCGGACATTCGCCCACCGCGCCACATCGGTCGTCAACAGAGGTTTTTCTATGTGTATTCCAGGATGGATTCACACCATTAGCAGTGGCGATGCAGCAAGGTCACGACCGGGTGGTCGCTGAGTTACTGGAGTCTGATACCAGAGGGAAGGTTCGACTTCCCGCATTACACATCGCAGCTAAGAAGAACGATGTTAAAGCAGCTACCTTATTATTAGAGGTGGGTACATTATAGACTATTTTTCTATCGATCAGGGTCTGGTTGAGGCAGCAGGAGCAGGTTAAAAAACCGGCCAAGTGCGAGTCAGATCCGCGCACTAAGGGTTGCGTACTATTATCTTCTTTAATAAAAACGGCACGATTAAAGTTGTAATAATAAGAGAGAGTAGTAAGAGATCCGATCTCATACTTCCAAGTACCTCGGATCAGGTAGTCAGATAGAACATTTGGATACCTACATTTTGCAGTAGTTAGGATTCCATACGTGACAGGTTGCAAGCCTATCGCCACTAGTACCTTCACCGTTTGAAAGCACTGGCATTGCGTACATACATTTTTCGAACGGAAAAATCCATTGGTCCATCGGATTCGAACCGACGCCCTTAGGATCAGAAGGATCACTTACTATCGGTACTCTATCTCCATTTCTATTTGTACTATTCGTTTAACATTCTTTTTATTTTCAGAATGAACACAATCCCGACGCGTGCTCTAAATCTGGCTTCACACCCCTTCACATAGCAGCTCATTACGGCAACGTGGCGGTTGCTAAGGCATTATTATCTGCCGGCGCTGATGCGGGCAGGGCAGCTAAACACAATATTACTCCGCTACATGTGGCCAGTAAATGGGGACAGCTGGCCATGTTGGATCTTCTTGTAGAACATGGTAAAATACTACATGATATTTAAGTAGATTGCATCATAAGGGAGCAAAACAATATTTTCACAGCGAGGGCGCTTTTTTGAAACCAGAGCGAATTGAGGGATTCTTTAGTAGAATCCTGAACGTAGCGAGGGATTCAAAGTACGTCGCCCGAGCCAAAATAAACTTTGTAAGGCATTAGTATAGCAGCGGTGATAAGCTTGCGTCGAGTCTCCAAAGTTCGTCACTTGAGACGCTTTAAGTTACTTTTGAGTAGTCGGTCGTAATTCTCAAAACAAACTAAAAGCTCACTTCTCAAGTAGGCTATTATTTACTGAGACGGATTTTTTGCGCCGACCCTGTATCATTGATCGAAGATGTCAGCATATATTTATTTATATAATTCTCCAGGTGCAAACATAGCGGCAGTAACGCGGGACGGACTTACCCCACTTCATTGCGCGGCGCGGTCAGGTCACAGCAACGTCGTGTCAAGATTGCTACACCACGGTGCGCCTATTACTAGTAAAACAAAGGTACCTACACTAGTAAAATACTACCTACTTATATAGTTCTAAGAGACCCACACTAGCGTTTTTCGAGCGTCGTCGTCGTGCCAGCGTCCGACAGCGTCGACGCGACGTCGACACCGCGGCGACGTGATGCCAGCGCTGGCCGGCTACTGAACGCTTTACTGGCGTCGCGTTACCGCGGCGTCGACGCTGTGCGGACGCTGGCTCGAGTAATCGCCTACAATCAGTGTGAAAATGGATTCCAACGAAGAAACACTGCGGATTTTCCCAATATTTACGATTACGTTTCACTGTTCTCACAAAACCACTAGTAAAATAGCTCGTTTCGCTCGTCAATTAAGTGTGTTATCTGATTTCAGAACGGGTTAACACCTCTCCACATGTCCGTGCAAGGCGAACACGTGGAGACGGCAAAGGTTCTACTCACAGAGGGCGCTCCCATAGACGACGTCACCGTTGACTATCTGACGGCGTTACATGTTGCCGCTCACTGCGGTCATGTTAAGGTAAAGTGGACCGAAAAGCCTAGTTATAGAGTTTAATATTGTTCCCGACCGCGTTCGAGTTGTCGCATTTAGCATTTATTTGATTATTTCAATACAATTTATTAAAATCGACTTAAAGTTTTTATTTTACTAACTACACCTCGCATAGGGACTAAAGGACTAGTTCCTACCATTGGACACTCAACACACAGGGTAACTATTTCATCGTCGAGTTTATTAATAGTAGGGTAAATTTCTTTTATTATTTCAGGTAGCGAAGTTACTTCTAGACAGAAACGCAGACGCAAACTCGCGGGCGCTAAACGGTTTCACACCTCTTCACATCGCCTGCAAAAAGAATAGGCTTAAAGTTGTCGAGTTACTACTCAAGTATGGTGCAAGTGAGTATGAACCAATAGTAGTAAAGCTCTTAGTGTAGGGCTCGTCCGGGGAAATACTACCACCATGTCTATTAGTATACCTGCCTGCCTTTTCGCCTGTAAACATTGGGTATCTCCTATTGTCTTGTGATAGTTTTAGTTACTTATAGTTGTTTCAGATTTTATAGTTCCTACCTACCCAAGTAGCTGTACATGTTTTGATTTAACAACTATATGTTTCAGTTTATATCAGAGTATTTATTGATTATAATGTTTAGATGGCGTAACAGTTCGAGTCAGTGTTAACATCCACACAAACCTTGTTAGGTTTCACGATGTTCTACTAACCAACATTGTAATTAACCTTCTTTTTGAGAAAAATAAATAAATAAAATAAAAATAAATACTGCTGCCAAAAGCAACTTGCTGTGGTAACAGGTATTAAGCCTCTTGTGCCTGTAATCTCCCTGACACCCACACCCTTCAAACCGGAACACAGTAATGCTAGCATTTTTCCTTAGCGGCAGAAATAGGTACGGTGGTAGTACTTCCCCGGGCATACTCTTGCACAAGGAGCTAAACTACTACTATTATTATTATGTATCTACATTATTTATATTATTATTATTGTGTTGTGGTGTCCATGATTTCACATACAATTAAATATAATTGTTGATGAATAAATGAAATTAAATATATGTTTCAGGTAAATCAGCGACAACAGAATCAGGTCTCACTCCACTCCACGTGGCCTCGTTCATGGGCTGCATGAACATAGCTCTGGTATTGGTCGGCGCGGGCGCAGCGGCTGACGCGGCAACCGCGCGAGGGGAGACTCCGTTACATTTGGCCGCAAGAGCGCATCAGACTGATCTGGTGCGGGTTCTACTACGAAACAACGGCAAGGTAAGTTAAATAATTAATTCTAAAGTAGGTAACCTACTTACCATTAGTAAGATGAGCTACAAGAACTAGGAATGGGCGGAGTGATGATTTTTTGATTACGTTGACAAGAAACTGAACAATGACAAAATCATCTAATGATTTTTATGTGACAAATGAAATGAATATCATTACAGTAGAGTCTTTTGTGAGATCTTTTGAGAGATCTTTTGTGTCTCTCTATCTCATTCAAGTCGCTAGTTTGCTGTCTACCGTCCCACTCAGTGAATGGCCGATATTCGCAATCATTTTGACTGAGTGATGATAATTATGTGATTTAGTCATTGATGATTTTGTCGCTGTCACAACATGATAAAATGATTTTTCATCCCACCATCTCGGAAAGAGTATTTTTAATCTTCAATATCTGAGTGGAAAAGCCGTTTTTATTCTCTAGAGGATAAAGTAAATTGAATTTAGAACATCGTGTGCACTAAGTTTGTGAATTAAAAAAAACATTAAACCTATTTACTGCTACCTCTATGGTGCCGAATATATCATACAACTTTTTTTTAATTTGTTAAAAACTCAAACTCGGTACCTTCTTGGTGTTCTTTTTCAATTTGCATTTAGTCATTTCCTCGCTGAGGTGGAATGAAAAGTTACGTGTTGCACTCGAGTGCAAAGATTTTTCACCTCGTGCTCTTTTGATTCCCTCGCTAACGCTCAGGATTCTAATTTTGAATCCTTCGATTGCTCGGTCATCAAAATTGAACACGCGGTTAAAAAGCAACTTTGCACTCTTGTATAACAAATAACTATTAATGTATCGGTGATTTTAACATGTGACATGATGTCGGACTCATCTCTAACAAGAACTATTAATTACAATTAATTGTTGCAATTTTTAACTAGGTGGATGCGCGTGCGCGGGAAGAGCAAACGCCCTTGCACGTCGCAGCTCGATTAGGGCACGCGGATATTGCTGCGTTACTATTGCAACATGGCGCTGACGTCACAGCTACCACTAAAGACAAGTACACGCCGCTGCATATTGCTGCTAAAGAGGGTAAGAAATAAAAAAAACTTCGTCTTTAATCTTCAGGCACGGTAGATATCTCTCAGATATAGACGACCGATGTGGCGCGGTGGGCGAATATCCGCCTGCGGCGTAGGAGGTTGCGGGTTCGATTTCCCCTTTGGGATAAATGTTTGTACGCTCCGTAAATATTTATTCCGGGTGTTCTGGGTATTTTCTATGTTTAATAAAAAATATCTATGTATGTAATGTACTCGTATATCCCAATGTTCAAATATTTTTAACATTGGGAAGCTACACTATCCTCGGGTGCCATACCATATTTTATTTTTAACAAAAATTGAGATCCTTACTAAAACCCGTGCAAAACCTCACAGTAGTAATAAAACCCTTTTTTTATGTTTTTCAGGCAAAGAAGAAGTCGCCGGTATTCTAATAGACAACAACGCGCCAATAGAAGCTGAAACACGTAAAGGTTTTACCCCACTGCACTTAGCTGCTAAATACGGCGATATAAACGTAGCTAGGCTGCTATTAGCCAGAGGCGCACAACCAGACGCACCTGGAAAAAGTCATATAACACCACTTCATATGGCAACGTATTACGGACATCCTGATATAGCGCTGCTTTTGCTGGATAAAGGTAATAAAATTTCAGCATTGAGTATTTTCACCGCACTGGTTATTTTATCATCTGTCATAAAGTCAATGTTAGAGCTTGACGATTATAGTAAAAAAAACTTAAATAATAAAACCAATAATACATATTGGTTTAGATTGTTATATATAATCATTCATGTTAGTAGTAGAAGTAGTAGAACTCTTATTGAAGGGCTAGTCTGGAGAAGTACTACCACCATACTTATTTCTGCCGCCAAGCAGCTTGCTGTGTTCCGGTTTGAAGGGTGTGGGTGCCGGTGAAATTACAGGCACATGAGATTTGACATTTATACGCAGAGCAGTGTATCGTAGCATAATCCTAATGAGCGTGACCTGCGAAGCAATGTTTTGTGATAGTAACCACTTAACATCAGGTAGGTCATTTGCTTGTTCCATCAGCAAGGAAAATAAGTCAGACGTACTGACGTATTGCTAGAATGGTTTTAATTTTATATAGTTAGTGTATTTTAGTATTATAATCACCTATCCAATACCACGCCCCAACTACTAAGGGATGTTTTTTTAATTATTTGTGTGTTTTTGTCACTTCCTATGTGCATTTTAGCTTGACAACAATGAATCAATATAAGAAAATATATTTGGGTCTTTGAAAAACTACGTCACCACTCGCCGCGCTACTAGTACAGCAGTTTTGTACAGTTTTGTACATTCATAGGGCATGAGTAAACGTACCCGTACCAACATCGCTGCTATGCTGGGTGTAATAAACAAATATTGTCGATATTGATGCCAGAAACACGGAAATAGGTCACTCTAAATAGAATCGCTTATTATATATTTTTTTTGTAATCAGAATCATGGTCTGGAATGCGCAGTTTTAATTTTTGGAAGTTGTTTATTACTCGCGTTACAAAGATTACATTCAAAAAATCTGTCGTTTTAAATCATCGTCGATTTTTTTTATTTATAATCAATAGTATCTCTATACCCGTCATAACAATTTGTGTCCTGACTGACTGACTAATAAACAAAGCACTGCCTAAACCACTACTCATAGAGACATGAAATTTTCAGGGTATATTTGTCTTGGTGGAATTCCTGAAATTCAACCCCTAAACGGGTACAGCGGTGGTTGACAATTATATGAAAATAATTACATTCGGACGAAGACGCGCGCGTTTCGCTAGTTATGTATATTAATATGTCAAGATAAAATGTATAAGGCTATTGTTCACTGTATTGTAAAGCAGTAAAGCTAGAAGTAAGCTAGTGTGTATGTCTGTAGGTGCGTCTCCTCACGCGCTCGCGAAGAACGGCCACTCAGCGCTGCACATTGCTTGTCGGCACAACCACCCGGACATTGCCTTCGCGCTGCTTGAACACGGTAAGATCACACTACACCAACCCCTACTAATAAACTTGGAGTAACCTCGTGTTAGCACATGGGCTGGTCCGATCTGTTAAGCTTATTGAGTTGTGAGGAGTTGAATTTATAAAATACTGTTTTATTGGCACGAATATTAAACGCATTTATTTTTACACAAACATACCAGATGACTGATAGAATATTTTTTTATTTCGAATACAATATAACAAACATCTATGTTCATCACACAAATGTTTGTTCTCGGTGGGGATCGAACCCACCTCCTACAGCGCTGAAGGCAGGGCTGCTACGAACTGAGCTGTGACGTCGAATAATACACCATGTTTTGTCTCTTTCGATCTGATTTGAAACTTTCTGTCAATGCAATAGACAAATGTTACGCCGAGTTTATTAACATAAGGGTTACTCTGTTTAGTAGGCAAATCAATATATATTTTTCTCTTTCACTTTAACTAGTATCTATAACTAGTTATACCTACTTCTTTGACCTAACGTTCTTATACCCTTTTCGTCACATCACATTTTTTTCTTCCGTATACTTTTGCTGGACGTAGCATAGTACAATAATGGATCAGAAATAATAAAAACACGCACGAAATTGTTTACCTCATAACATTTTAGTTATTATTAATTATTATTACAGATGCTGACCCCAGCGTGAAGTCCAAAGCCGGGTTCACACCCTTACACATGGCAGCTCAAGAAGGACATGAGGACTGTGTGGAAATGCTGATAGAACGTGGCGCTGACGTCAACGTGCCTGCTAACAATGGTTAGTAACACTTGTGCCTCGTTGGTACTATAGACATAAAAAAAAATGCTCTGACACCATAGTAGTTTACCCACACACAGTAGATTAAAATATAATAAAGTGAACTGGCATTTGCTCGAGCTAAATTTTCCGTTGTACAATATTGTCAGTCTGTTTATTCGTCCTGATTATTCATAGCTCAGCAAATTTTTATATCTCAAATTGTGTTTTCTCCCTGGACCTGTAGGGCGTTTTCAAATACCCCGATCGATTAAGATTCCGAGCGGATTGTTTCAAAATTGCCGGTATATTGTGTTAGGTATAAGTTAAATATCTTAAAAATATAATAAGTAATTTAGATTAATATTAGATAGTATTTAGCTGATTTATAATAATAATTATTTTGATTCTACTTTCTGGAGAAGTTGTTTTGATTTTTATGATGGGAAAAAAAACCAAGATATCGTCACCGGGCAACATTCGATAGGCAAGCCGGGACGGGCGGTCGGAATAAGTAATTGTGAGAGGCATTCGAGTGCTAGCGTCTGAACCGAGTGGTTGTTTATTGAGTGCATTTAATATATAAGTGAACAAATAAACAGTTATAGTGATCTAAACTCTTGTGTGTGGATTTCATTACCTGACCCCCAAAAATTGTCGGTATCTCATCGGTATTTTTAAAGTAGCGTTTTCGGAATATTCGTCGGTAGCTTCCGATACTGAACCAAAACGGCATAACGAACGTTTTAAACTTGCGTTTTTACGGAATTTTCGTCGGAAGCGTCCGATACTAAACCAAAACGGCATAACGAACGTTCTAAAATTGCGTTTTTCGTTGGAAGCTACCGATAACGAACCGAAATGGCATAACAAACGCTTTAAAATTGCGGTATTGGTCATTTGCCAGATACAAACGAGTTTATCCTCAGATATATTTTGTTACTATAGTATTAATATTTACTACTAGTCCATATTGTTTAATTGCTTGGCCAAAAGTTTCTGTCCATTTCTGCTAGGCATTGGGTTATTACGCTTTTGTTTGTCTGTTAAGTTATAAACTCACAAGTATTTTTGTTTTAGGTTTAACACCAGTTCACCTGGCAGCATCAGAAGGTCGGACTGCAGTCCTCAAGTCCCTCTTAGCCGGTGGTGGACAATGCTCGGCTCGCACCAGAGACGGTTACACACCGTTACATGCCGCTGCTCACCACGGGCATCACGCGGCGGCTAAGACGCTGATCGCGGCTGGCGCTGACGTCACAGCGCGGGCTAGAGCTCACGGGTATGTTATTACTATTACAATGACATTGCTGACGTTTGACGACCGATGTGGCGCGGCAAGCGAATGTCCGCCTGCGAAGTAGGAGGTTGTGGATTCGACTCCTGCCTTGGGATAAATGTTTGTATGATCTGCAAATTATGATTCAGAGTGTTTTGGGTAATTTCCATGTATAAAAAAACATATCTATTCATGTATGTATTGTATTAAGTATATGAGTCATCTAGTACCCATATAGTACATAACACGGGTATGTTATTACCATTAGAATAACATTGCTGACGTATGACGACCGATGTGGCGCGGCAAGCGAATGTCCGCCTGTGACGCAGGAGGTTGTGGATTCGATTCCTGCCTTAGGATAAATGTTTGTACGATCTGCAAATATTAAATCCGGGTGTTTTGGGTATTTTCCATGTATAATAAATAAAAAACTATGCATGTAATGTATTGTATTAAGTATATCAGTCATCTAGTACCCATAACACAAGCACTGCTTAGCTTGGGACTAGATGATGCTGTCTGGATTGTCACTACTACGACGCTAAGAAAAAACGTATTTGTTTAATCAGGTTCACACCGCTCCACCAAGCAGCTCAGCAAGGACACACGCTGATCATCCAACTGCTTCTCAAGAATGAAGCCGACCCTAACGCGTTATCAGCTGTAAGTATTACAAGGTGCTGAAACCAGAGGTTAAGTCAGATTCGGATGTCTTGACCAAGTATCCTGTTGATGATGATGAGATAATTTTGAGGCCATTTAAGGTTTTCACTAATACAATATATTTCATTATCATCATCATCATCATCAGCCTATAGAAGTCCACTGCTGGACAAAGGCCTCCCCCACACGTTTCCAGGAAGAACGATTCTGAGCCCTTTCCATCCATCGACTTCCCGCGGTCCTAACAATATATTTAACTAGTCTTATTATATAAACCTTTTTTTTTTTACATGCTATAGGTAAACGTTTGACCGCAATATCACCTGATGTTAAGTGATGACGCAGTCTACGGTGTAGCACGTTTACCTAGAAGATACCTATTCACTCATTCTCTTATGTATAAACAAACGTAAGCAATAGTTTGTGTGTATGTGTTGTACAGAATGGACAAACAGCCTGCGCTATCGCGGACCGCCTCGGCTACATCAGCGCAGTGGAGGCTCTGCGGCCTGTCACGGAGAACACGCTCAGTCAAGCTGTTGGAGATACAGGTTAGTCTACATTTTAAACCGCAGTATGAATCTCGAGGCATGAGTAGAATGTAGTAGGAATATGCGCTCATTATAAATGCTTAGTAAACGTCTTCGCTTCTAAGTAATTTTCTTTCTATAAAAGAAAGAGAGTGACAAAATTCAAAGGATATTTTGGCGCCAGTTACACTCAAGTCTAGAAGAATAACAACAACAACAAACTTATGGCGTGGTTCCTACCATTACATTTTATATATCTTCGTTACGGCTACCGTAATGAAAGGGCAACAGTATAATCTGAGCATATAACACCAATACTGCGAATCCGCCTGCCTGACTATAGCAACCCCACGAAAACATGACTTTGTCCAGCACTGCTATTTTAAAACGTTATGCCAAGTTATTCGGTATCGGTAGCTTCCGAAAAACGCAATTTTAAAACGATTGTTATGCCATTTTGGTTTAGTATCGGTAGTTTCCGACGGAAAAACTCTATTTTAAAACGATCGTTATGCTATTTCGGTTCGGTATCGGCAGTTTCCGACAGCAAAACGCTATTTTAAAACGTTAGTTATGCCATTTTGGTTTAGTATCGGCGAATTTTCCGAAAGTTTTTTTAAAATTAACGACAATTTTTAACGAATACGCTCAGAATTGTAATCGTACGTTATAAAATACCCCTACTGGACATGACAGAACATGGTTTAGCCCGGTAACGCTGTCGGAAATCGCTAGGCGATTATACCAGCATTTTAGTCCGTTCGAAAAAAAAAAAAAAGACAGAACATGACTATGTGTGGAGGACTATGTCCAGAAGTGCCTTATTCAGGTTGACGATAGTGATGATGCCGGTCGGGATGCATAGTCCACGCTTAACTTACTAGAAACTAACGATATCTGTCAAATCATCGCAAAAATTGGATACTTGCCAGTTAATTTCTGTACCTAAATAAACGCTTGGTTTCCAGTTTTAGATCTACGTTTTATTGTAATACGTTAGCAGGTAAGGTACTGCACAGGACGTTAACTAGTGGCTCTTGTAAAAGGATTTAATAGGTTTTATATTATCCCAAAAAATATTTCCTAGAGTTGGATTTGAACTCACGACCTTCCCTCTTAATACGGGGATGCGATAACCAACTTCGCTATTGAGGATTCAAATGAATGAATATTCGGATGAAAATAAAACTCAAATCCTACCTAAGGAAATATTTTTTTGAATTAACCACCGCGGTGGTCTAGTGGTAGCGATCCAGTCTTCTGATTCATGTCTAATTCGTCATATGTATCAGAATTGTAATTATATTAGTCATAAAATCAAATGCAAAGAATTCTTTAATTATGTAAGCGACCAAACAGTAAGAGAGTACACAATAAACCTGTTTGCCAATTACATCATCGATATAATAATTTAAGTAATGCAAAATATAAGGTCAATCATTTTATAATCAATAGTCATGATTTGCGATCATAGACTTTATTTTAAACTTGTAAAGTTCTTATTAACTTGCACTGAAGTCTTCCTATAAACATAACTTTATCTAGTATTGTATCTTTAAAATATTAACGGAGTACTTAAAACCTTTTTGGTATTATTTACAACGAGCTTTCGCCCACGGCATTGTTCGTAATTTTCAAATTCCAAGTTTCATCGAAACCAAGATTTAGATGATAGCTTAGTCTCTAATAATAGGATCATTAATTAAATGAATACAAACATTTTAAGTTCTATTAGGGGGGTACTGCTAAATTAATAGTATGGAACACTGCACGTGCATTTTCAGATTATATACTAATGTCCAGCTGATGATAATTATGTGTAGGTATAACTTTACGCCCCCTTATTTGGTATGGTATATCTATCATTGCTAAAATCATGAAGCGTAGTATATAGTAAATAAGCCCTTGTATTATACAGCGTTAGGGGTAACTTTTTAACTCGTATTTAAGCGACACTGTAGTGCTTGGGTTATAGTTAAAGAGTTAGGCTTGCCTACCTATGCCATCGAACCAGTGTAAAGGTGCCATCGTCGTTTGCATGCCTACTTCATTGGCGAAGTATGTGAAACAATCTACATAGTACCCAGTATAATATATTTCACCTGTAAGCTCCATACTTCAGCAAATAAACGATTTCATTTCATTTGATTTCATTTCAAAGCTTAGTCGATTTAAGCCACAGGAAATACATGGACAATACGTGCGGAGCTATCTAAGCCACGGGAGCAAATCACTTTTTCGAATAGAAAAACTCATTAGTGCATAACCGGATTCGAACCCACGATCTTAGTATTAGAAGGCGGGCTCACTCCTACCACACCGGTGCTCTACAAGTGTAGTTGGTAATATTAATTCAGGTCTGTAATGTAGGTGCTACGTTGAGTCATACAAAACCTTGAGTGACCAACTGACAGAATGGTACAAATCATTATACTCCTCCGATGACTAATACCCTTTTGTATTGTACCGTACGTACAGTATGTTTCACGTGTATTTGGTATTCAAATTACATATTAACGGTGTTGTTTGAATGGTACTTGTACGTAAAGGCACCTTCAAAATATGTTGACATGTGCTAAATATACAAAAAAGTTTGACTATACCCGGACTACCTAAACGCGCGCGAGTTCGATCGCGTGTAGTTATTTTCAGACAAACTCGCTGTACCCGTTTAATGGTTGAATGTTGGGAACTTTTTTATTAGTACACCTTCATGTACCAAGGCAGGTATACTCTGAAAATTGTAAGTCTCTACGACCAGTCTCTACACGATGCTTTCTTTCACCGTTTGGGAGCATTTGGCATTGCGCCGTAGACCTCTGTAACATAATAACAAAGTTTGTTCTAAGCCACAATTAAAATAACATTTTATAAAAATATAGTTTAATAATAGATAACAAATTCCGGTATGCTATTCAAGGTCGTGATATATAATTTCTTACTAGCATCCGCAGATGGCTTTACCCGTGGGTGCTACCCGTGTCAAAAGTGCCATAGAGGATATACAGCAGGGCACGATGTGCAGCGCGAACATTTTGTCTACTCGTTTACGTATGCAAAATAGAGATATTATTTTTGAGTTTTTGGCGCAGTCAAAGCACAGATTTATACCTGTGCTTCGGCTGCGCCAAAAACTCAAATATCTCCGTCTGCCAAATGAAGACCAATCGCTAATGTTTAGCTTATCTGTGGGTCTTTTGTGGGTTTTCTGAGAAATTTCTAAAATGTGCACTGATAGAAAAAATATTTCGTGTCATATGCGATATACTTACCTCACGTTGCATGTTTAGCCCAAAGGTCACGAACGGCGAACGTAGTTTGTTTCAAGTTTCATCTAAATCTGTAACGGAAATATGAGGCAATAAACACTACCTACTCAAAAACTTTAGCAAAAGTAATATTGGCATCTTTGATTATTTACCTTAATCAAAGCAGACAACCTTAGTCCACAAAGCACTACAGTAACATTTATTATTCATTTTTAAATAGAGGTTCTAGAGTGGGTATTGTAAGCAAATCGAATCAAATATTTTCTTTAACAATGCGACTATACATAATGCATGGTGTTTAGTGTGTTATTGTAGCATAACGTTTTTTGATTGATGCACAAAACACGTACCTTTCGTTATGTTGGTTATGTAACGGTTTAGGAATGTGTAGGGTGACCATGGGTTTGGTTATAATTGTGTTTTTTTTTTTAATTTGAATTCAATATTAGCTCAGTTTTTAGTGGATCTGCCTTCTGTTTTGGGGTCTGTGTTTGATTCTCACTGAGGACAAACATTCATGTGATAGCCATGTATGTTTTTTATCTGGGTCTCATAAATAATATCAGTTATCTAGTTCCCATAAATTATAAGCTTAGCGTCGTTTGAAGCTGAATGGTGCAGTGTAAAAAGTTCACTAATATTAATTTAATTTGGAAAATATATGTTAGTTTACTTACTCATAATTTATCGCCTACTTAACCTAGTATTTTCTTGCTTAGTATTAATTTTTAGACACAATTTGAATTTAGTTATATAATCACTCGTCAAAACTTACAGTATAGTAACAGATTTATTCCTCAGAAGTTGCCTCTTGATTAAGCTCAGAATTGTATATGTAGAACCGGCACGCAGTTTCTCAAAGCATAACTTAAGAACCACAAAACTCGTCTATTAAGATCTGAAAATATCGAGTTTTGATTCAATCATACGTTTCATCATGACATCAGTCATCATTTGACGACCGATGTGGCGCGGCGATCGAATGTCCGCCTGCGACGCAGAGGTTGCGGGTTCGATTCCCGCCTTGGGATAAATGTTTGTACGATCTGCAAATATTTTTTCCGGGTGTTCTGGGTGTTTTCTATGTATAATAAAAAATATCTATGCATGTAATGTAGTCATCTAGTACCCATAACACAAGCTCTGCTTAGCTTGGGGCTAGATGGTGCTGTGTGGATTGTCCAGCATTATTATTATTATTATTATAATCATAGTTTAATGGAATTATAAGTTAGCATTAATAAAACTAGTAAAACTTTGTCTGATCATCGTCTCATCATATTCTCTGGCGGCTAGACTGTTCAACAGTATTCATTACAAGAATAACTTTATTCAGCTTCTGAATAATTCAGCTTACCTACAGTTTTTATAGTATAGATAAACTAAATAAAAATATAATGAAAAATATTTAGTCATGTCACTATAATATCAAAAAATATGACCCTCTGATAATTAGTAAAAACACTTACGTAAGAATAGTTTTCTAATGTGTTAGATAATATCTGGCCGTCCTATGATTACTGAGAAAGAAACTAACTAGTAATTAACAATTTTTATTACCAGTATTATTGTAAGACCCGTTTAGTTCATGAGAAAACGGCGGCTTATTTATAACAATGTTGAACTTCGTAACCAGTACCTATACCTTATGTGAATAGGCATATCAATCAGCCCACTTGCATGCGCAGGCGCATCCCATTCAATAGTTATCTAATCAATGCGCAATGTCACACGAGTCACTGTGCCGCACAGTCAGTTTATTTTGTCGATTTGTGTATAGACATCTGTTTGTTTTGTAAATTAGTACAATAGGAAGTAAGTTTATGTACAAACCTTACTAAATATAAAGAACCGACGATAATTACTTAAGAAACTATAAGATTTATAAATATGTTGAGGGAAACTTGTAATGTAATTTATTGAAAAAAAAGAAAGAAATAGCATTACGACTTCAATCCACAAGCACGGTAGATATCCCCTCCGATCTCTTAAGGATCCGTCTAAGAGGGATAGTAAGAGGTACGTCCAGGTAGTATATACCCATATTTTGCAGTAGTTGGTTGGCATACGTGACAGGTTGCAAGCCCATCGTCGCTGCTAGAATACTAACTGGTTTCCCCACGATGATTTCCTTCACCTAAAATAAGCCTACCTAATAAGCAGGGGTGCTTTGGATTCTTTAAGAAAGTCATAAATATTAAGGTACTAGCGGCCGCTCGCAGCTTCGCCCGCGTCGATGTTCCCGTTTTTATTTATTTTACTATAGTAGGATTTAGCAGGTCATTTTTGGGTTTAGTTCACAATTCCTGAATGTCCTTGATGGACATAATTTTGGCTTTGGCCTTAATTTTAGCTCCATAGGTTTATTTAGTATTTATAAAGACAACACTAACTACCTACCATCATCAACCACATTTAAATCTGCAATTTATCTATTGTGTTTTACAATGGAATGATAAAACAAAACGGTTCTATCAATATGAATAGTTTATGTTGAACTGTCTGGTGTCGACGTCACGAATCCGACTCTTGGCACCATGCCATTGTTTTCTGAAGTTCAGGAATACGTGGGGTTAGGTGCACGTACACACCGGTATTGTTAGACTTGAAAAACAATTTGCTGACTTCTTTAATGACTGTGCTGCTAAGAATAGACTTTAAAAATATGCATGTTATTGTGTTTCTTAAAATTTCGGCTCTATGGATTAGTAAATTTCTTTATTTGGTGATAATTTAATTTTTCCCCATTTTCAATAACATGAAAGCACCGGTGGTCTAGTGGGAGTGACCCCACTTTCTGATCCTATGGTCGTGGGTTCGAATCCGATCGTGCAATGGATTATGCCGTTCGTGTTTAGTGTGCGCAATGCCAGTGCTTTCAACGGTGAAGGAAAACATCGTGAGGAAACCAGTTAGTATTCTAGCAGCGGCGAGGGGCTTGCAACCTGTCACGTATGGAATAATAACTACTGCAAAATGTAGGTATGTACTAAATGTACTATCTGGATGAATTGGTACTAAGAGATCTGAGGGGATATCTACCATGCTTGGGGATTAAAGTCATGATGCTATTCAAAGTCAAAGTCAAAAATCATTTATTCAGTAGGATATCCGCATGGATCATCTTGAAACGTCTTAAATCTAGGTGAATCTAGAAAATTTCTTTTTCAATAACATTAAACTCAGATCAATATTGCTCTGACTGTTTATATAAAGATTTTAACTGTTGCTTCGTAGCAAATAAGGTAAGGCTTATACAGATTCTGTATTTGTATGATCCAAAAAGGGTCTCACTTGAGTCATTATTGTACATGACTCCAAAATGGATATTGGCTGACGTACAGCAAAGTACTTATTACTCGTAGATGGTAGATACAACATAATTGGCGTTCCGCTCTACCTGTTCTGAGGGGACTGGACAGGAAGGCGTGATGAGGGACATCCTCCCGCACATTCCATCCAGAAAACGAATCTCTCTTTTTTCATACAAATAGCGTTTAAACCCAGACTGGCTATTTCCACGCGAATATATTTAGAACGAGTTTGTCTGCAGTTCAGGTGAACGCTTACACATATGCTTGGTTTTATACATCATATTTTAAAATAAAAACGTGTGAGCGTGTGTAGCTTATCATCGGCAGAAATATATATATATATCAAAGTTAAGTTTTATGACGTCATCGACATTCAAGTCAACGTATATCTTAGAACCCGTAATTTTGTTGTTTATAGCTTGTGTAGAGAAGTTAAAGGAGTGTAGAATAGACATTTTTGATCAGTTATAACAAAAATGTTTACATAAAAAAATACAATGAACTAAAACGTGTTATCATAAATTGTAAACCTTTGTGGTTTCCACATCCTGTGGAAATTACGAAATATTATTTTATTTTAGTGCGTGGCTATAAAACAACACGCACCAGACTGCCAGATACAGTGCTGAAGTATCTTTACAATATTGTCTTATTTTGTATATTTGAGTGTTTTAGGTAGTACATACCCTACTTTGAACAAGTTTAAGGTGGTAATACTCTGGTGGTGGTACTCTGTGAGAGTCGGAGCTCTATGTAAAAGTTTTTTTGCATGCAAACGCACGTGAGCCGGCGTGAATGATACAGCGCGCGGGCAGGGCAGTCTCGGCGCGACCTCTCTACGCTTATCACGACACACAATTCAATTAACCAATCTACTTAATCCAATACAAATAAAGAACAGACACGTTCTATTTTCAAACTTAAACCGTGTTCCTACTCTAAAAAACAAATTGAAGACTAATGTGGCCATAATTTCGAAATTTGAGTTCGAGAATTTGTGCTAATTACTCCAGTACTCCTGTACTGATTGAGCTTCGAAGGGTGTTATTTCCGCGAATTTCCGATGATGTAACCGTGTTTGAATAGTTCCTTTGTTCTGTGGTATTCGCTCAGTGCTCAACACACACAACAGTGCTCAAAGAAGAAACTGAAAGTTTTTAGTGACACGCTAAGTACGGAAAAGCTCCTGTTGCAACACCCGGTATGTTTGTTTTATGATAACTATCTATAGGGAATGTAATCTACATGTACGTTGTTATTATTTTTTCGCATATAAGTGTATTCTGGCGTTGGTGGCGATACGCCAAAATGTATTATTAAACTGGTGGATGGTATTTTAATTTTACTCAGCCAAAGTAAAAGTTATTTTGGTAGTTTTTGCTTCGATATATGAATTCTTAAATTTATTAACAAAAACATGTCGAAAAACTTATGAATCGAATAGCATGAAGTTAATGATCACCTTGTATTTTATTACACTCTGCCAGTTCTGACCTTTTAAGTACAATTTCCGTAAAAAGTGTACGAATTCACAGCAAAACGGCCTCCATGAATATTGGTTATTTTGACAGCTATGGCTAAAATAGCATTCGAGTGATGTAATACGAGTACCTATGTCCATTTCGACCTCAGTTCTTTCAAATGAGTTATCTCTCATGGTAGGAACCTGTTCTGCTACTTGCATGAAGGCAGCTTAGTAAACGGGTATTGCTAGATTGAGGTTGAACTATAGAATGTTTTAGATGGATAGATCTTAGTTTTATGTTGTACAAATTTAATGGTTGAACGATTCTAAAGAGCAATGGTTTGTTAGCACTATTTTATTGTATTTTATAATCGGAAATCGGAAATAGGAAAACTTACACTTAGTTATTTAATACAAGTTTTCACAAATAATTAAAAGATAGCATACATAAAAAAGAGATGGTAGACGAGATACAAGAATTTACGGAGTTTAAAGAAAAAACAAAAATACAAGATACCTGCATAAATATGCCTATACAAAAAAGTTTTTAATCGCTCAGTAGAAGTGTTGAATACATCAATATCAATCTCTCGCGATACAGCATTAAAAGATCTACACGTTCGTATTAGAAGAATTACTTTATTAAAATGTTACAACTAAAACCTAAAACCATCAGTCGCAAACATCGCAAATACGTACAATACCTAATTTCCAAATGCTTACACAATAACACGTATTTTTCCTTAAGCTTTGTAAATAATACCGCTTGCATAGGTTCAATGGTAAGTGCTTACAAAGAACATGTGTATCTAAGGTTACAAGTACTTTCTTTAGTTTGTTTAGTTAGCAGTATAAGGAAGCCTTATCAGTATTTTCTTTAATCTTCACGGTCTAGTTGTTGTTGCCATAGCTAGGTACATAAATGGATTTTCTGTTGAGATCCTTGAACCATGCTTGAACTCACGTTCACATGACCTGGCTTTGTGCATGCTAACAGCTTGTTTACCTTAAAAGGATTAAAGTTTTTCACTGATTACTATAAAGTATCATACTGAAAAGTTTACATCTATATATATATTAGCGGCCGCTCGCAGCTTCGCCTGCGTGGCAGTTTTTTCTCGTTCCCGTTATTTTTTCGTGATAAAAAGTAGCCTATATGTTAATCCAAGTTATAATGTATGTTTATTCCAAATTTCATCCAAATCGGTCTACTGGTTAGAGCGTGAAAGAGTTACAAACAACCATACTTACAAACTTTCGCGTTTATAATATTAGTAGGATAAAAGAAAGTAGTGTTAGTAACACCATTTATAACTCAAGAACGGCTTAACCAATTTTGATGATTTTGTTTTTAGATTTATCTTAGTCCGGAATAGGATAATAAGTAATAAAAAAATAATTCATAAAAAATAAAAATAATGCGGAACAAAGTTCGCGGGGTCAGCTAGTAAATAGTTTAACGATGATGTTATAATCAAGAATTAAACATCCAGTCGTGGCTTGTAATAAATACCTATAATAATACAAGTAAATACGTTTTCCTCGTCGTTCAATACTGATTAACCGATTAACAAAAACGAACATAAACTTATGTTACACGGCATATTTCATTTTGAAGTAGCCCAGTAAATCACCCCGTTAAAAAAATCGATCAGTTTCAGTTCAGTTTCAATTCAGTTTCGGTTCAGTTTTAGTTCAGATTCAGTTCAGTTTCAGTTCCGTTTCAGTTCAGTTCAGATTCAGTTCAGTTTCAGTTTAATTTAAATTCAATTTCAATTCAATTTCAAGACTTAAAAAACAGCATTACAGAACGAATTCCTAGTTACACATCTATACAAATAAATAAAATTGAAGTGTCTGTAATATTAAAATAACCGCTTTTTACTACATGCATAGGAATGTATATACGATACATATCCCAAAATAGCATTTTTTAAAAATTTTATCTGTCTGTCTGTTTGTTCCGGGTAATCTCTGGGACGGCTGGACCGATTTCGACGGGACTTTCACTGGCAGATAGCTGATGTAACAAGGAGTAACTTAGGCTTTTTATCCCGAAAAAATAACGGGAACGAGAAAAAACTGCCACGCGGGCGAAACTATGAACGGCCTCTATTTTATGCCGTATTAACGCCATCTGTTGTCGACATCGAGTACTACTTCAGTTAAGATCATCAGTAAGTAAAAATGTTTACCGCCCAACGAAGTGGGCACGGGTCAGCTAGTACATACATAAAATCACGCCTATTTCCCATGGGGGTAAGCAGAGACCACTGACTTCCACTTACTACGATCCTGGCATACCTCTTTAGATTCATTCACTCTCATAACATTCTTCATATTTGGCCTGCAGTACCGGCAAAAAAATAAAATAAATTAATGGTTTCATATTACTAAATAATAGGTATATCACGATATCTATAAAACATCACAGTCGATTATTACCTTCACCTTTGTAAAAATAAATAATCACCCAAAACGATCTCCTTGGACAAGAGTACTTAATCGTTATTTAATATATTAAAAAAATATAATAACAGACCACATAAATGCGTAAAGCATAAAGCGAGAAGGCTACGAAATTGCTCTCATAATGACTGTAATAAAGAACAATTGCATTTTTTATTCAACCAATCAGCCAGTTTGTGTTTTTTTGTGACCGTTCTAAACAAGTCTATCTGAATGTGTTGGTAGTTTTTCGATTCGATGATTCACCAACTAACTTGTTTATTATAAGTTTGTATTTATCTCTATAAAATTGAGGTCATGGTTACCGTAAGTAAATCCGATTTATAATCTTTAGTTTTTCTACTAATGGGCATAATGAACTGGCCTTTTAGTTTTAACTGGTTCTGTAGGTTCGATCATCACCAATATGTACATTATGACACTCAGACAAAGAACAAAGAAATATGTTCATCACACAAGTTTTTGTCCTTGGTGATGATCGAACCTACAGCACCAGTTAAAACTAAAAGGCGAACTATACTTAATTTGGAGCTAGATGATGTTGTGTCAAAATGTTCCCAAATATTTATTTAATATATAACTTTCTATGTAATAAAACGGCAAATTTTTTAAATTAGTTGCTGAAGTCTTAGGTATTACTTAGCAAAAAGGTGAATCTAGGTGTCAGTCTCGATTTACAATGTAAACTTTCATAATGTTAAGTAAGTACTTGTACGTCTATCAACCTGAGGCTTACAGGTGTTAAGCCTCGTGTGTAATTTCACCGGCACTCACACCCTTTAAACCAGAACATAGCAAGCGGCTTGGCGGCAGCAATAGGCATGGTGGTAATACTTCCCCGGACGAGCAATTCACTAAGAGCTAAAATATACTACCTACTTACTAAAATTATCTCCTGTCTTATTTAAAAGTACCTAGTACGGCTACCTTACCTTGAGTAACCGCTTTTCGCCAAATATATCGTCCCTACTTACGCTTATTTGCTTACTCCGTAGTATAGAGTAGGTAAGTCCAATGTTTTAAAAGTCCATTTACTCTCGCGTTGTATCAATAATTGCTTAGTCACTCCGACCTTGTCTAATCATAATAAGCGTGTTCGAATTTTGAATTACATCGAGATGCCAGTGTACGCTCCTCGGTTTGAGTTTGGAACTACGCCAACCAACCAATGGTGTGTGATCATCTTTATTCTTGGCGATCGAATTTACCGCGCTTTGTTGGCTGGTTCCGTTGACTGTTACTAGATGGCGTTAGAAGTCTTGACTTGAAATATTATTTGTTTATTTTGAAATGTTGCTGTTTTGGAGTATAATATTATCAATGAACTTTTGCATGTCATTTTCATAATTACCTATTTATAATTTTTTGAGCATCTATAACCAGTTAAATTTGTTGACTGTAAGATGTTTACTTAACTGTAAATCCGCGATCAGAACTGTTACCTTCTTAATTTGATAAATCTTCGTCTTGGTGCAGGGACGAGGCAGCGGACAAGAATAGTTCGAATAAAAATACCTGTCCATATAAAAAAGTTAATTTAAAGTTCGCGCTTTATTTACCCAGTTGTAGCATAGATGGCACTACTAGCATGCAATCAACTAACTTTGTGTTTGTAGTTGGGAGTTTAAACAAACTGAAACTGCGTACAGTACCTATACACCTACAAACTCTCAAAGTCCCAAGTGAAAACACTTGAATTAGGTACCTACCTAGCTTTACTATCAGAGCTACTTTCAAAGTTATTTCAGGAAAGTGCCTGGTCATACTACTAGAGTTGACAGTGTTCTGAGCAGGCTAAAAGCATCTGAAATCTGTAAAAAGAAAATAGTAGAGTTCATAGTGAAGGGCTCGTCCGGGTCCGGGGGAGTAGGTACCTACTACCACCATGCCCATTTCTGCCGGTTCCGGTTTGAAGGGTGTGGGTGCCGGTAAAATGACAGGCACATAAGGCTGAACACCTGTATGTCTCAGGTTTTTATGGACGCAGGGCGGTACACCATAGGTGGCGTGTATGAAACCTTTCCCACGTTCGTCAACTTTTACTAGAAATCTCGCTAATGTCACTCTGGGATTCGTTTTCAGTGATCATTGGAAGCAAAGAAACAGTTTTTTTTTTAATTTTAATTGTTTTTCTAGTGTCACTTTAAGTTTTGATGTATGATTTTGGTGACATTACTTGAGATCTTAGCACAAGTGTACCAAAGCAATTAAACTGAGTATGTATGTGGCGCCCTGATTTCAAAAAAAAATTGTTTTAACGAGAAACGCCTTCTTTTTTTTCAAACCAATGACAACCAACTTTCCTTTTTTTTACTAACTTGACTAAAAGCTATTTTAGGTAAGTATTCATATAAGTACTGGGCATTGGTAAAATTTTCTGTCGAATAAAGGACAGATGCCATTATGAAAAAAAGAAAGAGAAAAAAGGTTTATTTGCGTAAATCGGAAGTAGAATAAAAAAACGAGTGTGCTTTAGACCACACGACTGAAGTAAAATTTCTTTAATATACGAAACGTAACTGGCTATGAGAGAAAAAGAGAAAGAGCAGTGCTTTCATACCTCCTCCATGGTAGTGTTTAACGTTTAACGCAACCTTGTTGGAAGTCGCATTAGAAGTATTACCTCAATACTTCAAAAACTGATGTTTGTTATGTAAGAAATTCCATAGCTTAGTACACATTTGCAATAGCCGTCTAGTAAATTTAAGTGTTCCGTATGTACACTGTTTAAAAATAAATGTTTTTTTTATTTTGTTTTCTATCAGTCACGTACCATGACGTGTAATGATGATTATTTGCCCTGATTACACGTCATGCAGCCATGACATTGGCTATTGAGACTCACGGAAGTCGTATTGTGCTTCTGTGATATATAACCCACTCAACTATGCGTGACTAATGTCATTTTATGATCCTACCTGATGTAGGTAGGTATACGACTTGCTTATGGAACAAGAGTGGCACACCTGATGTTAAGTGGTTATCAGTACTTGTATGTAGCAAGGCATTAGCATTCTCGCAGGTCACGTTCATTAGAAACGTGACTGATAGAAAACAAAATAAAAAAAACATTTATTTTTAAACAGTGTACATGACATAACTTATAAGAATTCGTATATATTCTTTTGTAAATACAATACTTACACCCAGGAAGAACAAACATCTTTGTTCATCACACAAATCATTCAGGTCAAAAAATCCTTTTCCATAGAACTGAACATAATGTTATTTACCAACATAGATGGTTCCGTTTCATTCACTGAACAGCTAAAACCGATCCGACCTTGTAAGTTACGTCAGCTATTATATTCAGCTACATAACTGAACGTACCTACGATATTGTTGACACATTCAATGAGTTGAGATGATACGTCAGGAAGTCACGATCTTAACTGATTTAAAAACATATAGGAAGTACAAATACAACAATATTGATTTTTGTTATAAAGAAAATAAATGTTAGTTAACATTTCATATCTAGTTCCAAACTGATCCTGTATAAACCAGATTACTTATTTTTTTTCTGAATTTATAAAGAAAATAATATTTAATAAAGAAAGAAAAGGAAGCAAATACAATATGAAACGCACAAATGCATGCAGTGCATCGCAGGGCACGACTGTGACTTGGCTGCAATGCTTTGTTATAGGTGATGGTAACCACATAAGTGGGTCATCTGTTTGTTCCATCAATGAATCGTATAAAAAAACTTCCACATTCGCAACAGTTTTGATTGGTCTCTCAAAAGTGTTGTGATAAATGATTTTCATTGAATTCTTGGCTTTACTTATAGTGTCATTTGTAGTATTACTTTCTACAAACGATGTATATTTCTATAACAGTAGCAGTTGTAAGACTAATACGAGTTAGTCACGCACACCCATCCTTGACTTGTACGATTGCCCGATCGCCCTTGTGCTACCACTGACCGTTCTATAATTACACAGGTCCACAGAACTATTGATTACTGATCCAGATTTAGACACCGAAACACTTGAGATACAGGAAGGCCCAAATATTTTTCAAGAGCGTCGTGTACTTATAACATTTAGTGAACAAATTGTAGCAAGTCGAACGCGAATCGAGATTAATCTCAAGAAATCACGGTAAATCTCTCCTGAAAATGCTCCCACGACGGGTTATGCCTATTCGATCCTAACGTCGTGGGTTCGAGTTCGTCCGTGTAACTGAGGATGTGTGTCATGTGTCTATGATGCTAGAGCTCTCAAACCGATGAAGGAAAACACATATTGACCATGTTATTCCTGCTAATAAAGCCGACTCGGCTGAGAGAATAGTGTAAGTTTCTAAGCAAACCTACTCTATCTTGTCCTCGAGCACTACCCGTTAATAGAGGCATGAGTGGCCCTTGAAGTGATAAGGTTTTTTCTTTTTTTTATGTTACTGCTGGTGGATCAACCATATTTTGAACGTGATTACCATCACCTATAAGAAAGCATTGTAGGTCACACACGTTAGGGAAGTACGTGCCCTACGATACACTTACCTGCGTCCACCAACCTGAGGTATACTGGGTGTTAAGCCTCATGTGCCCGTTATTTCCTGGTATAGCTATAAATCTTATACCAAAGCATGTATTCTTTTATCGGTCCTTAAATGTTTATATAAACTGTAATTGTATATTATTATTTTATTTCGTATAAGTGTATTATTTTTACATATTGATTTTAAAATGTTAAGAGTTGTCTGTAGATTTTATTCATTCCCAAACGATCGCACGCTATTTTCGTAACTGTGATTTCGAAAGAGGACCTTCCCGAAATATTAATTACGGGAAATTAACATTTCGTTTAGGAAGTGGCAACAGACGGCATATTAATCCGAGTATTGACCTTGATTCCCAATCGGGATGGTAGGTGGTAAGTGGAGGGCTGGTGAGCTCACGCGTCGCACCTCTGGCTGCGCGGACCGACTGCCACCAGGCAAGGCGTTCAATCAACCAGTACTTCCTCGCTCGCGTATGCAGTTAGCGTTGCTAGTCCCGCACTAGTTTCTGAACGCGCAACTGTTCTGCCGCACGTGTGTTGCCGCGAAAATTAAAAAGAAAACGCCCGCGCTTTTGTCGTGCAGTGAAAATTAAATAATTATACAAAATGGGTGTTGTGAAACAAAAGAAAACGAAGAACGAAAAAAATTTGCCAAATGGAAAGGAAAAGCCTAAAGATAAAAAGGAAAAAGTGAAAAAGAAAAGATCTGTTTCGTCTTGTTTACAATGCATCAAGCCGGTCAAAGATGGTACGAGTACATGTAATTTCCCTTTTTATCTATTTAGCTATCAATACAATATCTGTAAAGGACGATCGTTCTCCTATAATTTTTTAACACATCCGAAAATCTGTTACATTTTCTCGATTATATTTGGACAAAGTGCATACTCTTTGCTGTATTCTGATCAAGTTTTTTCTAGAGATATACCTACAAATCAAAATGAAAATGCCCAAGTTAGTAAAAGTTAGTAACTCGCACGTTTTACAATCATCGTGCGGTAGCTATCGGAATATTCATAGATGCGTAAAAGTGATGCTATTATAATTTCGATTTATTGTGATTAGGTTGAGGTTATAATCAGTTCCTTTTCCGTTTCTTTCACTCAGTTGATTGAACTGTTTTCACTGTGTTTGTAGAATTACCGAACTATACTAACATACTTATAAAGAATTTTAGACAGTAGGTAGTGTTTTTTAAAGTTTCGCAATCGGAACACATATTGAACACATATATATTACACGGGTATTTAATAAAAAAAGTAATACTCGATAAATACTATTTATCGCGTATTACTTTTTTCATTTATTTTTCCGACATTTCGGATAATATGTTACAATACAATGGTCGGGAAATTAAATAATAAAATAGATAATACGCGATAAATTCCCTTGTAATATGAGATGATAAATCTTGGCTAAGTACTTATAATTGCGAAATGTTTTGAGGTGATGAATTGTTTAGGCTCGCTACTGTAATACCGTAACCGCATTTGCGGTAAAGTGGACATTAGAAATTAGGTTAAGTCTATAAATATCAATAAATTCAGGTCTTGTTAAAGTAAAGAAAAAACAGCTGTTAATATGTTTATTGTAGATTTGAAATGAACTAAACCTCGTTTCTTATTTACGAGGCACAGTGCATCGTAGGGCATGTTCCTAACGAATGTGACCTGCGCGGCAATGTTTTGTTATAGGTGTTGGCAACCACTTAACACCAGGTGGGCCATTCGTTTGACCCATTAAATAGTTAAAAAATTCGGAAAAATCATGATACATCTGCTGACAAAAAAATACTGTTTAATCGTTTTTTATGATATATTCATATTAAACGTTGATGGATCGTCTAGCTACGTCTGAAATGGAATACAATAAGCAATTATCTACTTCTTGACTGTAATTGAGCCAAAAAATATCAATAAACGTAGAACCAAATTTGGATTCAATCAATCAATACTAGTTATAAGAATCTTTGTACTAATTGATTGACATTATAGACACAGCCTTAACCACTGTTTGTACAGTCTTGAAATTTACAGGATATGTTTGTGTTTGTGTGTTTTGTGTACAAAGAAAGGAATAGCCGAAATACAACATACAGCGAGGGTTGAAGTTTGCATGGAAATAACTTCACGCGGAGGAAGTCACGCACATTTTGCTAGATATTATAATGAAAACGGTGGCAAACAAAACAGTGTCATGACCACTGAAAATGTAAGTTCTGTCTATGATCACGACAGTATGGTTATCTATAATGAAGTATTTATTTGCCTGAGTTGTGGTAAAACAGTTCTTAAAATAAATTAGTTTTTTGTAAAAAAAAATAAACATAATTTCTTCGGACTGTTTCGCTCAAATATTACCGTTGTCAGACAAATGTTCCAATTAATAACCCGAGAAAATCTCGTTAACATTTTAATAAAAGTTCTTATGAACTCTTTACGTGGTTATTTATACGTCTATTATTATGAAAAGGTCACGGTCCTTTGATCAAACTAGATGAAACCTTATTGTGTTAAGTTAACTCAATTAATTTGCTACGTTTAAAAATTGTTGCAATTTTCACTTAATTACGTGTTGGAGTGAAATTCCGTGTATTCTTTGTTAGCCTTTGAATACTCGGTAGCTTCATCTGAGGACGCGTATCGTGTTGGTAATTTCAGTCGTGAGGCTATTTCTAAGGAGACTTCAAGTCAATACCACAGTTTTCATATTTAACAAATACGTCCCTTTCTTCATAGCTCGTGTTTAATTGCTCAGCTCAGTAGCTTGTACGATTAGAATGTTTCAATTTTGAGAAACAGTGTTTTTCAAAATTGAAATGTTTCAATCAACCTTAGTTTCAAGCACAATGAAGGTTTTCGTATCGTTTATACATCTTTCACAAAGGTATTGTCTGAGCTAGTAAATATCAAACGGATTAGACCCAAATGCCTAACAAAGTAAATAATAGTATTACACGCAGGTCAAGAGAGCACGTATGTGTTACCACCTAATGAAAACACCTAAGAAGAAAACTAGTTTTTTTCATATAAATGAAATGATGAGTGTGATTCCATAGGCATTCGGAAATAACATTGTCCTCATTAAGAAACTGCAACCATTCGCACTAAAACAGCAAGTTTTAAATAACAGTTCACATCTGCGTGAATAATTCGCGTTTGATTATGATCGACGAAACAGAAACAGATTAGCGTCATTACGACCCACATACCGATGTTTACGTCCCGAATAGCTGAGATTTCGAAATGTATAGTAGGGAACGCAGGCACGAGACCCTAGAGTAGAGAATGAGCAAGATGTAGGATGTAGGCCGCGAGGAACTATTTAATGTAATACAATAAGCATGATCAGCGCTCGTCTTGGAAAGGGAAAGCCTATAGGCTGGCACGGGAATGACATAAAGAAAGCGAGGTAGGGTCTTTATACAGCAATTGGCATTGCGATGGTTCTACGAGAGTTTGTGCATCTAAACATCTTTATTAGAACAGCCACTATATGTATATTTTATTGCAAGTACCTACTCGTACACAAGTTTCTGGTACGTAATTTCTATAAGTTTATTACATTTTACTCATATTTTAATTATGCATGAAGATTGAGTTCCTGGTCGGTTCCGATTATTAATTTTATTTAATCTTTTAACAATGATGTAGTAATCTTCTGTTATAAAGTATATTTTTTAATACACGTCATGTTTCTCCAAGATCACTTCGTATTTTAGAGTCCTTGTTCATACCTTCTATAAATTAGACTATAGCTTGCTCATAAGCTCTGAACGCGAGAATACTCATATCTCTAAGGGCCTGTGGATGATGTAGGCAGCGGAAAAACTGACTAGCCTTGTGTTCTGTTTACGTATTGCGTAATATTTGTGGTAGACTGGTAGACCAATATGCTGTCATTGAAAATCTTGTTTAATTGTTTTATGTCTTTTTTGTTTATATTTGGTACATATCTGAGGTAGGTAAATTTGGGTTATTTTTGAGTTAACGTTTCAAAGTGTGTCTGAACTCTTAGTGTGAGCAATGTGATGTAGCACTCACTCAAAACTTGGTCTCTGTGGTGCCGTTATAGTCATGTTTATTATTATGTAGGTAGTATGTATGTTATTAATCGGTGTGTATTATACATATAGTTGCATGCCTACTTAAATGGCAAAGTGAAACCTATACATACACTTCAAGTAAGTAGGTATGAGTAGGTCCTTACATTTATTTTTTACACATTTTCTCAAAAAGGTCATATTTTCGGGAATGTTTGCTGTAACTTATTTCAACTGTGATTTTGCCAATCCAGAAATCATTATCTAAATTGTACACTGTGTCTAAAGGTTCACTTTGAAGATCGGCTACAAAGTATCTACAGAATTATCATTGTTGCCTACATTATAATGGGGCCCCTATCTAGCAGACCAGTCAAGGTTGTACGAATGTTTTGGTTTACATCATCGTTGCCGCATTCGGACACAGATGACTGACCGCCGACCTGTCTGCCTGCAAAGTGCTGACTTAAATAAACTTGGGCCTGCACAGATGAAACGATATTTTTATTGATTCTATTTTGGTGTGCCTTAAGGTACAACATTAGGCCCTATACTGTTAAGTTTCCATAGAACAGATTAAGTATTGATTATACATTCCAAACAAGAGTAGATGACCACTAGTACCATCATCAACCAAGACAAACCGGAGTATTGCCACACCACAAAGTGTCTCATCTACATGGATGGGAATAGTTAACTTATTATTTCTAACAACTGTAATAGAGACCTTAGCAAAAAAGCCGAAGGATGTTGAATTTAGCACCAATTTACGCAGTAATGCGATGTTATGAGGTCACAGTTCCACACTACTCTGTGTAAATGTAAATTTATATCTGTAATACGATCATAAACCTCTAAAATCGTATGCGTATCAAATAGAGCTGGGGTTTAGTCATCTTACCATATTTTCGCAGCCAACAGGAATGCGGAAACACACTTTTAAACAAAACCTATTGTATAATTTAAATGGAGAGTCGTGAACTGATCAATTTTGCCCAAACACTGTTGGTTCTGTTGAAAGAGGAATGAAAATGGTCAAGACAAGAAAGATAGAGGTTGTCAATGCTATTTTTGCCCAGCAATTAAGCAAAACTCCGCTGAACGTTACTAATCAGTTGTTAATCTGTTAGTTACGGCTAGAAGTACTTAATCCCACAACGGTGCGTAAAGTAGTACAGCTATCCGTGTAAAGATAACAAGCAAAAAATAAGACTATTTCGAGGTTTATCGAGCTTGAAATTATGTTTACATAATGAGCTGAAAAACCTGAGTTAGAACTACTAAAAAGTTTACAGTCTGGTTTGTTACTTACTACTGATCTAAATTTAGATAGGAAGTCCGCAAAAACTTATAGTTTAAACTCTCAGGTGTGAATTAGCCGATACTTCATCAACTTTTTAGTATGACTTCTGCTAATGTTCATACAATTATCTAGAGCATTTTATAACACACCAGCCTAATGTGCCTAAGGTGTATGTTAGCTATACCACCTAAATGTCTTAAACCCTACAACATCATAATTAATTTTGTAGTTAAATTTGAAGATATCTCAGAAAATTGAGCAATAATTTACAATATACGTCACACATTTTTATTTGGTCGTTGTTATAAGCGTAATTGGTCTTATTAATCATGAATCATATAAATCATCTGTATTTGGAAATACAAAGCAATAATAACATCAGGAAACATTGAATAAAATATATCAACATCGGCAATATATACAAATTTCCTTACAAAATATTTGTTAAAAACTGTATTTTTCACACATAAAAGAAGGTTATATGTTTGATAGTGCGAGCGACCCCGCCTGCATTAGCAATCACCTAAGGTCGTGGGGTCGAATCTGGTCGTGCACTAATTAGTTTTCTATTCGAAAAAAGTATGTGGCAATGCTCTCAGACGGTGAAGTAAACCTCGTAAGGAAAGCAGCGGTAAGCTCCGCATGTATTGATCATGTCTTTCCTGTGGATTAGACCGACTAAGCTGTGAGTGTGATGGAATGGGTGCTGGGCAAGTCTACGTTATGTACAGTCCTGCCTTAGGCAATATAGCATCCCGTAGATTGGGGCCTGAAAAAGTTACCTCTGACGCTGTATAAATCATTGTCAATTGATGCAATTAGTAGATCAGTAGTAGTAGAGCTCTTAGTGAAGAGCTCGTCCGGGGCAGTACTACCACCATGCCTATTTCTGCCGCCAAGCAGCTTGCTGTGTTCCGGTTTGAAGGGTGTGCTCTAGCTGCAATCCAGCACATATAGTAGGTAAATTTGTACAGGCATATAATATTGAGCTTGTACTTGAATATTTTATACATGATTGTGATGTCATTATTTGTGATCCCGTTCAAGTTCGCGCCACACAACAATCATTAGATTTTATCTCTTGTACCTGACTACCTACAATGGAATTATTTGTGACAGTACAGTGCATATGTCCATCATCTGTCTGCGAGTGAGTAAACAATTAACTCATTATTTACACCAGGGGTATTACGCTAGATAGGACTAGTAAATTACCCAGGCTTCACACGCCCTATTGTGATGGTCAATTATCTCTTCCGCTTGGACTGCAATAGTATTATTCTTATACTATTACGGTGTATGGTTTGCACAATATTTTTTCGTGGTTGTTCATGTTTCATATGTCTCACCGAATAGTTGGTCAGCTGTTAGTGGTCTCGGCAAAGAATAGAAACAAGCTCAAAATTGTTCTTCTTGTTAGCGTATATATAGGAGATATCTATGTCTATGGTCATGTAGTTGTTAGTGGACTTCTTCAAGATGATAATCTATATTTTCTGTCTTTTGTATTTGTGGTGTATCTGTATCAGTGTTAATGTATAATAACAATGATAATTTTTGTGCTGACTAACTGATTGACTGACATATAGTCAACGCACAGCCTAAACTACTGGTCGCAGGGACTTCAAAATTACAGGGTAATTAAGTTAGGGTATACTCGTCTTGGTGCGTAGAGGTGTACAGAGAAAAAAACCCCTCGAAGTTCAACTCCTAAACAGGTCCAGCGGGGGCTGAAGTTTGTATGAAAATAACTTAACGCGGACGAAGGCGCGCGCAATTTATTAGTACTTTATATGATCTGAAGTATGTCTATACCGTTGCTCTATAACTTTGACCCGAGTTGACTGATCCCGTTAATGGGAGCTCTTAATTAATGTATCCTAACCTAAATAACTGTTAATTGATAGGGCCTACGGTACACTCAATGGCAAACTCACCTGCTGTAGTAATTAACACTTTGAATAGATTCACACACTTGAATAGATTCTTATTTATCTTCGTGAAGCGAATAGTTATGATTGGGATATAATATCGCTGTCTATAAGATATAGAATATCTATCCATAGAATAGTTGTCCATAGAGTAGGTATGCTGTAGGGTGAGTAACTATTTTTTTTTTATATGTGTGAAACGAGTGTTCTTTAAACGTTGTGTACGTCTTCAATGTGTCTTCAATGTACACTCTTTCAAACAAACAAAATTTTAGTTGAATCGGTCCATAATTTGACGTAGAAATCGCAAAAAATTTATAAGTACATTCGAAAGAACCTTTTTTTTAAGGTAGTTAAAAAGACAAATGTCCGTAAATATAACCTAAAGTGTGAGCTATCGTACGTCTTGCTTTAATTTTGTTTATTTGGATCCAACACTGTGCACTGAAGTAGTAAAAAACAGGCCTTTGCATCTATACAGATACATATACAGCGTCAGAGACATTTTTTCCACTCATACCCCTATATACGGGACGCTGTTGTACTTTGGACATGGTTTTTAGATGGAGTATGCTTTCCCAAAACCTATACCATCGGCCTAATCTACAGGAAAAACATGTTCAATACGCGCGGAGTGACTTTGTTGTAGGTGTAAGGTAATCTATGAATCTATAATTGCTACACTTTCATGATAAATCGTAGCTTAAGTAAGTTAAGTCATTAGACTTCATTAGCCTCTCCGACCTACGTCATCTACCTTTATTTCAGTGGTCTTGCGTGCTCACGTCTCACTTGTAAATTTGCCATTAGTTTACTATTTATTAGAATGTTATCGAAAGGAAATCTAGAATTGGATTTAGAAACCCTCGAAGACCTAGGTATGACGCAGTGCAGTGCTATTACGGTGATGACGTCAGAGACAACCTTCTTGTTAGTAAGCAATAGAATCGACAGATGCAAGACTTCTACAACATCAATTTGCGAAAAATCGTTATGTTTTCGAGTTAAATTGAGATAGAGTTCTGTACTCTCAGCTAAAAAAAAAAAATTAAATAAAAAAACTAAGAGTCAATGGTAAATCATTACTATGATATCCCAGTGAGAAGACTTATCCTATTTTATAAGTTGATTTGCGTTTTTGAAGACAAATCTATAGAAACTACCCAGGCCTTTACAAACATCAGGACGTCAGACCAGACCTTGGTGATCCCTAGGTAATTATTGTAGCAATTATCAATGCAAACGAAGATTGTGTGTCCATTAACATGCAGGTAAACATCTCAGGCAAATATGCAGTGACCTCAGAATTTGTAGCTACCATTCAGCACACTGACACTAAGTTTTTGCACAGACTTACGCGGGTAAAAGACGCGACGACGCGTACTAAAGTCGTCTACCCTAATTACGAGTGGATAGGGATGGGCCTCGTTGGTCAACTTTACCCAGGCTTTCAACTCCAGAGGTGGCTAGAGGGGTCAAGGGTTGTCGCCTTGCGGCGGTGCAGCGTTAAAGAATTGGTAATTAGCGTGACCTGTAGGCAGCATGTTTACTCTATCGTTTTCCGATAAACGGAGTTTCGTATTGTTGCTTTGACTTACACAACGGGGCAGTTCGGTAGCCGTTCTACAGTCATGTTGTCGCTGCCTAGCCTGCCGCGTAGTGTGACTATAACTATAATACGAAACTTTATTTAGCTATTTTCGGAGTAAATACACAGTTTTCTGCAGTATCAGAGCTATTACATACTGCCTCTTGCCTTACCGTTGTTGCAGTCTCTTATTACTTTCAGATCATCGTTGTCACTTACAGCCTGAAACTTGAGGCATAGCTAGAGCTGGGTGTCGCATAGACCTGAATTTATTTCAATCTAAGTTTGTTTATACATAAAAGCATTAGAAAAGATGGATGAATTGTGTAAAAATGATATGGGTTAGACAGGAGTGACTCATGAGGTGACGGATGATAGATGAAAGTGACGAGAAAATCCTGATGTGTCAATCACGTGAAGTGGGGTAAGGGCATGATGATGTTTTTCATTGAATGGCCTCACAACTCAGTTGTAGCTCTGCCTTCTATGCTGTAGGTTTGATCCTCCCTTAGGACAAATTTTTGTATGCAGAACATAGAGGTTTGTCTATTGTCTAGTGTGTTATATTGTATTCTAAGTTTGTATTAACAAAAAAACATATAAAAATATTCTATCAGTTATCTGGTTCCCATGTACAAGCTATGCTTAGTTTGAGGCTAGATGATGTTGCGTAAAAATGTCCACAAATATTTATTTTTTATTTATGGTTCAGTTCAAACCTGATTTTACAAGTGATATCTTTTGTATTTTTCCTCCACGACTGACCTTATATTTAGTGGTGATGTCAGTTGCCGCTCCTTAGCTGAAGTTTTATGTACCTGCCCACGTACCACAGCTACTTACCCTTATTAGTTATGTGATTTCTCTAAGATTACACGACATATGAACTACCTAACGCTGCCAATAAGTTAGGCAAAATCGGATTGATTTGTGGTTTGATAGGTGTCTTTATTACCAAGACTATATGTTAAATTGAATATATATAACCTTGCGATCGTTTCTGTTAAAATCCATTAGCATATTATGTATATATTTACATTTAAACTCTTTTTCTCACAGCACTTCAGAAGTGTATTCTTAAAATAAGTTTTTAATCCATCCAATCTCTCGAGGTTGAAGTCGTAAAGCGTGTACTTAAACTCAAGATATTTTTTGAAATTTTGCTAATAGTACTTAAAAGACCGGCCAAGTGCGAGTCGGACTCGCGCACGAAGGGTTCCGTACCATAAAAACGCCAAAAAAATCACGTTTAGTAAGTAAATATACACACGTACCTACATACTTGGGGATCAAGTCGTGATGCTATTTCTTTTCTTTTTTCATATATCTGGATCGTTTACAAGTGTCTGCAGATAGCTCAACTGTTTTATATCAGTTTTATATCTCTATTATATACCGGGTGTAATAAGACCTCTTCCGAATACTCAAGGAACGGGTAGAGCTACCTACGACAAGATTTCATAGAATAGCACTTGGCTGACAGCCAATTGGTTTTAGGGAAATATTTTTTTTTTGCTGAAGTTCTTATTTATCAACCAGCGATGTATTGCGTACAGTGCGGCGGTATCGCCTAAACCGGCCTGCGGAACAGTATCGCCTACGTTAGAAAAAAAATATTTTTTCTCTTTTGCACCTATGATTTCAAAAACTTTAGGACTACGACAAAGGTAGGTAAGTTACCTACCTAGGTTTTCTTGAAACGGGTCTTGGCGGCAACGGCAACAGTCGTGGGTTCTGACGCAGCAGGTCAAGCACTCGTGTTTCAGTCTGCCTATCGATTTCTCTGCCCCCTCCACGCCTTTGAGGAGTAACCGGCTGGTTGTCGAGAACACGCTGGTAGGCAGCAGTGATAATGCGTGGGTCAGATGGCTGGTTCTCGTGAGGAAATCGCATCTGATAAATTCTGAGGGCATGAGATGCATTGCCCTGTGCCTCCCCATAACACATCAACATCTGTCCATACTGACGTGCACTAAACGCATAATATTGTGTAATTGGAACACTAAACTTTAACACTAAACTTAAACGAAAATGGAAAGTTAAAACTGCACTAAGTAGGTAGGTAGGTACATGAAATACTACTAAAAACAATAGATAAGTAGTCACAAATATGTAGATGATTCCAGTTGCACGGCTCGAATCATACCTACTAATCAAACAAAAAGTTTTTACAATTTGCGCGCATTTTCGAAGTTGCGTCCGCGCGTGCACTGTCGGCAATTCGGCATGATCATAACACCCCGCGTCGCGCGCGGGGGGGGCGTGATAGGCAACGCGATGGTCAACCGCGTCGCCGCGTGTTCAAACTGTCAATGAAAAGTATGCTTTAAGTCAAGTGATTTAGGAACAATAACTAGACAGCTTACGGCAGCCTCGTTGTTGGTTGCACGGTGACGACAACGCGACATAGAGCACACTTTCTGTTGGCAAGCGGCGAGGCATCAAAGTACCTACATACCTACATAGTGCTTATGTAGCCGCGCCGCCGCGTGTCCCAACTGTCAATGAAAAGTATGTTTTAAATCTAGTGATTTAAGAACAATAACTAGACAGCTTACGGCAGCCTCGTTGATGGTTGCACGGTGACGACAACGCGACATAGAGCACACTTTCTGTTGGCAAGCGGCGAGGCATAAAAGTACCTACATACCTACATAAGTAGTGCCTATGTAGCCGCGCCACCGCCGCCGCCGCGACGCTTCGCTTTATCTTGTTGAGTTCATTTTCGCTCACGTAGAACACCGCTCGCCCTAGGTAGGTAGGTACCTAATTCAAGGTGGTGTAATTCAATGGTGGTACAAATCTAGTCGTGCACCAATGGATTTTTCTATTCGAAAAATTTATGTAGGTGCAAAACCATCTCAAACGGTGAAGGAAAACCAATAAGTACCTACCTATTCTAGTAGCGGCGATGGGCTTGCAACCTATCACGTAAGTAGGTAGGTACCTACCTATGGAATACCAAGTACCTACCTACTGCAAAATATGGACATGTACCAAATGTAATAGGTATTACTATAACTAATATTACTAGACATCCTCGAAGAATCTTGAGTAGGTAAGAGGTAGGTAGGTTGCATGGTAGGTACCATGGTAGAGACTGATCTGAGAGGATATCTAACGTGCCTGGGGTTTTAACTCGTGACGGTAGGTACCTACCTACCATGTACTTTTTTCTTTGTTTTATTTTAAGGATCTAAGATAGGTAATTCAGAAGAATCGTTCTTTCTGATATAATCAGACTTAAGAAATTCCCTGTTGGATAGTTATCAACAACGGTTTGGTTGCATAGGTTTACTAACTGTAGGTATTTATCATGTGCCGCCCGCTGCCACCGCCCCGTCTCGCGTCGCGTCGTCGGTCGTCGCCCGCGCGCGAGGACAACGCACCGATCAGATGCTCGCGCAAGGCTGTTTTTATTACGTGTTTCATTTAGGTTGCGGTTTTTGATGTTTTTTCGCTTTTACGCGTTTTTAAATAAGATAATTAGGTACTTATGTTTATTTTACGATGAAATGTCGATATTGATGCCGAAAATACGAAAAAAACGGCCTTAAAATGTAAATTTTTTTTTTGCGGTTTTTAATTTTTTTTGTAATTAGAATCATGGTCTAAATGCGCTGTTTCAGTTTTCGGAAGTAGTCTTATTACACCCGGTATAGTGGTATTAAAAAAAAGTTGTGATTTTCGTACTATATCATATATCGATCTCTCTACGTATTATAATTATGAAGAAATTGTGTATCATTTATAAATTTGTTACGTAATTTAGTTCAATTTAAACTCATATTTCTAATGAACTGTTCATAAATCTTATGCATATTTTTAGCTATATTGGGTCAGCGCATTCATCGTTTATGTCCCTAATATTATCTTTCAAAACAAACTTTGTTTTGGTAGCAATTATTTGCAAAACTAAACTAATATTAGATTTTAATGTAAACAAGGTTTTCAGGCCGATTTTCTTACTACATTATTTTGTAGTAGCTCGTAAAGCTTTGGCTAGCTTCTTGTCAACATTGTGTGGAGAATTATTAGATTATATTTAGGTACTATTCCACACATACTAGGTAGCTACGTACATGTATAACTAATAAGAAGTAGGTTCAGTAAAGACTAGACCTATAAATAGTAAACCTATAAAGCTTCAATAATCTAAACTCGGTAGAACGAAACGTGCGTAAGCCAATTTTACCTCCGTACATTAATTTTCAGGCTTCTTAAACAAACTGCTGGCATCCGCTGTTTGAATAGCGACTACCACTTTCCCGCCTTAAGCTGTAAAAGCTTCCTTATCCATACGGCCCCCTCGGAAAAGAGCGCAGGGGAAGCAAGATGTAAGAAGAGCAAACATACCTCTCCATTGGACTTTGTTACTCCGGCAGAACACCTGCCCCTTGGACATATCTTCAATGGTCAATTTAGAAGTTGCTTAACAGACTCGGTTTCCAAGTTGGTCGTTGCAAGAGCAACTTAGCCAAGTGGGGTATAATAATAGACCCCATCCGAAGTTCAGTGAGTGCAGAGCCCCAACGCAAAATATGCCGCACTTGCTCTCTTGCGCTCTGTGCCCATCCACCTGCACCCGTGCAGACCTAAAAAAGCAGCGGATAAGGCCATACAAGTTGCTATTGGAGCAAATAAATATAAACAGCCATTGACACAAAGAATAAATTAAGGCTTCTTAAAAAAAACTATAGTTGAAGCTTCTTCCGTGTCCTTTCCTTGGATGGTAGCCGGGGGTTTTTATGACTGTAATATGTTGATACTTAAGAAATGCTGTTGCACGTCTCCTGCGGTGTGTTACGTTCTGTATTACTGTTGCCTACCTCTTTCGTAAATTGTGATCACTGGTCACTGGCAAAATTGAGGTATAAGGCGTTCTAGCCGTAAGTAACTCCACGGTCAACAAGGCTAGATCTTTGATATTTAAATCAGACATAAAACAGATGCTGCTGCTACGAGAACACCTAACACAAACCACTGTATATTTTATTGCTTGGCTTTGACATTGACGATAAAATTAAATATAACCCAACGAAAGTACTTTCGTACAATCTAAGGAACTACTTTTGCTGCTGCCAAACTATGCGTCATTCAATCTTGTACCATTGTGTGGTTAAGATTCAATGTGCTACTATGTCAGCGTATATTTTTAGCGTAAATATGCTCGTAGGTTTGTGATTCATAAAAACGATCCTAAAGCCAGAGCACTCTGATTACGTTGTCTGCTGAAAGATTTAGTTTTTAAAAGGATTATCTCATTGACACGGCTTAAACCACTGAAAACACTCTAGAACAGAAATTCGGAATCAGACACTGACTCACTGACTAGACTTACCGTGTCACGTTGACGCTGTTTTCCAGCATAATGAGAATTCTGATATATTCTACGCGTTTAAGCGACATAAGAGCTTTAATAATGATCATTACACATAAGCAAAAACATGTATCGTAAATTCGTATTTCCTTTTCCAATATTCACAACATTTTAATGATGTTGTTTGATAACTTTACCGTGAAGTTTATTTTACTTAATAAAAGTATTAGCAAAACGCGCGCGACTTCGTCCGCGTGAAGTTACTTTCATTTAAACTTCAATTCCTGCTGTACCTGTTTAGGGTGTGGAATTTTGTATATACATACTTGGAAATTAGAATACAATACACCCAGACAGAGAACAAACATCACTCACCACACAAATGTTTGTCCTCTGTAGGGATCGAACACAAACACAGCACAAAAGGCAAAGCTACTACCAACTGAGCTGTGAGCTGTGTGAGCTGTGTGTGTGTTATTTATGACCCCTGCACGAAAGCGACGGACTCTCCCCTTGGCATATTTCAAAGCTATGGCCTTGACTCGTACAAAGTAGTTCCTTCCGATCTATTTAGCTATAACTTGTCTTGATAACCTGCTGATCTAATGATGACGTAACTTTCATGCTCAATCGAAATGATTATGTTGTCAAGACTATTTTTAGTAGTTACCTACAGTTATGCTGATTATGAAGAAAATATGCTAAATAGCTTGCGACTTTAAATGTACACGCGATTTTGTAGGTACGATAAATAGTTACTGCCAAAGTCTGCTTCAAAACCATGTATTTTACAGATTCTAGACTACTACACCACTCTGGTTCTTTCTACAAATATTTCGCTTTAGATTCCGAGTGGGACATACGCCGGCTGTATACTCCAGAAAACGAACAACAAAGCATTGTATTTTCGTTTTAAATCACACTGTCAACTCTGTAATCGTTCCACAGTTTAGTTTTCGCTGCCTGGCATACCGCGTAGTGTAACTCAAAACGACAATACGAAACAAATAGTCATATTGGCTTGTAGTATGAGTAAACAATAATCGGGTACGATAGTAGAACTTTATTTTTATCTCTATTATGTTTTGTCTCATTTATTAAGTTGGTAGAGAGAACCAGAGCAGTGTCAATAAGTCCACTTCTGGGCTTGGCTTCCTCCATACATTTCCAAGAAGAACGATTTTGAGCTCTTTCCATCCACCGACTTCCTGCGATCTTTTACAACATAGTTAGTCCGTTGGATGGGCGTCCTGCGCTTAATGTAATAGTAAATTTTATATACTACAGCCTCGAAGGGAGAATGTGGTGGTATTCTAATAGCTGAACTTAATATACCGGTCAAAGTATCAAGATCTAATTATGAACGATCCGTAACAATTTCGGAATGCAATAACAATTAGATTAACACCCGAAACGTAACCGGCAATGATTTCCAATTACGATACCGTAAGGCCTTCGTTATTGACAATTGCGCAGGAGTCATAAGTCATAAAAACTAGGGAGTCAATTGAGGTGAACTCACGATGACGGCGCGGGCGGTGACATCAGTGGAACGTGCTGAAGACCTTAGAGAGAAGTTAATGCATTGTAGTGTAGGTAGAGGGAGCTTCATAAACGTTATTACTTTGATTGTATGGTATCTCACAATGTTTATCTCATTGCGATATGTACCTTTTTTATATAACTTGATTATGGGACAAGCATATGGCCCACCTGATGTTAAGTAGTAACCATCACTTATACAAAACATGGCCTCGTACCACATACCTTTGGAATGTGCCCTGCGTCTGAAGTGTACAGGTGTTAAGACTTATGTGCCTGTAATAGTATTCCGTGGTTCCCATAGTACAAGCTATGCATAGTTTGGAAATAGATGATGTTGTGTAAAAAATTCCTCAAATATTTACTATTTGTGGAATTTTTTTACTCTCTATTTTAAGTTATCACCTAACGGACGTGTTTTACGTGTGTACGTGGTTTATTTTCTAGTGCTGTACAAAAATTCAATCTGGTTCATGGTTACGGTTAGTCTTTCATGCTGTGTAAGGATCTATTGCTGATTTGTTATTCTTGTCTGAAACATTAACTACGTTCTTATCTGCGTCATGGCGTGCTGAGATTGGTTTTAAAATGCATAGAATGGCATTCAATATCATCTTTGCATGTCATGTAATGCATGTAGAATGATCAATTGAATAATACATGTCAATGAAGTTGGAGATTGATGAACAATCGATTGAGTTGGGTTGTGCAATGCATGTTACTTTCAGTTTTGTCGACTGAACTATGAGTTTTTTTTACACGTTCACGCCCTTTAGGCGTTGTCCTAATAGAACGCGAATGCGCGATGCGAGCGATGCGACAATCGCGTGTTCGCGCGACGTCAAAAACTGAGTGTCCATAGAACGCGAATAGGCGATTCCGCGAAACTCGCGGGCGCGGTACCACGCCGACGTTTTCGCGCGAATTTCAATTAGGACACCTATTCGAATTCAATATGTTGATCGCCCGTTCGTACGAACTAAGATCGCGCGAATAGAGTTTCAAACATTTGAGTCGCGCGACCGCGTCGTGCGATTGTCAGTTAGGACACCTATTAGAGTTCAATATGTTTGATCGCGCGTTCGTACGATGATCGCGCATTCGCGTTCTATTAGGACAACGCCTTAGCCCCAAACTAAGCAAAGCTTGTAATAATACAGATAACCAACCAGATAGCTAATAGAATACTTATGTACTTACTTTTTTTTGTAAATAGAAGAACGCAAACATAGAACAACCATCTATATTCATTACACAAATGTTTGTTCTCGGTGGAGATCGAACCCACCACCTACAGCGAACTGAGCTGTGACGGCTGTCCATTCAATTATGTATTTTACACGAATATTTCAAACCTTTGGGAAATGCTACTACATTCAATCATAAATAATTTATTTACAAAAAACCCGTGATGTAAACGGAAAACAATGGAAATTGAGGTAGCTAGGTTGTACCTATGTTGTTTAAGCTATGGCCTACACTAGTTTGAGTTCCGTAAAACCCTGAAAAAGGATTATATAAAAACTTGTGATCAGCCGGTATCCATTGAATATTAAAACAAAAATGTTACGGTGTCAAAAATGAAAACTATGAAAAACGTATAGGTACTTATTATTTTGATGCCTTTGGAATCGAAACTTCAGTCTTTTAATTCGTATTAAGCCTGCTGCACTTCACAGATCGTCAAAGAATTTTGTTTTTAAAATTTGGCCAAAATATCTGAAATCTTGGAACAAAAATAATATGTTATGCACAGTGAATAATGAATTATACATTATGAGTCTTCTAGGTCAAATTTGCATCCCACTTCAGACGCAAAAAGACAGCGTAAGGTGCGCGCTAAAAACAACTGCTGACATCATGCTGGTTTTAAATAAATATTACCTACTGGTAACACAAAGAAAAATTTAAGCTGTAGGTACCTACCCTATCTATCTATATCTATACCAATTATAAGTCTTTATCTTGACTAGCCTAAACTGCAGATCGTAGAAATTTTTTCAGCTATATTCATCTTGGTGCGTAGAGGTGTATTAAGAAAGAAATCCCCAAAATTCAACCCCTAAACTGCGGGGGTTTAAGTTTGTATGAAAATAACTTCAAGCGGACTAAGTTGCGCGCGTTTCGCTAGTTACTAATAAACTCAGTTAAACTTTGCTATAAGTAAACAGTGTTATATCGCTTTTGATATAATGTGAAACTTCCTGTCTCTGCAAAAGCCAGTCGACCTAATCGATAATCATACTTCCCTTTTTTTCTACATTACGCAAAGGTTTTTTTTTTTATAAATAAATAATGCTGGACAATCCACACAGCATCATCTAGCCCCAAGCTAAGCAGAGCTTGTGTTATGGGTACTAGATGACTGATATACTTAATACAATATACATTACATATATAGATATATATATTTTTTTTAATACATAGAAAACACCCAGAACGCCCAGAATAAATATTTTCAGATCGTACAAACATTTATCCCAGAGCGGGAATCGAACCCGCAACCTCCTGCGTCGCAAGCGGACGTTCACCCGCCGCGCCACATCGGTCGTCAAACGGTCGGTTATCTGGAAGATAATGCTTCATAGCATTAAGTTCGCCTTTGTACTGTTACTTTTTTTTGTGCAATAAAGTATTTTCAATCAATCAATCAATCATACCTGGTCGTCGGTCTGTGGTTTCAAAGCACAACCCCTAGGGTAGATAGGACTAGTCAATGGTCTCAAGCAGGATTATAAAAAAAAACAGTGTACATTATATAATTTTTTTCTATACCAAATACTTTCTGATAGAACACTCCATGGCTTGAAATTTTTGGTGTATATTTGTCTTGATGCGTAGGGGGTACTAGGGAAGAAAGAAATTCTTGAAACTTAACCCCTCCAGAGGTCTAGTAGGGGATGAAGTTTGTTCGCGAACAGCAGCAAAATCTCATTAGAAATTGTATAATAACGTTGCATCCTGCACTCAAACAGTCACAGCTGTTATATCTAACAAGCTTTAACGTAACTGTATTCTAATTTATGCGTTGTTTTATTGTGTAAAAGCTGTCATTGACCCTTAACTATTACTATTCTGTACGTAACTGTACCACACCGGATGGCCTGCAAAACGCACCGACTATTATGTGTATTAAGGTGTCTACAGCAGCCAAATAGAAGATCATTAGTATAAGCTCGAAGGTAATGTTAAACGGTCAGGTTGAGAGGCTCTAAACTCGACGAGGAATATATATCTATACTAATATTATAAAGAGGAAAGATTTGATTGTTTGTTTGTTTGCTCCGAAACTACTGGACCGATTTGAATAATTCTTTTACCGTTGGGAAGCTACACTATCCCCGGGTGACATAGGTTGTATTATATTTTCAAAGAAATTAGGGATACTCATGTTTATCTAGAATAGCGCCTTGGAATTCGTTCTGTAATGATATTTTAAGTTAATAAATTAAATAGATAAAAAATACTGCCGTTAAAATATGTTACAGGTTTTTTTTACCGCGTTCTTTTACATTTTACCGAAATTATGTGTCTAATTTGAAGTTGCTTGTGTCTGGGCATACGAGCATACGCTGATTAAGTAGATACATCGCTAGTGGACAACCCTGGTGATGGAATTCTAAGCCCGTATGAAGGTCTCCGTCATGGCTTAACGACTGTAAACATAACTGAAACGGTGATAAAATTATTGGCGAATTAGTTATGTCCTTGTTAAGCATGGTAGTATTTTTAGTGATAAATGTAAAGACACTTACCCACCTACATATTAGTTAACTTTACAGTGAAATCTTGAGGATATTTCGTGTTTATGCTATGATAATATATAATAAGTATACATACCTGCCTTTTTATGATAACTAATTTTGAACATGCCCTACCAAATTGATCTTACCGTTATCGCGGTCCCATTATCCCTAAAACGGAAGTAAAAAGGAATTAAGCTTGTATGAAAAACACGAACGAAGTCGCGAGCGGGTCAGCTAGTATTTTATAAATCTTAAACAGTTTAATGATTTAAGGGAAAATAAGAAAGAACTAGTAACATAAATAAATATTTACCTTCAAGTATGAACGTAACCTCATATCGTTTCTACGATTTCGTATGCATGACAGCGCATAAGGCGCGCGTCGCCAAATACATATTGTAATGTTGAACTTGCATGGCAGATATTACACACTTTCTATGGAAAGTTCTGTACTTTTGATTTGGGCACATGCTCTACACTTGTAGGTTTGTGAAGATGCTTGGAAACGCTACGGAACCAAGTCGTCAGTTTATTGACAGTTCTCCTGGTGGTATGGAACTGATTTATATTAGTCTAGTTTTTATATACACGTGTAGATTTTAGCCGTACAAAATTAAGGTTTTCTATAAGTATAGGTTCGATAGCCCTGACAATTTTGCGATAGTAAACCAACCATATCCAATTCCACATCAAATCTGCCAGAAAAGTAATACCAAAATGCTTCTACATTCGTTCAGCAATGACGATTTGTTTCTCCATATTTTGGCAGCTATCTCAAAATATTCTCTCTCACTTAGCAATGACGGCTTTAAAAAAAACGTGGTTCTTTATTTATTCTTGAGACCAGTAGAATGTAAAAAGTGCAATGTTTTCAATTTCTATAACTTTATTTTTTTTGTTGCAGGTGGCTTGGAAGGCAAATACAGAGTGGCGGCACCTGAGCTCATGCAGGACACGTTTATGAGCGACTCTGAAGACGAAGGAGGTTTGTTTCTTTTCATACATACAGAACCACCTACTATATCAGTACTTGGTCGAGTGAACATAGATTTAGCACTACGCTACGTAATAAGAATGCTTACAGAACCATTTAGTTGAAGTGGCAATTGGCAGGCTCACAGAACTGACAGAACTGACCAACTGACATGACAAATGACTGACAGTTAAAAACATGTATTCAGTATTATCCAGGGATCGTCTTGAAACGACTTACAACTAGGTGCTAGCGTTTCACAACCAAGTAAGACATGGCTGTAATATCACCGACAATCACACCCATCAAACCGGAACACATTAAGCTGCTGTGTGCATATACTATGTATGAGGCCTTTGCTATTTAAATCTTCGTACCATCTTAAACAATCTGATTAAACCACAGCAGATATCGTCCTTGATCCCGTGAACCAGAAAACTCATGGCCAATAAAATTACACGTAGAACTATTTTAACTGGTCTGAAGAGTGTCTATCTGCCCACGCGGGAATTACGAGAGGGATCTGCATTGTCAATGAAAATATCCTGTTTTTAAAGAGTATTTGTGTCATGATTATTTATAAACCTTGAATCGCCTTACTTTAAAAGCTTGCCATTTCTATAGCTACCCCATTAGACATCCTCAAAGAATACTTGGTATATTGCAAGGTGTTTGAGGGTATATTCCGGGGATAAAATACATTCCTTTGTATTTCAATATTCCAGGAGAAGTGGAGTGTCCTATTCAGCAGCAACAGCAATACCGCTACATGAACAGTGAGGCGGGTACGCTGCATCGGGCGAAGCCGCTCGAAGACAGCGTCACCGATGGCCATCTGTGGCCTAGCAACAACGACAAGAAAGTGGCCACAATGGAGCGACAACCGGTTGATATCGGGTATGTATTCTCCTTATAAAGAAAAACTAGAAAGAGTAGTAGTTGTAGTAGCAGGGCTCTTTGTGAAGAGTCCGTCCGGAGAAGTACTACCACCATGTCATTTTGTGCTGCTAAGCAGCGTGGCTGTGTTCTGGTTGGAAGGGTGTGGGTACCGGCGAAATTACGGGCTTATGGAGCTTAGCAGCTATGTGTCTCAGGTTGATGGACGCCTGGCAGAGCATCGTAGGGCACGTTCCTCACGTACGTGACCTGTGAGGCAATGTTTTGTTATAAAATTCGTATTGATAAAAAAATAAACTCTTACTCAAATAGTTGGATAAGCATATCCCTGTATCAAGGGAAGGGACTCAAATCCCACTCGACGGATTACATTTTGGGATTATATAAAATTTTTGAAACGTACGGTAGTTGAAAAAAGTGCCAACTCTCAAGTCAACATCTCGTTTTATAATGTATGTGTTTCAACAGATTCTTGGTGTCGTTTGTGGTGGACGCTCGCGGTGGTGCCATGAAGGCAAAGCGTCGCGGCGGCGTGCGCGTCATAGTGCCGCCTGCTGCTTGCGCTGCGCCCACTAGAGTCACTTGTCGGTGAGTATTTAAAGTCATAGTCAAAAAGCATTTATTCAGTAATATCCGCAGGGATCATCTTGAAACATCTTAAAACTAGGTGAATCTAAGCGCCAGTTCCTCGCGAGCCTAGACTCTTCTAGAAGAACCGGCAAGAAATTCACGGCTTGGTTCTTACCGTTTTTTGTATGATCCTTTTACAAAAGAAAAAAAAACTAAAGAATATCTATGAGAATGATTTGTGGGCCAAAGTTTAGGACAGAGAGAACCGGGGCGATTTTAGGGCCATCTTTGCCTTGCAATGGGGCGAAATGGGTTTGAGAAAAAAAAATTCAAGACTTCAGGACTTTAATCCCCAAGCACGGCAATGCTTTGAGGATACTCAGAACTTTTTTGAGGAACTGGTAACAGTAGCTAGTCTTCCAGTATGTGGTCGTAATTCAAGAACATTTATTCCTCAACAAGAGGTTTAACGAGTTCTCATTGTGGTGTGTTATTTCAGAGCGGCGTCACGTAGGGCTCCGGCCGCAGCGCCACCGCCGTTGATGGAGGGCGAAGCACTAGCTTCAAGGCTGTTGGAACTGCAGCCCCAAGGAGCCAAGTTCTTGGCGTAAGTACCTACTCCCTTCCAAAAGACTTAAAACTTGACAGGATTATCAAGTAAAATACATCATTTTAAACTATTCTAACAATCATAAGTAGAAAGTTAGATTATTCCTAGAATTGCATGTCTACTCTGGTTATTTTTATATACTCTGCAGCTTCATCAACCCTGGTGACCCCGCTTAGAATTTAGTATCCCTCCATTAACCCTTATAGACTAAGGGAACTCACCAGGAGCTCTCTATGAGCACATCAGAGGTTCGTGGGTTCAGATCCCACTTAGGGATAATATAAAAATTCTAGCGGCCGCTCGCAGCTTCGCCCGCGTGGCAGATTTTTTCCGTTCCCGTAATTTTTTCGGGATAAAAACTAGCCTATATGTTAATCCAAGTTACAGTCTATATTTATCCCAATTTTCTTCCAAATCGGTCCACTGGTTAGAGCGTGAAAGAGTAACAAACATACATCCATCCATCCATACTTACAAACTTTCGCGTTTATAATATTAGTAGGATTTACTTTGTTGTATTCTACCTATGTGCCTATACCCTATATATTTTGGACACTTATAGTATTAGAATTTTCTGATTGCTTAGTGTTTGCACTTCGTTGAATGATAATTCATTTTACAGGCCAGTTATCATCGAGGTGCCTATCTTCACTTCACCGTGCAAGGAACGAGAGATCGTGATCTTGAGATCCGATACAGGAGAAACCTGGCAGGACCATTACTTGCATAACAACGACAATCCTATGATTCAGGTAACTGCAGTCTGATACTTTTTTTTAAAATTAGATACTAAAAGAAACAAAAACAGCCTCAGAACGAATAAAAACATCCATTGGTGCACGATTGGATTCGAACCCACGACCAATTAAATGAATTGTTTAATTGATATCAGGAGGCCTTATCCCGCGAGCGTCAGGAACACGGCTTCAGCGGCGAAGCGACCGGGGAGGCTGGGGAGAGGGTAGCCAGGATTGTAACATGTGACTTCCCTCACTACCTGGCGTGCGTGTCACGTGTGCGGCAAGAAGTACACGTCATCGGACCTGAAGGTGGAACCGTCTCCAGCGCTCATATTCCACAGGTAAGGAACGTCACTATCCTAAAGATTGTAGACTAGAAGCTTTCTAGATGCAACCCTGAAGGTTTGACATGATAGTGGAATCGTTCATATTCCACGAGTAAGGAACAAGCAAAAAAGAGTATCCTAGAAGCTCGAGAATGTTCTAGAAGTTGCTGCAAAAGTGTTTTACCAGGAGCCAGGGTGAGTCAGCAGTTAGCTGGACATACTTATTCAAGCTGATTATTAAGAAGCACTTAACAGCGGCATACTGATTTTTTTATTAATAACGTGCGGCCGCTCGCAGCTTCGCCCACGTGGCAGTTTTTTTCCCGTTCCCGTTATTTTTTCGGGACAAAAAATAGCATATATGTTAATCTGTTTATTCCAAATTTCATCCAAATCGGTCTACTGCTTAGAGCGTAAAAGAGTAACAAACATCCATCCATACTTACAAACTTTCGCGTTTATAATATTAGTAGGGTCAATAAATATCTTTGGGGCTTTAATGATAGTGTTTGTCATTTTCCAGGTCCAAGCGCTATTCCCAGCTGCAGCCCTAACGAAGCGCATCCGCGTCGGTTTGCAAGCGCACGGCGCCGGCGACGTGTTAGCTCGTCGCATCCTGCCGAGGCATGCCGCGGTATCTCCTGTCATCACGGTTGAACCGCGCCGTCGCAAGTTCCATCGATCTATCACGCTCACTGCGCCACTCCCAGTCGCTCAGGTACCTACAAAAATCTACTTTTAACTGAGAAACTCAGATTTAATAATCTATACTTACTAAATGTAAGAATCTTTGTCCTGACTGACTGACTGACTGACTGACTGGCATATAGACAAAGTACCGACTTGCTTAACCTTAACCACAGGTTGTAGAAACGTTAAAATTTCAGGGTATATTTGTCTTGGTGCGTAAAGGTGTACTAAGAAAGGAATATCCGAAATTCAATCCTAAACGAGTACAGTAGGAGTTGAAGTTTATATGAAAACTTCCCGCGGGCGAAGTCGCACGCGTTTCGCTAGTATTCTTATAATTGTACTTAAATATGATGTTGTTCTAGGGTGGTGATAAGCAATCGACATCAAATCTCCGACTCCTGTGCTCTATAATGGGAGGTCAGGCGCGTGCTGTGTGGGAGGACGTCACCGGTTCCACACCTCTCACCATCACAGACGACTGTGCATCTTTCACTACCACCGTCTCTGCCAGGTAAAGTAAAGTAAAGTTGATTTATTTATCTTTCACAATATTAACACAGTACAAATATTTTTTATCTAGCATTTTGAAGATCAAATGCCTCATTGTGAAAGACTGGTGCCTGATGTAAGTTTGAGAGAACCTGTAGGTGTAGGTTCCTGGTAGGAACCGGAGGTATTACAGGTAACACTTCCGGTCTTGAAGTTAAAAGCTGAAAAAGTTCACTTTAAATCTAAAGGAAAAACAACAAACAAAAACAAACCAACAAACAATTGTATTAGAAGAAAATAATTAAGTTTAAAAAACATTTACTTGGATGAATTTCTTTTGGGTAGATTTTTTCATTTATTTTGATTTAAAACCAAACTACTGAACTAATTTTGATGATTGGTAATATACAATGATATCCTGTTAAATTAAAAAAATAACTTTTCAAAGCAGTTTATAAATGACTTACAGACTGAGATACAAACTTTAAAAAAATACAACCGTATTATAAGAAACTCCTTTTAAAGAAGTAACGTTGAGGTCACATTCGTAACACACTGCCTCGCGCCCATCAACCTGAGGCATACAGATGTTAAGTCTCATGTGCCTGTAATTTCATCTTTCAAACCGGAACACAGCAAGCGGCTTGGCGGTAGAAATAGGCATGGTGGTAGTACTTCCTCGAACGAGACCTTCATTAAGAGCATTGACACTCCGGGTGAGGTTGGAGACACCAACATTGTATACCGCGGTGGCGGCGGACGGAAAATATTCGCATTTATAAATTTTCCCCTGCCAGATATTAACATTTGCCCCTTTTTGTTTCAGATTCTGGCTAATGAACTGCCAGAATGTCAGCGATGCTACAAAACTGGCCACGGAATTATACAAGTAAGAAAAGAATTATTTCTCCTTCTAATTTTAGAGTTAGGCTCTTGTGATCCTATTACTAAGACTTTGCTGTCTGTCTGTCTGTCACCAGGCTGTATCTCATGAACCTTGATAGCGAGTTGAAATGCTGTATTTATGTGCCGCTATAACAACAAATACTAAAAAACAGAATAAAACAAATATTTAAGGGGGCTCTCATACAACAAAAGTAGGTAGTTATTAGTTATCACTCGTAGGCCTGGTCCAGCGTGCCCAATAGCCACCTTTTTACTATAGATAATGGGTATGGAACCCTTCGTGCGCGAGTCCGACTCGCACTTGGCCGGTTTTTATTCCCCTTCCTCTTTTTCGTTTCACTTTCCTTCAATCCACTGTAGGAAAGAGAGGGCGACAAAAAAGCATAATCTTATATGTAATTAAACATTTAGATCGTATTATCTGGGACCACCACAGCACCAATTAAAAAGCAAAAACTGTATATTTACGTATATTGTTTCAGAGACATGCTTCTAGTACCTTTCGACGTCCGTATAGTAATTCTCGGAAAACGGTTGGATGCTCTTGAAGGCAGGCTACTGGTCATGTACATCACAGACAGATATGCCTACGAAACTCTACTGCAACAGGTTTGTACATTTGAATTACTGCTTGCACTGTGGGTCATCTGCTTGATTCATCAGCAAGTTCTATAAAAAAAATGTTTTTCGCTACAATTTTTACCGACTGCATTTATTTATCTGTCAATGGTCATATAAATATTCTAAGTATGTATATTCTAAGCAAAACAAAAGCATAAGTATTATTGACTATTAGTTTAATACTATTATAAGTATTGAGAGCCGTCATAGCTCAGTTCGTAGTAGCAATGCAATGCCTTCTGCGCTGGTGGGTTCGATTTCCATCCAGAATAAACATTTTTGTGATGAACCTAGATGTTTGTTTTCTGTCTGGGCGTTATATTGAATTCTATTTATGTATTTACAAAAAAAAGTATATAATTATTTCATCACTTATCTGGTTCCCATTGTACAAGCTACGCTTAGTTTGAACCTTGATGTTATATATTTTGGATAGAAACGGGATATTTACTATGATTTTTGAGTTAGATTGGTTTTCCCGTTTGTATTTCCCGCCGAAATATCGGGAAACAATCAAACTCAAAAATCATGGTAAATATCCCGTTTCTATCCAAAATTTTGATCAAAACCATGATAGTTTAAAAAGTTATAACTTGATGTTATAGTTTATAAGTACCTTAATTCCAAATTTTGGTCCTGAATAAAGTGTTTTATTTATTGTTTTACACAGGAGCATTACACAGAGGTTGCACATTCCACGTCAGTGCGGTTCTTGGAAGGAAAGGATGTTTACTTGGAGTTCAGCGGCAATCTGGTCCCGGTCACCAAGTCTGGCAGCCAGCCAATGTTTAATTTCGAGGTATTTATAAAATAAACTCCAAAAGAAATTAAAAACTCCGACAGCATAAATATATTTAAAACTAAATTAAAAGGTTTAGGCTTTGAAATTTTCAGGGTAGATCTGTTGGTGTACAAGGGTGTACAAGGGTGTATTAAAAAAGGCATTCCCGTAATTGAACCCTCAACTGCGGGGTTGTTTACCCCCTTGTAACAAAATTTAAAAATAGCTTCACGACAAAGTGCGCGCATTTCACTAATACCTATATTATAAATCCTACTAATATTATAAATGCGAATGTTTGGATGGATGGATGGATGTTTGTTCCTCTTTCACGCTCTAACCAGTGGAACGATTTGGATGAAATTTGGAATAACTATGAATTGTAATCTGGAATAGGACATAGGCTACTTTTTATTCCGAAAAAATAATGGGAACGACAAAAAACTTGAAAATTACGTGAAATAGATGAGTAAGAACCAAGAGAGCACCCAGGTGACTCATAGAAGAGAATGGAAAAGCCAAATCATATTCTAAAAGCGATGATGTTGATAGAAAAGTCTGAAAAAGGGATTGACGTGATGATATCGATTTGTCACGTGGTCATTTTTTTTAAGACAGTGCAATGTTTATTTTCATTAAATGAATCAACATCAACTTAGTACCAAGTACCTACTCGAGATTCTTCGAGGATGTCTAAGGGAGGTAGTCAGAGGTATGTCCAGGTAGTCCATTTGGTACATACCTACCCATATTTTGCTGTAGTTAGTATTCCATACGTGACAGGTTGGAAGCCCAGCGCCGCTGCTAGAGTATAACTGGTTTCCTCACGATGTTTTCCTTCACCGTTTGAGAGCATTGTGCACAATTTTTTTGAATAGAAAAATACATTGGTGCACGAGTTGATTCGACTTTAGGATTAGAATCACTCTTCTTTTCACATCAGTTAAATCAGACTTGTCATCGGTACACAAAATAACGCACTGAACTGAAAAAGATTAAACTCAAATATAACCAGCGCAATGATTTAGCGCATAACACAGTAATTTAGCAGTTTACATCTGGAAGGCAGCCAATGCTTTCGATTCAAAGTAAATAATAAAATCACACTGTGATGTAAATATACTAGTAAACAGCTCACGTCATCTGTATATAAGGACTAGTAAACAGCTCACGTCATCTGTATATAAGGATATGACTAGTACCTATGAGGTAACAAATCTACTGGTAAGGTTCGTTCAGTATTCAATGCAGTTTCAATTCGTGAGGTAGTACAATTGTTGCAATAACAATAAGAACATAGTGAAGTCAAAATAAAATAAATTAATTTAAGTTGATTGTATGTATTTTGTTTAATTGTGAGCTGTTATGGATAATGTAAGTGTAATTAAAGTATAAATGAACTAGCGAAACGCACGTTCGTGCTTTGCGCAACGGGTACACCGTTTAGGGGTTGAATTTCGGGAATTCCTTTTTTAGTATACCTCAACGCACCAAGAAGAATATACCCTAAAAACTCTACCCTAAAGTCTCTATAATCAGTGGTTTAAGCTGTGCGTTGTGTATATATCAGTCAATCAGTCTGGACAAAGATTCTTATATTTGGTATTGATTTAAAAAGTTATGAAGCCATTTAAATCTAAATAAGTATGTTTGTCAGCCGTCACAGCTCTCAGCTCTGTTTTTTTACACCTTGGGTTACACTATTAGAGTTTTACTAAGGAACCCAAATTTTTTAGAAAATATAATATAGCCTATGTCACCCGGAGATAGTGTAGCTCCCAACGGTGACAGAATTTTTGAAATCGGTCCAGTAGTATTTAAGTTTATACGTTACAAACAAAAATACAAATCTTTCCTTTTTACAATAGTGTGCGAGTCCGACTCGCACTTGGCTGGTTTTTTATTAAAGAAATATTAGCAACATTTCAGAAAAAAATCATTTATGTACAGAATTTTCTACCTTTACAGTTTTATTATTGTATAGATGTGTTTGCTAAAGTGTGGCCTAGCTACGTATGGCGTTTAATTGTCTATGCCTGTTCTACATTCATTTTTTTTGTTTCAGTCATTCAAAGACAACCGAGTTGAGTTCACAGTGAGGGTCAAACACCACGAAGAGAGTCCCTCTGGACGGGTCTACTTCATGAACGAACCCAAGGTACGTAACCTTAATACTAGAACCTCGAATACTTTGTACATCACTGTAAATACCAACTGGAAGACGAAGCGCAGGACAGATAGCTACAGAGCTATCCCCTCAAAACCACGCAAGATTTCGAGGGAGTAGTTTGAGGCATGTCCCAATATTACATTTTTGCAGTGTTTGGTAAATTGTTTGAATAATAATAATATTGCTAGACAATCCACACAGCGTCATCTATCTCCAAGCTTAGCAGAGCTTGTGTTATGGGTACTAGATGACTGATATACTTAATACAATAAATTACATACATAGATGATTTTATTACATTGGAAATACCCAGAACACCCGAAATAAATATTTGCAGATCGTACAAACTTTTATCGCGAGGCAAGAATCGAACCCGCAACCTCCTGCGTCGCAGGCGGACATTTGCCTGCCACGCCACATCGGTCGTCAATACTAACTGGTTTCCTTACGAGGTTTCCCTTCACCTTTTGGGAGCACTGTCAATTTTTGAATAGAAAAATGCAATGGATAACAAATAGAATGATGTTATAGGTAGCGAAAGGGGAACAGTCTCAGACACCAACCTGCGTTCTGGATGTAGAACTACCTGACCGTATTGCCCCACGCGCCGGAAAGAGTCAAGTCGACTACTTAAACTTGGACCAATCTGGTACGTAGCTTGATAGAATAGAATAGAATATACGTTTATTTAGCATAGGCAAATACACACAAGCCCGACTTGATAAACAGGTAGGTAGGCAGATTCTATTACATAACATTATTAAAATAGAAAAAAGAAATGTATCCCATCGGCTCACGTGTCAGCAGTAGGTCCCTATGCTAAAATGGTGTTCAGCTCAGCATTAATGTTGGGTGTACTCCCACTCAACGCTGATTTTCATAGCTTGACGCTTGATAGCTTTGTATAACATATTATAGTAGTAGTAGAGCTCTTAGTGAAGGGCTCGTCCGGGGAAGTACTACCACCATACCTATTTCTTCCGCCAAGCACCTTGCTGCGTTCCGGTTTATGTTTGCCTCAGGTTGATGGACGCAGAGCATCGTGGGGCACGTTTCTAACGAGCGTGACCTACGAGACATTACTTTGTTAGGCGATGGTAACCACTTCATATCAGGTGGCTCATCTGCTTGGGGAGGTTCTATTCTAAGCCGGGACTACCACGGCTCACCGAACTGAACCTCCCAAAACAGCTGATCTTTGTTCATGATTTTTTTTCATAATTACACAGCAAAATCATTGTTCATATCTGAAAATAAGTCGTTCTGGAGCTAATTTTGCACGTATTTATTATATTTTAGGTTTTGACGCGCTGAAGGATGAGCTTAGCTTCCACTGGGGTGAACACAACCACAGTCTGGGACCAGCATCTCTGCCTTACATTCCGGAGAAACAGACCAACGGACATCATGTGAGTTATCATTTATTCCCGGTTCTATCTTACAAGCGTCCTTTAGTATTACTAAGAAACGTTGCAAAGGTACAACTGCTAGGTACAACTAGCGGTAGTGGAGAACACTAGACCTTGCAAGCCCTTATAACCATGCAATAACCGACAATTTCCCCTTACATTTCCCCCAATTAAAATCTGTACATATAAAACGCTACAGCAAACTTTCTCTGTTCCCCCTCCCCCTTTGAATTTTTTTCTCAACCTCTTGTGTAGAATGAAGTACTTAATGTGCGTCTCAAGTTTGATTGAAATACATCGATAAATAACGCTACAGTAAACTTCCCCCTTCGTCCCCCGTATTTTCCCCCCAACCAAACATCGCGATCGACTAAAAATTTTAAATAAATCAAGGAACTTGTGTGACTATTTTCGTCAAAATTGGTTTAAAAATGCGACTTGTAGGCAAGAGCAGACAAGACACAAAGCGTTTTTTGGCCAATCTCGAAACTGAGACGCTTGGCTCAGTCAATTGGCTCGCTCGCTCGGTCAATTATGTGGCATGCTTGGTTTTATACACTTTTGGACCACTTGTTGTGATTTCGGTGGTAGGTATCTCGCGTGCTATATGTCTACGTTGTGCACTCATTCGTACTTTAAATATTAGCACAGGCAAAATATATTTTCCTGTGTTATATATTAAAATATATTAGCTCGCTTAACTGATTTGAGTGTGTGGTGTCTATTTTACGATTAATAACAATAACGGGTATTACTTGTTTATTTGGCACTTATTTATTTTTTCATCAATCAATCAAAAACAGAACTGTAGTAGGCAGTCTGAACAAAGTTTATTCTAAAAGTGATGCAAATGTCACAATATATAATTAGATGTTTTATTCCAGGATAAGATAATTACTAATGGTAACGTGAAATACCCGAACAAAGAAGCTGAACTTGCCAACATCACCGGCATTCATGACGTCTCCGATATCGCCGATATTACCGATATCTCCATCACTGATATCAACGATACCAAGCCGCAAGGTAACTTATAAGACTTTGCCTTAATGTGACCCATTTAAATTCTTCTCATATTGTGCCATAGTTGGTCACTTGCCCGTTTCAACACGAATATTGTCTATTGTATTTATAACTAAACATTCTTTTACAGCGAACGGAAATACCGTTCATGTCGACACCAACAAAACAAAAGCTACATTTGACTCTGATGAAGATAAAACCCCGATGAACACCCTTGAAAAAGGCAAAAAGAAGGAAGGAGGCTTCCTTAGCGGTCTTACCGATAAGGTTAAGAACGTGTTTGGACACAGCGAAGATAAGGATGACGATTCATCTCCGAAATCCCCTAAATCACCCAAATCTAAAGAGTCTACCCCCAAATCTAAAGAGTCATCACCCAAGCCTAAAGAACCCTCCCCGAAACCTAAAGAATCAACACCTAAACCCGAACCGAAACCCCGCGAATCAAAAGAAAAGAGCCCTCCAAAACCAGCCCCTAGACTTATCACTGAGGATCTACTAGACAAAGTCGATGACATGTTCAAAGATTTGAAAACCAAACCGAAGCTAGAAGACGACTTGGAAAGCCACGTTTACAAAACTAAGCTTATTGTAGACGAAGACTTACCCCACGATCATGACAAAGATTTGTACGAGCAGTATGCTATGATGCAACCGGTGGAGACACCCGGAGTTGTGAAGAAGGCAGATCCATTCCAGTTCTACACGGGATGCTGTGAAAGCAAGTTCGCTCCTGGACAGAAACATAGGCACGACGAAACCTCAACTCTATTAGATAGAATAGAGCAAGAGAAATTCTCTGCACAGGAAAAACTAGCTGGAATCTCCGATGGAGTAAGTAATGATGTTGCGGAAGGCTTAGATAAACTTGAGAAGGAAAAAGATAATCTCGCCCAAAAAACATGCGAAGCCAGTGAAGATATTATCGTTAAAGCTGATACTGTCAAAAGTGATATTAGAAACAAAGCAAATGAAGTGAAATCTGGTGCTCAAGACAAATTCAATGAGCTTAACAATTTTACGAATGATACGCTAAATGAATTCTCAGAGTCGGCCAATAGAGTACATGATAACGTGAACGCTAAAACGTCTGAAATCCAAACAAATGTTGTAACTGGTTTTGAAAATGTCAAAAATGATACTACAGATTATGTTCATGAAAATGTATCCGACGTAAAAGATGAAATCGTTAATAAGGCTCACGAGCTAGATTTCTTAGCAAGGGAAAAAGCTGAAGAATTGAAATATAGAGGAAATGAAAAAATTGGTAAAATAGAACATGCAGTTGGAACTGCAGCAAATAACCTTAAAAACAAGGCTCAAGATGGTGCTAATGCAGTCGCAGATGCAGCCCAAAACGCCCAACACAATGTCAGTCAAAAAGCGCAGGAGCTTAAATCTGATACTGAGAAGGCTTCCGGCAAAGTCAAAGATGCGGCCAATGAGAAACTTAAAGATTTAGGAGATTCCTTTGAGAGCACAAAGGAAGATTCTAAAGCGGCAGCCAAAAAAGCGAAAAAAGAAGCTAAGAAAAAAGCTAAAGAAGGAAAAGGTTTTTTCACCGGATTAGTCAGTGGCATATTTGGCGAGAAAGAAAAGATTGAGACTGAAGTGAAAGATAAAATTGCTGAAACCAAAGTATCAGCGAACGATTTACTTGACCAGGCTAACGCTAAAAAGGATGAAATCAAAAACGATGTTGCTAAAAAACAAGACGAACTAAAAGAAGGTGCTAACAATGTGGTGCAAAATGTACAAAACAAAACTCACGATGTGAGCCAAGCTGTAAGTGACACGAAGAATGAAATAGAAAAATCTGCCCATGATAAAGCAGAAGAAATTAGCAACGCTTTGAACGATAAAACTAACGAAATTAAGAATGCTGTCCATGATAAAACAAATGATGTCAAAGACTCCTTTCAGAGCAAGAAAGAAGAAGTGAAAGCATCAGTAACCTTCGCCGAAGACACTATTCGAGACAAAACATCAGAACTCAAAGATGCAGCCAGTAACAAAGCCACTGAACTCAAAGATTCCGCCTATGAACTGACAGATGGAGTGTCAAGTGCCATTCAAAACAAAACCGTAGAATTCAAAGATGCCATCTACGATAAATCGAGCGAAGCAAAGGATGCCATTGTCAACAAAACCACAGAAGTAACAAGCGCAGTCGAAAACAAAGCTAGTGAAATCCACGGTGCTATAGAAAACAAAACGAACGAAGCAAGCCAAGCCTTCTATGACACAACAACAGCCATCTCAAATAAAAAAGACGCAATCCAACACGCTTTTACCAACAAGAAAGACGAAGCCCAAAACGCAGCTCAAAATGAAATTGATAGAATAAGACATGAAGCTGAATTGACGACAGATGAAATCAAAAAGAAAGCTGAGGATACTCTAAATGCTGCCGCAGACAAAAAATCGGAACTGCAGACGAATGTAACTACTAAATTTGATGATCTACAGAGAACCAGCAATGACGAATTCTACAACATGCAAAGGTCCTTCGACAACGCGAAAGAATCAACCTTGGGAGCTTTCGATAAAGTCGAAAGCTCTGCTAAGGACAAAATTAGCGAGGGTAAAGACACGTGGGAAGATTTGCAAAGTTCCACTCGAGACACGTTCGCAGATATGAGAGATGATGTTCACAGTTTGGGCAGCTCCGCCCAGGATACTTTGCATAGTTTTCAGAGCTCTGCTGGTAATACCTTTGACAGCCTAGACGACTCCACTAAAGAAATATTCGGCAACGTGCAATCTTCAACAGAATCTAAAGGAAACGAACTTTTAGGAGAAACAAAGGATTTCTTCGGAAACGTACAGTCAAACACAAAGGCGAAGTCTAAGAAACTGCTAGGAGAAACAAAGGACTTCTTCGGAAACGTACAGTCAAATACTGAAACGAAATCTAAGGAACTGCTAGGAGAAACAAAGGACTTCTTCGGAAATGTACAGTCAAACACTGAAGCGAAGTCTAAGGAACTGCTAGGAGAAACAAAGGACTTCTTCGGAAACATACAGTCAAGCACCGAAGCGAAGTCTAATGAATTGTTAGGAGAAACAAAGGAACTCTTCGGAAACGTAAAGTCAAACACAAAGGAACTGCTAGGAGAAACAAAGGACTTCTTCGGAAACGTACAGTCAAATACTGAAACGAAATCTAAGGAACTGCTGGGAGAAACAAAGGACTTCTTCGGAAATGTACAGTCAAACACAGAAGCGAAGTCTAAGGAACTGCTAGGAGAAACAAAGGACTTCTTCGGAAACGCACAGTCAAACACAGAAGCGAAGTCTAAAGAACTGCTAGGAGAAACAAAGGAATTCTTCGGAAACGTACAGTCAAATACTGAAACGAAATCTAAGGAACTGCTGGGAGAAACAAAGGACTTCTTCGGAAATGTACAGTCAAACACAGAAGCGAAGTCTAAGGAACTGCTAGGAGAAACAAAGGACTTCTTCGGAAACGCACAGTCAAACACAGAAGCGAAGTCTAAAGAACTGCTAGGAGAAACAAAGGACTTCTTCGGAAACGTACGGTCAAACACAGAAGCGAAGTCTAAAGAACTGCTAGGAGAAACAAAAGACTTCTTCGGAAACGTACAGTCAAACACAGAAGCGAAGTCTAAAGAACTGCTAGGAGAAACAAAAGACTTCTTCGGAAACGTACAGTCAAACACAGAAGCGAAGTCTAAAGAACTGCTAGGAGAAACAAAAGACTTCTTCGGAAACGTACAGTCAAACACAGAAACGAAGTCTAAGGAACTGTTCGGAGAGGCGAAGGATTCTTTTGAAGGCTTCCAAGTTTCTGCAGATAATAAGCTAGAGGAAGTCAAGGGTGGGTTTGAAAATGCTGGAACGTGGTTTGGGGAAGGGGTGAAAGGTGATGTGGTTGAGACGGAAAGAACGATGGTGGATGCGGTGGGAAATGAAGCGGACAAGTTTACAAGTAGCTTGAACAATCTGGGCAGTTCTGTATTTGGGTCTTCAGGGAAAGGTAAGACATATTTTTAAACATAACACCTAGCCAAAAAACAAACATCTATGTTCACCACAGATGTTTGTCCTCGATGGAGATCGAACCCACAATCCACAGTGTAGAAGGCAGAGCAACTACAAAGTGAGCTGTAAAGCCAGCTGTAACGAAGGAACAAATCGCGGGATATAGATGGAAAAGATAATTTAGAAGCCTTTTCCATCTACCGATATCCCGCGATATTCTTGGTAACTTATAAGGGGATGGGGGATGGTTGATCCCTATCAACTTATAAGGGTAGCCCTCGAAGAAGTGGACTTCTAAAGGCTGATGATCATGATGATTAGCGACTCATGCGCATATTATGTGGGCACCGTTTTAATCTCTATAAGAATATTTGTTCTGACTGACTGACTGATATGCATATAGATTACGCACAGCCTGAACCGCTGCAGGCGTAGAGACATTTTTAGGGTATATTTATCCTGAAGCGTAGAGGTGTATTAAAAAGGAAATCAACCCCTAAAGAGGTACAGGGTGCGGTGATTGATGTTTGTGTGGAAAGTTTCACGCGGACGAAATCTTTTTTTTATATATACAACTTGCTGATGGATCAAGAAGATGGCCCACCTGATGTTACGTGGCTACCATCGCCTATAACAAAGCATAACTTCGTAGGTCACACTCGTTAGGAACGTGCCCTACGATGCACTGCTCAAGTATCCATCAACCTGAGGTATACAGGTGTTAAACTTCATGTGCCTGTAATTACACCGGCACCCACACCATCAAACCGGAACACAGTAAGCTGCTTGGCGGCAGAAATAGGCATGGTAGTAGTACTTCCCCGAACGAGCCCTTCACAAAGAGCTCTATTACTACTAAAAAAAAGTCGCGCTCGGTTCTTTTCTTTATAAAACCAGGTTAATTATTATGCACGTTTTCACTTTCAGGTCTAATGAAGGATTCAAGCAGCAAACTCCTGGAATCTGAAAAAGCACAATCTTCACCACACAAGAAGAGTTCTGGGTAAGACTCATTGCCATTCACAAAATTTTACACCACCTTGAAATATCTGTAAAGATGTAAATAATAGCACGTGGTCGCACAGACTAATTCACATCTGATGCATTGGGGTGACCTTAAGGTTGAGGGTACGGGTTTGGACTCTGTCGCTTTGACAGACCAGTTTCACAATTCATTTGTCTAAATAATATTACAATCACTGAACTTTTAGAAGTCGAGATAATATAAATCATAGATCCTGAAATTCGTAAAAAAACTACCTGGCAAGTTATAAAAGATTGTTTGTTTTTTGCTGGACAATCCACATAGCATAATCTAGCCCCAAGCTAAGCAGAGCTTATGTTATGGGTACTAGAACTGATATACCTTATACAATACATTACAAACATAGATATTTTTATATTATACATAGAAAATACCCAGAACACCTGGAATAAATATTTGCAGATCGTACAAACATTTATTCCAAGGCGGGAATCGAACCCGCAAGCTCCTGCGTTGCAGGCGGACATTCGCCCACAGCGCCACATCGGTCGTCAATTCCTTCTTTTATCACTTGCCAGGGAGGCTTTTGAGCTTGTGTTCTTTGCTTGCTAGTTGTCTAAAGCCAGAATTTCTTCAAATTTTGCGCCAGTATTATTTACATTAGCTCGACTTCTAAAAAATACTAGTGCCTGCATCTAACTTCACTCGCACCGCATTCCAGAATACCGAAACTCAAGAAGAAGAATAAGAAATAAGCGGCGAACGGACGAACGAACCTGACCCGATGTAATATATTATTTAGTATTTAATATTTATTATTGTTACGAATATAATTACGATAGCGCGATTATTTTATCACACTTTATATATCTATAGATGATCTCTTGTTTGTTTGTAAGAATTAGCGACGCAAGAAGTATTTAGATGAAACGCTAAAGTTAAACTAATATTATTGAAATAATCGTGGCGCTGAATTTCGAGCACTGTATTTTATATAATTTTGACGTAAAACACAATCTTCCAGTGGATTTAAAACTATATTTATATAGAAGATATTATTATTGTACCTATATTTATTAAGTAATTGTCGTGTGCGTACTGTTGAGTACAATTTTATATTTTAAAGTTTGACTAACGAGTCGATTTCAAAGAAATCATTTCAATATCGATGTTTCAATATTATTGTGTAAGTAATGTTTTTGAATAACATTAAATTATATTATTTAAAAGATAATCATGTCTGTAATCTTGCCTACAAATCGTTGATTTTATACAGATCTGTTTTAAATATAAAAAAAATCATGAATCTTGAATCTGGAATCTTGCATTTTATAATAAATTTTAAGTGTTTTTAGATATCACTATGTTTTGTGTTGCATAATTTATTGTATTTTAATTATGTTTTCTTTTAAATGTTTACTTGCTTTGTACAAACGAATCGGTAAGCTAAGAATGCTTTACAAAGCTTTTTACAATTTCGTTGTAAGAAAGAGATCTGCTAGTAATTTTATTTTTGTATGTCACAATATCGAATTATATGTAAAAATGTTTTTGTGTCCTACAAAATGTCACAGTCTTGTATTTATTTTTAAAATAAATTCACGCAATAGAATAAGTTTATGTACAACTTGTACGAGTACGTAGTTTGTAATGCGCTTGCGTTGCTTGTGTCTCTCTGTACGTTGTTATTATAATGAGAACACTCTCGAACATATTTGTGTTTTTATTCTTTATCATTCAGTGTACAGTCAGCATCAGAAGCAGACATTTTTTTGAAGTAATACTTCTTATGCGACTTCCAACAAGGTTGCGCTAAACGTTTAACATTACCATGAAGGGCGTATGAAAGCACTGTCCTTTCTCTCTTTCTCTCATAGCCATTTACGTTTCGTATATTAAAGAAGTTTTACTACAGTCGTGTGGTCTAAAGCACACACAATTTTTTGAGTTACGATCTCATTTAGGTACCATTGGCTCTTATTTCAACATTAGAGTTAAGAAAAATTATGTCAAAAGTTTTTACTTCAAAATTAAGTTGGTAAAATACCATGATAAAATATTTTTATTCATAAAACACTTAAAAGTTTGTCTGATCTTAATTTACTTTTGATACTGACTGTATCATTTAATACTTTTAGTAGTTATTTAGTTATACGGCAACTTGATTATTTTGTTTTCAGTGTATATAGCCTGCGTTAATTTATTTTGCAGTTTTATACATCACAAAGATATTTTTTAATTATTGCACGTAGCACGAAAAACATCAAGCATTACGCCATTTTTCTATGAATATTGCACCGCACTTTTCACGTTGGGTAAGTTTCGTCCGTTGCATTTGATCTTATTTGCAATTTAATGTTTCAAATCTATTTTAACAACGATTTTTCTACAACAATAATATATCGTTGCCATCAATCTAAATTAATCTATTGTTAGATTCCCAACAAGATGGACTGACCAGATTATTGAGGGTAGAGGCTAGTTTTAGTCAAATTGGCAATTAATAGAACGTAAGCTGTCCACTACGACTACAGAGACAGAGATGTCTGAATGCGAAAGGCATGCCTCCATTCTGAGCAACATGCTCAGGTCCCTGATTCTTCTTCTTTTATTAAATGGCTTTTCAGCGGCTGAGGGTTGCCACGAATTTGCCAACGTCAAGTGAGGTCCCTGATTACATATCTTCTGCTCAAACTCCTGTTACAAGTGTCAAATATGACAGATTTTCTATAGAAAATATGTTTGACGCTTGCAACAGAAGTCTGTTAGTAAACACAATTGACCCCTCTTACCGTACTTAGATCTCCGCCTTTTTGTTCTAAGATTAGTAAACACTTGACGTTGGCAAATTCGTGGTAACCCTCAGCCGCTGAAAAACCATATAATAAAAGAAGAAGAAGAATGACCCCTCAGGTAATTTTTTGTTGTTGTTTAAATAGATTTGAAACAGGCTACTGTATTTTTATTTACATTATATGTATTGTGTTACAGCTTTTTCTCCAAACTTCGGCGCAATCTATGAAAACGCAACGCTTCGAAGTTTTCTACGTTTTATATGATATTCGGTACAAGACGTTACGTACATTTTTGTAAGATTTGAGACTTATTTCTTTACATTATCTTAATATATTTCGTGATTTGATAAGTATGTTTATCGATTAAAAAATGGCAATTTTTGCATTAAACTATAACCCTTGTACTAATAAACTTGTCGTAGGTAACCTTTGTCTTTTGCATTGACGTTTCAAGTTAGATCGAAAAGTCAGGTTTAAGAGTATTTATTTCTCAAAAGAATACAATATTCACTTTAAAAGTATAAAACACAATGTAATTATTTCGAGGTTACGTCGAGTTTATGAGTGTAAGGTAAATGCATAATATGAGATATAGAGTTAGCTAAAATATGCCATTAAATATTCTACCAGAGCGTAATTAAATCCAAGTGAAGTGTTCCATTTTGTATTTATTTGCAATTAGATTGTCGTAAAGTGGTTTAGCGTCCTAGAATATTAAGAAAAGCTATTTTCACCTTTTATTATTTGATAAATCGTACAAGTTAGGTGCTCTAGAAAGGTGGCTGAAATGTTCAAGGAATCCTTAGATATTAACTATTAAATTTAGAAATTCTAATTTTTAAGTACAACGGTTTACCCCCACCGTTTGATGCCGCACCAATAAAACATATATTTAAACTTTGTCTTCAAATTGTCTGGGACAAAACAACAACAAAGTTAATAATCGGTATCTATATCGACATAATTATATTGTATCGAGTATCGATAACTGATATACATATTTCACATCACTTTTCTTCTATGCACCCAATAGTCATAATAGAATTATAGAAATATTTATTACATAATATAATACATAAATACCGAAAGGTTTAAAATATATTAAACGTTATAAATGTCAATGTTTCGAAAGTGTGTTTTGTATTATTATAATTTGATAGTGTACACTCCACTAACATTATTCAATGTCTTATTTAAAATGTATAAGAATTTTAATACACGCAAATAATATTCTTGTTTAAGCAGTATTATAAACCTTGAGTTTTTTATGATCAGTATAATACTGGATTAGAAAAGAGTTGCAAAAAACTATTGTAGGCAAACGTAGTTTTTTTCTTTATTTATTAGCATCGTGTTAAAATCATTGCATGGTGCACAATTTAAACGCATTTCTTACAAAATTATTTAATTTCAAAATATATTTATTTTATACTGACGAACTTATTCAAAGTTTAGAGACTAGAAAATATTGTCTTCGATTGATGTAGGTATTCATGGAATAACTAAAGTTAAACTATATCTAGTGCTTCACGAAATAATGTATTTTGCATTATTAATTTAATGTCTTGAAATTATCGAAGCACAGTATTTAATTGTACCTACCTATTTATTGATAGCGTCACTGGCTGGAACTATTAAACTACCTACATGCCTACCTACAAATTCGGGAATATCTACTGTGATGATGCCAAATGATGTTTGTAAAGTTAAAATATAATTTTGTTAATTTATGAATAGAGTTTATGGTCATTCTATTTATTGCTTTATAGTAAGTAATAAAACAGTTATTGCAAAACATGTGCTTTATTTAGAAACTAAACACCGTATTATTATGTTCGAAAACCCTATAATCGTACCCTACCCACATCCTCCGCACAACACCAGGGGTCTACTACGATATAATGAACATTCGTATTTGAAATTTAGCTCAATATCTACAATTGTGTCACAAGCGGCAGCGTGTCAAGCCAAGTTCAAGCTAGCAGAACTGGCGAGCAGCACCATATGTACCTAATATTACACGAACCATTTCAAGCCACTTTTGACCCCTCATAGTTTTGTCCAGACTGTACACCAGCCGGGCTAAGATGTGCAACGTGAGATGTCTCGCTTGACACGAGATATTTTTTCTATTGATGCATATTTTAGATACAAGACCCACAGATAAGCTAAATAGGTATTAAAGTCTTCATTTGACAGAACGAGATAGATTTTTAGCACTGCCATGTTAGCACAGGAAGTTATAAAGACATATCTCTATTTTGCACGAGATAGCGAGTGGTCAAATTTTGTCGCGTTGCACATCTTAGTCCGACAAGCGTAGAAAACGACGCTGAGTCTATCTCTATGTATATTGTAATACTTCGTTTATTATTGCAACTACAGCAAATATGGTCTTAAACGCCGACTTTATGAATAGCGTAGGATTCGAGATCCACTCGATTAAAAAATTGATTACTTAACAGACATACGATGAAACACTTAATTAATATTTTTATTAGAAACGGAATATTTACAAAAAAACAAACTTAAAAATCATGGTAAATATCCCGTTTTTAGCTAAAATAAACAACACAACATTTGAATCTACTATGGGAAACAAGTAACATACAAAACACATCACGGTTTTTTTAATAAAATGTGTATTATTAATAACACTTAACATAAAACATCAAATAAGTTAAACTACATCAAGACGACTGTAGATCTACTTTTTTAGACTACACTCTAATCTTGTAGTAGACTTAACAACTTAAAGTCAAGGACAAAAGTAGTTACTTTTAAAGTTATATTTTAGGTTTAGTAATTCAGTGACAGTTACGAGTTGAATACATTTTAGTGCGGATTCGACTGTACATATGGATTTAATTGACATAATTTCTACTAATTATCATAAAAAAATCAATCATAAACTTAAAACTATTAAGGCACCCACTCGTGTACAACTATCACATTGTGCTTATTCAAATATTTATACTCAATTTATATTTAAATCGATTACTAAATTAATAATACAGTCTTTATTTCAAGACATCAGATAGTCGATTTATACGTCAAATTCATAAGGTTAATATGTTATGGAATGAACAGTATATCAGAAATTACATAATACATATTTCTACATACAACATAATGTATTAAATGAAAAACACAAAATTCTATCACATTTGCTCAAAGCATAAAATAAACTTCAAACCTGTGCCAATTATGTTAAATGTGTCATAAGCACCAAAAAACTAAGCAAAGATCAAAAATACAAATTAAAAGAATACTGTACATAAAAAATGCATATAAAAACATTTTCATAAGATTTCATATTATTTAAAAGTAGCTAGAGTTATATTACTTTTGTTTTAAGTTAAGTAAATATACATTTATTTACAAAGAAAATTATGACTAATACAAGTATTTATAATTGGTATGTACAAAATACATTTGAAACAGTTGAGCTATCTAAAGACCGTTGCAAACGATCTAAAGGTAGCTCAACTTATAGTTATATTACTTATATTTAAAAAGAAAGATATGTTGATCAAAAAATGATCATATATTTTAGCTAGAAAAGTGTATAATGCAATAGATATGATATAATTAAGAACCTCGTATGACATCTATAGATGTATTTTTAATTATCTGTCAACTTGCAACATCCACTTAAAACTAACGGTCCTTTTAATAAATATTTGTGCATATATTCTTGATATATTTAGCTAAATATCCTTCTTCCTAAAAACGCTTTTAATACCTAAAGTATTAAAATTAAGCCATTCTCATCTACCCGAACTGGATTCAGAGACATTTTCCTTGTCAACCTCTACAGAATTATCACAGTCTAGCACAGAATACCCAGTAATACTGCAGTCTAAGTAGTCATGATCAGATATCTCTCTCTTTATCATCAAATGTGGGGTCTTTCTCACTCGTTTCTCTTTTAAAAACGTTGGAATACATTGCTTTATCTCCATTAAGTACTCAATTATAACCCTTTCGAAGAACAACGCTATAACAAAGTTGAAAGACGCTATAGCCAGTATAACATAGCTTAAAAGTACATCTTTTGGCATTTTTAGCTGTAGGAAGTTCGCAAGCCAATCTGCTGGTGATAAAGTTATATAAACACATATAGCAGTCATTATTAACACACTGATAATCAGCTGTTTGTTTGTTATCACAGATTTTCTATACGGTGAGCCGTGGCTGAAGACTATAGCTAATATAATGTACTGGAACATTGATACAGCGAAAATCGCATAGTTCTCCCAGCATTCATTAGCTTCCTCGCCTTCGTAAGTATGCCGTACATACCAGGGAAACAGCGTTAGTGTATAATAACTCGAATAAAGGCCTACTGCTATGAAAAACAATTGTCCTACTAAGGATAATAAAGGTATCAGTCCCAGTAGTGAAGTTAAGGGCGGTATTTTACACAGTTTCCCCGTATACGCTTCAGTTAAACCGAAAAAGAAAGCAAAATTAACTATCAAAGCGATATCTATATAGAGAAATTCGAAATCAGTGAGATTTGAGTCGAAATAATATAAAAACGCGACGGAAAGGAATTCTGTTAAGGAGTAAGCTATCATGAATTTGAAGACTCCGAAGCTGGTGGATAAGGCGGCTCTGCCTTCGCGTAGTACTCTAGAGACGCAGACTATGTCGGGATGCTGTGAGGTGAAGGGTGCAGCCACACTGCTTTCCAGCTCGGACAAAGAGATGCCGGTGTGAGCGGCGCGTAGAGCGCCACAGTCGTTTGCGCCGTCACCGCACATGCCTATGAAATAAACACTCGCCATTAAAAAAAGATTCCAAGCAAGAAGAGAGAAGTTGGTACCGGTGAAATTAATGCCTTTAAAAACATAACTTGTAAAAAAACCAAGTCTCGCAACTCGTAAAAAGTTGTGAGATCCATGTAGGTAATACCAAGTCCAATAAATAGATTGACTTGGCCTTCGCATGAAAACAATGTATAATAATAATAATGCAGGACAATCTACACAGCATCATCTAGCCCCAAGCTAAGCACATCGGTCGTCAAAAATTACGGGCATATGAGGCTTACCATGTAAGCCTCAGGTTCATGGACAAAGGGCAGTGTATCGTAAGACACGTTACTAACAGCCGTGACTTATAAGGCAATATGGTTGTTAATAACCACTGAACATGAGGTGGGTCATATGCTTGTTACATCTGCAAGCCGTAATAAAAACAGAACACGTCCTCGCTGGACATGCTTGAAGTACTGAATTTTTTATAGGTAGAGTAACCACTCAACATCAGATGAGGATTTAGTAACAACTTATTTTCTTTTTAAAAATTGAAGAAGTAACTAACCGACATAGTACCCCAGCGCCTGGTACTCGACGATCAGCTGCTGCTTCTGGTCGGAGGACATCCTCGCGAACACCGCCCCACGCTCCACTACCCGCGGTAACATATCCGGGTAGTGTTCTCGTAACACCTACAAACACGTAACACTTACAAAGTCAAACTCAAAATGCATTTATTCAGTAATATCCGCAGGGATCATCTTGAAACGTCTTAAATCTAGGTGAATCTAAGCGCCAGTTCCTCGCGACCAAGCCTAGAAGAACCGGCAAGAAACTTACGGCTTGGTTCCTACCGTTTTTTTGTATGATCCTGTTACTAAATAATAATAATGTAATTGTTAATTTCAATTAATCAATAGCGCTAACAATAGCAACAACTGCAAAATGTGGGTACATACCAAATGTACTATTTGAACATAGTTGTAACTAGATCCCTCAAACATCCTCAAATAATCTCGAATAGGTATTTTATACTAAGAGATCTGAGGGAATATCCACCGTGCTTAGAGCTCAAAGTAAAACACTACTTTGAGCCCTAAGCACGTTCGATATTCCCTTTTTCTTATGTAACTTGTTGATGGAACAAGCAAATGGCCCACCTGATGCTAAGAGGTTACCCTTACCTATAACAGAGCATTGCTTCGCAGGTCACGCTCATTATAAGCGTGCCCTTACGATGCGCTGCTCTGCGTCCATCAACCTGAGGCATACAGGTGTTAAGCCTTATGTGCCTGTTATTACACCGGCACCCACACCCTTCAAGCCGGAACACAGCAAGCTGCTTGGCGGCAGAAATAGGCATGGTGGTAGTACTTCTCGGACGAGCTCTTCACTAAGAGCACTACTACTACTGATATTGTGATACTATATCTTTTTTTTTAAATTAAGTTTGTTAGCCATATTGTTTTAGACGTCTCTCAGTGATTTCCTTACCCGCCAGGTGTCTCCTGTCATGACGATATTATACCGTGCATCTAAAGCTGGTGCTTCCATGTCCCCGGGAGCATCACGTCTCACTTCCCTCGTCTCTGTTCGTGTCCACTCACGGGGGAGCGTGTAACGACGGCCTACGCTCATCTGGAATATAACATTGAATAAAAAAAAATGTTTTTTAGGGTTCCGCAAGTAAAGAGTAAAACGGGATCCTATTACTAAAACTTCATTGTCTGTCTGTCCGTCTGTCACACGTCCATATTCTTAAGTCACATACTCAGTAGTCAGACTCATAGCCAGTTTTGTTTCGTATATTAAAGAAGTTTTACTTCAGTCGTGTGGTCTAAAGCATACTCGTTTTTTTTCTTTTTTTCTTTCTTTTACATACCCCATGCACGGTATTATCACAGTAAATAGTAGTATTATCGTTGGGGTCTACTTGTAGATACACCACTCGCTCGCCGCTCGTTAGAATATCGCATTCTTTAGCCACGCTGACAGCCGTGTGGATATTGTCACCTGGAAATATAATATAACAATAATGCCGGACCATCCACACAGCATCTTCTAGCCCCAAGCTAAGCAGAGCTTGCGTTATAGGTACTAGATGACTAATATACTTAATACAATACATTACATACATAGATATTTTTTATTATACATAGAAAATACCCAGAACCCCCGGAATAATTTGCAGATCGTATAAACATTTATCCTAAGGCGGGAATCGAACCCGCAACCTCCTGCGTCGCATGCGGACATTTGCCCGCCGCGCCACATCAGTCGTTATTATCATTATCATTATCTGCTTCAAGAACCAAGCCGTATGTTTCTTGCCTATTCTTCTAGGCTTGGGGTCGCTATGAACTGGCGTGTCAGTCAGTCAGGACAAAGATTCTTATATTGTTATAGATATAGATAGCTTGATTACCGGTGATCATAACAACGTGTATGTTAGCTTCCTTCAGCTCCCGAATAATGGGGGTAGTAGCTGGCTTCAAGCGGTTCTCCATTATCACTAGCCCAAGGAACTCCAACTCACACTCAACCTGCTCAACACAGATAAATGACACTTTAGTACACATTGATACATTATAAATCTAAGCGATGTAATAGAGTACAATGGTCGGCGTTATCAATATAGGCTGAAATCCCAAGTACAGTCGATATAATATTTATGTATATTTTATATAAATCGAGAGTTTTGCATGTTTTAGGTATTATTAGAATTTTAGTTTGTCTACATTGTTATCATCTTTATCTTTTTGTGCACCGCCGTTTATCTATTTCTGTTTATCCTTTCCATCCAAAGGTTGTCTGGAAGAGATCGCTTTTAGCGATAAGACCGCCCGTTGTACTCAGTGCTTATAATTGTCTCTATTGTGTTTTTACTTCTTTGTGTACAATAAAGAGTTAATCTATCTATCTATCTATCTATAATCTTTTTTTTAACCCCCTTTTTGTCCCACTGCTGGGCAAAGGTCTCCCCCAAAACCTTCCACTGGTCGCGGTCTTTGGCGGTCTCCCACCAATCTTTTCTGTGGGTGTCAAGATCGTCTCGCCAACGTCTTCTCGGCCGGTCCGGTCGTCGCTTCCCATCGTGAGGCATCCAAGGAGTGACTATTTTCGCCCACTTTTCCGGTTTCATTCGACTAACGTGGCCAGCCCAATCTCACTTGAGCCTTGCTGTTTTGCTCCGTCGGCAATGCCAGTCATTGTACGCAGCATTGTATTCCGCACCCGGTCGATGAGTTTGAGGCTGAGAATACTACGTTCCATTGCCCGATATAATCATAATAATTTATTTATTGCTGTTGTAAAAACCAGTCTTAGATACAAATAGCATCCAACATGAGCCTAGTTGGGGTATTACAATGGTATTTACAATGTACAACATATTTACACCAGCTACTAAACAAGTTCTTATAATTGGTATAGAAGACGAACCTCGTCTCTGGTCATAGTCTTGGTCTGCTTCAGAGTGATCTCCATCATGCGTGATGCTATCGCAATCACTCGGTACCCTTTCTCTGCGTACGAACTGAGCACTTCGTCCAAGTTATCAGGTACTGTAAGTAAATACTAACTTAAAGCCGCCATTTTGCATAATCAAACATTGCAATTTGACAAAGTATGTTCAAAGTTCGTGCAATGGTTATTGTACGATAGGGTTTGATAGGTTTATCCCATGTAAATTACCATAGTTCATTGCATCCAATGGTTGTCTGGTAGAGATCGCTGTTTAGCGATAAGACCGCCCATTGTACCTATACTAGTCATAAGTTTTTTTTCTGTAAATTGTTATTTTATGTTATGGTGTGCAATAAAGTATTTTCTATTCTATTCTGTTAACTCAACAATTTGACAGAGTAATGGATTAATGGATGGCATATGTCTCGTCGTTATGTACGTCTATGTTTGCCGCTAAGCAGCTAGCTGCGTTTCGGTATGAAGGGTATGGGTGCCGGTTAAATTACACATGAGGCTTAACACCTGTATGGCTCAGATTTATAGACGCAGAGGGGAGTACATCAGGTTCTTAATGAAGCCTACGAGGTAATAAGGTGATGGTAAGTTATAGGTGATGGAAACCACTTAATAGGTGCTTGTTCCAACAGTAAGTGATAAAAAAAATAGGCCTATAGTTTAAATCTGGATTCCAAAACTATACACTTACCAGTATGTGGTAGACATAGTTTGGTCAACATTTCGGGCGCGCCTTTAGTATAGACCCGTGCGACCGTCTCGCCCAACAGTCGAACCACGACTGACGACCGCTGGAGTGAAGATACAAACTGGTGTTGTTGAACTATTCCTACTTCTAGCGGCATCTAGAAAAAACAAAACCTTTTTTAGGGTTCCGTACCCAAAGAGTAAGGGACCCTATTACTAAGACTCCACTGTCTGTCTGTCTGTCCGTCTGTCATTAGGCTGTATCTCATAAACCGTGATAGTTAAAGTTGAAATTTTCACAGATGATGTATTTCTGTTGCCGCTATAACAACAAATACTAAAAAACAGAATAAAAGAAATATTTAAGGGATTCATACAACAAACGTGTTTTTTTTTGCCGTTTTTATTAAAGATATTGGTACGGAACCCTTCGCGCGCGAGTCCGACTTGCACTTGATCGGTTTTTTTATATTCATCTGCGGTAACTTCTCCGAGCTATAAGCAAGTGTGTTGTAAATGGTGGGGTTCGTGATGGAGAGAGACTGAGAAACACTTTGAGAAAGACTGGGCTAAACTTAGTCTTTCTCAAAGTGAGCCATAACGGTCCCTTGTGGGCGCTGGAGGCGAGGCTGGAGAGAATTTATAAACTTACATTAACATCATCCACATTAATATTGGCAGATTTCTTCGGCTTGACAACAGTAGGCATTAATATCTCATACTTGCTAGGCTCCGGAACATCTGGCTCTTCTAACGACCAACCGGTAGATTCAAACATCTGAAACACAGGTTTTTTTTAAATAAAAACGATGGAAATAGGTAATGGTTCACTTGATGTTGAGTGGTCACCTCTGAGATAATAACATCAAGACTGGCCTCATAGCTCAGTAGTAGCACTGCTTTCTGCGCTGTAGGTTGTAGGTTCAATCTCCGCCGAGGTCAAACATTTGTATCGCAGGAGGTTGCGGGTTCGATTCCCGCCTTGGGATAAATGACTGTACGATCTCCAAATATTTATTCCGGGTGTTCTGTGTATAATAAAAAATATCTATGTATGTAATGTATTGTATTAAGTATATCAGTCATCTAATACCCATAACACAAGCTCTGCTTAGCTTGAAGGTAGAAGATGCTATGTAGATTGTCCAGCATTGTTTATAAAAAAAAATGACTCCTGACATAGAGGTAGCCCTAGTTCAGGACTTCATCTGCAACTGTAACATTGGTTTAATCGATAAATGCCTTATCTTATCTATCTATTTATACTATGTAAAGATAAGGAAAAAGAATATAACTGACCTTCAAGTCCAAAGGATCACCACACAGAACCCCATCTAGTAAGGTAAGGCTGTGGCAAGTGGCCATGCCTAGTTTGAGTTCGTGCAAGTCGTTCAAGGCGCGGGGGTCACGCAGGGGGGCGGTGAGACGCGGGGGGGCGGTGGCGTGGCTGCAAGGCACTACACCCCACATGTCTAACCCGTCTTCTGTTAGTGTACCAGTCTGCAATATAAACAATCAGTAGGGTTATTCACTATTGCAACTCTTTACACAGATTACAACTACAACACAGCGACTACAACATAGCGGCGTGGAATCTGACAAAATCATATTCTTTAAGACGAGGCAGGCGCTGATCCCGCCCTTAAGGTTAAACAAGTCGATACGTTGTCCATACAAACGCTGTAAGCGTTTAATGTCTACTATTTATTAACGTGCGTCCGAAGTTAAGTTTGATACTGAATTATGTTGCCGTTATCTAGGCTCGTTACCCTATATTCTACAGTAAAATCAGATTACCTTGAAAGTTATAAGCATCGAAAGGTTTAGTACTAAATCTTTACGTAAACGTACCCACTTGTTTAACCTTAAAAAAGATTGTGGTCTTAGCCACTCAAAAATCGGCCAAGTGCTAGTTAGAGTATGTACTCACTCATGATCAATATAGCACATTTTTATAAAGGACTAGCGGCTGCTCGAAGCTTCGCCTGCGTGGCAGTTTTTTCCCGTTCCCGTTATTTTTTCGGGATAAAAAGTAGCCTATATGTTAATCTAGGTTACAATCTATGTTTATTCCAAATTTCATCCCAATCGGTCCACAGGTTAAAGCATGAAAGAGTAACAAACATCCATCCATCCATCTATCTATCCATCCATCCATCCATACTTACAAACTTTCGCGTTTATAATATTAGTAGGATATGTTTACAAAATATGCGACGCCTTAACCAAGATTTTGCTCACTCAGATCCATGTGGCCAAAGCCATGGGGCGAATACTAGTATTAATAAACCTGTAAAATCTTAATTTGTTCGCTCACAAATATTACAAAAGTAAATATGTCTCTGATTGCTCGTCACAGATATTGGTTTTTTATACGTTCAAAGGATATAAAAATGGATAAGTGTCACAGGTCTATTAGGATTGTGGGCATGCCCATCATGCCCACAACACATAGTATTAAATAGTATATATCGGCGTAATGGCGACATTGGTGTCAGCAAGACGTCGTAGCTACTTGAAATCACAATGTTTTGTTTCAGTTTTAAGTGAATTATTAGCTAATTAGGCGTTGATTCATTATTTTAAGGTCAACAAGGTCATTAATCAATTGATTGTAAAAACAACAAGACGCGTAAAAGCAAAACACTCTTAGTGGCGAGGTAGCTTGCGCGCGGCTGTGTTTTGCATAAATACGGGCGGCGCGCTCTACGGCGGTCAGTCTGGCTCGAGCCGCCGCACCGTTCGGACCTACTGTAAAAACCAGATTTGTTTGGTGCGGAATAAACGACAGTGACAACGTTCTTGGTGTTTCTTTGGCTTATTTAATGTTTCTTTGACTCGGTTTATGTTTTGCCGACGGTCATGAGTCATCACCATAATGAAGACAGCTGTGACGTCATCAGTGCAGATATCGCGGACGACCAGCTGGACCATACTGGAGCAGCGTCTCCGTCATATATATGTAATGACGACCGATGTGGCGCGGCGGGCGAATGTCCGCCTGCGACACAGGAGGTTGCGGGTTCGATTCCCGCCTTGGAATAAATGTTTGTACGATCTGCAAATATTTATTCCGGGTGTTCTGGGTATTTCTGTGTAATAAAAAATATCTATGCATGTAATGTATTGTATCAAGTATATCAGTCATCTAGTACCCTTAACACAATCTCTGCTTAGCTTGGGGCTAGATGATGCTGTGTGGATTGTCCAGCGTTATTATTATTATTATTATTATTACTATAGTTTGTATTGAAGTCTGTATATTCGCGAGCAAAAGTGTTTCCACCACTAAGTGATAAAGAGAAAGCACCAAACCAACCTTATCAAAAGCAACACAGTCAATAGATCCGCTGACGTTTATCGCCCTCGTGTTCAAGCAGGCCACACGCGCCTTCTGCAGGCGAGACACGGCGTAGAGCCTGCCGACCGTCATAGCGGCGGGCAGAGCCGGGGGGATCACTATAGTGATGATATCCAGTGCTTTGAGGACTATGTCGCCGGCAGTTAGAGAGCGATAGGCCTAGAAAAAATACAGTTATACTCGTATAACGATGTGGTATTATATATGTGGTTAGAAATGGACCAAAAATAAAACCAGCCAAGTGCGAGTCGGGCTCGCGCACGAAGCGTTCCGTACCATTACCTATAAAAAAACGGCAAAAAAAACACGCTTGATTTATGAGAGAAAGGGCACGCTGAACTACAAATAGTTAATGGGCACAATAACTACCTACTTTTGTTGTATGAGAGCCCCTTAAGTTTTTTTTAGTATTTGTTGTTATAGCGACAACAGAAATACATCATCTGTGAAAATTTTAACTCTCTTACTATCACGGTTCATGAGATACAGCCTGGTGACAGACGGACGGACGGACGCACGTTTAGTCATCTGCTGGGTTCATGAAATGTAACATAATTAAAAAAATTGGTATGATAAAGTTATCTTTGTATATTTTACCTTCAAAGCCACGGTGTACGCAAGTCCACAAGCTGCAATAATAGCCAATATGATGATAAACTTGTAAGAGTCCCGATCGAACTTGAAGTCAGCGGGCACGGGATACAGGATACTGCGGACTAGTTGTCCCTTGCTCGTGTTGTACCCGGTTCGAAGCACCAACGCTCTGGAGAAGGTAAAGAAAGGTTGTTCCAAATATTCCGTACTTATTTCTGCCGCTAAGCAGTGACGCTCGCTGTGAGTTTGATAAGTTATTCCCGCTCGTCCACACACTTTGTCCCCAGTAGCGTTCGTCTTCATTTTTAATTCCCGTTCGTCCCCGATGGGGACCAGCGGGAATTAAAAATTACCCCAAGTTGCTAAAGAGTTGTACAAATATTATATTATCAAAAAATTTTTTGGAAATTGTTGAACAAAAAATGAACAGAGAAAATTGGAAATAAAGGTAGGGAGGCTTTTGCCCTGCAGTGGGACAGTATAGGCTAAAAATAAATAAATAAAAAATAGTAGGCAATACCAAAAGTACTCACTTGACGGGCTCGTTGTCATAATAGCGAGCCTGTATAACTCTCGTGCCACTGAATAGTATGCTCGAAGCGTGCTCTTTCATATCAAAAGGCTTGTCAACGCGAAGTAGAGCAGTTTTCGTTACTGGTACAGATTCACCTAAAGAAAAAAGAAATTACATATAAGTCAACGAAAAACATGTGTGGAATGATTGTGAGGAGGGGTGTGTGTGGTGTAAGGGTGTGTGGACATATTGTAGCTAAGGTAGCAATACTATGCTTTAATGCCGAAGATGAAAAGGGCATAAAATGGTGAAAAGGTTGCCTGGAAGAGATCGTTTTCAGCGATAACGCCCCCCGTTGTTTTGCCAAATTGTGTATATTTCCTGTGTTATGTTGTATGTGTGGTGAACAATAAAGAGTTATCTATCTTTAAAAATGAAGTAGCCAGTCGCCTATGGTAGCCACTGGTTAGCGTTATGTATATGTGTAGGGCGGCAGTTGAGATTGTTGGAGGGGTGTGTTGTTGAATGTGTAACGTGGGGGTGTGTTTTGCCATGTATTGTTGAATGTGTGAACGTGGTGTATGGTAAGGGTAAGGGTATGGTATTACTGTGAGTATGCGTGTGTGAGACCTGTGAGCATGCTCTCATTGAGCACAGCAGCCCCGGTGAGCAGGACTGCGTCGCAGTGCATAACGCAGCCTCTAGAGGGCAGCACTATGACGTCACCGGGAGCGACCGCTCGGCTGTCTATCGTCCTGCCGTCCCACAGCTCGACTATGTCGTTGGCTTCCACTGTCGCGCGTAGATTGTTCTGATTCTGGAATACAAGATTATTATATTATAATAAAAAATATCTATGCATGTAATGTATTCTATTAAGTATATCAGTAATCTAGTACCCATACCCGTACTCGCCTTTGTACATGTTCTCTATATATGTATTTTTTCTATGTATTGTTTGTGTGCAATAAAGAATGAAAAATTAAGAACCTTCTTAGTTTGTATAACGGATGTAGCCACACCAAATGTAGACATCAACACAACAGCTATGCAGTAGTAGTAATACCGCTCAGCTATCCAGACCACGATGGTAAAAACTTGGAACACGTAGAAGGGGTTGAAGACTTCCAGGAGCATCAAGGTCATGATGGACTGGACCGGGACTTTGATCTCGTTGAGGCCGTAGATGTTTAACCTGTGGGTTGGGTTTTCTTAAAGTTTTAATATGTGCGCATACAAAAACGCGCATGATAGAATAATAGAGGAAATATTAATAATAATAATAATGCTGGACAGACCACAGAGCATCATCTAGCCCCAAGCTAAGCAGGGCTTGTGTTATGGGTACTAGATGACTGATATATATATACTTAATACAATACATTACATACATAGATATTTTTTATAATACATAGAAAATACCCAGAACACCCGGAATAAATATTTGCAGATCGTACAAACATTTATCCCAAGGCGGGAATCGAACCCGCAACCTCCTGCGTCGCAGGTGGACACTCGCCCGCCGCGCCACATCGGTCGTCGTAAATAAGTATGTGTCTGTAACCACTCGAGGAATAATTAATTGTGCATATTATGTATTATTTATTTACATAGTTAACCATTGCTATATAAAATAAGAGTAGTATTGATAAGAACAAGTACATTTTAAGAAAATTATTCCTCAAGTGGTCACAGACACATACTTATTTAGTTATTTCCTCTATTATTCTATCACGCGCGACTTCGTTAGCGTAAAGTAATTTTCATACATAGAAATAAATATTTGTGGATATTTTTACACATCATATAGCCGGTCAAATGAGTGTGATCCAACGATCGTGGGTTCGAATCCGGTGGTGCACCAATGGATTTTTCTATCAAAAAAATGTTACAGGTGATGGTAACAGCTTACCATCAGGTAGGTCAACTGCTTGTTCCATTAGCAAGAAGTAAAAAAACAAAACACTTGATCATTTTGTTAGTTAAAACTTACATCCTCACTCTGCGTTCACTAGAGGGCGCCTTCGCGCCCACTGCCTGTAGTTGAGCACAGGTGGCGCCACTTTCTATGCCAGACAGCCTGATCCATTTCGCCCTGTTCACATCCCATATCAAATTCTGCTTTTTGTGTCGGAAGTAGCGAAACTTTTGTACATCTGCAATAAAAATAAATACATTTTTAACATTCAAATCAGAATTACTCACAATCTCGCACTCGGCTCTACTATATCATAAATTATTTATTAACAAAAAAAAAACACATATCACGCCTGTTTCCCATGGGGTTAGGCAGAGACCACGGATTTCTACTTACTACGATCCTGACATATCTTTTTGCTTCATTCACTCTCATAACATTCTTTGTAGATTGCTTCATTGCTCGTCGGTTTAGGGTACTCTTGGCCTAGCCTATTTCTAAAACGTCTTCTATCTGATTGCGATATGTACGCCGAGCTTACCCTTCCAACATTCCCATTCACTCTACTATGTGATATGTTTAAAGCTAAATTCAGATTATCAAGCCATATTAGGACTCATGATAAAGATTAGTTTATACAAAGGGGTTGCCATAATCGAATACGATTAGGAATTATAATTGACTAATTTTTTTTATGTTTTTTATAACATTATTAGACTATCCTTTGGCTTCAATCTCACCTAATGGGAAGTGACGAGGAGGTGGGAGGTGGGGAGGAGTTCACTCTTGCCTTAAAGATATTCAGATTATAATGGAACATCCAAATAGGTAACTTACTTAGAGTAGAACCGTCGTCCAAATGTACTGGAGTGTGTAAAGTATCCGCTGTTTCTATAGGCTCTTTGTCTGTCACGACATCATCGTGGAACGCTTCGTTAAATAATCCACTGAAATTAAAATAAGGGCGTATAAGCTAAGGTTCGAATGGCGAATGTCGACCACGAACCGGAATACAAAGTGTAAAATTCTACGGCTTTGTAAAAATTTCTTTTTTTTTTCAATAGCTATCTTCGCCGTTTTATCTAGCAGGGCTACTCTCTTATCTTGAAGAGATTCACACTATAGTGGTCAGGAATAGCAGACAACGGTAATGAGTACCTCTCCGTAGTGGTTTGTATGAAGGTAGAACTGAAACGCTTGGTGTGAACGGGTGGTATTTTTAGGAGTTTTGTCTTAGGTACTTACTTAAAAACAATGTATGTAGGCCAAATAATATACACTTTACCTCGGATCCGCAATATTCTTTTCCAGTACTTTGTGTATGTAGTAACTTTTGCATTTCTTTTGATATGTTTCCTAAAAGAAAACAATTTTTGAAATATAAATAGAGTAATGAGATCATAAATCTCTCAGTTGTAAGTTGGATTCGTCATATCTGTCGAAGTGACTACATAATAAGTATAGGAAAATGAACAAACCTCTACTAAAACTTGTTCGGCAACTTGGAAGCAACATCTCTTAGATGTAGCATACAGGAGCCAGGTTGGAACCCAGTGGAACACCAAGAAGGGAATACCAGCAGTCAATACAGAGAGAAGGTAGACCAATATTGTCCGACATCGACTTTTTCTGAAGCCATATACTACCTGAAATGATAATAGTATCAGGTATACCAAAGATCTTTATCCACGATTCCGATTGGTACTGATTTGGATCGCCTGAGCTATCTGTAGATTGTTTGAATGGCCTCACAGCTCAGTAGTAGCTCTGCCTGCTCTGTTCTGCTATAGGTTGTGGTTTCGATCCCCACCAAGGACAAACACTTGTGTGATAGACACAAATATACAATACTAGCGGCCGCCCGCAGCTTCGCCCGCGTGGCAGTTTTTTCCCGTTCCCGTTATTTTTTCGGGATAAAAAGTCCTTCTCCTGGCTCTAAACTACCTCCCTGCCAATTTTCAGCTAAATCGGTTCAGCCGTTCTTGAGTTATAAGTGAAGTAACTAACACGACTTTCTTTTATATATATAGATATGTAACACAGATGTTTATTCTCTTCTTGGGTGCTATATTATATTCTATGTATTTACATAAAAAAGGTATTAAGTATTCCATTAGGCATCTGGATCCCATATAAGCTATGCTTAGTTTGGGGCTAGATGATGTGTAGAAATGACCATAAATATTTATTTTTGCAACAGTCTGTAGATACTCGTAGATAAAATGTTTTACATGTATTATTAATAATAATAATGCTGGACAATCCACACAGCATTATCTAGCCCCAAGCTAAGCATAGCTTGTGTTATAGGTACTAGATGACTGATATACAATATATTACACACATGCTTATTTTTTATTATGCATAGAAAATACCCAGAACGCCCGGAATAAATATTTGCAGATCGTACAAACATTTATCCTAAGGCGGAAATTGAACCCGCAACCTCCTGCATTGCAGGCGGACAATTGCCCGCCGCGCCACATCGGTCGTCAATTGGGAAGAGTATTTACATCTACAAATTTAGCCACATCATGCCTAACATACATTGGGTGGCTTTAGAATCTGAATAGGGACAAGGATACCAAGAGACAATGGGAGAATGACTGAGTAAAACATTAGAAATCTTCTGTCTGGATTCTTTGCAGTTGAAGATTGTCTCCTTAGTCGTATAATAAGTACATTTCTTAGAAACAAGAAATGTACTTATTATATGAATTCTTGTAAATATGCATTAATCATTTTATCAATAACATAGACTATTAACATGACAGATGATTAAACAATATTGAAGTAATTCATCATTATTATTCAGTCTTATCAGTAAAATGTTGACATTAATTGTTGCTATGTAATAAGTTTCGGTGTCCTAAACAGTAAGCAATAGAACTATTGCTGTCTTTTACTAATATTTATGGAGTGGGATAGAAAGTGGTGTTGAGACTGTTGTTCTATTTTCTTAAACTAATCTAATTTTACAGTGTTAAAATTATAGTCAGCATGATTGTTTCAGCGTTTTTGGAAGTAGGAATTTTTTTGTGCCTTTACATAAATTAAATGAATCATCTGTTTATGAGCACCACTATCTTTTCATAAAAGACTTATACATAACTCCAATATACAAGTAGCATAAAAGTAGAATATCTAGTAGCAAAGATGAAAGCAACGAGTAATGGAAAAAAAGAAAAAGTTTTAATGTTTAAGGTAGATGAGTTATTTCCCTTATTCTGGAGCTTCAGTGCCCGGTGCAAGATTTACTTAGTTTGCCCAACCTAATCTGTGATTAAAACATGACAACAAATTGTTCATAGAAATGTAACAAGCTGAAAAATCATGAAAATATTTTACCTGCTCATACTCAGGATCAGTATTTATAATTTGCACAATCAGCTCCAAAAATAGCTCTCTACTCGCCCCTTCATAGCTGATCAGAGGTTGAACATCATCTTCTGAATCCATGACTATTAAAATTAATTTAAATTTCACTGAATTTCTACATTGGTAGACTGGACTGTTTCTATTCTCAAAATTGATCTTATTATTTTTTATCTCATCCGCCCACCTACAGAGTAACTACCACACAATTCCAGTAACCACACAATTCACAGAAATACTATCAGTTGGGGAAGAACTGTGCAATGTTCAGTACAAGGTTACATACAATGAGTGTCACAATAGTGATAGTGACTAAAATGTATATTATGAACCTATTGATATTGTTAGTAGCCTCACAGCGCAAGGAATCTAGTAGGTACCTTCTTCAAATAACTTTGGCCATTAGCTCGGTTCTACATGACTGTGTAGTCCGGTTTCATAACAAGGCTGATTTGTTTTCACAACAAAAGGTAGTTTAGTAAAGGCTCAATCCGTTGCATTTTCCTTGTTTGTCACGAGTTATTTTCATTGCATCATTCCTTTTGCTTGACATTCTAGTTTAGTTACGTCGCGCGTGAACATTTGTAGCGATAATTGATAAAGTTTATTTTAATAATTTATACTCTTCAATTCAATTCCTTATTACGGGTGCTGTGATTACGCAGCCAGGAATTTGTGTATATTTTGGCATCCAATTCCATGGTTGTGCTTTCCAGGTCGTACAAAATTTTGTACATACTTGGAAAACACGACCATGGAATTGGATGCTAGAACCTATGCTTTGTTTGCACTCACTTTCTTCTTCGAGGTGTAGTAATTGAGTCCGGTTATTCCGCTCGCTTCAAGCGGTTTTTTTTTATGTTCTAACCTACCTTATCCGAGTCGGATTCGCCCAAGAAAGTGGGTGTAATACAAATGAAACAAAGGTTTCGGCATTTAAATTCGTTTGTCTTGAGTGGTTAAAATTAAATGTTTATCAAAGGTTAAATAATTTCCCATGCTCACAAGTTTACTCACCTACTTAAATCAGAGCCTACTCAAATGAAATTCAATCTAAGAGATCTCATTTATTTTTTCTATCACAGCGTGTAAATGTAAATAAGTTTCTACGACTATTTATGTGTATCTGTTCCAACTGTTTTTAACCTTTCTAGTTGCTTATCCATGTAGCTCTCACAGAATTTCTCTTAAGGTTAAACAAGTCGATACGCTGTCCATATTCGACGCTTGTAACTTTCAAGGTAATCTGATTTTACTGTAGCATATAGTGTAACGAGCCTAGATAACGGCAAGATAATTCAGTATCAAACTTAACTTCGGACGCACGTTAGTAAATAGTAGACATTAAACGCTTACAGCGTTTGTATGGACAACGTACCGACTTGTTTAACCAAAGGTTTTAGCGTACCATTTGACTGTCATCTATATAAATATGCTGCTCGAAACTCAATGTCATATTGGCTAATGACCTAAAACAGGTATTCACAGCGTCTGAAACAAAAAGAGATATCTGTTAGGTTAGGTCACTGATAAGTAAAACTTTGCCAGTATAATATGTTATTCAGGGGTTGGTCGGTAGAAGATTAAGTTGGGCTGCCCGGCAGTCCTTTTTCGAAATACCACCTTAAATGTTAAATATCACACTGCATATGTCGTCGTCTACTGCGCTCGGTTGTTTAAAAACAAATATTTGTGGACATTTTTACACAAAATACCTGACAATAAGTGATATTCATATTATAAATATTTATCAAACATAAAATGAGATTCGCTAGCTACAACGCAAGTATACTGCACTAGTATATTGCAGAGTGACCATTTTTGTTAAAATTTTATTGCGAAACGAAAGGTTGCTATGTTTAAATACAATCACAGATGCAGAGTAAGATGTTTTATCCCATGCTGTGGTCAGAGCAGATAATTCAATTGTTTTTGAACTTATCGGCTTTAGAAAGTGAGTCCAGTAAAGCACGACCATAATAATCACAGCCAATCGGGAATATACAACAATTCTTGGTTGTGTTTTCGTTGGCTGTGTTTTCCATGGTTGTGACCAACACCAGTCGGCGAATAAAAAAAGTTTGTGTTGTTGTTTGCTTGCTTGTGTTTTTCGTTCTTGCTCGATTGATAATTTGTATTTGCCGTTTATAAATTCATTAGACTATTTTTTTAGTTTTTTCGTTGATAGATAATCATAACTGGTAAGACTTATGCATAACCACGATCGTAAATATCCGCACATATGTGTTCTAAGTTCTAACCTCAAACTAATTAAGATTGTTGGTCAAATTTTATAGAAATTTTCCAATGTAGATTTATTAATTAGAATCCTATGGACGGTATAAGTAACTGACGATATCCATGAAACTGATTTAGTTTGTATGGCCTTTGCAGAGTAACTAACGATTTAACCCTTAACCACCTACCATCCGTCTCACAGACGGCAGAAAATTTAAATCGTTAATATTTTGGCGCCCGAAACACCTATCAACTTGTTCGTCCCTGTACCTTCCCACCGCGTATCTAAGTACGGTACAAGCGCTTGTCGTGGTTTTACGTGCGCGCGTTTGTCTTTAGTAAGTAAAAATCTGTCGTTGAACGTCCGAGAGACGGGTGGTAGGTGGTAGTGTGACTTTTTTGAAATAGTGTTTTTTTATGTTTTAGATTAAAATGGCTTCTAATAATAGTGTTATAGAGCATTAGATATACAAGATCCATCTAATGAAAAAAATCAACCTAATAATGAATGTAGCGATGTGGATTTGGATATCGGAATACAGCACGCAATAGAGGATAGCTGCGATTCGAATTCTGAAATCGAAAAACCTGTTGTGGAGAATAACGTTATTTCATCGGTTTCGTCTGAAGATGATGATGAGCCTTTATAAGAAAGTAAAAAACTATTTGTATTGAATGCTCCAACAAAATGTGCATTCACTGTTGCGAAAACCCCTAAGATTCACGGCCTGCAATTTTGTTGAAGATTTGATTATAATGACAAACATTCGATTTTATATTACTTGTTGATTATTATATTTTAGGTAAAAAAAATTTTGAAGTTCCTATTCAATTCCATTATTTTTGTAGACCTCATTCTTTGAATAAGAATATTTTTAAGCTCGAATTAGGAGTTGTTTCAAACAAATTGAGATTTTAAGAAAAATTGACATTATTTATGTGTCATGTTAGCTTTAATACATACTTTTATATGTCTTTAAACCGATTTTAATTCACAAACAAATATCTCTGCCTTAGATTTCACATACGATAGTCATTTCACTCGTAAGTCTCAGAGACGTATGGTAGGTGGTTGCGTGACAAAAATAGGTGGTAGGTGGTAAAGGGTTAATATCTAGCATAATGTAAACGGTAACGAAGTATATTGTTTGAACTGCAACTTATGTTTCCTTTTTCCAGAGAGCTCAACACCATGATTATACCTGTGCGATGCTTCACCTGCGGCAAGGTTATAGGTAACAAGTGGGAGGCCTACCTTGGATTACTGCAAGCAGAGTACACTGAAGGGTTTGTTTTGTTCTTTATATTTTTACAGGAAGTGTTCATGTTGATATACATGGGGTTCACAAACCACAGCAAAGCATAGGTTGGTCTGATGGCACAGAAAGCCAACTGATAAAGAGGAGCCATACATATACCTAACTGTCTAAGAGCATTTTTTTTTATACAATTTGCTGGTGGAACAAGCATATTGCCCACCATAGTGTTAAGTGGTTACCATAGCCTGCTTTGCCTTCTTGTCAGGTTTTTTCTTAACAAATTTTCTTGGTTCCTACCATGGTTTCTGAAAATTGATGAGCTGCACAACGAACTGGATAGAAGCACCGTCAACAACGAAATTAAGTTGTACTCTGTCAAGTACAAGCAGCACCTAGTAGTAGTAGAGCTCTTAGTGAAGGGCTTGTCTAGGGAAGTACTACCACCATGCCTATTTCTGCCGCTAAGCAGCTTGCTGTGTTCCGGTTTGAAGGGTGTGAGGGCTGGTGTATTTATAGACACATGAGGCTTCACGCCTGTATGCCTTAGGTTGATGGGCACAGAGCAGTGTATTGTGGGTTACGTTTCTAAAGAGCGTGACCTTCAAGCTTGCTTTGTTATAGGCGATGATGACCACTTAACAGCAGGTGGGCCATATGCTTGTTCCATCAGCACATTGTATAAAAAAAAAGAAAAAAACCTTAACAACCACCCAAATCACTTGGCATCACAGCTGACCACAATAAGCTACCTAAAAGGTTGAAATGGCAGCACATCATCGAACTGGATACATGATAAAATACAAAGAGGGAAATTATCGCTGGAGCAAATCCCTGACAATGCACATCTCTTACAACAAACCTGCTTATAGTTAGAAAAGACTACAAAAAAATAGAACAAAAAAAAACAAAATCTTATCTAAACAGAATACTAATTAGCTGTATTTGCATATTCCAAGAATTATTTAGGTTTTATTAAGTTCATTGAACTGATAAAATTTTAGTACCCATCCTAATAAAAATTCCAAAAAACTTAAAAAATATAAAGTGATGATGAATAAAGATAAAATAATCTTTTCAATACTTACCTCCTTCAAGGTAAGAGGAAAATGCTTACATTTTTATTTTACTCAAAATGGCACTGCAGTGTTGACATTGAGCATCCAAGTTAGCATTGAAAACCAGTGTAATGGTGATTAGACTCGGCATACATTATCCTCTTTTAGCTAGACACCACAAAAGCATAAAACAAATTGCCACCATAAAGAAAATTACAATGTTTACTGTGATTATACCGGGTGTAATAAGACCTCTTCCGAATACTCAAGGAACGGGTAGAGCTACCTACGACAAGATTTCATAGAATAGCACTTGGCTGACAGCCAATTGGTTTTAGGGAAATATTTTTTTTTTGCTGAAGTTCTTATTTATCAACCAGCGATGTATTGCGTACAGTGCGGCGGTATCGCCTAAACCGGCCTGCGGAACAGTATCGCCTACGTTAGAAAAAAAATATTTTTTCTCTTTTGCACCTATGATTTCAAAAACTTTAGGACTACGACAAAGGTAGGTAAGTTACCTACCTAGGTTTTCTTGAAACGGGTCTTGGCGGCAACGGCAACAGTCGTGGGTTCTGACGCAGCAGGTCAAGCACTCGTGTTTCAGTCTACCTATCGATTTCTCTGCCCCCTCCACGCCTTTGAGGAGTAACCGGCTGGTTGTCGAAAACACGCTGGTAGGCAGCAGTGATAATGCGTGGGTCAGATGGCTGGTTCTCGTGAGGAAATCGCATCTGATAAATTCTGAGGGCATGAGATGCATTGCCCTGTGCCTCCCCATAACACATCAACATCTGTCCATACTGACGTGCACTAAACGCATAATGTTGTGTAATTGGAACACTAAACTTTAACACTAAACTTAAACGAAAATGGAAAGTTAAAACTGCACTAAGTAGGTAGGTAGGTAGGTACATGAAATACTACTAAAAACAACAGATAAGTAGTCACAAACATGTAGATGATTCCAGTTGCACGGCTCGAATCATACCTACTAATCAAACAAAAAGTTTTTACAATTTGCGCGCATTTTCGAAGTTGCGTCCGCGCGTGCACTGTCGGCAATTCGGCATGATCATAACGACTCGGCGCGCGCCGCGCGCGGGGGGGGCGTGATAGGCAACGCGATGGTCAATCGCGTCGCCGCGTGTTCAAACTGTCAATGAAAAGTATGCTTTAAGTCAAGTGTTTTAGGAACAATAACTAGACAGCTTACGGCAGCCTCGTTGTTGGTTGCACGGTGACGACAACGCGACATAGAGCACACTTTCTGTTGGCAAGCGGCGAGGCATCAAAGTACCTACATACCTACATAGTGCCTATGTAGCCGCGCCGCCGCGTGTCCCAACTGTCAATGAAAAGTATGTTTTAAATCTAGTGATTTAAGAACAATAACTAGACAGCTTACGGCAGCCTCGTTGTTGGTTGCACGGTGACGACAACGCGACATAGAGCACACTTTCTGTTGGCAAGCGGCGAGGCATAAAAGTACCTACATACCTACATAGTGCCTATGTAGCCGCGCCACCGCCGCCGCCGCGACGCTTCGCTTTATCTTGTTGAGTTCATTTTCGCTCACGTAGAACACCGCCCGCCCTAGGTAGGTAGGTACCTAATTCAAGGTGGTGTAATTCAATGGTGGTACAAATCTAGTCGTGCACCAATGGATTTTTCTATTCGAAAAATTTATGTAGGTGCAAAACCATCTCAAACGGTGAAGGAAAACCAATAAGTACCTACCTATTCTAGTAGCGGCGATGGGCTTGCAACCTATCACGTAAGTAGGTAGGTACCTACCTATGGAATACCAAGTACCTACCTACCTACTGCAAAATATGGACATGTACCAAATGTAATAGGTATTACTATAACTAATATTACTAGACATCCTCGAAGAATCTTGAGTAGGTAAGAGGTAGGTAGGTAGGTACATGGTAGGTACCATGGTAGAGACTGATCTGAGAGGATATCAACGTGCCTGGGGTTTTAACTCGTGACGGTAGGTACCTACCTACTATGTACTTTTTTCTTTGTTTTATTTTAAGGATCTAAGATAGGTAATTCAGAAGAATCGTTCTTTCTGATATAATCAGACTTAAGAAATTCCCTGTTTATCAACAACGGTTTGGTTGCATAGGTTTACTAACTGTAGGTATTTATCATGTGCCGCCCGCTGCCACCGCCCCGTCTCGCGTCGCGTCGTCGGTCGTCGCCCGCGCGCGAGGACAACGCACCGATCAGATGCTCGCGCAAGGCTGTTTTTATTACGTGTTTCATTTAGGTTGCGGTTTTTGATGTTTTTTCGCTTTTACGCGTTTTTAAATAAGATGATTAGGTACTTATGTTTATTATACGATGAAATGTCGATATTGATGCCGAAAATACGAAAAAAACGGCCTTAAAATGTAAATTTTTTTTTTGCGTTTTTTAATTTTTTTTGTAATTAGAATCATGGTCTAAATGCGCTGTTTCAGTTTTCGGAAGTAGTCTTATTACACCCTGTCCTGAGTGGTCTGAGACAAACATAATATTAGAAGTTTTTGGGGGAACTACATTAAAACCTTTAGGAAAAAGGTTCTTAACTATATATAAGAATAATGAAGCATTTAAGACTGAATTTGTAATAGTAGATAAAAATGTAAGACCAATTCTTGGCTTACCCTCGCTAATAGAACTTAAATTTTTAGGTATAGAGATAAGCAAAGTAATCTTAGGATATGTATCATGGTTTTCTAGCATGTCAAAGATATTGCTCACCTCGAGCCCTTTGTTTATTGGTTTAAATAATTAGAATATTTCAATAAATATTCGATTGTTATAACGACATTAATTTGGCGACTGTGTGGTGTACTGTACATGCATGCTACATGGCTACATGTTTGTGACGAAGCCTTGGGCATCGAATCCACACCCTCTGTATAATCTGGTCAGTTGAGCGGGCGTGGGCGTCGTCGCCATTGAAAATTGTGAAACAAAAATTTACTTCAGTCAGATATCAGAATTATGTTTAAAAAACTTTTAAAACTGACTTCAACTTTTACTTGGCCGACGGATTTGTGGACGGAGTAAATAATAATAATAAATATTGACACAGATTCACACAACGCCTTCTAGCCCCAAACTAAGCAAAGTTTGTACTATGGGAACCAGATCGCTGTAAAATGTACTTTTTTTACGGAGTTATGCAGTAACATACAAACGCATGCAACTGAATTAAGGACCTTTGAGTGCCGACTTATTTCTTCTTTTAAAAAACTAACTTGAATCAATTCTACAAATTTATATATTTTTCAGTGATGCTCTCGATGCACTTGGTCTGAAGCGGTACTGCTGTAGAAGAATGCTACTAGGACACGTCGACTTAATCGAGAAACTACTCAATTACGCACCTCTGGAGAAATAACCGATAGATCCAAACACAGCTCTTCGAACAACCTAATTACATCGCATCATGCAGATAGAAGACAAAAGGTGCTTAAACTAATAACAATAATAATGCTAGACAATCCACACAGCATCATCTAGCCCCAAGCTAAGCAGAGCTTGTGTTATGGGTACCTACTAGATGACTGTTATACTTCATACAATACATTACATACATAGATATTTTTTATTATTCATAGAAAACACCCAGAAAACTCGGAATAAATATTCGCAGATCGTACAAACATTTATCCCAAGGCGGGAATCGAACCCGCAACCTCTTGCGTCGCAGGTGGATATTCACCCGCCGCGCCACCTCGGTCGTCCGGAAATATTATTAAAAGTTAGTTATTAAACTTATAAACGTTATTTAAATCTAAATATTGCATCGAATGAGTTCTGTCACTGTTTGTCGTTACCCAATAATAAGAGATGACAATAGTTTAAGCATTGTTTATCTTTTGACATTTTATGCTAGGTAAGACCATACATACTGATGTTATTCGTAGTGCCTACCTATTCATTATTTTAAAGATAATTTAGTAATGGTTTGTAACTATAAGATATAATTATTATGTGATATTGTAAGATTAAATAAGTTTATATAATTGCGGGGTTTCAATTCGTACCTTCGATCTCCTAACATCGAGTTTTGTTTCGAAGTAAGAATAAGTTGTTTTTTTATGCTACTTCTGGTGGTACAAGGATAAGCAAGTCGTTTTGCCAGAATCAAAGGAAAACCAAACGTCAAGTTGGAAGCCTCCCCAATAGGGTGTTATATTATCATCTCGCTCTCTACTGAAGCACCATTGTTGTGCAGCCGTTCTTGCTGAGGCTTCTGACTTCACGTCAAGTTGGAAGCCTCACATAACGACCTAAATATCTTCGAAATTTTAGGAGCACTATTTCTATGCTTTGGGCACTGGTAATTACTGACGGGGTACAGTTTGAGAGTATTTTTAAAATACGAGATTCCAATGAGAAGCTTCCATCTTATGAACACGAAATTTTACTCTGCATAGTTCTTGCTAGGTAGGTACGCTATTTAATCAGTGTTTGAAGAGATTCGTGAAACAATTCTTAGTAAGAGTATTAAAAATGCGTCATAATTTATGTACCTACAGTATGTTTATGTACATATTTATGTTCAAACAAAAAGAGAGTAGGTAATTAGGTAAGAGTTAATTACTCACTTTTTGAAGTACTGGTTCAATTCCTTCTGAACGTTTTTTTGTCTAAATTGAGTTTAGTGTCAGCTTGCTATATGCAGACTATGCTATGGCGTGGCTTAGTTAGTCGTCCAACATGGGTTTTTAGTATGTCGGCGGCAGGACTTTCCCCGTAAGAAGTAATCTTAGACGAATTTGGTTAATTCGTCTAGGGAAGTAATCTATACCAATATCAATATCTGTATAGTTGGTATTCCCAGTCAGAACTGGGATATAATATAGGCAACGCACAGCCTAAACCACTGGTCGTAGAGACTTGAAATTTTAGAGTAGGTATATTCGTCTTAGTGCGTAGAGGAACCTGCTAAGAAAGGAATTCCTCTAAACGTGTACAGCGGGGGTTGAAGTTTGTATGAAAATAAGTTCACGTGGACGAAGGTGCTAGTTTATGAAAGAATTACTGCATAAGGATAAAAGCTATACCTACCTATACGGTACTACCTACCGTAAATACGAGGCCAGAGCTTTTTATACTTTTTTGTTTGGAACCGAACAAAACATTCAAAATTGATTTACTTAACGATTCTGAAGTCATACAGCCTTGTAACACTTAATTCCTCCTTTTTAGCATCACGATCGAACATTTTATTAGGTACTTGTTTTAAGAATATTGTTTCTATGACTGGCTAGGGTACGGTCAGCTGCACTAGAATATATAAAAAGAAATATAATTATACAATCCGCAAACGCCAAATTATGTATGAGTTTTATTCATTTAGCTAAAACTAGCTGATCGGACGAAGTGGGCGGTAAACATTTTAAAATCCGTCGATAAATAACGCTACTTTGCTGTAGCGTTATTTTCCCCCCTTTCCCCCCTTTTTTACGTAGGACGTCCTCCTACCCGGTGGCCCGATGACATTCTCAGGATCGCGGGAAGTCGGTAGATGGAAAATAATCAAAATCGAAACGTATCGTTCGTTATAATTCTACAGGCGGTTGATGATGATGTGCTAACAGACAGCTAAAGTATATATCAGATCAACAAATGAACATGGAGTAGTTAGGCTCCGATTGTGAGTCTGAAGGCTGATGGACAATATGTCATTCGAAACCGCTACCGTGACGGATCGATAATGGCCTCAGCTTTATTTGAATACTTTACAAAGACCATAAATAAAGTAATGTTTGAATTATACTGTAGTTAGGTACAATTTCAGAAGGTACCTTCCTACCTAAGGTACTGAAACTATTGTTTTGTAATCGTAACAAATACGAGTCGTTTGTAGGGTTCCGTACCTAAAGGGTATAACGGGACCCTCCTAAGACTCCGCTGTCTGTCTGTCTGTCCGTCTGTCACCGCTGTATCTCATGAACCGTGATAGATAGAGTTGAAATTTTCACAGATAATGTAATTCTGTTGCTGCTATAACAATAAATACTACTAAGAAACAGAATAAAATAATTGTGATTTTTTTGCCGTTTTTATTATTTTTTTACGCAATTGGACGCTTATTTCTTGTTCGATAAACCATTTAATTCTAAAAACCACTCAATATTCTTTGGTTGTAGAGTTCTTGAATACTTAGCTACTGGGTGCGTATGTAAAGAAAAACTATTTTACTAAAAAGATTTACCAACTAGTTATCGAAAACATGCTAGGTACAATAAAATGCCACAATCTATCACCCAATCTATCACCTATCCACATCAAAGACAGCCCGCCGTAGCTTCTATCTAGATTAATTTAATTAAGAAATCGTTGAGCTATCTTCACAGTAGATATAATGCCGCACACAGTCAATGGGGGACGTCCCGCAGACCTTGTCTCAGTCTCCCCTACCTTGACGCCACAGATTGCTCAGTTATCTTGGCTTTAGGCTGACACTGACCTGATAGGACATGATTTAGATTTATTGCAGCGCTTTGCAACTGTCAGTTGTGCTGTACCAGTTCCTACTTCCCCACGGATATTCCGTCGACGAAATTAGAACAGCCAGGATAACCTGAATACGGTGACGATAGCCATAATTTAGTTAGACGGCTGTTATAATGCGGAGAACAAAAATCTATTGTTTCTGTGAAAGAAATCTATAAATAGTTTTATACATTTTTATGATATTTATGATAATTTTAGCGAAATGCGTGCGTCTTCGTCCACGCTATTTCCTATTTCCATAAAAACTTCAACCTTCGCTGTACACGTTTAGAGGTTGAATTTCGGGAATTATTTTCTTTCTACGCACCAAGACCGATCTATTCTAAAAATTTCAAGTCTCTACGACCAGTGGTTTAGGCTGTGCATTGTCTATATCCCAGTCAGTCAGTCGGGACAAAGATTCTTATAATTGGTATAGGTAGATAGATATACTTAGATAGATGATATTGTTTATTTTTTGTGAAATTACTTGCACATCCTAAGTTGATGGACGTAGAGCAGTGCATCGTAGAGCACGTTCCTTTCGAGCGTGACCTGCGAGGCAATACATTGTTATAGGTAACCACTTAACATCAGGTGGGCCATCTGCTTGATCCATCAGCGAGTCGAGTAAAAAAATCTTTTATATACGTATTAAACATCAAAGTCTCTCTGAAACTACAAAACCTCTGCACTTACATTGATACTCTTTAGTCTATTAATAATTTGAAGTGGTTAGGTAAAATGTTACTTATTTACTTCCTGACCTAACAGTAAAGTATGTCAATAATTATATAGTAGGTACTAGTTATAATTTTTTTCGTAATTTGATAATTATGTATTTTACACATAAGAGTACCTACCTAGGTAGGTAATTACCATGTCTATCTGTCTGTATAACGTTTTGATCCCATGAACTAATCTGCAGTTCTTGTATATTATTAAATGTTATTGTCATTTCTCAGCTTATGCGAACTTAGGTAGGTAGGTACGTACGTCGTAAGTTTATGTTTTAACCACAACTAGGTACTTACTAGGTAGTAGTACTACTACATATATTCTTTACCATAACCACCTACAGCAGTAGGTACAAGTTATTGGTAAGTACTATCTTGTAGGTCATATCCAATTACCATTATTCGCGGCGGGCGAATGTCCGCTTGCGACGCGGAGGTTGCGGGTTCGATTCCCGCCTTGGGATAAATGTTTGTACGATCTGCAAATATTTATTCCGGGTGTTTTGGGTGTTTTCTATGTATAATAAAAAAAAAAAATCTATGTATGTAATGTATTGTATTAAGTATATCAGTCATCTAGTACCCATAACACAAGCTCTGCTTAGCTTGGGGCTAGATGATGCTGTGTGGACTGTCCAGCATTATTATTATTATTAATATAAGTATTTATTTTTTTACAACAAGGAGTATTAGTCTAAGTACCTATTACTTACCTAAAAGTACTTGCAAGTTAAATCAATGTTTCAGACCAGACAAAGAAAGAACACAACAAGTACCTACCTATCTATATACCTAGTAACAGTAGTGATATACTAAATAGTTAGTAGGTAGGTACCTACTTTACCTCAATTCCTTAAGAACTATAGACACGTTTGGTAAGTACCTTGGTACCTTATTAGGTACGTTCTACTTTAGATAACATATCTATGCAGGTTAATGTACGAAACTAAACCTATTATTTTCAGAACGTAACCTACTTACCCGACACGACAACCGCTGGGAAATAAAGGGGGTCGAATAGCGACGAACTGGAAGACGAAACGTAGGACGTCCTACCCGATGGACTGACGACATTGTTATCGCGTGAAGTCTGTAGATGGAAAGGGCTCAAAATCGTTCTTCCTGGAATGGTATGAGGGAGAACTATATCAAACGGGATATATACCATGATTTTTGAGTTTGATTGTTTCCAGATATTTCAAGTTAGCTAGATGGTAAACTACCAAGCATTCACAATGTCTTTCTAACTTGCCAGTTTTTGTCCGGTTTGGTTTCAATCTACACGCAGCCGTTCACGGTCACATTCTTTGTTATTACGATGAAAATGCAAATCAAATCAAACACTGATTGATAAAATTACCTTTCTGCTGCCAAGCATGCTTGCTGTATTCCGGTTTGAAGGGTGTGGGTGACGGTGAAATTACAGGCACATGAGGCTTAACACCTGCATGCATGCCTCAGGTTGATGGACGCTGAGTAGTGCATCGTAGGTGACGTTCCTAACGAGCGTGACCTACGAGGCAATGCTTTGTTGTAGGTGATGGTAACCACTTAACATCAGATGGGCCATCTGCTTGCTTTATCAGCAAGTTGCATAAAAAAAAACCAAAGATATTAACTGCGTGTCATGGCTTATCTAACAAATGCTATCACCGGAACTAGGAGCTTATAGTAACGTTTCGTAGCGACTATTGATTAGCGGTCACCCATCCAACATCGCTTACGATGCTTAACTTATTCGACTTTTTAGGAATTATATAACCACCGCAAATAGCTCGCCACAAGTGCAAGCTAAGCAAACTAGGTAAGGTTTTAGAATGAAAGAAAGTTCCAAGTAATCACAGTCTCGACGCGGAGTGCGTGAGTCTAGTCAAGGTTGAATATCTAAAAACAAAAACAGAGTTAGTTATTATATCAAATATGTATGAGAAAAGTAACGTAACTTTTTGACGACCGATGTGGCGTGGCGGGCGAATGTACGCCTACGACGCAAGAGGTTGCGGGTTCGATTCCCGCCTTGGGATAAATGTTTGTACGATCTGCAAATATTTATTTTGGGTGTTCTGGGTATTTTCTATGCATAATAAAAAATATCTGTATATGTAATGTACTAAGTATATCAGTCATCTAGTACCCATAACACAAGCTCGGCTTAGCTTGGGGCTAGATGATGCTATGTGGATTGTCCAGCATTATTATTATATTATATATTATTATCATTAGGTATTATTAGTTTTCGTCGCATAGTCAATATCCTCTAAGGAAATCGCATGCTTTTTCGAGCTAAATGAATTTATGTTAGATTAATTTTAATACTTATCTATATCTAACCTTGACATTAGTACCCAATAGGTACCTACACAGAAATTATTATAAACTACCTAGCTGACCCGACGTACTTCGTACCGCTAATAAAAGTTGTCTTCTTTATATTTTCTCACCTTTTATACCTTTCTTGGACTTCTACAAATACTCTAGAATTTTTGTGAAACTAACAAGCGTCAATAAATTTTTATATATATAGATTAAAATCATGCATACTAACACGATAGTCTACCTGAAATGTCACGCAAAATCACGAATATCACCTACATGGTGTTGCGGGCATGAGATATCATTGAATGTTTGCATCCAAACTAAACCACTATATTCAAATATGGCGTATACGTTCCCTAACAATGAGCAGTAGTACTTATCTAATCTGTGGTAGTAGGTAAACTTTTACATATTTTTGTTTTTAGTAAATACAATATAACACCCAAACAGAGAACAAACGATCACTTTAATCCACCAAACAAATCCACTGATGAATTTGTTCCCCATTTAGTTCCACTATAAACCATCCATCAATAGATTTGGTTTTACATATTGTTTCGCTACAATCCATAAATGGATTAAACATCTATGTTCATCACACAAATGTTGATCCTAGGGATTGAAACTACAGCGCAGAAGGAGATTTGCAACTGAGATGAGAGGGCAGTCATTTGCTGGGATTTTCTATGCCAATGTCAGTCGTGTAGAGTATCTACCTACTAAAAACTAGGTAGGTAGGTGTCCGGATAGAATCATTGCAGCCATTACAGGAGCGGCAGACAATGATGTCAGGTTCAATAGCAAGTCATTTATATAAACTAGCTTCTGCCTGCGACTGCGACTGTGGGTACACGGACAAGTACTTACCGTTTTATTTATTTCTATTCTCATAAATATTATTTATTCATTAAAAAATTTCAACCAGTGTGACATTAAAGTTTCGCATTTCATGAACATGATAAATACTTCGCATGATCTTAATCCTAAGATACATAAGCGTGAGAAAGAGTCTTTCACTGGTGTGTTAGTCACAAGTCACAATATGTTGAAGTTAATACCTACTTCTAATGCGACTTCCAACAAAGTTGCGTTAAACGTTTAACACTACCATAGAGGGGGTATGAAAGCACTGTTATTTCTCTCTTTCTATCATAACCAGCTCTCGTTTTTACTTCAGTCGTGTGGTCTAAAGCATACCTACTCGTTTTTTTTATTTCTCTCCATTCATCCCTCATCTCAATACCAACCGATTCATATTTGTCTATCATAATCGTTGGTAAGTAAATAGTTTTGAATGATTAGATTAGACCACAAACATTAAAAAGAAGTTACAAACGTGTTTACTATATCTAGACCACAGATTAATTATTTAATATATATAATACGAGTAATAATTCATCTGTGGTCTTATCTGTGGTGTATGTGTGGTGTGGTGGCGTGTATAAATTCAAATAACTTGAGAGATATATTATGTAAGATATTTAAACATATTAAAGTTGTAAAGTAAAACGACAATAGGAAACTACGACTACGAAGATTAGATAAGTTTGTATGTCTATTTCTGCCGCCAAGCAGCTTTTTGTGTTCCGGTTTGAAGTGTGTGAGTGCGGGTGAAATTACAGGCACATGAGCCTTAACACATGCCTCCGGTTGATGGACGCTAAGCATTGCATCGTAGAGCAGGTTCTAACGAGCGTGACTTACGAGGCAACACTTTGCTATAGGTGATGGTAACCACTTAACATAAGGTGGGCCAGCTGATAGTTCCACCAGCAAGTTGTACAAAAAAAAACCTGAAGACTATTAGATCACACAACATTTCACATTTATAATTTAGTGTGATTAACCAGTACCAGCCATGTATAACATAAACCAGTTTTAAACATATAATTGATTGAGTCACATTTGTGGTGAAAGCGTCGTCATTTGGTGCCGGTTATATAATTTTGCTTATTACACTGCATTAGCATTGTCCCACGCAGACCAACTCAAAGGCTCGAAGCTAGTCTAGCTGTTTCTAATATCCGACGAGCGTCCGTTAGTAGAATTACGGATGTGTCGGATAATCTCTCATCATCACCCGTTACCATATTACTAACTACTAGTAGAAATATGCTCGAATTACGAATAATTTACGTTTGTTTCTTAGAATAGGTTAATCATCTAAGCTTTGTGTATATGGGTACCATCCTTCGCCGTTACTGGCCTTATCAGTCCATTTATGAAATTGTTATTTTGCTCGGATCTTCTTTTCCCTATTCTAGAAACAATTTCAACACGACACGGCGTTTGTAAAACTGGGTGACAGTCATTAAGAGGTGGGTAATAGTCATTAGGGCGCGTTTAGACAACTTCTGCAAGCAACCAACTGCGTGGCGGCCGCGAGGTTGGGTGCTAGATAGGCTGTGATATTCGTTATAAAAGATGATATTCGATCATGAATATTCACAACCGCACGGCCGCAAAACAATCATAATGAAAAAGTTATTTCCGAAGATGACAGAAACTGAATCCACGTTAATTCTTATCCCGTTACTTTTTTTAAAACGTGGCATCTAACGATGGAACGGAGGCCGCGCGGTCGTCCAGCGGCTTGACAACGTTGTTGCCTAGAAGATAGAAATCTCTTAATCACACGGCGGCCGCGCGGTCTCTTCGCGAAATCTTTCGCGCCGTCTAAACGCGCCCTAAAAGTAGGTACCAGCCAACCTACTATGTAGTAGGTATAAGTAATACCTACCAGTAGGTTCATAAATTACCGTATCTATATAAATATTTGAATGGGACACAAAATGTCTCTTCTTGTGTTATAAATAAAGTAAAGAGTATTTCAAGTGAAAATATTGATCATTATGCTGACAAGACTCATTTCATCTTGATGGATTACCGTGGGATTGCCATCCTATTGTGATTTTGCGATATTTAATTGACAATGTTTTATGTACCAACGTAGGTACTGGCTGCTTGGTCACACAGCTGTTACGCCTTTAGTGCTATAGGTTGCGGGTTCGATAGAATAAAATGAACATAGATGTTTGTTCTGTGGCTGGTTGTTATATGTTGTAAATACATACACATAGAATGTGTATGTATTTACAAAAAAACATAAATATTCCATAAGTCATATGGTTCTCATACTACAATCTATGTTTAATTGGGGCAAGTTGAAGGATGTTGTCTAAAAATATTCACAAATATTTGTTTTATTTAAGTATTTATAATTCTTAAAGATATTGTGGAAATTGGCCAAAATATAACAATAATTGTAAGCGGTTAAAAGCTAGTCTATCAAAGGATTAATATCAATGTCGTCATCACCTTTCTAATTAGCGCTGAATTGACTCATCCTCGGTCTCAATTAGCTATTGTTACTTAAGTACCGATAAAGTAACAGGTGATATGACAGGTTCTATTTTCAATACAAAAGAATGTTTTTTTAGAATAATGGTGTACGAGTTTCGTGCTTATCGCCTGGTAGAATTATCTGAATGGTGTTATTACAGGTCTACTCTTAAAAACGATGTTTAGTATTGTTTTAAGTTATATTGCGCAGCATGTTGGAAATCGTTAACTTGACTGTGAAATGTGTTACCGAAACCCCGCAGTGTAACTCAAAGCGACAATACGAAACTTCGTTTATTGTTTTAAAGATAGCAAAATTCGCGTGTTTCTAGGTCTATGTTTATCTCTTGAATACTAGACAATAATTTGTTGTTCGAGAGAGCAAAGCGATCGAAAATCTCTGTAACAATCTGGGTGATTTGCTTTGTATGTAATGATGAATATTTGTTTGAACATAACTTTCCAACAAACCATGATCTGCTTGAAATTTGATAGGTCTATATATAATGTTGAAATTAACTAGTAAGCATATAAATTAATTCGGAAAAGGATTGTTAAGATTAAAGAGGATCAAAAAACTTTTTTAATACCTATATATCCTAATGATAATAATAATAATGCTGAACAATCCACACAGCATCATCTAGCCAGATGACTGATATACTTAACACAATACATTGAATGAATAGATATTTTTTTTATTATCTATAGAAAATACCCAGAACACCCGGAATAAATATTTGCAGTTCTTGCAAACATTTATTAGTCAAAAGACAAATTTGGTAGCCTCTGTGGAGATTTTCCATTGTTTCGCTGTCTCGATCAATTAGCACAATTATCTATATGATAACAATAAAGAGGATATTCGGATGCTTAGATGTATTCTAAATTCCTGAAACTATAAGAATATATAAAAGAATAAAAGGCTTGTTAGTTGTAAGCGTTTAAGAGCGTATCTACTCTTAAATTTATAACTCTACCCGCTCGTGGCTCGAAATTCAATCAGTAGTTTTTGCGTGATGCGTGTACAAACAAATTTTTATATTTTTTAAATAGGTTTTTAAGTACTATCTATCTTAATTGAAAATATCTTAATTGTAAAAACAGACTTTTCGAGTTTGATAGTAGAAGATGTGCATGCCTCCAGCTTCCTCATATGGAAAATGCAAATTCTGAAAATGCCAATATTTAGTTCATATTTAGTACCATCATAGATTACAACCATAATTTAGGTGCCAAAAAAACAACGACGCTACAAGCCTTTGAAGGTGTGTTAGCTGAAGTAACATGCCACCAGCTTCCTCATTCAGTGTGGGCAAACGAGTGCTGATAGAGCTATAGAACAAACGCTAGCATTTAGTACCAAATGAGTGCACTAGGTAGCAAAATTTCCAAACCTGCAGCTAAAAAACTCTCGGAGTTATAAAACTTCATCAACGTGTAAGCTGACGTACCGTTATTTCAGCACGCACATGCTGGTTCTCTGAAACGGCTGCAGCTATAGACACGGTTGATATCTCCAGATTCAGTGCACAATTGGTGCCAAAGGTACCAAATATTTGAGGCTTCTAGGTTCAAAACTCTTTGAACTACAGGCTTTTAGCAACGTGTAAGCTGGGGAAACGTTTCTCCAGCTGACACATGCTGGATCTCAGAAACGGTAAGAGATAGAGATTCGGTTGATATCTCCAAATGTCAATATGAATTAGTGCACTTGGCACCAAAATTTTGGAGTCTCTAGGACCAATAGTTACATCACAAGAAGCAAAAAACCATTTAACGGTCAACAAATTCAAACCAGTTTTCGCTTCTATAAAAGCGCGGCGTTGCCGCTCTGCACGCTACAATAGCGAGCGAACATTATGCTTGTTCTCTGTCTGTTTTTATATCTGTCTCTGGATACAACGTGTGTTGCCAGTTCAGTTTTAGTAGGTCGATAGTTTTATTCGAGTCTTGTCAGAACAGGTATTATAGGTACGAGGTACTACTAAATAGGTACTTTATTTTGTCTAGTTTAACCAAATAAAATAGGAACCTAATTAGGAAATTGGGTTTGTATGTACTCAAATAGTTGATTTGACGACCGATGTGACGCAGAAGTTTGGGGGTTCGATTCCCGCCTTGGAATAAAATGTTTAAACGATCTGCAAATAATGAATCCGGGTGTTCTGGGTATTTTCTATGTTAAGTAAAAAATATGTATGTATTTTTGTAACGTCAGATTTGGAATTCAAAATGGCAGGTGCACATGATGGTACAAAAAACTGACATGGGTGTCTTTTTCTACTAATTTGGGGGTGCTGATTACGAATATCTGGTCAGATTTGAAATTCAAAATGGCGGGTGCACATGATGGTACAAAAAACTGACATGGGTGTCTTTTTCGACTAATTTGGGGGTGCTGATTACGAATATGTGGTCAGATTTGGAATTCAAAATGGCGGGTGCACATGATGGTACAAAAAACTGACATGGGTGTCTTTTTCGAATAATTTGGGGGTGCTGATTACGAATATCTGGTCAAATTTGAAATTCAAAATGGCGGGTACAAAAATGGTACAAAAAACTGACATGGGTGTCTTTTTCGACTAATTTGGGGGTGCTGATTACGAATATCGGGTCAGATTTGAAATTCAAAATGGCGGGTGCACATGATGGTACAAAAAACTGACATGGGTGTCTTTTTCGAATAATTTGGGGGTGCTGATTACGAATATCGGGTCAGATTTGAAATTCAAAATGGCGGGTACAAAAAATGGTACAAAAAACTGACATGGGTGTCTTTTTCGACTAATTTGGGGGTGCTGATTACGAATATCTGGTCAAATTTGAAATTCAAAATGGCGGGTACAAAAAATGGTACAAAAAACTGACATGGGTGTCTTTTTCGACTAATTTGGGGGTGCTGATTACGAATATCTGGTCAAATTTGAAATTCGAAATGGCGGGTGCACATGATGGTACAAAAAACTGACATGGGTGTCTTTTTCGACTAATTTGGGGGTGCTGATTACGAATATCGGGTCAGATTTGAAATTCAAAATGGCGGGTGCACATGATGGTACAAAAAACTGACATGGGTGTCTTTTTCGACTAATTTGGGGGTGCTGATTACGAATATCTGGTCAAATTTGAAATTCGAAATGGCGGGTGCACATGATGGTACAAAAAACTGACATGGGTGTCTTTTTTGACTAATTTCGGGGTGCTGATTACGAATATTAGCACCCCCAAATTAGTCGAAAAAGACACCCATGTCAGTTTTTTGTACCATCATGTGCACCCGCCATTTTTAATTCCGAATTTGATCAGATATTCGTAATCAGCACCCCCAAATTAGTCGAAAAAGACACCCATGTCAGTTTTTTGTACCATTTTTTGTACCCGCCATTTTGAATTTCAAATTTGACCAGATATTCGTAATCAGCACCCCCAAATTAGTCGAAAAAGACACCCATGTCAGTTTTTTGTACCATTTTTTGTACCCGCCATTTTGAATTTCAAATTTGACCAGATATTCGTAATCAGCACCCCCAAATTAGTCGAAAAAGACACCCATGTCAGTTGTTTGTACCATTTTTTGTACCCGCCATTTTGAATTTCAAATTTGACCAGATATTCGTAATCAGTACCCCCAAATTAGTCGAAAAAGACACCCATGTCAGTTTTTTGTACCATTTTTGTACCCGCCATTTTGAATTTCAAATTTGACCAGATATTCGTAATCAGCACCCCCAAATTAGTCGAAAAAGACACCCATGTCAGTTTTTTGTACCATCATGTGCACCCGCCATTTTGAATTCCAAATTTGATCAGATATTCGTAATCAGCACCCCCAAATTAGTCGAAAAAGACACCCATGTCAGTTTTTTGTACCATTTTTTGTACCCGCCATTTTGAATTTCAAATTTGACCAGATATTCGTAGTCAGCACCCCCAAATTAGTCGAAAAAGACACCCATGTCAGTTTTTTGTACCATTTTTTGTACCCGCCATTTTGAATTTCAAATTTGACCAGATATTCGTAATCAGCACCCCCAAATTAGTCGAAAAAGACACCCATGTCAGTTTTTTGTACCATTTTTTGTACCCGCCATTTTGAATTTTAAATTTGACCAGATATTTGTAATCAGCACCCCCAAATTAGTCGAAAAAGACACCCATGTCAGTTTTTTGTACCATTTTTTGTACCCGCCATTTTGAATTTCAAATTTGACCAGATATTCGTAATCAGCACCCCCAAATTAGTCGAAAAAGACACCCATGTCAGTTTTTTGTACCATTTTTCGTACCCGCCATTTTGAATTTTAAATTTGACCAGATATTTGTAATCAGCACCCCCAAATTAGTCGAAAAAGACACCCATGTCAGTTTTTTGTACCATTTTTGTACCCGCCATTTTGAATTTCAAATCTGACCAGATATTCGTAATCAGCACCCCCAAATTATTCGAAAAAGACACCCATATCAGTTTTTTGTACCATCATGTGCACCCGCCATTTTGAATTCCAAATCTGACAACATATTCGTAATCAGCACCCCCAAATTAGTCGAAAAAGACACCCATGTCAGTTTTTTGTACCATCATGTGCACCCGCCATTTTGAATCCCAAATCTGACCAGATATTCGTAATCAGCACCCCCAAATTAGTCAAAAAAGACACCCATGTCAGTTTTTTGTACCATTTTTTGTACCCGCCATTTTGAATTTCAAATTTGACCAGATATTCGTAGTCAGCACCCCCAAATTAGTCGAAAAAGACACCCATGTCAGTTTTTTGTACCATTTTTTGTACCCGCCATTTTGAATTTCAAATTTGACCAGATATTCGTAATCAGCACCCCCAAATTAGTCGAAAAAGACACCCATGTCAGTTTTTTGTACCATTTTTTGTACCCGCCATTTTGAATTTTAAATTTGACCAGATATTTGTAATCAGCACCCCCAAATTAGTCGAAAAAGACACCCATGTCAGTTTTTTGTACCATTTTTTGTACCCGCCATTTTGAATTTCAAATTTGACCAGATATTCGTAATCAGCACCCCCAAATTAGTCGAAAAAGACACCCATGTCAGTTTTTTGTACCATTTTTCGTACCCGCCATTTTGAATTTTAAATTTGACCAGATATTTGTAATCAGCACCCCCAAATTAGTCGAAAAAGACACCCATGTCAGTTTTTTGTACCATTTTTGTACCCGCCATTTTGAATTTCAAATCTGACCAGATATTCGTAATCAGCACCCCCAAATTATTCGAAAAAGACACCCATATCAGTTTTTTGTACCATCATGTGCACCCGCCATTTTGAATTCCAAATCTGACAACATATTCGTAATCAGCACCCCCAAATTAGTCGAAAAAGACACCCATGTCAGTTTTTTGTACCATCATGTGCACCCGCCATTTTGAATCCCAAATCTGACCAGATATTCGTAATCAGCACCCCCAAATTAGTCAAAAAAGACACCCATGTCAGTTTTTTGTACCATTTTTTGTACCCGCCATTTTGAATTTCAAATTTGACCAGATATTCGTAGTCAGCACCCCCAAATTAGTCGAAAAAGACACCCATGTCAGTTTTTTGTACCATCATGTGCACCCGCCATTTTGAATTTCAAATTTGACCAGATATTCGTAATCAGCACCCCCAAATTAGTCGAAAAAGACACCCATGTCAGTTTTTTGTACCATTTTTGTACCCGCCATTTTGAATTTCAAATTTGACCAGATATTCGTAATCAGCACCCCCAAATTATTCGAAAAAGACACCCATGTCAGTTTTTTGTACCATCATGTGCACCCGCCATTTTGAATTTCAAATTTGACCAGATATTCGTAATCAGCACCCCCAAATTAGTCGAAAAAGACACCCATGTCAGTTTTTTGTACCATTTTTCGTACCCGCCATTTTGAATTTTAAATTTGACCAGATATTTGTAATCAGCACCCCCAAATTAGTCGAAAAAGACACCCATGTCAGTTTTTTGTACCATTTTTGTACCCGCCATTTTGAATTTCAAATCTGACCAGATATTCGTAATCAGCACCCCCAAATTAGTCGAAAAAGACACCCATGTCAGTTTTTTGTACCATTTTTGTACCCGCCATTTTGAATTTCAAATTTGACCAGATATTCGTAATCAGCACCCCCAAATTATTCGAAAAAGACACCCATGTCAGTTTTTTGTACCATCATGTGCACCCGCCATTTTGAATTCCAAATCTGACCACATATTCGTAATCAGCACCCCCAAATTAGTCGAAAAAGACACCCATGTCAGTTTTTTGTACCATCATGTGCACCCGCCATTTTGAATTTCAAATCTGACCAGATATTCGTAATCAGCACCCCCAAATTAGTAGAAAAAGACACCCATGTCAGTTTTTTGTACCATCATGTGCACCTGCCATTTTGAATTCCAAATCTGACGTTACAAAAATACATACATATTTTTTACTTAACATAGAAAATACCCAGAACACCCGGATTCATTATTTGCAGATCGTTTAAACATTTTATTCCAAGGCGGGAATCGAACCCCCAAACTTCTGCGTCACATCGGTCGTCAAATCAACTATTTGAGTACATACAAACCCAATTTCCTAATTAGGTTCCTATTTTATTTGGTTAAACTAGACAAAATAAAGTACCTATTTAGTAGTACCTCGTACCTATAATACCTGTTCTGACAAGACTCGAATAAAACTATCGACCTACTAAAACTGAACTGGCAACACACGTTGTATCCAGAGACAGATATAAAAACAGACAGAGAACAAGCATAATGTTCGCTCGCTATTGTAGCGTGCAGAGCGGCAACGCCGCGCTTTTATAGAAGCGAAAACTGGTTTGAATTTGTTGACCGTTAAATGGTTTTTTGCTTCTTGTGATGTAACTATTGGTCCTAGAGACTCCAAAATTTTGGTGCCAAGTGCACTAATTCATATTGACATTTGGAGATATCAACCGAATCTCTATCTCTTACCGTTTCTGAGATCCAGCATGTGTCAGCTGGAGAAACGTTTCCCCAGCTTACACGTTGCTAAAAGCCTGTAGTTCAAAGAGTTTTGAACCTAGAAGCCTCAAATATTTGGTACCTTTGGCACCAATTGTGCACTGAATCTGGAGATATCAACCGTGTCTATAGCTGCAGCCGTTTCAGAGAACCAGCATGTGCGTGCTGAAATAACGGTACGTCAGCTTACACGTTGATGAAGTCTTATAACTCCGAGAGTTTTTTAGCTGCAGGTTTGGAAATTTTGCTACCTAGTGCACTCATTTGGTACTAAATGCTAGCGTTTGTTCTATAGCTCTATCAGCACTCGTTTGCCCACACTGAATGAGGAAGCTGGTGGCATGTTACTTCAGCTAACACACCTTCAAAGGCTTGTAGCGTCGTTGTTTTTTTGGCACCTAAATTATGGTTGTAATCTATGATGGTACTAAATATGAACTAAATATTGGCATTTTCAGAATTTGCATTTTCCATATGAGGAAGCTGGAGGCATGCACATTAGTAGAAGATAGTTCATAAATCATAGAGTCACATTTACTAGGCAAGAGGTATAGTTGCTTTGGAGTGATTATACAATTCGAATCTTTAAAAAAATGGTGTCATGCATAGCTATAGGTACAATAAATATTTACAAGGCTATAAATAAAAAGTTGGTGCCTAATTTTCGTATTTTTTTGAGGCTGAGACGAGATTGAAACTAGAGTTTGATTGTAAAAATTGAGCGTCTGAAATGACAGTTTCAAACAATACCATTTGAAGATTGACACCTACACACAATCGAAAAATGAATTTGATGATATTTCGTTAAAAGAATTAGGCCTCTGATATCAATGCATCATTAGTTGTATATCTAAGTACGTAAGAGTTTATTGTGATAACATTTTAAAAGTTTTGGATTTTACACATTCTCGTTTAGTTTACTGTACCTACTTGAGGTAGATAATGATAAATTCTAAACACAGATCAGTCAAAAGATAAACAATGCTTACTATTGTCATATCTTACCAGTGTGTAATGAAAATGACAAAGGTGTGTTTAATTTACGCAACGTGTATGTGGGTCAGAGACTTCTATAACTAGACTATGGGACAAATAGAAGTATTGCTGTTGTTATCATGCTTGACAGATTATATTGTTTTCCATTTTTTTTTGTCATCGAAGAATTGTCCGTAGTCTGAGACATAAGTAACGGATTCCGGATTTGTACGAAGATGCTCTCGTATCCATTGTTCGAGTCTGTTCGGGCCTGTTCGGACTGAGCTCAAGGTACAGATAATTAATAGGCAAACAAACTATCGAGCTCACGGTTACCCCTCGGATCACACAGGCTAATAATAATTGAAGTGAATGAAACTACAGATATTGCTAGTTTCATTCAATCGAATTACTTTTACGTAATAAACAATCACAAATCCTTAATAAAAAACCGGCCAAATAAAATGCGAGTCGGATTCGCGCACGAAGGGTTCCGTACCCATTATCTATAATAAAAGCAGTAAAAAACCACGTTTGTTGTACCAGAGCTCCCTTACATATTTATTTTATTCTGTTTTTTAGTATTTGTTGTTAAGCGGTAACAGATATGCATCATCTCTGAAAATTTCAACTCAAACTATCACGGTTCATTAGATACAGCCTGGTGACAGACGGACGAACAGACAGATAGACAGCGGAGTCTTTGTAATAGGGTCCCGTTTTACCCAAAAAAACGAATTCAAATCGATTTCTAGTGATTATAATAAAAGCCCTTACTGGAAACTAATTTAGGAAAAAAATCCTCAACGTATACTAAGTCTATGTAAAGGCTGTATGTGTTTACATAACAACACAGCTGAAACACCGAACAATGTATTTACGATGTTTATACCCAATGCTCGTATGGCAATGAAATTTCATGGCCTGAAAATTAAAAAGATAAGAAACGTAATTTTCAGCTTGGTTCTCGCAAGGATATCATCTTGATAGGAAACAAAGATATAAGGATAAATTATAAAACAGACTTACGGTTTTAATCCCTAAGCACGCTATATATCTCTTAGTAACAGTACCATCTCAAGGTTCTTCGTGGTAGTCAGAGGTGCGTCCAAGTATTATAAACAAGGTAAAAACTTGTCTGTTATAGATTGCAGAGTTTTATAACAGGGCTCACTGACACTTTTTAAATTAAATGTGGACAACGCAAAAAAATACGATAATTTAAAAATATTATCTTCTTGAGCAGTCGACTGGTCTGGTAAGTAAGGATATAAATTACCAGGGGTAGGTCAAGGTACGTTCGCTGGGTACCAAAACTGGCTTTTAAGCTTACAAATTCAATCCCAGCTAAATAAGGTAGGTATCAACTGTTTAAAAATACCTATTGCCGCTATAAACAGTATAATTGGGCATGGTAAATATATTGTTTGGTTTCTGGGCCAATTTTTATAGGGAACTTGGTATTTTTGGGTTTATATAGAAACGACCTAATCTAGTGAAGGGAAAACCTGAGCGACTAGTGCTTAGCTTATAGTTTTACTTATTAAATCTGTCAAAAGTTAAACTATTGCCATCTCTTATCAATGGGTAATGACAAACAGTGACAAAACTTGTTTTAGGCAATATTTAAATATCGTTTATAAGTATGAACGCCAAGGTTTATTGATACCTACTTACACAGCATACAGAAAGCAATTCAATCTTCAAAGAAAGTAAGTACCTACTGCATAAAGTAAAGTAAATGTCCTGGTTAAGACCTGTTTTTTCCTGAGTTTACAATTTCATAACTCACCAAAGGGGCAAAGGACTTTCAAACTCACAAACTCTTTCACTTCTCACAAAACAGTCTTCTAGTTTTTGCAGTCCGTAAAATGTAGAAAGTTTATTTCGCGCCAAAACCCAGGAAAGACGCGACAGTGTGGCGAACGGCCAGCAGACACTGTCGCAACTATGCATGCACTGGAAGGTCGAAGATACTGGTACCGCTCGTGGAGATAAAGATAAACGGTATTTTGCATCATAACAAACTGGCGGGGACACAGTGAAGACAATAGAATTGAAACTATTTGAATTATTCAGTCTACGTCTCATCTCGTTATTTCGTCGGTATGAACCAGGTATTTTACTTTAGGTAATACCTACCCAAAAGCATACTTATGCCCACTACGACCGTTAAATGTATTTTGCGAGCCCCTAAATGCATTTAGGAAGCTAATTACATACTAACGTATTGCGCAAGGAAAATTAAGTCGCTATTACGCTGACGCTAAACATGTTTATCTTGGTAAACGTGATTAGCTAAATAAAATTAAATCGGATTGTTGTGCAAGCGGGCCTTAGTGATAGTGAAAGTAGTAGCACAATACCTATTGACAGCCGCCACAGCTTAGTTCGGTAGCTTTGTCGGCTGCTTTTTAACACCTCAGATTTATGATACAGTATATCGTAGGGCACGTTCTTAGCGAACGTGACCTGTAGTTTAAAGAAATAGTAACTCTGCCCTCTGCTCTATATATTGTGGGTTCGATTCCTAGTAAGAACAAACATTTGTGCGATGTTTATTCTGTGTTGGCACCCACACCTTTCAAACCGGAACACAGCAAGCTTGGCGGCTAAAATAGGCATAGTGCAATACTTCCCCGGATGAGCCCTACACTCGCGCTCTGATAGGTACCTACTACTAAAACCTGCTTATAATAACTAACGGATTGGCTTGTAAAATATAGTTACTACGTCTACCCACTATTAGAATCGTTTTATAGTTCATGATAATAAAAGGGACGTAATAAGTGGGAATCCCAAGATAGGCATTTTCATCTCAAGCATCGGTATTTTTATCAGTTTTATCTCACTTATCTGGTAATCAAGGACTTCAAATGGCTTTAATGTCAAAGCATATTTCAAGTCTCTTGTGGTAGGAAGGTAATTTTTCTATTTTTATATCGCTCAAGGTACAATTTGGAAAAGTAAAGAGGCCTTTTGCATCTATTGTATGTAGATTTATGCAGCGGCAGAGGCAACATTTTTCATCATTAATCATCACTTTTGATGTTAAACCTTATCTGCCTGTAATTTCAACAGCACCCACACCTTTCTTACCGAAACACTGCAAGCTTCTTGACATCAGAATTAGGCATGGTGCGGTATAACTAGTACGGGATCCAACTGCAAGATTAATATGCTAGTATTTGATTAAAAAACAGATGAAAATTTTGATTTGAAACAGATGAAGATGCCAAATTTTGTAAATCTCCACTTATAAATAAAAAATAGGTTTTGATTAAAAAACAGATGAGCGTAGTAATCTTGCAACCGGATCTTAGGCTAGTAGTACTTACGCAAACGAGCTCTACACTAAGAACTCTACTACATCAGCGTCTAACTAAAAGCATGAATGAATGAATACCCTGATGATGTACAGATCACATGGACATATTATGTCTATCATACATCATAAACAATATGTAAATGCAAGGCCTGTTTACATAAGGCTCTCCCTGTAATAAAACCACGCCTACCTTAGAAATATCTGAATTCAAAAGCAAGTAAAGCCGTCAAACAAGAATTAGTATATATTTTAAGTATAAACAACAATTTAAATGAATGACTGACACTTGAAATGAAAGTGCACACGTTCATGTAGTATCCTCTCTATATATATATTTTTGGCTTGCGACAAAATTTCTTCTATTCGGTCCTTTCTCACATCCCCAAGTTCATACTAAAATAAAACACTAAATGTCATCGCATTTCACAAGAGTAGACTACCACGATACAAATTCTTGAGCATAATATAACATAAGGCAGTTATAAAATAAAAAAAAATGCCGTATTGAGTATAGTGAAGTTTGGTAGGCAGTTTTGTGTGAGTAAGTGGACATGTTAGACGCTTATACAATAATAAAAACCTACTTACACGTTATTGTCATGCATGACTAATGATATCCAGATAGCTAGATTAGATATAACAACCGGGAAGTAAGTTAAACTTTTCAAAATTAGTAGTAATTAACATTGTTTTTGTATTATTTTAAGAAAGGATGAATTTTATAATATTTTTTTTATACAAATCACTGGTCGAACAAACAATATAATAGAAAATAATTACCTCGCTGGTTACACACCTGAGACAGACAGGCAGGTATTAATTTTTGTAAATTCAAAATAAATAAAACAGTCGCTAAATACTTCACCACTCAGCATTAGATAAGTGGCTTTCAGTACTATACCCTGATGATGTACAGATCACATGGACATATTATGTCTATCATACATCATAAACAATATGTAAATGCAAGGCCTGTTTACATAAGGCTCTCCCTGTAATAAAACCACGCCTACCTTAGAAATATCTGAATTCAAAAGCAAGTAAAGCCGTCAAACAAGAATTAGTATATATTTTAAGTATAAACAACAATTTAAATATTAGTACCTATATAGTTTTATTACAGTACATTTGTGTAATGAACATAGATGTTTGATCTCTTTTTAGGTGTTATATACTATGTATGTATTTACAAAAAGTGTTATTAAATTCTATTAGTCATCTCGTTTCCAATTCCTATAGTAATAAGGCAAGTAGCAACTGCCCATAGAAGGTTTGGGGCAAGATAATGCTGTGTAAATATGACCATAAATATTTATTTCTTGGTCTATAAGGGACTATTAGGGATAACGAACTTATTATATTTTTTTAAATCGTTATGTGTCATCCGCGCGGGTCCTTTGTCTTACTTATGAAACAATAGCAAAAATAACCTTTTGCTTGTTTATGAAAACCAACCACAGCTGGTTAAACTATTGCCATCTCTGTCAAATGGGTTGTGACAAATAATGACAGAGCTAAATTGTCAGCTATGTTTAAAATACAACGTTTATAAGTATAGGTAATTATCACTTTTATCATCTCATGTATTTTAAAGATGGTAATTTCTGAACGTAATACAGGTAGGTATAAATAATAGTGATTGACGTCTGACTAATGTGTGTGTCAAGTTTGGACACAATGGAATTTTATGTTTTTACGAATGCCCAAAGAATGTTTTTAGTCTAGGCAAGTCAGTAAAAAAAAGTAAAGTCGTATGTCGTTGGTTTTGAAGAAAAAGATGGTGATTTTCTTCAAAACCCATTTTAATAATCGTTATTCTATGAAAAATCCAAGGAAAACATTTTCGTCAAATCAGACGATAAAACACTTTCATTTCAATTGATTTCACTTGAGCTAAGACCTTAAATAATGTTGGATAAATACCACCGAAATTACACATCAGAACTTAAAATAACGCTACGAAAAGAATTCAAATGAAAAAGTCATGTTTTTGCCGTAGATGAAAATGACGAAAATGACTTGACCTCTAAACCTTGTGGCCACATTTCTAGCAGTCTGGCTGCAATGCCAATATATTATTTAGTGACGGCTTAATGACGCTGTTTGGTTTACATTTCAGAGTTTGTACTGAAGTTCTCCTAAGTATGTGTACAAAGGCTTTACTCTACAATGACAAGGGCAGTCACGATGCGTCATTGCACTCACTGTGAGGACGAGCGATCGTGCTAAGTGGATGATTCAGAAGGTATTCAGGCAAACCCCATGTCATCAACGTTTAATAGCAAACAAACACCGATAGGTACAGTCAGTCAAAACTATATTAAAACCTTATAGTAAACTGACTGACGAACGATGTGGCAATGTGTTCACCTGCGACGCAGGACGTTGCGGGTTCGATTCCCGCCCTGGGATAAATGTTTATACGTTCTGCAAATATTTATTCCGGGTGTTCTGTATAATAAAAAATATCTATGTATGTAATGTATTGTACTATAGTCTATCAGTCATCTAGTACCCATAACACAAGCTTTGCTTAGCTTGGGGCAAGATGATGCTGAGTGGATTGTCCAGCATTATTAAAAAAAAATCATAAATCGTGAAATTAGCTGATAGGTACACTTATTTATTGAGTTTGCCCTGTTAATATTTAATGTAACGCTGTAAACCCATTCTGTAAGTTACGAAATGTATACGTTCTAGTGCAGCTGACTGTACCTACATATAAACGATGCCTCATTGGAATATAGGAATTGCAATTAAAAGTCAAACACTTGATTTATTTATATAATTCATTTATTAATTGTATAGTATTCACATTGTCGCTACGAGTTTCAGACGTGAAACTTCAGCATTAAATTATAAAACACAATTTTCACAAAATAACTAGGATTAAGAGAAAATGCAGCGTCCCAACGAAAGCCGTAGTAACTAAGTTTATATGAGCTAGTGGCCAACTCTGATGACGGAGTTTTTAGGCCGCCCTAAGGCCCTCCCGTCATGGCTTGACGACTGTTGGAGCCGACCGAGTGTGTGCCACGGAAGCGCTCAGATGAAGCTGCCACTAGCAAGCACCCCTCCGAAACCTGACCGCGCTGTCCGCTGCTGAACTTAGCAGATCAGAGGGGCTGGCCAAAGTTCTTCGCTTCGAAGCGAAATTATAGTACACATACGTCTATATTCGTTGGCAAATTTACCACGTCACGTGGCCTCTCGCCAACGAAAATAGAATAGTATGTAAATTTATTTAACAGAATTCGTTTTAAGTTATAACGAATGTAGAGGTCGAATCGCTTCGAAACAAATGAAATTGGCTAGAGGCGCTGTCATGAAAGACTAAGTAAGCTACTCCACGGGAAATCCATGAGTATTAGACATTTGCTAAGCGCAAGCTTTAGTTTAAGACGGAGTCTGAACCTAGATGGACGTTGCTTAAGACAAACCTAGTCCCTATCAGTCTCTAGCACAGCACCTAGCACCTAAGACGACTTGGCGGATCCTGGGACACTGCTAAGCATTCGAAAGTGTCTAAGCAACATCATCTCAGCAACAACAAACATATGCCATTTAAAATTGAGTCTTATTACATTGTACGAACCCAACAGTTCTAGTATCAAAAGCTCGAACCCAACATTTCTAGTATCAAAATTACTATTATTCGAAATTGAGCCCTAACCACGTACAAATAAAGCTCATGTATGGCAAGTTTGCATATGAAACTCCGTCGCAAAATGTACTAGACAATTTTGTTTTGAAGATATGAAGTGAATGATTAATACTGATCGTTGTCAAATGGATAGCTTACAAGGGCCTATTTCACTGGGACGGTATAGTTTTGGTTTACAAGACACACAAGATGCCAGGACAGAAATTATTACTAAGTTTGATGCCTTTGCGGTGGCGACGTTTCAGTGAAATAGCCCCTTTCAGTAACTACTGTCTATATCAATCTACAAATATACATTTTTAACACCATAAAATTAAATAAAAGAGATCTGAATAAAATACAAAATCTCAAGTGTATCGAAACAGAGTTGCTAAATGCACGACTTTAAAAATATCTTGGAGTAATCAAACCGAATTATGTTCTATATAAATAAAATTAAGACAGATTGATATAGAGCAACCACAACAGCGCCAAAAAAACAGCGACAACACACTTTTAAACAAAAACGAAATGTAATAGAATCGCTATCACGTATTCGAGGCTGTAGCAATTGACTCGCCTTAGCCACACGCCAGTTAAAATTAAAAAGAAAGCTATACATTAATTGACTAAATACCTTAAATCGATATTGGCATGGACTTGGGAATATTAGAATCACCGAAGCAATAAACTGGCATCAACTTAATTCTATACCGAACTAAATACAACCTATTTTACAACCTGAAATACGAATACAAATCCTACGATTCGTTGATTAAGGCTTGATATCGTAATTTTAATATTTGACTTAAAATTTAGCAATTTACAAGGTACGTTATTCTAGAAAACAGCTTCTCAACTTTAATCAGACACGAAATATATCCCCTTAGATCTCTTAGTATCAAGTAGTACCGACTCAAGATTCCTTGAGGATATCTAATGCATCGTTATTCTAAATGAGTTTTAATCAAATATTCGAATGACTGACACTTGAAATGAAAGTGCACACGTTCATGTAGTATCCTCTCTATATATATATTTTTGGCTTGCGACAAAATTTCTTCTATTCGGTCCTTTCTCACATCCCCAAGTTCATACTAAAATAAAACACTAAATGTCATCGCATTTCACAAGAGTAGACTACCACGATACAAATTCTTGAGCATAATATAACATAAGGCAGTTATAAAATAAAAAAAAATGCCGTATTGAGTATAGTGAAGTTTGGTAGGCAGTTTTGTGTGAGTAAGTGGACATGTTAGACGCTTATACAATAATAAAAACCTACTTACACGTTATTGTCATGCATGACTAATGATATCCAGATAGCTAGATTAGATATAACAACCGGGAAGTAAGTTAAACTTTTCAAAATTAGTAGTAATTAACATTGTTTTTGTATTATTTTAAGAAAGGATGAATTTTATAATATTTTTTTTATACAAATCACTGGTCGAACAAACAATATAATAGAAAATAATTACCTCGCTGGTTACACACCTGAGACAGACAGGCAGGTATTAATTTTTGTAAATTCAAAATAAATAAAACAGTCGCTAAATACTTCACCACTCAGCATTAGATAAGTGGCTTTCAGTACTATAGCGCTAGTCTTCTGTGGGGCCAAAGCCAATCACAAAAACTAGTCACAACAAATTGCATCAACGTAGCTAATGTTGTATAATATGTAGTACTAGCGGTCCGTCCCGGCTTCGCACGGGTTTTAGTAAGGATCCCTTTTTTTTTAAATAAAATATAGCCTATGTCACCCGGGGATAGTGTAGCTTCCTAACGGTAATTTTTTTTTTATATCGGTCCAGTTCTTTCGGAACCTATTCAATGCAAACAAACATACAATCAAATCTTTCCTCTTTATAATATTAGTATAGATAACTTACTTGCCGATTACTATAACTTTATTCCGACTAAGGAAATTGCTAGTTCATTGGTTAAGTACTTATTTTTTTTTACAAAAAACCTTTACTTTAAGTTGGTAACAGTGTTGGTGTTGGTGCAAGATACAAGATCCAAACTTCCTTTAACCACGATTATAACATTCAGTCAACATGTCTACATTGGCTACTCACACTAAAAGAAACCTCGAGAGAAAGCCACAATTGAAAACTAACATTTCATTTGAAAATAGAAATAATTTGTATCTACTATGTAATAACATACATATAAAAAAATAATATCTATAAACTAAATGAAAAAAATGCTCATTATTATAAATAGGCCTTTGTAAAAATATTACAAATATTGGTAAAGGAAGACGCAAACTCAATTGTAAAGTCGAACAATATTGCACTGAAATATAATTACATCGGTTTTTTAATGTTTTGACTTGAAGTCGAATTTCTTTAACACTGACTTGTGTTCCCGTTAAATGATTTATTGAATAGACTAACTAGTACAAGTATTTGTCATACAGTCTTATTGCGACAAGGTTGTAGCAGTTTTAAATTAACTCGCCTTTAATTCATAGTCGATAGATTAAAACTACTGTGCACGCCTGCATAGTAAACATCATGCACAGTAAATGTAAGCAATTGCCCAGTAAACAAACACTGTCAAATAGCATTAAATACATCGTTCTGACATTTAGATCGAGCAAAAGAACAATATAAAAATGAGTAGTCAATAATAAAATGCTGAAAATGTACTTCATACTCTTATGTAAAATATTAAAAATGTAACTTCTCACATAGTATGTATGGCCAAAAGTACAGTTTCTAGTGGTATAGTACAAATGTTAGTAATAAATCATACAGATAACTGAATACATCACAACATCTACGCTATCCACCAGATGAACGAAATCGCGTAGCTTTAGCTTAAACTATTCTTAGAAGGCCTTGTATCTAACTACCCTTATATGCATTAAAAATTCCGTTTAAGGTCACCATTTTGTTATAATTACAACATCACTATATCACTTGAGAGAAATAATAACTAATTACACATATTGTGAACTTAATTCAATTATAATTAATAATAGAAATAACATTTTGTAGAAAATTGTTTAGTACACACAAGTTCGCTTACACTAGTAGCTTCGAGAGGGAATTTTTCGATTTTATGAACAAAAACAGACGCTCGTATGCTCACTCAACATCACTCGTATCGGAACACAATCCAATAAGCGTATTTGGGTAAAACGTATCAAAAAATTCAGTTAAAATCTTGCTTTGAATCGCAAGACTACTAATTCGGGACGCCTACGAAAGCGTGCGAGCAAACCCCCATGAGCTCGAAGTCGATTCGGTACAAGATATCCTTACAGTGGTCGAGGTCCTATAACTAAACCAGACTTATTAGGCACTAACACCGACACATCGGAACGTTCTTTACTCATACGTACGTATATAATACATAGAAAACAGTAAAACACGTTAGATTACGCACAATTCCACTAGATGTCCGTTAACTTATCATAGTCTTTATCTTATTGAGATCAATTTTGCCTCTATGCACTATTTGGATTCGCCGCCAAGCGAAAGTTCCCACTGGTCGACGCCGTTTCGCCATTGCCTTTGTAAACTCACACAAAGTGTCTCAATACGCACATTTTTATAATTGAATCGGAAATAATAAGCAAGCGATACAAATACAAACAATTGGAACTATTTCGCCTACTGATTCTATCCAAAGGAAACCTGATTATAAGACACTATTTACACAAAGTAGGAACATGAAATACTGTATTCGATTCTGTCAAAACGACACACAGAGTAATATGGTCGGGAGTATAGTTTAGTACCATTTTGAGAGAATCAATTCGATTTTTTAACTGGTTTTTAACTTTGTAGCACTGGAATTCATTACAAAAGTTCACTACATATAAGGCAATGGCGAAAATAAAGACTAAGCCACACATTGATAACCAAACTTTGTCTTAGCACGTTTTAACTTTCGTAAACATTTACAGAACATTGTTACGTAAAAAAGATTCAAATGTTTGCAGTTTACGTTAAAAGACAAAGTCTGGATATCGGTCGTGGACAGTCAGCGAGCGAGTTAGACCGCACTGCGACCGCATACCCGCACAGTAAACAGTCAACACCGCACAGTAGTTGCTACACCTTGGATAACATGTTGCGCAGTCCGCAGTAAATTCACTAGCCTTTTAGGGCGTCTGTAGTCATGATGTTACATACACTGTGAAGGCATTGCCAGTTTTCTGCGAGTAGAACATGCTGCCGTCTCCAAGCGTCGACACCGCAACCGCACAATAAAGACAGTCTCTGTTTATAACCAGTGTATCGCAGAAAATGGTAACTGGTTGCGCAGTAATCCATTGGTGTCTGTGCGTGAGGTTTGTAACAGAGAGTGTCTCTGTCAATGCGGTTAGACTAGGTGATCGCGGTCGTCGAGCGAGGCGTCGGAGTCGCGCTCGGCGCGCAGCTCGCGCTCGAGGTCGAGCGAGCGCCGCTCGACCTCGAGCCGCGCGCCGGCTCCGCGTCGCGGCGCCTCTAGCGACGACACCTGCAACCGCACAGAATCTGTTTTAAATATAAACGTCTGTAGCATCTGCCACTGGTTAAAATACCAAACATAAATTTAAAACTCTCAAACACAACAGCCCACAAAAAATCACTTCCTGGAGCTAAACGTTCTAGCGTTGTAAAATCCGGTGGAGCTGGTTGTTAGGGTTCTGTACTCAAAGGGTAAAACGGGCCCTAATACTAAGACTGCTGTCTGTCCGTCTGTCACCAGGCTGTATCTCATGAGCCGCGATAGTTAGAAAGTTGAAATTTTCACAAATGATGTATTTTTGTTCCCGCTATAACAACAAATACTAAAAAACAGAATACAATTAATATTTAAGGGGGCTCTCATATAACAAACGTGATCTTTTTGCCGTTTTTAAATAATTAAAAACGGCAAAAAGATCACGTTTGTTTATCTATAAAGATAAATGGTACGGACGTACGTATTATAGATAAATGGTACGTGCGCGAGCCCGACTCACACTTGGCAGGTTTTTATTATAGAGGATGGTATGGAACCCTTGGCCGGTTTTTTATTTCTTGCAAACAGTCACGTTAAGTGTGGCCAAAAAGTTTGGTGTGTAGTAATATTGTGGTACCTTAGCGAGGCGGCGGGGCGGGGGCTAGGAAGGCGCGGGCAGATGCGGCAACTTGGCGGCCGTGGGGGGCCAGTAGCGACTCGAACCGCTCTCTTCCGACATGGCCGCTTGGAGTTGTTTCGCTTCTGGAATGCACAATTCATTTAAAAATAAGAATAAAATCGTAAAAGAAATCGTTGTAGGTAACCTTACAACAACCTTCGACCCCCTAGACCATAGCTAAAAGCTGTCCGCGTGAATATAGACTTAGACAGCTACATTTGATTACGAACGAAGTGAGAAAAAAATATAAATAGTTTTAAGTTCAGCCTAATTACAACCATGTCACTTAGTAAATAATGTCACTAATTTTCAAAACTCAGCATAGCTCTCTACAGCGTAGAACGTCCTCCTACCCGATGGAGTGATGACAATTTTAGGAAGTCGATGGATAGAAAAGGCTCAGAATCGTTCTTCCTGGAAACGTGTGGGAGAGGCCTAATGTCCAGCAGTGGACTTCTACAGGCTGTTGCTGATGATGATGATGATACAAGTGTATTTTATCCGCTATCTGATTCCCATAGTACAAGTTAATTCGTTTGGAACTGGAAAGCTTTGCGTGAATGTGTGTCAATATTTATTTTAATTATTGATCTGGTTCCTAAAGTACAAGCTTTGTTGAGTTTCTGGCTAGATAGCGATTAACCAATAAAGGAACCTTTTGAAAAATAATGAAAATTTTTGGGATGATATAAAAATCTTTGTGATTTCCTTAAGTGCAGATAAGCACTATAAAAACTAACAAACTATGAAATTAAGCACGGCGACATCTCTTGTCGATTCAACTGAATGCAATTTTGGTTATCGAGCAGGCTTTAACAGTATAGCGTAAAGCCTGTAGATGGAACCACGGTCGCTAATGAACCGTATGAAACATTCCAAATCTTATTTTCATCGAGTCATTTGAATCGTCGATGATATAAAAATCTTAATAAAGAAACCATTAGACGACCGATGGGGCGCGGGAGGTTGCGGGTTCGATTCCCGCCTTGGGATAAATATTTGGACGATCTGCAAGTATTTGTTCCGGGTGTTCCGGGTATTTTCTATATAATCAAAAAATATCTATGCATGTTCTGTATTGTATTAAGTAAGTATTATTCATCTAGTACCCACAACAGAAGCTCTGCTTAGCTTGGGGCTAGATGATGCGGTGTGGATTGTCCAGCATTATTATTATTATTATTATTAGTATCAGTAAGATGGCTTACTCACTGGCGACTTGCGATGCGTTGAATGTGACAGGAGTGCGCGCTAGGGGGGTACGTAGTGAGCCGCCCCGCCCACCGCTGCCCGCTCCACTCCCGCTACACACGCTCGTTTGCTGAAGATTAACATAAAAACATAGTAAATAATAACAAATAGTGTCATAACTTTAATCCTTAAACTTTAAAACCTTTCGGCGCCACTGAAAACCAGCGCCATATGAGCCATTGCGCTCCTTGGCATAATGCTGAGTGGATGCCTTTTTTCGTCATTTTTCTTTTTATTTTTGTATCTACTTTGTATTTTTTGTATTGTTTTGTGTGGTGTCAATAAATATTTTTCTATTCTATTCCATCTAATCCCTGCGTTAGATATCCCCTCAGATCTCTTACTACCAAGTATCTACTACCTTCGAAGGATGTCTAAGGGCGAAGTCAGAGGTACGTCCAGATATTACATTTGGTACATACCCACGTTTTGGAGTAATAAATAAATAAACATTAGTGAACATGTTTACACCACATCATCTAGCCCCAAACTAAGCATAGCTTGTACTATGGGAACCAGATGACTGATAGAATACTTATATCCTTTTTTTGTAAATACATACTTACCTACATAGAATACAATATAACACCCAGACAGAGAACAAACATCTGTGTTCATCATAGAAATATTTGTTCTCAGCAGGGATCGAACCCACAACCTACAGCACAGAAGGCAGGGCTACTACGAAATGAGCTGTGACGGCTGTCATTGGAATATTAGCATTGGATAGTAATTGGTAGTGGTAGATCATAAAAACAATTATACGATAATTTGCAAAACTACCCCCCCCCCACTATAATCATAAAAGCAATCTAGCTAAAACACTTCACAACAGTATAACTCACAATACATGTACTTTTTGTGTATATGGTTTTGAAACCTAATGGTAGAATACTTAGGCTATAGCAAAACTAAAATCAATCGGCAAAAACTTATTCTAAAACGTTTTATTACAAGGTTGCCTGGAAGAAATCGCTTTCAGCGATAAGGCCGCCCATTGTACTTTGTAAACCTTGTCTGTTTTTAACAAATTTTCCTTGTGTACAATAAAGTGTTATCTATCTATCTATCTATCTATTACACTCGTACTGTTGTCAACCAAACCGGCTTCCATAAAGGAATACATCGGTTCACTTGGTGCTTCTACCGAAGTCTTAATCCTTTGACACTCTTCGCGGCACAAGTCGAAGAAACCTGAAGAACCCATAGTGATACTGTGATACCACGGTGTCACACTCACTGTCAGCTCGCAAAAGCTGCCCTGCGGATGATTTTATAAACTTTGTAGTAAAAACAAAGTGTATAATTCTAAACTAGTACTGTTTATTATAAACACAAACGCAGGCTGAAATGTTTATACAACAATCTAAAAATAAAATATCTAGTTATAAGTATAGCAATAGCAGCATGTTGGAACACCTTCCAAAGTAGATGGTGTGAATAAACTGAAATAATGCAAAGAGGATCGATGTATTTCTAATGTCTTAATGGTAATGTATTATTAAATTAATATTATAGTTTGTATTAATGCGAGTTGTGTAGCAGAAAACCTGTCAAAAACTCTGATTAAAATAATAATTTTAATTACGATTTTTTGTAGTCTCGAGACTAAAAAAATGTTCATGCAATCAACATGGAAAACAACAGAAATTTGCCTATGTCTGCACAGTAAACAGGCATTGTCTGCACAGTAGCCCACTCTAAGTACTGTGTACATTATTTCATTTTTTTTCTTCTTATTTGGTACTTATACAAATTAGGTACATTTTTGTCTCAATTTTTATCTCTGGCTACTAAGATCGTATGAGTTTGTGACAATTTGGGCTTCTAATAATTACCTTAGGTTAGTATTAGACTTTTTAAGAGTCTTTTACTAGTATGTTAGTCCAACACCAAATAACCAAGCCGAAATAAAAGAAGGCAAATAAAAACAAACCTATTTATCAGTGCACTTGGGTTGGTTGCGCTTCGCGAGCGCAATACTAACGTGATTGGGCGGCGGGACGGGCTCGTCGTCGTGCGGGGGGCGGGGCAGGCGCCTGCGCAGCCACGCGTGCCTGAGTGCCTGCGTGGGAGTTAGACGCTTCTCGGGGTCCCATTCTAGGCATCTGGAATTATAGATGGATAGATATTAAAACCCTTCATATCCACAATAAACGTTAGGAGTAGAGCAAAAAAACTAGCTCATTTAATTAGAGTAAGTGAAAATACCAGCTATCTGCCTTCCCCTATACAGGCGTACTTGTATTATAAAATCAAACGAACAAACAAAAACAAAATCTGTCCTCTTCAGAATAATATCATAAAGAGATATATGTATTGATTTTATTGTTTGTTTGTTTGCATTGAATATGCTCCAAAACTACTGGACCGATTTAAAAAATTCTTTCACCGTTGAGAAGATACAATATCCCTGGGTATGTTATATGATATTTTAAAAAAATCCACCTAAAACCGTGACTAATTTGACCTGCAAGATACCTAATGATTTCCTATAGTGATGGTTACCACTTAACATCAGGTAGGTAATTAGATTGTTCTATTGATTTCTTTGCTTAAAAAAATATGGCTGTTACGCATCATTGTCGCCACCGAATTTCTTCGAGTATTCTATCAGTTATCTGGTACCCAAGTTACAAGTTTTGCTTAGTTTGGGGTTAGATGGTGTTGTGTCAAATGTATGCCAATACTTATTTATTTAATCAGAAATGGGAAAGTATGAGATCTTACCTTCTAATAAAATCAATAAAGAATTTGTCCTGGCATCCTTTCAGGGCTGTGACGAAGCTCTTCGAACCTGGTGGTCCCCTCGGCTTTCCTCTTCTTGACATACCTGGAATCAACAACATTACTCTTACCATCACTTCAATATATAAAATAGAAATGAAAAGCCTATGAGTCAATGAAGACTGTATTTCTATAATAATAGTGAAAAATATGTTGCGTAGTAACGCTACGCAGTTATTTAGTATAAACAATCTTATTACAAATTTTATTAAAAGACGTCGATGACAGAGCACACAAACATCGCAAAACCAAACTTAAAAAAGCCGGCCAAGTACGAGTCGGACTCGCGCACGAAGGGTTCCGTACTATTATCTTTAATAAGAACGGCAAAAAATATTACGGGGGAGAGCCCCCTTAAATATTTATTTCATTCCTCTCTAACTATCACGGTTCATGAGATATAACCTGGTGATAGACAGACGGAGTCTTAGTAATAGGTCCCTTTTACCCTTTGGGTACGGAACCCAAAAAACCACGTAATCGTAATGTAAGTTTATCATCATCATTTAAAAGCAATAAAAAGTGAGAACCACGGCGGAAGCACTAAAATTAAAACTGAAACTGAAAGACAAACAAGATGAGATTATCTGAGACATAACACGCCACATTTGGCACTAAACCAAAAAAAGTTAATCAAGCGAATGTCGCAGGGATATTGTAAACTCTGTCGGATTAAAAGTTGACCGGGATAGCGGAGTCGAGTAGATTAAATGAACGATACTTTTACCCTTTGAACAACTTTGTTAGTTTGGTGCAGCTAGTAACAGTTGAAGCGCAGTGGCCAAATTATAACATCGGTCAAATAAACCTGGGAAATAGGTAAAGTTTCTATCCCAGCAGAGGGACACAGAAAACTAATCTAACAATAATAAAAATATCTGTCCTGACTGACATATTAGACAACGCACACCTACAATACACAGGTCGTAAAGACTTGAAATTTGGGGGTATTTGTCTTAGTGCGAACAGGTGTACTAAGAAAGGAATTCCTGAAATTCAAGCCAACAAGGGTCGTAGTTAGCATGGAAACAACTTTACGCGGACGATGTTACAATAATACTTCATAAATTGTTTGGTATGATTTTCTCGCCAACTGATATGTAGTACAAAGATTTTTATATTATCCCAAAAATTTTTTTTTTATTTTTTTTGGGATAATATAAAAATCTCTGTGATTTCCTTAAGTGCAGGTAAGCACTATAAAAAAACAAATAAACTATGATATGTAGTAGCCGGAGAAAATATAAAATACATGACATGTGCATATTTAAAAAACTTTTTTGTTGTCGTGGTAAAGAGTTATCTATCTATCTCTCTTTTACATTCTTTAAACTATACTAACAAAATACTGTCATTTGAGTAAACTACATAAATTTGTATATGTTTATAAACACTTACAAGCCGGTAAGGTAGATTCGGCTACAATTTTAATTTGACAGTAACACAGCAATCAGACCGTCTGTGCCTGATAATCTCTGACTCATAACATTCTAATTCATACATCTCATACAAGTAATTATATTCGAAAGGTTAGGACAGTAGGTGGTGAGTGCGTGCATCACTGATTCACATTCTGAAGCGGTGACGTGTGGGTAAACTGTCGGGCAAGGGATAGCGTGAACGCTGTGACATTTCGGATAATTTTAGCTAGTGATCACTTGTGGAAGAGTCATAGAATTTTGAAGGTATTCATAATCGTTTTAAGCATAGTGATTTACGTATTAGATTAGAAAACATTCTGAATAAAATACAAAATAAAATTTTCAGACTCTAAACCGTTATTTAGACTAATATTATAAAGAGGAAAAATTTGATTGTATGTTTGTTTATTAGGCTCCGAAATTACTAACCTGATTTAAAAAATTCTTTCACCGTTGGGAAGCTATACTATCCCCGGGTATCATCCGGATCCTTACTAAAACTTGTGCGAAGCCGGGACGAGTCGCTAGTTAACACCCGGAATAAATATTTGCAGATCGTACAAACATTTTTCCCAAGGCGGGAATCGAACCCACAACCTCCTGCGTCGCAGGCGGACATTCGCCCGCCGCGCCACATCGGTCATCAATGACACGCTATGCAACATTGAGTTAAATGTCGTCTGCATTTTGACATCATAGTTACACATATATTTATCTAAGGTTACACACGATGGCGCCACGACACCACTAAGGCCCAGACGGCTGAGTCAATGCTACCGTCTGCCTCCATGACACCCTGGAAGGCCAAGGTACGTGTGTGAACAACCGTTACATCACCAAGGTTCTCCGAAACCTGGCAGGAACGCTACAAATAGATACATGATATCTTCTTCCTAGAAAAGATAGTCAGGTTCAATTGAGTCATCTATTCGTCTAGTAACTGTTAATATATTTTAGATTATACATCATCGACGTATTAATAAACTATAAATGAATCTGATTTCATAAAAATATAACTAAATATCTGGTAAATAACCTAACATATTAATAAATATCTCATTACTATGCATTGTGCAGATCAATCTTACTGGAAATGTGTAAGGGAGTATGTTGAGCAATTGACTTCTTCAGGAAAATGATGATGACACTAATGCTGATGAAATTACAGGCACATGAGGCTCAACATCAGTATGCCTCAGGTTGATGGACGCAGAGCAAAACATCGTAGGGCACGTTCTTAACATGCGTGTCCAGCGAGGCATTGCTTTGTTATAAGTCATCTGATTGTTTCATCAGCAACTCGCATAAAAGAAAAAAAACCACTCAGCGTTATGGACGAACATATGTGTTACATTCTACCCAAAATTATTTGTTCTCGTATTCTTCACTAGCGGCCGCTCGCAGCTTCGCCCGCGTGTCAGTTTTTTTCCCGTTCCCGTTATTTTTTCGGGATAAAAAATTGACTAATATGTTAATCCAAGTTATAATCTATGTCTATTCCACATGATTTTGGATTCATCCAAATCGGTCTACTGGTTAGAGCGTGAAAGAGTAACAAACATCCATCCATCCATACTTACAAACTTTCGCGTTTATAATATTAGTAGGATTACTGATCTCTTTGAGCTATGCACTTGGCACTCTTAACAGCCTTCTGGAAAGTCGCCAAACTAAAACCTAGACAACTCACCTCCATTTAACATAGTCGAGCCATCAGGCAGAGTCGTTGCCGTGCAGTACCGAGGAAGACCCTTGCTGCTAATAAAGTTCTTTGCTCGTTTGCCCTGCTCTATTAACTTCTGAGGCGGCATGCCGAGGAGTTCTATTATACACGCCATCTGATCTGCCTCGTCCTCTCCTGGGAGTAATGGGAAGCCTGAAAATAGAATTAAAACTTAAAGAATGACGTTTGTTAAAGAAGTACGGAATGAGTACATCAAGGGATGACATGGATATAAAAAGGGTATATAGTATATGACGGCCGACAGATAGGAATGGGAAAAGGGAACATGTTGTGCCCAATCCCACGTAAAGTGGGATAAGGGCAGAAAAATGACGATCACGCTTGGTAAATGTACACAGTTCTTGAGCAAAGTGCAACTGATGAAAAGTGTTTTCGCTATAAAGAAACATAAATTCAGCAATAGTACATTTTATAAGAAACCGTTCCAAAAGATTGGTGACGAACTAGCGTAGGTTGGGCTAAGATGAAAATCCAAGAAAAGTCAAACAACCTGAGATTTATCATCTGCCTAATTCTTTCCCGGGAACTTTAGTAAAGTGCCTGATAAAAAAAAACGAAAGTTGTACTGGGAATCTATACATATTAAAATCTTAGTCCAGATTGACTGACTGACTAACTGACATATACACAACGCACAGCCTAAAACATAGATCGTAGAAACTAGAAATTTTTAGGGTACATTTGTCATGGTGCGCAAAGGTGTACTAAGATAGGAATTTCAGAAATTCAACCTTTAAAAGACTGTACTCCTTTAGGGTTTGAATTTCTGAACTTCCGGGGGTTGAAGTTTGTCATCATCATCTTCCTGCCCTTATCCCACACTAAGTGGGGTTGGTACAACAGGTTTTTTCCTTCCACTCTCTTCTATTAGTCGCTTTCCGGGGGTTGAAGTTTGTATCAATATAAATTCACGCGGACGAATCCGCGCGCGTTTCGCCTAGCACTTCAATTTGTTTGTTTGTTTGATTATTCGATGAGACGACTCATGATGACGAAGGCAATACGTAGTCGTGGATCGTAGGCATATCAGACAGAATGTCTAGACAGTTACAATAGTGATCAAAACATCAGGTGGGCCACCGGCCAAATCGATTCGCTCGCGGAAAATTTATTTTTCCTACTTTGCTGTCGTGTTTTATATAACCAATGAAAATTAATTTCCTACTGGAAATAAACAGCAAATTTAACGTAAAATATAAAAAAACCGGCCAAGTGCGGGTCAGACTCGCGCACGAAAGGTTCCGTACCATTTTTTTTTTCCTAGCCTATCCCGTCCCACTGCTGGGCAAAGGCCTCCCCCAAAGACTTCCAGTTCTCTCTGTTCCGAGCCTTCTCCCACCACGTCCTTTCAAAGGCGTCTAGATCGTCTCGCCAACGTACGTACGAACGTCCGTACCATTATCTATAATAAAAACATACAGCGTATGTTGTATGAGAGTCCCCTTAAATATTTATTACTTTCTGTTTTTTAGTATTTGTTGTTATAACGGCAACAGAAATACAACATCTGTGAAAATTTAAGAAGTTACCCCAAATGTCCATAAATGTCTATATCCAGCTATCCATGTTCCATAAGTCACAAAGGATAGCTAGAACTACGAATAAAGGGCTAACAATTTATGGATCGAATATAACAACGTCACAATTTGTGACTGTTTAAACGGCCCGCGTAAAAGACTATACCGATATTGGAGCCAAATCGACTCTCATTCGTGACATTTAACACAAAATTACTACGATATACAGAGCTGCATTCTGCCTGCAATATTAAGCCCGTTTAAAAGAATGCATAGCTTCCAGACAGCTTCAACTTTACAGCTTAAGGTGAAATAACTAGCTCACTGTATCCATGTAATATCTATCGTATGTAACATACAAGGCAATGCTTTGTTATAGGTGATAGTTACCACTTAATATCAGGTGGGACATATACTTCTTCCAACAGCAGTAGCATAAAAAAGTTATTTATCCGATGAGTTTGCCATGTTCCAGTATCTTATTATTAACTTAAAGGCTACTGTAATACAGAATTTAGTAAGAAATGTTCGTAGTTTAAAACTTTGAATAACAATTAAAACCCTATTATGTTTACACTAGTTTTATATCAAGTCCTTTTTCATGCCCATCTCGTCGTCACATGGCCGAGAAAGGTCCAGCGAGATAATGAGGTAGGTAGTTGTACAGTCAGCTGCACTAGAATGTATACAATTCCTAACATTCAAAATGGTTTCACAGCGGTGCTAAAAAATATTTACATCGCTATTATTTAATAAATAAGTGAGGTCACCAACTAATTTCATATTTTTTTAGTTTCTGAGGTGTAAGAGCTCATTGTTATGTTATAATACCGTTATGTAAGTAACGAATTGTATACATTCTAGTGCAGCTGACTGTACACCAGCTGTACGTAGTCCTTAGCTTATGACTGGGGTTTGGTTGAGTCAGAGCGTTTAAGCTGTCTGTAGCCTGTGCCGTCAGCCGGAACGCCAGACAATACCTTACTTTTTTCGTGTCTGGAAACTTGAAAGCCACGGTGAAGGATACCTCGTAAAGTTCATAGGTTCCTTCGTCAAGGATTTCATAAGCGACAAAAAGCAGACAGACTTGCACGCTATATAATGTTTTACGACAGTTTTGAAGTTGTACGTAGAGCTTTTATGGGTTTTATTTTATAAAAACTTTAATCTGATTGACGAAGTCTCCCTTGTGGAGCTTGAAAGCTTTGGAATGGAACAAACATGTAGGATTTAATCTGTTTAAAAAAATGTAGGCTCGGTTAAAATAAAACTATGATGAAATAGAAGACTAATACCTACTGCTTGCACTGCACAGGTTCTATTTAAAAAGGCACTCACCGTATGTGAGTTCGGTGATATTCTAGTCGAGTAGTTGTTAAGGTAGGTTGGGTTTTAGGCTTTAGGTATATTTTTATATATATTAATTCTTTATTCGGGGGGGGGGGGGGGGGGGGTTTGTTACAATTAGCTCGTAGATGTTAATACCAAATTATAAGCAAAATCTCAAAATGAGCAGATGGTTACATTATATGTATACGACTGACGCTAGAAGACACGCGTACTTACAAATAAAACGTGGAAGAGTGGTCGTCTCAACAGCATCATCACTTAACATCAGGTGAGATTGCGGTCAAACGTTTGCCTTTAAACTATAAAAGAGAATGCTAACTTAGATTTAAAGATATGCTTACCAGTAAGTAGTTCTGCCAGTATGCACCCCAGCGACCACATGTCAATGGGCATGCCGTAACGCGCGCCCATCATCACCTCAGGCGCGCGGTAGAACCTCGACTGGATGTAGGTGTAGACTCGCTGATGCTCGTAACATGAGCTGCCGAAGTCTATAACCTGAAAATAGAGAGAAACATTTAGCTTTGTGGTAGATAAACGAAGATATAGTCCTTTTTTTACAGCCGCCACGGCTCTGAAGGCTCTGCCTTCTGCGCTGTAAGTTGTGGGTTCGATCCTCACCGAGCACAAACCTTTGTAATAAACATAGATCTTTGTTTTGTGTCTGGGTATTATTTTGTATGTCTAAGTATAGGTAGGTCAAATGTACCTATTTTTTTTTTTTTTTAAGAGATCTTAAATTAATTCATTTAGAAAGTACTTCTAACCACTAACAATAAACACTGCATTTCCATTTTCGAATGTATTTTTAGCTCTACATAAACTCATGATGCACTCGACTTCATAAAATTTCGGTACTTTAAATATTAAAATGATGACCAAAATTACAACGCAGGAGTCATCAACACATTCTATACCTAAAATCTTTTGTAATTTTACTTTAATTTCTACGAACTGAGCGAAGTTTATTATTGATCTATTAGTACTGGAATAAGAAAATACACATAACATTACAATAACAAAAAGAACAAAGAAGATAATATAACAGGAACATAATATAAGGTTGCCGTACATCATTATGAACAAGGAAAATATCGAGAGCTTTCAAAGAATCGGCTGTAACATATTGACTCAATAAATAAATAATAAAACACATATTACATTGTAATACAAATATTATTAACAAGCTGAGAGAATTTTATGAAAAACATGTTTTGAATCTTTTTTTTTAAGTTTATCCAGAGTACCATTATCCTAAAGAGGATGTTTAAAAGCAGGTCATATTTGGTTTAAATTCGATTTGTTTATTTCAGCACTTTAGATGTGATGATAAATGTAGCACCGCTGACCTGGAGATCGATTTACCCGATTTGTTTTTGGAGTGAGTGAGCGTTTTTGGGAATATGGCCTCACTAAAAAAGTAAGGAAAATGGAACGAGTACGTTGTACAACTCTCAATCGTTCATATATTAATCGTTTTACGATCTATATACGATGATTTTAAACTCATCCAGATTTAAAATCATCGTCGAACATTAATTTAATGTTCCTTGCGGGATGGATAAATGGCAGACGTACTCTTTTCTAATTGACCTTACTTAAATTTATAAAAGAACTAGCGGCTCATCCCGGCTTCCCTAATTCGTTTGAAAATATAATATATCCTATGTCACCCGGGGATAGTGTAGCTTCCCAACGGTGAAAGATTTTTTCAAATCGGTCCAGTAGTTTTGGAGCCTACTCAATGCAAATAAACAAATAATCAAATCTTTCCATTTCCTCTTTATATTATTAGTAAAGTATAGATTACACGGGGCCGAAGTCGATTCGTACAAGAACATTGTATAGTTTATGACAAAAACGCGTGTCGAGCAAGCACATCAAAATAATTGACAGTTAACGCTTGTCACTGACAGTCGTGAAGTGGTGCCCGCGCGCATATCGTGCTTTAGACCACACGACCGAAGCAAAACTTCTTTTATATACGAAACGTAAATGGCTATGAGAGAAAAAACAGTGCTTTCATACCCCCTCCAATCTCCATGGTAGTGTTAAACGTTCAACGCAACCTTGTTGGAAATCGCATAAGAAGTATTACTTCAATTAAGGTTTATAAGTATGAGAGTTAATCATTTTCAATTTCCTCACGCACTTTACGCCTGTAGTCTTTAAGACTGCGCCGCCTGCGCACGCGATGTAACGATTGACGCACACGATCCATAACTGGAATGGCCTATTGTCTACGTACTTGAACGCTTCTTCGTGTCTAGATGTATCAGCGACACACAAAGGTCTCTAGACAGACTGGTTGTCAGTTTGTGTAAATAGTTGTGTGCTGAACTTTAAAGTTATCATGACACGTTGCATGGAGTTTCTTCAATGTATTTTAGCCGTTTTAAATTCCTTTATTGTAGATGCTTTAAGCTAGGGCATTAATCGAGGTATAGTACACGTTATTGCATAACATTCATCACGCTTGTCATATACCGTAGCTGGTTTTTCTATCCATCCATTTAATTTGGGCAATGTTTCACTAGAAATTTCTTCTGAAAAGTCACAGTATCACATAACGCCAGAGAGAAAACTAAGAAATCGCTATATTTTTAGACGGCACCAAGATTTTAAAGACTGGGTTGCATTTTTCCCCAATAACCACTCTTTTAGAAAACTCTTCTATGTCAGTGATGTCAATGAACCGTCTCTAATGCGATTCCCGCAAAGTGTAATTCAGTTGACATTTTCCGTAGAAAGTCGATGACAGTTGGCGTCGCAACGGTCGGCTTGACTTCTACGAAGCGCCAGCGTCTTTGGCATGGACCCAATGACCTAATCATCGTGTTTACAATAAGAGGACCACCTGGTAATAAGATAATACATCGGTAATGTATTGACTGTGCAAACAATTTATATAGTTATATAGTTTGGACCAAGAGGTTTAGTGACTTCATCATGACACGGCTCACAAGTACCTTTTGTATGAGGTAAACAGGCTATATTGCTTTGAGCCTGAATTCAATGAAACTTCAGGTATAGCGGTCACAAATGGATCTCAACCGTTCACGGAGCAAACATTTCCAAACAGTACAACCACATCACTCCAAATTGTGTAACAAGATTTTCAAAGTGGATTGTGTGGTTGCGTCTAAATTGGCGCAAGAGAAACAACTTACAAACAGAAGCTCACGTTCAGTTCTAACTTGAGCATTTGAGAGCGACTTTTCCGTTTCCTTACAAACTTGAACTCTCTAAAGTATTGAATGCCGTAATTTTTATAATACACAGAAACGCCTGAAATCCCGAGGATGATTTTATGACTTTAAACTTCAGCTAGGGTTTTTTTTATTGCATTTCCATCGCGCATGTTTTATTTACCAATAAGATAACCACTTTCTCTTTTTTAATAGGATTTTTCTAATTAAGAAGTGTAAAATAAGAGAGAATAATAAGTTATCTTCTCTTTTATTCTATCTTATAGCGAAAGATAGAATAATACGTTTAAAATGTAGACAAGAAAGTCGAAGTTATAGAGTTCGATATTACACAAACTTCATAGCATTACACTTGGAATACGGAATAATGTTTACGTTCGTTTTCTTGCCAAATGTGTTTTTTCTAGTGTTTGGCAGGTATCAGGAAGACACTAATTATCCATTAAATGAGATTGAAAGACTCCTCACTTCTGAGAACTTCACCTTGATCTCAAAAGTACCTGGCTATAATGTAAAAAGAAACTCTTAACTATACAGTCTAATCTTTAGCTATGGGAATTTACACTAACATTGGTTTTTCGATTTATTCGCTGGTAAATTTATTCATCGAAATATGACACTCCTATTCCACGAATTCAATAACTTCCCTTACACGAATGCATTTTCCTGGCGTCGGCGTCAGACTGCCGAGACCATTTTTATTGTTAAAATAAATACGAGACAACTAGATTTTGCCCACGGCTTCGTTCGCGTTGTCTTTATTTTCCAGTGGATTACGATATTTATTCAGATCATACGGATTGGTAGGGACTTCTAAATGCAAGCTTAAGCGGTTTAGCCGTAAATAGAAGCAGGTTTTATGAAGCACATATTTTAAAAATCTCATAAGCGCCGTATATACTCATGCCATCTCTACGTATTCGTGATGGAGCTTTCCTATTATTTTACAACAGATCAACTCAACTACTAGGCCATTCCGCATTGTAATCATTTGGTAGGGGGCCGCAGATGGATTCAAAATGAAGTTATTCCACGTGAAATGGACGTGAAGCTCGCAGACCTAGCTATTCTAGCTGTAACCCATGCCGGCATTCTTCAAGCACCTTCAAGCGTCAATCGCCAAAGCGTTACGTTGCGATTAATATTTCATCAAACCCACACAGACGAGTTTGAGTTTTCGATTAATTTTCCCAATAAGCTACTCTAACTCCACAACCTCTAAATCCAATCACTATAGAGATGTGAATGGTTTGAAAGCGTAGCTTACGGAGATGTAACAACACCTTGCGTAACGTCAATATTGGGTCAAGCAATTGGGTGAATGTCACAACATTGTCGACCGAGTTACTGCAAGCTGACGTCACGGGATCTCGTTTTTCCTGGAAATGTGAATGGGAACGTGCATGGTGATGTTGATAAACACGGGATTCAAATCGGATGCGCATGTAAACAAACTCACAGAGGACGGTTCTCGGCTCGAATTTGCAACTGATATTTTAAAAACCGTTACGTCTGAAAACTTAGAAACTCATGCTGTATCAAAGCCAAAGACGGAATAGTCTGCTAAAGTTGCAGTAGAGAGAAGCTGCAGCTAGTCAGTCTTAGCTAGAATCCGGGTTTAACTTAGTTACATACAATGGAAGTGAACTTTCGGGGTAAATGATTTGCGTCAGTAAATATTTAGACAGTTTGTGGAAGGGATTTGATGATGTACACATACACAACGATAACAAGAACTCTATGTACTTTCCTAACTGTTAGAATGGAATATTTTGAGATGAGTTAATGAGATGAGAAAATTATGAGGAATCGGAATGAATAGCGTAATAGATTTTAAGGTAATTGGTATCATATTGAATGATATCTTACCAAAAACTTCAATTATTAAGAGCTGGTTGTGTAGTGGGAGCCTAGCCAGTTGTGGGTTCAAACCGGTTGTGCACTATCAATTTTTCTATTCGGAAAATGTATGTGCGCTATACCAGTGCTTTTAAACGGTGAAGGAAAATATTGTGAAGAAACCAGTTAGTTTTCTAGAAGCGGCGATGGAATTGCCACCTATTACGTATGGAAAACGAACTTCTGCAAAATGTGGGTAAGCGCCAACTGACATATTTGGATGTAGGTACCTTTGACTTCCCCTCCTTTAGACATCCTCAAAGAATCTTGTATTGTTGATATTGGTAGGTCCTAAGAGATCTGAGGGGCTATCTACCGTGCCTGGGGATTAAAGTCGTGATTGATTCTGCTTCTTTTCGATTATATGAGGGGCTACGAAAGCTCGATTCACAACAAAAATTTTCAATCGTTTCTTGTACCAGAATGTAAATACACACATAATAAAGTTTGACCAATTGGTGACGAAGAGTCATCACAATCTGGCATCTCTTCAAAAATTTTATTTTATAGACAGGTTTTTCACAGGTTACAGGACCTGAATTCATTGTAAAAAAAATTATTGATCATATTTTAATCCCGTAAAATTTTCCAGCAGATGTTGAACAGTCATCACATACCCTGACCCATGTTCTGTTTACACTACTGTTTTATTTTAAAGACCGACGTTTTTCTCAAATTCTAGAATGAGAGTGTTTCAAGACCTTACATAAAATAACTATTAATATTAGATCTGGATTATAAAAAAAAATCTTACTCGATTTTTTTATTGGTACAAGAGAACCACTTTATACTAAGAATAATTCATAAACGCATCAATCACAAGTTATAGGTAAAACAAAACGTCGGATGTTAAATTGTTAGAAAACAAAAGATTTCCAGTGAAAATACTTGATGGTGCGGAAATCTTAGAAAACAATATCTTTATTTTGATGAAAAGCAATATAACAAGACTGTTGTAGACGAAGACTTATTGTTACAAACTGTTCTAGCTTCAAGATGTTTAATAAATTTTCATAGCTATTCATAGCCTAAGTGCTTCTCATTTTCCGGCATTAAGTTTGCAATCTTACCTTGCTCAATATCAAACTATAATATTTTAAATAGAGGTCATTAATAGTATATCCTACTAATATTATATAAACGCGAAAGTTTGTAAGTATGGATGGATGGATGGATGGATGTTTGTTACTCTTTCACGCTCTAACCAGTAGACCGATTTGGACGAAATTTAGAATAAACATAGATTATAACTTGGATTAACATATAGGCTACTTTTTATCCCGAAAAAATAACGAGAACGGAAAGAAACTGTCACGCGGGCGAAGATACGAGCGTCCGCTAGTTTTTCATAAAAACGGATTGATAATTAGATCCCAAAAAATCAATCTAAAAGTAATTAGTAGCAGTAAGGATTTTTGCGAAGGTACAAGTACCTTGACCGTATCCGTATACCACAATACCAAGATTCCCAATCTTATTTGTATTCGTAGAACTAGTAACAGGTAGGAAGCGTTGATAGTCGAGTTATATTTATAGCTTATGATCGATCGATGCGGAGGAGGATAATATTGGACTTCCTCGAAATATCTATTTGGTTTCTTCCCCTTTCATTGAAATAACTATGTGGTTCCTTTTCCTTATTCTATTTTCGTAACCTAAATCGGCTATATAGGGCATACTAAAAAAACTCCAACACTTACAATTTTGTAACAATAAAATCTTGCATCAGAAATTAATATCACATCCTGACCTTCTCTCGTCGATTAGAAATACATATTGATTGTTAATAAGCACAGACAATGATAATAACATATCAATAATCAACATAAATATCAAAGTTCATGCATATCCACAATTATTATTTGCAATCTAACCATCAAGGTTTGATATTCTAATGCATCACGCATCGCATGTTTAATATCTAATTACAGAAATCAACAAATCATTAGATGACATTATCTGCGAGTAAGACCTTGGACCTAATTCTCATTTTCACCCGACATAATGTCAGTTCGACAATTTGTCTATCTCTGTATATCGAAAATTTGCGTCATTTTGGTAATGATCAATTGGAGCCAACTTTTGTTTATAGAAACTACCTTATTTTCTGATTTAAGAGACAAAATAGCGGATCGCTCGACCCAGTCTATACACATCTAATGCCTATTCATGATAATTGCGTCTGCGTGTAATGGAAACAACACACGCGCTAAGCAATGAGCATTGTAACGGAACGTTTTGTTAACCTATGAATCGGTTGTACTATTATTTCTTCCGTGTTGCTTTATTACTGTTAGCTTTATCTGTGTGTACCATTTAGTTCACTTCATCATAATTAACATTTTTTGCCTTATTTAATTGCATATTTTTTTAAATTGGTTTTTTATTTATCATCTCTGCCATTCTTCTAGTTATGCTTTCTTATCCTACTAAGATATTCATGACGTCATCTGCATGTTAAAAAGTTAAATGCAGATCTTAATTATAACCTTTTTCTCATGCAACGAAACCCATGAGACGAAATGTGACCTGAATTTTGAGTGAAAACTTAAGTCAAAACGATTTAGCACTCAATCTATTCTCGTTGTTTTCGACGAATTACGAAATACGCTGTAATTAATCTATTACAAAACTTTATTTTAACAAAGAAACCGGGTCAAGAAAATCAGAAACCGCAGAAAAACAATCTACATAACCTTCGAGACTAATGTTCTAAGTGGATAGACTAATTGTAAAGTATAATTTCTGAAGCTTCTTTATAATTAAAGTTAAAAATTGGGTAAAATCAGACTTATTGCTAGGAAAATAAGTGAAAACTTTTCGCGATGCAATGAAGTACAGGAACATAAATTGAAATAAAGCGACAGTTTTCCACGTCCCCGATAACATAACATGTAGTTCAAACGACAGTCTCAAAATTGACACACCTCCCAAAAAGCCCGCACCTCTGGGCGGAAAAAAAGAAAATTTCGCGCGAATTTAAAATTGGCCGCTGTGATTCCGCGTATTCCTCGCTTGTTCGTCATACTTGCGGTGAAATGACCAGTAGGGAACTAGACGGGAAAAGTAAGCTTTTTGGACCCGTGCCCAAAGGTGGGAAGGTAGAATTTTTGCGGTTTTTCGCAACTGAGCGATTCTATCTAACACTATGGGGTCACTTTCTGTTAATTTTTCATTCGTCTGATGATATTAAATCTCCTTCACCACTTTTGAATAATGACTTAAGTAGTTTTTTAATTACTTATAACTTTGGAAAACACGTACGAAAGCACACAAACGAACATGTACGTACGTAAAAACTTGTACTTGTAACACAACTTCATGTAAATAAAAACGAACATTAAAAAATCTGCACCTGTTTATAATGAAACAAAATCATAATATTAACGACCAATAAGTAATTAGAGCGTCACGTCGGGGTCTATAAACGCTATAACGTGTACTAGCTTATACATACATATATGTACGAAGTATGTATACTAACTACACACGGGTAGCGTAAATGTAAAATGTAAAAAACAATGATTGTGTAAATTGTCGCGTGATAAGCGGCACGTGCGCAGGCGCATTGCGTAATGTGTCACCGACAGCGCAACGGTCAGACATTGCCTTCACCCGTGACTCATAACATTTATATAATTTGTTATTACTTACTAGCTTTTGTCCGAGGCTTCGATCGTGTAGTTCTTCAAAAGAAAGCTCTATAGATGCAATCAACATCATCAGCATGTAACAGTCCACTGCTGGGCATAAACTTCCCATATACGTTTTCAAGAAAAACAATTTTGAGCCTTTTCCACCGACTTTCCACTGTCCTAGCAATGTAACGGTTCATCTGGTGGAAGGGCATCCTACGCTTCGTCTTTCCAGTTTCTGGTCGCCCTTCGAGAACCTTTATTCTCTAGCAGTTGTCGGTTCTACAAGATATATGGCTTGCCCGTTGCCACTTCAACTTGCCGATTCTTATAACTATGCCGGTGACCTTGGTTCTTCTACTTATTAAAGTTGTTATATGGGCTTGGTAAACAATATATCCAAATCAGTCCAACCGAGACGTTGTTATTGAGTAACAAATTGATATTACAATCCAAACACAGTCACAAAATTCTTTATCAAACCTCGGCAGTGATTCTCTTAAACGAGTAACTTTAAATTGATCTAGGATAGTGCAAATACAATTTTATAGTAAATCCAATTGCAAAAGCAATCACTCAAACAGTATAATTGAAATAACCATGAAATTCCAGCAGCTGCGAGGTTATAAAAATCACAACAAAACTCAAAATTAACGAAACGTCGGACAGAATTGATCGATGCGAAAAATTCGACCGTGAACCAAGGCCTGATAAACAAACTGCGTCGTTTTCACTCGTTAAGCAAATATTATCCTCTCATTGAACACTTAAGGGAGCTTTCCACTGCATCGCTTGCTGCGCGCTCGGGGTCACCAGTGCAAACAGTTAGATACCGTCTAACGTCATCTGCCCATCTGTTTTACGTGACAGATGTCTTATACGATAACAATAATCTTGCAAAAAAACATAAACTTTAACTTTCGTCTGATAATTAACAAGTTGATAGCAAAACTCAAATTTAAACCGCAATCTTACCACGTCTTATTGCGATTCAGTTCAAGACCAAAACTGAATCGTTCCGTTTGGACATATTCGATGACATTCATTCCGCCGTGATACAGTTCATATCATGTTATCAAAACTGAATGATTCAGTTTAGGAATCGCAATAACACATGAATGAGGGCGTTGCGGTTTAAGTTTGAGGCTGTGTCTACTAGATGAGGCAGAGGGTAATAATGGTAAGGTGTATTTTTTTTAATAAAACTATTGATGTGATTCAACTCAGTGGGCAGTGGACCTAAGCATGTTTTCATCTCAATGAACACTTACTACTGATCTCCGTATCGTAGAATTTAGAGCGGAATAAAAAACGGCATTGGAAACTAAATGGGAACTGATGGAATGCTCCCGGACACACCTATTCGTATCAAAACGAGAATGCCAATAAATCAGCTAAGAAACGAAGTAAACCGGTATTAGAAAATATCATATGCCAAGCCATAGCCACATAGAACAGCCCGTATTAAGCATTATGAATCATATCATAAAAGTCATCGAATTTGTCAAATGAATGGTTTTCGTTTAAGTCTGCAGTTATATTCAAAGATATCAGATAGCTGCTTACTTACTGCCTGCTTTGTTTAGGTCCGTCTGTTTTGTTAGAAATTACAGGTACATGAGGCGTAACATTTGTATGCCGCAGGTTGATGGGCGCAGAGCTGTGCATCTTAGGGCACGCTCATAACGAACGTGACCTGCGAGGCAATGCTTTATGGTGATGGTAACCGCTTAACATCAAGGAAATCTGCTTGTTCTATTAGCAAGCAGTATAAAAAAGGTACTTTTATTTTCCAAACAGAGCTATTATTATAAAATCGATTATTTATATTCTATTCTCACTATGAGAAACAAGCACTACTGGCTGACTGAGGCAACAGCACAGCTGTAACCATAATAGTCTCTTATAATAATAGGGTTGTTTAGGATTTCAACACAGTTTATTTCAAACAAGGTTGAACTTACAGCATTCGAGGCTAATCGAGGACATGCAAAATCGGTAATTGATAATTTTACTACTGAAAACATGGTTTTACGAGCGATAATAACACTTATAGCCATTAAAAACGTTTATTTTGTAAATAAATAAACCAATTAACTATCTGTTTCCTTGACTTGTGTTCAAAAATCGGTGAATTGATATTATAACTGACTATTTTGTTTCAGAGAGCGTTTTGTTTTTTGCAGTCAGCCAGAATATCTCATTTTCTTGAAAAGTTATCATCACCACATTTACATGACGACCGATGTGGTGCGGCGGGCGAATGTCCGCCTGCGACGCAGCGGTTGCGGGTTCGATTCCCGCCTTGGGATAAATGTTTGTACAATCTGCAAATATTTCTGCGGGTGTTCTGGGTGTTTTCTATGTATAATAAAAAAAAAAAATGTAATGTATATCAGTTATCTAGTACCCATAACACAAGCTCTGCTTAGCTTGGGGCTAGATGATGCTGTGTGGACTGTCCAGCATTATTATTTATTTATTATTATTATTTATTTATATAATTCTCCATTCCTTACAAGAAAGGTATCATTAAGCTCCAGCACAGTCTTGCATAATTGTTTCATCTTCTATTCTTCAATACCTGGAAACTTTAGTAGCTGAAAGAACCCATAAAACAGTATGTCTAGGAATAAGTTCCATGATTCTGCGTAGTTTTCAAGGGCGAATGTGGTCAACTTATTAAATACTCGTAATAAACCAACCTCAAAGCAATTTCTTTCTGAGAATAAAAACCTAGATTATAGCGTTACTCGATAAACATTAATTCGTAAAATATGTAGTTTTATCGGTTAAACTGTTAATTATAATTTTAATGGTTATTTAAAATTAATTACAAATGTGCGAAATAGGCCACAATACTTTCTGAGAAATATGGTGAATGTTGTTAATTTAAATAAAAACAGGAAAGAAAAATCACTTTCAAGAATATAATTTTGGAAACAAAAGCCGGAGAATTTCTTTCCTTCCGCATTTTGAAAATATGTTCAGTCTTACAAAGCATCAGGCAGAATAAACATTGAGCACTTAGCCACATAAGGGAATCGAATTTCCCAAAACCACATGACAGATAAAAGGGCTTGAATATTATTTTTATTATTTAAAATATCTGATTCGTGGAAATATTCAGAGGTTGATGAACTGGCACATTTTTCAGTTCCTAAAGCCAATGAAACTTTCATTATTAGCACATACATTTTTTGTGTAAACTAAGGGTGTCTGTCTACGCGGTCCTCTCGATTTGATGTAGCTATAACAGTATTTGACGAAGTGTGTGGTTTTAAAAGATGTAATGGTGGTCAAATGAGGACGGTCACGCTCCTCAGGACATGTGAATCACCTCATGAGCCCTGGTTTTCTGGAAATTCAGTGTCCATCTTCAGTGACACGAAAAGTCATTTATTAGCCTGGAGGTAAACTTGATGTTCGCGTTCACAGCTATATTACAGTCGTTATTGTATTTTACAGCGACTACTTCTCAAAAAGCAAAATATTTAGGGCTGCCAACTTAATAAATGGAGCGTTGTTAATGTTACTTTTTTCTCTCGACAATTCAGTTCATCAGTTCACAGGCATGTTGAAGGAGAAAACACTTAACTTTTCATCTCAATATTAAACTGTTATGTTGACTCAGCGCAAGAACTCCAAATTTTCAGGAGTCACTCAAGCGAGTTCAACCTCGATTTCCTTTAACACAAAATAATTTTTATTTGAATAGCTTTTCTATTCGAGTATTACGATATAATACGATGCTTGTGTATGACAAAACTATGAATATACCTAATTTTATTGAATAAATTTGTATTTCTCTTTGATTTCGTACGTCCTGTATCAAAATGTGTTTCTCTCTAAAATACAAAGATTGATTAGAAAATTATTTATTGCATTAATGTATCATAATATAGGAGATCTTGATGCTAAAAAGCAAGTAAAAGCTTTAAAAAACAAAAACAAAATTGTGTCAGCTCGATAGGCTGGCGGTAGCTAATATTTTCTTTTATGCTGCTGCTGGTGGCACAAACATATGACCCACCTGATGTTAAATGGTAAACATCACCTATCACAACGAATTGATTTTTAGGTCACGCACGTTAGGTACCCCTTCGATGCACTAACCTGCGTCCACCAACCTGAGGCATACTGGTATTAGCGTATTCTCTCTACCGTGAAACGACTTATTTCTATAAGCTCTACCTACTTGTATTCCGTGGTAGGCTAGGGAGTGGTATAGCTTTAGTGTACTTAAATAGGTGTACCTCTTAATATAATACAGTTGTGAAGGGTCCACTATGATTTCTGGTAAAATTAAAATATTTCTCAGGTCAGAAGCCTGTTAAAGCTTTTCTGGTAGTTGTAAGAACGAATAATAACCAAATGAAGAAACAAAGACAGGGTGTTTTTGTTATAAACGATGTGAACAGAATTCCCGAAATTCAGCTCTTAAAGGATGCAACGGGAAGTTTGTGAGAAAAACTACTGCGCAAACGATCTCGCGCAGGTATTGCACCAGATTCATAAATTGCTTTTATCGGGATTAAAAAAAATTAGCAACGTTCAAAGCTCTTCGGTAGAAATTAAGGATTCATAATTGTTTGATCGTGCTAGTTTTGAAATAATAGGAGAGTGGATTTGGAAACTGGTGCATAATTAAGAGGATAAATGGTTGCTAAAATATTTCTAAATGTGGATTTTTAGCTACATTGTCTATGCAATTTGTTAACCTCATCAACGTAGATCAAAGAAGAAAAGGTTGATCAAGAGGTTTAAACAACAAAAAAACATTTACAGAAACCTTACCAACCTCGGTTATACCAAAACCTCTAAGCCTGATGTTACAAAGACGAGAATAGCAAAAATAGCTAGTTATTACTAAACAACAATATCATTGCTAAACAATGATAAGTTTGTCCGTCAAAATGACGGACAGGAGCCATAATAAGTGAAGAAGACTTCTGTGCTGGTGTGTAGGGAGCGACTAACCGGAGATGCAAAGGCGCTGGCGCTGGTTGAAAAATAATTGATAATTCTGTCACCATAGAACGCACCGTAGTTATACGCAGGTTATCAGTATATACTAACCTGGGATCATCAGGCATGTGCCTTGTTATTTATTAATCCCATTAAATATTTATTACTGTCGCATAACAAATATCTATAGCTGGAAAGCAGATTATTTCAGACAGGCCTTGACCCGACAATTTGAAACGCCCGAACGATAGAAACGATATTCTAAGCGACGATTTCGGATTTTAGAACAACATGTCGACTCTATTTTCGTGTTAGAAGCAGACGGATCAGAATACAATGCATTTCAGAGAACCGAAAAATAAATCAGTAATAATAGACCAATATACAATAGTAAAGCAAGATATATTTAGGAGAATCGAACATATTGAATAGACTGATGGAAAAAGTATAATGCGCGCAAAGATGACAAATATCACCAAGGTGGGAGCTATGGATAATGAGCCAGATTGAAATGTTTATCAAGTTCTATCTCAAAACGAAATAAATAACCGTGATAGCATTCAGATAAAGTAAATTAGTGAAACTCCGGGTAAAGCCAGCTGTGATCTCACCCCTCTAGCAGTTAGCATCGCGATCAGAATACTAATAGCACTTAATAGCGTAAAAGCCTTTTTCGCAAACGCTAATATAATTAAGCCACCGAGTCCGAACGTGAAGCGCTTATGTATAAACTTACTAAAACCAATCGAACATACGAATGCGAGCAAGGGCTAGTAAGCGAATGAGAGACATCAACACTACGAATAAGTCCTATCGCTTGCTGAGGATTGAGCGATCCCAACGCACGACTTTGTTTGCTTTTATTCATTCGGTGTGAATTCGGCATGACAATGACGTAATATGTGCTCCTTTAGCTTCAGCCCATCCTAGGTTATTTGTCTAAAACTGTTTGTCAAGTTGACCCTTAAGATAAGGATAGCTTCGGGGTTGTCTCTAGGGAGGCTTTTGGCTAGCAGTAAAACAATGTAGGTTAAGATAAACAAACGCCATGGTCAGTAGGTTGCTGAAACTCGTTCTAGGACTTTAGTCTCCCAATCGCAGAAAAATACAGAAAAATATTTCAGCATGAAACACAGAACGTCCGCCCTATCTCTTGAATGGTAATACTTTTGGATTTCTCTGCAAAGCAGATTGCTTACAAAATTGGACCATCAGTACGCTTTAATGAAAAAAGGCAGATATAACCTTATATATATAGCATAGCATCAATCCGCCTTATTTATCACGAGAAAATTCTCATTATATCCGCGTTTTTCACCCACTTATTACCCTATCATTATGGTTTAGCAACTTGGCATTCTTATATAGGGTTTTGCATAATAATAGACCTTGGTATAATTTAATATGGTTTTTTATAGTGTAAAGAGGTTAATGTAAAATTAGTATGCGTGTGAAGACTCAAATAGGCACCACGCCATGACTATATCCGGCTTATACCATCTTGTCACAAATCAATTTCTGTATTAGAATTTTATATACAGTAGGTAAGTTAAAATAATGTATTATATTTATTATGTTCAATTCACCTAGATTTAAGACGTTTCAAGATGATCCCTGCGGATATTACTAAATAAATGCTTTTTGACTTTATTGTATAGTTTAAGGGCAAGTAAGTTTGAAGGTTTAGTTGGAAGACAAAGCGTAGGCATGAACCCGATGAAACGACTACATTGTAGATATAGCGGGAAGCTGATGGACGGAAAGATTTCTAATAATATATTAATGACCTGAAAATGTATGAGAGACGCCTATGTCAGTCTTGACTTCTTCATGCTGATGATGATGATAAAAGGTAGGTATTTTGTTACAAATAAAGGTAAACAAGTTCTGTGCGTTATTGATATTAATACATGAAATACCATTTGTTTTTGTTTTGATAAAGATCATATCTCACATGGATATAATTTTTTTTTTCGGGTTAAAATATAGTCTATGATACTCACAAATAACGTGAATAACGTGGCTATTGGTTAAAGAATTTTCAAAATCAGTCCAGTAGATCCAGAGATTACCCCCTACAACCTCACAAACTCACAAACTTTACCTCTTTATGATATTAGCAGATAAATTGGAGCTAGACACAAACCATTTAACGCGGAATGGGAACGACCAGTGTGGTTCAGGTCCCGCAGATAATGGATCTTTGTCTACATTTTCTCACTGAAATTAAACAAACTGAACAATTTATTTTTACTGAAATTTTGACTGAAGATTCAAATGCAAACTTGATTATTTAGTGACAACCCACATTCCTAAGCATTTGAAAGCGAAAAGGGCTCACAAAGTGACCACTTAAACGAACAAAAGTTTCATTTTACGCTCGAAATGAGATGACTGAACTCCGAAACCTAACTTTATTAATTCAGCATTTCACTTTAACCGTCCAAAGTTCCTTGACACGAAGTATGTAATCCAATTATTTCTTGGCAAATGGTTTAAGTATCTATGGAGTAATTATTTAAGGGGCCGTGGAAGGTCAGTGGGAATTTGCCAGTTGCCATCTATCCATCTCGTACAACTTGCACAGTAAAATAGTTTTTTTAATTTGTTTCGTTTCCAGCATCTCCAGTTGTAAAGTCACCCAAGATATGTTATGAAATTGCACCTATACTCAGAAAAAGATTTCCGGCAGCTCAAGACACTCACCGGGAAAAAATTGATGATTTCAAACTCAGAATTGGGGGTTACGGACAATTTTCCTCTCTGCCACAGATCGGATCAATAGCTAGGACACTTTTTTAGCGCAGTTCTGCAAAATAAATATTTCGTTTCTTTACATTAATTGGGTAAGGTTACTATAGTGCAAATAAATAAATAATTCTGCAATATAACTTTTGTTTAATCAAACATAGGTCAATCGAATGCGACAGGGTAATTGTTCAATATAACTTTCATTTTATCGAACGTAGGTGAATTGAATGCGGTAAGGTAACTAGGGTAATTTTTCAATATAACTTTTGTTTTATCAAACGTAGGTGAATTGAATGCGGTAAGGGTACTCGTACTACAAGTAACACCGTTGTTTGAAATAAACTATATCGCTTCATACGCTGTGCCATCGCTCTCGAGTAGTTTCAGAAAGTTAGTCAGTTACTGAATACCAATAATTATAAATAGCTGAATTCACGGGTTTTCACAGAGTTGAACGTCACCGAAAAAAATAACATTCGTCGTTATTTTATTCTGTGTTTTATTTGTGCAATCGGTTTCATGTTATGAATGTTTTTTTTATTATTTTTTGTAGACACTAGATACCTAAACACTACAAACGATTTTTTACATAATATGTATTATGTTGCCATTACAGATATACAATTTTACTAGAAAAACTGTTTCTTTTCACGTTGATCAAACTTGTATTAAAAATAGCTAAATTTTATAATTCACTAGTTACTGCAAACTTCATCATCTTCCTGCCCTTATCCCACACTAAGTGGGGTCAGAACAACAGGTTATTTTTTCTTCTACTCTCTTCTATCAGTCGTCATCTCAGTGTTCACTCCTTTCTTACTCATATCATCTTTCTCGCAATCCATCCTTCTTTTCTTTGGTCTTCCGCGCATTTTTGTTTTAAAACAGCAACGTAATTCTATAAGCGCGTTATCATAAAACCTTATGAAATAATAAATCTTTAACTGGAAATGGTTTGCAACGATACGGTGTCCAATGTGTCCATACGAGCAAGCTGAAACCAGAATTGATTGCCAACATGGCTCAGCAGTGACATACACTGGGCATATGTTTAAATCCAGAAACTATTTTACTCGGGTGTTTTATTGTTGAGAGATTTTCCTTTCTGATAACTTTGTTCAGTGTTCCTATTGTGGTAGGTTTGTCTTACATAGTGGAATAAATTACTCATCGTTGCCAAAAACGAACAAATCAAAACACATGAAAGGTAAGGAGTTCCAGTAAGCTAAATTGAATTTAGAAGCTTTAGTATTGTAAGGGACAAAAATACCCCAAGGTGTCTAAAATCTAATTACTAAGTCAACTCTAAGGGGATCTGGAGTATATTTAAGTCACAAGCTTCACTCGAAAATTTAATTATACTGAGTTCAAAAGTTTAAACTGGTAGCACTGATAGTTTAGCAATCTTGTATGGTATCTAAATGTAATGAAGAAAGTCAGACCCGCAAAAGGAATGGAAATTGAGGTGATCTAATATAGAAAGCTGTGTTTAAATAAATGATAATAGTTTAAATACAATATCCTTAGAAGATTCCAAAAGACGACATAGAAACATATATTGATAAATTGAGATGTAATTTAGGATGAAAAAAATATGTAAATTTATGTCGTTAAAATATGCAAAATACGATTCGCTTACATTCCATTTTAAGTAAGTGGTACAAAATATAATCAGGAACCTAGATAGATCTATTCTTATCCAATAATATCATTCAAATTCCGGAAATATGCTCAAATTACAAATAATTTTGGTATTGCGATTTCAGTGAAAGATGGGTCTTTCGTCGGGCGGAGTAATTGATACCAACAGAAAGAAAACGACATCCCCTAAACTAATGCAGAGCATCATTGTAATCTGCACTTTGCAGCTAAATGGAAAGTGCGATCAAATTGGCCGAATCAAAACGCTTGCTTGTAAACTTAGCAACTGGTGTTTTCATCATTATATGGTACTATTAACCAAGTTAATTGGTGAGTGGCGAGAAGAGAGCGTGACCGTCTCGATTCGACATCACTCGATCGAAAGTCATATGTATGCTTCCGGAATTTAGCTTGCCTTATTAACTTTGTCAAGGACCCACCCATAAAACTATATTGTGCCTGAATCTTGGCAGACTTCTCTGCTGAGATAAATTATGAGAACTGTCTCATAACGGTAGTGCCGTGGGGGCCTTTCTAGAAAATAAATATAACACCATCTAGCCCCAAACTAAGCAAAGCTTGTTCTATGTGAACCAGAGAATAAAGAAGGGAATGAAGAAAGAAGAGAGTTGACAGAATACACACGTAATATTTATATTCCTTGACAATAGACCACGTTACGTTGTCACTTTGGAACAAGTAAAAATAAATATAAATCTTTGATAGTTATTACACCAGTAAAAGATAATTTCAATTATATAAAAGCTCATTACATCATTTCAATAAAGTTCAAGGAGAAACGAGCGATGTTGAGTAAAGTTTGGCGCCATCATTATTGTGCGGTATAAATTGATTTCAACATGAATTTTGTCACATAATCTTATCTTTACCACTTATAAGAATCTTTATCCTGACTGACCGAATGACATACAGACATCTTACACCACTGGTCGTAGAGACACTAGTATTCATATAAAACTTGGTTGGTCATTCCTGACTAGATCACTAGTTGATGACCACTATCTGAACGCTTCCGAGCTTCAGAGACTAGGCGACCTCGAAACCTCAACCCCAGAGTTGACCCTGCTACCTGATGGAATCTCTTCATCTATTATATTGACAGTAATGCCTAGAAATGGACGTATGGAAAGCTGACTCATGTTGGGCCCCAATTGGGCAATATCTTCTGCAAATAGATTATTCATTATTTCATAAGTATTTCTATTGGTAAGACGTTTTAAAATAAAAAATCGGACACGGGAATATCGTTCAGTGAATTCGTTTTACTCGTGAAAAATAAATAGAGCAGAAAAATTCTAAGAACTGATTAATATTAATGAACACGTCGCGTTGCTTTAGAACAAATGGGTCATACATACTTATACATACATAATTACAGCTATGTTCACCAAACGAAATTCTTTGATCACCATGGTTTCAGGAATTTATAAAAGAATCGGGTATAAATATCATAATAGTATTTTATCATGCCTCACACAACACAGCACATTAAAAAGCCTATTACTGCTATTTTGAAGTTAGGATCGTACAAAATAGAATCTATTTTACATTTAAATGTAATGAAAGAATTAAATGTTGATACCATTCAGGTTAAATTGGCCACTATATGTCAGTAAACTTAGATTCTCTTTAAACTAATTATTATATTCCATTGTAAAGCAAGCTCTGACTGACATAATAAACAACATACAGCCTAGACCACTGGTCGTAGAGATTTATTTTCAGACAAATGAATATACCCATTCGCCTTAGTGCGTAGAGGTACACTAAGCAATAAAGCACTGGAATTCAACCTCTAAACAGATTTAACAGGGGTTGAAGTTTGCAAGAAAAAAAACTTTTGCGCAGAGTCGCGCGCGTTTTCGTGAGTTATTATATAAATGAGATGAATGTACCCAGAAAATGTTACTCTGTCCAAGCAATGGTATAGACTGTACTTTGTATCAGTCATCAGGAAAAAGATTTTTACAATTGGTGTAGATGAGAATGAAACATCAAAACTATGAAAAAATAACAGTTATGATCAGCCAGAAAAGATCAACATTGCAATCTGTTTAATTCAAATCACTTTTTGCACACTGACGCGACGGGGCTGAACCAGAGCGAAACTTTCGAAAAAATGTTTTCACAAAAACGACGGAAATCGTAATCGCAGTTTTAGTACTCGCTTATTTACTTACTGAGAAAATAATAACTGTGTAATGGGTTAATATTCTGAGAAGAAACGGTACTTAAAGAAAAAAGTTATGCAGTAGGTAAAGCTTAAAGTGAGTTATCAGCGCAGGAAACTAATAAATAAAGTAATTCAATAAAACCACGGAGATATAACACTTTGAATCTAATAAAATAGGTGAAACTGATCCACGTAATCATTTTGTTACTTGTTTAGTAACAAGAAACAAAATAATAGCGTGGGTAGTAGAAGTGTTTACATAGTAGTAAAGTAATATTTAAGTCACACTTTGAATGTAATAAACTAGGTGAAACTGAGCCCCGTGATCATTTAGGTTCTTGTTATCAGGTAAAGCAATATTATAATACTATTATAATACTATACAGCTAAACACCCACTGACACACTCACTCACTGACTGACATGCCCGATTTCGTAGAAGGAGTAGAGTTGGGTATGGATAATGTTCTAAGTAAATGCTCCTACTCTAGAGTTGACCCAAGGAAAATTATTGGCGATCAGAAAAAACAAGATGGCGGCCGCGTCGATTTGCAAAATCGCAAACCTTGATCGATTTCGTTCGTTCAAACGTTGAATCCGGATAAAAAGTAGGAAAAATTTACAAAAATTTCAAAAAAAAAATGAAAAAACAAAATGGCGTCGTTTTATGTAGGTTTGAAATTTTTCACTTTTGGACCCCTCCTTTGGCGAATTACTTTGTTCTACAGACTTGCTATGGTGGCAACACTGCTTATGCAGAAAGTTGCCGTACATGGCTGGCATTTCAGGAAAATTCCGAAATTTCAAAAAACAAGATGGCGGAAGCTGTGGCGGCCATTTTGAAAACTGGTGCTTTTTTTTACACTTTTCAAAACGATTTTTTAGCAAGTTGGAAACATTTCATCGATTAGCGATGTATGGGTCGGTTACGTGTTTCGAGGAGGAGTGTTGCCTGGTTTAGAAAAACTCCCCATTTTTTGGGTAATTTTCCAGATTTTCCCCAAAAACATGAAAAGTAGAAGGAGCTACATTTTGAATGGAGATTTGTCATAGCTGGCAAGACTTTGTCGGCCCACGTGACGTTTGACTATTTTCATTCCCCTTAGCTGGCAACCCCACGAACCATGGGTGCTCTAATTTTGAGGACCCCTCTCGACTTTGGTGATCGACTTTGTTCTACGAATGTCGAGGCATGTCGACCGTTCCACCACCGTCAGGGTGCCTGAATCCTGGACTCTTAATGTCAGTTTTGACGTTTCAAAAATCCAAGATGGCGTCGGGTGTGGCGGCCATTTTGAAAAAAGTTGGGTTTTTGCCAATTTTCAACTTGAAAAAGGAGCCTGCTGGCAACCCCCGACTTGATTGAGGTCTATGGACCGATTGCTCAACTCGACTGGGAGTGTTGCCTGGTGGAGAAATCTCCCCACTTTTAGGGTAATTTTCCCGACTTTTGACTGATTTGGTGATTTTAGGGCGTTTTTCGACTTTTTTGGGAACCTTGACCTGTCAAAGTGTTGGGAAAGCCTCGCGAGCTGCGTGCAGCGAGCGCAGCACCCAAAAAATTACCCCATTTTTAGGGAGATTTTACAACTCGGGACTTTTTTGTAATTTTAAAGCATTTTCGAACTGGATGTGGACTTTGAAGGCATTTAACGATTTGAATATGTTGCCTGCTCATGAAATTTCCCCATTTTTTGGGTAATTTACCCAATTTTCAACCTATTTGGGTCTTTTAAGCCGTTTTTCTACTTTTTTGGGGGTTGGGATTTTAAAAGTCCAGCAACAAAAACCGACGCGAGTTGCTTGCAACTCGCGCACCACGCGACCTCTAGTTATAATACTATACAGCTAAACACCCACTCATTATAATACTATACAGCTAAACACCCACTCACTGACTCACTGACATGCCCGATTTCGTAGAAGGAGTAGAGTTGGGTATGGATAATGTTCTAAGTAAATGCTCCTACTCTAGAGTTGACCCAAGGAAAATTATTGGCGATCTGAAAAAACAAGATGGCGGCCGCGTCGATTTGCAAAATCGCAAACCTTGACCGATTTCGTTCGTTCAAACGTTGAATCTGGATAAAAAATAGGAAAAATTTACAAAAATTTCAAAAAAAAAATGAAAAAACAAAATGGCGTCGTTTTATGTAGGTTTGAAATTTTTCACTTTTGGACCCCTCCTTTGGCGAATTACTTTGTTCTACAAACTTGCAGTGGTGGCAACACTGATTATGCAGAAAGTTGCCTTACATGGCTGGCATTTCAGGAAAATTATGACATTTCAAAAAACAAGATGGCGGAAGCTGCGGCGGCCATTTTGAAAACTGGTACTTTTTTTTACACTTTTCAAAACGATTTTTTAGCAAGTTGGAAACATTTGATCAATTTGCAATGTATGGGTCGGTTGCGTGTTTCAATGAGTAGTGTTGCTTGGTTCAGAAAAACTCCCCATTTTTAGGGTAATTTCCCAGATTTTCTTCAAAAACATGAAAAGTAGAAGGAGCTACATTTTGAATAGAGATTTGTCATAGCTGGCAAGACTTTGTCGGCCCACGTGACGTTTGACTATTTTCATTCCCCTTAGCTGGCAACCCCACGAACCATGGGTGCTCTAATTTTGAGGACCCCTCTCGACTTTGGTGATCGACTTTGTTCTACGAATGTCGAGGTATGTCGACCGTTCCACCACCGTCAGGGTGCTTGGATCCTGGACTCTTAATGTCAGTTTTGACATTTCAAAAATCCAAGATGGCGTCGGGTGTGGCGGCCATTTTGAAAAAAGTTGGGTTTTTGCCAAATTTCAACTTGAAAAAGGAACCTGCTGGCAACCCCCGACTTGATTGAGGTCTATGAACCGATTGCTCAACTTGATTGGGGGTGTTGCCTGGCGGAGAAATCTCCCCACTTTTAGGGTAATTTTCCCGACTTTTGACTGATTTGGTGATTTTAGGGCGTTTTACGACTTTTTAGGGAACCTTGGCCTGTCAAAGTGTTGGGAGAGCCTCGCGAGCTGCGTGCAGCGAGCGCAGCACCCAAAAAATTACCCCATTTTTAGGGAGATTTTCCCGACTCGGCCTGTTTTGGAATTTTAAGGCGTTTTCAAACTGGATGTGGACTTTGAAGGCATTTCACGACTTGTACATGTTGCCTGCTCATGAAATTTTCCCCATTTGTAGGGTAATTTTCCCGACTTTTGACTGATTTGGTGATTTTAGGGCGTTTTGCGACTTTTTAGGGAACCTTGGCCTGTCAAAGTGTTGGGAGAGCCTCGCGAGCTGCGTGCAGCGAGCGCAGCACCCAAAAAATTACCCCATTTTTAGGGAGATTTTCCCGACTCGACCTGTTTTGGAATTTTAAGGCGTTTTCAAACTGGATGTGGACTTTGAAGGCATTTCACGACTTGTACATGTTGCCTGCTCATGCAATTTTCTCCATTTTTAGGGTAATTTACCCAATTTTCAACCTATTTGGGTCTTTTAAGGCATTTTTCTACTTTTTTATGGATTGGGATTTTAAAAGTCCAGCAACAAAAACCGACGCGAGTTGCTTGCAACTCGCGCACCACGCAACCTCTAGTTTAATATATATATTTAAGTGCCGTCAATATTTAAATGAGAATTTGCATGCTAGTGATACTTCCGAATAAGCACTTCAGTTTTGAGAAAAGAACACCCATCATGGGTCGGTTCTATGAGAGCACGAAGTGAGCCATGACGTAGGTATGTACAAGGGGGCCCATAAGCTCTTTTAGTAAAGTAACCAATGGTCATTTCTATTAGTACGTTATACCGCGTATTACGTCAATAGATTACGTACCTGACAGATCCAAAGACCTGTCAGAGTCGTCTCGCCTTCCTGAAGCGAGAAGCACCTCATGGTGTATGGCGGTCGAGCTGAGGATGTAGGTCAATGCATTATTTATAGTCCGCACGTCAGCATGCAGCATGCAACGTGTAAACAAAGCGTAACCTGCTGTCACATGAAGAGAGAAGGGAAATACGATGAAACGGTTTGAAAATTAAACAACTTTTGTGATGGGGTTTTCAAGCTGATCAAAATGAACCCAACACTGTTCGAGTACTAAAGTATATCGTATAGTTCCAACTCGACAAGCTACGTGTCTGATTGTGCTGTATATTGTATTTTACTGTCACAATCTGCAGTTAGTTTAGGCAGGTGTTATTTCATTCAGACAGTCAGGAAAAAAAGACTTATAATTGGTTTAGATAAGGCAATGGTAGAGTGGGTAAAAAGAAGTGAATGACTTGTCAAAAACATTGAGGACCACTTCTAGCAGACCCAAACGCATTCATGAATTACACAAAAACCAGCATTACACAACAGTGGCATTAAATTGGAACTTATCCAACACAAACAAAGAACTAGTTTACGAGCCGATAAATCATCCTTTGTGAAGAGTTAATTGCTTAGACATGTAAACTCATTTTGTGCCATTTTTGTGATTGTCAAACAAGTCATTAAATTATGAAAACTTTTGAATACTAGTCCGTGCGAAACTTTTGGGGCAAGGTCATTTATAGACGGTTAATAAGCATTGTGCATAGTCCGACAATTTATTAATGGCTAGGACAGACATATACTTACAAAATCACTGAAATATCTTCGGATATACTACTAGTGGACTGGCATCCAAATTTATCCGTGTTTTTCAATAATCTTTAACACGTATAGATTGTAGAATAAGGCATGCTATACCACAAATACTTTGTTAGTTCGTATGAACCTGTGGCTTAACTCTGGCGATGGTGTTTATCTAAACCCATCATATGCCCCTTACTGCTTTAGCCGAGACCAAACACCATACAAAATTAATGTGGTCTTGAGTTGGATGGGTAATGGCTGTTCCCTAGGTTATATATCCACTAAATCATAGAGGACCTAGGACATGGTCGGAACATTGCATTGTTTTTATTACCGTTCTAAATTATACCAGTCTCCCTCATAAAGAGATAATTATCATAATAGTGCCGGGGTTGGCTATCCAACCTCATGTTATAATTACAGTGTAAAACGAAATGGGACGAATCTCATTAGCGTGGCTCTTTGTGAACGCGGATTACTATTGTGTTTAAAGTGTATAGTCACCAAAAACTTACATTTAACAACCTACCTATAAAACTAACTAGGTGTATGAGATACTGTATTTTTTCCTGAGATCGTATACATTAACTTGAACGTAATTGTTGTATGTACTTGAATAAGCGTTTCAAATCTATTTCGAATAAGTATCGATCAATGAGAATAAACAAATAGAAGGTACTGGTAACTACAGTTTTAAAATAAAAGAAAAGTGTCAAAACGTGATTTTCGGAGACGAAAACCAAGCATTAAGAAAGAGGAGTATGCAAGACACAGAGGCTACAGAAGGCAAGCTCTGTACCCATTAACGTTTCTCAAAACACATAAAATGAGAAAATAGGACAAGGTTACAATGTCCCGTTTTGCCATGCGAATAATAAACTAGATCTATGGTCGCAACTGTACCAGCTTATTGTAGGTCCAGAACTGGAGCATAATCAATGCGGTATATCAATCTGATCAAACCAAGCATGAGAACTTTGCATACTCCTATATCAAATGCTTAAAAAGTAACAGAAAAATGTCTACGCATTAATTTAGGACAGGAAACCTCAAATAAACAGATGGCCAATTTAATTTAATATAAAAATGCAGTTGCATTTGAAAGCCATATCCAGCCACCACCCACCGTGCCAAAAGCCATAAAGTTTAACAGAAAGCAAAAAGCTTGAATTGAATTGAAAGGAATGGAAATGGTAATAAAATCAATCGAAAGCAAACGGTCAAATCCCTCATCAGAACTGAAGCGAAGTTAACTGAACTCCTCGACTATTTCCATCCTTCAGTACACATTTTGCTCTCAAATTTTGGTTACATTTACGAGAAATCTTTAGCTCAAGTTGTTTACTGACTAAGTCAAGATCCCGTTAGTTTTGCGGACCTGGTGCACAGCTGTCATGTAAAACACATATTTTATAGCTCCATGCTTTTATTTCCATACAATTTGCTGCCCGTTAGGTGGCAAAGTTCACTAGACCAACAGGACCTATGAGTCTCGGTCCGTGTAAGGTAAAACATCGTACTTTAACTTTGATAATGTAGCTCTTTTTGTCAATAACAGTCCGTTGTTGCAAAAGCTTTCTTTGCGTTCGTTATCTACAATCTGGATCCATATCTTGACAATCAAGTGGATGTAAACAAGCTGTGTCGTATCGGACAAATGACAGTAAAGTGGGGGGTTTGAAAGCCCTCTGGTTTCCGATACAGGCTGTGTGCATAACTTGCGGACAATGGACCGATATTGATTGATCCATTTAAGCCTCGAGTAAATTGACTGAACAACTAGGAAGGAAAAGCAGGGTAAGAAAACAGCGAACATATACTTTCCTACACTTGTTCCATTTACGGAAATTATTTATTTATTAAATCACAATTATTGTCCAAATTGTATATGAATATAAATTTTCACAGCTACAAGTAAAAAATAGGTTTGAAGTAAATTTACTGTCAACTTTTCAGATAGAAGTTTTATTCGAAAAGTGTGTCTAGTAGTGATAATGTATGAAGTCTTTATTAATTTATATACACAAACCTGCGTGGTCTTCGTTGTAATAGCATGTAGCTACGAAAGTGTGGCATGGAGTTGTTATTGCCAAATCTTAGCGGAAACTCACTAATGGCTGAAGACTAAGTGAGGGTTTCCGTTCATCCGCTCGATGTGCATCAAGCTTGGAGCCTGGTCCCAGCAATGACGTCAATACCCCCGAGTGCATCCATCTAAAAGCGACTCTTAACGGCTGACCGATACAGTAAAACAGGTTGTAAAACCAAAACTGTGGACGCAAGAGGAGGATGTCGGAGCGTTTCAAATGGGTTATTTTTGGTTCAAAATTACTCCAAGAGCTAATATTGTTTGAGTGATTGGAATATGCAAACAGAAGGTACAATACCTTTAAGTACAATTTTGCAGTTAGTGAGAGTATGCAGCATAGTAAATTTTGTTTGTTCAACACCGCAAAAACTTAATAAAATATTTCTGTTTGTATTTTTTCTCGCAGGTTGCAGTTGGAGTAGAGAACTGTGTTATTCTAAGTAGATAAGTATTTTCTTATTTCAAGAAATAATATTAAGAACTGTAAACGTGTTCCACTGATCAAACAAGACGAGCCCTAAACAGAGTAAACCGAAAAACAAAAAAAACAAAAGTTTCCAAATCATTAGTGTCATTAATTCTCACTAATAATTGTTTTTTTTTCAATATCAAAGCCCCGTAATTATCATCATCATTATCCAGAAGAAACCACTACTGGACGACGTAACGGAAACGTATAGGGGAGGGAGGTCCCCTATACGTTTCCTAGGAGCCTTTTCCATCCACCGAATTCTCGTAATACGAGTGTATAATACTGGCACCGTTAGACGTAAATGTAATTTGCAAAGTTGACGAAAAAGATGAACGCCCAAACTCGGAGGACTTCTGCGGTTTTGCAGGTCGGCTGAGTATTTTAAGATCCAAAATAAAAGATCGAGGACGTATTCAAGGAAGCTTAGGAAAATGCTTGCTCTAAAATCCAGAGCGTTCTGAGAATGCGGGCCTCATCCTTGATTCTCAGACTTAGGAAAACGAAAAGAAGGACAAAATGCACCGCCCCTCCGCATATAGATGGGCTTCCCCGAACTACATTACTTCATACACGTAGTCTAAAATATTGAGGCGGTGACTACGTCTTCCTGATACCCGCCCTGAAACGCACTCACTATAAATACGACGCTGAAGCTCTGACCGCTTCAGTCGTTCAGGAGAGCCCGAGGGAGTACTGTGCCAAATCTCGCCATTCCCGAGTGACAACGTGATCGGAACCGCGTCCGAAAGTTTCATTGCCAATTTTTTGTGTTTGGATTTTTTGTGATTGTTTATCAACATCAACAATGTTGGAGAAAAGCATCATCGGAGGTAGTTGGGAGAGTGTGGTAAGTTATTTGACTTTAAATATAACTTAGAACAAAAAGCGTTCTTAAAAAAGTAGTTTGTATTACGGGATAGCGGCCAGCAACTATTACGCAAAGTGCAGGGCCAGGTTTAATGCGCTTAAAAGGCAACTGACTTGTCTATGGTCGCTGTCATTGAACTGAGGCGTGCGTGTCTGGCATTTGAATATGGAATAAGTTCTTTCTGCGGTTATAGGCTATAGGCAAAGCTCTTGACATTGCCGCTTCTGGCTTGTTTTACGATTACTGACACCTCAAGCGTTAAATAAATAAATCAATTACAAGAATCGATCTCGTGTAACTGATTAAACGTTTTAGATTAATCAAAGAGATTACATCCGTCAGTTCTGTACGGTTCAGTAAAGGTGCTCGAGATCTTGTTTTTGGATAATGCAACTTCAACCGCTTACAGACAGATATTAAGCTAGTATAATTTATCACCAACTTTTTACTGGCAGAATTTAAATAATACTGACGCTTACTGTAATTAAAATTTTAAAACACAGCTCAATTTTTTTTTGTTTCTGTAACCTCCTACTGTTGGACAAAGGTCTACCCCAAATCCCTCCAATTCTCTCTGTCCATCGCTTTGTCCTACCGTTCTCTCTCTCAATTAAATAAAAATTTAATTTTAATAATTATTTATTCATGATCATCACTATTTATTTAAATTTTAACACTTCAATTCACTAATGGCTAGTTCCTGCGATCATCAAAACGGAACAGAAGAGCACTCAGGAGAAAAAACAATTAAAGCTTTGTCTATGACAGCTCTCACGAGCGCCATTGTTTCAAAAATGGAACTGTCATTTGAGATGTTCCGTTGTTTCGCGATCGTAATCATTTCACGGTGAAATGCAAACGTCAAATATTGTAAATTAGAAAGCGCTAATCTAACAATGAGCTTGTCAACTTATTTACTGTCATAATCATAACAGTTTTAAAAACATTTTGCTTGTTAATATTTCGATTCGCGTACCGGTTTTTGCAAATTTTATTTCGAAACTTTCACCCGGAGCTTACTTAAAATAGTAGTACAGTCCACAGCTAATCCTTGCTCAATACAGGCTTATCGAAGGCTTAAAACATAGCGACATGTCATGACTGTACACATTTCGATAACATCGAAGAGCAGTCATTCCGGTTGGTGATTTCGAAAGTTTTAAACTGGTAAAGAGATTTGATAAATGTCATTTTAAAAAGAAGTGGATAGACAAAGATATAATCGTAGATCCTTCATTTAATTTAACGCGGTTCATGTCAAGGTGATAGATTGCATAAGAAATAAATTAACATGTACTAATTACTACCAAAGCAACCCCTTGATAATAATAAATAAACACTGCCGAATATAAAAAAAACAGTCAATTTAAAAACCTTTACATTGACAAGTCTAGTTGTGTCAATAAACTTAGGGTCATTACCATTAAAGCATGACCGCCATAAAATATGGTGCAATAAGAAAGTAAAAAAAATATTACTCATTGTACTACTAATGTGTCTGAAAAATGCGCGTGGGCAACTTAACGGTTACTCAGATAGTTTCGTCACATTCTATATCTATCTCATTAACCATTTAGATTATTTTATTTGATATTTATAAAATTAATTCATATTAAAAAATTACATTTTAATAAGTTTTTACAGACTATACAGTGAATACTTCAAGCATTGAAAGTAAGTTCTCCCACTAAACTGAAACTAATCGGTTGTTAACCTCCTTCAAATAATTGTAATAACATTTTACCAGCCGACCTAAGAATAGTTCTCTACGAGTATAGCCGAACCGACCGAAATAGAACTTATAGTAAGTATATTTATCGATTTAAATACGTATTTCGACCGAATTCAAAATCGTTCTTTAAAATATAGGCCAAACTTTAAAACTGTTTTTTTACTATCGTAAAAATGATGTGCCTAGCGATCGAACAGTAACCTAATGTGCTGTAAATAACCAATAAAATATATTTATGTAGTGCATTATGCACTAAAATTTTGGTACTGTTTGTAACATTTGATCCAAATATTGACTTTGCCAAAATATAAATACGCAAGACATACTGGAAGTCACAATAATAGACATTGCATTGAACATACTCATTGTTCAAAATAGCTTGTGACAAATTTAACCGGACCATTTAGTATTATCACCTTCGTCTCGTTATAACGTACAGAAATAACTGTGCACGTAACAACAGTAATACAGAAATACTATACGTTTTAACACGTTACGACATACGAGCAAGATGGGACACTATGCAGGTACGAAAGTATATAGTGAATACGTCATAACTCACCAAAGTCACCAAGATCCGCTAGACAAGCGTGTGATGGACAGTAAATAATTACCTGAAAACAAAAAACAAGGTTATTCGACAGAAAAATATAAAATTACCCTACTGTTTTAATTAGACCGTGGTGTTAGCTAAGGTCACTAACAGAAAAACTATTTAAAAGTGACCTATTTACTGTTGCGACCTGAATTCGCAACAGTGCACCGTTTTTTTAACACTAACCCATTAAAATAATGTGACACAACAAGAGCTGTCAAGAATCACAGCCGAACAGATTTTTCGCGTCGTGACAACAGACATTGAGATTTATTTTGCTTTAAGTTGTATTACCTATCAAGAAATAGGGACACAAAATAGAAAGCATTCTTAGATGACTAAGGATAAATGCAATTATTTAGTCGGTGATAAATCATGCCACCAAGAGATTTTTAATTTAAACGCTGTCCAATGTAAATTACGACATTAATTTGTTTGATAAGATTAAAAGAAAGCTTTCATTTTACAGATCGATGTAACTGAATTATATAACTGTGGTATATCCACATTATTTTCACGTTAAATCTACACCATGTTCTAATGAACTCCAATAATACCCGTCTATTTCTGCGTGACCCATTATCTGACCGGTGGCCGGTTGGCTCCGTAATACCTCGCATTTTCATGAAAATCCCATAAAACATTGCACAATATCAAACGACGAGTTTAAATACGGAGCAAACGGACGAAAAATTTAACCATTTGGGCTGTTGTGCAACAGTTATTCAACAGAAATGTTAGCTCGAAAGCTTTTGGGTACTTACTTTAAAAGATACATAAACAAATATTTTGCCAAAGGACCGGTTCATAAATTTGAATGTTAACGAGACCCTTTCCAACCTTTGTTTATTTATAAACATGAGATAACTGTTTTTCTAGAAGTGGCCGTGATTGGTGAATGATGACCGGAGATTATTTTTTAGTTCGGGATTAACTTCCTCGACAGTTCATGGTTGAGTTTTATAGAAAATCGGCTTCTGGCAGACCATGAAACACATGGCATGGCAAGACAGGTGGTGTCAGACATGTGGGCACCACGAAGGGCTCAAATGACGAAAGCGAGACAGAATATAGATCTCTATGTGATAGAGAAGGACACGCGAGCCCTACGCTCATGTCCGTGCAGTCACGTTTGAAATTTATGTTATTAATACTTAAGATAATACGCCTGATGGGTAAACCGAGGTTGATTATGAGATATGGTAGGAGATTGAGCAGTTGATATGGTCTATAAACCACTCATAGTTATTTTGTATTGTTTCAGGTGTCGCGTGACGACTACGAGGATAGCATCTCGAGTCCGAGAGGATCACCTCTGAAAGACACATCTAACATCCAGGACCAAGACCAGGCTTACCACATCAGCCGCCACAACCCTAACAAGACTTTCCGTAGAGAGTCAGTGATTGCATCCTGGAAGAGTTTGAAGAAGGAACGCGAACAGGCTTTAGGAAAGAGGGTTATTTACGTCGACGCTGATTCTTATCAGGACTTCTACGGTAGAAACACAGTTAAGCGTTGCAAGAGTGAGAGAACAGCCAATTCTGCTAGAATCCCGAAGAAAGTCAAGCGTACGTACTCTGTTCTGTACAGATATGACCCGAATGAAGAAAAAGTGGTGAAGGAGTACAAGTATCAGCTTCCAAAAGAGAATGAGGGCGATGTCCACGTACCGCTTCAGAAGTCATACTCTGAACCCTTCTTAAGGTCGGAGGTAATGCCCAAAAAGAAGGTCAAAAGATCGTTTACCACACTGTTAAACATCAAGACGAAGTTCCTCAACATTTTTGGTTCCAAGAGTTAGTTCATTTTGGTTTTAAGATGTAAACATTGCTCAAATCGATGCATTTCTATAACTGGCTGACTACTCTGATGGGATCAGAATAACAATAATTTATTGTGATTGCCGAAACTAGTCAAAAAAAAGGTTTTATCCGAAATTGAAACTGCTAAAGTGTTGAGGTGATGAGATAGGTATTTATAATGAAATTTGTATACTTTCATATTTAGTTAGTTTTTTTCTTAGATAGTTCTTATACTTGTGATATTGCGTGTGTTGTGATAGTTATGCCATAGATATCTACAAACAGATCGATATAGTATGAAGTAGCATACGAATATCAATTTAATCTGAATAAGTAGATGAAAATTAATATTATATTTTTAATAGAAGTTATGAGTAAACTCTTGCCAATATTCCTTACATTTAACTAAATTAAATGTAATGTGAGTAAAATAAACAGACTTTTTTAACATCATTGTAATTTGAAACGGTAATATAATATTCTTTTATTTTTAAGACACAAATTGAAAGTAATAATTATGTTCAAATACATTAATACTTGTTTTTTATTGTAATTCATTTTATTCATCTTATGAATAAGATTCAATTGATTTAAAAGTAAATGCTGTGCTTGGCAGGAGTTAAATTAAGTAGGTAGTATAAAGTTATTTATTTGTATTTTAACAGATATAAATACTATGACTAACTTATTTATGATAACTAAATAATGTACTCATTTTGCGGTATTGTAAAATGTTTTAGATAAAAAATTGTGCTATTGTAAGATTTCATTCCTATATTGTAACTAACATTAAACTAAATATTTAGATAATAAAGAAAAAACATATCAAATTAGAACATAAGTTTATTTTAAGAGTATTTATTTAAATATTTTTGTAATTATAGTGTTATTATGTAGGTTATGGGACCTATATTCTACCAAATGTGATTGAAATTGAAATGATTTCAATGTAAATAAGTATTATGGTCTTTATTTAACATTTATTTACTCATAAAATTACAGCTAATACAAGTTTAATTGGCATGTATGTACAAAATACATATGAAACAGTTTAGCTATCTACAGACCGTTGCGAACGATCTAAAGATAGCTCAACTGATCCAAATCAGTGCCAATCGGAAGCGTTCCTTAAACACTCAGCATTGCCACGCTGAATGGCAATACTAATACGATACTTAGTTTTGTATTGTATTTATTATTGTATTTTATTGCTTTTATAAATATTGTAATTAGTAAATCATATCAGTAATCAAGAATAATAAATCTATATCTAAAATGATTGTTTCATTTATCCCAGATTAATGAGATGTATATTAATAAAAGCGTTATTTAAGTAAAGTTCACAAACAATGAGTCCGCTGAGGTATAAATTAATTAATTAACTACTTATTATTGTTTGATATTAGTAGGAAATTTAGATTGAACTACTCAATAATATATAATTTAATTATATTGCAAGTATTTTACAAATTTGTAAAAAATATTTTTTTTACTCACGATTTTATATAACGTACCTATGCTCAAAGCTATTTACATAAAAAAAAACAACGTGCTGAGGTATTTTAGACTAAAAGGCATTTTGGATTACTTATTTAGAAGATTTTTCTATGAGTCAACACACATAAAAATAATTAAAAAGATCTAGCTAAATCTAATAAATGAACATGAAGTGGTTTTTTTGATTCTTTAGTTTAGTAATTCTGGTTAAAAACTGTTTTAGACTATTTTTCGGTGATGTCTTGGCACAGACATAAAAAATAAACAAATGCTTTTTATTTTTCTGAGGAACAGATGCATAAAATCCGGCATAATCACAGGTAAAACTAAAACTAATGTATTTCTCTGATAGTTTCTGAACTTGTCTTTCAAGTAGTTCTACGTTTGAAGGCTATACAAATAAACCAGTCACTGTCAGTCATACAAAACGTTGGAATGACAGGAGAATGCCTAAAATAAACTACAAGCATAGTCAGAAACATAAGATTTGTTTAGACTACAAATAAAGATACACCCAAATGTTGTGTAGAGTTTAATGGATTCGAAATTTATTCAAATACTACCTTTGATTAAATAACCTAGCTCTTACGTACCACTAACGGGCTGAATAAAAAAAAATCAATCGCGCCAAATTACTTACAAAATGAATAAGCGCATAATAGAAAAAAACTTGATTGAACGTTCAAACAGTGACATGTAATGACTCCACAACCGACTAAACAAACGATTCCCTACATACTTTTATAAACAAAAGTGTAGACAGATTCATTTGGGCAGATGAACATTTTTGAAAAGCGCCATCTATACTCATCACGGCGAATCACTAGCAAGGATCTATTCTTCGACTTTCGGTCGCACGCCAACAGATGGCGTTAACAACCAATAACTACATAATATTATTAAATTATTTCAATCATGTGTATTAGTATTTCAATGCATTCGTTTGAACAGGAAAACTAGAAATACCCGTAATAAGTCATATAATACACAGTAAATAATAGTGAGACTTATACTATAAATAACCCATAAACAGACAACAATGGAAATCATCAAGAAACGAGGGCGCAGGGAAGGGAACCGATATAGGGTAATGACATACAGAGGTGGTCCGTAAACATAGATAATACGAATCAATGGGATATTCAGTTTGACAGGTTTATTTTACAGGTAATAATGGAGCTGTTTTAAAGTTTATTGGGAAGTTTTAGACAGAAGAGTTTCAATTTAAAGTGTAATTTAATATCTTGAAGACATTATCAATGAAAATGAGTAGGATGCGGTTCAAATACAATAAACTGTGGAAACAAGATTATTTTTTTTAAACTTTACATTTTATGAAATACATAAAATGTCAAGTTCTGCCTTCTGCGCAGGTTGTGATTTCGATTCGATTGGTGAGGATTAATAATAAACATTTGTGTATTGAACATAAATGTTTTTTCTGTGTCTGAGTGTTATAGTGTATTCTACTAACTGAGTATTATAAAAAAAAATGTAAAGGTTCTATCAATTGTCTGGTTTCAATAGTACGAACTTTGTTTAGTTTAGAGCTAGATGACGTTGTGAGATTTCTGCCAGAATATAGAATTATTTAATGTAGGTCACTAAGTAAGAATAAAGTACGTAGAGGTGTACTAAGAAAGTAATTCCTGAAATTCAACCCCTAAAGGGATGCAGCAGGGGTTGAAGTTTATATGAAAATAGCTTCCCGCGAACGAAGTCGCACGCGCTTCCACTAGTAAAACAATATAACGCGACACAACATCTGGTATGAAATAATAAATAGAATCTGGATGGTTGATCAACAACGTTCCCAAAACAACAAACTATTACGGAATACAAGTACTTCCGGTTGCCCAAGGGTTCGTGCAATGAATTCGAAAATAAATAAACAATTCGATATAACCCTACTGCCCTTTGAACCAAAATGATTATTTTTGCCAGGATATTATCAAAATGATTGTTTTCTGTACTCCACAAGTCCATTATATTAGAATGCAGCTGCCGTAGTGCCAGGCACGACGTTGTGGGAACCCTACTCGACCCGAATGGCAAATTTAAATATGACACGAAGCCTACAAAACAGGGAGTTTGTATTATTCATTAACCTAAAAACAAGGGTCAAAACTCGTATCGTTTGGTCGAGGAAAAGAAGAAAAGGTTACGACATCTTACTCAAAAGGTACGTCCATTATTGTAGACTAGCTGACCCGCTCGCAATCTCGTTCGCGTTTTTCATACATACTTCATCCCCTTTTTACACCCGTTTTAGGGATGACAGTTCAATGAAACCGTTGAACTAGAAGCTAACTAATTCTACTATTCTCAACATTCATTTAGTAATTTTTGCGTGATGCGTGTACAAACTTTTTTTTTAATTAATTTCGTCTTTTTGACTTTTTTAAGTACTATTAGTAAGGTATCAAAAAAATTTACTTTATAATAAAAAAATATAAAACAAAAAAGTAGACATAATACGTCTAAATTTAATTTGGAATACCTTTCTTATGGTCTGTGACTGTAATATTGTTTTTTTTTTTGTTCAGCTGCCATACACCTGATGAAAGTGAAGGTTCACTCTTGAAGTTAGAAAATGTAGGTAAACTCTGAAAAATTGAGGCTTTTCCAGATTCTTCGAATATAAAATACTTTAAAACGTCAGGCTTAAAAAGTGTGTTTTCGCATTCAAACCTCTGCTTTGAGATCTGGAAACTTCGAGGCTTACTTATAATTCCTTATCGACGAAACATGTTTACATAAAAGCTTCATACTAGACAGCATTTTCTACCAGTCAACTCAGATAAATCATGGTGTCTAACTCTTTCAAAGTATTGAATGAATGAATATTCTTACACTTTACAAACTAACAATGAGAGAACACAATAATTAACAACAGCAGAAAATGTACAATGGGCGGTCTTATCGCTAAAAAGCGACCTCTTTCAGATAACCTTTGAATGGAGAGGATTTTAAAATAAGAAAGTTGGCTGGGGCGCACCATAAAAAATGTACGGTAACCTACAAATCTTTTTACTTGAGGTATGAGAACACTACTTTTCAATCTAGGTTCTGCGCTAGATCGATGAAAAGCTAACGCTGTATTGACATGCAATCACATACCTGTATTGAATACGAATACTAATTACTTCGTGTTATGAAACAATTGATAATTTAATTGGTGTGATAGACTTGCAACCTGTCATGTATGGAATGCTCAAGGTTAGTGCAAAATGTGTGCACTCAACCAACCTTCTTATTATAAAATCCTATCCATCCAAAGGTTGCCTGGAAGAGATTGCTTTTAGCGATAAGACAGCCCATTGCACATTCCCTGCTGTTCTTAAGTATCGTTTTCTCTCAGTGTAAGTTTGTAAGGTGTACAATAAAGCATTTTCATTCATCATTCAAAAAGTGGTCATATGCCAAGAGTAAGTGCCCCAACCTGTCTCTGAATATAATAATAATAATAACCAAAATGCATACAACAATACCTTAAAGTAATAGATATACCAGAAAACACCTATATAACAATGCAGAAAGCTGCTATCTTAAATACTTGTTGGATTGTCAGGAAATTTCTGCAAGACGACGCAAATTATGATTCGCACTTGGCTTAGGCCTGTGAGTTTCATTATTACCGAAATATTTACATTTTGAGAAAAAAAACCCATTATAATAATAATAATAATGCTGGACAATCCACTATCCTTTCAAACTTGATGTCTACAAGTATTCCATCGCGACAAATCGTTAGCCCAGCATCAGCACTGCTATAAAACTGGTTTCCTCACGATAGTTTCATCATGAAACGAATAAATTCAAGAATTCCAGTAAAGTAATACCATTATGTTTATAGCGTAACCATAACCAGTGGAGTAGCATGACCTAACGGAGCCTTGAACTTAACAGTAACTGATTTATAACTTAACCACGGCTTGGCAACGATGATAAATCGTACATGGTACATGGTAGTAATTAATTGGCTTTCACAGACTGAGTGAGGGCACACGAGTGTATTAAACCAATATTATAAACACGAAAGTTTGTCAGTGAGCGTATTTATTTCCACTCATCTCCAACCGCTGAACAGATTTGGATAAAACTTGAAGCATTTTTGGGAATAATAACAAAACAGAAGGAAGCGGACTTTTTTTTATGTTGTTGCTGGAACAAGCAGATGGCCCACCTGATACTAAGGCGTTGTCCTAATAGAACGCGAATGCGCGATCATCGTAAGTTCGCGCGAATTTTACTCGTACGAACGCGCGATCAAACATATTGAACTCTAATAGGTGTCCTAACTGACAATCGCACGACGCGGTCGCGCGACTCAAATGTTTGAAACTCTATTCGCGCGAACTTAGTTCGTACGAACGCGCGATAAACATATTGAATTTGAATAGGTGTCCTAATTGAAATTCGTTCGAAAACGTCGGCGTGGTACCGCGCCCGCGAGATTCGCGTAATCCATCCATCAACCTGAGGCATACAGGTGTTAAGCCTCGTGTGCCTGTAATTACACCGGCACCCACACCCTTCAAACCGGAACACAGCAAGCTGCTTGGCAGCAGAAATAGGCGTGGTGGTAGTACTTCCCCGGACGAGCCCTTCACTACTACTACCAAACTGAACGGACCTGTTTTATTGTGAGAATAGTGATACTAAGTGATATGAATATAGGTATATATATGCTTTTTGTGTAGAAGTATGAATATCTAACTGGCATTTAATAAGTGCTCGCTTCCTAAATCTACTTAAGTAATTAATCAATGACTCGGAAATGGCGCTAAGTGTAATCTGGTATTAGCGGATTACGATTACCACAAGTCGACTGATTAATTGGTTCACCTTTGACTTTTAAATACTTAAACAGATAACATGCCTCTGACAGACGACCGATGTGGCGCGGTGGGCGAATGTCCGCCTGCGACGCAAGAGGTTGTGGGTTCGATTCCTGCCTTGAGATAAATGTTTGTACGATCTGCAAATATTTATTCCGGGTGTTCTGGGTATTTTCTATGTCTATAATCCTGGTTAACCACGTAATAGTGTAATAACGGATAACTGCAGTTCAGCGTGGGTCAACACAATGTCGCTATCGGTGGTATTACCACAGATGAAATAAGGATTACGCAAGGTAGCCGGGTTAATTGCAATGGCGAATTAACGAGAAAGGTCAAGTGTGAGTCTGGTAATGGCATTGTGATCTCTTGATAAGTAAATTGCTTTATTAGGTGTAGATAATTTAGCAAATCTGTGTCAATGTTCCCTCATAATATTGGGACCTTGGTGTATCGGACATGATTTCTTTTTATAATTTATTCATTTTAAAGTGGTTACCTGCACTTAAGGAAATCACAAAGTTTTTATCACAAGTTATGCCCCGAGTGTGCATACAGTTTTTCATCGAGCTGTATTAGGCTGTATTAAGGAGGTCAAGGATTGCATCGAATCCCCAACAAGAGCTAGGCTCTTAAATTTAAAGAAGAAGAAGAAGGAGTATTAGGCTCAGATGGAGGTAATGAAGAGGGGTTAGCCCATTCCCGTTTCAAGAGAAAGGTCGTGGGTTCAACTACCACGGTTGGGATAACATCTCAGGGCTTTTCTATCACTTGCTGATGGAACAAGCAGATGTCCCACCTGATACTAAGTGGTACCATCACCTATACTAAAGTTTTACCTCGCAGATCACGCACTTTATAAACGTACCTTAAGATGCACTGCCCAGCGTCAATCATCCAAGCCATACAGATTTTAACATACACATCCATCAAACAGAACACAGCAACACTGCGTTCATATTGAAATTGATAGATTACTGTTATATAATGAGGTACGATACATATATGTACATACATACAATTCTCCTCAATGCCAATACTTAAAAAGGTATAATTTCAATCTCCTAATTAAAAAATCCAAGGTTCTGCACGCAGCCTGCAACCAGACATTACAATCACGAAGACATGATTTGCATGTTTTATGTTGCCTTCAGTAATTGCAATTCAATTCGCTTCTTAGATAGATAAGTACATATTAGCACAAAGGAGCCTGGTGCTTAAGGCGATGTTCCCGAAATATTGAAAGGTATATTGTTTAAAGCCCATTGCTGAAGTGCTAATAATAATAACGTTTATCGTTTAGAAAATAAATAACAAACAAAATGTCACTAGGTAACTTAAAACTAAAGACATTCCATGGTATGATTGAAACTATGAGTTTCGGTCAAGAAATTCGGTTTCCCGATCCGCAGCACCCTCAGAAAATGCTTACAATCAGACTATCAAATGGTTCTATAAAAGGGGAATAAGCTTGCGAAATTGGACATATGCTACTTCTATTCTATAACGCTCCTCTTACATCTAGGTATCTTATTTATTTTATTGATCTGTGGTTCCTTACAATGTAATAACATCCTTGGATGCGCCTAAAATTGTTGCCGCGTCGTGATTATAAATCTTCTGTGAAGTACCCTCATTTAATTTAATATATTTTTCTTCCGCTCTCATGAAGTTTAGTAAACAGCTGTGCATCACATCATTAACATGAGTTTCCATTGGTTTTTATGCTGCTATTTAGTTGTTTCGGAAGTGTTATTGACAAACAAACGCAACTTTCTGGAGGTATTTCTAAATCTATCCCAGAGACCTTGTCAATGACATTGGCTCCAATTGAAATTAATAAAAGGCGTAAGATCTCACCTTGCCCGCTATAGCAGACACGATTCAAAGATTAGGCGATTGAACTTGGCTCTTTCAATGCTTTGATGGATAGGGATCGTGTGCGGAAGATGACGACAATAATTGAAGGTCTGTACAAAGGTTAGATATTATTTATGAAGAATAAAATACGTCATAGGAGCAGGCTCATGCACGTTCATGTATCATGGGATTGGAACCTGTCAAGTCTACCTATCTATTTATTATCTTACGGTCTTACATATAAAAATCTAACAAAAGATAAACAATTACTAAACTATCGCCATCTCTACAACAGATAATGACACATAGTGACCGGGCCATTTTTTAAGCCATGTTTTAACCTATCTACCTCTAACAATTCTATCAACCATCTCTACCAACCTATCTACCTTTTTTGTGTAATTCTTTTGTGTAATTTTCTTTGTATGTATGTGTGTCAAATAAAAATATATTCTATTCCATTCTTTTAATTTAAATAATGTTTATAAGTTCATACTTATAAACAAACCATGGGTTATTCCCCCATGGGTTACTTTTGATTTGAAACAAGGTCATCAGTTCAGTTATTCAATTTATCTTGGCTGTAGTTTTTTGTACCATGTCAATTTATCTAGCTTTAATGTAATTCTTGTAATTTAACTGTATTTTGACTTTGACATTTAATTCAAAACGATTTTTTTTGGAAACTCCAATGACAAAACAGTTCATTGCCTACACATGGCAAATGTCAGTTATTAAATGCACCAAATAAGTATAACTGTTGCATTGTTAAGCCGCAATATAAAATTAAATTTGTCATCAGTTTTGCAAAAGATTTAACTTTAGTTCTCACAGTAATAACATACGTACTGTAACATACATACCTAAATAACAAAACAATTTATAATTTTATGATTCTACAAATTAGAGTGTTGACATCACGATATTCATTTAACAAACAAAAAAAAGACTGAAATGGTCGAAAACCTATAACAATCCTAAAACAGCTTTCATTTTATAGTTGTAAAATTAAATGGTCAGAATTTACTTTACTCTTTGCTGCCAAAAAAGGAAGTGGGAGGTTTGTTTAATATTTCTTTGCCTTTTTAGTGTAAGTTAATAATTGTAAATTCGCGTGATATATACTTTATCGAAAACGTCTAAACTAAAAAGTTGTTTTTCCTGTGCCATATTAGTTCATGTTATTATTTATTTTAACTGGCTTCACAGCTCAGTTAGTAGTAGATCTGTCTGCAGGTTGTGGGTTCAATCCCCACCCAGGGCAAAAAATTTTTGATGAACACAGGTGTTAGTTCCGTCTAGCTGTTGTCATAAGAATGTATTTCACATATTTTATTACGTAATTCATTATTATATTAGCGCTGTGATACCATTTTGAAAAAAACTAAGTTACATTCTAGTGAAGCTGACTGTACAAGTATTGTGAAGTCAGTTTGGGGTAAACTTAGCTGTGGGTAAATTTGCACCAATATTCATTATGTTATTACTCACATAATCAAAGAGTCATTTATTTTCATGTTTTTAAATTCACATGGCAGCAACATACCTGAAATTGAAAGAAACAAAAATATTATACATAAAGCAAACAATAACTAGATGCGCAATAGGATTCAAAAGAACCTAAACAATGGATTGCCTTGAGCTTCACAGCTAAGCATAAATTTATGTTTTTAATACCTAATCTTATTGTTATTTTGTTCAAAGAAAAAAATCTATTCGCTGTTACCTTATCCTGTTACCCTTAAAACAAAATGTTGGGTTTCATATGAAACTAATTAATATTAATAAATAATTTGGTTACTCCAATAGTGGCGTTTTTTATCTATACTCCTTATACCATATTTGTAACATAGGTAAAGTTTGTGAGGTTGTAGAGAGTAATATCTGGATCTAAAGAACCGATTTTAAAAATTCTTTTATCAATAGATAGCTACATTATTTGTGAGCGACATAAGCAATTATTAACCCAAAAAATTAAATGACTTTTTCGTGGTAGTCAGATTTGCAAAGTAAATCGGAGAACAAACGGTTGAACGAAAACGTTTCTTATGAACGCTGCCTTAACGACGAGAGATATATGATTGAGTTCTAGATACAAGTTATAGAGCTTGCTACTACAAAACCTATAAAAAAGCCAACTTTTATATTTATGTCACAAAATGTAGTTTATTATTATATTAAAAGAATAATTTAAATGGTTACGCCATGTTTACTGGTAATATTATCACTAATTATGAATTAATATCAAAATAAGTTAAATTTATCGCTTCAAGTGTTTAAAACAAAAAACTTTTCCCTTTTACTGCATATAATTTGGAGGAATGGTTTAAGAGATAATTCGACGTTTACCGTCTATCGAAGTGGGCACGGGCTAGCTAGATATATTCATATATAATAAGTCCACTACAAATAAATAATAATAAAATATTAAACGATTCCAAACAATATTATAGTTAACTTTAGGATAAGCTTAAAAAACAACATTTGATATTATAATATTATATTCCGTCAATCATCATTACTAATTTGAAAAAGCTCGTTTGAATACAAAAGTAGGTTCTCAATGTCCAAGTTAGTAAGAATTAACTAATTTGGGAATTGGTTTGAGTTAGGTTTGATTTATTGTTAATATGTTATAATTTATTTGTGTAAAAATAACTGGTTAGCTAGTTTTTGCTTCACCTTTATGATCTCGTATGGCATATCTATTATAACTTTTTGCTTAGCCGACAAATATTTAAAAGGATAATGAATACCAATATGTAACATTATAATACGATCGAATAACGACAAAACTATATAATAATATATTTATGAGTTTCATACTTGTTGATAATTTCGAGTTTTAACAACCTTAAAATTAACATATAATAATATATTAATCAGCATGCAAAAGTTATGTGTGAAGAATTGTAACTATTACGCCATAACTAAACCAATTTCAATGACAAAAATCGTTCTCATTAACTTAGCGAGTTGAAACCGCGGACTAACGCTACTTCGAATGGTATTAGCAAAGTCAAAGAAGATCAAGGTTGAATCATCATCATCCTTACGCCCATACGCGTATTCCATTTCCCAAGGAGGTTGGGTCTTTACCACAACGTCGTTGATCCTTTAGGAAAAGGAGCGTCCTACGCTAAGCAGATCTGAAAAACGCTACGGAACGACCACTCAGCATCACTAAAGTACTTCAACAATATATAACAGAATGATCGGTTGTCTGTACTGCGGTGGCAAACTCAGACACTCTGGCGACTAGCCACCAAGGTCGAGCCGTCACGCAATGCCTCTTGTTGTTAGGCAAGTTCTTATGTTAAACGGGTCTGTAGACATGACCAATTTACTTTTGAAACAGGAGTATTATGCCTATTGTGTGTTAGTCCCCAATTGTTTGAACATGAATAGAATAGAAATGGTTTAGTGAATACACCCGTAAGTACGTGACTCTGGCTACACACTGCGAATTTATGTAGGAACCTTATCAATCTCCCAGATGTAATGTGCGCAATGCCAATGTTCTCAAACGGTGAAGGAAAACACCGTGAAGAAACCAGTAAGTATTCTAGTAGCGGCAATGGGCTTGCAACCTGTCCCGTATGGAATACTAACTACTGCAAAGTGTGGGTATGTGCCAAATGTACAATTTGGACGTATCTCTGACTACCCTTTTAGACATTCTTTAATAAACTTGGGTTAGTACTACCTGGTTCTGAGAGATCTGAAAGAATCTACTACTCTAAAAGTCGTGAATCTGTTTCTGTTTTTTATCGATATCCCATCATCGAACGATCTGTCTTCCCATTTTTCTATGGTATAGCCAATTCAACCCGCCTGTGCCTTTCTAAACATGTCAGGAATGGTCTGACATAAAAGGTTCACCTATAGCCTTACGGTCATGGGGTCCCCAACACTTGAGACACACACAACACAACAGCATAACTGATTTTTTTTAAAACAGAAACATCATGTGGGGTCTGGTAAGAACCCAAAATCCAGTAAAGGCTCTTGTCGGTATCACGAACCAAATGCGTGAACAAGCCCTGAAATTTTACTTAGCATTTTTTCCAAAGCCTGCATGCTTGCTACACAGTCTACAAACTTCGCTAAAATTCACTTAAATCGCATCAAAAAGCAATAAAGATCTTTCAGCGCTGTCGCTATCGCTTTGTCATGCTAATTTGTAACCTGATCACTCTCTCAGCTAACTCCGAAGTACCTGTTGATCACGAGGCTCAAAGGATCTGAAAAACCAGCTTGTTTTTGCCGGCTGCTTGACTTTATCAAAGAACAGTCAAGTGAAAGATTTGCGTGTATATGAAAAACTATCAAAAACGCGCGCGACTTTGTCCGTGTGAAGCTTGAGTATTTTCAGACAAACTTCAACCCCCGCTCGTAGAGACTTAAAATTTTCGTCTTGGTGCGTCAGCCATAAACGCCGTTTATGGGCTGACTTTCAAGAATTCTTAGTGCAACCAAGACGCACCAAGACGAAAATTTTAAGTCTCTACGACCAGCAGTTGTCAATATGTATGTCAGTCAGTCAGACAGGACAAATATTCTTATAATTGGTATACTCGTATCTACGAGTAATCTATCTAGATTGGATTTATCAATTATGAATTGGGTGGTTAATCTATTCGCCTATTCTTCTAAGTTAAATTTGATGTACAAGATAATAACCGTAGCTTCAGCTTAAATTAGTGAATTCAGCCATAGATTAAACTGACTTCTGTTTGATCTAGAAGTAGATTTCAAAAACTACAATCCCCTGAGACTGTAAGGACTGTATTCCCTTTGCAACTTAAATTTTCGATGTACTCTTTGACTAGGAACAATCTGAGGTTCAATCAGGAATCAATCTGAGATTCTCAAGGAATTAGTCATTTACTTTGTAATCAAAACAAACAGTGCATTTAAAGCGATCATTCCCAGTAACGGACAGACAGTCCGACATACATAAATCATGCGGTAAGGGCTAAGCTACACCAGGCTCGTTGCCAGGGTCTGCAGCATGCATCTGCATGCATACATGAATGCATATTGATTATTGATCATTGTAAGTTATTTGATCTATCACTACCATTGAGTTAGTACTGTATGAGAAGAAAATTTGTGTGATGAATAGATGCTTTTTCTGGTTTCCATAGTGTACGCTTTGCTTATTTTGAGGGTAGGTGGTGTTGCGTGAAATGGCCACAGATATGTATTTATCCATATAAATTCATGCTACGTAATACGTAGCAACAGACAACAATTCCTAAAAACCAATTACAAATGAACAGATGTTGTACAACAGCGATCAAAAAGCTTCAAATTAAACGTAACGCCGAATGTGTCTGAAACGTCTATAATTTTTGCGATTTCCAATTACGTCAATGGTGGTTTCAGATACCAGGGCTATTGGAGAGCCTAACTGCGGCCCTGCTGCAGACAATTGAGTAATAATAGCGTCGCTTTCCACTTGGCACTGGTCCAGAACAGCCTTTGTCTGCCCATCTACCTTTGTTTGGTCTGGGTTTGTGCATGCGTGTGATACATGCTGCGTACATGTGGTTTGTTACGGTATATCTATTATACTTCCTATCAGATGAGCATAGCCTATATTTTATTATTGATACTGTTTTCACAACACTTGTAGCTATTGTAGTTAGGTATTTCCTTATTATCATTCTTCTTTGTTTTGTATCCCGTAGTATCTAACAGACCGTCCCAATATTCACTCGAAAACGAAATCATTTTATGCAAACTTCTTAGGACTGAGGAGGTTCTTAGTACACCTCTACGCACCAAGACGAATATACTCTGAATTTTTTTTAATGTAACTTTTTGCAATTGATGTTGCAATTTTTATATGCAGTTTTTAAATTGAGCAGTAGCTATATTTTTTATAGTTTTTATATACATAGTTCACTATAGCTTCATTCTTTTTTACGAGCTATAAATAACTTTCGAATACAATTTCGATAGCTTACCGCCACTATATCACCTCACGAAATATAACATTTCTAGACTTGTGTTATGTCTTTTATGATATGGCAATGTCTATAAGAATCTTTCTGAATTAGGAAGGTCTATAGTTTCATCTCTGGTTTAATTATTATGGCTTCTTTTAAGGGTTAACGATAAAATTTGTCGGCCTTTCAAAACTCTTATAACGGATGTAATAAATTAAGAGATTGAGGTATGTAGTTAAGAAATAATCATAAAAAATGGAAATTAAATCAATGTTAAGTTATTCTACTCATATATTGACAGAAAGAAAGGAATGGAAAGCAACTGATTCGTTATAATGCCTTAATCATATATCATAGACTTATGTATTAAAAGATGGGATATCTTTGAATAACGGTAAATAAATGTGAGAAAATGTATATACCTATCCTCCTACTTTCAGTCGTTCAGCTGTAAGCAACACCATGCGGTAGTAGGTACAGTCAGCTGCACTAGAATGCATGCAATTCTTAAACTTTCAAAATGATGTCAGTGTTACAGTAAACATTTACATGGCAAATACATTAAATATAAGTGAACTTATCAACATACTTTATGATTTTTAGATTTTAGCCGTGTTTCCCTACTACTAATAAACTCGGCGTAACCTTAAAATAGTTTATTATTACCAGAATAAGAGTTTATTGTAATGTAGCTGACTGTACTTAGGCATTTCATCTTGTACAAACTGACGGCATCGTCCAAGACAATGCAACGCGAGAATAACGTCGCGAAATACGGAAATTTGGGTACATAACTCAAAAATTATGGTAAATATCCCGCTTCTAACAAAAATATAGCTTTAAGTAGCAATATAATATGGACAAGTTATGTGTTCCTATATAAACCCACTCAGCATGAATTATTACATATATTTTGAATTGGTGTATACAACGTTGGTGGCAAAAATAAATAAATCAAACATAGTATAAAAGTTTTGCACTCGTTTTTACTTTGCTGTTATGAATAAATCGATGCGGTGTCCAATAACTTCGCGTTTCCATAACCGTAGTTCCAAATCGTCTTGTTCTTTTAGTCTTCGGACACTTTGTACGCAATTCCCAAAAGGATCGAACAGTCCCATTATTAATATCAACTGCTCATGATTTTTTAGAATAGAAAACTAATCAAATCAAGCATAACATTTATCAATGTACTATTCTCACTCCTCACACATTAATCTATGTGGGCCTTCACCAACCCACATAGGGTGACCTCCCCTAGCCTGACCCGTGGGAATACGGGTATACGGAACACTTACTAGTTATTGCTTATTTTAAACTTTTTGTAAGCCCCTTTCGATTTAATGAGCATTAAATGGATTGCATGTTTAGAGCTTTTGTATGTCTTTTATGGTTTGGAGTGTCGTCCACTCAATCGAATGAAGTTTCGGAACCATGTAGATAGTTCTCTCTCGACTCTACTCACAACTTAAATCCTCCTGAATTTACCTCCACGTCTCAGAGACTCAATGGTAATGCATTTATCACATGCAGAGGTCGAGTAACCTCTTCTTAACTACGTTTTTATAGAGGTATCTAATCTACTCATAAGTCATGTTATAAGTCTGGGAACCACGTCACAAGACGTCATAGTTGATAAGCTCTTGGCAATGGCCCATGAATAAACACGCGCGTTTCCGAATCCATAACGCTATTGTTACAAGGAACTTTACAGTTTGATTTCCACATGCCTTTGTTCTTCACCAGTAGCGGGTAGCGACTGCTTATCAAACAATACCTATCGGTGATATCACGCGCGTGTTGACGGCTGTTGCATTACAACTGTTACAAGTGGAGTAACGTGACTAAGTGAGTTACTTTAGCCCTAGCAACTTCAACCACTTGTGTCACTTTATAATTCTAGCGTACTACGCTAATTCATAGTCAAGGTCTTCCACCACTGGAAATTCACAAGGGTTCATTCATTTACAATTGACTGACTTAGAACTCAGCTGGTACTGCGCCCTCTTCTTCTCCTTGTACGCTTTAGATTGTGGGTTCGATTGGCTCCATGATATCTTTTGAGTGAATTCTGACGACCGATGTGGCGCAGCGGGCGAATGTCCGCCTGCGACGCAGGAGGTTGCGGGTTCGATTCCCGCCTTGGGATAAATGTTTGTACGATCTGCATATATTTATTCCGGGTGTTCTGGGTATTTACTATGTATAATAAAAAATATCTATGTATGTAATATAGTATTGTATTAAGTATATCAGTCATCTAGTACCTATAACACAAGCTCTGCTTAGCTTGGGGCTAGATGATGCTGTGTGGATTGTCCAGCATTATAAAAAAAAAAATTAGGCTGACCAGACCAAGAATTGATTGGATGAAGATTCTTTTCAAGATGTTGCGTGCCACAGCATCACGGTGTAATTATTATGTTTATTTATTACTAAGGACCCGTCTCAGCTTCGCACTTGTTTTAGTAAGGAACTCTATATGTCACTTTTATCGAGCAGTAGCAAAAAAGCTATAAAATATTAGAAATATTTGCAACATACTAAGTTAAATGAAGCTTGTGGGTTTCACGTGCCTCTAATAATAGTTATCAAAGTAGTTTACGGTCAATGAGCAATTGAGCATAAGAGAAAATAAAAGACATATTCATTAGGGGTACACGTGTATTATTCAGCGCGTGTAGGCGTGTATAGGAAACTAGCGAAACGCGCGCGTCTTCGCCCGCGTGTAGCTATTTTCATACAAACTTCAACCCCCGCTGTACCCGTTTAGGGGTTGAATTTCGGGAATTCCTTAGTACACCTACCGCCACCAAAGTAAATATAATAAATATAAACATTGACAAACATCCACACAATACCTCTAGCCCCAAACTAAGCAAAGCTTGTACTATGAGAACCAGATAAATGATGGAATACTATGCACATACACACACAGAACAAGTATCTATTCACCACACAAATGTTTATTCTCGGTGGAGATCGAACCCAGCACAGAAGGCAGAGCTACTACAAACTGAGCTGTGACGGCTGCCATAGCTTAGTCACTGGTTCAAATCATACGAGGATTCGTTTTCTGTCATCTTTGGAAGCAACATTATATTTTCATTTTAATTGTTTTTCTAGTGTTATTTTAAGTTCTGATGGGTAATTTTGGTGGTATTTTAACCATCATTACTTGAGGTCTTAGCACAAGTGAGAACAGTTGAAATGAAAGTGTGTTATGTGGCATCCTGATTTGAACGAAAATGTTTCCCTTTGCGATCGGAACACATATTGAACACTTATATAAATAAAAAAAAAACCCGTAAAAACCCGTGTAATATAAGTGTTCAATATGTTTCCCTTTGGTTTTAAATGGGTTTTGAAGAACAACGCCATCTTTTTCTTCAAAACCAATGACAGCCGACTTTACTTTTTTACCGACTCGACTTGACTAAAAAGTATTTTATCAACTTACTTGACATTGGCAAAATTGACACAGGCCACAAAAAAAAAAAATCATACGAACTTACTTAGAATTTGTCAGTCACGTCCGTCGATCGGCATCGTCGTATCGAAGTGAACCTCCCGTACAATCTGCCGTGATCGCAGGTTCATTAGAATGTACAGTGTGTCTAGTACTAGTACCTACTATCCAGTGCATTAGTACTGCATTTGCTCGTGAAGACTATCATTGTCGCACGAGACGCGATTATAAAACAAAACTGTTATGGCCACGAGTACATTACTTTATACATTCGTGTCGTAATATTTTTAGAACAAATGGCTATACTTGTTATCTTTACTTTATTTATGTATGTATAGTTAACTGCACTAGAATTTATACAATTCGTAACTCGGGAAATAAGGCTATTTCCCGACATAAACGCGAAAGTTTGTAAGTATAGATGGATAGATGGATGTTTGTTACTCTTTCACGCTCTAACCAGTAGACTGATTTGGATGAAATTTGTAATAAACACACACTTTTAACATATAGGCTACTTTGTATCCCGAAAAAATAACGGGAACGGGAACTACCACGCGGGTGAAGCTGCAAACGGCCGCTAGTATACTAATAAACCTTTGCAAATAATCAATAAGCGATGAAGCTGAGCTGTACCGAAAGGTCAAAGACAAAGAATAACATTAGCAGGGATCTCACAACAAAATTGCTAATATATTGATTTATCACTTATAATAGCAGGATTTCAAGGATAATACACCGATGCACGTGAGCATACATCCTCTGTCTACTTACTTAGGTCCTTCTCGTGTGTTGTAGAAAGGAAAAGGATGCACTTTGTGTGGCCAAATATGTACTGCGGAGATTTAGTCAGTGCCTATTTGTTTAGGCGACTTAAACAACTGTCAGAAATCTAGTCAATAAAATATTTACTTTTGTCGTTGACATTATAGAATGCTAATTGAGCCACAGTATTTTAGAATTGTGACAAAACCAGTATTATGACGAAAAATGAAAACGGACGCTGTCATTTCGTCAAAGCAATAACCCACACTAAGGCTTGGCCGTAAGTTTCAAAATTCCTTGAATATTACTTTGCTGTGGTATTATTATCCCGTCACCATAATATACCAACTCTATCAGTAATAAAATATGAACAGGACAGAGTCCTTCTCTATATTTAACTCAAAACAATACTATCTGTTTCCCGGTGAAGTAAATACGATTAGAATATATTATTAGACCTGTGGTTCTTTATCAAAGGGGGAAGTGCAAATAAATTTCCGCACCCTACACAGCGCAGTACGCATCGATTTTAATATAGTAGTGCGTTTATTATGATGTTGTTCAGTGAATTTATTAGCACTCGTCTCGGCTTGTACGGGTTTTAGTAAGGATCCCTAATATTTTTGAAAATTTAATATAGCCTATGTCACTCGGGGATAGTGTACCTTCGCAACGATGAAAGAACTTTTCAAATTGGTTCAGTAGTTTCGTAGCCTATTCAATGCAAACAAACAAAGAATAATAAATTTCCTTTGTAATATTAGTATAGATTATTATAATTTATTTTTAAGTAAACTGGAGGCCTAATTCGATACAAAACTTGTACTAATGAGGGACTTCTCTTCTATATAAAAAGTTGTTACTAATACATTTTTATTTCAAACACCATCCTATGCCTAGCAAAGCTTGTAGTGTAGAAGTATACCAGTTAACTGATAGAATACTTATATATGTATATTCTTTTATGTAAATACATACTTAGAATACAATATAACACCCAGAACAGCCATAATTATGTTTATCACAAAAATGTTAATTTTATATAGATGATAAAACATTTGCTATATAAGTAGATAGAAAGACTATCAGTAGTTAGTTCTTAAACTAATTTCGAAATGGTTTTGCAAACAAACATTAGCCTAACCACAACCCACTTCGTTTAGATTTACTTGAACATTTCATTCACCACCACGACAACTCTGTAACAGCTTAAGGAAGAAAGCTGGTACAGTTTGACAACGTTGACAGCAGAAGGCCAAGCATGCTTGTTTTAAAAGATAATACTACGGCAAAACTGCACACGTTATGACACCCATTCTATACAGCATACTATAATAATACTAATAATAATGCTGGACAATCCACACAGCATCATCTAGCCCCAAGCTAAGAAGAGCTTGTGTTATGGGTACTAGATGACTGATAATAATAATACATTACATACATAGATATAATTTTATTATACATAGAAAATACCCCGAACACCCGGAATAAATATTTGCAGATCGTACAAACATTTATCCCGAGGCGGGAATCGAACCAGCAACCTTCTGCCTCGCCGGCGGACATTCGCCTGCCGCGCCACATCGGTAGTCAACTATAACGTATGATAACACATTGACGTGTCACTTAACTATTGAACGAGAGCAGTTAAAATGTCATAATTAGCGCGATTGATAGGAGTATGCAGACAATGCCAAGAGACCGATGGCGGAAAACGTCACAATGCGATAAACCGCTGCGTACTGCATAGTTCATTTGACACGTTTCGTACGATACTAAAATTTTATTAGTATCGCGACTACACTATAAGAACATCCAATAAAGTTCAAAAAAACATTATAATTTACTATTATTGCTATTCTTCTAGACTATGACGCGACGACAGACAGTCATGAATTTACTTATTAGTATAACATTTTAAAATCATATTGGATGGATAACTAGGAACTGGCGCTTAGATTCTCTTAACTTTAAGACGATTCTATAATTGATCTTTAAGATTTATGAACAAATGCCTTTTTGACTTTAAAAAAAAAATATATTAAAAAATCTTCATAAAGTGATCTAGCTGTTTAGGAGCACAAGTTTTGAAGTAAGTCACTCCCACGCAGAATTCCGATTAATTTATCTGTCGCCACAAATTAAGCTGTAACCTGCAAGTTGCAAAGCATTGTCTCCATTAATGAGGACGTCCTGTTAACTTGGTTATGGCTTTTGTCCCGACTTCTGACTCTTTGAAAGGTACTTGTGAAGGATTCATTGGTGCACGAATAGATTAGAAGGGTTGGGTGCTCGCTTTGTTACAAATCTTGATACTTCTGTTGGAAACAAAGAATAATTTGACTAAAGAGTAAAACCCAGAGAAGCTAAAGTTATCTATACAAATTATAAGTCATAAGCATTTATTGATAAAATCATTTTACAGGTCAGGAACGCCATAGTAATAATATTCATTACTAATATATATAAGGAATGTAAAAAATATAATAAAAATTAAATCTATCGCGAAGATATAAAAATCTTTGTTCTGACTGACTAATAGACACTGTCAACGCACTGTCTAAACCGTTGGTCGTTAGAGACTTGAATTTCTTGGAACTAAAGAGTGCCTGCTACTCTATAATCAGTCTGGGAGCAAGTGGCGTAACCCGGCCACAGAGAATAGATCCTTCACGGCCACCGGGCAGAGGTCAATACACGACCACCTAATTTGTTAGACCTATAGTCCTTTGTTGTCTCAAACGTGAATTCAACGTACGGGAAATTATTGAAAAAGCTAAAGCCTGGTTCCTGATTGAAAACTGTTGCCTAGTAAACCTTTTTAACTGAAAATAGGTTTACTGTACTTTTCATACCAAACAATGGAAAACGCGAGAGTACTGCATAACTCATATATTTTTACATATTTTTCGGTAAGCAATTTAGTTTTATTTTCTTAAGGATAATCGATCCAAAGAGATAAATCGGATTTTCTGTTTTCAGACGCCAATATCTTCCATTCGATTTATATTTCAACAAGGTACAGATGAGAAAAAGGAAATTGTGTAGTAGATGATACTCCGTGTTCCGGCGATATTTCCTCCTGCCAGACATGTAGGTACTTTACTCTTATGTATTGTTTCCTTCCCCTACCTAATATATTCGCTTACTTAAACCACGACGACGTAAACTTGATACGTGAGCTGAAGCGTGTTTTTGAACTGGATATCTTCGATGTCTTGTATGTATTCTGCGATCGATATCAATCTGCCATTTTTAGGGTCCCTATTACTAAGACTCCGTTGTCTATCCGTCTGTCACCAGGCTGTATCTCATGAACCGTGATAGTTAAAGAATTGAAATTTTCACAGATGATGTATTTCTGTAGCCGCTATAACAACAAATACTAAAAAACGGAATAAAATACATATTTAAGGGGTATTTCATACAACAAACGTGATTTTTGTGCCATTTTTGTTATAGATAGGTACGGAACTCTTCGTGCGTGAGTCCGACTCGCACTTGGCCAGTTTTATTGTATTGGGCTACGAATTACGCAATAAATAATTTATGTATTAGCATGAAGCTTTCGTGGTTTTAATCATTATTTTAATAAAAAACTTACCGAGTTCGACCCATTCAAGTCACAATTTATACAGATGTTATCCTAAGGCGGAAATCGAACACGCAACCTCCTGCGTCGCTTGCGGACATTCACCCGCCGCGCCACATCGGTCGTCAAATATAATTAGAAAAACATATCAACACTCTTAGTTTAACTATTAATTTTATTATTATGTGCTCTTTCAAAACGAGGGAGCAGTAATTTGCTCTGTAGATATTTTGCAAAGATTTTGAAAACAAAGCGTATTCAGAAACTGTTTCAATAGAAGCTAAGTCAAAGTTCAACGTTCAACCTTTGAGCAAAGCTGTCTCCTTTCAAATCAGCTGATACACGAACGAATTGGTACTTTGAAGTCGAGGAGGTACGATGGCGTTAACTTAAGCTTCTTCGCAATAGGTTCTTTTCAAATTTAATGAAATATATCGCACGACTGGTAATAATCCTCATGCTTGACAGAAACTCTTTTAGATCTCGAAATTAACAAGATCCTTGAAAATATAAAAAAAATTATTCCCCTTTTCAAAATCTTACTCATATCAAATGCAAATAACTATGCCCAAATCACTCTCTGAACTATGGGGTTGCCAAGAGAATAGTCATGAGGTTAGTCCAATAATAATATTTCAAATTACACGTTGTTTACCCAAGCAAATGTGACCAAACTGAAAGGAATATGAGATACACGAGATTACACATTGCTAGGCCGCAAACCACAGGACATTGGCCCGTCACTTGGTAATTGGGCTATATTGCAAGCTAACAATGCGAGTCACGTGCGCGCACTCAGGACTGGAAGCAGCCGTCAGAACTTAGAATCTATCTATATCTACTATACCAATTATATATTTATAAGAATCTTTATCCCGACTGACTGACATCTATATGTCAATCAGACATAGACTGTGGTTTAGACTGTGCGTACAGTCCAAACCATTGATTGTGGTCTTGAAATTTTTAGGGTATTTTTGTCTTAGTATGTAAAGGTAAAATTTTACGCCCAAACGCGTGCAACGTTGGTTAAAGTTTGCATGAAAATAGCTTCACACGGAAGAAATTACGTGTTTTCACTAGTAGTATACACAAGATTTAGTGTCTAAATCTAATGTAGAAAGATCAGCTTGCTTTGTTTTTTTTTTAAGCATGTTTTGTTTTTTTTTATAATTTTTTTTTAATGCTGGACAATCCAGACAGCATCATCTAGCTCCAAGCTAAGCAGAGCTCTTGTGTTTCGGGTATTAGATGACTGATAATTAATACAATACATTACATATCCATTATATCATCTTACAAACATGTGTCCCAAGGCGGGAATGGAACCCGCAACCTTCGCGTCGCAGGCGGATATTCGCCCGCCGCGCCACATCGGTCGTCGAAAGTTTGAAGGGCACCCGTGAAATTACAAGCACATGATGTTTAACACCTGTGTACCTTAGGTTACTGAACGTAGAGGAGTGCATCGTAGAGCACGTGGTAACCACTAAAGATCAGGTATGCTGTATAGGTACTTAAAATAAGCAAGCCGTATTAAAGAGATTTTCTGTTGTATCGTATTTCAGTGTGCTATAACTTTTGCAAATAAAGTAACCAATCTTGTTTTTACGATAGCCCACCGCCGCAGATTGAAAAGTTAGCTGTTTTCTTCACGGTCACGTTCTTCACCTTTATAAATCCCCAGTACATCTCTGTTGTTACAATAAGTCATACAGACAGGCTCTAATGAAGGCAGTGTAGATTAAGTCGAAATGCGTACAAGCGCAGCAGACGAATACAATTCGGACGGTGTGTGATATGGAAATTGCTAGGTCAGCCGCGTTTATTTGCTTGTGGGTTGAATACGAGATTGGAACACACTTTTCTTTGTTTCACCGCGCGTTTTTTGTCACTTGTAAGGTACTTGTCAGGGCTTAGAATAGGGCTTCTTTATTACCTCGCATAAATATCGTAAGAGACGACTAAGGGAGCCCTCAGGAGATAGGCAGCAGTATCGACTCGGTGCTAAACACCGACGCTGTGGTCAACAATCCGCCTGATAAGCGTGGTGACTATGGTAAAACCCACATGGGCCATATTTTGGATAGAAACGGGATATTTACCATGATTATTGAGATTGATTGTTTTCCGATGACGACAGTTGCATGCGCCATGATCACGGGTCGATCGGGATCGGGATGATGCGATGGTGGGATGATCGGATCTATGTTTCTATACAAAATATTGATCGAAACCATGATAGTTCAAAAAGTTATATCACATGTTCAGCAGTGGACTTATTTATGTCGATTGGTAAATGTGAAATGTCTTGTAGTCAGTCTAGAGATGCTTTCTAATCCTAAGCTCGTAGATTTGAATCCGCACCAGTCTAATATCTTCTGCATGGATAGATGTTAGTATGGATAATATAAAACAAATGAATATGAAACATAAAACTGCAAACAATTCTGTTAAGTGAGTTTACCTTCCATTTAATTTGTTTTCAAGCACATGTCATGCTTCTCATTGATGTAGTACATGTCGATTATATTATGTTTTAGCACACATAAAAATGGAAGTAACATACTAACGGGCATATATTTATTAGATCCGAAAAAAAACTGGAAAATAAACATGTTCTTGAAACGGGGGTTTTTCTTACATAGTTGTTACTGGTCTTTAGAGATACCGATAGAATCTATTAACGTATTTAATCTAGTCCAAAAAAAACCAATTGACTCTCTCGAACGAATCCACTCTTTTATCAAATACCCATCAATCAAATAGATTCCGTCGATGTCCCAGTTAAAGTGATGTCAACGACCCGGTTGTTGACCTCATCAGCTGTTTATGACACCAAACTTTTACAACTCTATGAGCAGGTTTAATTAGAGGGGACTTGTTTAATCAAACACAAATTGGCTATCATAAATTGGTGAGGATATACACCCACTTCGGTAATTGGTAGAAACTGTCTATTTTGTCTGTTTTAATGATCAGAGAAAACCAAACCATACGCCGGTTCCAAATAGAGACTTCTTCAATTGTTCTTAATTGCAGGGTACGAGCAGAATTTTGATTAATCGATATTTTTAATTTATAACTGTCTGAATATAAAATGTATACAAATTCAGTTCAAATTAATTACAATAAATCAGTGCGTATTATTTAAATTGGCGATTCCCAAATAAAGACTTTTGAAATTAATTATTAATAGAGAGTATAAATAAATAGTAGTGGATCGTGAACCAAGCACTAAAGACCATACCAAATTAATTTATGTAATAGGGGCTGTCAACATAGTTTATTGGTATCAATTTATAAAATAGAATTTCTACATTCATACCAATTTCAAAATGCGGAAGTGTGTCTGTTTGTTACGTTTTGACGGCTAAACTATTAATCCGATCGAAACGCAATTCGGTACAAATATTGCTTTTATTCGGAGTCTGACATTATGTTTATTTTGTACAAATGATTAGATTATTCATAAACCCTCAAAAATGATATCGAGTTTATCGAAACACTACCGTACCTTCGCCTACACTAATAATTTCTAATACATAACCTGACTACGAAAAAGATACCACATATAAATAAGCTACAAAGAGACAAAAAAAATATATAGCGAGCAACATAACAAAAGAAACCACCTGATACCACACGGTGATAAACGGTACGATGACACAGCCTAACTAACCAAAAGTGAGACAAAGAAAATCAAACGTATTCATGGTTGTGTAGACATAGCCCCAGCCACTCCAATTCTAATAGATCTAACTAATACATCCATAGCCAAATTAAACTAGGATAGTCATCTGATTGTATCGTATTCTAGCATCGTCTATTAGCAATCTATTACCTATTACACCTGATCTACCTACCATTGATCAGTATGTGATGATCAAAATTATGCAACCGTATCCATTACCAGCCTGATGCCTCATAAGTCACCTGCTGCACATAATTACAGGGGTTTTCTGTAGTAGCATTCTTGGCAGACGGATGACCGCAGTATTGGTATTGAGTACTCAGGAGACGCTGCTGTCTTGGACGAATAAATGCTGCAGCGTACTGCTGTTCCCATAGACGCCATCTACAGCATTGGGTGGATATAGGTTAAAGAAGAAGATGTCATTTTGTGTATCCCATTTATGTCAGGTGGCAAGCTTATCGCCACTGCTAGAATACCAGCTTTAATATCAAAAATTGCTTGGTAAAACTAGTTAACCGTTCAGCTGGAAAAGCGTCAGTACCGTACCCAACCATCTTACTTATCCTTTCCGGTTTCCCGGTCTCAAAGCTCCATTTTCCGGTTTCCGGGTTCACTAATGCTGCCATTGTGCCACAACCAACACAATTTTATCAGTAATTATTTTTAAATACAGGCAATCACAATTATTATTCGAAAATATCTCGTTTTCGAGCAGTTAGGTGAAATGGCTTTATCAACGAAGATGGCGACGGCGGACTAGCACCGACATATATCTATTGTGAGTTGATTAATCCTTTCACTTTCAAAAATGTTTAAAAATGTATGAAAGTTTGTAGACAGCCGGAACTGACTGGTTTATTTATCTGAAGCCGTGGGGGTCCCCGATTTAGAATAGGATCCCGCCATTACCTCCCATGGATATCGTTAAATGCAGTTGATGAATCGCACCAGGTACTACATTTCCTCACGATTTGGGGTCACCAATCCGCCTGCCAAGCATACTTTAAATCCATGTTTGTGAGCTTAATTCATAATGCAAAAATGTGAATATTATTAGAGTTGGCGTCATGATCCGATTTGATGGGAAAGATCAGTGCTGAAGAAGTTTATTTCTACTAAGCAAGCGTTTTTTAAGAAAGACCATAACTCAATATTTGTAGGCGGTTCTAGAGTTCTTAGTGAAGGGCCGTCCTGGGAAGTAACACCTTGCCTATTTCTGCTTCCAAGCAGCTAACTGTGTTCTGAAGGCAGTGGATGCCAGTAAAATTACAGGCACATAAGGGGCTTAACACCTGTACGCCTCAGGTCGATGGAGCATGTTCCTGACGAACGTGACCTGCGAAGCAAAGCTTTGCTATAGGTGATGATAACCACTTAACATCAGGTGGGCCATATACTTGTTTTATGAGCAAGTCGTATATATTATGTTAGTAGAGCTGACATGACAGGTGCATAGCATATGAGCGTACCAAAAAATACTGCCGTTACAATTTGTCGTACCAATGAATGGCTGCGCAATAAATAAATTCAGAACTAAAATCGCCTGCGCAACTTTAGGTCCACCAAGTTAAAACGGCAGAATTGTGGTATATACGTAAGCATAAGAAGACCTCAGGTAACGATTCAAACTCATGCACACACCTTGAAAACCGCTCGAGGTCGAATAGCCTTCGATAGTCGGGTCTTCGTGAAATGGTTTTTAACTACCATGGTGGGTGCTCACTCCTATCCTAGTTTATTCGCATGTCACATGCCTATTATAACCTGACACCACAGTAATTAGGCTGAATAGTAATGGTGACGTTACCATGCGGAAGTACTGCGGGTAGTTAAACAATTACAAGCAATTCTAGCGGCTAAAGTACAGTAATAAGGGACAAAACGCTTTGGTTTATTGTGCGAATTAAATTGAATGAAGAAAGCCAGTTAAGTGAGCACTTAAGTCCTTACGTGGTGTCTTCTAAAGTGATGGAAACTAGACAGATATTTTTATAGAGGTCGTTATTTGACCATTAAACCTCATAGAATGCTGGTTTTCTTAGAAAATTTAATTCCAATAAGCTTTTACGGTTTCGTTCACGGGTTTATTATTATTTGAAAACAGTCAATAGTTAATTATTCACTATAATCAAAACGGTAATTTCAAAACCTCATAGGTACATCACCATTTAATAATTTCCAATTTTGAATATCTCTAGAACCTACATGAGGTTTAACACCTATATGCCTCAGGTTAATTTACGCTGAGCAGTGCATCTTAGGGCACGTTCATGGGGGAAGTCTTCCGTGCAGGCTATAAGTCACCAGGCAGTTTTAATGATATAGTGGTTGCATCAAATACTCACCGTCGCGAAATTAAGAACTCCTAACAAGAAGAAAAGAACGTACCTGAAACAAATTAAACAAAAGGTAAGTTACAATAGACCTTTCCAACTCCAGAATAATTATAAATAAAATCATAATAAATAGCATCACGACTATAATCCCCAAGCACGGTAGATATCTTCGACGACCGATGTGGCGCGGCGGGCGAATGTCCGCCTGCGACGCAGAGGTTGCGGGTTCGATTCCCGTCTTGGGATAAATGTTTGTATGATCTGCAAATATTTATTCCGGGTGTTCTGGGTATTTTCTATGTATAATAAAAAAATATCTATGTATGTAATATAATATTGTATTAAGTATATCAATCATCTAGTACCCATAACACAAGCTCTGCTTAGCTTGGGGCTAGATGATGCTGTGTGGGTCGTCCGGCATTATTTATTATTATTATTATTATATCTCCTCTTAGGTTATGGTAACCACATCAGGTGGGCCATCTGCTTATTCCATCAGCATGTAAAAAAAAAAAAAAATCAACGCCCTCTGATATACTAATCGCCCTACGATACACTACCTTGCGTCCATCAACTTCAAGCATATGTGTGTCGTATTGTGCCTGTAATTTCACTTTACTGGGGCCGTAACGAACTTTTAAGCAACAGCTTCAAATCAAAGTTCCCGGTAGCCTGTTGTTACCTTATTACGTGATAGGAAGGCTGCATTATCATCGTTAGCAGCGGAAGTGCATTGCGCCACGCTGGTTACGCCGGTTGGCCGCCTCTATCATTGCGCACGGACCACGCTACTCTACCTACACATTAAGCGTTTCCTGGGGGCATGTTCACTTAGAACTTTATTCGTAGTAGTCATTATTAAAGGCTTTTAAAGAATGTAACGCGAATGTTAGTAGTAGTAGACCTCTTAGTGAAGGGCTCGTCCAAAGAAGTACTACCACCATGCGTATTTCTGCTGCCAAGCAGCTTTCTGGTTTGAAGGGTGTGGGTGCCGGTGGCATACAGCCACACCTTAGGTTGTTGGACGCGGTCTCTATATATACATACATATTACACGCGGATATATGCAAACAAAGCCCCACTACGATCAGGAGACAAGTCCCAATAATCAGCAGATCTACAACGAAAGTGAACTTTTGTACCAATAATTTGCAACATCACTGACCGGCATACGAGACAGCAACAACTAGATTTTTTAGAATTTTTTGGCGTTTTTGTTACAGATAATGGTACGGATACCCTTCTTGCGCGAGTCCGACTCGCACTTGGCTAGTTTTTAAACTGGACCTGTTGTTGAGCTGTTACTTCTGCCAAGCGAGTAGATGAGATACAGCCTGGTGACAGACGGACAGACAGTGGAGTCTTAGTAATAGGGTCCCGTTTTACCCTTTGGGTACGGAACCCTGAACCATTCTGAAAACAATAGTTGACACTACTATCAGTACAGTGCTCCTTGGTAACAAAGTACTTAAAAATCTCAACTTTGTTAAACAAAAGGAGGTCTTATCTCTCAGTAGCGATCTCTACACACTTTTTTAGTATCAATTTCTATGCTCTCTTGACTAACACACTACACTTAACTTAAATGTATTTAATACTTTACAGTAGTAAAAGTTAAATTGAAGCCTTTCACTTTTTAGCAATAATCCGGTAAGTTTTACTGGTGGTTAAGTTAATGCAGTGCGTTGGTTATATGTAACGACAAAGGTTTTTCTCTTATAAGTCTCTGAGTTGCCTGGTAGAGATCGCTTTTGGCGATAAGGCCGCCCATTGTATTACTGCATTGTTTACCTTATAAATATAATTACTATCCAATCATATCACGAATATGAAGCCACATTGATTATACTAATATCGTTTTTTAATACACACTAAGTTGTGACAGCCGTCACAGCTCAGTTCGTTGTAGCCCTGCCTTCTGCGCTGTAGGTGGTGGGTTCGATCCCCACCGAGACCAAACATTTATGTGATGAACATAGATGTTTGTTCTCTGTCTGGGTGTTATATTGTATTTTAAGTATGTATTTACAAAAAAAAAAGTATATAAGTATTCTATTAGTCATCTGGTTCCCATAACACAAGCTCTGCTTAGCTTGGGGCTAGATGATGTTGTGTAAAAATGTCCTCAAATCTTTATTATTTATTATTAATATTAGATTGACAAGATTTTATTAAAGTGAATACAGTTGAGTTATGTGTCCTGCTTTTGTGTCCGCTGTGCACGACCACCTGCACTTGGGAGGACCTGAACGTCGTGACGAAAAGCGCCGTTGAAGTGGCAACGTATTGGTCAGGGAAGGTGTGAGTGAATTTTTATCTTGACTCGAAAAGACAAGAAGAAGAAGTTGAGTTATTGTTATACAAACGAATTCCAGAATACATCAAGAGTTTTGTGTCAGTTCATTCAATACCAAACTTGTCATAACAAAGCAGTATATAATGTAGTATGTACATTGGTTTTAAATTTAAAACTAGGATGTTTCTGTCAAGAACAGCTGTTTGTAGGTACAGTCAGCGACAAAAGATTCACAATTGCAGTTCAAATATACAGCTACTTCAGCTTGTTAATAGCATATCTTTATAGAGTTCAAAATTTAGATCATAAGTTATCATCATCAGCCTACATAAGTCCACTGCTGGACATAAGTCTCCTTCATAATTAATAATCATAATATAATAGAATTTGTTGTTATAGCGGCAACAGAAATACATCATCTGTGAAAATTTCAACTCTCTATCACGGTTCATGAGATACAGCCTGGTGAAATACGGACAGACAGACAGCGGTGTCTTAGTAATAGGGTCCCGTTTTACCCTTTGGGTACCCTAAAAATATTCTATTATAATAGACGATTAAATATATATAGTACTATTCTGCCACTTCAATTCCTATAAGTTCTTGTAAACGTATAAATGCAACTCCTACAGCACATGCAATAGAAAATTTTATTATTGACGTAGACAATACACAGCCTAAACCGCAAGTCGTAGAGACTTGAATTTTTCAAAGTATATTCGTCTTGGTAGCGTAAAGGTGTACAAAGGAATTTTAGAAATTCGACCCCTGAACGGATAGAGCAGGGTTTGAAAATTGTATGAAAATAGCGTTTTCGCTAGCCTAGAAGTGTTTATCTACTTATATCGGTGACTGTCACGCACCATGTGGACATCTGAACGGGTAGAGCAGGGTTTGAAAATTGTATGAAAATAGCGTTTTCGCTAGGCTAGAAGTGTTTATCTACTTATATCGGTGACTGTCACGCACCATGTGGACCCCTGAACGGGTAGAGCAGGGTTTGAAAATTGTATGAAAATAGCGTTTTCGCTAGCCTAGAAGTGTTTATCTACTTATATCGGTGACTGTCACGCACCATGTGTATCTCGTAAAACGACGGACATGTAAAGGCTCATCTGTTGATAAACACAACATAACTGTCTCGTGGTTTTCATGGAACATGTTGCTGTGCTTTCTTGGTGAACCGTAGCAACCCATTTGGATGGGTGATCTCTAGCGACGTTTTTGCACATCCGTGCATCAAGATCTATATAATTTGTTAAGCGATGATGGTAACTTTAAAGCAACCTAAAATTTTGGTCACCGAAATTTTTCACTGGCACGTTTATTTATTTATTAGTCAAACCGCACGCATGGACATACCCTTATAAGGGTAGAATTTTAGAATTCCTTAGAACACCCCAAAGCACTAACCCAAACCTACCCTAAAATTTCAAGTCTTTCCGACCGACAGGCTGTACGTTGTCCTATGACAGTCAGTCATGACAAGGATTCTTATAATTGGTATAGATTGAATATAACCGAAACGGTTTATAAAAACGATTACAGTAATACCTAACCTACGCTTTAACTGTGTTCTGTTAGTATTGAAGAGCCCCATATCACACTGGAAATTGGATTTAATTTTGATCTACCATCTAGTAGTACTTACATCCATCTTCTATAAACTACTATTACATATTAAAATATTCAACATTTCAAACCATTATCAATTTAGTGGTAATTCAATTCAGAAGCTACTAAACAAACCAGTTTTGAGCATAATATGATGCAATAAACTCAGCTGCATAAGTTTAAAGCACTTTTAAAAGCAGCGCGGCTTAGCGTCGAGCCCGCAAAAAAGGCAAAATTAAATCTGGCAAGTGGCAAGGACAGGTTTGAAAGGAACGAGATAGCCGTATCATTCCTGCGGGTTAAAGCGAGACAAATCGATTTCTGTCAAGACATAGAATTGGTTTAGAGTGAGATGGTGATATGGAGCTCCTTCGGGAAGAAAGGAAGCTCGCGAGCACGAGTCAGAGAGGTCGTTGCCGTGTAAAAAGAAAAAGTCAAGATCTTTTGTAAGAGATTATTACCTTTCGAAACTAAGGAATACCTACCTAACTGTCTCTCGTTATTATTTTTTGAGATTTTATGAGTAAACCCTACCATTCCCTTTCAATTGCCCTATAAATTTTAAACTAGAGGCTAAAAATAATTTACTAAAATCATAAAAATAAAGCAAACGAAACGTTACGAGAGAATCAGGTGCAAGTTTATTACGCCGGGATTTTTTTTTATTTGAAGCAATATAAATTAAACTTTAAGTCGGAGTTTGCAAGAATTTTTCTTGTTTTACAACAAAAAATGAAAGTAAACTGACTGAAGGGTTTCTTTAATACCACAAGCTTATCATCCTGATCAAAAGAAGTAAGGCAATATTGTTTACAAAAGTTATTTTTACGATCAGTAAACCGCAACCTAATCCTACTACTATGTTTGTTACTCTTTCACGCTCAAACCAGAGGACCAATTTGGATGAAATTTGGAATAAATAAAGCTTGTAACCTCGAATAACATATAGGCTACTTTTTACTCCGAAATAATAACGGGAACGGGAAAAAACTGCCACACGGGTGAAGCTGCGAGCGGCTGCTAGTAAAAACATAAACGCAGGCTACCGTATACCAGTGACATGCCGGACCAACTACAAATAAATAGAAGGGAATAGGGTTTATGCTACAATAAATAGACTTGTAGCATAATCCCTATAAACCTTAGTCCTTTAATAATTAAATAAAATACGTAGTTTTTTTAAATGGAAAATAAATAAATAAAAAAAAAGCAAACAGACTATTGATTGATTTATACAGCGTGTCGGGCAATTTCCCATTCACGCCCGCATTTACTACAGAGGACGATGTTAGATTATAGACTCTAATAACATGAATAATATATTTTAATGCTATATAAAGTTACGCGATATGACTTGAAGCTCATAATGATAAGATGTTTTATGCACAACCCTCATTATAAGCTGCCTCTTCTTCTTAAGGTACTCAACGATCTTCTCAGGCTTCGTTTTAGATCTACTCCATCGCTTACTCATACCATCATCAGCCTAGTTGTCTTAATCCATATGAGCAATACCAATCGAGCCATGATTTTGTTCTCAATGTATTCAACTACAAGTAAAGCTACTATACTTTTTCAATCCAATGCTAGGGTGAAATAAACTCATCTAGTTCACCCGTCGAACCCTAATAGATGCCCGTAATGGGGTTTGCCCGCCCTTGTGTAGGGGATCGTACCGTTAGGGGTGATTGGCAGGCATTTCAAGTGCCTAAGTGTCGCGACATGGGTTCTGCATGCGTGCTTGCACTTTGATTCCAAAGAGATTTTATAACGAGGCATGAAGGGTATGAAAAGTGTTTTACTGGTGATTCGTTGAAAGTAACAGAGGGATAATATGCAGCACAAAAGGAACTACTAGGACACAAAACTTTTTTCTTTCTAGTCATTAGGAGCTTACGTCTTTCATCATTCCCTCTCATAAACTCACAGCTCATATCGTATTTCCAAACAACAAAGAAATAAACTTTGGAATGTGGAGAACCGTTGAATACCCAAGATGATCTAATTCTTCAATTGTCTAATGGCCTAGATGATTGATGGTGACATACATGACAGCAGTTCCACTTAGTTATACAAATTTATTTCAAAAGGTCCACAGGTAAATGACGACCTTCATGGAACATGGGACTTGTAAGTGGGACTAGTTATAATAGTAGTAGAGCTCTAGAGAAGGGTTCGTCCGGGGAAGTACTACCATGCCTATTTCAGTCGCCAAGCAGCTTAATGTGTTCCGGTGAAATTACAGGCACATCAGGCTTAACACTTGTATGCCCTCAGGTAGTGGACGTCAAGCAGTGCATCAATGCTTTGTTATAGTTGATGGTAGCAACTTAACATCAGGTGAGCCATCTTCTTGTTCTATAAGCATGTAGAAGTAAAAAAGTTTGGTTTCTATTTCCGCTCTCGTGTATGATAGATCATAACTGGAAAGAACTATAGAAACTATAAGACTCAGTAACATCTTTGGTACCACAAAACTATGTGCCCTGTGCCGTTGTGTGCTTTAGGAGTAAAACGTGCGTCTTAATCCATATCTCGTGTAAAACTGAACTACAAGCGAAACATGTGATTTTACGCGCTCTATTTATAACATCGGCGCGGGCGCAACGCGGTGAGCGAAAATAGATTTTCTTTTAGTGATGGGATCGTTTTTTATAATCGATTAAAAATCGATATGGAAATACATTAAAACGATTGTATATCGATACTCGAAACATTGTTACAATGTATCTTCGAACTACAAAATGAACAAGTAATAAGTATTTCTGTAATCATTTCGATCAATCTTCAATGTTACAACCATGAGTCAGATTAAGTGCCGCAGTTAAACCACAAAATAAGGTCAAGTAAGATACTTAATCTTTGGGTTTAGTATCGAGTAATGAAAGAAAAAATAGGTCATGCATTAGAGCAACGAAAGAAACGGAGACCGCAATAAACCATAGGAAAAATGGCGTTGTGATGTTTTTGTTGAAAGGGTGGCCTAATGCCAGAAATAAAGTGGTTTATTTGCAAGCAACAAACGATAATAAAGTCCGCTTAACGATAAATTTCAGGTCACTTTGACCGTAGGTATAATAAACAAGTCATAAAGAGTTTTCAAACTATTACTTATTATAAGATATTAAGATAGCGCCGGTGGTCTAGTGGAAGTTCATTCTGATCCCAAGATCGTGGGCTCGAATCCAGTCGTGCACCAAAAACGATCTGCGTAATGGCAGTGCTCTCTTTACTCCTTGATGATCGAAAACATCGTGACGAAAGCAGCGTATTCTAACAGCGGTGATGGGCTTCCAACCTGGCACGTATGGAGCATGTACCATCTTTTTAATCATAATCATTTTTCCTCTTCTAACTTCATCAGAACCCAGTACTTCTTTGTTTGTTATTTTCTGTCCAGCTGATTTTTTTAATTTTTTTCCAGCACCGCATCTAAAATGTTTCCAAAAGCTCTCTATCCTACTGTGTCATAGTGCACGTCTCACACCCATACAATTGTATGCTCCAATCATAATTATGTTTTTATTAACTTATTTTTGACCGTTTTTTATATTTTTGAAGTAACTTTTTTATTGTAAAAACCTGTTTAGCTCAAGCAAATCTCGATTAGATATCTGGTGTAAATTTGCTGTTATAAGGGTCCTCAAGTATCTGTTAGCTGTTTACTCAGATATTGACATAACTCGTACCAATCCCGTTTATTCGATCCTCAAAACATCGATTCAAATAATCGATTTTAAATGAAAATACCTGTTACTGCACATCACTAAGTTTAAATTTATCGTCAGTCGACGCCGTTCTCTCCTCAGGACCGGCCGTCTGTTTTGACGATCCAATTCAGATAAAATCGGTTCCCACAGCGAGATTTGATACTTGATGAATGCGAATGGGTTTTGGCAACTGTATTTGGGCCAGTATAAATGTTTGGATAACTGCTTAGTGTTTGCTGTGAAACTGTAGTTAAACCACAGACAACTGACGAGTTTGTTAGTTTTAGAGATCTAAAGTTGTTGATTCAGGTATTCAATATTGAATCATTGTATTGGGTTATCCGAATTGATTATTTGTTACGTTATATTGAAACAGTAAGTCAGTTCAATCAGAAACTGGCAGGGTAAATTGAATTCTATCGGATTTGAAATGAACAACTGTTTCTGTATTTCATTTACTCTCGCTCGGCGTGATCAATCACATCGTAACTATCCGTAAAATAAATTTCTACGATCGGTGTACCGTAATTGACTTTGTAATGTACCTGTATGAGAAATCTCCGTTTACTTGCTTTTACTGAGAAACTTAGTAAGGATTTTTGGACATCTTCATTCATCTTCCTGCCCGTATCCCACAGAACGTGGGATGACACAACAGGTTGGCACAACAGGTTTTCCTCTTCCATTCTCTTCCATCAGTCGCTATCTCAGCGTTCACTCCCTATTGCTCATATCATCTTTTACACAATCCATCCACATTATATCTAACACCCTTTGCGTTTTATGACTTTTTTCCCTCCGCATGACATGCCCATACCAAGCTAACCGATTACTCCTCAACTTGTCTGTCACAGGCGCTACTTTCAAACTTCCTCTAATATACTTATTTGTTATTTTATCCATCCTTGTCACACCACACATCCATCTCAACATTCTCATTTCTACTGCGTGCACTCGTCTCTCATCCGTCCCTTCAATTGCCCAACACTCAGATCCATACAGTACGACAGGTCTTATGATCGTTTTGTATACTTTCCCCTTAAGTTTAAGGGGCATGCGTGGATCACATATTGTTCCTAAGACCTGTGTCCATTTAAATTATTATTATGATGCCATTTTCCAATATTTGACAAGCGTGTCCGTATTAATAAGTATCATTGCATTTTGGATCCGTCATCTCATTGCTACAGTTACAATGACAGTTTACACTAGTCAACAACGTGCGAATTTATCGTCTCGAGATAAAAAAGATTGTGTACAATTAACTGGTTGCTTATTAATTTATTATTGACAAACTTGTATATTTATACAAGTAACTAGCTGACCCGTGCCCACTTCGATAGGCGGTAAACATTTTTACTTTTCATTTTTTGGGTTAGTGCGTATCATAGATTACGAGAGTATTATAGGCCATAGGCTAGCATATAACGTGGCCTTTCTATAGGTAATTTTTTTTTTCAAAATCGGTTCACAAACTTTACCTCTTTGTAATATTATTAGCATAGATAAAAAAAAGAAACAACAATGAATGCTTAAACTATTGCTATATTATGTTGTCATTAGCCTAAATAAGTCTACTGCTCGACATACGCCTTTCCCGTATTTGGGAGGGGTGCCATAGTCACCACTGTGTCCATTGTTAAGATTGATCACCACTGTGTCAGTGTTAAGTTCTTAGATGTTGCTTATCTCCCAGTGCGTTCTCTTATTCGGCTCTGAAAGAAAAGGCTCAGAAGCAATGAAAGAAGTTTAGAGTAGCCGGGACAACCCCGTCTACAATATATCCCAAGTAAATTCCTTACACATTACGATTGTACAACAAATCAAACGAACAAAAACTAGGAGAAAGCTGATCTTGCTGTGCTAGACCAGAAGAACATATCCGGATATGGCTATGTACAGTATCGAACTTGACTGACTAGATTTATTGATGACCTAGTACGTGTATAGAAGTAATCAAATTAAAAACCTGATGTCAGGTTTCTGCTTCGAATCAGTTTTTATTACGACCACTTATATGACGATCTCTCTCTTTTGTTTCTAGTTTTTTAGGGTTCCGTACCCAAAGGGTAAAACGGGACCCTTTTACTAAGACTCCGCTGTCTGTCTGTCTGCCTGTCCGTCTGTCACTAAACTGTATCTCGTGAACCGTGATAGTTAGAGAGTTAAAATTTTCAATGATGATGTTATTCTGTTAATAAATATTTAAGGGGGCTCTCATACAACAAACGTGATTTTTTGCCTATTCGATTACAATGGTACAGAACCCACGTGCGCGAGTCTGACTCGCACTTGGCCGGTTTTTTATCTTGTTAGTATGCGACCAGTGTACAACTTCGGCAACCACATCACAAATTTTATCACCAGCTGAAATTATAATTATTAGTCTAAAAAATCCACTGATGAACTTAGGCCTCTCTCGTACTGAGCACCGGTCGTCTAGTGACCCCGTCTCCTGATCCTAAGGTGGGTTCAAATCTGGTCGTGTACCAATGGATTTTTCCGTCCGAAAAATTTATGTGCGCAATGCCAGTGCTCTATAACGGTGAACGAAAATCTCGTGAGGAAACCAGTTAGTATTCTAGCAGCGGTGATGGTCTTGCAATCTGTCACGTATGTATACTAACTACTGCAAAATGTGGGTATGTACCATATGTACTGGTCGTACCTCTGACTACCCCCTTTAGACATCCTCGAAGAATCTCGAATAGTTACTTGGCTCTCAAGATCGGAGAGGATATCCACCGTGGGGATTAAAGTCGTGATGCTATTTCTTTTTTTTTTTCTCTCATATAACTTAGCAGTATTCGCCGTAGTCATCACGTTTGGTTTTGGCAGAGGTCTATGTCCAGCAGTGGACTAATTTAGGCTGATGAGGGAAAGAGACGGCAATAGTTTAGGCATTCTTTATCTTTTATAGACTTTAAGTAAAACCACCAATTAATTGGGCATAATCATTTTTATCGCGAGTCTCGACTACAACAACGTCAACAGATAAATAAAAAAAAAAAACTATTTAACTTTCGAGTGAATGAGTTTTGATCATAAATATTTTATAGCTAAATAAGATTAACTACAATCGCAACGTCGCATAGATAATGAAGTACACTCAGCTGCATTAGAATGTATACAATTTATAACTTACAGAATGGTTACGGCGTAACAATTAACATTTACCTACAGGGCAAAAACTCAAAAAATAAGTGAAGTAGAAGTTCTTAGTGAAAAGCTCGTCCGGGAAAGCATTACCACCATATATATTTCTGCCATCAAGCAGTTTACTGTGTTTCGGTTTGAAGGGTGTGGGTGCCGGTGTAATTACAGGCACATGAGGCTTAACACCTGTATGCCCCAAGTTGATGGACGCCGAGTAGTGCATCGTAAGGGCACGTTTATAATGAGTGAGACCTGCGAGGCAATGCTCTGTTATATGTGATTGATGGTAACCACAACATCAGGTGGGCCATCTGCTTGTTCCAGCAACAAGTCACATAAAAGAAACCTATCAACAGAATTCATGATTTTTGAGTTTTTATTGTTCATGAGTTTACTATAAAGTTTTGATACCGTTTTGAAAGTTACGAATTGTATACATCCTAATGGAGCTGACTGTACAATACGATAAACTGTGCAACGTCAGACAGATAAAAGAGAAATGGTTTTCGTAACGTGAACAATGCATAATTTCGTAGAATAATTCAATGCTTGCACTATGTTGTTATGAATAATAATTATGTTTGATCTTTTAGATTTTTATCCGACTAAACAAATCTTAGGAAAGTAGTAGAGCGGCAACGAAAACAAATTGAAGTTCGACATTCGATTAACAAAAAAACCGGCCAAGTGCGAGTCGGAGTCGCGCACGAAGGGTTCCGTACCATTATCTATACCAATTATAAGAATCTTTGTCCTGACTGACAGACTGGGATATAGACAATGCACAGCCTAAACCACTGGTCTTCGAGACCTGAAATTTTCAGGGCATATTTGTCTGTGTGCGTAGAAGTGTACTAAGAAAGGAATTCCTGAAATTCAACTTATAAACGTGTACAGTGGGGGCTGAAGTTGGTTGGAAAACCGCTTCACACGGACGAAGTCGCGCGCGTTTCGTTAGTCTATAGTAAAAACTGCAAAAAAATTACGTTTTTTGTATGAGAGCTCCCTTAAATAGTTATTTTATTCTGTTTTTTTAGTATTTGTTGTTATAGCCGCAACAGAAATACATCATCTGTGAAAATTTCAACTCTCTAACTATCACGGTTCATAAGATACAGCCTGGTGACAGACAGACAGATACACAGCGGTACGGAACCCTAAAAACATTAATACTCGTAGCAAAATATAGCATTCATTTAGAATCGTTTATCTTTTGACAGACCCTTATTTATAATAGCTATTAATGTTGCAGCGGGCCGAATTGAGAGTTCTTTAATATAGTGGATAGGTTAACTCCTCGTTAAAGCATTTAATTTAAATCAGCGGCAATGAGCTTGCGACCTGTCACGTATGGAATACTAACTTCTGCAAAATTTTAGTATATACCAATCGTACTATCTGGACGTACCTCTGACTACCCATATTAGACAAAATCGAAGAATCTTGAGTAGGTACTTGTTACTAAGAGATCGGAGGGATATCTACCGTGCTTAGGGATTAAAGTCGACCAGTCTGCCATAATTTGTTCAAAACAAGTCAAGTGCTGGATGTTGTATGTTATTTCGTCAGTCAATCAACTCCTTTAACTTTTATGTTAGAATATAAAGAAATGTCAAAGTCACATCAAAGTCAACCAACATTTGTGAATTTGTAGAGCCCTATTGATTAATGCCGGCGTTTAATACCGTACGACCGTCCGTTGGTAGTACGGGTCGTCTCCTGTCAGGTAAACTCCCACCTCAAAAACGTAACTTTAGCAAATGATATGAAAGCTTTTTTGCCAAACAACGATTCTTAGTGATACTAAGACGCGCTTGTAAGAAATTGTGACCGAGTATATGATGGTATACTAGAAAAAACACTATAATAATACATATAACAATGTAATGCTTTGTTATAGGTGATGGTTACCACTTAACATCAGGTGGGACATATGCTAGTTCCACCAGCAGAAACATAAAAAAAAACGAGTGTGCTTTAGACCACACGACTGAAGTAAAACTTATTTAATATACGACACGTAACTGGCTATGAGAGAAAGAGGGAAAGAACAGTGCTTTCATACCACATTGTTAAACGTGTAACGCAACCTTGTTGGAAGTCGCATTAGAAGTATTACTTCAAAAATTTGAGGGGCTATTCACCAAGTTATTAATTCCAGTGTAAATATTTCAAGTAACAGCATACATTCATTACAAATGTACAGTGTATGATGATAACCGTTCATTACTTATGATTACAAACGTTCCGTCTATGATATTAACATTACAATGGTCGAATTCAGCCACCGTGTAGCAACTTTCTGTTTTTAACAATAATTGTTGAGAAACTTTTGTTGTTTTCATTTAAAGATGTCACGATTCTTTTATACATTTCTAAAGACTAGATTTGTTAACGATGTCCGTGTCTTTGAGATTTTTCTCAATCTTATACCTCTAACTCTTATATTGAAGATATAATTAAATACGCACACGACTGTAAGCTCGGTGTGTATAGATGTTGGATGTTTTTAGTTATGGATCTAGTGACCCACAATTTTTTTATACGATTATTCTTGTAATAAGTATATGGCCCATCTAATGTTAAGTAGTTCCAGAAGTCAAATGATGAAATAACTTATTAAGTAACTAACAATTTGGCAAGTTTTATATTTTTTTTCTTAGCTCAAAACCAACGAATCTAAATTGACTGTGTTTGATTTTGAAGAAAAGAATGGCGTTTATACCCAAAACCTATGAAAAACATTTTCATTTAAATCATATAGGTACTTTCATTTCAACTGCTCACACTTGGACTAAGACTTCAAGTAATGTTGGATAAAATACAAATAACAACCGATTCAATCGATATCAAATAACATACGGATACGGTGTGACAGTGACATTAAAGTAATTTATTTAAAAAATGCATTCAGTCAACATTCGATAACCTTTCCGTTATCTGTTCAAAGAACTTATGTAATAGTAATATAAAACATTTTATTGGTTGTAAAAAAAATCAAAAATTTTGTAATGGTGTGTCTGTCATTTTAGAATTATCCTATTAATCGTAACGTTTTTATGTTAATGTCTGTGACTGGCATACTAAGGCTTAGTTACACAGCACGTATGTCATTAGTATGAAACCAGCGATTATAAAAGTTACGACTTATAATATAATGATGAAATAACGGGCTTGTCTGAGAAGATGGCAGGCGCCGTATTATATCTACCTACATGCACGACAAATGTTAATATATGCATTTGCATAAGCGAGACCCCCCCAAATGGTGGGATAAAAGTCGGAAGAGACCATTGTATAATGATTTTATTTTTGAAAATCAATTCTAAAATTTTTATAATAGCAGAGTGCCTAAATATTGATGATAGTAAAATTACCCCAACGACGCGCGAAAGGCCGCGGGCTTTATTATAAAAACCTAATGAAGATTAAATCACAAACATTTAAGGAGAAAACACACCTAGCGTATCTTACACTGTGCAATTTGAGCGTCATACAGATTCTCTCGCGTGACCAGGCGTGTTACGCCTGGCCTCGATTTCTATAGAAATCTTGCGTAACGCGGCGCAAGATACGCTCAGTGTGTGTTCGTCCTTACTGAACAGGATTGCCTTACATTACGTCATGTTAACACGTGATCAGTTTACTTTTTTTAACGTTACAATTACTTACAAACCGACTTCTATGCTTTGACGTGATTACAGCGCCATAAAAACTCGCAAGTTCGTTTACCTGTAACAAAAAACATACAATGGTTAGATATCGTTTGGCGTATTAGATACGATAAGTTTTTGTGCACGTTCATTAATATTTTATAGCTTAAAACAAGTCTGTAAACTTATTATTGAACTAGCAGCGTATGCTCAAGGGATTACAATTAGGGTCACAGATTAAACAAAAGCCTGCAAACAGTGTTGCCATATTGGACATCCCAAAAGTTTTAATAAGCTCGTGATATTTTAGTCATGATTTTTTTTATAAAATATAGGTAGCTTAGGGTAAAATTATACCCTGAGTTAAATGGAAAGAAAACCCATATTTTTTATAAATAAAGACTAAGAGATTTTAGACAAAGACATTAATTTTCGTTCGTTTGACTTTTTAAATAAAAACCATTCAGGCCAAAAATAATTCAAAAGAACGCTAAAGCAGACGCTGTAAATATTTTATCTGCTATAAATTTAATTGTATTTCTTACACAACATATCAGATAATAATTAAATTGCGAGAATACGGTCCGTTGGTCGGACGATACAGGAAAACGTTGAATTCGCAACACAATAAAAACTAAAACAAGGACAATGACTTGCATGTGTGGACAGGACACCGAACCTGAGACCGTTGGTCGAACATTATGATGCAACGACGTTCAAGGCTTTGGCAAAACGTTTTGCCAAATTTCCTGAACAATTAAAAAAATGGCATGTGACATGCAATTTTTTAAAGAAAGATGTGTTAAAAGAGATTATATACTAGATTGTATTTCTATGTTCTTGGCAATGCTTACTCTAGCTTCTGCTACGTTTTGAGTTCCTGATGTCAAAATAGAATAAAAATAAATAGACATTTTCACACTTTTATCTAGCCCTACATTAAACAAGCTTGTATGGTACCAGATAGAAATAAATATTATCCTACTAATATTATAAACGCGAAAGTTTGTAAGAATGGATGGATGTATGGATGAATGGATGGATGTTTGTTACTCTTTCACGCTCTAACCAGTAGACCGATTTGGATGAAATTTGGAATAAACATAGATTATAACTTGGATTAACTTATAGGCTACTTTTTATCCCAAAAAAATAACGTTAACGGGAAAAAAACTGCCACGCGGGCGAAGCCGCGAGCGGCAGCTAGTTTTTGATATATGGATGATGCAGGGGGAGGATTGACCTATAACGGGAGAAGTCAAGGTGCAGATCTGGTTGACCAGTCCGAATTTAGTTATACGAAAACAAGTCGCAAGAATGCAAAACATTTTAAACTGAACCGGTTATTTTGGGGCTGCCCAATTCTTAGTCGCAGCCTTTAGGTCTTTGAGCTTTCAACAGATGAACTCTTTTGATATTTGACCATGCCAAGGTGCCCACCCTAAACCGATAAACGAGTGAAGAAGCGAGAACAAAACAAACGAGGTTTGTTGGCATTGAAGTATTCGTAGCATGTAAAAATCTGTGGTCTTTTCAATCTTTGTGGCAAAACAGGTGTGATTTTAATATTTCCCAAGCATTCCGAAACTAACAGCCACATTAAAACAAAGTACCCAGTCATTGGTTTTCTGAAACATTGGTTCCCCATACCACATGGGATTTCTCATCATCTAAATGTCAAAGGTTGACACCGGCTGCATTTGTAATGGGCATCTGACATCAAGCGGTCCATTAGGTCGGGTTTCCGGTGCAAATGTCCGGCGAAATGGACGGCCCAGTTTTATGGTTTTGGAACCGATTCGTTTGATGTCGGTAGGTTTTATGCGCGAGTGTGGCAGGTCGATCGAGTAATGGGAACCTACAGAAACTGAAAATAATGGTGTTATGTAACACATTGAGATTGCAAGGATTCGAATTGAGCAAGTTGGCAGGAAATCCTAAAACCTCTTCTCCTCCTAAAATATTTTAGCCAATTTCAATCCATAATGGGTTAAAATTGGCCTGGATTGATGGATACTAGATCCGGCCAAACGTGGAGTAATCCGAAACATCAACGTGGCAAGCAAGATACTGTACAAAATGACGGAGAAACGTAAGGTCATCCGTTGCAGCGGGTTCGACGACCCCTGATGGTGCCAGTTATAGTCTAGACAAGACCCGTATCAGTTGTTTCTAATATCACCGATTATTTATTTTTGTGTCAATGCTTTTCGATGACTAAAGGTATTACAATAATATCAATTCGTATTACCTGAAGGCCAATTTTGGATGGCGGTCTCATGCTACTGGAAGAGTTTTATTTTAAACTAGCAGCCCTTCCCGGCTTCGCACGGATTTTAGTAAGCATCCCTAAATATAATATAGCCTATGTCACCTGGGGATAGTGTAGCTTCCCAATGGTAAAAGAATTTTTCAAATCGAATTTTTCGGTTTTGGAGCCTATTCAATGCAAAATAACAAATCTTTCCTCTTTATAACATAAGTAATTATAGAGTACCGAAGCGATTATTCACTCAGTTGTAAATACCACTTAAATGACGATGCTGTATGATTTGCTTATCTCACAATTCACTCGGAAAACTAAGCCACTCTCCATGTGAATTATTAGAACAGCCTAATATTAAACAAAAAACAACAATAACAGTTGCGATCGTGGAATCTAATGCGTGGGTGCAAGTTATAGGATCACTTCAACGCGTCTTTCGTTTTCCGCGTACCATCGATGCTTTAATGGAATAGGGATGAGGGCACCAAGTTGTAAAGATACAACACACTATCAGTATAGGTACTTCTAATTGACTAAGGACAACTGCGCACATACGTCAATAATAACTACACTGAGGATATTGCGCGCCTTACTTTACACTGCAAGAAAAGCGGCACGCTTTGCCTAGATATCATAGTTCGACACGATCCCTAGTATGCCCATAGGCCGTAGTCGTTCTTATTGTCACTGATCAATTGCGGCTTGACACGCATTCTAGCATCGTGCGTGTACGACAATAATAATAATTCAGACAATCATAGTCCACTTTTAAAAGAGCACCGGTGGTCTTCTGTAAGTTCGTGGGTTCGAATCCGGACGTGCACCAATGGATTTTTCTGTTAAAAAATGTATGTGACAGTGTGTGACAGTGACAGTATGTGACAGTGCTCTCAAACGGTAAAGGAAAACATCGTGAGGAAACCAGTTAGGATTCTAGCAGCGGTGATGGGTTTGCAACCTGCCACGTATAGAATACCAACTACTGCAAAATGTGAGTATGTACTAAATGTAATATCTGGACATTACTTTCACTAACCCCCTTAGATATCCTCGAAGAATTACGAGTCATTATTATTTACTATTTCTTTTTCTCAGTCCATAAGTAAGACAGTGCAGAGACAATGAAAATGGTCAATGGCCTGAATAAAAACTTCACTAAAGCGTTTACACGGAGTCTTAGAAAGGCCGCGGTCCAGTGGACGGCGCGATATTCTTAGTGTAGTTACTCAAAGACCTGCGTACATAAATACCTACAGTTATCTGTGAGCTCTACATATTTACCTCGACATTACTAGAGTACAATAAACCACTGGAGATCGCTGACCCGTCTGTTATGGTAACAACAATTACAATGACAACTTAATGACTTGGAAACATTAAAGCGTAAGCGATATGTGTTGTCAGATAACAATGTTTGTTTGTGACGTAAACTATGGCGTACATGGTAAAACGTATAAACGTTTTTAATCGATCTATTTCAGGAAATATAGAGAAGTTTCATCATGATTAAAACTTCCTTTTTATAATACCCTAGCGGCCTGTCCCGGTTTCACACGGGTATTCAGCATAAATTTCAAAAATTATAAAATCAATAGTTTATTAGTTTTATAGTCCTTACCTGCACTTAAGGAAATCACAAAGATTTTATATCAACCCAAAAAATAATTTTTGGAATGATATAAAATGATATAATAAGATTTCTTTTAAAAGTATGTAGATATAATAATAAAAGCTTGTTTTAGGAAGACCTTACTCTTATATTTATAAAAATATAAACAAAATCTTTTTTTATTTACTGTCTGTTCACTTAACAAATCCGTGCGACCATGAGAAAAAATAAATCACACTGTAAATCACGTACAAACAATCAATAAACAAAGTGTAATAATTGTTTGGAGGCCAAATATTTTGGATTTGGGTGTTTTTCTCGTCCCACGCTGTTTAATGCATTTGTCAATTGCGGCATTGCAAAATTGCCACAGTTAAGAATATTGTGAGAATTCACTTACCATCATCTCTATGACCTAATGATTCTCTATAATAAATAGGAAGAAATGTATAGGTTTTATCGAAGGTATTAAAAAACATTTGCTTTCAGTGTTGTGACTTCAAAACTTTTTGATAACCGATGTGGCGCCGCGGGCGAATGTCCGCCTGCGACGCAGGAGGTTGCGGGTTCGATTCTCTCTTTGGGATAAATGTTTGTACGATCTGCAAATATTTATTCCGGATGTCGTGGGTATTTTCTATGCATAATATAAAATATCTACGCAAGTATGTAATGTATTGTATTAAGTACATATATCAGTCATCTAGTACCATAACACAAGCTCTGCTTAGCTTGGGGCTAGATGATGCTGTGTGGATCGTCTAGCATTATAAAAATTCATCTAGTTTATAAGACATAACTTTGTAGGTGATTTAAATATTTGCTGGTAATTTATAACCATAATATTTTTTATATTATAACGAGTCTCACTGTTATTATCTTATTTAATTATAGTTTTTTTATAATATTTGTTGAGACAACTGACTTGGCACGACCTGGGACGACAGGTGTTGTAAAACATTGACAGAGTGGTGACCGAGGACTGGGTAAGCGTCAGATGTCTAGTAGGAAGATGGGTCGATAGCATTACAAGTCTCGTAGGCCGTAGGATAGATCGTAAAGCACGTTTCTAATTAACAAGCCTGCGACCTAACTTTCGAGGGAATACTTTGTGATAGAAATGTTAACCTCTTAACATCAGGTGGGTAAGCTGCTTATTTTATCAGCAAATAGTAAAAAATAAAAAAAGAGGCCTACACCAGTGGGTTCGATCACCTGCTGATGATGATGATAATATTTGTATTATAAATACACACACATACATTTTTTCAGCTTTCATTATTGGATAAAATATATTGGAAGCTATTTAGAGGCGGCGCAGACCTAACGTTGTGCTGAATGAGAATATTATGCAATGCAATGCAACTCGTATTATCATGTAACAATTTACATTTGTAAAGCAATCCGGTAGATGGCGTGATAAAGTATCCAAACCAGTTTCAGCTTGCATATTGCAAACATGATATGCGTTTAAAACGTCTATTTATTTTACACGATGTAGGAATTGGCATTAAAAAGGATATGATTCACCGTTGAGATTCCTCCAGTCGACTAACTGAACTTTAAAGCTTCTATAAAACGGACGCAAACCCGATAAAATGAAAATCAACAGGCTGGACCATGATATTACCAGTCGAGCTAGAACCTATTTGATCAAAGATCTGCTGGGATTATGTAACTAGCTGATCCTAGATCCACGGTTCGATTTAAGCTCGTTGTAAAGTCCACACGATTGGCAGTTCCCAGAGGATCCAATTAGACTGTTCTATCTCTGTCGGCGTGAAATTCGGAAACAGAACGGGGAAATAGGCGATCGAATTTTACAGCAATTTGCTATGAACCCAGCTGATTCCCGGCTGATCAGGGTAACATGTACCCTTGAGGCATGTTTGGACTAGTGGCCGATCAGGGTAACATAGAGTATGTTACCCAGCTAGAGGCATGGTTAGACTAGTTCTATGCAAGGATGTCTATGGAGATAAATGATACAGCAATTATGTTTAAAGCAAATTACAAACAAAAGGCTTCGTGAGATTTGCAAAGATGAGTATTCGATAACTACCAACGAACATGCAAACCTAACCACGATTCTGATCATGGTCACATTAGCCACCGTTTGTTTTTCTCGTGTAGACCTGTCTGCGACCACAAAGCTCATTATAATGGGGCATCGATCCGTTCCGCAAATGCCAGGTCGTGAGTCACAGTACCCTGATACATTAGTGCAGTTGTCTTCTAAATCAGGGTCAAATTAAAAATAACAGAAATAAATAGTCTGATGGTTCCTTTGAGTAAGCAGACCATGTACGTCTACAATGCGAACTAAGAGTGATCAACGAAATATTTCCATAGGATATGGAAATCCATATCATGTGGTATACCTACACTGAGTAACTTTATTGTACATTCAGTAACGGAAAGTAATTTGAAAATCAAATCTTAGATAACTCCTCATAACCTAATGGCCGAAAGACTAATATTTGAAGATTTGGTTCATAATAATTTGGCCACCACTCCTAGTTTTAAGGTAAGTAAATAAATAAATATTTGTGAACATTTCGCACAACACCATCTAGCCCCAAACTAAGCAAAGCGTGTACTATGGGAACCAATTTACCGTTTATAAACATAAAGGGAAGCAAAAGTGCTTTCATAAATTCAATACTTTTAATCGACTATCATTGCCTTAAAGATGACTGCAATTTAAAAAAATCCAATAAGAGCAACCCTCAAACCTCAAGAGGCACCCATCATGATAAAAATAAATTAAAGAGACGCTAAATTGGGTGTTTCCGGGGTAAAGGTCACAAGGTTTGACCTTATACCAAAGGCACCCCAGTTCCGAGAACAAAGATCGAACGAGGTAAGAAACCTACCTATAAATATCTGAGTCACAATTATCGGAAGAATATGCAGAAGCATACATCATTTTGAGTTATTGAGACATAATGCACGTATGATTTCACTTCTTATTAATAGTGTGAAAATATGACCGGTGCCAAGGTTCCCTTTGTTGTGACTAAGGTCTATGACTTTCTCTTTTCACATCTCGTCAAGATTTCTCAAACGTATGATAAATCTTGTCACTTGTGAAGTTGTTAATATTTTCTTTTGCTTAGACAACAGATTTCAAAAATGTAGGAGATTCTCTAATCAGTTGTTTTTTTATAGTTTATTTGTTTTTATAGTGCTTACCTGCACTTAAGGAAATCACAAAGATTTTTATATTATCCCAAAAATTATTTTCCTCGAGTGGGATTTGAACCCACGACCTTCCCCTTGATACGGGGATGCGATACCAACTTCGCTACCGAGGATTCAAATGCCTACGACGAAAATAAGATTTGGAATGTTTCTAATACGGTGCGGGTTTCGGTAGCGAAGTTGGTATCGCATCCCCGTATCAAGGGGAAGGTCGTGGGTTCAAATCCCACTCGAGGAAAATAATTTTTGGGATAATATAAAAATCTTTGTTTTTTTATGTTTGCTACCTTACAACTCCCGTTATTTAAAAAGCGATATACAAAAAACTAATATAAATTATATACATTCTAAGTGGACTCATCGATTTTTTATACAAATCAGTTTTATTTTCCAAAAAGTTTAGTATTGAAATCAAAATAACTGCTAAAAATATCAGATTCAATATCGATATTGATAGAAGTAGATAAACCATAGAAATATTTGTACAATAATAAAAACAGCTTGTTGCAGTTTTACATGGTCTATGATTATTTCGTGGTGATTTAGCTAGATCAAGTGGCATCAGAACTGATTTTGGACCTGACCTTAACCCCACGTTTCTCACTGCAAGGTTCATTATTTAGGGAAATACTTATTGAAATACCATAAAAACTGCAGAAACCTTTACAATCGATAAATCAAATAAATATTGGCAGACAATTCACATAACGCGACCAAACACCAAGCTAAGTAAAGCTTGTACTATGGGAACCTTATTATAACTGATAGGATACTTGCATACTTTTTTCATACTTATAACACAATATACGAGTAACACCCAGACAAAGAATAAATATATCTAAGAGTATGTTCATCACTCAAATACGTGTTCACGGTGGGGATCCAACCTACAACCTACAGCGCCGAAGGCAGAGCTGTGCGGCCTGAGGATATTGACACATACTTTTTGTTTTAGGTAGCATCGCCCTGGTAGTTTCTGCAGAGGTACAATGACTCTCCGTGTGTGGTCAGAAGAGTCCACATGTTGTGTTGCAGTTATTTTTTAACCTTATCTCTGAACAGAACTTTTTTCTGTTCTCCGATGAAGCTAATAAAAGTCCAACTACTGTTTCCAACGAATATCCTGAACTGTTTCCAAGCAGGCATGAGCCTGCCATCAAAATGTCATCAGTCAATTAAAATGCCATGTTAATTAGAATGAGACGGTCGAATATATCGCGTCATGTCAGTGTGTCAGTCAGTCCGAACGTGCGTATCTTGAACTCTGTGAACTATCTGAAGCGATGTGCGACGGACATCGACCGATCGCATGTGGGTCATGACGTCATGCTCGTACACACACGGGGGCAGACTCAGGAAGATAGCGAAGGGGGATTTACTAATGGAGTCACTAATTTTAAAACTACTCAAAGTGACCTCTATGATTCTACTGAATAAGTTTTGATTTCGCTAGGATCAAAAAAATATTAACATCATTCAAATCTATTGAGTACCCATTGACAATTCAATTCGTTTTGTTACTTAAACTTCCGACCCAATACTCGTATCATTGTAAGTTCCTTGTATTGTTTGATGACACAAGCTTTAATTGTATGCTGTACAGGCAGTTATAAAGTTGCGAATCACATGCAAAAGGGCAACTGTTGTTGCTGTGTTCGAATCAAAATTTTCGCAAAAAAAATCTGTATTATGCTTCCCCTTGAGTACGTCTACGTACTTATGCACAACACGCCCACGATGAAAATTGGAGATGTTGATATTTCAGTTTAATTGTTCAATTCGGTAGCAGCATAGCGGTAATATCGGGTTTCACTGGAGACACAATCGATCGGGCAAAAAACCTGATCATTGGCTCACACATTGTATACAACTCAGTAAATACAACCTACACGCTGTTTTTTGTCAGTCATTATATTGAAAAGTACCGGAACGTTATGATTTGAAAGTAGGATGAGGTCATGGAAAAGTTTCGTGAGCTACAAGACTTTTTTATTGATGTCTTATCTATACTTTTATTCATATGATATTATAGAGGTAAAGTTTGTAAGTTTGTGAGTTTGTGACGTTGTTAGGGGGTAATTTTTGGATCTACTGAACCGATTTTGACAATTCTCTTAACAATAGAAAGCCACGTTTTCTGTTAGTGATATAGGCTATATATTAACCCGAAATGTTTACTGCCCAACGAAGTGGGCACGTGTCAGCTAGTAGGTACTAAATAAAACAGCTACCTTGAAACTAACGGTTTCATCTTCGGACGGTTCTAATATGACAGATTTCCATTTGGACGATTCCAAGGTCCACATAAAAAGATAGATGCATCTCCGTCTCGTATATTTCAAGCATTTTGAGTACTTGAGTTCCATATTGACAAACGTAATGCTGCGTTAGCATAGTATACGAGTAATAATACCATATTTAGCAGCTATCTAACTACCCACATGCTTATAAATATAGATAAAAGTGTCTATAAATGTTAAGTTACGCAACAATGCCACGTTACAAGTCTTGTACTATTTTCGCTTTGGCGCGCGACCGTGATCTTGAGATATACTGCTGGTTGTAAAAGTCAAGGAATCACGATGAACTCGTTTAGCATTTGGCAAATCTAATCATTTGTATCATTATCACCAAAATACTAATTGGAGATTGATTCAAACATTTTGTAGCTAATTTATTCTACGACGCCATATTATAATATGTTATGAGATGGATTGGTTTTCAGGAAATAGTATCCATCTTATTCTGGAGAGAGAGCTGATAGATGAAGTAAATGCCTACCGGTAGAGCAGCAGAAAGTATAATATCTAGAAGATTTGTTATTTAAAGATAACTGTGGCTGATCAAATACGATCACATCTTTCAAAATAGAACGGAGGAAGCCTCAAACAGCTCGTCTTGGCCATAAATTGAATGGTATGATTTTATATCGAGAAAGACCTTCAAACGCTTCAGACTGTAGTTACGTCTTACGTCATGTTTGTATAAATAAAGTTGAACATTTAGTAGTTTACGTTACACACACGATTTTGTATGAAATGTTCGGATAAAAGTCCCCACAAGAGGGTCGAAATACCGTGGGTTTTACTGGAAGGTAATGGATGAGGTAAGCACAAAACCGAAAGAAATGGCTAACAGAACCATGGTAGCTGTATAAACATAAACATTATTTTATTTCCAATCTTCAATGGTACATATTTAGCTTGTAACTTACTTGCTTTAATAAAGCTACTTAAATCTATACAGATTTTAAAATACTTAATACAAAATCCAAATCACGTGAGTTTTTGTCTAAATTTTCCACGAAACCGTTACGATGCTCAATTATTCGGTTTTAGTAATACCAATAGTGATCGCCAGTGTCTCACCCTGACTCGACTTGACTAGAAACTATTTAATTTTATACACTTGAGACATCGGCAAAATTGTCTGTCGAATGACCTAGAGGAGAAAAAGAAGACAAAGAGATCATAGACATAAGAGAAGGTAAAGAGATGTTTTAAATAAATAAAATAATAAATAAATAATGTTGGACAATCCACACAGCATCATCTAGCCCCAAGCTAAGCAGAGCTTGTGTTATGGGAACTAGATGACTTAATACAATACATTACATACATAGATATTTTTTATTATACTGATCTAATATGCAGTAACAGCGTTGTGATAACTAATGCTATTTTATTTTTTCGACCTACTTTTGTTTCTTGGAATTGTGCATGTGCGATGCAAGGCCTATTGATTTACCAGGTCAAAATGTTGCATGTCGACTAATATGTACTTTAGGTAAATGCAAAATGGGACAGAGTATGAAATGGCTTTTTGCATAATTATATTTATGCCCAAGGGGGAGAATTCGAATTCATTTAACGCAGCCGTTTGTAGGTTAAGATTTCCTCAGGCAACATTAACACATAATGTTGTTGACGTGTCAAGGTCTTTCTGCATGAGAAATACGGATGAACAAGATGAAATGGATTGATAGAGTTTCCAACACCAAAAGTAGCCGTAAAACTGAGTAGATTGAAAATGAATTTATTGCATGAACAGCAAAACTTCTCCCGGGTTTAAAAGCGTAGCGGTACAAGATATGCAGTCGCTGATAAACACCATACAGGAATACCTAGTGTACTTGATTCTGGTATACGTATTGGATAATATTGATCACAGTATTCATTATTATTAGTTTTACCTGCACGTAAGAAAATTGCAGAATTTTTATTTTATCTTCGAAAGTTTTACCTCGACTGGAATTTCCTTTTTGGGACTTAGGTTTAAATCCCACTCGGGGTAAAAGTTTTTGGAATGAAATAAGAGTTAAATATTCATAATATTTAGCGCTTTATTTACAGTATGAATATGGGTCAGTGATTTCACTTGTGCATTATCGTACGGTGGGAAATCAAATACCGTTATTTAGTTCCGGTGTTTGGCATTGTTGTCATGCTTCCGAATTTTATTACGGTTCTCATGACTATTGTAATTTGGCAATTGTGTCCAGACTGCAGTAGGTTCATGAACCAGCTAAAAGCGCGTGATGTGGCATTTGTCATACCTTTTCATACTAAATGAGAAACGTACCTTGGTGTGTGGTTTAAGAGCAAAGTCAAAGTCAAAAGGCATTTATTCAGTAATATCCGCAGGGATCATCTTGAAACGTCTTAAATCTAGGTGAATCTAAGCGCCAGTTTACAATACGCAACATATTTTCCAAAGACTCAAGTCAACACACTTGCTCGCAACTAAATATTTTATCGCGCAATTTGTTTAGCAAATGTCTCCTGATAACATGATGTAGGTCGGTTGCCGACCCCACAATCTCAGCTGATTGTTATGTCAACACAACATATAGAAAGAAACTTACATCACAACATACAACGGGTATATAATAATCTTCATAGTAACTGTTATAACTGGGACAGTCGCGAGCAAATTAGATAATGACTAGCCGGCGAGGGAGCGGTTCTGATGCTAACTTTAGCTATGTCTGACCAGCTTTAGAACACTAAATGACATTTGCCGATAGTCAGAGCTACATTAATATATTATGGATAGCCTAAACGCATTCAAGGTCTAGTTCATAATAATTCAGTCAGCAGACAAGCAGATCAGTCCGGATAATGCCACTATGTCACACGTTGATCACAGATGACGTGGCAATTAGATTTAAGATTAGATTTAGATTTTAGTGGATAAGATTTAACCCAGCCCAGCACAATGAACTTAAAATACTATAAGCAGCGGAGACACCTGTCAAAAATACAGTAAAGTCCGAGAATGTTGACAGTACGTGAAGCGTAAGACTCAACTCATCATCAGGGTTGTGCAGACATCTCATTGTAATGTGAGCTTCAAGTCTTAAATAGCGAATGCCATCTAACCATATTGATGGGTTAAAGCCTAGAAATTTCCAAGAGTTTTCCTATTAAACCTATTTTGTTCAGCTAACATAAAATCGTAGATGAGTGATGTTCAACCTTGCTAAAATAGTTACAAAGCCCCACCAACTGGTTCATAAGGAAAGCACGTAAGAAGTAGTGAGGCTTTGGTAACGTGTGTTGGATATAAAACATGTAATTCACCACTGAAAGCTTCCTTTATCCAGAGTGATAGAGTGGAATTTAAAATTACTCAAAAAAAAAAAAGAGAAAATTTGATCTGCTGTTCTTAATTTAGTAACTAGTAAAAGTAAAAGAGTAATGCACACGGATAAAATACTCTTTCTAAATCACTTATTTCTTTATTTTTTTATTGTTGTAACTTCCAAATATAACAAAGCTTTAAGAGCAACATAAGAAACAAAGAATGAGCACTGTACATAAGAGAAAATTTAATTTAAAATAATTTAGATTTTTTTTTTTATTATTAATTTAATTTGATTAATTTTATTTAATTTGACTAGAATTTTAGATTTAAATATGTTTACTTATTTTTATCTTTACGCCTGTTACAAATGTCATACGATTAAATAAATAAATAAGAGAAAAGCTTCAGATTTATCTTGATTCGAGTAAGTTCTATACAATTTGCTAGGCATTTCAAGTTCAATGCTGACCATTAAAGTTTTATAGCTTCAACGTAACGAATTGCAATAGCAGATATCTAGGCAAGGTGTTATATATGATTCAAGTTTAAGGTTCTAATAATTCTCTGAGAATCTCTTTAGAGAAATGACGATAAATACAAAACGAGATTTAGGATCCATGAAAGACCTTTTAAAATACTATCATGACCATAAATATAACTTTGACTTACAAAATACAGACTTCATGAAATGACTGGAAAGATTAACTTTGAAGTCTTAATTCTAACGTTGGAGCGCTCTCATCCATCACAAAGAGTTCCGTAAAGCAGTTAATAGGTTGATCTCTAAGTATAGTCTCCGTCCGTACGGAAGCAACGATGATTGACCGACGATGACGGACCGACGCACACTTTCTATGAAAGAAAGAAAGAAAGAAAATTCATTTATTTGGCCCTAAAAGAAAATACAAATAAACAAAAGAAAAAGTGAAATAAAATTAAAAACATCTAGGTACTTACAAACTACAATACAAAATAATAATCTATGGATGTGTTTATGTAGAAATCAGATTTAACATAACTAATTGACCTGCCCAGCTGATTTAAAAAACCACGGATAACTTGAAAGCGGTTTTCTCAAGTGTCGTGGTGTCAAATTCATAAAGCATTTGTTCAGTCTCAAAATTCTTAAAATTTTTGAATAATCAAGGTGAATCTAGGTGTCAGTTGTAACGCGACCATGCCTAGGAAAATAAGCAAGAAACTTTGGTTCTTATATTTTTCTGTGCGATTCTATTTACTAAATTATATAAAATGAATCTCCAGTGTGGTGCCAATCAACTTAGAAAGGTGTAGACAGTATATTATTATGTGCAGGCATGCCAAGAGATACATACCCTAAGCGCGGGTTCAAAAGACAGCAAACACTATGTCTAAACCTCATACAATGCAACTAAAGTTACAGTATGCGCCGGTAAATCGGTGGCGACCTGCTTAATAAGTAAATGTGTCGCAGCAACAACGTGGTAACAATCAACTGAGATGCAAAAGAACAGACAGGATATTTCAAATTCAATAAAATATATACGATGTCCGATTTTACTCTGATTGCACGAAACTTAAAACACCCGTGAGAACAGAAAGCTTTTAACTCTACCCGGCTCTTAGCGATGGCCTTATCATCTGGTACTTGTATTAATTCAGGAAGCTTGACCCATCGTTTTCTTTTCGAGATACCATTCTGGGTTTCTGGGGCAAGGTTGTGTTTTTACAAAATTATACAAAATTGAAGTCAGTAGGGTTCGGCAACTCTCTTTACCAGGCTTGATTTGGCTAACCTCTTTTGTCCAGGAGTGAGATAATATTTAGCTTACCTTCTATTCAAACTCTAACCCGGCATTTATTCCTTAAAATCTTTAAGATCACTTCAATTCGTCTTAAGGCTAGATGAATCTAGGCGCTAGTTCCGCGCGACTAAGGTTAGAAGAACAAGCAAGTCATTTACGGTTTCTTTCTTACCGTTTTTCTTATACAAATAATACATTTACTCTATTGACATTGAGTACCATCGACATATCTGTTCCTGACTATCAATTTTAAAATCTAACATGTAGATTTTCCGTAATTTAGACTTAAAATTTTAGATTTATATTCTAAAACGATTTTAAGTGTTCAGCGTGCAATCATGTAATTATCACAATATGCTTCGGCATTGTTTCCATTCCTCATCAGGTACATTATAGCCATATACCGACGATACCGCAATTTGAGAGCATGCAAATAACCCTATTGCTTTTACCGACCCGACAAAATGCTAAGCGTGAACATTTTTGTGTAACGTTGTACAAACAGATTTATATGCTCAAGTTCACTTACTGAAACACCGGTTTCAAGCCACATAAATTATTACGAGCTTCAGATAAGGCTCGACGTGTGTCACTGGGATTAAGGTTTAGCTCGTGCTCGAGTTTATTGCTTCAGCGCGACGCAGGCCAACTGCACACATACAGCTTTTTGTTATTTCTCGTGTGATATTGTCCTAATTACCTCTTTGGTTATAGAAACTGCTCGTTTATGTTTGGGTGAGCTTAAAACTCAAGTAATGAATGTTCAACATCAGTATTTCGGTGTTGCCAATGGAGTATTATAAGAGCTCTTTGCAGAGTGTCGAAATGAAACTTCAAAGGCAATCATGGTACGCTGACGACTACCAATATCGGCGTGATATTGTGCCTGCTATGAGCATTGTACGGCGCGGCGGTGCAAAACGAGTGCGATATTACGTTGGTTCTCTGAAATCGGTATGTAGACTTGTAACATCAGACATAATGGTAGAAATTCATCATACTAATATTATAAAGAGGAAAACTTTGTTAGTTTGTATTGAATAGGCTCCGAAACTACTGGACCGATTTGAATAATTCTTTCACCGTTAGGAAGCTACACTATCCCCGGGTGGCATAGGCTATATTACATTTTCAAAAAAATTAGGGATCCTTACTAAAACCCGTGCGAAGCCGGGACGGACCGCTAGTATTATATAAGGTTGTACGTAAGTTGTTTAAAATATATTACTAACATGCATATTTCATACTAGCGGCCCGTTCCGGCTTCGCACGGGTATAAGTAAGGATCCTTTATAACTTTTTGAAAATTTCGGAGCCTATGGAATGCAAACAAACAAACAAACAATCAAATCTGTCCTGTTTATAATATTAGTATAGATAGTATAGCGTTATCTATACTATGAAGGAATATTGATCGACACAAGTGGGGGTTAGTGCTTCCCGCTTGATGATGAGACAAAAATGACACGTACAATAAAATAACACATGATATAGGGACTCCCGCAACGAAAGTAAAAATCCCAATAATAGATCGACTGCGTGTTGTCTACGTAAATGCTAATGCTGGCTACCCACTATGCACGTTGTCTCCTCTTTTGTCTGTTGCTGGATTGTAAACAAAGAATGGTTTTCATTACCATATTTCCTGTAATTATTCAGTTTAAAATTGGCACGCGTGTGGTTTACGAGCGGTTCGCAAAGCGTATGTCAGTGTCATTTCGTTTGCAGTTGTTCCGAGAAACTGTATAATGACTAATGAGTTGTACTAAGGAAATTAGTCGCAATTAGTAAATTTGCAAAAATGAAAGTAAAATGTTACTTTGCTTTGTTAGAGAGTCAAATCAGAAAGACAGCTTGTTTTTATTATGCTTGTAGCGGTTTTGGCCTTAATCAATCTAAACCAGTAGTTATAAATAAAATAAATAAGTAAATAGTTTCACAACTTCCTTTATCTACGATATTCCCTAAGATTTCTTAGTACCGAGTCAGAGGTACTTCCAATTTGGCACATACCACATTTTGCGGTAGGTGGTGCTCCATACGTGACGGGTTGCAAGCCTATTAGCGCTTCTAGAAAACTAGCTGGTATTCACAATATTTCCTTCACCGTTTGAGAGCAAGCGCTGTAGCGCACATATAAATTATTAAAATAGAAAAATCCATTAGTGCACGACCGGATTCGCACCGACCTTAGGATCAGAAGGCGATGCTCCCACTAGGCCAGGCACTCTATAAAACAAGTGGACTGGATAAAATATCAGCTGCGGTTATATTTACGATAGCACGTGACAAAACGTGTTTGTAAATATTTGATTACTAAAGTAAATTTTCACAGCTGCATAAATCTTGGAGACTAAAGTTAGCAGTAGTGATTTGTAAGGAAACTAAACAAAGCAGGCGCAAAATGCCGTTTACATATGTAAATTAGTGCTTTATGGCAGTTTCCCTTTCGTACGTTCACCTGACTCACGGTTTTGTGAATTAGGTGAGTTCAATCATTCGTCATGAAAGGATTTTGACCTCAACATTGAGTAGGTAATAATATGCTAATAATCATGACTCTTTGTCTCCTCGCGATACGCAATAAGCTAATACTGTAGAAGCTAATAGACAAGCGGAAAATGTATTGCACACAGGCACCTACTACTTTTGTCTTTCTTTTTGTTTTGTCTGTAGATTTTGATCTGTCTTGCATGTTTTTGTCGCAAACAAATGTCTATATTTTGGTTTGACATAAGCTATCGCAACGTCGCAAGTCCTATTTTCAACAGATATAAAACACTAACCATCGTACTTAGACCCGCTTGCACAACAATCTGATTTAATTGTATTTACCTAAACACGCTTACCAAGATAAACATGTTCGGCGTAAACTTAATAGCGACTCAATTTTCTTCGTGCAAGATGTTAAACGTAATTAGCTTCCTAAATGCATTTAGGGGCATACATTTATTGATCGTTGTGGCAAGCAAGCCTTATAATCGTTATTCAAATATTGTTTAAAATGAGTTCTGTCACTGTTTGGCATTACTTTTTGATAAGATACGGCAACAGTTCATCGGTGTTTATATATTGACAGATTTTTAGTAAGGCCATTAATTGGATAATAAGCCATTTATAGAAGACATCAGACCCTTATTAACGCAAAATTGGTCCTACCAAACAAACTAGTACAAACGTTTTAAAGTTGCAGTTAGGTTTTTGACCTGAAATTTACGACAATTGCGAATTAGGTGAGTTCAATAATTCGCAATTTGCAGGATCTTGACCTCTAGTTTATCCGTTTTGTGCTAATGCTCGATCTTGCGACCCTGAATCAGGTCACGGAGAGGCACTAAAATGTAGACGCGCTATTAGTCTGCAAGGTCAATGTCGATTTTGTGATCATTTCTCTTTTATTTAGGTCGTTATTTATATTATTGCGTGTCTTTGCATTATACTACGATATTATATTACAAAAGGTATAGTTTTATTTATGTAGAAGACAGTATATCATCATAACAGGTTTTTTTTTAAACCTAAAGCAAAGGTATATGTAAGTAAGGTATATTGAATACAATAAGATAGGTAGTTACTAATCTAGTCATTTTGTTTCAATAACTAACTGCGCTCTTCGTAGGAGTTTAGCTACGGAACACTTAGCTACATTAAACAGTAGGTTACTGGAGTTAGTCTTGTGGTATCCTTCTTTCTAGTCCTAAGGTCGTAAATTGGAACCTGAGCAGTTTTTCTTTCTTTCGGTTTGAATACGCATGTGCGTAAGTACTCTCCAGCGCTGAAGGAAGACACAGAATAATCTTTAACGTCTTTCTTATGAATAATGCAGTATAGACTGAAGGAATGGCTAAGCTAAGCTTTCTTGAATCATGTTCCAGACACTAAAGCACTGAACACTAAACTTGCCCCTGATAATGCATTATAACTGATCTAAAATATATTTAAAAGCCTATTAAAATATTATTAGCACTATTTTAAAGATTGTGTCTTTATTAATCTGAGAATGGTACTAATAATTTTCTCTGGAAAATATAAGGAATCAGGAAAAAATACAAACAAACTATAGGTAAACATATAACTATAGGCAAACAACAACCTTCCTCTTTTAAATAATAGCTTTAAATAACTTTATAGGTCAAATTGAAAACATGAAACAATGACAATGGTATCTTTTCCTGCTGCCTCTTCAAAACATCATTATGTACGTAGGTAGGTACCTAGGTACGTATAATACTATTACTTGGGAGTTTTCATATTTTTTGTCTATTTCTTCCGCCAAGCAGCTTGCTGTGTTCCGGTTTGAAGAGTGTGGGTGCCGGTGAAATTACAGGCATGGACGCTGAGCAGTGCATCGTAGGTGACGTTCTAACGATCGTGACCTACAAGGCAATGCTTTGTTATAGGTAATGGTAACCATTTAACATCAGGTGGACCATCTGCTTGTTTCATCAGCAAGTTGTAAAAAAACAACGGATATGATTTTGATAATGGGCAAGAGCATCCCAACGATAAAAAAAAACCATATTACCATAATGAATCATAATTATCCATCAAATATTTCCGTTAGAAGACAGAGCAGACATTGATCAATTCGATCCATTAACCAAGTTAATGAATACACTCCGATAGTTATCAACACGAACGGGGTAAAATAAATTGTACATAAAGCAGCGGAAAAAATATAAATCATATTGATAGTCGGAGTCAATTGAAAACTCTTTCTCAACCAATTTGTAAACTACATTAAATTAACTTACTCACTTGCACAACAATAACTAAATGTATTTAGCGAGCCCCAAAATGCATTTAGGAAGCTAATTACGTTTATCACTGTGCATAAGGAAATCAAGTCACGCTTACAATAATCATGTTCATCTTGGTTGTATTGGTTCGTAAGTTGTACCAAGGAAGAAATTCTTGAAACTTAACCCCTAAAGGGGTGCAGAAGCAGACAACTTCCACTTACACATATAGCTCTGCTTAGCTTGGGGCTAGATGATGCTGTGTGCGCTGTCCAGCATTATTATAATAAAAAAAAAAAGTTCAGTAACCTAAAAATTTATTCCTCACAAGTTATTTCTTAGTGTAGTGATTTTGTTAATTTAGGTAATTTCAGATACAGTTCATCAGCAATGATATATATTTTTTCATTTTTGTTCAAAATACCACGTCTAACACCAGTTCAATGACATTTTACTACTAACTATAAGACTAGGTTAACAGTTTAAGTGCCTATAAAATGGCAGATTGATGGCTTTTAAATCATTGATCATCTATCAATAGAAAATCGGCACTACATCTATATCTATACTAATATTATAAAGAGGAAAGACTTGATTGTTTGTTTGTTTTCATTGAATAGGCTCCGAAATACTGGACCGATTTGGCAAATTCTTTCAACGTTGGGAAGCTACACTATCCGGGTGTTATAAGTTATATTATATTTTCAAAAAGATAAGGGATCCTTACTAAAACCCGTGCGAAGCCGGGACGCGCCGCTAGTTGTCAATAAACTAAGCCTGTAGACGACTTAAAACAATCAATATGCCAGCGCCATTTCAAAACACTAGTGCGTTGACCCGAACGGAAATTCGCGTTGTTCCGCAACTCCTGCGCATCCAATCCATTCTTTTTAACTCTTGGAGTGGTTAATAAATCTGTCTATCGAGCTGATGTACAATTTATTGATCGTTTGAAAACCAGTCTATAATTTCAGCCGGCAAATGTTTTTAATCTTGAAATTCTTTCTGTTTTTGAAAGTTGTTTTGCCATGTTACTTATTAAGTCGCAGATTTATTATTAAATTATTTATATTTGTACAAATAAATAAATTTAAGACAGTAAACTAGATCTTTAGCAAATATACATCCTATACTAATTATAAGAATCTTTGTCCTGATTGACTGAGATATAGACCACGCAGACTAATTCTACTGGTCGTAGTTTGAAACTTTCAGAGGTATTGACGCGTTGAGGTACAGACGAGTACACCGGGGGTTGCCTATTTGTTGTCGCTAGTATAATACTAAGATTGTCAAACGACCGATGAAACATTTTAACCTCTCGATCCTTTGAACTTAGCCAAGTCGGATTTTAAAATTTCGGGTTCCCACAGTTTCTTGAAAAAGTTGAATTTTCACGTGAAACGTGGCCGCAATCGCTCGATCTCATGCCTGCATACAGATGGGCTCAGCCGTGATAAAAATACTAAAAACACACCTCACCACCTTTGCGCTCATTACGCATGCGCCCAGGGGCTGGACCGCACATTTTTACCGTTACAGCCACAGGGATGTAGTCAGAATGGTTCTGCTCTTAGGTAACACAACGATCTTTGGAATTGTGACTAGATGACTAGATCACTGATATACTTAATACAATACATTTCATGCATAGATATTTTTTTTTATATAGAAAATACCCGGAATAAATATTTGCAGATCGTACAAATATTTGTCCCAAGGCGGGAATCGAACCCGCAACCTCCTGCGTCGCAGGCGGATATTCGCCCGCCGAGCCATATCGGTCGTCAAACGGTTATAAATATGTTGCCTGCCTTCTGAATGCGGCCCTGCCACACTCTGCAACATGTCTTCTAAGAAGTTTTGTTTTAACGGCGCTCTCAACTTAATAGCGGCCGTATGCAATTATGCTAAATTACAAGGTCTTTATCAGGTAAAAGATTATAATATGGTTCATACTGGGATTATCTTTACAAAGAAGATTGCATAACTCAAATTAAAAAACCCGAACAGACAAGGGTTTTCTCGTCACGAAATCCACACAAACCTTTGTATCTATTGTAGATACAGCGCAAGAAGCCACTTTGTTCATTTAACACGATACGTTTAAGTCCCACTAATTAGTATATTCGTTTATTAGAATTCTATCCCCGCCTAGTCTGGACAGGATTTTAGATGGAATAATAATAATAATAATAATAAACCATTTATTTCCCAAAAATTTCTACCTGATTACATAAATCATTAATATTATTTTACATTATATTTAATTTGCATGCAATAAATTATTCTATTATTTACTTAAAGTTCCTAATCTAATATTTTTGGGGTGTCCATTTTTGGACAAAGGCCTCCTCCATCCTGGTCCACTCGGCTCTCTCCTGCGCTCGTCTAGTCCAGGTGACACCGGCGACAGCTACAATGTCGTCCGCCCAGCGGCGTCGCGGGCGCCCTGGTGGAATAGCATAATCAATCATAGCGCACAAATTTTAAAGGAGGGAGGGATAATTGTCAGTCAGTCAGTCAGGACAAGGATTCTTATAATTGGTATAGATAGATTCAAGATGTTGGATGTTGGGCAAAGGTTTCCTTTCTCTTTTGAGATTTACCGGTGTTGCAGGTGTCAAGTGTATTTAGCTCTTGTGCTCTATCTGCTTCTTGAAAGCCTTCCACGTCGCTGTGCGTCATCATGTTCTTCTCGGAAGTGCTAGTTGGGATCCACTTTGTGGCCTCGTCTCACTAATCGCTCAATATGCCATTAAGGCGCTGTCCAAAGCCAAACTTCCGTAAAACGTCCTGTTTCAAGCAAATCAGCTACTGATATAAACTTGAAAATAATACAGTGCATAGTAAAGAGTTCACACAGAAGACTTTTCTAATAATATTGGAAACAAACTATCTGAAACCTTGAAAAAAAATCGCAAAAATTACTTCAAAAAAAAACTTTCGTCGCGCTTTTCTTAAGATTTTAAGCGATAACTTCTATATTTTTTATAATCAAAAAAATTCCTTTTTTGAACTTATTGAATTAAAGACATATCTAAATTTTTTACCAACGTGGCTGTATTTATTCCTAAACAATATTAAACTGCAAAAAATAGTGCATGAATGTCAATGAACATAAAACGAGTCGGATTTTGAACTTTATTTCAATAGAACAAGCCAGACCCTCAAATACCTAAAAGCTAGCTGCTAGAGCGCGTTAAGAAGTATGTTTATGCAAGTCCTTAAAAGAAGCCAATTGTTTCACAAACAATAGTTTTTATTTAATTCAGTGAACATATTTGATTAACGAGTTTGTCTTTGTGATAAGAAACTATAACAATGCACTAGTGGAACCTACTATCAGATAGAATCTACCTAGGTGGTCTTAAGAAACTTTTCAGGCTTGGACTACATATTATGTCATCCCATATCATTTTGTTAGGCACGCAAGGTTGCGATCGCATGTTTTTATGTCATTCCTCAGACGTTTCTAAGACCTCGTGTAAAATATCATGCCATACTTATTTTTCTTAGGTAAATTCAACAATTCATGTGACTGAAGAACCAGATAACAGATCAGAAAGAAAGAAAGAAATAGCTTCACGTCTTTAACCCATAGGCACGGTAGATATCTTCTCAGATCTCTTAGTACCAAGAACCTACTCGAGATTTTTGAGGATATTAAATAAGGGTAGTCAGACGTACGTTCAAATATTAGATTTGGTACATACCCACATTTTGCAGTAGTTGGTATTCCGTACGTGACAAGTTGCAAGCCCATCGCCGTTGCTAAAAAATAGTTAGATCATAAAAAAGCTTGGAGTTGAACTAGTTTCAACTCCGAAAACTAAGTGGGTCCCATTATTGTAATAAGGATTTTTTTAAAACGCTCAAAGCCAAGCAGACTTCAATTAAGACTGCTTGGTTTTGGTCGCGAGGAACTAACACCTAGATTAACTCAGATTGTAAAACAATTCAAAGTAATCTCTATGATTCTGAATAAACACTGGATGATAACTACAAAAGCTGCATGCTTATACATGAGGTCCAAGCCTCAGAATTAATTGTTTTGCCAGATCCAAATTATCTATTTCAGACAGTCCGTAGTTAAGTTTTGCTGTTGGCATTCGTATAGTTTACCTGTCTTCAGTTGATTCCCCGTGGAGTCTTGACTTGTTTCACGTATAGATATGTTTGAGCTAAAGTTAATCAATGTTTCTCTTTCTGCTAAACATCTTGAATATTTGATTTATCTTATTTCCATGGTTGGAGATATATGAAAAATAAATATAAATAGCTTCACTACTTTAACCTATAGGCGCGGTAGTCATACCCTTGGATCTCTTAGTGCCAAGTACCTACTCGAGACTTTTTTTTTTTTTTTTTTTCGAGATGATTGTGTTACAATGATTCGTAAGCGGTGCGGAATCATAGCAACTTTAATTGAAGCAAAGTTTTCACTAGCTTCTATGTTCACAGTTTCTGCTAGACCTGAGTTTAATGATAACCGTACTTACATGCTTGTTCAGCTAACTACATCTACGTAGAGCGTTAGATAAAAGATGTGTTCAAAACTAGAAATTACACTAAATCTCGTTCTTTTCATTTAAATCGACTTTCTACTGTTTTACAGATGTATATCTTTCAAAATTACGAAAGATAAATAAATAAATAAATAATGCCGGACGATCCACACAGCATCATCTAGCCCCAAGCTAAGCAGAGCTTGTGTTATGGGTACTAGATGACTGATATACTTAATACAATATTATATTACATACATAGATATTTTTTATTATACATAGAAAATACCCAGAACACCCAGAATAAATATTTGCAGATCGTACAAACATTTATCCCAAGGCGGGAATCGAACCCGCAACCTCTGCGTCGTAGGCGGACATTAGCCCGCCGCGCCACATCGGTCGTCAAATGCTTATCGTCAGATGCTTTATCATTCCCTGTTGTAACAATAAGAGAACAAAGCGTAGCTACCCTACTTTGTTTTAGTTACACAAAAGCCTTTATTCCACCCAATAGGGATCCCGCCCAAATCGAGAATACACCAGACAAATGACACGTGACGATATAACACTCGCCTGACACATATTTTGTTTCCCGCCATTTATATGCGCGCCGTTACAGGACACCATTGTTCCTTCAAACCGTATATGTTAAGGTGTGGGTGTCATTTTTTATTCGCACGGTGTTGTATTGTATATAATGACGAATTGATTGGGCCAACGATCTCAAAATGAGGACAGTGGATTATTTCTAATGTGGGCGTTCATAATGATTCAGAGGACAGTGTAATGAGGATGGATGAAAAGGACCGTTATGACCTAGTTCTCGCGTGTCATGCCAACGGACTAACTTAAATGGATTAAGAGATCGCGAAGTTTGGTGTAATTAAATGCTTGTTGGATTATGGAGGATAATGGAGATCTGAAAGGCCACTGAAATACGTAAGCGATTAACATGAGCTTATACTCGTAGGATAATACCAACCGCTACAGACTTCTCTGACGTACTTATACCAATGAATATAATAACAATAGAAGTAAGCGCAGTAGGTTACGGGATTATACAGCGAGGGACGGTGCCCCACTTGATGAAAAGACGACCTAGAGAAGGTTCAGCTAGTGGACGACCTAGTGCTGGGTATCATTGGGTGCCATTGACAATAAAGCTAGTAGAAAAACAAACAAAATACATCGGATTGACATATTGCAACGTCACGTGGTCAAGTGTCAACGCATGTAGAAATTCGCTTCGAAGCGAATAAACATAATCTAGGGCCTAGAGTAGACTCTAGACCATTAGATTATCTAGAAATATACAAAGGAAACTTTTATCAAATAATAGTAAGAGGTTGCGATATTTTTTTTGCATTGCTGAGAATGAAAACCTTGAAAATTATTCGCGGGGAACGTTCACAAAAACTCTTCAAGATAGCGAAATGTAGCTAGTTACCAATAACTAGACCACGAACAGATAAGTTACGGTTGGTTTTAGGTCACTGCGGTGATAGTAGAAAACGATAGCACTTCAACAAACAAAACTTGGTATGATAGATCAACGATAATTTACCTAGATTGAGCTATATGCTAGACTTTTTGCACAGACAAATCAACCAAGACACAGAATGAACTACATGTAGTGAAGTCATTGAAGAAAATCAAGTCATTGGAGAAGAATTGGAGTCAAGAGATTTGTCTTTACCTAGGTACTGCTTCTTTTTGTGTCATCTTTTATGTCAGATATTAAAGGTATCGAGAATTCAAAATATTGTACTATCATGTTTCTAAGCATCGAATACGACGGTAATATTGATTGTCAATGATACCGAAGAAACCGTGTCACGAAATGTAATAAAATTTTATCGGGTGGTTATCTTGGTACTCGGATATCGGCTAGCAAATATTCGCGTACCTATCAATGTATTTTAGTACAGTTTGTATAACCTACTTAGGAACCTTGGCAGGGTTGAAACGGAACGCAAGCCATTTAAGACCATATCAACTTAAGAATTTTCACTCGAGGATGACTATAGGGTTTCAAATATTTAAATTCTTGCAAAATATGGCGAATATGTATGACTTGTGCAAGATATATTGTGTAAATATTTTACAATATTGAGAGAAGCTCAATAAGACACTATGCAACATGAATTAACATGATTATGTATACATTGAAAGTTACTCCGTCATCGGTTGTGCATAATGTGGAGATGAGCTAAATGTTATACATGTATGTGATATCTTAAATCTTGGAAACCAATAGGTTTGAATGGTTTCAAGGGACGGTCTTATCTACCGTGCTTATATAGTTGTGACCCTTTTTTAATGTTGCCCATGAGTTCAACAGAACACGATCAGGAAATCATAGAAGTGAATTCTTAAAACCAATCATGATAACATTTCTGCAAGAAAAAAATATTCGATAAAGTACCATCTGCCACGACTGATACTAATATGAATAAGAGTAGCTTTTTAGGGACTTCGTATATCATATCAATTTATTATTGACAGCGAAACAATATATCGGAAAGGCTCTTTGGTAAATAAACTAATAGGAAATAAAGAATATAGTATCCAACTCAGAATCCATTTAGAAATATATTGATATACGTAAAAGCCGATTAAACAAGTTTAAGTAGGTATTAAACTAATCAGCCACATTGATGACGATAAAATGTTTATGTTTTCAAACCTTTTAACGAGAAACGTCAAGATTACCGGATATCCCCAATCGTTATCAAGCCTTCCGCTTATAATTACTCATATCTCGTGATTCATTTTGAAGCTGTCGGTCTTAGTGGTCGCCATATCGATATTGTCCACACTTGCAAATGCACGTTCGTGCATGGCCTATCTATCATTGCCCGTTGGTTCCGTGTCGCGGCAATCTGTTGCAACATTACAGCTATCTGTAATGCACAGCTGTTGGAAACAAGTTCTTCGACACGAGGCGGTCAACGTGTTTGCGGAAGCTGCATAACCATAGATTACTTGTCGCTACCAAGTCATAATTACCACAACTTCAGCAGTAGTACTAGACAACCTTTCATTCAAGTAAGTTTTTTGCATAATTGTTTGCGGTAATTATGCTCAAAAGAATGTCGAAATGCGGAAGCATTTGCCTTACCCCATTTTTATGCTGCTGAGTCAGCAAGTACTTTGTCACCTCTTCAAGGATTCTTTACTGCAGTTGCGCCTGCGTCATCAACTACGATACGGCTATCTACAGCTGTTAGAAACAAGTTCTTCAAACGACATGTGCGGAAGTCTATTTCTTATGTCAAACATGTGTTGTGATAATATATATGTGCATCATTATCATCATACAGCACCGTTAGTCTATTGGGAGTGACCCCGCCTTCTGATCCTAAGGTCGTGGGTTCAAACCCAGGAGTGCACTAGTGGATATTTCCGTTCGTGATGTTATTTCTTTTCTTTTATCATTATTTGCGCAAGTATAACCTATTTTTGCGACTAACAATTCCGAGTTTTATAGCTACATATTCAAATTTACCAGAAGAGTTATTAGCTTTGGCATTTTGTAGTGGAGAGATTCCGGAGGTGACAATCTTAAACTTGTATTAAAAAACTTACAAATTGTATTTGTTCATAATCTAGGGCATCTTGTCTGTGATAGTATAATGAAATTATGATAACATAGTACTAGCGGGTACAACATACGCATTGGATTATAAATAAAACAGTAACGTTATATTTCCTACCTCAAAGCCAGTGCTCTGTACACAAATACAAAGGTATAGCAGCGGCGATGGGCTTGCAACCTGTTACGTATGACCAACTACTATAAAATGAGGGTATTTACTATATATATACTTTATTTTCCCCTACTTTTTATCTAACTACCCCAATTAGACACAACCAAGATATTGTCACACCCATTGCCACTTTTCTCTGATTCTGAAAGATATGTCGGTGACCTTGGTTCTTCAACGGTTCTTGTTGGTTTTCCTCATTTCTGATTCTACACACAGTGAAACTTAGCATAGTTCTCGCTATAGCCCGTTGTGAAACTCAGCTTGTGTTGTGACGGCAAAAAATACAGTAAGAGTCTTAATAAACCAAGGAGCATTATATGCATGTAGAGCAAATAGTAGATGATAGTAGTATATGATAGTAGTAATACGCAGAATAAAACTTACCCGAAGAAGCCATCTCCAAGCCATGCTGTCATCTTATTATCAAGAGCTTATATACTTAAATGACATACCTGAAAATAAAAAAAAACATATATTAGTTAATAAATAAATTAAAAACAGAGAATACCTCATAAATATAACTTTACACGAAACCTTATAACAATAAAATAGATTTTATTATCGTTTCCTAGAAAGACCAGGAAAATACTAGATATAAGTACCTGTACGCTTGCAAATGTCGAAAAACTGGTTTTCACATTACTGGTGTACAAAAAACCACTAGTGTGCATTTTGTGATTTTCTGTACTAAAGACAAAATACAATAACTAAAAAGTTAACCAACGCCAACGGAAGGAGTACAAATCAGGTACCAACAATTTTTGTTTGACAGAAAAAAATTGCAATTGGCAAATTTCTACATATCAGATGTATGTTGTATGGTATTTTGATTAAAACTAAGTTTAAAACATACAAGGTTTTACTGGAACTAGTATTTTTTACTGCTGCTGGACATAGATCTCATCTCAATACGTCACTTTAATATCCCTATAACTAACCTTGATTTTAAAATAACAAAATCTAACAAAAAGAAACATACACCAGTTAATTTCCTCGTATTTCATCACATTCACAATTCTTGTTAAACCTACAAAAACACAGGAAAACCTTCTTAAGCTTTCGTTCACAATCATCCTCAATCCATTTTGAGATAGGGATGATTTTATTTCACCAAGGAAGGGTTCGTAATTTAATAAATGGGCCTATCGCTCTCAGATTTAAAAGGTTCTGATCTAGATATTCGATGTCTATCCAGATAAAGTACTGTCATTGAATAAGATAGAAAAGATTATAGTTAAGATATCTAACGTAACTAAACAGAAATCTCGAAAACAGTTTGGAAACAGCACGTTTTCGCCGGTACAGATTATATATATTTTTTTAATATAGATTATGAAATATATTTGACCCCTAAAAATACATCTAGCCCAAAACTTAGCAAAGATTATGCTAAGGGAACCAGATAACTCAAGATCAAAAGTTAAGAAGCATTCATCCAGTAATGTACAGGGATCATTTTAAATAGTCTCTTAAAACTAGGTTTAAACTGATAGAATAAATAAACACTTATTTTAAATATATACATAGTATACAATATAACACAGACACAGACCAAACATCTGTGTTCATTACACAAATATTTTTTTTTTGATGTGGATCTTACTCACAACCTATAAGTACAGAAGGCTGCGTTACTATCAACTGAGCTGTGCTTTATTTTAATACTAGCGGCCGCTCGCAGCTTCGCTCGCGTGGCAGTTTTATCCCGTTCCCGTTATCTTTTCGGGATAAAAAATAGCCTATACGTTAATCCAGGTTACAATTTATATCTATTCCAAATTTCATCCAAATCGGTCCACTGGTTAGATAGAGCGTGAAAGAGTAACAAACATCCATCCATCCATCCATACTTACAAACATATTATAACATATTAGTAGGATTACACCAAACGCCACTTTGAAGTCCAGACCCATCCAGAAAAACTTAAACATTTCTTAGAGAGCCAATACATTAATATTTACCAACCAGGGCAAATTCATTCTTAGATTCATCGTAATACGATTTAGCTTTGCTTCTTCTTTCCAGGAACTTTTCAACTGGTTACGGATCGATAGTCATAGTCTGTCTGGCGGATGGTCATTTCCATTTCTCCCATTGTCCGCCATTAATTATGCAGGAGTAATGTTTCCAGCCATTTCCATCCGAAAGCCTTAATTTCGCGCGTTTGTTTGTGTTTTATGTGAAGTGTTGCATACTTTACGATATACTGGGTTCGCATTAATATTTTTCTTTGTTGTTATGCAAGATTTGAAATAATTTAAATAATTATATTGGTTGAAGACCAGTTAGGTTCTACGTTAACAATCAGAGCAAAATATAAAGGTATATTATATACTAGTAAAACACGCGCGACTCCGTTCGCGTTAACTTCAACCTCCGCTGAAAATTTATAATCTCCCAAAAACTATTTCTTCGAGCAGAATTTGAACGGTCGCTAAGTAAGTATTAAAAATATCCCAAGACTTATTTTTATCGGGTCATTTGAATCCTCGATAGCGAAGTTGGTTATCGCAGCCCCGTATCAAAGGGAAGGTCGTGGGTTCAAATCCTACTCGAGGAAATAACTTTTGGGATAATTTAAAATCTTTGTAAGAAAATACTCCTTTACATACTTAGCGAAAAGCGTAAATCGTCAACATAAAAACCTACGCAACAACGAATGCCTATTCAATTCGTTTTCAGGTCATAGTTTTTATTTATTTTGTTCTCGCGAGCAATACGCTGCTTTCCCTCGGATGAAAATCATATTCCGCACAGTGTGAAAAGCAATCGACACCATATTTATCACCTTCACTCAAAAATATACCCTTTCTAAGGGGAGTAAGTCTGAAAGTTGTTTGGCGAGTAGCGAGTATAGTTATGATAAAGTTGAGCTGCGAAAAACTCATGTTTCGACGCTCTGATGCACTCGGGCAGGTCTGTATTCCTGCAGACTTTCAACGTCAGTTTTACCCTGTTGATTTAAGTATGTTTTGTTTTAAGTTGGATATATATATTTTTTTTTTAACGTTAATAAACCATCTTTTGGCTTCAATCTCACCTGATGGTAAGTGACGATGAAGCCGACGATGAAGCAAAACGGTCTAGAAAACACCTATTCACTCTTGCCTTAAAGAGATCTAGATTATAGTGATAACACGAAAATTACTAAGATCTAGATTTTAAAGACTAGCGATACAATTAAAAAGAAAAACATCGTGAGGGAACCAGTTAGTATTCTAGGAGCGGCGATGGGCTTGCAACCTGTCACGTATGGAATTAGACCTCCATTAGACATCCTCAAAGAATCTCGAGTAGGTACTTGATGCTAACAAGATCTGAGGGGATATCATAATAATAAATATTGACATATACACATAACGCCTAAAGTAAAGTGACGACCGATGTGGCGCGGCGGGCGAATATCCGCCTGCGACGCAGGAGGTTGCGGGTTCGATTCCCGCCTCGGGATAAATGTTTGTACGATCTGCAAATATTTATTCCGGGTGTTCTGGGTATTTTCTATGTAAAATAAAAATATCTATGCATGTAATGTATTGTATTAAGTATATCAGTCATCTAGTACCCATATCAGAAGCTCTGCTTAGCTTGGAGCTAGATGATGCTGTGTGGATTTTTCAGCATTATTATTATTATTATAAAGCTTGTACTATCTACCGTGCTTGGGGATTATAGTCTAGATGCTATTTATTTTTATATATAACTAGCAGCTTCGCCCGCGTGGCAGTTTTTTCCCGTTTCCGTTATTTTTTCGGGATAAAAAGTAGCCTATATGTTAATCCAAGTTATAATCTATGTTTATTCCAAATTTCATCCAAATCGGTCTACTGGTTAGAGCGTGAAAGAATAACAAACATCCATCCATCCATACTTACAAACTTTCGCGTTTATAATATTAGTAGGATAGGATAGGCACGACAAGGCATCTGATTTATTATCTCTAAGACGCCCACTGTGCTGCAGTAATACACGTGTTTACTTTGATTTTTTTATGTATTTATATTGGAACGGATCATAAATCCGTGTTTGTATTTAGTAACTTATTCATGGCGACAACTTAGTTGCCGTTGAGACCGTCGTGGGACGAACTGGTTTAATGCAGTTTCCACAGAGATTTCTGATACTCCGAAACGCTTTATTTACATTTAAGTATGTAAGGATATAGCATACAAAACATTTGACGACCGACGTGGCACAGCGGGCGAATGTACGCCTGCGACGCATGAGGTTGCGGGTTCGATTCCCGCCTTGGGGTGAATACCTGCAAATATTTATTCCGGGTGTTCTGGGTATTTTCTATGTATAATAAAAATATCGATGTGTGTAATGCATTGTATTAAGTATGTCAGTGATCTAGTACCCATAGCACAAGCTCTGCTTAGCTTGGGGCTAGATGATGCTGTGTTGATTGTCCAGCATATTATAAAAACTGCTTTTAGTTTTTCGTCTAGGTGCGTAGAGGTGTAGTAGGAATGGAATTTCCGAATTCAACCCCTAAACAGGTACAGCAGGGGTTAAAGCTTATTTAAAAATAACTTCACGTGGACGAAGTCACGCAAGTTTACGCTTGTATGATAATAACTTTCAAAATCGCCTTCATCTTAAGATATCCACTTTCGCAACACGTAGCGATCATCTCAGCGTACGACGCTCATTGTGCACTAGAAAGTGGGCTGCTGCTTGAATCCGATACCCGACTGCGAATTTGAAATGCTATAGGTACAATATTTTGGTATTAGTTCCGGCACGTCCGTGAGATATGGCATCATATCTGATAATACACACGCACAAGTTGCATTCCTTATTCGCATCGCTGCGATGTCTTTTGTCTCGTTCATATTTGCTCCTCCCTTTCTCTCCTATCCTCTGCTGTTTTATTAGAGCTCCAAGCTTGAACGGTGAAACGGAATGATATACCTACTACTATTTCGGTACTATTCCTCCATCCATTATTATATTATTTTTTAAATACTATTATTTATAATATTAGTTGGATTTCGTACCCAGTTTCTCAGATTTGACTAAGAAAGAACACAACTTTATCGCTTTAGTATAATTTGTCAGTTCTTTTTCAAAAATCTTTATTATTTGTCCAAGACCAATACCAAACGAAGTCGCGGTCTCTCCACTAGTACTATCATAAATTTTGATCACAACATGATTGCTTCTTTATATGCTACTGAATTATTTAAATTCGCATGGATTAAAAGCTTTTAATCGATACGGCCGTAATAGGAAGAACCAGATTTAAGGCAGAGTCACAATAAACACAACCCTCATAGACCCGCGTTGACTGTCGCAGACATTTTGTATGAGACAGACAGAGCAAGAGGAAGCAGACCTGCATCGTCCGCTGTAGTGTAATCATTTCTATACAAAATGTATAGGATTGATAGGCTTCTGTCGCGTCACGACACACGGCGTGGGTATAATGTGATTCTGTCTTTAAAAATAAACAAGTTTAAGTAACACGATAGTGTGACAAATACGTAACCGGCATTTACAGTTACCGTTAGTAATGTTGACAAGTAATTAATCAAAACTCTTTGGATGAGACGGTTTAAGTAGGTGCTATCTAACTGTTCATGCGTCTTATGCACACAAGCTGTAAGAAAATCATAGAATGGTCACCGACATAGCTCTCAGAATCAGCAAGTGGCCAGTCCATCCTGCTACGTCGCTCGTCGAACCGACTGTCGCTGGGGAATCTTGAATGCCGCCCACGAACCGATAAACGATTCCATCCGATGAACCACCGATATTGTTAGGATTGTTATGTTGGTAAAAGGAGAAGAATCAAAGTCGTTCGTATAGAAGGGGCCTTTGTCCAGCCGTGAATTCCCTCAAGCTGATGTGTCGTATACCACCGTTAGCCCTTTCAATTATAATTTGATGATTTAATACTCATAAAAGGACAGTTTCGTCTGAATGCAGATGTCTATAAAATCGTATGCTTATCAAGCGGCCGTAAGTAGAAACCAGTCTTGAGACAGCGACTCAGTTGCTGCGCTATTGCCAAAACATTAACAGTAGTCAGACAGCTCTGGTAACCGGTAATACCAATGCGGTTAAGCCTGGTTTACATAGATACAGTACCTGTATCCAGCGTAGCTAGATTGCACAGCTATACTATACTGGACATTGGACTGGATTGAATCGTGTACATATTTATATAGTGCCTAGATCGCGTTAGCATTCAGCGACACTGGATATAGCTACTGTATCAATGTAAATTAGCCCTTATATTAAATAGAACATTGGATTATTGTAATTATGATTTTAAAGCTCATATTTGATGTTGCCAGGTTAACGTTTGTGGCTATACATCGGCAAGTAACAGAGCGGATTATTTTTAAGATATGTCCGCTTTAATGGATCTTTGTGCCTGAACCGATAAATAAATTTAATTTAACGAACGAATGAAATTATCAAATCTAACAATCTATCAAGAGTTTAATAAATAAAAAATAGTTTTTGTTTTTATCGATTTCAAAACTACGAATCAGAATGAAGGATTAATTTTCTTAAAAGTAAAGTAAATAAGAATAAATAAAAAACTTTAAACGATCCAAACGATGATAAACGAGTTGGTAATAAAATCAACTTCTTATGCTTACCTGTACAGTACGACAGGAAATTATATTAGTACAAGAAAGCAGAATCTACACACAGTCAAACTATAGAACTTCTGTTTATTTTCAGAAAAAAAAACAGAGCGGATCTTCACTGTAGTCCGCTTTATGTACAGTCATGTACAGAACACGCTTGTCCCAAACAAAAAAGTTGTATCTCCGTAGAACAAAGACACGTCCTCATTTAAGCCCGAACTGGTTTAATTAAAGCTACAATTACGACTTCCTGCGCGCAAGGCTGTACGCTAAGGTATAAGGGCGAAGATAATTCTCGTTTTCCGTCCAGGTGCGAATAAAAAAATATGTAGAATACTTACTTACCCACTTATAATAAACTACGTACTCGGAATTGCGTTTTCACATATCGGAGGTACCAAATGACTAAGAAATATAACGCAAATGACTTACTAAACACACTCAAAAAGATTTCAAAAAAACTGACAAAAGGTTCTAATTATTTTATTCAATACTGGGTTATCAAGTGACAAATCCGTGGCAGAACGCGAAAAATAAATCCGATTGGTTTTCGCGTAGTAGTAATTGACTGCTCGAGTGTACTTCAATCGGCAGCTGTTGCGAAACTGTGCTGGTATTGGTTTTTTTATCAATTAATTAGGGTTGTGTTGTGAATGTTACAATAACAAAAATTCTGAAAAATATTTTTTTATACACATCTCGTACAAGAAGGGTACATGCGGCAGAGATGCGAATGTTGAGATGGATATGTGGAGTTACTAGAATGGACAAGATACGAAAAATTCAATTTAAAAATGACACCCCAAGTAAAAGTTTCAGTCTGTTAAATTCGTTTTTTATACTTCACTATTGTGTTAGTTAATAGCCAACCCAGTAGACGGGAGTTTTCCGGCCGACGACCTACGTCGTGGGCTATAGCAGATACTGATATATTATAAAGAAAATGCCATTAGCGATAAAAGGAACAAGGACCGCCACCCATCTCCAAAAAATCCTATGTCATACATAACATAGGTAATTTAATTCCGGATACATTAGAACAGCGAACCGCAATGCACGCCGTATCCGGTACAGCTGCGCGGTAAATGTTTCATGCGATAAATTGTTAAAGCGTGTTGCATAGTTCTGTGCTCGGCTGTACTTAGACTATGAATATAGCAGGGAGCGAATGTCTATGAACCGTGCCATAGCTGTCAGAGCTTCTTTCAATGACTGTTTGTGAGTTCCACAATTAGATACAACAACGCCGGCCTTTTAACCATAAACGAGTACTAATCTTCACAATAATAAAACTGTATAGTTCGAAAAGTCTGTATTAAAGACTGACATTAAAGATGATAAGTATAGGTAGACAATTGTATGAACGTCGTGTGCGCTATTTAATATTCTCCCTCTTAGCTTGTTGTATGAACCTAATACTTAAGATGACGCTTGTGTGGAATTCAATTAGTTCACAACTTAGTTGGTATGCTAATAGCAAGCTAGATCTAACAATGTTGGAACTAGGATCGGATAATGCTAAACTTGATGTTTACCTCTTGTTTCCTATCAAGTTGTTCGAAACTTCGATGCTCGAAGGCTAAAGAGCAACTTAGAACAAGCCCGTTATTTTACGTAGCATTCTTGTATGTTAGAGTAAACTGGTTGCTAATCATCATCAGCCCAATGAGCCTAGATGTCACTACATATTTTTACTAATTCAATGTAAAAGTCAATAATAAAACCTAAATTAAATATTTTTACATAGTTTATAATGATTATTATGTGAAGTAGAACCACTCAAGACATAATGTAATGAAAATGAATTACTCTAAACTGAAGTATATTTTCCAGCTTTAGACATCAATGCAACTGAGTAGAAGTGAAACTCCAGAAGTGAGAACAGGATAAGACATTGGACGCCATCGCCCTATGTAAGTTACATGCGCAAGTTGAAAAACAGAGAGCGTATCGTGTTGACATTTGAACTACCTAGCGTGCGCGGTATCGATAACTCAACTGTGGAGTTATACCTAGTTGTCGCGCAATGTATTTGGAATGTCGGTACGATGCGTTTATACCACAAATGTCAAATTTATTAGTGCTAGGCCCTCAGAGGTTTGCGATAAAGCTGTCGCAACACTTATAATACTCACTACCAATTCTGTATCTTTGTCGTGGTAATCATTGAAATCATTAAAGAGTTATATCCTTAGCCAAGGCTAAAACTACCTAACAACTAAGAATTCAGCTCAGGAACGCTCAGACGGAAAGTCTTTAGCGGTCACTCATCTAAATGATGATGATCTCATAACGAGCCAATTAGGTCACGAGCTTATCAAAAAATTTGAAAGAAAGCGCGCTAATTAGAAGTCGCAGTGACTTTGAGAAAAGTAATTTATGAAGCGATGAAAGGTCTGTCAAAACATTTTGACATTAGGAGTTGCGTTTCTAGACACTCAAACTTGCTGCATGGTTCGTCTTATTGAGAGAGAATGCCAATAATGAGATTTGCAAAAAACATCGAAAGTGTTAGTCATCCGAAGTAACGAGGTTACTCAATGCTTTCACCACGTTCTGTGGTCGATTGAAATTCTTATACATTATTGTCATTGGAATCAGATCAATTGGGTGACAAAAAAGCCCAAAAAACGTATTCGAAAACTTCTCAATGTCTCATTTTCATCTTGGAGTTTTAGAAGGTCCGTACTTGGTGATTACAATCGTGAAGCTTTTTTTTTTTTATTTGAACTGTTTCCAAATTACTATATGAAAAGAATTCGAATTCCTAAAATAAAAACGCTACCGGCCAGAAATCTATGGTTTTTTTAATTTAATAAAATAAAAGGTTCTTCACAAACTGAATCAAAGTTATTTGAAAAAGCCACTCCGAAACGGAAAAATTTCGTATTAATAGATACCGATGGCAAATCAATTAGTTTAATAACGACTCGATCGCGTTGAATTAATAAAAAAATATAAATGAATCTGGCACTCATAAATTTCCAATTAGAGGGAGAAGGGAAAGTCTGTTATTAAGCGCATATTCATGAATGTCAAGCGTCTCACCTCACATGACCTTGTCCACCCAAAGTTTTTTAAGGTCGTAAAGCGAAATCCCACTTCGGCCGGACCAAGTCTGCTAGTATGTGTCACCAAAACACTTTCGCTGAGAAATCCACACGCGTGATTTACCGCAAAATATTTTTCCCCACTCAAAAGGTTTTTGGTATAAAAGCTGAAGGAGCGTTGTACATACGTTTTAGAAATTAACTAGGTTTTAAAACCTGTTTTACGAAAGACTAGAGTCAGCTAAAAAAAATATCTAAGAACATCAAATACTTCAGTAAAATTGACAGCGCAATCTTTAATGAAGATGGTTCTACAAGAAAAAATTAGCGTTTTACTCCAACCCAGACGAAAGAATGATCAGGTATTTAATCCAGCGTTTCATCATGAGCTGGCAATATGAGACAAGACATTGACAGACGTATGTTTGAGTAGGTAATTTCATAGAGTGAAGAAGAAACCTTTAGAGCTACTTGCACCATCATAACGGAGGTAAATTTATAACCTTCGATTATGTTGACAGTTAATGTATAAAATAGAACCTCAGTACCGATAGCCGATACTGCGGTCGCTGATTCGAATCAGGAATCTATGTATTGGAAACAGTATGCGCGCAATGTTAGTGCTTTCGAACGGTGAAGAAAATCTGCAGCCTTATTGATCAACTATTTCCTGCTGATTAGGCTGACTAGGCTGGGAAGACATAGGTACCTAAAATCTGTCTCAGCCACTCAGTATCCCTTTGATAGAGGCACAAGTGAAAACATACCGCTGAAGGGTTATTATCTAAAATATGCATAAGCCTGTTCATTATTTCATGTCAAAAAATAATTTACACGCACGTGAGGCTTAATTCACATGTACGGCTCAAGTTCATGGTTCATGGGGCAGTACATGGCAGGGTACGTTCTTAAAGTACATGACCCGCAGTGCAATGCTTTGTTCAACCGATATCGGTTGAACACGGCTAGTACATTATTGTATGGATGATGATAAGCGCCCCTGTCAGGCGTTAGGAGAACTGATTTTCCTACTGCTATGTGTCATGCTAATTCCATCAGCAAACCGTAAAAAAATAGTAAGTCTGCTATGAACAGACGATTAAAAAACTGGTGAAGGCCAGCCCTCGTTTCCAATTGATGGAGACGTAACGTGTCGCGTTTACGTTACGGTTACGTTATGGTTATTAGGGGGCATTGTGAGTTCTGAAGAATAGTCTTGGGCATATTCCGTGAAAGTGTACCTAATTTTGATCAACAGTTTTTGTGCGATGTGAGGACAATGGTGGTTTGGAAGTTATGAAATACTTAGTTTTTGTACTCTCAATTGCGCAATGACAGAATTAGGCACGCATTGTGATCAAGAAGTTGAATACAGTAAATTACTGTATTCAACTGATTTGTTGTCGTGTGCCCAGCTGTATTACTAGTAGCACCACGGGCACTACATGCTTTCGCGCATTACTGCTTAGTCTTGAGATAGTTAATTACGTATATTATGCACTTTAGTACACTTTACAAATACATTGACCTACGGAAAAGTAACGATAACAGTTTGTTTATCGTAGCATGATTGATAGCATTTTGACTTGGTTAGATGATTTATCAAAACAACCTTCGGACAAATTTGTACTCGCGACAACAAACAGGCATATTTCCGTACTTTTTTTGATACAACTTGCTGATGGATCACGTAAATGGCTCACCTGATATTAAGTGGTTTCCGTCACTTATAACAAAGTAAACATGACCTACGATGCAATAGGTACTTTGTTTTAGGCGATAGTACCACAGATTAGATAAGTACAGATAGCTCACGCCATACATTGATTTGTTACCTCCCTTCGGACGAGATTTCTTCGGACCAAATCAGCTTCCTTTTCAATGCACTAGATGGAGCTCGCTATTTTTAGCAAAGGTCGGTCTACAAAACGCTAGATGGCGCTTTTTTCAATTAAATTTCAATATCTCGAAAATGTCTTAGGACATCTAGCGGCAGGTAGAAATACTTAAACTTTTTGTAGGAATTCATCAATAGATGGGTATAGGTAGTATCGGCGCGGATTGAGCGCTCGGAGAAAGTGGTGGGGTGATTTGCGCATGTGTACAGTCACGCATAAAATTACTAAGAGTGATTTGAACTTGGATAATTTGTTTGTTAAAATTTTGAAAATTATAGATATTTAAATAGCTTATTTTAATACTGTGTGGTTCAGGCACATTAACCTATCATCATATAAATAAACAATATTGTCACTAAATTGAATATACTTAGAAAGAAAAAAAAAACACAGTCTTATGTAAAATTATGTATTGTAAGTAATGTCTAATCAGATGGCAGTTGAGTTATTCCTTCCATTAAATCATCGTTTGATACAGTCATCGAAGAAGACATTACGGAAGAACTCGTAGAAGGCATTTCGTCGTCGTAAGAGAATTCGTCATCTTCGTCCTCATCTTGACTACCATCACTCTCTGAGCTGTCATCATTTACACTTATGATAAGCTGTCCACGCAACTGTACCTATGGGACACGAGACGTGTGAGCGCGGCGAGACGGGGGAAGGACGACTGATTGACCAATGAGGCGCCGGCGCCGGCCGCTTTCCCCGTTGCATCTCACGCCCCCCGCCGCTTGGACCCAAAAATCGACTTCTGCGCATTCAAGGTCAGCGTTCTTAATCCGCACCGATACCTGTAGCGTTTCTGTATTTTTATCTGTATAGTTAGGTACCTACCAATGTACTTAGATCCTGGACTAAAAATAATACTTTCCGGAATCCTAGAGCTGAAATGTGTCTTCTACATTTGTCCTAATCTACTTAGATGACATTAAAGAATTGTTTGAGCACGTACCTACGTTCGTTCCTTGGACTTAGTAGGGTGGGTGGATAAAATAGAACGCACACAAAGACTGAACTTGCCTAGGTACCTACCTAGGTTATTTATAATAGGTAGGTACTTAGGTAAGTATAGGTAGGTAGGTACTTTAGTGGCTTGTAGGTAGGTCGATGTGTTGAATAAAATTTAAATCACTATACCTAGGTAGGTACCTAGGTAGATCATCTTTCGTAGATGAAAGAGCCAATGATTGAGGTAGGTATACCTACCTAGGTACTTAATCAATCATTTAGACGTAGGTACCTAACCTATTCCTAATTTCCTAGGTTGGTAAATATACACTAACTTATTGTTGAAATCTGAAATTTCTAGCTGCAAAAGTCCTAAGTCATTGACCTAGGAAACAGTCAAAGGGTCATTCATACTAGCGCAGTCGAAATGCAAAATAAAGATGCGCGAATGCACGCACATTTAGAGATTTTGCGGGTCAGAGCGCGACCAACTTTAAGCATTAAGCAGTCGAGATAAGGGTGAATTTGCTATGTTAAGTTTCGGATTGACGCGATGACGACGACGTTTCGACTCTGATCTGACCCGGTCAATTCATCTTAGATCACAATACGGGTAGTTTTGACTACTTTTGACCCGTAAAGTCTATTCTAAAAATCTGGCACGTTCAAGCGTTCAACACATTGACTTGTTGAGCTTGTAGTGTCTGAAAATTTGAAAAAGTGCGGCATGGCGATGACGCTGCATTCAAATCATAAAAATTATGTCCGTCTCCCTTGCACGATCAAGCGAAGTAGTATAGAAGGATCTCATCCTTTTTTAATTATGATTGGTACCTACCTCTAGAATCTGTAGCTGATATGCAAATACCTACTTCAGCCTGTATTAGTTTTAACTAATACAGGCTGAAGTAGGTATTTGGTAGGTATTTAATACTTATTTTGCTTTAGCAAAATAAGTATTAAATTAAATAATAAATTAAAACAGACATGGGACACCGTAATTTTATGTTAGCATCACCGGCACCGTGTTAAAAATATTTCGTTCAGGAACTGGTATTGTACTTAGACCTCCGCGGCCCGGGCGGGCCGTTTAAGAGTCGCCCGTAAGTCGTAAAAAGCGGCCCGTGCAAGAGTCTATAGGAATAATTTTATTAAAACTATATTTAAAATATAACTATGCTGATTTGTATTGCACGTACCTACCTTCTGGTTTTATTGATCACGTAGGTAATTAAAAATCTATGAAATACAAGTTGAATGAAAACAACTTTATTTGGTTTTTGAACGTATCCTTACGAAACAAAACGGAGCGCCACCTATTGACCAGTAGCACGTTTTTATCGTTTTAATCAACATTTTGCACAAATTTTATGTTTCGTCAGCTACCTGACAAAATAGTTCTTAAAATGACCACCAGGAGGTTAGATAAAAATCGACAATTATAAAATTAGGAATTAATTTAAGTTTTAAGCCAATACTAACGTTCATTTTACCTAAAAGGTTATGTTAAATCAGTACATTATATAGTTTAAGGTTTAGTTCTCTGATAATTTGACTTTTCAAGCACACAACTTCTAAATGGCCTCCTTAACGCCATCTATTGTATTTCTTTAGGAATGAAAGAACAAATGTTCGCGTTGCAACCCCATGATAGTACCCACTTTACATCAGGTGAACCATCTGCTTGTACCATCAGCAAGTTGTATAAAAAAACAAATACACTCTTGACATTTAATGTCTGTACAACCACCATAACTTACTGTTATATGGATTTTCAACGTATTAAGATTAGACTGATTATTAAGACTGTTCCTAGATTCAGGCAGAAATATGTAAATATATTTTTGGATGGTAGTTTCTCCATATCGCGGGAAAGCCATCAATTTGCGGTTACAACGTAAAAGCTGACTGATGCACCGTCTGTAAGTAGCTAAGTATTGTGCATTGTCTAGAAACTCTGTGGTTGTGGTCAGGTGTGAAAGTTTATGTAAATCTCTTCAAGTAAAATAGCTCAATTTATCAGTTTCTTGTCATCATCTGTCAGACATTGTTGGATTTGTATATAAAGTTCTATGACTTTCTGCAAAATGTAGCTGGCAAACATTGAATGAGAAGAGTCGAAGACCCAGAAAACCTAGCGTATCTTAAGCAACTTGATTATAGAAATAGAAGTAAACCAAAGATAAGAGGGATGGACTGTTTGAAAAATGATTTAGTAAAATATTCAGTGAACACCGAAATAACGGATTATAGAAAGTGGAAGAAACATTCTGGAGACCCTACTTAGCGTGGGATAAGGGCAAGAAGATGATGATTACATGGCACGACACACAAATTCTCCTGTGTGACACCAGGTGTCAGCTAGGCTCCAATTTCTAAAGAAATCCTTAGTCTTAGAAGTCTAACGGTTTACCTAGAGAACGGTTGATGCAAAAGATGAATATCCTAGTTTAGCGTAGACTATAGCCATAGCATCACATCACCCACCTTCTGATTTGAAAGATTCTAATTTGGTCGTGCATGCACCAATGGATTTCTTTGTAGTTATTTATAGACGGCATCACCAATGCTTTCAAACAATAGATGAAAACACGGAGATTAAACCGTAATGAAAAAAAATTCATTTTCAGACTTAGTTCAACAAATAAAAAAGTTATTGACTTACGATATTACACGTTTAAAGCTATAAACAAACAGCGCATCGGAACGGAACTAATTATCGTAAATTCGTTTTTTCTGCGAAATCTGTCTATAAAACCCAGAATCCCCTCATGTGTTTTTTCCTTGCTCGCGAGACTAATAAATTCACAGAAAAATAGTCAGGTTTGTAATACAACTTAATTTACTTCAATTTTATTCTGTTCAATAATGGTGGTATATCACCATCTGTGGCTGTATGTTATATGTAATTCAAGTATAGATACATAAAAAAGAATAAAAGTATTTTTATCAGTAATCTGGTTTCCATATTACAAGCTCTTAATTTAGATAGATGGCGTTGCGTGTAATGTCTTCCGATATTTATAATTATTTTTAAAAATAATATCTTCAAGCTTGTGAGGATATCGGCTGTTTTCAATATGGATGAAAAATCATCGATTTAACCTATTCAAATATTACTACAATTGGGCCGAATTATCTCATTGTTGGTTCACGCTCAGTTCAGACACTCCTGATGATATTATACCACAAAGTGCCAGTCCTCTCAAAGGCGTCCAGCTCTTCTCGGCATTATCGTCTGCGTGTTCTACCCGCCGCCTTGCTGTCTCAGGGCTCCACAATGCGTAGATTTTGACCCATAGCGCGTCAGACATGCGGCAGACGTGCCTGGCCTACTCTCAATTGCAGCTATTTCAAATATCAAGCATCTTTTAATAACGGGTGAAAATACCGAGCTATTACTGATTTAATGACTGTAACTGTGCACTTGCATACCAATCAAAGATCGATTAAACTAATTGTTGATTCGTGTTGTCAATGATAGCTTAGGTTTAAACGCAAAGCAGCAAAAAGATGTCAGCGATCAGGAGAACAAGAAAAGTGTGAAAAGCTAGCACACTAAGATACTGAGCACGGTTATGACAAAATTGGCTATAATATTTGTCGCGCGCGTTTCGTTAATCATTTATAAGTATGAAGATTGTAAATCTGTAACACAGGGTTGAAACTGTATCAAAAATATGAAGTCACAAATGTGTACAAAGTTGAAAAAAGTATGTTCTAACTAAAATATTGCAACAAAGAAGCACGTTTATCGGTGTCGTGATATTTAAGTTTCATTCGGTATGACCCAGCCGTTTCCTACGAGCAGAACCGGCGCGCCTAGCAACGATATAAAATAAGGTTATTTTTTGCATCTCGTCCTCTTTTGTATAATCGACTAAAATAGAACTGGAAAGGCCAGTTTACGAGGTTACTAAGCACTTGTGGCTGGTAGCTCGTCTTGTTTCAGCTCTTTAGCTTTTTCACTATGCTGGTGAAGTCCGCCATTTTGATGTTATTGCTTAAAATTTGATTACTTTTTATTTGTTTTCCCTTATTGTAAAATGTTAGTGGAACTTCTAGGCACTTTCTTCCGGAGGAGGGCGTTGATGTCTGTGACACAGTTTTTTAACTTCTGCAGATATCATCGTTTCTCAAAATCAACTTTATGTACAATGTTTGTGTTCCTAATAAAACGATATTATCATTATTATAATATAGGAATAAGAATGTTGACGCCTGTGACGGACAAGTTGAGGAGTAATAGATTTATTGGCATGTTATGCGGAGAGAAAAAAGACATGATTCAAGGGTTGGGTTGATTATAGAAATGAAGGTTAACCAAAGAAAATATGGATAACCCTCATGAAAGATAAAAAAGGATATAGCACCGAGATGTATACCAAAAAAAATCCTACCAAAAATTCGCATCCCAGAGTTGAAAAGGGTGCCAAAGTTTGTATAGAAAGTAGCTTTATAGGAACGAATTCACATTTATACTAGTTACAAATATAATAATAGGTCTCATTGGAGATGTAAATCTGAATGGTTATGAATGCATTAGCGGCGGTTTTATACGGTCGGCTTGGCGTTGAAAGGTTATGCAGTCCGCTTCGGATTATGAAGTTTTAAAGCTTTTTTAACCCGATTGTAGCGATGGTAAAAAGAGGTTATGACGACCCTTGCGAAATCTTTGCAACATAGTTTTTTTAAGCCAAATAATTATTCATTTATAATTTATAATTATGATTAACACATATTCACCTTCTAGCTCTAAACTAAGCAATATACCATGTGAAGCATATAGCTGATAGAATACATAAATACCTTTTACTTTGAAAAGTTATGTATTTTTCCGATCACAACTACTACCTACCATATACAATATAGGTTGTTACCTACTATACCGTCTCGTCACGTCGTCAGCCTTAATAAACACTTTGCTAGACATTAGACATAGATGTGCCCATATTTGGGGGCTTGCCATAAACACCACACGTGGCAGGAGAATTAGTGACCGTAGGGTCGATGTTTAGTACACAGAAGATATTTATTTAGTTAATAATTAAAACAATAACTATGAAAACGCTAAACTAAATGAAATAGGCCGTAGGTGCACTATTTCTGTTCGTACGTCAAAATGTCACGCCACGCTTGCGCAAACGCAACGAACGTCTATAAATAAGCTTATTAAACGGCTGCCCAGTAAAAGTGGTTTAAATGATTTAAATCATACCTTAAGACATTCACTGGAGGGCGTAAAATAAATTCACGGTTTCAAAATGGCAGGTAAATTAAGCGTCTAATAGGCTGTTTAGCAAGCAACGTTGTTATTTGCAAACCCACGGGGACAAAATGTAAACGTCGTGGAGTTGGGGCATAATAATTTATTTATTTAATAGTAAAGCAAAGGAAACTCAAAAATTAGGTTACAAAAGGTCTTAAAACTCTGGAGTTTTAAGACTTGTAACTGGTTACAGAATGCCATAGGAAGTATATTGACTCAACTAGAGTATATATTGACATAAACTATAGTAACACAAGATGTAAAAACATAAATTCATACCAAAAATATTAAGACACGACTGATAATAAGAAACTTTTATCTAATAAAAAACCGGTTCAGTTTCAACCTATGAATTCTTCAGTAGCGCTCAAACGGTGAAGGAAAACACAATGTTACAAACAGTATTCCAGCATCAGTGCTGGGCTTGCAATCTCTATATTTTTTTAGAAAGGAATAATATTAACTAGGAACTAGTGCAGCTGAAAATCAGCGCTGGATAGGTAGATACATTCTACCTCTTCAGCATCTTGTTCTGAGCTGGCACCAAGTTGACAAAACATTATTCCTTTTTTTGATAGGATGAATGGGTAAGAGCGCGGGACTTTTGTTTATGCTAATTAAGTAGGTAGTCGTGTTTTGTTATAATTTTTTTTTTTTTTTCGTGTTTTCCCTTTATCCTTATCCTTTATTTTGTAACCGTTGTACGTTTTGTCAATAAACTTTTTCATTTTCATTTTTTCATTTAACTCTTTTGATTATTCGTAATAAAACAACTAGATCAAGCCATGTTCAGCGCGGTCAACACACACTATTCCTAGTGATTTAACAGAATACGTTACCTGATCGTATCATGATTTACATTAAATCTGACAATTCTAACCTACATTACTATCCGGATTCAGATCTACACATGCTGAAACCACGTTCCAGTGACAAAATGATCTTGAAACAGATAGAAGCATATCAGTCGATAACCAGTCGTTTAGACCTGTACGAGCATTTTATACCGCGTACATGTCTAGACTACTCTAAACTTGCCATCTATGGAGTAATAGTTGTTACGAAATCGTACTGAATTTGTTGCTATGTTTAACGGCCAGTACTGACCTAATCGATCCCGGAGCAGTTTTTTCTCTATCTTAAAATGCTATACCCTCGGTAAATAAAGGAAGTAGAAGAAAACTGAAAAGTCCGCATGCATCTTCAAAATGTCAACTTCAAAGTGCCCGTTTCAAATGTATGATTAACGTCGTATTTACTCAATCATAAATTCACGAAATAAATTAAAAACTTAGATATAAATCGTCATCTCCTTCTAAAGTTCGTGATATATTTTTTTTTGGTTTACACCAATGGTGAGATAATTAAGAAGTAGAATTAATGCCCGTTCAATATATAAAAAAAATAAAGACTTGAATTATTTATAAATTAAATTGTATAGAATCGCGCCGTTTATGCGAGCACAAGGATAAAATTTAGTCTGCCGCTGGCTTTCGTACGGGGAACCCGTGTCGCTCGTCGCCCTGCGGACTACAAGACTGCAAATATTGCATTTTTAATTCGTGTTTCGATACTATTTTGCAAGAAGATACTTTATCTGTTTGTAATAGAGTGACTTATTGCAATTTTGCAATAGTAGAGCGACAAGGTTCCAAGGCAAATACCGTGTACGTGTTGTACACGGCTGGATAGAGTTGATACTTTTTTGTACCGACATAAAAATAAGCACGTATCTACATACTCATCATCATTAGTCTAGAAAAGTCGATACTTTTTGTATCGAAATTTTAAGTAAGTACCTAGGTATCTACCTACTGATTTGGGGGTGCTGATTACGAAAAATTTGAAATTCAAAATGGCGGATACAAATCATGATACAAAAAACTGACATGGGTGTCGTTTTCTACTAATTTGGGGGTGCTGATTACGAATATCTGGTCAAATTTGAAATTCAAAATGGCGGATACAAATGATGGTACAAAAAACTGACATGGGTGTCGTTTTCTACTAATTTGGGGGTGCTGATTACGAATATCTGGTCAAATTTGAAATTCAAAATGGCGGATACAAATCATGATACAAAAAACTGACATGGGTGTCGTTTTCCACTAATTTGGGGGTGCTGATTACGAATATCTGGTCAGATTTGAAATTCAAAATGGCGGATACAAATCATGATACAAAAAACTGACATGGGTGTCGTTTTCTACTAATTTGGGGGTGCTGATTACGAATATCTGGTCAAATTTGAAATTCAAAATGGCGGATACAAATCATGATACAAAAAACTGACATGGGTGTCGTTTTCTACTGATTTGGGGGTGCTGATTACGAATATCTGGTCAGATTTGAAATTCAAAATGGCGGATACAAATCATGATACAAAAAACTGACATGGGTGTCGTTTTCTACTAATTTGGGGGTGCTGATTACGAATATCTGGTCAAATTTGAAATTCAAAATGGCGGATACAAATGATGGTACAAAAAACTGACATGGGTGTCGTTTTCGACTAATTTGGGGGTGCTGATTACGAATATCTGGTCAAATTTGAAATTCAAAATGGCGGATACAAATCATGATACAAAAAACTGACATGGGTGTCGTTTTCTACTGATTTGAGGGTGCTGATTACGAATATCTGGTCAAATTTGAAATTCAAAATGGCGGATACAAATCATGGTTCAAAAAACTGACATGGGTGTCGTTTTCGACTAATTTGGGGGTGCTGACTACGAATATCTGGTCAGATTTGAAATTCAAAATGGCGGGTACAAATCATGGTACAAAAAACTGACATGGGGGTCTTTTTCGACTAATTTGGAGGTGCTGATTACGAATATCTGGTCAGATTTAAAATTCAAAATGGCGGGTGCAAATGATGGTACAAAAAACTGACATGGGTGTCGTTTTCGACTAATTTGGGGATGCTGATTACGAATATCTGGTCAGATTTAAAATTCAAAATGGCGGGTGCAAATGATGGTACAAAAAACTGACATGGGTGTCGTTTTCGACTAATTTGGGGATGCTGATTACGAATATCTGGTCAGATTTAAAATTCAAAATGGCGGGTACAAATTATGGTACATAAAACTGACATGGGTGTCGTTTTCGACTAATTTGGGGGTGCTGATTACGAATATCTGGGCAGATTTGAAATTCAAAATGGCGGGTACAAATCATGGTACAAAAAACTGACATGGGTGTCGTTTTCGACTAATTTGGGGGTGCTGACTACGAATATCTGGTCAGATTTGAAATTCAAAATGGCGGGTACAAATCATGGTACAAAAAACTGACATGGGGGTCTTTTTCGACTAATTTGGGGGTGCTGACTACGAATATCTGGTCAGATTTGAAATTCAAAATGGCGGGTACAAATCATGGTACAAAAAACTGACATGGGTGTCGTTTTCGACTAATTTGGGGATGCTGATTACGAATATCTGGTCAGATTTAAAATTCAAAATGGCGGGTGCAAATGATGGTACAAAAAACTGACATGGGTGTCGTTTTCGACTAATTTGGGGATGCTGATTACGAATATCTGGTCAGATTTAAAATTCAAAATGGCGGGTACAAATTATGGTACAAAAAACTGACATGGGTGTCGTTTTCGACTAATTTGGGGGTGCTGATTACGAATATCTGGGCAGATTTGAAATTCAAAATGGCGGGTACAAATCATGGTACAAAAAACTGACATGGGTGTCGTTTTCGACTAATTTGGGGATGCTGATTACGAATATCTGGTCAGATTTAAAATTCAAAATGGCGGGTACAAATATTATCTACATGAACTGTACTTAGTGATAAAATAATTTATTTCGATAAGGATTAATAGTATGAGTAAAATAAATGCGTTTAAATGTAGTCCAAAAAAAATTGAAGATTTTTAAATAAAAAAATGGTTGTTGTGCCTCACTCGACATAGATAGGTATAGTGTGTCGCTGACTTTTTTGTAGATATTTATAAGATCTACAATTATGTAGAACATTTTATGGTTCTATCTTTTATAGTTTAGGCAGCGTACGCAAAATAAGTAACTTTTCTGGTTGATTTTTTACACCTTGCGTCTGAAAAACCCAAATATTTTACGGAACGCTATTTTTTTCCAAAATAAAATATAGCCTATGTTACTCAGTGATAATGTAGCTTTCTAATGAAAAAAGAATGATTAAAATCGGTCCAGTACTTTTTTAGTTTATTCATAACATACAAAAATACAAAGCTTTCCTCTTTATAATATTAGTGTAGATTGATAACTAAGAATGTATCCATCGGCACTTTTCTTACAGTCTCTAGGTATTTAATTAAGGGGACACTTTGTTTTTGTGTTCATGGAAAGTAGCACTATCACTATACTACTAACTATTAAGTTTAACACTACACTAACTCAAAAGGTTTGGTTCTTTTGAGCCTTCTCACTATGTCTGTGTTATCGAGGAGTTGGTTGGCCTCGACCAAAAAAGGTACAGGACCGGACCTAATACACTACCTTGTGGCACCCCAGCTCTTATTTTCTTGAGTTCAGAGTAGGTGTCTTCTTGCCTTATTCTAAAAACTCTATTTGATAAGTAAGATTCTATTACATCTACGAAACCTGATGGTAGTAAGTTCTTCAGTTTTAATAATAGACCTTCATGCCAAACTTTATCGAATGCCTGTGCCACATCCAGAAAGATAGTAGAGCAGACTTTTTTTTCCTCAAATGTTTTCTCAATAACATTTGTAATCCTGTGAACTTGGTCTATCGTTGAGTGCTGTTCTCGGAATCCAAATTGGTGCTCTGGTATAAGGTTTTTACTTTCAATAAGCGGCTTCAGTCTTTTTAGTAACAATTTTTCAAATAGCTTTGACATGATAGGGAGCAAAGAAATCGGTCTGTACGATGAGGTCTCTTGTGGCGGTTTTCCTGGCTTTGCTATCATGATAACTTCAGCAACTTTCCATTAATCTGGTACACACTTTAGTCTAAGTGCTGCGTTGATAAGGGTCGTTAGTTTGACTAATGCTTTTTTCGGAAGGTTATGTAGTACTTCTCCTGAAATAAGGTCGAATCCAGGAGATTTTCTAGGGTTTATGTGTTTTTTAATTTCGCTCCAGACTTCTCTGGGTGATACCAGCTTTATGGCTTGTGTTTCACCATAAACTTCATTTATCATAGGTATGTAGTCGGTTTGATCTTCGTTAGGTTTGAATATTTCTTCTAGGTATTCTGCGAACGTTTTAGCTTTTTGCTCATTACTGACAGCCCATTTTCCAGATCCTATATTTTCGTATCTTCTGCATTTCCTTGGCTATCGTGCAGCCTCTGTAATTAGCTGGGTGTGCTTCTCCGCAATGCACACACTTTGGCTTCTCTTCTGCAGGTTTTTTGCAGTCCTTGGTGAGGTGTTTACCTGTGCATTTCACACACCTTGGCTCTTTGGAGCAGTACTTGTGTGTATGACCGTACACTTGACATCGCTTGCACTGAGGGACCAATTTGGTTGACCTAATGGTAAATATCTGGTCAGATTTGAAATTCAAAATAGCGGGTACAAATCATGGTACAAAAAACTGACATGGGTTTCGTTTTCGACTAATTTGGGGGTGCTGATTACGAATATTTGGTCAGATTTGAAATTCAAAATGGTGTAACTCAAAAAACGCAAAAAAGCGTAAGATACATCTTTAAAGAAAAGTTGCGGGACAGTGCCAAAACTACGCTATAATAGACCCCAGAACGAAAAAAGTCAGCAAACGCCCACTATTTCTGTTAGTACGTTGCTTCCCTTGCAATAAAATTTGTTTTATGCCATTTACTCTTTAACTATAAGTGCTATCCTAAATAGCAATGGGATAAAATTTGCTTAGTTTTGATAACACTATCGAACCGTAAAATAAAAACCGAGGTCATTTTGATTTTTTTTTATTTTTTTATACAATGAAATCAGTTTTATGCCATTTACTCCTGAACTATAACCCTAGGCCTAAAATGCAATAGAACATTTATTGCTTAGATTAAAAAAACCTATCAAATGGCATATTCAAATTAATAAAATAACGACTTTTAAAAATAAAAATTTTCAATTCCTATGTCCGGCCTGCTAAGGAGCAGGCGGCAGGCTCGCATAAACGCACAGTGGATCGAGTCTAAGGAGACTCGATCCACTGTGCGTTTATGCGAGCACAAGGATAAAATTCAGTCAAAAAGGAGGAAATTAGTTAGTATAATAACAGCGGCGATGGGATTACACCTTGTCACGTATGGAATAATAACTACTACAAAATGTGGGTATGTGCCAATTGTAGCTTTTGGACGTACCTGTGACTACCCCCTTAGACGTTCTCAAAGAAACTGGGGTTAGTACCAAGTATACTAAGAGATATGAGAGGATATCTACCGTGCCTGGGCATTAAAGTCGTGAGGTTAATTTAATTTAAGTTAATTAAGTTTCAGCTACATAATTACCGAGAAAAATATAATTCCCATTATTTTTCGTATTATGATAAATAGTTTCGAAGTTATGAGGGAACAGATGAACATTCATATATACATAACGGTCAAAATTATAACCCTCTTTTTTACTTCACCGTAGCCAGGTCAAAATAAATGGAAGATAAATATCTAAAGCACCACAAGCTATAGCAAAATTGGGACAGCAAATTTTTTTTTTTTTTTTTTTGGTGGCCTCTGTCCTTTTTTCGGACAATTTTGCTAATGTCAAGTGGGTTGTATGAAATACTTCTTAGTCAAGTCGAGTCGGTAAAAAAAGTAAAGTCGGCTGTCAAAAAGATGGCGTTTTTCTTCAAAACCAAAAGGAAACATTTTCGTTCAAATCAGGATGCCACATAACACACTTTCATTTCAATTGCTCACACTTGTGCTAAGACCTCAAGTAATGATGGTGAAAATACCACCAAAATTACCCATCAGAACTTAAAATAACACTAGAAAAACAATTAAAATGAAAATACAATGTTGCTTCCAAAGATGACAGAGAACGAATCCCGACAACTAATTTAATTTATTAACTACCATCTATCCTTCAAGTACCAAGATTAGTTAATTTATGTATAGAGTCAACTTGTACAACGTATTTCATGAACTGCCAGCTAGATGGCGCTATTAGAACGGATCACCTATATGTATCTAACCGCGAAATATTGCAGAGGAGTGGTGGGGTAAAGAGGAACGAAACTCTCAAGGTCATTAGATCGGTATCGGCCCTTAAGTAGACTGTTTGAATGTCAATCGGATTGAAACCAGTTAAGCTAGATCGGTTTGACTTCGATTGTATACCTCAAGTTCTGCATTTAGTGTGGTGTATTTACCTGGAAGAAAGAAACAAAATTATTAATACGACATCATTTGAAAATAAAGAGTTTGAATTCAGAATTTGAATTGAATCCAGATAATTAATACTAGCGTCTCGCCTTGGCTTCGCACGGGTAGATAGAGTAGTCTATATTACTTGTTAATAATGTAGCTTTCTATAGGTCAGAGATTCATTTAAATATGTAAAGTATTTTTTGAGTTACATCACATTTTGTTTTAGCCATTACAATACATAGTCATTCCAACCCACAAAATCTTGTGTTTTAATACTAGTTTAGATTATAAAAAACCCTGCATGACTAACATACAATAAGCCCCCACAGCCTAAGAACGGAATCTTGAATATTTGCCTAAGGGGTACAATATTGAGGCCAAAGATGCAAGCGCGTTTCTCTAAAATAGTTATTACCACAGGAAAATAAAGTCGAGTATAGTTGATACAAAAAAGAACTATCTTTATGTTTAAATAGTATTTTTATCATCATCATCAGCCTGTAAAACTCCAGTGCCTCTTATAAGCTTTCCAAAAACCATGCAGCTACATGAATACGCAACAAAAGTGAAGTGTAATAATGAGATCATTAGTTCATTGCCAATGCTTTCGGGACAATCAATGGAAGCAGGTTACAATCAAAAGGTAAGGTCATACAAGTATCCATTAACCCAGTGGTACAGCTAATGAGAGTCAATAAATCGGTTCGGCCGAACTCATTATCTGAAATCTTAATTGAGAATGAGATACGTGGGGGTTACTATGAAGTAGGGTTTCTTGTGTCATAAGTAGAAACTACGTGAACTATGGTACCTAGTTTTTTGTTGGAGAGAGAAAATGATGGAACAATCTACCTGATGTTGAGCGGGTACCTCGGCATGTAACCTTCACGTTACCTGACAGATCACGTCCTGACGAAGTGAGTGATAGACCCCGTATGCCTGGTTATGTATCATTTTGTTAAGCTTGTAAAATATAACTCGATAACGTCAATAAATACTGCTCAAAGCACAGGAAAACCTTCGTGACGAAAGCCGTAAATATTTTCATTGAATTTGACCTGAAACCGAAAGTCATTGAACGCGTTTCATGGTTTATACTCGGTCAACGACTAGGACATTAACTTTTATTAAATTCTAATTTTATTCTATTAGCAATAATATAATGCTGGACAATCCACATAGCATCATCTAGCCCCAAGCTAAGCAGAGCTTGTGTTATAATAATATTTTAGGTTTTCTTTAAACGAAAAACGTAAAAAATTCGTACATTTATACCAATGAAAATAATCTTTGCTCTGAGAATGCACTGCCTAAACCACAGGTCGTAGAGACTTCACGCACGTTTTCAGGATATATATTCGTCTTGGTGCGTATAGGTGTACTAAGAAAGGATTTCCCGAAATTCAACCTCTAAACGAATACAGTAGAGGTCGAAGCTTGCATGAAAATAACTTCAGGCGGACGAAATCGCAAATAACCGCTAGTAGTAATAACAAGGTTACAATCATATTTTCTTTCAAATGTTTATGTATGTAAAACATAGACAAAGATAATTTTAGGCGTAGTTTTTAAAAATAACATTTGTCTTTTTAAATAATTATTGTAGACCTTAAATGATAAGAAACCCCTGGCTGGCAGTGCAGGTAAGCAATATAAAACAAAACAAATTAAATGGTGTCTAAGAGTTATGGATATGTCAAAGGAGGCGAGGAATACTATCTTTGGACATGTTTCGCGCAACACATTGAACGGACCTTTCAAAAATTCGTGAGTGCTTGTAAATCGCGATATTCTCTCAAATGACTGTGCAATTTAACCGACGTATAATGGATGTATAAAATTTTAAAATCTAGACCGGAGCATGAATTTAGTGAATAGCGCACATTTCGTACGGTCAACGAGCAGCTAAGGGGAAAGTGCTAAACGGCGAGTGAACAAGCGCGCCCGCGCCCACTCACTCGTGGAATTCCGTTTTTAGTGGGAAATTTTGAATTTAATCGTGTAAAAATGTATGCATCATAATATAAACACAGTGCCATTGATAAGAGTATAACTTATTGCTGATAACAGTACATTGATAAGGTACTTCTAAAATAAAAACATCAGCGTTGTTTTTGGAAACGTTTTTGATTGGCAATTGACGCTGGCGATTATCTGCAGTCCATGATCTTCCATGGATATCGTAAAGAAAATAACTGTCACATCAAAAGATGGGAAACAGCATATATAACATCATAGGTACACAACATCGATAGTGCAGTCACCAATCCGTGATTATAACACCCCTCCCAAACATGAAGGAAGTCTATTTCCAGCAATGGACTTATTTAAGCTGATGACGATATTTTTTTAATTTCTTCTACATCTACAATCGGCTCCTTAGTCATAACCAGATATTCTTTAGGTTATGGTGAGGTGTGTTTCTAATAAAGCGACATTTGGGACATCCTCGATAGTTGATGACGATATAGGTGTTTTGTTTGTTATTGACTGTAAAAACTATACACAGAAACTCGCGTTTTACTTCTGTAAAAGGACATGGTTCCTGATGTTTTTGGACATTGATCGATGTATTTGCATGTCTTCCTAGACGGGTGTTTCGTCTAACTTTATAGCGTGTTCGTAGTAGGAAGCAAACATCACGTTCCACCGAATGATTGCTTGTTCTAGGTCATTTAACTAGCACACGTGTCTGTTGTGAGAATAATTTAATCGTATATACTCGATGGAATATCTGGTAAAAATAAATTTGAACTATTAAAAAATAGCTTTAAACATGAAAATTGATGACAGTCCACACAACTCATTTCGTAGTAGCTTTGTTTTCTGCGCTGTAAGTTGTGGGTTCGATCCCCACCGAAAACAAACATTTGTATGATGAACACATGTGTTTGTTTTGGGTCTGAGTGTTATATTGTACTCTATTTATTTACAAAAACATATCTAAATATTCTATCAGTCATCTTGTTCCCATAGTACAAGCTTTGCTTAGTTTGATGCTAGATGATGTCGTGTGTCGTGTGAAACCACAGAAATTTATTAACTTTTTAGTAAAATATAATTACATTATAGGCATTGTTAACAGATTCATAAATGACCAAAAAACGATAGCGTTAACTCAGACACTAAGCCTGAATACAATAGAAAGTAATAAAAATACAAAACCTCCTTTTTTAGAAGTCAGTTAAAACCAGACTGAACGTAAATACCTAAGCCTGATTTAAAGTCATCAGCACACAATAGATACAATCGAAAGTTACGATGCTTACCAAACTGGATAGTCTCAGCCGATCGAGTCGCCGTAATACTGTACCTACAAACTGTTGTTATACACTGTGGTGTTATGCTCTACCTACTAACAGGGCTACAAGTACCTACGTAACGTAACTTTTGAGGAGTTGATAACTTACTAAATATTTACCGCAAATAAATACCCTTGAAAACATGACACATGAGGCCAGTGCTATTTTTAGGGTTCCGTACCCAAAGGGTAAAACGGGACCCTATTACTTAAAGTCCGCTGTCTGTCTGCCTTTGAGTCTGTCATCTTGCTGTATGTAATGAACCGTGATAGTTAGAGAGTTGAAATTTTCACAGATGATGTATTTCTGTTGCTTTTTGCCGTTTTGATTATAGATAATGGTACGGAACCCTTCGTGCGCGAGTCTGGCCTGTCACTTAGCCGATTTTTTTTTAGAATCATAGAGGTTCTACTATTCAATAGATAATCAGCATACTCACTGACCTATTTAGAATCGATCAGGATAATTTAGAACGCTAATGAAATAGCAACAGTGGATACTTTGGCCACTGCGTAAAAGAGTGTTAGGCATAGATATGGCATACCACATCACTATTATCGAACGGTATCAATCTATACTAATTATAAGAATCTTTGTCCTGACTGACTGACATATTGACAAGAAACAGTCTAAACGGCTGGTCGTGAAGACTTTCAGCGTCTTGGGGTTCTATAGGAGTACATTAAAGTTTGTATGAAAAAATGCACGCGGACGAAGTCGCGCGCGTTTCCACTACCCCAATATAAACGTTCTGTTCGAACATCAAACCTTTCAAAACGGCAGAATTGGGCCCATGCCCGGCTAAGCTGTGCAGCGCGAAAAAAATTATGTCTACTCGTTATCTCGTGCAAAATGGAGATATGTATATCTTTATACCTTCCTGTGCTAACGTAGCAGTGCTAAAAATCTGACTCGTTCTGTCAAATGAAGACTTAGTGCTAATGTTTAGCCTATCTGTGCGTCTTTTATCTATAATTTCTAAAATGTCCATCAATAGAAAATGTATCTCGTGTCAAGCGCGACATATCTCACGTTGAACATCTTAGCCCGGCTGGACGTACAACAAAGTGATCCTAAAAGGGTTCTTTCCCATACAGAACAGTACAACAGTATTAGAGTATATCCCTTATATGAACACGTGTCCGTCTATCTTATGGCTGGTACAAGCATTGAAAAGCAGGATATCTAAACAATAGTGAGCAATTAACTAATACAATTCCGGCGATTGTTTGTATGTCCGGAGAAGCGACCGGACCCGGACAATCACAGGAAGTATCTTGTAACGCAAAGTCGCTGACGTCACTACGGTATGGATGAACTCTTGACAACTTACGACTGTCTATAAAAACCTATGTGGTCACCTCCAGTAGATGTAGTTGGAGGTGCCTAACGGAACGTATCAGGGAATGGGCAGAAGCATCTGGATTAATAACACCAACACTACAATGCAGTCACACAGGGTGTGGGTGCCAGTGAAATTACAGGCACATGAGGCTTAACACCTATATGCCTCAGGTTGATAGACGCTGAGAAGCATCGTAGGGCACGTTCATAAGGGTCGTGACCTACGAAGCAATACCTTTTACATTATACATAAATCACTTATGCTTTGTTTTATAAAATTGTGGTACGCAAGTACCTATCCTGATTATTAACATCACATAATGACCTAAAATATAAGTGCTACGGTGAATCAACTATAAATCTAGCGATATTCTGCTTTATTTTCAAGTAGATACTTACATTATTAGGTTTGTGGTCATGTGAACCTTTCAGATGAAACACATTTGTTTATGAAATAAAGATAAAATCTAAACTAAAATTGAGTCCAAAATAGACAGGAACACAAATCGCTCAGATAACGAAACGATCCAAATGGCTTTAGAACATTATCTTGTTTGCATTTGCCAATAATGATTTGCATTATAGCCCCGTTGATAGACAGCACAACGGAATCGATCAAGCACTTTTCGTAATCGATTCGAAGCGAAATGACTCCTTTACCCTCTCTCGTTTCGTGACACTTTACATTTTAAAACGAATTTTATCGTACTGAGTTAAGACTCAATTCGTCTCGGACACGAGCAGTCTGATTAGGTTGGCCGAACAATTGGTCTGTTGGTCTTCTGATTTTAACAAAAGGAATGTTTGTCTGATCGAGGTGCAAAATTACACCGTAATAGGCCTTTCTCATATTTTGGGGGAGTTTGCCATAGTTACGCCCATACGATGCAGTATAGTAGTGACCGGGCTCTAACGACATCCATGAAAAGTTTTTTTATTTTTTATACAATTTGCTGATGGAACAATCATCATAATCATAATTTTATTGTCTGTGAATCCAGGCGTTACAGATAGTTAGATGGTAGGTAAATAACAAGCAGATGGCCTACCTGATGTTAAGTGGTTACTATCGCCTATAACAAAGTAATGCCTCGTAGGTCACGCTCGATATAAACGTGCCATACGATGCACTGCTCAACGTAAGGCATACAGATGTTAAGTCTCATGTGCCTGTAATTTCACCGACATCCACACCCTTCAAACCGGAACACAGCAAGCTGCTTGGTGGCTGAAATAGGTATGGTGGTAGTAGCCGGACGAGCCCTTCACAAAAGACTACTACTACTAAATAGGTAAAGTAAGGTCCTAGGATCCTATTCTAAGCCCACCCGGCTTTAGAATCCTTCATTACCTATCATGAATGTCATAAGAGGCATCAGGAGATGGGCAGCAGCATCGTCTGCGTACTAAACCGCCACTGCGGTCACCGATACGCCTGCCAAACGTGGTGACTATGACGAACCCTCTCCAAGTATGGGTCTATGTCCAGCAGCGGACTTATTTAGGTTGATGATGTTGCAGAAGTGAAACTGAATGTAAAAACATACAATGATTCGGTCTTGTGACTCTAGCAGACGGTCGTCGAGCACGATTGCGGTCGAGCGTTTCTTAACCTGAGGTTCGTTTCATAACTTAATTTATTTTCTGAAAAGATTCTGAGTTCTTATGTACAACTCGCGGATAACTCACAGCGGCAACCGTTTTCCAGGCTGTAGTTTCAGTTTTACTCTTCGAGACATAGTAATAAAGGTGCGCGCGTATTTTCTGCCACAATAATTGCAATCATTTTCAATTGACTATATGACTGTGAACCGGTTAAAAATAACCTATCGTGAGGGACGTATCGCATACCTATATCTGTTACTTCACACGTTCCCATAGCTGTTCTTTGTATCTTGACGTGGTCCAGCTGAAATATGTCTCACCTACACTACACTGAGAAAAAGTAGCTTGGAATGTAAATAATTCTGCAGATTATCCTATTAATGGGATTTAATGCACGGTTTCAAACAAAGTGAACTACCCGTTCTGCTGTGGCTAATCCGCTGAATATTCATAGCTAGGATAATAAATAAAATTAAAATTGCGGAGTGAATGCTCACTAATTCGGTCTGACAGACGGCAAGTGTTCAATTGAGCTGTAAATGTATTGAGCATATCGTTTTGAGACGATTTAATGCACTGTGAACGTTGGACCTGTGCGATTGATTCATTTGAATGACGAATTCAATTGAACGTAGTAAGCTATTAATGGAATTTAGTTTTCGTCTACAGTTTCGCTCGTAACATGCCAAAGCAAATAAAGCGCTAAAAGTTTTGTCTACATTTTGAAAAATCACAACACGTGAAGTTTAGAATTGAACTACTCAAATTGTCATAAAATATTTTCAGTTCAACTTAAACGATTGTAAATGCCGAGAGATCTTAGTAGGAGAGTTTTTTGTGAAGGGCTCGTCCCGAGAAGTACTACCACCATGCTTTTTTCTGCCATCAGGAAGCAATACGCTGTGTTTCAGTTTGAAGGTGGGGACCCGTCACAGTTCTATCTGTGAATGCAGTTTTATAGGCCTTGAGAAACTGAAACATAAAGTGCAAAAATTTTTTTTCTACGGCCAAAACTGACTAGGTTATGGGCAAAATACCGAACGAGGCTCACTGACCGCGCGAACAGCCTAGCGAAGAGATATTGTGACGTCATGTCACAATGATCCAGCGCTAGACGCCGAACCCGCGCGGTTTTATTAAAAAAAAATTAATATTAACCAGAACACGACCCGCGCAGATCAAGTGAACTTTAATAAATGAATGGTGGAGAGCGCGAGCGCGGGCGAAAGAGAATCGAGACGTCACGATTCCCTGACATGAGCTATCCGGCCGCCCCGCGGTTGGCTGGTACAAAATGTGTAATATCTTCGCAACCAATGGAACGATTTCAATGATTTAAAAACTATCGTACCTAAACAAGTAAAAGGAACACCATTACATAGATAATATATGCATTTTCCGACTTGGTACGGGAGCTCCCTCGAGATGGTCAAATAAAATAATCAAAATAAACTAACAAAATAATCAATTGTATTCAACGATGCTACGGTCTTTATAAATCACGGCTCGACTAATTGAGATGTTATTTTGTTGGTTCACATAATATTCAATCACGCTCGTTTTTGCATTACCAACTATAATTACGTTTCTGGTTGCCTATTTAGTTGAAACCTTGAGTGTGAGTCGATCGTGACTGGCTACTTTACTAATAAGTGAGCATTCAATAGTGATTTGTGGTTTTCAATTATTGAAGCTTCGAAGGTATTTAGGAAACCAAATATAGAGTAGAAAGACATACTGTTTTGGACATGTGCGTGTATGCTTCAATTAGTATGCCACGGAAGCAACTATTCAACGATTGTGACCTTGTTCGTAGAGGGTAGACGTAGTTTCAGTAAATACAATATGTACTCAACATAGATATTTTTTATTATACATAGAAAATACCCAGAACACGCGTAATAAATATTTGCAGATCGTACAAACATTTATCCCAGGGCGGGAATCGAACCCGCAACCTCTGCGTCGCAGGCGGACATTACAAACGAAATAATACAAACATAGACATACAGGCTGTCCCAGAAGTCGACGTCAAGCCAGAACTGGGTGATAGACAAAGTCATAGTAGTTATCAGAAAAATATAAAAAAAATCTATTTCATGTATTTTCAAAATTATAGGCATTTCATAAAAACATGAAAATCAACACCCTGTGATGATCTTTTAACTCTCGTTCCTACAAATCTGCATTTATTTTTATTTTTGTAATCCTTGATGATGCTTTCGTACATTGTTGCCTAAAAATTAAAGCCAACTGCTCCAGTTTGGAAAAAAATTCCACGTATTGCCCAACTAAGTATTCAAAATTAATACTTAAATAATATTTTTTTTTATATTTTTCTGATAACTACTATGACTTTGTCTATCACCCAGTTCTGGCTTGACGTCGACTTCTGGGACACCCTGTATAAGGATTTACAAATAGAGCACTCTACTTCACTGGTTAAAATCAAAAATTGGTACTTAGGTTGCCTGGAAGAAGTAGCTTTCAGTGATAAGGCTTTTTTTTTTACGTTCTTTATATACTGTGTAAATTAGATCAGATCAGAGTTTATTAAAAACTATTATTGTGTACGATAAATAAAGTATAATCTATTTATTTAATTGGTGCAAGCATTATTTAAGTTTATCTACTAAGCTAGCTATCAACACAACCCCCTAAGCTATTAGATTCTTTGTAATTTTAGTGAATTAATCAGAAGCGAGTCAAAATCTAAACGTATATCTTCTTTAACATAAAAGTAATACCGGCAGCTATGTCGTCGGTCCTAAAAAATGGTCACCGTTTTGAATACAACCAATAAACGAAAAATAAAACATTTAAATGATCTCGAAAAAGAATAAAAATCAGTTACTGGTATTTCTTATGCATGTGAACGGGACCAGGCCAATTAACGGGTCTTTTAAAAGCCACTCAACGCAACTTAAAATTTACAAGCATCAACATTTTTGAACATGTAAAGAATATCCTTATGGCAGGGTCACTCAAAACTTCCACCACATATCATTCAAAATTATTCAGAACTAGTTTCAACCATAGACTTCAGGCTTTACGTACCCAAAGGGTAAAACGGGACCCTATTATTATAGATAGTACGGAACCCTTGGAGTACGAATCCGACTCGCACTTGGCCGGTTTTTTTAGTAATAATCAAATCAAAAATAGGTTATATTATATGTAGTAACCCCATATAACAAGGTCGTGAGTTCAAACCTAGTTATGCACCTTTGTATATCCAGTGCTATATGACTGTGTAGTTTTATCCATAGACTTCATGTTTTTCGCAATGCCTATATTATTCTAAGAATAGTTATAACTCCTGCACATAGACTCTCGTTACAATAACCGAGCTGCGGACTGTATTTTTCGTACATTTTATATGAACTGTCCGCAAAGCAGCCGAAAACTGTCGGCGTTCTTCTACTCGTACATTTCCGCCATTAGCGCGATTTTCTGCTCTCACTTCACAAAAGCAAAAAAATTGTAGCGGCCACAAAACTATTTGTGTCGACAACCGATCACAAGTGGCTGTCGCGCGCATCTGCTACTAAGTAGCTGCTTCCAGCTTCAGTTTGTTAGTGCGTATGTTGTAGCTCATGTGCGGCGAGTCTTATTTCATTATTAGGTTACAAAAAACGGATAGATCAGATTTATCGTAAATATTGTGGATAAGGCCGCTGTGAGGATGATATAGGTGCTGGGTAAGCCTATCCCAGGCAATATAGAAAAAAGGGTAAAACGGGAGCTGTATAAATGCTGTATAAATCCTAGAATAGAAGTATCTTGCTTAGACTTATCGAATTTTTTCTTAAACAATCATAATTTTCTAGACTATTCTATGAAACCAAAAACCAGACCATTAGAAAGAAAAAGTAATTGGTAAAAAGCAGACTGACACAAATAAATTGAACCACAAGGCATAGTCTTGTCGCCGATATTTAAAACCTAGTATTGTGACCTAGGTGCCTAGACTGATTAAAGCTTGTCATTGGCCTCATTTTGCGTCCGGGTTACATCACAGCCTCTTTCACTCACCTTTGCTGAATCTCCTAAGCGCAAAACAGACAACAATAGGGCCGTAAGAGACGCGTGTCACTCATCCACGGGGTACAGGTCGTGTGGGTTTGGCATTAACCCACATCTGACGCCAGTGGGAGGACGTTCTAAAATTAAAAAGAAAAAAGTGGCTTTTTGTTACAGCGTACGCAATCAATATTGCTGCAACAGTTTAAGAATAAACCTAAGTGTATGGCATTGAAACTGTTGTTTGTAAACGATGTTATTGAAAACCTTTTAACAGATTCATTTTAGTCAACTATCTATACCGCCGCTAAAATTACTATAATTGAAACTAACTCTATAGAAAAATCATTTTTCATAAATTAAAACCACTTATGCCACCACTTACCACGTACAAAAATCTTTGCCCTAACTGACTTAAAGACAATGCACTTAATTCTCTATTTGTAGAGCCTTGACATTTTGAGGGTATACTTGCCTTGGTGCGTAAGGGTGCACTAAGAAAGGAAATACTGAAATTCAACCCCTAAAAGGGTGCAGCGGGGGTTGAAGTTTGTATGAAAATAGTTTCACGCGATGTCGCATTTTCACTAGCCAATCATTAACAGATGAATTTGAAAGATTATAATGCAGTCCGAAGTGTTTTAGAGATGTCATCGAAAAATACTTTTATACAATAAGTTCTCAGGGTATTTCAAAATGGAGAAGATTAATAGAGGCAGATCAGACAGTCTTAGCGTGACTCATATTTAAAATAGCGCTTGCTCTTTGATTAAACAGAATGGTAAATCAAAGAACACAGGGAACGTTGGACGAGACATAATGCTAGCTTATACGTATTACTACTGGCGAAACAGGCTAAAGAAAATCCTCTCAAAAAGTGCGCATATGCTTGGTTTTTGTTAGCAGAAGTCAGGTTTCGAAGTAACAAGTAAACCAGGTGGACGGTTAGCTAGCTTCCACTCTTTCATAATCACGGCGAAGACTGGTTCACAATAGTAGGTCACGATTAAAAGTGAAATGGAGGTCGATCTACTACTTACACCTACATAGCAAAGAAAGTATATCAAGCCCTAGGCCACAGTTTACCATACTGATGATAGTTAAACGGTCAACAGAGTATTTTTGATAGGTTGACAGTAGTCGGTTACTAAGTGAACTTCTACTTACGTCCGGCACTTGAGGTATTTGTTAGTAGGTTGGGTTTTTTGTCGCACAAACACTCAAAGTAGGACGGTTTTGCTAATAAATTATTCGATGTGAAATTTATCTGACCTCAAAAACCAAGGTAGGTCTAGACTATGGAATAAGTTTACTTTCTTGCCGGTTCTTCTAGGCTTGGTCGCGAGGAACTGGCTCTTTGATTCACCTAGATTTAAGACGTTTCGAGATGATCCCTGCGGATTTTACTGAATAAATGCTTTTTAACTTTGACTTTCTAAGGTGAGTGAAAGAAAAACGCGTGGGTACTGAAACCACCATGACTCATAATCATCATGCCTGAAGTCATTTAATAATATATAGACCTCAAGTAAACCGTGGGGTCGAATGCGGTCGTGGACCAATATAAATTTATCTTTTCGCAAAATGTCTGTGCGCAATGCGAGTGCTCCCAAAAGATGAAGAAAAACATTGTGAGGAAACCATGTACTTTGAAAAATGCTGACAGAATAATGAGACTATTTTTAATTTATTTTACATAAAAAACCTGTAAACCGCGTTATATGTAATAATTCGGTCAATACGTCTCACACGACTGATGGGCACAATGCAATACCACCTAGGGCACGTTTTCCTTGGAGTTGCTTAGTAAAGTAACGCAATTACTATAATCAGGTGTTTAACAAGGCTATGAGCTTCATTATGTTTTTAGGGTTCCGTACCCAAAGGGAAAAACGGGACCCTATTACTAAGACTCCGCTGTACGTCTGTCCGTCTGCCACCAGGCTGTATCTCATGAACCGTGATAGTTAGAGTTGAAATTTTCACAGATGATGTATTTCTGTTGCCGCTACAACAACAAATACTACAAAACAGAATAAAATAAATACTTAAAGGGGCTCTCATACAACAGTATTTTGAATTTTCCATAACCTTGAATAACTACTTTTATAGCTTAACTGATTTGTATGATACTTAGAAACGATTGTTCGTGCCTAAAAATAGAAAAAGGCTACGCTTTTTATGTCTTGGCTATAACAATTGCTGATGACGAGTCAGCCCAAAATCCGTTATAAATCAGCAATGGCCAGGATTGCCTGCTACTACATCAGAAATTACATTTACAACGCAAATCAAAAGACAGATCCCCTTTATACTTGCGCTTAGACCACAGGCTAACAAGGTAAGACGGGAAGAGCTCTTGCAGGCACTTGTGGTAAGTCCCCTGTCACAGAATACATAACACTAGCTGCCTACTGACATTAGTATACTTTTCACTCAGACTGAAATATAAGTTATTTACTTAAACTGTTTCAATTAAGCGGTATTGAAACGAAAACTTCAACCCCAAACTTCGCGAGGAACTGGCGCTTCGATTCACCTAGATTTAAGACGTTTCATGATGATCCCTGCTGATATTACTGAATAAATGATTTTTGACTTTGACTTTGAAAAAACGAATGGTTACTTTGCAGGGCTGAGTCGTAGTACGCAACGTCATATGAGCATTATCATCTTGCGTAGCAACCTTAGCCCGAACTTATTTTACAATAACATTTAATGTCCAGTGACACAGATCTGTCTAAATCTAGCCGGCTCCACCTGACCACTTACCACGATTGGGTCGTCCAAGTAAACAGCAAATATTTGAACGACGTAGTAAGTAATTTGGGCGTCTAACGCTACGAAGGGTGTTATCAAATTTGTACCGTGCTTCTGTTTGCAAATACATACCAAACCGGCTGTCAAAATATATAGACAAAATGTTTGAATAATACTTGATTTATCGTCGAAAGGTTCGACGTTTGCAAATAATATTACCTAATCTTAGGATCTATAGAAAGTTACCGAGTGTAATTTTAATAAAGTGGTTGAGTGGCTTTCGAACTCACTTAAGCATAAGAAGAGAAAGAAATGGATGTTTGAAGAAACCCAATGATTGTCTCAGAGAATTAATTGTTATTGACGACACAGATATCAAAATTAAAAGAACCATTGCAGTAGTTTTTTCTCGTGATGTAAATTCTTATCTAACTTTAAAAGTTCATATGTACTAGTAGCGAACTCTGACGAGTGAATTTTCAGGTCGCTTAAAGTTCTCCGTTATGGCTTAAGAGCTGTTAGAATCATGACCGAAGGCTGGGGCTGGCAGCATATCATCAAAAAAGGACTTACGGAACAATTTCAAACTTTTGAAAACTTTTCTGACGAAAATTTCGTTCACCAAAAGAACGAATTGTATGGAGAACGCGTTTTCAGACATTCTGATTCGTCAAACTTGTCTGACGTTCATTAATTAGAATTTTGCATCACACCGTGCATTTTTATTTTTTACTTTTCAGACGGATACCACCTGCGGGATTTAAGTTCAAAGTGTATCTGGCGAAAACATTCCGGTGCGCATCCGAAAATTTCTGATAGACGTTTTCCTATAATGTGCTGCCGGCCGGCTTTAAGATGCCATCCGAGACACGGAAGTGTATCTAGCGGTCACATTTTCGTTACTACAAGAGTGTGCTCAAGTTTATAATGAATCAGAAAAATGATTTAGAATACGTAGGGTAGGGTCTAAGCAAAACAACACGATAAAGTTAACTCAGTTGTCCAGAAAGTTGTTTGTTTTTATGTGGAATTCCCGCGGGAAAAGGGTACCATCGAGTTTCTAACTAAACCAACCCAACGTCACAACTTTAAATGACCAAGGTAACCCTTGTTTGTTGCATACATAACAATAATCTCTTATTTTTTTTTAATTTATTTTATAACTAATACAGCTCCAACTAGAGAAAATTTAGCAAACAACTGTTGAACAAAGAACTCATAACATATATAAGATTGCATGCTTCTTGACTTGAAGTGGAACAGTGGATAATAAATGAAAGTTATTATAATAAAGAGGATAGATCAAAGGAAGATGTTCAAGTTTAGAAGTTTATGTTTATCAAAAAATCGTATAAAAAGAAAACTTTGCCTTTAAATTGCATCATAGTGTACACAGATAAAACTGTAAGTGCGATAAGCGATTGAATCTAGTTGCGTGGCGATCGATCGCGCTCCTGTCTGTGACCTACTTAAGCGCTCGTCTGCACGGGGTGATGGTTACGCACTTTTGACATTCATACCAAACGAGCCGTTGACTTCAGGCAGGGTCCCTTGTACAAAAATACGGGCGGTATTTGTCTTCTTATTTAAATTTAAGAGCTTAGCTCTTGTCAAGGGTTTGATGCAATTTTCTCCATTTCGCTCTTTCTAGTGCGGCCTCCTTGACCTCCGTGTACGACATGACAGCAACCTCCTCCTTTATCTGGCTCAAATACCTTATCCTTGGCCTTCCTCTCCCTCGCGTTCCTTCTACCTTTCCTTCAATGTTTTCAATAATGTTTTGTATAGGTATTTGTCTAATGGTGTTCTAAGTCTAGGTAAGTTATTTTTTCGCATAGAATAGTAAACGACTTAGTAGTAGTAGAGCTCTTTGTGAAGGGCTCGTCCGGGGACGGCTACCACCATGCCAATTTCTGCCGACAAGCAGCTTGCTGTGTTCTGGTTTGAAAGGTGTGGTTGCCGGTGATGAGCCTCAACATCTATATGCCTCAGGTGTTAAGCTTCATGGACGCTGAGCAGTGCATTGTAGGCACGCTCCTAACTATCGTGACCTACGAGGCAATACTTTGTTATAGGCGATGGTAACCACTTAATATCGGGTGGGTCATCTGCTTGTTCCATCAGTTGTATAAAAAAACCTCCAAATATTATATACACACCATATTGCAGAATCTATCATATTGCATTGCAACTTTATAAATTAGTTCAATAAGCTGTTATTCGTCACTGATTCATGGTGAGAATCTATGATCAAGTCGTCATTCTAGATCTCACGATTCTATTACAGACAGTAATGGCATCCCATAGACTCTATTCGGTTTGCTATTGGCATGGCATCCCTATCATGCTTGTTCGTGCGTCACCAATTTTTATGAAAAATTATCTAAATATTTTTTGCTGATGCGATTTATTTATTTTATGCCTTGTGTTTGCATAATATTCACTTACATAATGTTACATGTAGAGTGCAGACTAGCTAGCTAATTTCATTTAAAATTTATTAATATAGGTAAATCAACAATCAACTAACTTTCATAACAATCAAAACGCGCGACGAAACCTGAAATTATATTAGCATACTAGCGGAACGCATGCGATTATATCCGCGTGAAGTTATTTTCATACAAAGTTCAACCCCCGCTGTACCCGTTGAGGGGTTGAATTTCGGGTATTCCATTCTCAGTACACCTCTAAGCACCAAGACAAAATATACTCTGAAAATTTTAAGTCTCTACGTCCAGTGGTTTGGGCTGTGCATTCCTTTATGTCAGTCAGTCAGGACAAAAATTCTTAAGCTAGTATAGATAGATATAACCGCAAATTAACACAATGGTTTTGTGACGATTGCAAATCGGATTACCGTGTGCATGTTTTAATTGTGCCACGAGGATCACTAAACGAAAGGTGAGAAGGAAGCATTACGTAAGCTATAAAGCAGTCTAAAATAATCAAGTGTCTGCTTCCCGACTTAATTAAGGTGGTGGTGGCGAAAGGAGGTCGCGGTTAATTATTGCCACAACATAATAAAATTCAAGTTTAACAAACTGTGGAAGCATTCCGCTATGTGATATAAAAAGCAGTCGATTTTGCAGCGAATAAGCATTAAAAATGTTAACTACCCTCGAAAATTTCAGGCGTGAACTACCTTTGTAAATGACATCGAATTCAATGTCAAGAGCAAAAAGGCCACGGATATCGCCAAGAAGCTACTGAAGTAGACAGTGGAACGTCTGCAAGTGTCCAATTGAGCCCGGGGGCAGAGTGCCAGCCGCTGGCGAGATCTCCACTTTGAGGAAACTTTCGTCAAGGGTCTGTGTCACTTCAAACAGCTTTGCGATGTTTTGAGCTTTATCTCGCTTAACTTAAGATTTAAAATAGGCCCAAATTAGGCAATTAGGTTAGTCAGTCTACATGATATTCACTGGTGCTAATTATCTCAGAAAATTTATTTTAGTTGGTACTAGCTGACCCGTGCCCACTTCGTTAGGCGGTAAACATTTTTACTTACAAATCTTAACTAAGTAGTACTCGATGTTGCCAACAGATGGCGTTAATACGGCATAAAATAGCGGTCGTTTGCAGTATCGCCCGCGAGGCAGTTTTTTCCCGTTCCCGTTATTTTTTCGGGATAAAAAGTAGCCTAAGTTACTCCTTGTTACATCAGCTATCTGCCAGTGAAAGTCCCGTCGAAATAGGTCTAGCCGTTCCAGAGATTACTCGGAACAAATGGACAGACAGACAGACAGACAGACAGACAAAAATTTAAAAAAATGCTATTTTGGAATATGTATCGCATATACATTCATATGCATGTAGTAAAAAGCGGTTATTTTAATATTACAAACAGACACTTCAATTTTTTTTTATTTGTATAGATGTTCACTCGCAGTTATACATTTTCACTTTGTCGGTGGGGGTGAAACTTTATTCTTGAAACCCTATGTACTCTTTCTGTGGAGGAAGTAGCAAAGTTCAAGTAAACCGCACATAAAGCTACTTTTGAAACTGATGTATTGAATTTAAACGAGACGGATCTTATACGAAGTTTACTGGATCTCTTGGAAATCTTATAGGAAATTGGCGTCTTCCGCCAACATTAAAAACATTACACGTCATCATCGCCAATCAAAACGTTATTTTATTGCTCCTTCCTCGATTAAGATTACTGATTTAGAAACACAAACTCTTTTTGCGTCAAAACTCAAGAAACTATTCTACTATAAGCTTATTCGTAAATATCGGTCGAGTGGCCTAATTACTGCAAATTCCCACTCGTTGCACAGTACCTGTGACGCTTTTAGAATAGGTGTTTAGCAAAGAGGGAGAATACTATAGAGCTCGTTAGTTAAGTAAACGTTGCCAAACAACGTAGTTCAACACGAACCTAGCCGGTTGAACTAAGCGGTAAGACAAAATAAATAGATGCTAAGAAGACGTGAACTGGAAAATTAAAAACCCAAAAGAAGGTTCAAAGTTGGTTTATTTAGTACAGAATTTATGAGAATAAGATATCTATAAACAACTTGATCAACAGTCCTGGAAACGACGTGAATATCTCTTCTACAATGTGTGGGACGGTTAGGTATGCCCTTGTCTTTTGATGTCCGTTGACGCTTGTTCATACGCAATAGCTAGCTCTGTATTTATTATCCCGTGAAGAGTTAGGTACAGGGACCCTAGTTTTGCTCTCACGAGAAACTCGAGATTGGATCTGGAATCTAATTGCTTTTCAATATGAATCTGCATAGAAGGGGACATATCTTTAATTACATTTCATGAAGCAGAGTGTACTAATTGAAACCCATTTTCATCGGATGCTTCTTTTAGTTCTAGTTTGATATGCAGTTTATCTTTTAAAACAAAATAATACATTATTAGATTCGTTCTAAGCTATCAAGGAGGTAAATATACAAACAAAAGAACTATGCCTTGAATAACCAACACGATAAGATATAATTTTTTTATCTAAGATTCCCTGGAATAGTTTTAGGAACTTAAATGCCGTGAGATGTTATATCTTCTCTACTCTTAAAGATATCTGCTTCGTAATTTTAATTTTGATGTATTTAGCGAGCCCCTAAATGCATTTACGAAGCTAATTACGTTTAACATCTTGCACAAGGAAAATTAAGTCGCTTTTACGATTACGCTAAACATTTTTATCTTGGTAAATGTGATTGGCTACATAAAATTAAATCGAAACTACTTATTTGAAGTTGATATGAGAATAAGTATTTTCTATCACAGGTGGCCGATGTGGATGTATTGTTATATTTATTAAAAGTAATTTACGGGAAGGAAAAAGATAATTACACTTATATACTTGTACACAAAACAAACATAGATCTATCATTATGGATTTTCTGTTGATGACACAAAACTAATGAGTATCATTTTAAATAATTTATAAATTTAATAATATATTGACGTATCTAGTGCTATTAATAAATAGAATTATCCTCCATACTTAGGTATTAACGTTAATTTTACGTTGCATTAAATCATTGTTTTTATATAAGGTCTTACAATGTTAGAACACCCATTGGTAAGAAATAAAAATAAAAGAAATAAGAAAGGAAAACAGCGTGAGGAAACCAGTTAGTATTCCAGTAAACGCGATGGTCTTGCAACCTGTTACGTATGGAACACGAAACTGGACGTACCTCTGACTACCCTCTTAGACATCTTCGAAGAATCTTGAGTACTTGATACTAAGAGATCGGAGGGGATATCTACCATGCTTGGAGATTAAAGTCGTGATGTTATTTGTTTTTTTTTTTGGTAAAAATTGATTATAGTTTAAGTACAGGTTACGGCTCTTTGTTTTAAATAAGTCTACAATAAATACTAGGTTTAACAAAACTCTAAAAGCCTTTTATCTCAGTCATCGAATACAAAGACGACACATAAATGCGTAAGATGGCAAAATCGATAGCATCGTCTCGCCCTTATGACCCAATTCTATATGAGTCAGTCTGGCAGTGTATCATAGAGCCTACATAATAACAATGAATGTTGTATGGCCAACATAGCCAACTAGGGGTTTTGATGTCAACTGCGTAGGAGGTAGGAGATAAGTGTTCGAAAGATGATCCTTGTTGTATAATGAGATGTGGTCTAAACAAAGCTAAGTACACTTGATTGTGAAGATAATACAGCGGTGTCATGTTTCCGAGTAGATAAGGTACCTTTAGTTACGATTCAGCTCAAGTCTAAGAGCATTTATTCTATAGAATCAAAGTCTTGGTGAATTTAGGTGCCAGTTCCTCGCGACTAAGTCTAGAACAGGCAAGAAACTTACCGGTTGGTTCCTACTGTTTTTTGTATGATCCTCTTTATAAAATAATGTATCCAACGTAGTAAGGTGAATATAATATAGAAATATGTAAAAGCAATCTGACTGGCCTATCCAGCCGCAGGTTGTAGGTTCGATCCCCACTGAGAACAATTGTGTAATGATCATAGATGTTTATTTTTTGGTTGGGTGTTATATTGTATAATAAAAATTTACAAAAACGAAAGTATTTTATCAGCTTTTGATAAGCATCTCAGTTCAGTTTGTTTTCTCATCTGGTTTTCATATTACAAGCTTTGCTTAGTTTGGGTTGGAACTATATTGAGCTTGTGCAAAAAGTCCCCCGATATTTATTAAAGTTTCAGTACTACTAAACCTACCAAATGTAAAGAAAAACAGACTTCAAAAATAGAGGAGATTCTTATAGTTCGGCGGTTTTTTTACATTTTTAGTTTATACCTAAGATCGATAGATAACACACTAAGCTTTTGTAACTTACTCGCGATATACTAGCTAGACTGAGTTTTTAGATACGAATAGTAATTAATTACTAAGAGAGAGGTAACTGTTTTAAACACAATGAGAATTCTACTTGATTAAACGGTTCATTGTAATCGGTAATTTATTTCATAAGATGCAATCTGATTTAAGGATAAAGAGAGTCTCAAATGAGTGATTTGCATGATTGAGGTATTCCAAGAGCTTATTCATCGCAAGATGACAGATGCTAAAGTGGGCCAAGGAAAGGCTGATGTGAGAACTGAGGAGTTATTGTGGGTAGGTCATCTGTAACGTGCGTTAAAATTACAGGCCGTACACCTAATATTGAAGCTCGGTTTTTTCAACAAAGATTTATTTGATTTATTCTGGTAAATTACTGCTCGAGATTTTATTATTACAAAATGCAACACCGAACCCTTTCAACACACTAGTTCTTTCACGGTATTCTAAATATACTCCTAACCCAGCCTGACCCAGAAACCTCCAGCGACGAGACAATCGTACGATATCCCCGACAGAGAAATTTGTAGCACAAAATAATGAGAGTACTGTGCCGCGCGTAGGAGTCAGGATCAAGGTCGCAGAACACCAGTCGCAGACTCGACACAAATATTTGACGCACAGGCAGACTTACAAGAATATTTTTGAGTACCTATTCTATATCTTTTAACACTATGTTTATACATCTCGGCCCGAAAAGACGGCGGCGGCGGGACGATCTCGAAATTAATAATATAAATATAAATATTATTAATATAAATATTATTAATATAAATATTATAAATATAAGTGGAAGACTTTGGGGGAACCTTTGCAGTAGGACACAATGGGTTCATTAAAAAAATATTTATGGTTGTTTGGTTTTTAAATGTTACAGACAGATTTGAATTTTAGCTCAATATAGGATTACAAAGAGGTCATGATTATGATGATGATTTAAATAAATCTTCTAGAACATAATTTCTTTGGTATTTATAAACCTTATTTATCATACGACAAAAATAAATGTCAGCTTAGATTAATAAGATTTTCTAACTCAAATGAGTGTGGGAAAGGAAAGTCCTGAGAAATCTTCACCATGTTAAAACGGATACACAAATTGACGCATCCTTTCATAACGGGTTTTTATAAAGATAATTATAATGTTCATAATCGTAATTTGACTAATTACATAGAAAGTACCCAGAACACCTGGATGTTTGCGGATCGTACAGACATTTATCCCAAGGCGGACATTCGTCTTGTGTTATTAGTGGCTTAGTGTTAACATACAGTGAACTTACCTACCTTTTTTCGTCGTTCTGAATTGTCATGTAGTTTAAATTAAAATTAGTAGATAATATTTCATAATTTACCTAGGAAAACCTGTAATTGGCTAGATAATCATACATGTATCAGTTTAAAACCTGTCTATAATAAGTGCTGTTGGTTTTCTAATAAAAATAAAATAAAAAAATAAATCTGTATTTCTTTAGACTACCTTTTTTCTTTCATGAGCTCTATCTTAGTATTTTTATATGGGTAGTCGTGGAATTAGAACTTTTTCTATGGCTTGCGAATAGTTTTGAGACGGTGACTTATACATCTTGGGGTATTTACACAAAGTTCGAAGATTTTACACAATGACATGGATAACGAACGAGACAATTCGGTGTTAAGCTTTGTTTCACTATCACCTTATGAAATTTCTAATTTTTTCAGAACTTTTCTTTAGATATCATATCATCATGAAATCGATTTGGTGGTGAAAAATCGACTCCCTGTGTAAGTAAATAAAAACAAGCTATACAGAACACATAAATAAACAAACCTTTTGGAAAAAACGTAGGTAAATTAGAAACATAATGAGGAAAACCACATTAAAATCTATACTTACAATGAATAGGTACGGGACATTTATAATTGTGTCATTTCAATCTCTATTTACATTACAGGAAGAATTAAATACGTAAGTACTTAGGTTGTTATGCTCGCACGGGGTTGTTGGTTCCAGACGTGCCTCTTACTAGCCCCCTTAGATACAATAAAAATGAGATAGATATAAGATTTTTAAAACAATACCTGAACTATTTTAGAAATTTTGCGTGATAGGTCAAACAAAAAATTTAAATGATATTTATTCAGAAGAATCACAGAAATCTTCTCTGAATCATCTTACAAGCAAAGTAAACTGGCCGCTGCCAGTTCTTCGCGACCAACCCTCGATATAACAGGCAACAAACTTCACTTGGATCCTCAAGTGTTCTTTTGTATGAACATTTAAAAAATAATAAAGCCAGTGTGGTGCCAATCTAACTTAATAAGACAAAGGTAAGACAGAAAACATGTACAGGCAATAATGTCAAGAGTATAATATACCACAGAAGTTAAAAAGACAGCACACGCTCTGCATGCAATAATGGAATGCATTTCAAAGTTAGTTTCCTCATGACAACAATAATTGTTATTTGTTATTGTGTCAAGCATACTAGTAACGTTGTAACTGTTGTAGCCTCATTTCAATGGTAATTTGTAATTATAGAGACGTTTTCATTTGCATACAAATGTTTAAAGCGATGATTTTCACAAAAGACACAGTCCACTAAAGCGTCACTGACACTTATATTCTGAAACTTACAGAAATGCATCGCACATCTAATGGTTTGATCGACAGTGGAGTTTTTCTAGACATTAATAATTTGCATGCAAATGTTTTACTTCAATGATACCCATCTTTAAATGGGCTAATGTGCACGCGTTGTTTTTTCTCGACACTAAGGAACTGATTCTAATAAAATCCAAGGCAGAAACTTCAAGTTTATCAGGTCGTAAGTACGCGATGACGGAATCCATAGGTCTCCGATATGGCCTAACTGTTATAGTGACATTTTTATCCCAACGCTTCCGTACTCCAGAGGGCACGCTCTCAGCTTCGTTTTATCTATGCGAGGAACTGGCGCCTATGTTAATCGATAATATTTATACCACTGATTAGAATCTTGGTCTTGGCTGACTGACATATGTACAACGCACAGCCTTAAGTCGTAGAAACTTGAAGTTTTCAGAGGGTACCCACCCTGGGTAGGTTGGGTCTTGGTGCGTAGGAATGTAGGAATTACCTACATTCAACCCCTATATAGGTTAGGTTAGGTTACAGCGGGGGTTAAAGTTCAAGTGGAAATAGCTTCACGTGAACGAGGTCGCGCATGTATCGACTAGTGGTTTATAATTCGACAAAGTCGAAGTTGTCCTTGTGATTTTAATGGATAAAAACATTAGACATATATGCAGTAGTCCATAAAGTAGAATAAGAATTCTTTCCTTCGTCATACTTTTTAAAATAGAACTTTTTCTCCTAATTAAGTTACAAACATTTTAAGTGAACTGTGAAGTTCTTTATGAGTGATTAATAAAGTTCTTTAAACCGAACATGTGTTTGGCCCTAATGTACGTCAGTCCAACACGTAAATGACAACAAAAGGCTTGTCAGTAGCTAGACTGGTATTCGCACATTAGAATTAATGAGAATTGTTGTTTATACGCGACTCAAGCCCTTGGAATGACAATCAACAACTCATCAGCTACTACTCAGTTAATTGGTATGGCAAGCCAAATGCCGACGTTACGTGATAATGATACCGACTGTTATTGCATGTCAAATAGCCTAAGGCGTTAGGATCAGACCTCACTACGTTTCCATTTAATATATTAGATGCCACACAGTTTTAAATTTTGACTTTAAATTATTATTCATATTAAAAACCTAGACTCAGGATTAAAGTTCTTAAATTATTACAGATTGAGCATGTTATGTCCACGGGGTTTAAATAACAAAGCATCCAGTTGCATCCAACTCTTGTTGCGTATGGTAGCTTGATGCAAAAGTTTGTTCCCGGTTTGACTGGGTTCAAAAACTCGCTGGGAGTTGTCTCAGACAGAACTGCTAACTTTTAAAGGTGATTTCATTATAATAATAAAAACATCACAACAGAAATCTACAAACAAGTGTAAACTTCCTCGTTTTCTTTGTCACTACCACGAGTTTGTAAAACAATGAATTTTCATAACTTTGCAACTTATTATAAGTTTGACAGGAGACACTTTGTGTCATATTATAACTTTAGTCATTGAAAGTACTTCCCGTACTTTCGAACATAAACATTTCGCTTAAAATTAAAAGGCCCATAGAAATCTAAGATTACCTAGAGCAGGACACTTGCATAAATGTATAGGAACATCGAGATCTTATTATTATCCTACTTTCGATTGATTAAAACGATGCGATGTTAGGTTTAACCGTTGTGGTAAAAGAACTAGCCAGCCAAGGACACTATGCTACCGTGCCCTAGCTGTTACTGAGATGTGCCGTGGGGAATCTTTCATGCATTCCAAGCGCATATTAAAAGGTGCGCTATAATCGAAATTGGTAAACTTTCAAACGTGGAAGAGTCCTTTTCTTAACCCTGTCGCAATAACAAATTGGCTAACAATAAACCGACGCCAACGCTAACAATGACTACAGTCCTGAACTGTTTTCATTGTCACCCAATCGCTCTCATTCTTGAGTGGATTACTGAATCTAATGGGCGTAAGGCGATATATCAATCAACTACCATTAGGGTTATTTTGCTTTATGGATTCAGATTGATTGAAGGTTCTCGAATGGTGACCACGAACCGGAAGACGAAGCGTAGGACACCTGGACTGATGGCATTGCTAGGATCACGAGAAGAGTTACGCCGCGGGGCTAACTCGGTACTCGTTGCCTGGCATGCCGCGTAGATGAAACTTCGTTTATGTTTTGAATTTTGGGTGTCTACCTAAGATTATAATACCAGAAATCTCATTACGAGTTATTGCAAACTCAACATTAACCCCACAGCTGAAAATGTAAAACTATGAACTAGACGCTTGTTCCATCCACACAAAGATACTAAGGTCGCATATGTGAGCTAAATAATAATATCGCAGATGTTGCATTCATGCATACCGGATGCGACTTTGTTGGCTACACCTGTCTCCACCTGACACAGTTTTTTGCTCTGAATTGTTGTCACGGCTAAGTTAAGCTTCTATCTATACAGTATAAGGATGTATTATTGTTGATAATACGCTAGGTCACTGCATATTTGGTAACGTATCGGCATCAGACTATCTGAGTTTAAACCGTGGGTCACGTCATGTGGGATTACGGTCACAAGCGATGTTTCTACCTTGCTTAGCAATGTTGTCTTGAATTGCAGCTCTATTTTTGAAACGGTATCCTTTTCTAATTATACCTAGGTGTTTCTCTTTTGATTTTTATCATCGTCATAGGTTAATGTTAAGTACATACGATAATGGCGAATGGCTACTTACTAGCTATTATAGCTTCTCTTGCCAGCTCAGGATATATTCTGTGTTACTTTATCCAGAAAACGCATTCAAAAAGATTGAAAAACAGAGATCCACGATATAGTGAGATTTTTATTTATAAAAATGACGAGCATTAAGACCTTGGCTTCCCGTTTTTTCAAATAAGGTCGTCTTTTCTAGGTTAAATTAAAAAACTTGTAAAAGGCAATTCCGAACAACAAAACCGGCGTTCAGAAGGAAGTAAGGAACAGTCACGTAGGCGAGGTTTCTGAGGAGAGCAAGCAATTTAACTTAGCTCCTTGCTGAGTTGTTCAACGGGAAAATGCTTACAACTGAATATTAAGTGCTGGATTATGTTAGGCGTGTTTTTGTACTCGATCTAATATCCTGCACATTTCATTAACAGCTTAAAATTTGATGACAGAAGGTTGCGAGTGTCATAAGAAGACGATACCATAAAGGCAAATACCTGCCACTTTTTCTTAGGTTGCTTATTAAAGTGTTGTGTAAGGTGCGCTAATGCCCGCAGTGTTTCTTCCTGAGTTCTTGCTGCTAACTAAAGCTTTTATCTGAGCGAGAAATCTGTGCAGCAGCGCAAATGTTATTTTCAACTTGGTGTCACGAAAAGCCAACGTTTACAAATATATGATACTGTGATGCAATTGTATTCGAAAGCTTCAGTCACGAAAAGGTCTGGCAAAGTAACAAAGTTAACACGAAACTGTTAAAACCTTTTTAGAATTAACAGTCAGTCATCCGGACGGCTACAATACGTCAGGAATAAACACCCCTAGCTTTGTGGGACAATTCGGATCCAGTTATACGGGTTTTACGGGTTTTATTTATAAATCTACCTGGCGTACAGGTGTCCAGGGTCGTTGCATATCCCGTCAGCTATACAAATAACTCACAAACATATGTTTTTTGTACGGCAGGTTGGCTGAGAATGCTTTGTTGCTTTTGGATTCCATTTCGACTCTCCGTCAATTATTTGGGATAACCAGGATTATACTAACAAAAATAGACAGTGGATGGTGGGATTGATTAATCAACTTGGCAAATAGGTCAAGTGGAAACGTTTCGAACAGATACGCGTTCCGACAGATGTCTCATCTCTACTTGCCCGTAACATGGTGCAGGATAAAAAATACTATAATTACTGAAGAAAGTAATAGGTATCTGTGGACAGCTTATACATTTTATGTTTGTGGATTGTGTGAGCTGTGTGTTTTGCTTTCATAACCGTTATTTTCTCGGCGTGACTTATATCAATGACTAGCGAAACGCGCGCATCTTCGTCCGCGCGATGTTATTTACATACTAACTTAAACCCCTAAACGGTACAGTTTAGGGGTTGAATTTCGGGATTTCTTTCTTAGTACACCTCTACGCACCAAGACGAATATACCCTGAAAATGTCAGTCTCTACGACCAGTGATTTAGGCTGCGCGTTTTCTATGTCTGTCTGTCAGTCAGGACAAAGATTCTTATGATTGGTATAGATTTAGCCATGTTTCAAGCGAAAATAGAAAATAGACAGAATAACCCACAGTTTCGATCCAGCTCCACCGCGAATTTCCAAAGAGAATCTCAATAAAATCGTTGACACGATCTGCATGGGATTAGTTTCGACTCGTCGCGACAAATCGCTGAAGTCAGAAATAGCTGGCATTGGACTCGGATACGAATGCCGATCAACGAAGGGAAAACACTTAAACGAGTGTTGCTAAAACTTGACTTTCAAATTTAAAATAGCAGATAGTAAGCTTGTTTCACTAGCTGTTTGCTACCTTTTGAGAATATCGACGGTGATAAATCTGTTTCGTCTAGTCACTAGATTCTTAAATTATACCTACTATTGACCTCAAAAATAAGCTACGTGAATTATTATTATTAATTCTATATAATTAATACTATTATTCCGCCGAAGATTGGAATTCATTGCCAGCGTCTGTTTTTCCTGAACACTATAATCTGAATCTTTGTAAGGCAAGAGTGAATAGGTGTCTTCTAGATCGCCCTGCTTCATCGTCACTTACCGCCAGGACAGATTGAAGCCAAAGGCCACTATCAATGAAAAAAATATATACATGTCAGATGAATTAATATTAAGCAGCATAGTTGTGCTCTTAGTGAAGGGTTTGCCTGTCAGAATAATAATTTGGGATTATCGGGTACTAAATTGGGTATTTCTACATAATTTAATAGACATACACCTTTTTTTAGCGTGAATGCCTGACATCATTTACAATCAGCCGAGAAGCGTGATGTTAACACAGCGAATCATAATTTTACTTTACGCTCTAATGGTTTAATTAGCGACTAGCTAAATAATTCCGGCGTTTTATAACAATAGAATGGACTTTAGATCTACGAGTAGACTTACTTGTTTTTTTTCCAGCAGCTGGACCATATGGAAAAGAATATGTACTAAGTAATGAAAGAAGCATACAATTATAAAAAGCATACTTACATACATTACAGGTACATGAGACTTAACACCTATATGCCTCAGGTCGGGTAACACCTATATGGTCAGGTATATGGTCAGGTATGGACGTTAAGCAGTGCATTGTAGGATTTGTAGGGCACGTTTCTAACGAGCGTGACCAAGGAGGCTATGCTTTGTTACAGGCGATGGTAACTATTTAACATCAGGTGGGCCATCTGCTTGTTCCATCAGCAAGTAATATAAAAAAGCATACTAAAACAAAATAATATGATAAGCAGAGACGCCGGCATCGGCATCGGTATGATAAGCAGAATAAACTGATATTTATAGTTTTAGAATAACCAGTGCATCGTAGGGCACGTGACTAACGTGCGTGACCTAAAAAGCAATACTTTATTATTGATGATAGTGACCACTTAACATGAGGTGGACCATATGCTTGATCCCACAGCTGTAGCATAAAATAAAAATTTATTTTACAGCACGATGCAATTTTATAATTCTATTCATAACTTTTTTGCCATGGCCGTTGATTAGAGACCGTTAAAATCATAAAAGAATGCTCTCGTATTTATGAGAAGATCTTTAATTACCTGTGGCTACTAAATTACCATTAAACCAGTTCAAAATAAAAATATACCGCTATGCTAACACAGGAAGCCAGAATTTTGAAGACAGTTGGAAACCATTACGGTATTGTAAAATGAGCTGCAAGAAGCTGAATTTAAATTATAAAACGCATAGTAGTAAAACTAAAATTCTCTCTCCGAAAAATACCTAATAGCCTTGTTGAGTATGACTGTAAATGCTGGTAATAATTTGATTCTATTTTTTATATTTCGAAGGACCAATAATTAATTTAATATAGCTGCAACAACCTGAAAGTACATAGGTATGATCTTTGCTCGGAATAAGGCAGATAATTCAGTCTATCACCTACCTCACACTTCCACACGTACGTTTCTTCACGAGGGCTCTGCACGGCAAGGATCCTGGTGGAGTGGCACAATGTCGCAAGGGTTTCCGAAGGCACTATCAAAATTGGCACAGCACTGCGAGAACGTCTCACACAATGAATGCTGCACGGCAGTGGTTGAAATAGAGTTAATCTTGTCTATCCACGGAATAGTTTCTCAAAATGATGAGAACGCGGCTGATTTGAAGTAGTCGCACAAGCCAACTGTGGATGCGCTCGCGTAGAGGGCGCGCGATGCATCGGCCGACCATCCAAAACGACGGTAGTCGTAGAAAAGCAGATGACAAACATAAAATATCTACCTTATAAAATGAGCAAAGATCCAACAAGCCTTATGATCTGTCGTAACTAGCTGACCAGCTCGCAATTTCGGTCGCGTTTTTCATACAAACTTCATTTCCTTTTTAAACCCGTTTAAGGGATGACAGCTCAATGAAACCCAAACTAAGTTTTAAGTTGGACAATAACCTATTTCTGCAAATGCATCAACATTAATTCTGTAGTTTTTGCGTAATGCGTGTACAAACAATCGTCATTTTTTTACCTATTTTGAAGTACAATTAGCAAGATTTCAGAAAAATATCTTTAATTTAACTTTCGACCTTAAACACTAGCTGACCCGTTGAACCAACGTGCCTTTATATATAGAAATCATCCCTGGGTCAGAGGGAAGAAAACAAAAAAAAACCAACGAGTGTGCTTTAGACCACACGACTGAAGTAAAACTTCTGGCTATGAGAGAAAAAGAGAAAGAACAGTGCTTTCATACCCCCTCCATGGTAGTGTTAAACGTTTAACGCAACCTTGTTGGAAGTCGCATAGGAAGTATTACTTCAAAAAAATATTCAAATCGGTGGAGCCGTTTTTGAGTTTAAGAATAACGCACAGGAATGAATTTTTATATAATTATAAAATAGATACTAATGCTCTTTAAAAGCTCTTTTAGCTAACATGGCCGCTAAGACATTTTGTTTAAATGAAAATGACAGTGCCAAGTTTTTTTGGAACCGGTAAAATATGTCAGGGATTATAAATCAGACACATTATCGTATAGTTAGGTCGGTCGAAATTATATCCGATAATATTAGTTTAAAAAGCACCTTCAAAACCTCGTCACGTTTTTTTTTAGTCGTTGTAAACGTTTGATCGCAATCTCACCTGATGTTAAGCGATGATGCGGTCAACGATCACGCTTACTTGCTTATTATAATAAGGATAGATTATTATTAAGTATTAAGTATATCAGTCATCTAGTACCCATAACACAAGCTCTGCTTAGCTTGGGGCTAGATGATGTTGTGTGGATTGACCAGCATTATTATTATTATTATAGACACAGCTTTCTTCACTAGTTTATTCTGAAACACTGATTCAATAATTTTCACAATACGCTTTGTGTATGTTTTCTAACAAGCATTAGGTGTTTTGTAACACTTTGACAATGGCAGAAACGGTTACGGCAATACCGTTAGACGTAGGTATTGCCAATGAAGCGTGTATTTTATAGGCTACCTGTATTATTTACCAGATGTAAGTCTCACTTGAGTAAACAAGAAAACCATAAATAAATATTTCAACTGCGCGTATCTCCTCTAGTATGTAATAAGTTAGTGTCATATTCGTCTCGATAATAGTAATAGGTAGAAGAGCATCGGTGTCAGTGGAAGTGACCCCGCCTTCTGATCCTAAGGTCGTAGGCTCGAATCCGGTCGTACACCAATAAATTTTTTATGTTCGAAAAATTTATCAGCGATAAATTTTTCGAACATATGCAACCTGTCAGGTGCTGCTGGCGATGGGATTGCAACCTGTCAGGTATGGAATACCAACTACTGCAAAATGTCGGTTTGCACTAAATGTAATATCTGGACATACTGCTAACTACCCCCTTAGATATCCTCGAAGAATCACGGGTACTTTGTACTAAGAGATCTGAAGGGATATCTACCGTGCCTGGAGATTGAAGTTGTCAGGCTGTTTTTTTTTTTTCTTACTAATAGTTTCCCAGATGAACAAACGAGGTTGGTTACTTACAGCATGGTCTAGAATGTAAAGCAGTCTAAAAGCCACCTGATTTGTTCTAGACTCGATAAAACAAATTATAATTACCGTGACTAAAAATTTTAAACGGACAAACTGAGGAGAATATGTATATTGTATTCACAATGCCACTCTGCAATAAGTTTCGTGTTAAAACTAGAAAATAAGTTGTATCGATCGGCTAAGAAACTTCCGCTTGGACTTTTAATGAAATAAACAATTCACTGTTATTTTTTCGGGATAAAAAGTAGGCTATATGTTAATCCAAGTTATAATCTATGTTTATTCCAAATTTCATCCAAATCGGTCTACTGGTTAGAGCGTGAAAGAGTAACAAACATCCATCTATCCATACATACAAACTTTGGCGTTTATAGTATTATAGTAGGATAGATCTTGCACCGTGACGTCAAATAGATACAGTATGAGCAGGTAAACGGCACATCATAGCTAAATCGTCCGCTTCTAGGTCAAACTTTTTGTTTATAAGTGAACGGTCGAAGGTTTTGCGTTTTTGCGGTGAACCTTTTTTTGTGAATGCAACGCAACGGCGGCATTGAGCACGGCCAGGCTGAAAAATTTATTTAGTTTCTGATCTCAGCAGTTCTGAGTGCATTTTGAGGACTCCAAAGCTGGTTCAGTACCAACTGACTTGTGTTAGTGTACGTGACGCGTCAGTTGGTTTCGATCGACGATGCCATTTTGCAGCATTTAAGTTTTTTTTTTAACATAGTTTTATGGTTTGTTAGCTATAAGTTAATTAAGTTTCAAACTGTGTACTGCTACAAATAAAGCTTTTTCTATCTAAATTGAATAACTTTTCGGCAGTAGTTAGCTAACCGTGGCAATATCTCATACAAGTGAATTTAACTAATAACTAAATATTAAAGGAAGAAATAAAAAATCTTCTAGTGCATTCACTTAGTCGTCTTTTATACAAAATCCATGAAAAGTGATGGAAAAAAGAAGAAATAACTTCACGATTTAAATCCTGGCACTGTAGATATCTGAGTACACATTAGTACCAACTCAATATTTTTAGAAGATGCCTAAGGGGATGGAGGGGTCCTATTACTTAGGGTACCTATAAACCAGAACAACTACGGCTAAAAGTAGCTACACTGCTGGTACAAGCCATTCAAATCTGATGTAGAAATCAGAAAACGTTTGGAGTCACATTAAACGCGGATACATCAACATAAATAACTGACATCACATGGCCTGAGATTCGTTGTATCGGGATGATTACAGAAATAGATTTGAACGTCGGGACAGAGAACACGTAACAGTTACTACTGAGGTAGGTATACGTGGTCGGAGCGACTAGAGATAACGCGACTTGATGTTGGTTGGTTCTTTATTGTAAAAGGAAATGTCTGTCTATAATTTTATCTTAGCTTGTTTACTGCCGAGCAGGTTATTTATAGAGGAAGATTTCAATGCGCAAATCATATTTAACTAGATGCATGCTGCAAATTGTAAACTAGCGCAGGAAGTTGTTTGGTTTCAAGGTGCGAAATTCAACTTGTAAAAAATTCAAAACTATGTTTATTATCGAAACAATTGACGTTCAATCCAATTCTTCACACCATTCGATATACAGATTTATTCAAGGAGACGAGAGGAGACACAAAAAACTCAACCAAAAATTCATTGGATTCAGAATGCGCACAACATCGACCTCTGCTCGCTTCTCCAAGGGTTACAACTATTCAATCATCCATGGCAGGGGTGAGATATTAAGGGCAGTTGGGCTGGCGTAGAATAAGCAACAGTATCTGTGGGTGTGGCCCAGCTGATCGAGACGAACTACACAATATAAGCCCAGAGGGTACTACAGTATGGTTTATTGATTTCATCTCCCGAGGTAAAAACAGGTGTTCACGGGCATATGTTTGTAATACATACCTTCCAGCAAAGCAAGTATTTACCTTAGCACCTAGATTGAAATATTGAATTGATTTTAGACAGAAAGACAAATCGTTCGTAGAACTAAACCACGTTTTAGTGGTTTTAGTGATATAAATGAAAAAAATATGCTGGGTATGTCTAAGGGCGTTTTCAAACGACAAATTTCCTGGTGGCATCGTGCCATTCATAGGTTCCCGTTGGAAGCCGGAGCGGGTTACTAGAAAAAATATGAGCACAAAATATTTTACTTACGCATGAATAAGCGCAATCAAAAACACCATCGCATATTTTGCAAAACAATACCTTTCTCTAAATGTTGGTAAGAGAAACTTAACAAACGCGGAAGTCGTTTAAAAGTTTGAGACCGATTTTCTTAGAATTTTTTTCACATGCTAAATAAATATATATTTTTTCCTAATCAGGGCGCAGAATAAAAAAAACTATTCAATACTCATTCTAGTTAACCTTAGAAACTGACTGGCATTAACTATGGCCTTAAGTAGCCTACTGAAGTAGTAGGAACGATTAATCAATTTTATGTACAGATTTTACAGTAACACGATTAGTGTACAGTTGGCGATAGCCACAGATTACTGATACACGCATAGTTAATATGCAAGACAATCACATATGTTCCAGCAAAAGGTCGAAGTACTAAACGTTGTTAGCGTCTGGTCATTTCCGTGATTCGTCAAGGTTATTACCGGTATACTATTGTTTATACTGCGACTTATGTGAAGAGGAGCAATATTGTAGACTTAGATTACCTGTGAACACAGCTCAGTTGGTGATAGGTCTGCATTCTGCACTGTTGGTTGTGGGTTCGATACCCACTGAACAAAATAGATGTTTGTTCTGTGTGTGGATGTTATATTGTATTATATGGTTTCCTTAGCTTTGCTTAGTTTGGGGCTAGATGGCGTTGTATCATTTTTTTCTAACTCAACGTTATTATTAATTATTCAAGTTATATATACTCAAACTTAATTATTTAATTTCTTGAAAACTACTTGCCTTTGCACCTCACCTTTAGTAAGTGGACCCCTAAAAAAGGGTGATGGGTGAAGGGTGATGGAAACCCACACCAACGAAACGCTTTTAAAGGTATAGATAATAATAATAATTAATTTAAGCAAAACTAATAATCACACTTTATAATACAGGAATTAGATGCGACAAAAATTGATAAAATTATTATATATGTTATTGCTTGTAAGTAAGGTAAGCAGACAGATAAAAATATTCAAGACCCTACTTTGCAGATTTGTGCTGTCCCTTCCATTTGACAGAAAATACAGTCATTTCTGTAACTTTATAACAATGAGACTATAAATACAAATACAAAAAGTATACAAGCGGTAACAGTAAGACCATGACATGACAGTCACTGCATGAAACAGAGGATGTATGGAGCAACCTGGAGAAGGTTTTACCCTCAAGAGATATCACATCCCATATTAACACTCTAAAGTGTTAAGAAAAAAAATACTAACATTTGAATTAACATAACAATACACAAAAATTAAGTTCCTTTTTCAAGGTGGTAAAAATGAATGGCATATTGTGATGGTGGGTTGGAATGGAAGATGGATGAGAAGTCATCCCTTTGTTTCCTTTTGTCCAGAGGAGTTTAGTTTTAAATTAAGAATGAGTTTATTTGTAAAAACTCACTTTTTTTCCCACTTTTCTTTTTGTAAACAATAATATTTTGATGTACAAAATATTGTTTACAAAATGAAATAGGCTTTTACTTATCTACCCCAAGCCATAGTACGTCAACTATTATATTTCTATGTATGGATAGATAGATGACACAAAAATCTGGACAAAAGGAATTGGTGCCTAGATACACTTAGTTTATTACGGATTGACTCTTGTGATTCTACTGAATAAAAACTGATTTGACTTCGATCATATTCCATAAAATAAGTTTTAGATTTTAGTAGGATGAATTTAAAAATACTTACCAAGGTATATAATGTAATTAAATACAGTAATTCAGTTGTTCATGAAAACAAAACTGATACAGGTTTGAAACAAAACCTAGTGCTAAATAATTTAGTTACATTGTGATGCATTTCAAGTAGGTATCTATTTACCTACTAGTTAAACAAACACATACCTATTAACAATGCTATGTAAAATTGCATTTCCCTGTACCTACCTGACTTACCTTTGCTATTGTAGAATTCTCAAACTTGGAGATAAAGTTATAGTAAAATACTTTGCGTGCCATGATATACCTACCCATTTTAGAAAATCTAATAGTTTGAGCATTCTTAGGCTATGCATGAGTATAAAATATTGAAGTTGCTGTTATTTTTTTTTTAAATAAATAAATGCATGTTAATTCCAAAAGTGTTAAATATTTTATGTACAATTCTTACCTTAATTCCGGAGCGCCCCTGTTGCTTCAGTAGCACGTTTTCCGGCTTCATGTCGCAGTGAATGATCCTGCTCTTGTTGAGAGCATGCAGACACTGCAGCAGACTGTGAGAGAACTTGCGAACCAGCTGCAGCGAGAACCCTTGGAACTTGTTCTTCTTTATCAGCTCGTACAAGTTGATCGACAACAGCTCGAAGGTGATACAAGTGTGGTTCCTAAATGTGAATGAGTCAAACATGTGGATCACGTTCATTGTGTTATCTTTGTCCTGCTCACGTAAGTGTTCCAGGATGCGAATCTCCTCCTGCGCCTGGCGGTGGAACCGCTTCTCGTTCCGCACCATCTTGAGAGCAACGTTTTCGCGCTTTTTATGGTCGTAAGCCTTTACCACTTGGCCAAAACTGCCTTTCCCTATAACTTTCAAAACCTCGTATCTGTACGCGATATGATCGTGCGGGATATGGATGTACGAGCCCTGCTCGTTGTCGTACTCGCAATTGTTCGGGAAACCGACGAGCCCGGGCCGCTTCTTGGCGTTCGCGCCGATAAAGTACACCTGCGGATAATCAAAGATCTCGCGATGCTCGTACGGTGTGAGCTTGTTCATGTATAGCTTCATGACCTGGTCAGGGCTGGCGGCCGCGGCCGGCGGACGCTTGTCCGGCGGGACGGGCTGCGCGGGCGGGGCAGGTGCACCTGGCTCCAGAGGCGGCAGCGCCCCGTCGCGCAGCAGCGCGCGCCCGAAGGCGTGCGCGCTCCCCAGAGGCATGTCGCCGGTCATGGACGCCGTGGCCGAGCCGACCCACGCGACCGAGCACGCACCACTGCACCTCACTGCACTTGCACTCGTCGAAGGCGCCAGTCTGGCACCGCTATCTGCACATTTCACAACGACCGGGAGGAGCGAGACCCGCGGTTCCACTTATGCGGGTACATTCCGTCTCGGCGGAGATACGATAGAGCGGTGGCCGTAGTTAAGACCTCTCGACGCGAACGTGAAACGCAAACAAAGACCCTTTCCTCGCGGACCGACTGCTGGCCGACCCGACGGAACCAGAGAGAAAATAGAAACGGCCGCCAGAGTCATTGAACCATTCGACCGAGCGGAATGTACGAGAGTGAGTGAGAAAGGAAATGTTTTATTCGTTTTCAAATTACTAGATAGATGGCGCTGCTCGGGTAAAGACAACATTGAAGGCATTATGCAAGACCTAATATAGGAATTGAATAGGAATGTCCTTAGTTATTTATCTGTCAATACCTTCTTCATTTACATACATTTTGCCAAGGTTTATTTAGGCATTACATTTTATATTATTATTTTATTTATATTTATAAAAATACACATGACACAATTGATCATTTAGATACTGTTGCAAACGAATTAGAAATAAGTTAACCTCTAAAATACGGTACGGGCGTATGCGTCCGCCAAATCAGTAGGTACCAATCGAAGGCTTAAAATATGCTTAAAAATAAGGTTGCATCGCCACGTTGAATGGCAATCAATGCTTATGCTTCTATGATTAATAAATAAAAATAAAATAAAAAATTATTGATTAGTGCGGTACGGGCGTATGCGTCCGCCAAATCAGTAGGTACCAATCGAAGGCTTAAAATATGCTTAAAAATAAGGTTGCATCGCCACGTTGAATGGCAATCAATGCTTATGCTTCTATGATTAATAAATAAAAATAAAATAAAAAATTATTGATTAGTGCGGGTCAATCCAATTACACAAATCAAATCATATATTGTTTTTTATTTTTTATTTATTTATTATGCACGTAACAGGACGGTTTAAAAACTTCGTCATCAAAATGGTCAGTAGCTCATACAAAATACGTTCATTGAATTACAGCAGCAGAAATAGCGTATGCTACTACTAGCTGTGATATAACTTACATCACAGGGGATCGCTTCGCGAACCATTTTGGGTGCTCTCAGAGACCACCAGCGGGTGGTCTCCGCGGACCATTGACCATTGTTGAGAACCATTGACGTAGACGCGTCTGCGTAGACGGTGCACGGAGACTACTTACTCACGGACAACGGACGGTACTTAGTCAGAAATTATAGATCACCCTTTTATGTTTCGTGTCAATAACGTTCCTTGGTGTAGGTAGGTATGTGCTTTGTGAGGTACCTACTTACCTAATACAATATAATCTTCATTGGCTCTACATTAGGTGAGCCATGTGTTTGTTCTATCTTTTTGGATCCTATGCAAATTGTTCAGACGGACTAAAAGGCTAGTATAATCGCAGAGCTATCGGCTTACTGGCAAGCGCAGAAGGCACTACGCCGTTATACTAAAATGGTTTGTTGGCAGCCAGCACAAGGGCACTATTTAGGTACAGATCTCGGCTTGAGCTGCTGCCAGGGAAGGGAGCTATGGAGAGACTCTTCACCCTGAAGGGGCGTGAACGGGGAGGCGTCTTCAACCAGCCGCCGTTCTTTGTCCGCCAGGAGACGTGAACGTGCCTAGGTGTACGGAGGGTACATTAAACGGGAACGGGTGGATCTACTGGATAATCAGGCAGCATGGAAACCAAGGAGTCCGGGTGGTGGAGAGCCGGATCATAAAACTGCCTGGTGCCCCCATGCGTTTCATGAATTCAGCTACAGATTCGAGTTCGTAATTTCGATGAATATCGATATTACACATGTACTATGGGGTCCCATGTAAGTAGTAAGTTGAATATTTATTTTATTTTGTTATAAAGCACCATGTCCAGCCAGTCGCAAGTGCTAGTTTATTTTCCTTTTAGGTCTCGCATAACACTGTAGTCTACTTTGTCTATGGCATAATAAAACAGCTGTGTCAGTGCTGCCATCTATCGAGCGATTACCACATGCAGTGTTGCCACCTTAGTGGATTTTCCACTAAAACTAGTGGTTTCGAGCCCCGCTTTAGTGGTGAAATATTGCATTTAGTGGCTAGTGGATTTTTCTAGTGGTTTAGTAAAATTAATTTTCAATTACTGAAAATACTTTTACTTAACCACTAAGCCACGTTTACAAATATTATTTTGAGAATTTTTTCATCTGTGTAGGCCACACTGACTGATCCGTCAGGCCCTTTTACTTTTTCGGGCCTATGGAGCCTGGAAAAAATACATTTTAGATTCTAATAATAACATTATTAAGTTCATTTCAGCTAGCACTTCTCTGGCAGAGCGCTAAATGACTCAAAGCTGTCTATCTATCAGCGTTGAAATAGCGGGCATCTCTTTCTACACTATGCGAACTGAGCGGTTAAATTAAAAGGAATATGCTGTAACGATTATACAATTCCAATCGAAGCTATAAAAAAATCGGTACCAATGAATCATATAAATCCGACGACGGTTGTGCAGACTCATCTGATGAAGACGAACTAATATAAATAGCAGATTATTGAATTATGTGATATCCAGGTTGATTTACTAATTGTTAAATTTGTTAATATTTAATTAAGTAATAATAAAGGTTATTTTCTAAAATACATACTGTTAAAATTTGTTTAGTGGAAATTTTAGTGATTTTTACAGTAGGGCGTTTTTTATTAGTGGTTTTCTGGTGGTTTTAGAGGTTGAATCTGGTGGAGAGTTAGTTAAGCTGTTGGCAACACTGACCACATGTCAATCTCACAATCCGTCCGTTCCGACGTCCGTCATCCAGCTGCACCGCACGTCTTCTCATAGTTCCTTGTTTTCTGTCATTACATTGTTTTAAATCGTAACCCCGTAAATTTGTGTAGTGTTTTATTTTTATGCCAGAAGTTGTCATAAAGACGATTGTGAAGCAGACGCTACAGGGCAATGGAATAAACTAGAAGAGTGAAATTACATTTTTACGGTGAGTGCTGTTTCCATAGATCTGACAGACAATAATTTGCTTGCTGCTGCGATTTCATTTTATCAATTTCACAAGTGGCTGTTTACAAAGAATATTGAATGTCTGTAAGTTGTTTCTAGGATATTTCAATTAAACTTAGAATCGAACTGCCAGTACCTACTTGCTATATCTTAGTCCGTAAAATTCAATAAAAATCACTGAAATTTACCTAGTATAAAAAAAGTGTAGTGGCAGTAATTGTTACTAAGATATTTATCATTAGCATGAACGTGCTCATGCGCCCACAATAGCAAAAACATACGTCACACGTACATGAACCTTTCAAGGTGGTAGGGCACCTATTATGGATCACACAATCATCTACTGCCTATCTTGTTAGTGACTTCCTATTCACACCAATTCGGTTGTATCCAAGGCTACTGTATCATTCTGTTTGGCTTTCTGCCAGTGCAGCAAAGGTACTTGCACTTTGTGAGACAGTATGAGATAAAATCTCTTTGTTTATTTATTTTATTCCATAAAATGACTCACTGTTCATTGGACCTAACTTGTAATCTTAACTCTGAGTCATAACTACATATCACATAACACATAATGGAAAAATAGTTTTTATAAATTTAAATACCTAATAATGTACAAAAACTTTATGAAAACATTCTAATTGCTAGAACCAAAGAGATCAAATACTCAGTAGGGTTTAGTAATGTTATAGTACATCTATATCTGAGATAGAAGTTTTAATGTAATGCGGTTACCTATCGAAATATCTAAAAAAAAACAATCTAATAATTCTATATTCTTCCGTGTATGCCTCATGTTCATGGACATAGAGAAATGCATTGTAGGACATAGAAGTGCATTCCTTATAAATGTGACTTGCACGAAAATGCTTTGTTATGGATGATGGCAACCACTTAACATCAGGTGGGCTATCTACTTGTTCCATCTGCAAGTAACATAAAAACTAGCATGCTTCTCTACAGTCTTTTTTTATGAATAAATGAAGTTACAATCCGTGACCAGTTCACCTTGGAAGTAGAACCAGCTTTGCAATTATAAGCCAGCTTAGGATGTATTGTTTGAGATAATTTTTCTTGTGGCTTTTTTGTTGTGATACCTTTTTGTCGAAAGAATTCTGTCTTAGTTAAAAATATGTAACACTAGTGGATAGGTACCTTTCTTGATTTAAACTTGTTTTTCAAACAGGTCTATCCTATCCAGGTATTTCTTTACTATTAGGTAATCTCTTGTAAATGGGTACAATTAATGATACCAATAACTCAGTTTGTAGATTTTCTAACTTCTTTCTAGCAGCATAGCATTTTAAATTGAAATTCACTCAGACTCCACTTTGTAGCTTATGATGTTCGGTCTGGTTAAAACTGTGCAAAAACAGAAGATTTTTTAACCATGAATGTTGTATACTACCATTATTATGGATATTTTCTTCATGAAACAATTCATTATAGTTGAGGTAAGTCTCTAACTGTAATGGATAGTTTCATGAAAGTTTTGTATAAATTAATCAAACTAGTTTTGGAGTTACACAATCAATACAGCTTCATGAAAGCAGTAAATTAATTGTATCAAACTTGCAAGAAATTTAAAAAATAGAAGTAAATAGAGACACTATGAAAACTAATAATGACTATGATATTTTTGTTACAACTCCGAGTCTGCCGGGTAAAAAGTAGATGGCATTGAAATCAAATGAATCAGTGTCAGGGAAACATCTTAAGATTATGTTTCTTTGTGTGGTAAGTACTAGGTATTCGGATGCCCATCTCAGTTGGTAGGTATACAATACAAAATGGCGTCTGTCAATAACATCTTATCAAAACAGGAACTAACCCATTTGCTTATTATCAAATCAAAAGTTCAAATTTCTGACTTTTGTTCAATAGATTTGAGCTTAAAATAGCAGATTAGGCAGAAGATGCATTATCTAAGTCTACACAATGCAGCAATTCAAAGTGCATTTTAAAAGTTAATATTAGCATGATTCTATAGATCTAGTACATATTTACTATCTAACTGTATTATATATCATCAATATGATATACATGTACTGTTTGTGTGATATTTTAATTTGGCAATCCTTTCTACTGATTGTGTCGTATGCAATATGCAGTTCGACATTGTAAATAACTAAATATTTGCTGACATTTTATACAACGCCCTCTAGCCCCAAACGAAGCAAAGCTTGAAGTATGGGAACCAGATAACTGATAGAAAACTGTCTGTGTGGGATTTAAACCCATGTCCCTGCCCTTGATATGATTTTTAATTTGTCCCCTTTGATTTGTGATTTCCTAAGTGCAGATAAGCACTATAAAAACTAGCCAATTATGTGTACCTACTTATCTATTTTATAATACCTACCTACTGGCTATAATAATGACCTTGGTTTGTTTCGGCCTCGAATAAAACCCCTCTACCACCTTTCTTGAATCTAATCATCATCAGCCTAAAGATATACGTAGATATACGTTTCCTGGAAGAATGATTTTGATCCCTGCATAGCTTTCAGGCAGCTTGAAGTGTCAGCTTGCTGATTCTTCTCAGAATCAGTAACCGTCCGATCAGCTATCCGTTCCGGTGACTTTGGTTCTTCTACGAATTTCCTAAGTACTGATTAAATCACGGCAGTGAAATTCGGTAGTCGGTATAATACCAATACATGCATATATTTTCTTTCTCTCTCTTTTCTATGCCGTTGTCTATAAACCAATTATAAAGCATCATTGTGACTGATTGACTTATAGACAACGCACAGCCTAAACCGTTATCATAAATATGTACTTACAATTTTTAGTGCATATCTTTTAGGTGTAGGTAGGTACTAAGGAATTTCCGAAATTCAACTCCTATTTTCATCGCTTCTTTCGGCGAATAACCGATTAATATTAAGTTCCTATAATTACATTTAACTAAGTAGATAGGTACTTTATGATAATACTGTCAGTATGTTATTGTAGATCGATAGTGGATAGCACGATGGTATTAACACTCGTTCCGAATATCGATAGTGGGTGCGTATGCGTGCATAGTTATCTATGACAAACTCATTACTTTAAAATGTAGTAATCATCATCATCTTGAGTGTCCCTGGACATAGGAATTATACGTTTCCAGGAAGAAGGATTTTAAACCTCTTTCATGGACTTCCTCTGTTTCGGTTTGAAGGGTGTGAGAGCCGGTGTAATTGCAGGCGTATGCGGTTTTACACCCGTATGCTTCAGGTTTACGCAGGATATTGCATCATAGGGCACGTTCCTAACGAACGTGACCTACGAGGAAATGCTCTGTTAAAGGTAACCTCTTAACATCAATTGGATAACCGGTTTGTTCTATCTGCAAGTCGTTTAAAAACTACCCACAATTTAACTAAAACCAGATCTTTTAACGCCGGTTTATTATCAAAAATAATTATGATTTACTTTGATCTTGCATTAGTTTAATTACCGGGAAGAAATAAATCTTACCAGCAACAAATTGCAATAAAAATATCATAAACTCAATCTTAATAGTAGCTAGTAAAGTGTAAACACAATTTTAGGGCCAGCTCTGACTATGCTAGTATTTTAGTCGAGTAGCGAGTACATCCGCTGTTCCATTGGTGTACTGTAATTGAAAGTAGCGTCTTTCAAATACAGTACATACACCAATGTGTATTTTTTTTTTTTTCTGTTGTAACACGCACTTGATGTTGAGCTGTTACCCCTGCCTATAACAATTGCATTACCTCAAAGATCGCGTCTATTTAAAACGCTTTTTGATTTTCTTCACTTTCATATTTAACTTTAAGCACGTTATATTAATTATTAGAACAGCGTAAAATCTAGATTCGTTTTTATAAATGAAAACTACAGATAAATTTCATTACCAGGTCCAGAAACTAACAACCAGAAAGGAAAGTGTGATAAACTGACTTGTGGGTTTCTAATCTGTTTCACTTCTGATCGTGGGTGTAGGTACTCAGTTAAAAAGTGGGAGTATTTTAAATAGTACTTATAGGCTGGGTACCTAATTAATCTTTCAATACCAACGCGACGATGACGTGCTCCATTATCATTTGCGTGGTCGGCCTAGCTAGGCAGAGATGGCTGACAAACTAGGGAGCTACTCTAAAGACTAGACTAGGGCACAGCTCAAAGCTTGACTGGCAGAAATCTTCTAGTAAACCTTCCTTCCTCTGATTTTTACCATTACTGATAGGATAAGAGAGCTTTGATTATTTGTTTATAAGTAGTTTTAATCGAAACTTGTTGACGTATTCCTTACCTATCATGACGACCTATTTTGGTTGCGGGCTCGATTCCCGCTTTAGAATAAATGTTTGTACGATCTGCAAATATTTATTCCGGGTGTTCTGGGAATTTTCTTTGTATAATGCAACACCAATAAAAAGTAAATTACAAATATACATAATATGGGTACAGCCATACAGCAAACTTTTAAAGCTTTCCCTGCAAAATGGCAAACTGTTATATCGAAATATAGGTACTCGGTAACTAAATGAGCTAAGCAGCCCACACTATCCACAAACACACTTATCATAATCCGTTATTAGTGGAACTGTTGGTAGAAGAGTGGTTATCATTTCATCAAATAATAAATTAAAACTTTGTTAAAAAAAACATACAAGATGCGGAAGTCGTTTAAAGCCGAGTTTAAGGTCAAAAACAGCTTTTCTTAGGATTTTGTTTTGCATATGTGTGAAATAAACATGTTTAATGTTCGCCAACTTATTGACCGAGCGAGCGTAGCGTCTGAGTGTCGAGAATGGCCAAAGATGCTTTTGTACGTCAGTCTGTCTGTCTGTGTTGTAGCTTTTCTTAGCCTCAGTCGCATTTTTCAACTGAATTTGACAAAAATTGTAACAGAAATTTCTTGATTTATTGAATTTTTTTAGACTATCGCGTTTTCAATTGGGGCTGAAATAAAGGGGGAAAGGGCGAGGTGTTCTATAGCGTTATTCTGTAGATTTTATTCTACACAAGATGTAGAAAAAAAATGCAAGAGGAAGTGTAGGGGTAAAGGGTCCCTTTACCCTTTAGCTAGGTTTTCCCGGTCTATAAAATCTTTTTTCACTGTCACTTTTTTGTCAACAAATAGATGGCTACAGACTTAGAGACTATTTTAGTTAGAGGAGACTTGGAGACATTTATGAATCAAACGGTTACTATTTAATTTAACGAATAAATCAAGCTTATTTAGCACAGATCTAACGTAATCACAATATACTCTATAACGAACTCTACCCACTTGCACTCTCATTTTCAATAGAAAAGATGCATAGTTTGATTCGTATTAAATATACTTTACAAACATAATTTCTGGTTCATAGTGACGGTAAGCCGAAAACGATACCTTCCTATGTCATAATGTTCTCATATTTCATTCAAAACATTTTGTATTGTGCTGCTTCGCTTGATTCCTCAAGTTACAATAAAGTCCTTGGAATTCAGTTTTATCGAGTAACTGAATGGAACCACCATGCATCAATGCATTGATAGCATGTTTACTTTACCGCTGCAAACGTTTCTGCATTTTATAGGCGTACAACCAACTTCTTCAATTTATTACTGGATGACTCGCGATTTGAGCACGGCAAAGCTAAAATTATCTTTTGTTTCAGTAGTTCCAAAAATCATACAAACACCGTTATATCGGAAGCGAATTTTTCTTTTCATAGATTTCGAGGAATAACGATTTTGAGACCTCTCTGGTCGCCATTCGAAAATCTTTTTCTGCAGTGGGTGTTATGTCACTGGTACAAGCTACCAAAGCTGTGGCCTGTGTAATACCAATTGCTAAGCTACATCGACTTGCCTATTCTGAAGTCTGTCGGTGACCTCAGAAAAGTCGGCGAGGCCACTTAGGCTCTCTAACTTTAGTAGTTTTTAGTAGTTTAGAAGAATGTTGAGTAGGTACTTTGTACCAAGAGATCTGAGAGAATATCTACCGTGCTTAGGATTAAAATTGTGATGGCTGGCTGGCTCGCTAAATACATTTAGTGTTAGTTCTGCAAGCGGGCCTAAATGTCATTGCTAAATAATGAGGGGTAATTTGGCAAAGTGACCTTGTCCGACCTTGTAAGCAACTTTAAATATGTTTTTTCCATCTTTGTTGTGCTAAGCTGCGCTTTCTCGTGTTCTTTAATCGAGAACCTTTTTACTCCAGTAGTCTGTATTCCGAACTAACTGAATAGTCATAAAGAATGCGTATAGCGTAATCTTAGTATTGATTTAATTCTTAAAATGGTTCTTTGTTTCTTCATGTTTTAGTGAAAGATACTTCTGTCTCTAAGAGTAGCCGTATTTTTACATAATATATTATGAGTGGCCATCACATCACATTTATAGCTCATCCCGACCCTCTGATTTATTCATAGTGGTGTTAGCGTTATTTTGAATAAAGGTTTCCTTTTTTGCTGAAAAACAAAGCTGTTTGAACTCGCTTCATAAATAAGTGGTAAGGTAATAAGTTGGTTCATAACAGTATACCTCGGTCATGTTTCACGCTGTATACTTGTAAAAAAAAGGCATATTTTGTTAGAAACATGAGGTAATCTTCGTAGCGCACCTTGACCATTTATCGTTTTTGAGTTAGATTGTTTCTAGACATTTCGACACAGTAACATGAATAACCTAGTTAATTTTTTTTAGTCCTATAACTTCTAACTTGTCAGGTAAAATATGAACTAAAAGGTACAAAAAATTCTACTTCTAAAAATAGGCATATTTTTTATAAAATAGGCAATATTTTTTATGGATTTCCAGTTTCCGTTAGATTTCAATGTAAATTTTAATCCACTGCCGGGGAAAAAAACCCCACATGACTCATCCCGTTTTGCGATTATGCGAAGTTTGATAAATAAACTTTGGGTTCGATCCCTGCTAAAATTACACGACTTTTTCAAACTTTTTTTCATAAAAACTTTTACAAAACAAAGCACTTATGTATATACTCATAAACATCGGTGGTCTAGTGGGAGTGACTCCGCCTTCTGACCATAAATAAGGTATGGGTTCAAATCTGATCGTGCACCAATGGATTTTTCCGTTCGAAAAATGTATGTGCGCAGTGCCAATGCTCTCAAACGGTGAAGGAAAACATCGTAAGGAAACCAGTTAGTATTCTAGCAGCGGCGATGGGCTTGCATCCTGTCACATAAGGACGTATGCACTGCAAAATGTAGGTGTGTACCAAATGTACTATCTGCACGTACCTCGGATTACCCCCCTTAGACATCCTTGAAGAAGCTCAAGTAGGTACCTACTAAGGATATCTACCGTGCTTGAGGGTTAAAGTCGTGATGCTATTTATTTCTCTTTTTCTTAAATAAAATTAAAAAAATGTATAGCACGTGTTTTCTAAAAAAGTTTTATTTTAAAGATCTCTAAAAGAGTTATTTTAGAATGTGTATTAAATATTAATATTAATATTGTGTATCTAATATGTGATTAAATATTAGGTGTAAAATATTTGTGTAAAATACTGATTGTTTTTTGCAGTTTAATTTTTTTTGTAATCAGAACTATGGTTTAAATGCGCAGTTTCATTTTCGGAAGTAGTCTTATTTCACTACGGCCTATAGGAATTAAAACTACAATAAACGAATTAATTAACATGAATTTTATCGTTATCTGAAGATTTGAGTGGTTTTTCCTTTATTGAACAGTTTTATGAAACTTTGCACTCGGTTTGCGCTCATGAAAATATGTGACTTGGCAGATAGCCCAGTGAAGTCTGCACGGCAATTTTTGTATCAAAACATACTGGTTATTAAAGCCGGCCAAGTGCGAGTCGGACTCGCGCACGAAGGGTCCCGTACCATTATCTAAATTAAAAACAGAAAAAAATTCACGTTTGTTGTATGGGAGCTCCCTTAAATATTTATTTCATTCTATTTTTTAACATTTGTTGTTATAGCGGCAACAAAAATACATCATCTGTGAAAATTTCGACTCTAACTATCAAGGTTCATGAAATAACATTCTGGTGACAGACAGGCAGACAGACAGCGGAGTCTTAGTAATAGGGTCCCGTTTTACCCTTTGGGTACGGAACCCTAAAATTTACTGTACCTACATAGGTAGTTACGGTACCTTCTGTTTGTTTTGTGAGAGGAAAATAACTGTCTCATAATAAAAAGTTGTATAGATAAAAATGTATAGTTAATCTGCGATTTGCACACACAATCAACCGAGTGTTGGTGTGATTGTCTGACGTACATCGTCATCAGTGCCTGGTGCAGCGGAAAGATTTGATTGTATATTTGTTTGCATTGAATAGGCTCCGAAACTACTGCAACGATTTGAAAAAACTTTCATCGTCGGAAAACTACACTATCCCCGGGTGACATAGACTATATTATATCTTCAAAACAAATTTGTGATCCTTACTAAAACCCGTACGACCCCGGGACTCGCCGTTAGTAATTTATAATCTTTAGATCGTTTGCAACGGTCTATAGATAGCTCAACTGTTTCATATGTATTTTGTACATACCAATTATAAATACTTGTATTAGAAGTAATATTCTTTGTAAATAAATATATTTATAAAGAGATATTATCCAAACATAATTTAATACTGCAACTCATTCCAAGCACGCCATAGCAATAAGTCAACATACATGCCAGCGGCGAGCAACCTATTAAATCATTACTGGTCATTATGACCAGATGCAGTTATAAACTATCTACACAGGAAATTAAGAATGGAGCCGAGACCACAGACTGTAAATGCAACGGTATTGACTCATCCCGCCATCTTTGATTGGGTTTTTGATAGGAATGTTTTTGCTATGCTGTTTTAAAAAGCTGTGAATGTGAACATTGTCAAAAGTCTAAATTTCTATTGCAAAAATCGAGTCGATCCGATCGACTCCTGCTTTTTACTTTCATTGAATGAAATTATCTTAATGAATAGATTATAGTTATAAATAAGTGATGATCCAGGTCTCATGATGGAATAGGAAAGAGAAATGAGATGAAACGTTGTTGTTTTAAATTTAATCTTGTTAAATGCAATAATGGGGAATGTCACGAACGAAACGTTTTTTTTTTTGGTACGTGGCATGTATCGACTAGGCCCGCGTGGGCCCCTAGTCGGTGCGGGCAGTCGTCTAATCCGCCTTAGGGATAATCCGGCCCTGTATATTGAATTTTATGTATTTAAAAAAAGTATTAAAGCATTCTACCAGTTATCTGGTTCCGAAAATACAAACTGCTTGATATAAGGCTGGATGGTGTTTTGATTTGATTAGTGGTTTGATGGTGATAGTGGAGACATCTCTGAGTACCAAGTAGGTACCTACTTGAGATTCTTCAAGGAGTATTCTTATAGTCTTTTATATTCGATTGCTGATGCGTTGTTTGTCGTCCTATATTTATACGTACATCCGTGTTAGTGGAACTCACTCCCACTATCAATCACAGACTATTTATCGGCACTGCTCCTACTTATTTCCTCATTTGAACCCTTATCATAATTTTGTCTATTTCACTGTTAGAGGTGACTAATAAAAGGGACATTGTAAAACATTACAAAACTAATGCTGATACGATATCTATGTATATGCAAGTTACTGATATGATAACGCATAGTGTAATGCTGTCGCCAGACATGCTCAAAGAAGTAAAAAATAAAAAATAAATAAATAATGCCGGACGATCCACACAGCATCATCTAGCCCCAAGCTAAGCAGAGCTTGTGTTATGGGTACTAGATGACTGATATACTTAATACAATATTATATTACATACATAGATATTTTTTATTATACATAGAAAATACCCAGAACACCCGGAATAAATATTTGCAGATCGTACAAACATTTATCCCAAGGCGGGAATCGAACCCGCAACCTCTGCGTCGCAGGCGGACATTCGCCCGCCGCGCCACATTGTCACAGGCACGGGCGTTTGAAGAAGTGAACACTTCTTTAAACGTGTCTGGCGTCGGTATAAGCCAGACGTCAAATGTGAAATTTGGAGGGTTATAGTGTAGAGGTGGCTTTAGAAAGGAATTATCGAAATTCAACGCCTAAGGGATGCAACTGAAGGTTGATAGTAGAAGAGCTCTTGTATTTGGGACCACTTTGTATTTATAAATGGTATGGATTATGAGCTGTTATATTTCCGCAACTGGCTCCAGATCTCATACAAAGCCAATTAAACCGGCAAGCTTTCGAATATCGCAAAACATCAGATATCTCTGCTTTAATGCCTCCAGCCAATAACTGGAGCATTGCCAGTGGCAGCTGAGCGCAGCCACTCCATCGTTATTTACTGGTGCCATTTATTCACGAATGGCTAAAAGACGATTTGAAGCAAATGTTTACACAATATGGCGTCAGACTGGCAATTTTTTGATAGATTTTCACTGAAAGTTGTATAAAAGGTGACGTCGTTAAAAGAAAATTCTAATTTTGGTTATATATGAGAAACTTTTTTTTCATAATTATCTATTTTCTTGGATCTGATTTAAATCAGTAGTCGGTAAATCAATTAGTATAATTACACCAATTTTGAAAGTATTAAATGAAAAAGTCAAAAATCAAATTTAAATTATATTGAGACGAATCTTTTTGTACTAAAAATTGTTGCTTCATGCAACTCATTGATAATGGTCTATCAAAGCGTACCTACATCCTATTCGACTATTTCGTTTTAATAGGTTTCCTTCTTTACAGAAACCAGCAATGGCGCTCAAACAAAAGACTATGAACTCGTAGTTCCTACACGCTCAAACCCCAATGGATACTCTGCATGTACAGCACGGCCACAGCAAGGGCTCAAGTCGTAGCCAATCGCCGTCGACTGCAGACCTGGCGCAGGTGACGGATGACGTCATCAGATCCCGCGTGCAATCACCTTCGACGCAGCATCATGTCGTCAGCGTAAGTAGCCATTCTTTACAGGTTTTGTAATGTTACTAGAGCCTGCAGCAAAAAAACCCGTTCTTAAAATGTTTCACCCGTGAAGGTTTTAGTAGTAATAGAGCTCTTAGTGAAGGGCTCGTCCGGGGAAGTACTACCACCATGCCATAATTACAGGCACATGAGGCTTAACACCTGTATGCCTCAGGTTGATGGAAGCAAAGCGGTGTATTGTAGGGCATGCACGTTCCTAACTAACGTGACCTACAAGGCAATGTTTTGTTATAGGCGATGGTAACCACTTAACATCAGGTGGGTCATATGCTTGTTCCATCAGCAAATTGTATAAAAAAAAGAAAAAAAAGATGTTATGTTTTATAATTATATTTTGACTGACCTGTGCTGGAATTTGTTGCTTTGGGCTTTTTTTAAGGTGCGAAGTGTCTCAACCATGCTTTTTGTTGATTCGGGTCTAATTTTTTACATAATAGGCATTTCTATTCAATGAACCCGCAGGTCAAGAAATAGGTACTCCTCTTTTTTAATATGCCAGTGAAGGAAATTGTTAATTTTATAGTTAGTCTTGAATTTCTTTTGCAGTAGCGTTAAACAGTTCTGCCTTCTATTTCTAACTCTTGACTAATCACTAGATTCATCATAGGCTGGCTGTGGTAGGGTTAGTAGGATTATCTGACCGGGACCCCGCGATTTAGTCTAATTCCGACGCAGTATCGAACCATGATCATAATGCGCTGGGACTGAGGTGAGTGCAGGAACATTGGTAGGTTTTAGTTAGTAGAAGTGTAATGGAGCTTATCAAAAGAATTTCTGATACTTCCTTTTCGTATTAATACTGCATTCGCGTAAGACCCGATTTTTAATGAGCGAAATGCATCGTGTATCTGTGCCGAAAAAAACACAGTAAAACTCTTTTTTCTGGATCATTGACTTCAAGTTGGCCACCATACCACCAAAATCATCCTAAGAAAGAAACATTGACAGCAAATATTAAAAATCTGCAATAGAAAGTATCCGTTACCCGCTGTATTCGTAAATACAGCCTATGAGTCATATTGGATTGTAAAACTCGTAGTAGGAATACTATGAAACGTCTAATGAGTTGCTGACTAATGCGGAGGTAATAGGTATAAGAAACGAACGCACGTGTTTCTACAAAGGCTTTTAGATTAATAGACATGTCTGGAAATTAGATTTACGGCTTTGTTTGTATTTTTGCGAAGAAGACCAGAAAGAAAAGTATTTAAAAATAAACTTACGAGTTATGGCTATGATGCCTATGTATATACCCCGAGGTCTAAGTAGTCAAGATCCTTGGTGATTCTGTGCATAGACATTATTTTGTTTACGTCAAAATAGGTATTAAAATTAAGATTAAGCAGTTCCCGGCCCGAAGATCTTAAATGTCTTTCAGTTCTCCATTAAAAGTTTAACTACTACAGAAATAAAGAATGTCTTATCAGCGAAATAAAATTTACGTACGTCGTAACGGGGTTTTACGAGCCAGCTGAAAATTAAATCGATTCATTAAATATTTGTTTGTATTGCTTTATCATGTTTAGCGCGACGTCTGGTTGTGGACGAGTGGCCGACTATACTATAGCTAAGTTGGTGTCGTGTGACATAGCTGCCAACTCTGGCTGCGTAGTTTTCAGGCCGCTCAGTTCTTCGTTATAGCTTAACTGCCGACTGATCGAAATTAATGCTAGCATGTCTGCTAAAATAAGGATTGTACGAGTTAGTGCAGTCATTGGCATCAGTCACTGTTTAACCTTAAACGAAGCCAGATTACTCAATCTGGCTTCCATTGATTTTCTTCCAATGCTGATCCTTTTACTTGTCCACTGCTGAACCCATCATAACATGCTTGGATTACAGATTGGTCACCACAGTATCGGTGCTATGTATTTAAGAGATGCTGCTAGCTGCTACCATCTCGAGAGGGTGATAGGGGGACCTATTTTATGCCCGGGACCACCATGGCCTGTATCCTGTCTATCTCCTTTAAATAAAAATTGGAGTTGGATACGGGTACTAATCAACTTGAAGGGCTTAAAAAGTGATATTGACATGAGTGACTGACGGTTTTGAAGAGGGTCGAAAGAATCATTTATCCTGTCAGAAACGAAAGAGCAATCTTCAATCCAATAATAACTGCCCCCGTTACTTTTGTTTCAATTTTGGAATTGGCCTCGATTCTTTTTATTTTGATGTGTATACGCAAGGTATCTCAGATTATAATTGTTGGATCGTACTGCATGTATTACAATACTATACTTCTACAATTAGATTTTGTAATAACCTATATTACGGTTACGTATATTGTAGTAAGAGCACCGGTAGTCTAGGAGTGACCCTGTCTTCTGATCCTAAGGTCGTGGGTTTGAATCCAATCGTGCACCGTGTCGTGTCGTGAAGGAAAATATCGTGAGGAAACCAGATAGTATTCGTGCAGCGGCGATGGGCATGCAACTTGTCACGTATGGAATACCAACAACTGCAAAATGTGGGTTTGTACCAAATGTAATATTTAGATGTACCTCTGACTACCCCCATTAGACATCCGCAAAGAATCTCAAGTAGGTACTTGGTACTGAGATATCTGAGGGGATATCTACCATGCCTGGGGATTCAAGTCCTGAGGCTGTTTGTTTCTTTTTATTTAACAGTACCTATACATGCCTCAGAGGAAGAAATCTGACATATCATCTGATGGAAAGTGAAGGCGCAGAAGATTGATGATATGATGATTTCAAATCAAAAATACTTCATTAAACGGATTTCTTCAGGCCGGTAAAACTGCATTGACTGTTAAAGATTCCAAGATAAAATAATAACAGAAAAAAAACTTAAACTACAATCGCTAGAACCTGAATATTTTATAACCCATTGACTTTAAAGTAACTTACCATCGATTTGAAAACTACACCAATTATTTATACGTTTACGATTATCGCGATACAATCGATTATATTATCTAGGTTAACGCAGTAAAACCGTACTGTATAATCTTTTCAAAACCTAACGTTTGTCTTTGATGTTTAATCGGATTATGGATTCAGAGGTACTTTACGATGTCTCACCGTTTATGAGGTAGCGATTGTAAAAAATAATTAATGGAAATCGGTAGGTCTGACAGTAGAAAGTCGCCAAGGCCGAGGTGGTGGGAATCCATAATTCAGGACAGGATAGACTTTTTTTCAACAAGTTGATGTTGCGTGGTTACCAATAGGTCACGTTCCGTAGAAACATGCCCTAAGATACATTCAGCTCTGCATTCATTAACCAAACAGTATGCGGGAAGTCGATGGATGGAAAAGGCTGAGAATTCTTCTTCTTAGAAACGTTTGGGGGAGGCCTATGTCCAGCAGTGGACTACTACATGCTGATGATAATGATGAAGATGATTCATCACTCTCAACCATTTACATAGTTCTTAATACTCGTAGTAGTGTAAGCGTTGGTATCATTAGGCAGTTGTCCGACCGCCGCCGGCGAGAAAGCGATAAGCTAATCGATTATTTTCTTGCTCAACAAACGTTTTATTGGGTCTCGTGTCAGTAAGAGATAAATTATATTAATAGTACACACTGCTAGCGAGAATTCTCTTTCAACGAGCTGTCAAAAATAAAACGCTACTCGCTTGGCGGTAGAACACTTGCCGAGAAGTCAAAGTCAAAAATCATTTATTCAGTAATATCCGCAGGGATCATCTTGAAACGTCTTAAATCTAGGTGAATCTAAGCGCCAGTTCCTCGCGACCAAGCCTAGAAGAACCGGCAAGAAACTTACGGCTTGGTTCCTACCGTTTTTTTGTATGATCCTTTTACAAAGTAATAATAATGAAACTCCAGTAAGAGTAACTAAGAGTATCGCTTGGTATAATATCATACTTAGCTGACCCGCTCGCGACCTTGTTGGCGTTTTTTATACAACCTTCATTCCTTTTTACTCCTGTTTTATGGATGACAGCGCAATGAAATCCATACTTAATCTTAAGTTGGACTATAAGTTAAGTATAAGCTGGATACCGGATTTCGGTCTGCGAGCTCGATTTTTTGTATGGAGACACGATAAAGCGCCCTTAGTGGCCTATGGGGGCACTGGCGTATCTCCACACCAAAAATTCGAGCTCGTAAACAGAAGCCCAATATTCGGATAACAAAAAATCTCAGAATCCAGAACAGAACTGCACGCAGCAAGGAGTGATCCTTGCTGCTCACCAACTCGTTTCTAGTTTCTGTCTCTTCTTGTTTATCTAGTGGGACAACTGCCCTAGGCAGATTTTAATAGGTCGCTACTAATTAATCATTATTAAAGTAGAACTTGGGTACAGCGGCGTTCAATAATTTAATATGCATAGCTGGTATTCTAACTAATGAAACGGATTGACGTAATGGAATACTAATCAATAATAACTGATGTCACAAAGAGCCAACTGGCTCGTCTTAGACAGTTGATTTAAACTGAAAATAGATAGATTTAATTTACATATTATATTTATATTGAACACTTATAACAAGGGTATTTATCGCGTATTACCTTTTTATTTATTTTCTCGACGTCTTATAATTTTTTTTCTAAAAGTATTCAAATATTTTTTCTGGGCGCGAATAGGATATGTTTATATTACCGTATTCGTTTTCCGGATATCGGATTTCGGTTTGCGAGCTCGAATTTTTAGTATGGAAATACTCTAGTGCCCCCATATGCCGCTAGAGGCGCTTATCGTATCTCCATACAAAACGTTCGAGCTCGCAAGCCGAAATCCGATATCCGCAAAACGTAAAAAACTCAGAATCCGCCCTCAGAGGTGACTTAACGTAACCTTTTCCATTAGAAAGGTACCGAATCGCCAAAAAAGGAACCTTTTCTAAAACAATCGACTATGGCAATCATTACAATTTCACTTCTTTCGGGGCCATTCGGCCGGCTGAATAGGCGTAGCTATCAGAACTTTCGCTTAGTAATGGCATTGTCGTGAGGTGTACCAGACTGTTTCGTGTGTATCAAACTGAAGAAATCAAATTATACGTACACCCAACATTCACACGTGACCCAAATGTCTCAAGGATTCCACGTCTTGTGTTCTAGAAGTGCAGATTAGTCTTACTGTTATAAATAATTTATTTATTGTTGATATTTTGTGAGGGTTTGCTCGTAAAATGAGTTGTGTGCTGACTGTACAAAGAGTAAAGGTATTTCTGGTTTTTGACCTATTTATAAAAAGCGCCGCTTGTTTTTTATTTGACATTTATGTACACTTCCATACTGTCTGAGTGTTGGTCCGATTCAGGGATTTTTTTGATAGAAAGAGATTTTCGAATTTTTCATATTTAAAGTTTTCGTAGTTTTTGTGATAGGTACATAAAAAACATGCCAGAAGTATCGTTAAAAAAATTATATATTTTGCTTATTCTAAACAATGTTTTGTAATTATGATCAAGTCAAGGGTTGACGTTCGCATTTGAAACTGTAAATTTCTATTATTATGAACCTTATTTATCCCACTGCTGAGCAAAGTCCTGGAGCCGTGCCACTCCATCCCATTATGATTCTAAACCCATTACTATCGAATTTGTCTAAACGGAAAGATTTACGTTTAGACAAATTCCATGATACAATTTGAACTGTATCTCAACGGAATAAATGACATCGAATCCATTTAAACCGAACGATTCAGCTTAGGATCTCTGTCCTATTTTTTTTTCAATCTGTAACTCTTGTGCTCTGTGTTTATTTATACTGGAATAATATAGAAGATAATGTAATAGCAACTCCTACTATAAAGTGCAATGAGATGCAATTTGGTCTGATGCATAACCCGCATATTAAAACTAAATCGACCCCTATAAAATTAACTGTATGACCTCTGTGGTGAGGTTGACAATGGGAGTTTAATGGTCGTACCCAGGGACGAATATTAAACGCTATTGTGTTCAAGGATTAACTCTATGCCAGTGTTTTCGGATTAGAACTTTGTGAATATCATCCACAGCCTGACTACACCCACTTCTGGAACGAGAGGTCCAAGTTGGCGTTTTTGAGTTTGTTGTATGTTATGAGCTCATTTCGTGAGTGTATGGAGTCACGACTCTTCTCTTAACGCTGGTCAGAGCTTATTGTGTCTATACAAAAGTTCACATAACACAAAAAGGAAGCCTTAAAAAACCTCTTCGACTTCAAATCAAAGGGAATTTATACATTTAAATCGTTAAAATAATTTAAAAAACGTCTCATTTAAAAGTCTAGGTGCGACTTCCTAGAAGCCAAGCCCAAGTCTAGAAGAACAAACAAGAATCTGACGGCTTGGTTCTTACAGTTTTTTGTGTGGTTTCACAAAATAATATAGTCGATCCAATTTAGTGAGATAAATGCAAGAATATTTACAAAGTGTTTTTTTAGAATATTATTATGCTGCTTTCCATCTCTTCTCCTGATGCGTTCCCATAAAATGGGGGTCCAATACGAAAGAACCACCTCGTAGTGTCGTGACTTATTTCGGCTGCGGCGACTGTATTGAACAGGCATTTCAACTCGATAATATTATCTATGTGAGGGTTTCAATGTTCTGCTCTCTGATGCGCTCTCATGTGGTAAGTGTACCCAAGTTTGCTCACAAAGGTACCAACGCGTTACGACACGTCAGTACCCCACCAATGTAGTTGTAGGATGTGTCCACTGGTGGTCTGGCCTTCGATATCGAGTCGACGCTTTTCTTCCGAACTCAAAGTCAAAGTCAAAGTCAAAAATCATTTATTCAGTAATATCCGCATGGATCATCTTGAAACGTCTTAAATCTAGGTGAATCTAAGTGCCAGTTCCTCGCGACCAAGCCTAGAAGAACCGGCAAGAAACTTACGGCTTGGTTCCTACCGTTTTTTTGTATGATCCTTTTACAAAGTAATAATAATGTAAATTATGAAACTCCAGTGTGGTGCCAATCTAACTTAATAAGGTGATTGCAAGACAGAACTCGTTGACATGTGGGTGGGATACGACATCCACCGTCTCCATTCTGTACGCTGGGCTACGTTCTATAAGTATTATAAAAGTTCTGGTTTCTTTCAGGAGCCATCATCGAGCGCGTCGTCGCGACACGGTGAGAGGCCGCATCACGTGAAGTCACATTCAAGGGATCTCGGCAACAGTCCCCTTTCGGGGAACAACACCGCTAATAGTTCTAGAGAGTAAGTCACAGTTATTTTATCAATGGGTCGAATGCTGGACACTATGCGTGATATTTTATTACAAACTAGCGGCCCGTCCCGGCTTCGCACGGGTTTTAATAAGGATCTCTAATTTTTTTGAAAATATAATATAGTTATGTCACCCGGACATAGAGCAGCTTCCCAACGGCAACGGTGAAAGAATTTTTCAAATCTGTCCAGTAGTTTCTTAGCCTATTCAATGCAAACAACCAAACTAACAAACAATCAAATCTATCCTCTTTATAATAGTAGTATAGACTAGTTAAATCGCGTGCGATTCTGTACGCTTGGGTTATTTTCATTCAACATATATTCAACACCCCACAAGATTCTTATTATAAGTACCAACTGACACGGCAAACTTTTTACTGCCATTTTTTTTATTATTCAAACTTTGTCCTTATAATATTATAATGAACACAAAAAAAGAATTATCCAATTTGATACAGTCGTTCGGAAGTTATAGTCGTACATACATTTCGGTGATTTACTTTTATTTACATAGATAGATAGATTTATAGGTCACTTGATGCACTCCTTATAAGGAATGAACTTCTATACAAAACTAGCGAAACGCGCGCGACTTTACCCGCGTGAAGCTATTTTTATACAAGCTTTAACCCCCGCTGTACCCGTTTTGGGGTTGAACTTTAGGATTTTTTTTCTTAGTACACCTCTACGCACCAAAACGAATGTACTCTGCAAATTTCAAGTCTCTACGACCGGTGGTTTTGGCTGTGCGTTGTCTATATCCCAATCAGTCAGTCAGTCAGGAGAAAGATTCTTATAATCGTCTATACAAAATTACTCACATAACAAGTTCGCTTAACACAAAACAGACACAACAAAAACAGTATCAAGTCTTGGCCCTTTTCATGAGTGATTTTGTACGGAATCACGAATACACAAAAACTCACTCTAGTCGGGACATAATAAAATCTATAATAGATAATCTTTTTTGTGTCTACAATCACCGTAGTCTGGAGGTTAAAGCAGATAAGTGAAGGGTATTAAGGAGTTAGTCGTGACGTATAAGTTTCTTGCCGTTTCTTCTAGACTTGATCGTGTAAAACTAGCATCTAGATTCACCTAGCTTTATTATAATAATGCTGGACAATCCACACAGCATCATCTAGCCCCAAGCTAAGCAGAGCTGGTGTTATGGGTACTAGATGCATACAATACATACAATACATTACATACATAGAGAGATATTTTTTATTATACATAGGAAATACCCAAAACACCCAGAATAAATATTTGCAAATCGTACAAACACTTATTCCAAGGCGGAAATCGAACCCGCAATCCAAACCGTCGCAGGCAGACATTCGCCGGCGCGCTACATCGGTCGTATCACAAAATTAACCTTAAGAGTTTAAATAATATCTTATGGCGTTGCGTTCTTTTATAAACGATTTAAGTTCTATAATGTTTCGACTATATAGAATCAAAAATTATTCATGAATAAAAAAAAATTCTATAAATTATTTGACAAACCACATGACATTTCTAAGCCGCGTCAAGATCTGCACCAGGCTGCCGAAGGCAATGATATCGGGCGGCAAGTCTTAAAATATGTGTTCACTGACCCCCACTGAATTCAGCTGAAGTTTGGATGGTGGCGGTGGATGGTGGCTTTATCTAATTCATTATTTCTATGAAAGTACTATAAATATATTTTCTTTTGTTATCTTTGAATTAGGTTGTTTATTTTTTAATTTAGATTGCGTGAGTACCAGGTTTAAAGCGATTGGTTGTCCTGTGTCCATTGACCTAAGGCATATGAGTCTGTAATTCAGTGGTAGAATGTAGAATTTATATACGGCTTAGCTACAGGCGCTGTAATATAGAAAAGAAAGAAAGAAAATTCATTTATTTGGCCCTAAAAGGAAATACAAATAAACAAAAAAAAAGTGAAATAAAATTAAAACATCTAGGTATAAACTACAATACAAAATAATAATTAATGGGCCAAATTGGTCCCTGTCTCAGCATAAATGCTGCATCAATCTTGCTGAGGTTGATGTAGCGCTGGTTTTCAGACGGGGCCGATGCAAGTGAGGACACGAACATCGAAAAAACTTTTACAATAAGTAATAATAAAAAAAGAAACAGCATAAAATAAAGAAGATAATATAAATTTTTATCCGTATCCGAGAGAATAATATATATTTTTGTCCATTCCAGTTTAGAAGACTCACCACAAAAGAAGATAATTTCCGGTTTGATAGCGCCAACTGATTACTCAAGTTCTGTCTTCAGCCCCAACGTATCCTACGGGCTTTCTTCCGACGAATATGGATCTCCTGCGTATAGAGGTAAGGTTTTATATTCCCTAGCAATTTTTTTGTCTTTTGAGACATGAAGGGTGCCACTACTTTATACGACTTGACTTCTAACCCTGGTATTTATAAACTCGGCGTAACGTTGAAATAGTTACACCGTATTTTGTCTTTTGCATTGACGCTTCGATTAATAATACCCCTAGATGACGGGTAAATATGTTTGGCTATTTCTGCCTTCTAAAACTTCTCTGCGTTCCGGTTTAAAGGGTGTGGGTGCCGGTGAAATTACAGGCACATGAGGCTTAACACTTGTATGCCTCAGGTTGATGGACGCTGAGCAGTGCATCGCAGGGACATTTTTAAAGAACGTGTCCTGCAAGGCAATGCTTTGTTATAGGTGATGGTAACCACTTAAAATCAGGTGGGCCATTTGCATGTCGTATATAATATACTCCACCCATTCAATTCATGATTGGTCCATTAATTGGATCATTATCATAGCCTGGTGAAGTCCACTGCTGTGGGTCTCCTTTACATATTTTCAGAAAGAAAGATAGACAGACATAGACATACATTTAATTCTTACAACACATACACATACAAAACAGATCAAAAAGTGAAAAAAGGACATAAGCAGTTAAGATTTGAGGGCTCCTTATCTACCGATTCATCGGTAATTTAAGTAGGGAATTAAAGGGTGGGCGTTTTTATTAATTAATAATAATACTGGACAATCCACACAGCATCATCTAGCCCCAAGCTAAGCAGAGCTTGTGTTATGGGTACTAGATGACTAGATACTTAATACAATATATTACATACATACATATTTTCTTATTATACACAAAAAAATACCCAGAACATCCGGAATAAATATTTGCAGATTGTACAAACATTTATTCCAAGGCGGGAATCGAATCCGCAATCTTCTGCACCACAGGCGGATATTCGCCCCCCGCGCCACATCGGTCGTCTTAATAAATGTAAATTGTTTTGTATTGTTTCAGGGCAGGATGGTGACTACTCAAATCACGGTAAATTCTATTTTTTTTTTTAATATCGCGCACGATAACCTTTTCAGTACAAAATATATACTTACTTACCTATATTATGATTTGGTATGTAGGTATATTATTACTGATAAACTAATTTATTGCTCGCCACTATCGAACACAAAAGCATACATAAAACTGATTCTTTACTGGCTGACTGTCAATCTATACAAATATTATAAAAAGGAAAAATTTGATTGTTTTTTTTTTGTGGTTATTTGTTTGTTTACATTGAATAGGCTCCGAAACTAATGGACCGATTTGAAAAATCTTTCACCGTTGGGAAGCTACACTATCCCTAGATGACATAGGTAGGTTATATTAAGTATAAACTTGGCTTACTAATTATAAAAAAATTCAACAGATTATTAAAAAAAAATAGACAAAATACAATATTATAATTGGGTATTTATAATAACATAATATATATTATATATACTGGGTAATATTGTATTCTAAGTATGTTTAAAAAAAAGCATATAAGTATTCTATTAGTCATCTAGTTCCCATAGTACAAGCTATGCATAGTTTGGGATTAGATGATGTTGTGTAAAAATGTCCACAAATATTTATATATATTATATTTTAATAAATATTCAACGTTGACGATCATAGTCACCGGCATGATACTAGTATTACTAAAAGGCGGTAAAACTAAGCCACTTTATATTTAGCGTCGCTAGTTATCCTGTTATTATAGTTTAATTGAAAAAAAAAACTCATTTGTCGTGTAAAATGGATTTCAATCGGCGGCGGCGGTGGACAATTAGTGGGAATTACAAAACAATTCACGAAAATGGTGTGTACTGTTTAAATCTTTGAGTATTATGTAGTTAAGATAAGTACTTTTATATGTAGTATAGAAGCGGCCCGTCCCGGCTACGCACAGGTTTTAATAAGGATTTCAATTTTTTTTGAAAATATAATATAGTCTATGCCACTCGAGGATAGTGTAGCTTTCCAACTGTGAAAAATTTTTCAAATCGATCCAGTAGTATCGGAGGATATTCAAACAAACAAACAATCAAATCTTTCTTCTTCATAATATTAGTATAGATATGTAATATTATAAATTAAGTAATATATTGTTTTGTATGTATACGAAGTTATACATTCACTTATATGTTTTGTTTTTGAGTATATTCAGCATCCCATGTAAATTGTCAGAACCAGACAAACTTTAGGTTACTACTGAAATTACACAACAGATCTTAAAATAATACCAGAAAAACAATTAAAATTGAAACGCTATGTTGCTTCTAAAGATGAAAGCAAACGAATAATTATTCTTATGTTTGTTTCAGATGAGAGTGACAGTGGTAACGTTACGTCATCGAAGGCGCAGAATGCAATTGCACATCTTAACTCTAAGATTGAACGGACGAAGGAACTTATAAGGCTGGAACAGAAAATTCGAGATGGTAAAAGAGTTTGTAGAACACTGAAAACCAATATTTTATACTTGATGAGATTGTAACTCAGCATTCTGTGCTGTAGGTTGTGGGTTCGATCCCCACCGAGAACAACAAACATTTGTGTGAGGATGTAGATATTGGTTCTCAGTTGGGGTGTTGGTGTTTTGTATTCTAAGTATATATTAAAAAAACGTATATAAGCATTCTATCAGTTATCTGGGTTTCATAGTACATGCTATGCTTAGTTTGGGGCTAGATGATATTGTGTAAAAATGTCCACAGTAATTTAAAAAATAAGGTGTTGTCTGTCTGAGTGCTATATGTATTTACAAAAAAAAGTAAATAAGTATTCTATTAACTATCTGATTCCCATAATACAAACTTTGCGTAGTTTGGGGCTAGAGGGCGTTGTTTAAAATATCCGTAAAAAAATAATAATAAATAATGATTAATAATAATAAATAATTATTTTATTAGTATTATTATTATTTATTAATACACAATTCCTCATTTCAGACAACGTAGACGAATACCTGAAGCTAGCAGCAAACGCGGATAAGCAACAACTTCAGCGCATTAAAGCAGTTTTTGAGAAGAAAAACCAGAAGAGTGCTTTATGCATATCCCAACTGCAGAAGAAACTGGAGGGGTACAACAAGAGAATCACTAGCTGGGAGGTAATTAGAGTCAGTATCTAACTGGTCGACTGGAAGAGACCGCAAAGATGTAGTAAGCTTGCTGTATATGTGTGTGGCTTTCAATATACCGGCTGTAAAAAAATAGCTTCACGTTTCAATCTCCAGGCATATTAGATTAATAATAATAATGCTGGACAATCCACTCAGCATCATCTAGCCCCAAGCTAAGCAGAGCTTGTGTTATGGTACTAGATGACTGATGTACTTAATACAATACATGACATACATAGATATATTTTATTATACATAAAAAATACCCAGAACACCCGGAATAAATATTTGCAGATCGTATAAACATTTATCCCAAGGTTTGCAGATTGCAACCCCATCGCTGTTGCTAGAATACTAACTGTGTCCTCACGATGTTTTCCTTCACCGTTTATGAGCACTGGCATTGCGCACATAATTTTTTCGAACGAAAAAATCCATTAAGTAGTACACGACCGGATTTAAACCCACGACCTTAGGATTAGAAGGCGGGGTTATTCCCACTAGACCATAGCACCGGTGCTCTTTTAGTTTGTAAAGGTGTACTAAGGAAGGAATTCCCAAAATTCAACCACTAAAAGGATACAGCGAGTATGTTCCATTGTCGTTGTTAGAATACTTTTTTAAAAGCAGGGATTATATTATACTAGCGGCCGCCGCAGCTTCGCCCGCGTGGCAGTTTTTTCCCGTTCCCGTAATTTTTTCGGGATAAAAAGTAGCCTATATGTTAATCCAGGTTACAATCTATATCTATTCCAAATTTCATCCAAATCGGTCCGCTGGTTAGCGCGTGAAAGAGTAACAAAAATCCATCCATTCTTACAAACTTTCGCGAGGAAATATTTCTATGCTTCTTGCTGTAAGCTACGTATTGTATAAGTGTGTTTTTGATTATTTCATGCTGTGTTTGTTACTAATATAAATCTGCGTCTGGTTGTCCTTAACGCAACATGTTAGCACAATATGTTTGATAAACAAAGAGGGGGCGTGGTTTGGGGACAGGAACAAGTTGGTTTAAAATTGTTTACCGCAGCGGATGGAAAATATTAATATATTTAACTATATTGTTACAGGATTAGCAACTCAAGACCGTAATTACATTTACGTTCATCAAACATGTGTCAAATATTTTTTTGTTCTTTCTGATGGAACAAGCAGACGGCCCACCTGATGTTAAGTGGTTACCAACACCTAAAATAAAACAAATCACGTTTGTTAGGAACAGGCGTACGTATACAGGTGATAAGCCTTCATTCACGTCGCAAAAATCAAAGAAATACTACACGATATTTCTAAGACATTCGCGTTATACAAGCTGTACTTAAAATATCTTCTTTTGTTGATAGCTCCACGGCACAAGCGGACAAGCGCACAGGCAACCCAGAGAAGTGTTACGGGATATGGGGCAAGGCTTAAAGTAAGATTATCTATAATTTGTAGAAAGTAAACATGTATTTATTTTATAAGACTTCGTTGTTGTCAACTTACAAATATTTTCTCCAGGAATGTAGGTGGAAATATTCGCGACGGCATCACTGGCCTAGGAGGTAGCGTGATGGCAGCGCCCAGGGAGTTTGCGCATCTCTTCTCGCGGTCAAATCGCTTTGGTTCGGCGGACAACATCGCCCAACTGGCCGGTCTGTACACTCAGCTGCTATTTTTACGTATAGAAACAAAATATCGAAGTATTTTTTATAATATCCCAAAGGTTAAACATAGAACAATAGAGTGGGATTAGTATTTACGATCCCATGATCCTTATGATACGGGTCAAATCGCTTTGGCTTGGCGGATAACATTGCCCATCTGGCGGGTCTGTACCTTCACCTGCTATTAATGTTATAAGCAAAATATCCAAGTATATTTTATAATATCCCAAAAGTTATAGACAGAATGGGATTAGAATTCACGATCCTTTTGATACGAGCCAAATCGCTCTGTTTCGGCGGACAACATTGCCCAACTGGCCAGTTCTCTGCTAATTCTTCTAATATAAGCAAATGCTTAGCTAAGTTATTTTTTATAATATCCCAAAAGTTATAAACAGAGTGGGATGAGACTAACTTCACAGCTCAGTTAATTAGTTCGATCCCCATCGAAGTCAAACATTTGTGTGCTGAACATAATGTTATATTGTGTTCTATGTATGCATTTAAAAAAAAATGTATTATAGTATTAGCTATTTTTATTTATACTAGAGCAAACGAGTCGGTTCCCTCTGTTTTTGTCTATCCCATACGAAATGTTTGAGACAGTCGACCTGGGGTTGTGTCTAATTTAATTCTACCATTACACTCTGTATTTAACGTTTTTCTGCTTTTAGTTTTATTATGTACGCATTATTTAATTTATGTATTTATATTTTATAAAATTTATGTATTTTGTCTCACAGAAAACACGGGTCCTTGTGAGTATATCATGAGAATGTGTCCCTTATGACTAACCGCATCAAAAATAGCCTAGCTTAAAAAAGTACATTCATTTGACTGTGTTTGTATATTGTACATAATATAACATCATTTTCTTTAAAAAAATATGATAAATAAATATTTATCTTCATAAACTTTGGTAATTTTGGAAAACGGTGTTGAAGATTGTGTCTCGAATCCAAATGGGCACGAAATATCAGTTTCCTATTTTCAAATACTTTTATCAGCTACTGTCAATCATACTGTCATTTGCTCTTCCTACCACTACGCTAACTGCATCATCTACTCTGTAACCTGAGGCTTCTGAGGTAATTTAACGTAACGTACCTACAGACTGCGCGCCAATCAAGCTACACTCCGTACTTGAGTTATGGATTCCGCGCAGTGTAACAAGTGTTTTGTCTCTTGTTGTCATAACACTTCTCTGCCTTCTGTGCTGTAGATTGTGGGTTCGATCCCAAACGTTTGTGTGATGAACATCGGTTTTTGTTCTCTGTCTGGGTGTTATATTGTATTCTTAGTATGTATTTACGTAAATAAGTATTCTATCAGTCATCTGGTTCATATAGTACAAGCTATGCTTAATTTGGTGAAAATGTCTAACAAATAAACATAAATATAATGCAAAAGACAATACACGGTGTAACTATTTCAACGTTACTTCAGGATTATTCTGAAACATTTTATAACTAGAAGAATCTTGTTAAACTTTCTCGCAACCAAGCCTAGAAGATACTGTATGCCTGTGGGTTTTTTTATGCTACTGCTGGTGTCACAAGCATACGGCCCACCTGATATTAAGTGGTAACCATCACCTATATCAAAACATTGCCTTGTAGGTCACGCACGTTAGGTACGTGCCCTACGATGCACTACCCTGCGTTCACCAACCTGAGGCATTCTGGTGCCTCATGTGCCTGTAATTACAGACATTACAATCGTGAATCTATTACATTATACCGCGTGAGAAACTAATTATACGGTGTAGTACTAGATAGTTATCTAGATTACTTTGACTGTGGTTTTTTTATTCAGCGTCTTCCACGGTACAAGGCTACATATCTAATATATCTTATAATGCGTGGAATTTCGACGACTGATGTGGGGTGAATGTCCGCCTTGGAATGGAATAAATCTTTGTACGATCTGCAAATATTTATTCCGGGTGTTCTGGGTATTTTCTAGTAATGGATTGTATTAAATATACCAGTCATCTAGTACCCATAACACAAGCTCTGCTTAGCTTGGGGCTAGATCATGCTGTGTGAATTGTCCAGCATTATTATTACTATAGTGTTTACTAAAATTTTAGTTAAATTAAAATAGTACCTAGTGAATAGTTTAACGGCAGAAATAGACATGGTGGTAGTACTTCCCCGGACGAGCCCTTTACAAAGAGCTCTACTAAACAAATACATACATCCGTATAGAATGATCTTGTGGTTTACTCGTCTAAGAGAATGATCTACGTAGATCTAAGTTTATCATGCATCACTCACTCTTAGTCTGACTCATTATCAGTTATGTAAGACGGTTGTAAACTTGAAACATCAGTCTTGTCACTTCAACTTTGTTTGTGTTACTACTAGTATCTTTTACTGATAATTTTCGATGTGTTATTACTAAACCTAATACTGCTATTAGAATATCGAATAGCGGAATAAGTGTTTTGTTAAACAAAAATAAGTGTAAATAGTGTTTGTAGTCAAGTGTTTATTTTAATGATATAGTGTTACATGCAGTTTTAGCTTGGTTTTGTATGCACGACCTGTGCTAATTGGGCATCGTGTGAGAAACAGTGAAAATGTTCTTCAAAAAGTGCAAGAAATGCCGGAAAAAATGTAAATTTTTTTTTTTTCTCGTGACTTCATTTATATTCGTGTCTCTATTTAAACAAGGCTTTTCTACAATATAACAATAATAATAATAATGCTGGACAACCCACACAGCATAATCTAGCCCCAAGCTAAGCAGAGCTTGTGTTATAGGTACTAGATGACTGGTATACTTAATACAATACATTACATTCATAGATATTTTTTATTATACATAGAAAATACCTAGAATACCCAGAATAAATATTTACAGATCGTACAAACATTTATCCCAAGGCGGGAATCAAACCCGCAAGCAATATTGGTGATGATTTATATCATTTATGCTCCTATTTTACGGGACACATAAGTGCTTGGGGACAGGATTTTAGGCGAAGTAGACTTACTGAGCACATACCATGAACACAACCTAGTATTTACGAGTAATAGGTTTTGTATCTGCTGCCAAGCAAGGGTGTGGGTGCTGGTGAAATTACAGGCAGATGAGCCTTAACACCAGTATGCCACAGGTTGATAGACGCAGAGTAGTGCATCGTAGGGCACATTTAACGAGCGTGACCTGGAAGGCAACGCTTTGTTATAGGTAATGGTAACCACTTAACATCAGATGGGCCACTGCTTGTTCCATCAGCAAGTTACATAAAAAAAAACATGTAACTTTCGTTTTTTTTTTAAACTTTCTGTCAATACAAAAGACAAAATACGGTGTAACTGTTTGGATGTTACGCTGAGCTTATTAATAAAAGGGTAGGTATATATACAATATACATTACTTTATGTACTACTTTGACAAGCCCCGACCAACTCATTAGAATATCATGACATTACTGTTTTCTTTTGCATATTCCAATCCTAACCAGTATTTACTAGTCGCTCGTACATTATGTATAATATCTATTATTACAGACACCACATACCTACTCATTATACACGCCTTGGAATCCTACAGAATCGCTTCAAAAAACTATGTAAACGAGCTGTAATTATGTTACTATATAATGAGGTATTTATATTTCCTGGAGAGAATTAAATAATTGAATTTATTGATATGTTTGACCTACATTTCTAATGGGGTAGTCAAAGGTATGTTTAGATAGTACATTTGGTACATACCCACATTTTGCTGTAGCTAGTATTCCATACGTGACAGGTAGCAAGCCCATCGCCGCTGCTAGAATACAAACTACTGATGGGTTTCCTCGCGATGTTTTCCTTCACCGTATGGGAACACTGGCATTGCGCACATAAATTTTTCGAACGGAAAATCCATCGATGCACGACCGGATTTGAACCCACGACCTCAGCATCAGAAGGTGGGGTCTACCACTAGACCTCATATTCTTACTACAGCATAGCAGCAAATCGTTCTACTTTGAAACGGTCTGTGGAGGCTTATATCCAGCAGTGGAGTTCTTCAGGCATGATGATGATGATACTGATTATTAATTCTGAAAATGTAATCAATGGTGCTGACTGTACTTGCCTAGCCTACTTTACCCACTGTTTAAATAACAGTTACTTTCCAAATTTTAACAACTACTGAAATTCTGAGAGCTCAAGTTCAAAGCATTGAAAACCGTCCTAAATCTGTCGTGGCTTTTCAAGCTTGTGTTTTGTATTAATCGTTATGTACTTGTATGTGAAATTATGTTGCTTATATGCCGTCTCCTTCTTGCACGCTAGCCCCACCACACGCGGAGCTGAGAGGTAAATACACAGTTTGCGATCTCAAAAGATAACTAGAGACATCTATCGACAGCTAACAAAACTAGCATTATGTAATGCTTTTAATTAATGATTGAAAATAAATCTGTGGTTTTATTTTTGAAGTAAAACTTCTTTACGCACGCTTGACTTGGGTAGTAAGCTGGTGAATGCGTGACGAGAGCGTTACGAAAAATGTGATCGGGCGAGGCGAACGAAAGTTGAGAGGGAGATATAAGTTAGTGAAGATAGAAAGAGTTACGTATATAACTGTAGGGGCAAGAGAGAAAGCTGCGAGCACACATTTTCTTTCTCTCTTTCTCTCATAGCCAGTTACGTTTCGTATATTAAAGAAGTTTTACTTCAATCGTGTGGTCTCTAAAGCACGTTCGGTTTTTTTTTGAGATCGTGAATATATCTTATGTAGAAGTAACCAGTGTTGCTTAAATTACTGTGTGGTTTGAAGTTGCCGCTGGTGCAATAACAGGCATATGAGACTTTACACTAAGAAGGGTAGACGCAGTGCCACATAGGGCCATGTCTCATGTCTCAGTGGCACATCTACTGAGACCACTATACACAATAGAATTATTTTAGGATATTTCAGAAATATGCTTCGCTTTTCCTTACCAAGGTTTAATAAACTGTTATGACGTTTGATCACTAACCATTCACTTCCAGATGCCAATACATTATTTGCTTTGAATTCGGTTGGACTTGACTAAAATACTAACTATAATAGTTTGCATAATTTCAACGATTCGTTGTTATTTGGATCTAAATATTAGGTACTCATATAACAGTTAAGTAACCATCTATATATATAAAAGAAAGTCGTGTTAGTTACTTCACTTATAACTCAAGAACGGCTGAACCGATTTAGCTGAAAATTGGCAGGGAGGTAGTTTAGAGCCAGGAGAAGGACATAGGATACTTTTTATCCCGAAAAAATAACGAACGGGAAAAAACTGCCACGCGGGCGAAGCTGCGGGCGGCCGCTAGTATACAATATAATAAGCTTCTCGTACCCCAAAATCCTCGTAATCATAGGGCTATTTCTATAAAACTAAAAGGGAAGCGCCTGAGGTATGCCACTTTACCCCGCCCGCCCCAAAAAATCCCCTAAATTGGTGTAAAGCTGGCCTTACTAGCTTACTACCTAATGGTCTTACTCATAATGGTCTCTGAAGGCTTAAGCTAAAATGGCCGATAAACCTGTTGCCATCTCTTTTTGTTGACAGGAAAGTGACAGTGACAAGATGATTTTATAAAGCAGTTATAAAGTAAAAGTATAGAATAGACAATTAAATATATATGTGTAGTACTATTCCGCCACTTCAATAGCCCTATAGTTTTAAAAAAAAATTAAACGTTTTATGTGCAACTCCTACAGCACCGGCAATAAAGTTAATATCTTGTTTAAAACCTGCAAGCAATCTACAAAATAAAATATAATGGGATTTAATTTAACGGTCGCAAAGTCACTGATGAATTAATTAACTATGAATAAGACCAAGAAAAGTGAAAGTAATACTAGTATCCCCTAAATAGGGGTAAAACAAACCCTACTTGTTGTATATACCTAGTCCTATCCTCGTTTGTATATCGTGTATTGAGTTTTGCTACAACGTGGCAGCGAACGCGTCATCGGAAGGCTCCCGCGCGTCCGAAGCGGGTGAGGCAGCTCCGCGGGGGTCTACCCTGCCCCGTGCTGCGACAAGCCCCGCCCCTAAATACTCGCCAGACGCCTCGCCTAGTTCGTCTGTCACCAGTGAAGGAGCACCGTGAGTAATCCTCCAGATAAAGCAATATGTCTTACGTTCTGTGTTTCCTATTTGAAACTGTTGCATTGTTGATTGACAATCAACACAGTCTAACCTTCAATCTTTAAGCATTGGATTGAGGACTTACTTGTTCATGGTGCTTAGGAATTCTAGCGCGGCGTAAATTTTCTATGCTAGTGAACTCAACGCGAGCGCTTAAAAATCTCTTATTTTTTTGCAAACCTTTGAAATTGCGCGCGATTTCGTTCTCTCACTGCACCCTTTTTGGGGTAGAATTTCAGGAGCCTTTTTTAATACACCCTTACGCACCATGACAAATATACGATGAAAATTTAAATTCTGTCCTAACCGTCTAACGGTTTCTTTAGGCTATGAGTTATTTATCATGCCAGTCAGTCAGTCTTGACAAAGATAATTCTAATAATTGTTATTATTATAGATATCCAGCACAACAGGGGTCGAACAACATATCGGAGACTGCATTCACTATTAAACCCATCCTCAACGAGCTAAGAGAACGCAGGGAAGACTACGAACGGTTATCGGAGAAGTTTGACGCACTCAAGGTATATCAACACTTATCTTCATATAAATATATATAAAACAATTATATACATAACGCATTGTATGTATTTAATTCTATGCCTGTTCAATGCGTGGATTTAGATACACGTAAGGCACTTGGCAAGTATTCTCATCATTTAGTGAAGCCATCCCATTATATCCTGGTAGTTTTGTTCAGTATAGTCGTTTCATAGCTAACGTGGCTGACAAATATGTAGCTATCTCTGTTAGTTGGCATGACAATCGCATGAAAACTTTATACACAGTTCTCTAAAACAAACTCTTTTCAGACTATACTAACATTCTAATGGATCAAATAAAAAAAAACATTGAGAAAAAATGTTTAAACAAAACTTAGGCTAAAATAACATCAAATTCGTCTCAAGACTTTTTTCAAATTCATGCTGATTTAGATGAATTGTAGACTAGTCTGAACAATTTTTGTTCTAGAAATACTGTGATTTAAAGTTTAACGAGTAGAATACTGTACAAAAAAGTAACATGTTACCTCCAGTCAGTGTAACACATTTGTTACCTTCGGTCAATTTACTAACAGTATGTGTATTTTTTAGAATTTATCACAAGAGGTGTCGTTCCTATCGGCGGCGTTGCAAGAAGAGCGATTTAAGACTGAAAGGTTGGAGGAGCAAATTAATGATCTCACAGAACTACACCAGAACGAGGTATTTTATTTCATACGACTGTTGAGAACTAGCCGAGACCGAAGTCTGAAATTTAATTGTAACTTTTGTATAGGCTGTCGGGCGTTAGAACTTATTTTGCTAGTCAAAATTACACAATAATCGTGTACACGACACTACACACTACAACCGTGGACATTTAAAAATTTTAGACTTAGGGCTCTGGTAGCTCACACAATGTTAACCATCACATGCAACAAGGTGACCCGCAAGTCACGCACATGAAAAAAAAAATTTAAAAACGAACAAACCAAGATAATAATAAAAGATTTTCAAGGCTATAATGAAATATCTCTTCTTGACCGTTCTGCTATTCATTGGCTTTATCGTAATTTACCATCAAGTGAAATTTCAGCCAAAATTTAAAAGATAATTAAAAATATACATTAGTAAAATTATAAAAAAAAGCTTATAATTTCTTTAGCATAATCCAATGAATGGTGTTGTCGGTGTTTCCGACAAAATAAATAATAAAAACTGAATAAAAATTACATTAGACTTGAAATGGTTTGTTTTTCAGGTGGAAAACCTAAAACAGGCGCTCACAGACGTGGAAGAGAAAGTACAGTATCAAAGCGAGGAACGGATACGAGATATACATGAAGCGTTAGATCTCTGTCAGACTAAAGTGAGTACCGACGATACACGTATTAAGTAGCAGTCATATTTTTACTGGTATTACCCCCAATTTAATTTACGTGGTACCTAAATAACAGATGGGAGTTTACTAGCTAAGACACGGGTTTTTCACTGACGGAGTATTGGCATTACCGCACATATTTTTTTGCAATAGAAAAAATTATTGACACTTGATCGAATTCGAACCCTCAAACTTAGAAACAAAAAGCAGGTTTGCTCCTATTAGACCCCCCCGTGCTCTCTCTGGTACGGGTGATATCGTATCGGTAATGTTTTTGCGGATATTTCTCAACATAGAGTACAATAAAACACCCAGACAGAAAAAATCTATGTTCATTACACAAATGTTTAATCTCGGTGAAGATCGATCCCACAACCTAGCGCAGAAGCTAGAATTCCTACCAACAGAGCTGTGAGAGCCGGCGTTCATCAATTTATTAGACGTTGTCACGTCAAAAAATATCTATGTATGTAATGTATTAAGTATATTAGTCATCTAGTACCCATAACACAAGCTCTGCTTAACTTGGGGCTAGATGATTCTGTGTGGATTGTCCAGCATTTTTATAACGAATGGTTTCCTACAGATCAGTAAGCTAGAGCAATGGATGGCAGGCGGCGGGGGCGCAGGCAGCGGGCTGGGGGGTGCTGGCGACGCGGGGGGAGCGGGGGCGTTGCCACCACGACTGCTATTGGTCAAATTATTGAATGTGGCACTCACATTACTGCAACTGGCTTTGCTACTAGTGGCGACCATAGCTGGTGTGGCGATGCCCTTCTTACGAACTAGGTGAGATTATCTTTCTTATTATTATCTTATTATCTATAGTCTTTGGAATACTAACTTCTGCAAAATGCGGTGCTTGTACTAAATGTACTATCTGAACATACCTCTGACTACCCCTCGAAGAATCTCGACCAGGTACTTTGTACTAAGAGATCAAAGGGGAAACAAACCGTGCTTGGACTATAGTCTTTGGGGTGTTTTATATATTGACTGATAGGAACATGAACTGAAGGTAACATGTCTGTAAAAAAGAATAGGTAACACGTTTACCTGACTGAAAGGAACATGTTAGTTTATCAGGCGAAAGGTAACATACTTATTCAAAACGACTGAAGTATAGTTAACGACAAACAGGTTGGGTTTTCACTCAAATTTCTTGTTCCTCTACTCAGCATTGTATAATTTTTTTGTTATTATTATACAGTCAGCGACACTAAGATGTATACAAATAGCTACTTTCAAAATGGTATCACAGCATTACAGTGCAAATTCTAAAAAACTAAAAGAACTTATCAACTTATGTAGTAAATTGTATTTTAAATTACTACACAAGTGAATTTAAAAACTAAATATGCAGTTATTGTTTTCTTATAAATCGAGGGCATGACTCCATTCACGACTCTTCTTTAACTCGTGGTTTCGGACATGTCCATCACCGCCCTTCTCAAAAAACTACCCTGTATTCTTTTAATTAGCATCAAAACACATTTAATTTTAATTCTTCCAGAGTACGAGTTATAACAACGAGCGTGGCTGTTATGGTCGGAGTGGTGGTTCTCAAGCAATGGCCCGAAGTGGCCCAACTATCGGAGCATCTTCTCCGCCGGTTCAAAGAGTACCTACTAGACAAGCATCATGACAGGTAATGGAGATTGTTAGAACGAGTGGTCACTGGACTTACCAGACAAAGCAAAATAGCCCATGTTGTCACATACATCTTTGTTCGCTTTAGCGATTGCTTATGTACAGTCAGCTGCACTAGAATGTATACAATTCCTAACTTTCAAAACGATTTCAAAACCTTCTAGTAAACTCTTAAACAGTAAAAACTCAAAATTCGTGAAATTAGTTCATAAATTCACTAATTTTTTGAGTTTTTGCCCTGTTAATATTAATTGTGATGCTGTGAAACCATTCTGCAAGTTACGAATTGTATACATTTTAGTGCAGCTGACTGTACCAAACGAATGGCCCACCTAATGTTAAGTGGTTACCATCACTAAACAAAGCATTGCAGGTCACATTCGTCATGATCCCCTGCAATGCTCTACGTTCATCAATCTGGCACAGGTGTTCCTCATGTGCCTGTAATTTTACAGCCATCTACATCTTTTAAACCGCTCTCTTGATCAATAAATCGATTTTTTACTAGATTATTTATATCTTGCTGAATAATCTGATTATTCTCAGTGGGGAAATGACAAGCGCATTGCCTGTGACGTCACTTTGGCTTTGGTCCGTCTTGATTTTGTAGTTATTCACACATTGTTTGAAAGTCGCTTTGTTCACAAATAATCTGAATCAGCAGCTGGTAGTCTACTGCTATAGTATTCCAGAAAATCAACTTTTCTCGTCTATCTTCTCCACCAACTTGCAGTGTTCTTCTGTCGTCAGTCCATCGGGTGCAATAACCTTATATCTTATCATAAACTACACTATTATACGCTTTTTCTAGCTTCATAAACATATTATAATTATTACAAAGAAATTGGAAAATATATAATATAGAAAACACTGAGTATGGAATTTATCGTAGACACCATTTCAGTTCATGGTTGGTTTTTATGCTATTGTTGTTGGAACAACCATATGGCCCACCTGATGTTAAGTGGTAACCGTCAAACAACAAAGCATTGTTGTAGGTCACAGGTGCCTTACGCATTACCCTGCGTCTACCAACCTGAGGTATACTGGTGTTAGCCTCATGTGCTTGTAATTTCAGCTTCGTGAGCTTTGTCTCGTTTCTTTCTCTTGTAGTAAGTAGAAGGGTACTTAGTCCGTCCAGTTACATTTCTAATCTTGTTGATGTCGTTCAACAAGTGGCAATAACTACGCTGAATTCTAACAATTTCTCTTCTCACACTTCTATTTTATCTATTGCTCGAGTTATTTTATTAGACTTTTTGAATGTCTCTCCGAAATGTATCAACTTTTGACTGTTTTTGCTTTGATTTTTTGCATTAAATTGCTATAAATGAATGTTGGGCCCAAATGACCACTCGTCTAGTGAATGTAAGGCGTGTTGCTAAGGTTAAGTGAATTGTGATTGTTATCAAAACGTTGTTGGGAACTAACACGGGTAGATATTTGAAGATATGATATGAGTATTTTATGGTTTTATAATTACTAGCTGACCTCTTTATTGGGCGGTAAACATTTTTACTTTTCCATTTTTTGGGTTAATATAGCCTATGAAACTCACGAATAACGTGGTTTTCTATCGGTAAAAGAATTTTTAAAATCGGTTCAGTAGATCAAGAGATTACCTACAAACTCACAAACTTTACCTCTTAGAAGAGAGTGAAGTTGTATGCTAAAATTGAAAGAACAACCCAGGCGAAGTCGCGAGCGGGTAAGCTAGTCTACAATAGATGCAAAACTTTATTATTTATGTGTATCTTCAAATATATATCTCGGTGTGGGTTAGTAATAATTCAAGGATTGTTTACTCTCCAAAGTCTATTTTGTATAATAATTTGAAAGAAAGCGCTTGTTATATACCATATTGTTGTTACAATGTTTGCATGTAGAACAATGGGTATACTTAACAATATTATTTCATTTATTTATATATTGTTTATGCTTGTTAATGTAACATAAATATTTAATTTGCATATATAAAAATTTAAAAATATTTTGTATAATTGCATGCACACTGAAGATATATATTTTTTCTTGTTTTTATGTATTTTTTTGTTTTTAATTTTTTTTTGTTACTACAGGTATGAATGCAATGCATTATGTGGTTGATTTATCCCAATTGGCTGTCTAGTGGATTATAATTAGGTAATTTTTTTGTCAACAATATTCAATTACGTAAAAATTATCTAAGATTCTGAGTGGAATAGAAAAAAACGAGCAATTCGAAATGTACAATTTTTATGTGTTTTAAGATCAATCTATTGTGATATTCTCATTTAGTTTATTATCAGTGGTAGGTAACGGAGTTCGGAAATTAGTATTCTTTTAATTAATTTATTTTTTAGTGTTATTCATTCGGTTGGCAGTAAAAAATTGGAATTGGTTTGGTGGTAGGTTTTCAGTAAAGTAATTTAAAAATAATGTTTGTTTCTGTAATGCTCTACTATAATTCAATAAAAACAAGTGTAAATCTAAAACATGATAACATTTTACCCTCAATTTATTTTTATGTTTTATGAGATTCATTTAAATCCATAAAATTAAGTCGGTCTTTAGTAAAACTTTAACATTATATAAACCTTGACATTACAAAATCGTGATAAATATATCTAAAGTTTATTTGTAGTTTTAGGTTAAGATCAAGAAATAGTTACTGAACTGTATTTTTGTGTGTAATTTAAATATCATTTATGCTTTTTCCATTATACGTAGGAAGGTGGTTTTTATATGATAATCCTGATTATTGTAAACATTCTTTCATACTTTTTCTACCTAGTCGCGTATTAGCTTCGTCACACGAGACACGGCAACATATCAACCGTGTTATTCATTTAATATGCACGAAAAATGCGGACCGCAGCTCAGCGGTGGTTTTGTGGTGTTCTGTCACAGCTCAGCTGACTCTACCTTCTGTGCTAGTTGTGGCTTCGATTCCCACCGATAACAACATTTGTGCGATGAACACAGATGTTTGTTTTTGTTTGGTGTTATATTGTATTTTATGTATTTATTTACAAAAAAAAGTATTTAATTATTCTATCAGATATCTATTTCTCATAGTACAAGCTATGTTTAATGCTAGATGATGTTGTGTAAAAATGTACACATAATATTTCGAGTTAGTAGTACGTGGCTCGTGTGCGGCGACCGTTTTTTATTATCTATTTTATAGTATTTGATAGCGCCTAAATATATTGATATGAACCATCTTCTTATAGTTAAGATTTTCGTTTGTTTATTTATAATATCATGAAAACATTCCAAATTACTAGATAATATGTTACAAATTTTGATATCCGTAACCGATGTTCACCAATATGTTTTTAAATTTTAACCCATGATTAAACTAACCATCCGCTGAGGTGGTGAACTTAGAACTTCGCTAACGCAAAAACAAACGTTGTAAAAGTTATGTATGTATTCATTCAACTGGATTTTTTTCAGTGTGTGTAAATTATGTAAATATTTTTTACCTACGTAAAGCTAAATAAGTTTTTTAATATTGTACGCTGAGACTAGACAAAATTGTAAATCATTTTTGTAAAAATGGTAGGTAGTTCAGTATTATAGAAAATTGTAATACCATCTTTTAACCATTTTTATAACGTAGATTCAGTACATTTTAAAAAACTGTTGTAGAAGTTCAGGATTTGTTGATATTTTTGTAAGATTTGTGGCATGTTATGTTGCTTCTCCACACATAATATGTATAGTATCTCATATTGCCGGCTATGGTTTGTAATAAAACATCACGATTTTATTCAATTTCTTTGGTTTTATTCATTTTTACCACGAACCAGACGAACACATGTAAAAAATCAAAGGTGGATAAAATAGATTTTTTCCACTTTTCATTCGATTGCTGATGGAACAAGCAGATGGCCCACCTAATGTTTAGTGGTTACTATCACCTATAACAAAGTATTACCTTGCAGGTCACGCTCGATAGCTACGTGCCATACTAATGCACTGCATTGCGTCCATTAACCAGGGACATACAGGTGCCTTATGTGCCTGTAATATCATTGGCACCCGTTCAAACCGGAACACAGCAAGCTGCTTGCCGGCAGAATTAGGCATGCTGATAGTACTTCCCCGGACGAGCCCTTCACTAAGAGCTCCTACTACTAAAATCTAAAAACTCTTCCTGGTAATGTTTGTCCAGCAGTGAACTTCTATTTCCTAGTAAGTAGTAGTTGCTAAGGGAAGTTGCTTAGGGGATTCTAGCTGGAACTTCCTGATTTTCTGAACTGCCAGAAACAAAATACCAGGCGAGCAGATTTAATCAAGAGGTTCTGATTATTGCGATTTAATAATCTTAATAAACTGGGGATATCGCATAGCGATTGATGGGAGTATGCAGTTCGACTACACGCTCCATGAATGCAGTTTCGAAGTTATTGAAAAAAGGGTGTCCCTATAAAAATATTTAAACGCGCATTTAGGTCTGTGTTCTAAGAACGTAGTGGGCGAAGAATGTGCAAAAGATCTGCAAACCAATAAAACGAAAATATATTGTAAAATAATTTATAAAATTCACCTTGGCACACTTAACTAAAAATAAATACATGGTATGGATGGGTCACACGTTAAAAATATATAACTTTTTTTTACAATATTTAAGATAGATTCCACACTCATATTCCCGCTAAATTTTTGGAAAAATAACTAATCTAATACGTACATAGTTTCTTAATTAAATGCGTTTATTAGAAATGTTTAAATATAAAAATAAAAGTGAACGATTATTTCTTGGGAATAATACATTATTCCGACCACACTCAAACCGTATCACTAATAAAATCGGCTAAAATATTTATCGCCTAGTTTATTAGTAACAGTAAATCAGTAACCTTTTAGTTTATTTCCCCACCATCTGGAAACTTTTAAATAATCAGAGAATTACACAATATAAAATATATCGGTACAAATAAGGGTTGGAAAGGTAAGATACGCCAATCGATCGATGGGAATCATAGTTACATAGTGTTTTGTCTTTTGCATTGACAAAAGTTTCAAAAAATATCGAGAGACAAAACACGGTTAAACGTCTAGTATAACGCAGCAGCGTGTTACCTCCACGAGCATACTACATCGGGTATCCCTAGGGAGCCTACGTCGGCATAAGTGAGCTGTTGGAATTCCTGGAAGAAGTGGCTCCACTAGCAAACACCACCCGTCACGCTAAAACGACTCATTAGCAGCGTAGTTGCAGAAACTAGTCCGCTCAAGTAGTTTAAACACGGTCATACCTTTGCACCTCCATGGAATGCAATGCCCTTCTCGTTTTAAGAGTGAGAGTGACGATATAAATTCTATCATGTGCAATAATAGACAAAATATCTTGTGTCCAGCGCGACATATCTCATATCGTACATCTTAGCCCGGTTGGTGGGCTAATGTAATGGTGTCAGTGGTTGTTATTTAGTTCTAGAACAGGGCTCTCATGTTTTTTCTTCGTTTAAAACTTACTGTAGCTACAAATAGGATAATTATAAATATACTACTTGTAGGTATAACAGCTTATTCGTTAGATGTGACAGACACAGATTTTGCCAAAATCTCAGGTTTGGGCGGCAGTGCTGGTTTTTCCGTTGGTGACCCTAATCCTGAGTCGTTGGAGTCATCGCGACTCATTTCAGACTCCACGACCTTGACGGAATCATCTTTGACCTCGACAGCGTCTTCTACGACATCGACAGGATCATCTACGACCTCAACAGAGTCTTCTACGATATCGATAGAGTCATCAACAACCTTGACTACATCTCCGACTTTTGACCTTGCTTCCTGGGGTTGAATTGTAAGGAGAACATCTACAGGTTCAGACCTGGAAATATTAAGAAAATTGTTTAGTACTACTGACTTACAAATGGGTGACTTACAAAGCAAAAATTAAACATGATATTTTTGGGGCGAGATAAATAAACTATGCTTAGTCGGTGCTATGGCGGTTTCGGCTTAGAATAGAACAGGGGTCCTTGGTCACGTTTTGATGGTAGGGATAGAGGGCTATCCCCTAACACAGATGTCGTAAGGAGACGACTGAGGGAACGCACCAGGGGACAGAAGTATCTCCTGAGTATATAAAAACACCAACTGCGGCTACCAATACGCCTGCCAACCCACGGAGGATATCCAAGGCCACCAATGGACTTATATACTGCAGATAACGAAATTATGTGATGCTAATGCTGAGCCATAAGATGACCACACACAGTCAAATAATGTGAGGTAGAAAGCTTGTGTTCATAGTAAATAAAATGCAAACTTACCCAAATATAACCGTAAGCATGTCCCATTCATAGAATAAAACCATTATTTTACCAAAATGAGTTCACATATGTACAAAAATGCACCAACAAGCAGGATAGGAACCCATGTAACATAAAAATAAGTTTTGACGGCATTTTAAGGTTGTTATGGGCTGGGACTGACAGTTTAAAGAACCTTCCGAAGCACGGAAGTAGTCAACTATTCAAAAAGTGGCAGAACGTGGCTTAAGATCGGTTAGAAAAGATTAAGAATACCTTTTTGCTATTAAAACTTATTTTTATATAGCGAAATGTAGGGAGAGTAAAATAAATATAATATTTACCAATTCCTTTTATTCATGGGCTTACAGTGTCTTTTATAATAAAGTAAGCTAGCGACTAACTCTAAGATTAATATTAGTGATTCAGTTATCAATAATTAAGTAAAAACTGATTTATTATCAAAACTTAAAATAAAAGCTTAAACAGTAACAAAATAAAAATTTACAATAAAAATAAATTTTGTAAATAATCGTTGTATCCCATAGGAATGTTTTAAAAAATGCTCTAAAAATAATTCACATAACTTAACGTAGAAAAAGAATATACATTTTAAGACTAAAATATAAAGGGGATAATTATATGAATAGATTATAAATGCCAATATAGGGAATGCTAAATACACACGGAATGTAACCTATTAAAAATTCAGTATAATATAAATTAATATGGTACGTACTTTCAACGTTCTAGAAGCAACACTATTATTGTTGAGATTTAAATCTTATCTCATATAACAATAAAATCAAAAATCTCAACTTCTATCTAGAAATAGATCTTGGTAAAGATTTGTAGGTATATACGTTTATACGAAACTTAATTATAAACGTTATTTAAGTAAATAACTTGATACATCAAACCTAAAATTATGAATGTTATAGATAGGCTTATAAATGACTGATATATAGACATCTGCACAGCCTTTTTGTTTTTTTATTTTGATTCCAAGTCCATTTCCTAAGTTGTTTTTAGATAAAATTCTGGTCATGAAGCTGGTGTTGCTATCTAAAACGTAGTATGATTAGGGTACTTTTATAATGGCGTATACACAAAATTATCACATACACAAATCCACAAATTGCTAATCCCCACACACCACAGATTATAAATACACTAAAATACATAAAATATACACGATATAAAACAGCAGTTGCAACTTAATTTGGAAGCCAATGTTATTTCCAATTTTTTAAAATGAAAATTAAGGACGAAATAATACAATTTTGATGAATTGACTAAATTAAGTACCCGACAGATTAATTATTTACGTACCTAAATCTATAATGTGTAGCCTAAAAAGCCTGGTACTTTATTTATTACCTAAACTAACTATATAACCTTTTTTGATGAATGATTCGTTGTATAAAATGTATAAAACCATTGACACATATTAATACTAAGTTTTTAAAGTACCGTCTGTTAGTTTGTCTATGGAGAAAAATGGAATACCTATTAGGTACAACTTATTTTTGTGCTTGGATCAATTCTTTGAGTTTTTCACTACTGGTTATGTCACCATGAGACATTGTAACTCCAGTAGTGCTTCAAAACAAAGGAAATGTATTCTCCCACCATTAGTCTTAATTTAAATTGATAACTGCCACTCAGAGACGCTTAGATAAATCTATACTAAACAGCTTAAGTAGATCAAAAGTTATTTATTAACAATGAAACAGAAAACAATGGAAAAAATTAAGATTTTATAAGAACTTTTTGTGGTTTAGCTATAATCCCACACTAAGCTTGAGGACTGTTTCCCTGAAACTAAAACTGACCCTGAAAATCAATAAATGTCTTCTGATGCCAAAAAAACACGAGAAAATATAGATAAAAAGCTTAATCCCAAGAAAGAGTTAAGTAACCGTAAGCGCCTCTAAGTGTGGCAGTGAGGCTATAATTGTGGCATTTTACTTACATTACTACAGTTTTAGTTTCAAAAGCCCAGTGAATTGTTTTTCTCAAAGTGCTCACAAAGCAATACTTTCCTTAGAAGCAAATGGGGTAAATTTGTTACCTATCTAGAATTACCGTAGCTTGTTTACAGAATAAGTTATCACTTACAATATAACGTCTCAAGTCTCAGATTTTTAGGTATACACCGGCAAGTGTCGTGTTATGTGTTTTTTGTATACACGATAAGCGCCCCTGGCGGGCGTCAAGAGTACTATTGCTAGTCAGAATTACACGTGTATACCTTGAAAATCTCAGTTTTGGAGTTCAATAGTCACAACGTATGTTGGTCTCTCTTTAGTTGCCTGTATCAGTGCTCAAACTATTTACAATATTAGTCATTTTTTCATACCGTTTATCTGCTTATTAAGTGGTAACCATCACCTATAAAAAAGCTTGCAGGTCACGTTAGGAACGTGCCCTACGACGCACTGCTCTGCGTCAACCTGAGGCTTACAGGTCTGACTTCATGTGTCACCGGCACCCACACCCTTCAAACCGAAGAAATAGGCATAGTTTTATGGTGGTTGTATACGAAAATAGTTTAAAAATATGAAATAATATGAAATTTAACTATCAACCATAATGCTGGCTAGTGTATAGTCACCATTATGTCAATGAAGATCAAAACTAGATTTTTTTTATATTGATGATAAATTAATTTGTAATTCTGGAAAAATAATTACTTTATGATGCTGACTATACACATCTGGGTTGCAGATTAATTGAGCTACAAGGCATCCGTTGCGACTACTGTACTTATGTTTACATACACGATTACATGTAATGTATGTAATTACAAAAGTTTATGCATACAAATGTTAGTTCGTAAAACATAAGAATCTGAATAAAATAAATTTGCTCCTAATACCAGTTATGAGCATAACAGAGCTAAAATTGATTTAAAAAATCACGATTATGTATTTTTTTATTTCGATTCATAATATAACTTGAGAGTATAATGAATATTGGTCAATTTTATAAGAAAATTAGTCCACAGTGCTTTTATGCATGAAATAAGTTAGTTACATTTTTATGCATTCATAATATAAGATTAAAATTCCACCAAAAGCGAATTTTAGCATAAAATCCATCCGTGAACCGCCACCCAACCAAATCTGTATGGAATGTATGATAATAAGCCGGAGCAAATGCGACTTTAAATTCTAAAAGGTAAGTGCTGTATTAGCTTAGATTTGCACTTACACAAAATTACATTATATTCGTACTTCAGCCCATCAGATTAAGCTTACTTTCCGTAATATGATAAATAGCCAATGACAGGTTTGCAAAAAGCTTTAAAGGTGTCTTAAAGGTACCATTAGGTGGGTATTTTAATACAAAATGGAATCATGATTACACTTAAAATATAGATTGTATAAATTCACAAGACGTCACAAACAACAATACGATTCTAGGCCCATAACCTGTTGAGATTATTTTCATACAGCTTTGTTAAATACTATCAAAAAAGTTTACCATTTAATTACTTTTTTATTTCAAATGGCAACATTAAAATTTCAATATGTTACTCAAACGTGAAAACTACGAAAATTAATCCCAACATCAGACTTATGACAAGTCAAAACATGTTTACCAAAATTGATAAATACAATCAGAATATTCCAACCTAACCTTACAGCACAGAGCACGGAAAAAATACTGACAATCAAATTAATTGATTACCCGGTAGCCCATAACTTTATGAGAACGCAGTTTATTTTTAATAATATAAAGCAAAATTATAAAAAAAAACGAGTGTGCTTCTGATCACACGACTGAGGTAAAACTTCTTTAATATACGAAACGTAACTGGCTATGAGAGAAAGAGAGAAAGAACAGTGCTTTCATACCCCCTCCATGGTAGTGTTAAACGTTTAACGCAACCTTGTTGGAAGTCGCATTAGAAGTATTACTTCAAAAAAAATATCCTGACTTATCTAAACGCACAGCCTTAACCACTGGTCGTAGAGACTTGAAATTTTCCAGTTTCATATGTAATTGTAGACCGTATGTAATAAGAATGGTAGTCCTGAAATTCAACCCCTAAACGGTTGCAGTAGGGGCTGAAATTACACTAGTATTGAATAAAAATTTCACGCGTAACTCTGAGAACGAATCGCCGTGAGTGGATAGCTCTGAAAAAACTGCATACTTTTTTAGTTCAAAATGAAGATAGTTCTAAAATGGCTTTGTATCCAAGTCTTTCCATGCTCTGTTCTAAACCGAGTTAAGCTAAAAACACGGCGACACTGATACTCGACTTTAGTCTCAAAATAATTTTCACTGAATTTAAATCTTAAATGATTCTTTGTGTTGAATCTTTTGGCCTACTACAACCAGTTTTGACAAAAAAGTCAAAATAATTTAAGTAGTCACACGTAGTCCCCAGAAATAGGGGAATAGTACACCGTCCCGCATACCTCTTGGTATAATCTCTGACAACCCTACTTAAAAAGTCACTCTAAAGGACACTCTAAAGGATCTTACTATCCTTAATTAATATTATAAACGCGAAAGTTTGTATGTATGTATGGATCTTTGTTACTCTTTCACGCAAAAACTACTGAATGGATTTTAATAAAACTTTGCAATAACATAGCTTATACAACAGAATAACACATAGTCAACTCACATGTCATAGTCATGCTACTTGTGGGAAATCAAGTTTAAAGTTAATAACTTTAAAGCATTTTGGCGCTTTAGCATTTTTTCCTTTCCACTGACGATATGTAGCCAAAGAATTGTATATCAACTGGTGACAAGTTACGACGCTAAGTTAGGACTGTCTAGAAGACACCTATTCTCTCTCTAGAGGGCACTGTGTTAATGCGTGCCAATATTTATTTCTATTTTAAAAGTTTTCGTTGTCGAGTGTAAGATATCGCCGTGTACTCCATTATAAACATCACAATACCCCGCGACTTACGCCTTGACTGGTGCGTCCATGGTGGGTATATAGTCCAGGGCCATGAGACATGCAAAAACTGTCATGATCATCTTGGGTTTCCGTTCGGTGATGTCTTCTGGTAAGGCGTAGACGCGTGCGCCGCATCGACGAGCCATCGATATTGCGTATTTCGCATTGGCTAGCTTGTCCTAGAATTAAAATTACATGATATGAGTCCTTGAATAATTCAAGTATTGTTACTGCAGCAAATCTGAAATAAAAATTCCGTACGATTGTCTATAATAAAAACGGCAAAAAAATCACGTTTGTTGTATGAGAGCCTCTTTAAATATTTATTTTATTCTGTATTTTACTATTTGCTATGGCGGCAACAGAAATATATCATTTGTGAAAATTTCAACTCTTTAGCTATCATGGTTCATGAGATGCAGGTGAGTCTTAGTAATAGGTTCCCATTTTACCCTTTGGGTACGGAACCCTAAAATTACACTGACACCCACATCCTTCACACCGGAACACAGCAAGCTGCTTGGCGGCAGAAATAGGCATGGTGGTAGTACTGCCCCGGATGAGCCCTTCACTAAAAACTCTACTACTACTAAAACTGTCTTGGTGCAAAACTAAGAAAATAACCCCTGAAAGAAAGAGGTTGTAGTGGCGCGCGTTTGTACTAATATTTTTGTACGTACCTCCATTGTGCCACTGGACAGCACTAAGTCGTAGTTGATGGAACCTGGCTTGATGGCATCGATAAGATCAATCACCACTTTACCATCAGCCAAAACTTCATCCTGAAAATATATTAATCATATATAGTTTTGTCCCCATTTTTTTCCCGTTCGTCCTCGATGAGGACCAGTGGAAATAAAAAACCGGCCAAGTGCGAGTCGGACTATTAGAGAGGTGCAGTACCTGGAAGCTCTTAATGGAGGAAGTCTTGCCCGCTCCTTGCAGCTTGTTGTTCACCCATTGTACAATCTCCCGCTCGATGATAGGGTTGCCAGTGTTGGCCAGTCGCGTCAGAACTGACAATGTGTATGCACGCATCAACTGCCAGATGAGAGCTAAGGAACACAAACACAACAAATAATAATAATAATGCTGGACAATCCACACAGCATCATCTAGCTCCAAGCTAAGCAGAGCTTGTGTTATGAGTACTAGATGAATGATATACTTAATACATTACATCACCATTTTACGGCATCATTTTACATGCATAAATATTTTTTATTATACATAGAAAATACCCAGAACACCCGGAATAAATATTTGCAGATCGTACAAACATTTATCCCAAAGCGGGAATCGAACCCGCAACCTCCTGTGTCGGTGAACATTCGCCCGACGCGCCACATCGGTCGTCTGAAGTTGAAATATGTTTATCATATTCTTGCCCCGAGTTAGAATTCAGAACCTACAGTTTCGTGGTAAGAGGTTACTCACCCAGCGTCAAGGTGGCATTTCCCTCGTTGATGTCTGCGCCGGCGATGCCCACGAGAGAGAAGCCAAGCTGTCGGCCAAGCTCGACTGCATAGTTGCAGTTCTCAAGACGTTCCATGAACTTGCGCAGTTTCGAGAATTGGCGGTGGACCTAATTGATATCATTAATATTAAGGATTGCCTTAGCATATTTTCTATTTTGCATTCAGCTGGATTGGCACCACACTGGAGCTTCATTATTTAAATTATTATTATTTTGTAACCGGATCATACAAAAAAACGATAGGAACCAAGCCGTAAGTTTCTTGCCGGTTCTTCTAGGCCTGGTCGCGAGGAACTGGCGCTTAGATTCATCTAGATTTAAGATATGCTACTGCTTATGGAACGAGCACATGACCCACCTGATGTTAATTGGTAACCATCGGCTATAACAAAGCATTAGTCACGCACGTTAGGTACGTGCCCTACGCATACTGTTGTTAAGACTCATCTGCCTGTAATTTCATTGTTCAAATTTTACTGTGTTTTTTAATGTTTGACGTACCTTCTTCCAGTTGACGATGCCCGGTTTGATGATGTCGTAGAGTTGGAAGATGACGAGGCCGTCTGTTAAGTCTGAGTATAACCAGTTGACATGCGGGGCCACGCCCATGGAATTCATCCAGTTGCGGTAAGCTGGAGGAAGGAATACAGAGAATTTGAGCATAATTATAAACAGAAACAGAAGAGCATCGGTGAAAGAAAGAAAGAAAGAAATATGTTTAGTTTTGTTAATGGGAGTGACAACCTTTTGATTTTAAGGTTGTGGGTTCGAATCTGGTCGTGCACCAATTTTTCTATCGAATGTATGTGCATAATGCTAGTGCCCTCAAACAGTGAAGGAAAATATCGTGAGGAAACCAGTTAGTATTCTAGCAGCGGCGATGGGCTTGCAACCTGTCACGTATGGAATATCAAAAATGTTGTTTGAAATCCCAATGCTTTCAAACCGTGAAGGAAGACATCGTGAGATAACCAGTTAGTATTCTAGCAGTTGCGATGGGTTTGCAAACTGTCACGTATGGAATATCAACTAATGAAAAATGTGGGTATGCTCCAAATGTATTATTTGGCTATAACTACCCCCTTAGACATCCTCAAAGAACCTTGAGAAGGCACTTGGAATTATCTAACATCTTTTGGATATCCACCATGCCTGAGGATTGAGTCGTGAAGCAATTTTTTCTAAATAGACATGGTTGTAGTACTTCCCCGGACGAAGTCTTTACAGAGACCCGACTACTACTAAGAGTAGTGAAAAGTAGTAGTATTTTATTACTTACTCTTCTCCTCCCTAGTCTCATCGAGCTGATGGTATTCCTGTGCGTCGTTGGTTCTCTGTAATGCCGGATGCTGGTTGAAGAGATTGGCGACAAATGCCAAGTTGAGTTTGTAAACTCCGCCGACTACATCAGCAGGGCTAACGAACGCGCGGCAACGCAACTTGGCCGCTTGCTGCAGCATTATCTCCGCACGGCGAAGTAAATCTGTCTCCTGCAAACGAAAATATTAGTTAGTTAAAAAAATTATTGGTTAATAGTAGTAGAGCTTTTAGTAGAGGGCTCGTCCGGGGCAGCACTACCACCATGCCTATTTCTGCCGCCAAGCAGCTTGCTGTGTTCCGGTTTAAAGGGTGTGAGTGCCGGTGTAATTACAGGCACACGAGGCTTAACACCAATATCGTAAGGGCACGTTTATAATGAGGTGACCTGCGAGGCAATGCTCTATTATAGGTAATGGTAACCACTTAACATCGGGTGAGCCATCTGCTTGTTTCATTTCCCTGTCTCAGCATAAATGCTGCATCAATCTTGCTAAGGTTGATGCAGTATAAAGAAAGAAAAAAGGAATAAGAAAAATAAAAAATAATAACAAAATTTCATACTTCGTTTTGATGTTCTTGAGTTTCGCTCAGAGGGGTGATTGTGTAATAGTTGTTGCTGTTGCAAGTGTCAAATTTAATAGATTTTCTATAGCAAATCTGTCATATTTGACACTATATAAATGACACATCAGAACTTATAATAACACTAACTTTATAGTTTCTATGATGACAGAAAACGAATCAGTGTTAGCATCTCTTTTTTTGACATAGGAGTGACAGTAATTATATAAAGCCGTCAAAGTATCAGGGATTACGAATAGAACTAAAGCCACAAAAAATCTGTCGACTTTGACATTGGCAAAATTGTGGAAGTTAGATCCACAGAAGCCATTTAAAAAAAGAAGAAGAAAGCCACAAAAAAATGAAGCAAATAGACTTACTCTGAGTGCATCTAAGGTGACTCCAGCATCATTTGGCGCGATCTGCTGCAACAGATGCGAGTACACCTCGGAGTCTGCCACATCCTGCTGGAAGTTGGTGCAGCGACGTGTGATGCCCGCGCGGGCCAGCTGGTGGTTCACCCAGCGCAGGAGGATAGCTTCCGGAGACAATGCCAGCAGGTCTTCAATGCGCTCCTGTAATTAACATGTGATTAGTCGCCGTATCTGGTAACACTGTCTACCTATACAGTGCAATAACTAGTTTTAAAGCACTAGCCGCTAGTGGTGTATGAATCACACAGAAAACGGGGAGATCCAAGCCGTAAGTTTGTTACATGAAGTGCGATCATGGAATTTCGGTCGACAAACAGATTTTTCTATCGAATGTTATCTATATCCGCTAGCACAGAACTAGCCTCGACATATTTAATCGAGTAGTTTCTCTTTGGGCAGCTTGTCGATAAAACTTCTAGAATTTATCGACCTAGCGTTTAACTACCTTCCCTGCTACCAATCGATCTCGTGCTATGAATCTCGAGAAATTTCGATAAAACGCCGTTTTATCGAGAATTTCAAATTTTTTAAATTTTTTCAATATCAATTTTTTTCTATATATCGCCCATGCTTGGACACCTGTTCTTTAAAGCTTGGTTTAAACCTAGCCGTAAGACGATTCTTAGTGATCTTTTTTTCCATGGAATAAATGCCTTTCAACTTATAATAACTAACCTGGTCGTTCAGCAGCTCAGTAAGGCCGGGGCAGTGCTCAAGTGTGATCTGGTTGAAGAGGCCGATGCGGATAATTTGCCAAAGCAGACCCAGCACCAAGTGAGGTTTACCTGAAAATCAAACATACAAATGTAATAAGATCACTTCCCCAATACTCAAGGAAATAGAAGCTACGTACAGTATCATCCTATAGAATACCACATGATTGCAAGTCAAATAATTAAGCCCCAGTCTTGTATTCCACAGACCTCCACTGCCGAGGGATGTCCTGGATGAAGTGGTGAAGGGTTCGCTCGAACAATCACCGACAGGGTCGAATCCATAAAGTAACTTTTATACTGGAGATAGAGGCATCATTCAAAGATTTGAGCGTGCAGCGACATCTCGTGCTAATTTGGGCAAACTTTTATCTATAGAAACCTACCTACCCAGTACCCTATCATATACCTATATTATTTTCTAGTCGTGAGGTGGGTTACTACTACATACTTGGGAATGCTATGAAAACATAAATGCACATTGTTCATAATTATGATATTTATTTTAAATTAACACCTTTTCTGTAACTAATAGGTAATCATAAGATAGTTTTGCACACACAACACGTTTGATCAGCTCTATTCATCGCTGGAGATCGAAGTATCGCCGGTAACCAAATTAGAAGCCAAATCCAAGTCCAGGTGGAAAAGCAGTAGTTTATCAGCAAAGGCCGAATATACGGAGTCCAAACACAGCACAGTCATCGTACAAATATCACTAATATTACCGGGAAGAGCATGTGAAAGCTTTTTTTAGGAAAATGTAAAACAAACACAGACACAGAGAAAAACGGTAGACATTATTAGTGTTGCCAGCGTGTGTTTTCAAAAAAGACTGAAACCCAATTTGCCAGAGACCGATTTCTGACTGCAAAGGCTGAAATTTCAAATAAATAGTAAAAAATCTTGCATTAAATAGCAAATGATTATCTCACACAATTAGTAGTGTGGGACACTTAAAATGCCAATATTATTAATATAAAAACTTTCTAATTACTTAACTTATTTTTGCGACATCTATTGATAATTTGGACAAACTTTCCTCAAATACGGCACATCACATTTGTATTGAGTGATAACGCCATGGTCGAATCTGACTGGGAACCCGTAATCCTGTAAGTTGCTGACGAATGGTTTGAGGAGACATAGACACTAAGGTTAATGAAGGTATATCGATGGGTTTTTAGTAGGATTATAAAGAGGTAAAGTTTGTGAAGTTGTAGGGGGTAATTACTGGATCTACAGAAAAAAATCCAAAATAGGTTATTTTGGAAATTCTTTATCAATATAAAGCCACGTTATTTGTGAGCGCCATAGGCTACATATTAACCCAAAAAATAAAACGTAAAAATGTTTACAACTAAGTGGGCACGGGTCAGCTAGTATAATATAAATAAAAACCGGCCAAGTGCGAGTCGGACTCGCGCAGGAAAGGTTCCGTACCACTATGTATAATAAAAACGGCAAAAAAATCACGTTTGTTATACGAGAGCCCCCTAAATATTATTTCTTTGTTGTTTTTTAGTATTTGTCGTTACAGCGGCAACAGAAATACATCATTTGTGAAAATATCAACTATGACGGTTCATGAGATACAGCCTGGTGATAGACGGACAGACTTAGGGTCCCGTCTTACCCTTGGGGTACGGAACCCTAAAAACTGCGACTTTGGTGGTTTAGAGGTCAAGGTATACCTTTGGCCAAGTCGTGCGCGTCGATATTGACGATGTTGCACCCGATGGCCTGTGAAGAGACCAGAGCGAGGGTAAGGTTCTCGTGCTTGGTGTATAACGTTAGATTCTTCTTGTTGATTGCTCGCTCGTCAATAGTATCAGGGCACGAGTGGTTGATCACTTTGCTGAAAAGAGAAGTTGCAACATAGAAATTTGAATTTTCTTACAACAGTAGTCCGATGCCTTCAGGACTCGAACCCAAACAAGATGTTTTCAAAGATACGCAATTTTTAATTTTTAATAATAATATAATAATAAATTCAAATATTTATTTCGGGAGTTCTGGGTGTTTTCCATGTATAATGTATAATAATAATAATAATAATGCTGGATAATCCACACAGCATCATCTAGCCCCAAGCTAAGCAGAGCTTGTGTTATGGGTACTAGAAGACTGATATACTTAATACAATATATTACATACAGATACTTTTTATTATGCATAGAAAATACCCAGAACACCCGGAATAAATATTTGCAGATCGTACAAACATTTATCTCAAGGTGGGAATCGAACCCGCAACCTCCTGTGTCGCAGGTGGACATTCGCCCGTCTCAGACAATTGCAATATAGAAATTTGAGTTTTGAATTATCTTACTACAGTAGTCTGGTGCCTTCAGGACTCGAACCCAAACAAGATTTTTTCTCGAAGTTTTTAACAATACTTTTAATATGCAATTTTGTCATGTCTTGAAATAAAATTCCTTTATTAATTGTTTTGATAATACTAGTATTTGGCCTAATTAGGTTTTTATTCAGTCGGTCCATGAGTGTAACAGAAACTAGCGTTTTTTTAAAGAAAGTAGTTAGTTTTGCAAATTCTTAAGCATTCGAAAAATGTATGTGAACAATACCAGTGCTCCCAAACGGTGAAGGAAAACATCGTGAAGAAACCAGTTAGCGTATTCTAATGGCGATGGGCTTCCGACCTGTAACGTATGGAATACTTACTTCCGCAAAATGCGCCAAATCTTTGGACGTACCTCTGACTTACCTCCTTAATCTTAAAGAATCTTGAGTTAGTGCTACTTGGCCCTAAGATATCTGAAAGGATACCTACCGTGCCTGGAGATAAGTCTGTTCAAGGCTGTTTAATTCCATTCTTAATAGTCTCAAGTCAATCCTTACCACAAGATAAGTCCATCTTTAAGCTTCTCATACAACTGCTTGCCCTCATGATCGATCGGGAGAAGGTGATGAAGATCAGGATCATGCTCCAGATTGCTGTTGATCCATCCTGAGAAAGCCATCTGTTCCTCGAGCCGTACCGAGTGAGTTGTGCCTGGAAGAGGTTTTAAAAGTTAGTAAAAGTATCGCTTTTGCCTATTGAGTAAACCTATTTACTTTTATAAACGATAAATTAAGTCTCGTACTGAAGTTTTGAGTTGTATTGCGCAGTATGTCAAGCAGCAACAACTTGACTGTGGAATGGGTTACCGAGGCCCCACAATATAACTCAAAACGGCAGTGGAACTTCGTCTATTGATTTTCAGAGTAGACGCCCTGATTCCAATATATTAAAAGTATCATGGTACAGAACACCCAGATCAATTGAACAATGCCACAATCGTCTTCAGTGGCCCATCTGATGTTGAGCGGTTACACCTGAACCGCTTCACACTATGTGGGCCATCTCTTGCTCCATTACTATTTATCACAAAATAAAAGACTCGTCGTGGTAATTGAACCAGTGCCCTTTGTCTTAATATGATATTCTCCGTTAATAGGCCAAGACAACCAAGACCAATAGTCTATATCTATACTAATATTATAAAGAGGAACAATTTGATTGTTTGTTTGTTTGCATTGAATAGGCTCCGAAACTACTGGACTGATTTGGACTGATTCCCAACTCTTTCGCCGTTGGGAAGCTACACTATTTCCGGGTGACATAGGCCATAATTAGATTTTCAAAAAAATTTGGGATCCTGACTAAAACCCGTGCGAAGCCGGGACGAGCCACTAGTAATCAATTAATAACAATGGTTCTCCAATGGCGACACCACGAACTGGAAGACGAAGAATTGGACGCCCTCCTAGCTATGACGACATGGTAAGGAACGCGGGAGTTCGGTGGATGGAAAAAGCTCAAACTCGTATTTTCTGAAAACATACTCAGAACAGTTTTTTCTGAAAACGTATAGGGGTGCAGTTAACTTCTACATGCAAGTTAATGATGATGCTGAGTAGTAGTGAACTTACCATCGCTGGAAGCTTCGCTCATGCCGCCCAAATGCTCCAGATTTTCCTTTTTACTGACAGCCTGTTTGAATGTACTGGACACCTGGAAAATATAATTAAATTTCATGATGTAAGTAGGAAAATAGTACTGAAAATAGTTTTGGTTATAATCTGTTCGTCTGTCACCAGTACCAGGCAGAATAAATAAAATCGTCACTCATTAGCCTGAATAAATCTACTGCTGGATATAGGCCTTCTCTTTTTTGGAGAGTGTGCCATAGTCACCACGCTTGGCAGACGGATTGGTGACTGTAGCGTTTGTGTTCAAGAGATGCTTGAACACCGATCCGAACATTGCCCATTTCCAAGTGAGGACTCTTAGTCGCCACGACATCCATACTGATATGAGTTTATTAGTAGTAAGTAGAGCTCTGAGTGAAGGGCTCGTCCGGGGAAGTACTACCACCATGCCTTATGCCGCCAAGCAGCTTGCTGTGTTCCGATTTGAAGGGTGTGGGTGCCAGTGAACTACCGGTACACGAGGCTTAACAGCTTTATGCCTCAGTTTGATGGACGCAGTGCATCGTAGGGCTCATAACGAACGTGATCTGCGAACCAATGCTTTCTTATAGTTAATGGCAACCACTTAACATCAGGTGGACCATCTGCTTGTTCCATCAGCAAGTCACATAAAAAAATACCATTTACGTTCAATTTAAATTGGAGAAGAATTGGGAATTTCTAAAACAAAGGGAAAACCAGTTACTGAATCACTATATGAATAACCAATATGTAAAATAACATATGTATAACCATTATGTATAATAACATGTATTATTCCCTGCGTCGTAGTATAGCGTCATCTATTTGACCTCAATGATGATAATTTATGACTTTATTGACGAAGACAAGCTAAATCTATAGCCATTTACGTGGACGTACTCAGTATGGGGGCTACTTGGACAAAAGTAAAAAGAAAGAAATAGCTTTGGACTTTAATTCTCAGGCAAGGTAGATCTGAGGGAATCCTCAGATTTCTTAGTATCAAGTACAGATTTTGAGTATTTTGAGGATTTTGAGTGATTTTGGGATGTCAAAGGGGGTAGTTAGAGATACGTCCAAATACTGATTGGGTGAAGTTAATATATAATTATCTGAATCTATTGAGTGTCTTTTAGGTATTAGCATACTGTAGTAACTCAAGATCGTGTGGAATGGCAAGAAGAGACATGCTTAAAAGATACAAAAAAGGCTTTTGCTAGGCCAACAGTCAAAAGTCGATGATATCGTTAACGCAAGGAACAAATTCCCTAAAATCGACTAAAGTAGTATCTAGGGAGGGAAAGATGCTGTGCTGTAGGTTGCAGGTTCGATACTCACCGAGGAAAAACATATGTGTGATGAACGTAGATGTTTGTTCTCGGTCTGGGTGTTATATAGCATTTTAAGTATGTATTTATAAAAAAAACAAGTATTTTATTAGTCATCTCCCATAGTTTAAGCCATGCTTATTTTGGGACTAGATGATGTGAAAAATGTCTACAAATATTAATTTATTTATCCCCCCCCCCCCCCCGTTGACGTCTTTAGTACGTCCCACGTCGGTAAACAAACATAATGGACAGTCAAGCCATTTCACTTTTACATTAGGTTCAAATGATTGACCCAAACTTTATCATAGCAATTTAATAAATTATGCACCGGTTATTTTTTATAATTTATCACATCTTTATTGATATTATTGTAAGTTTAATGTACCTATAATTGATTTGGGATAGAAAAATAAATTTTGATAACACAGGGCTATTGATTGCCGCACTGAGACAAAACTATAACAGAGTATTGCCTCGCAGGTCACGCTAAGTATAAACGTGCCCTTACGATGCACTACTCTACGTCCATCAACCTGAGGCATACAGTTGTCAAGCCTCGTGTGCCTGTAATTACACCGGCACCCACACCCTTCAAACCGGAACACAGCAAGCTGCTTGGCGGCAGAAATAGGCACGGTGGTAGTAGTTCCCCGGACAAGCCCTTCACTAAGAGCTCTACTACTACTAAAACTACAACTTCTACTAGGATTATTTAATCTTTAACTTTGCTTACCTGTTGGGCCTTCAAGTTGGCACACAATTCCTCAAATTCATTAAGGCTGATGTCGTTTTTCCTCGCGTTTCCGTTCATGGCTCCGTTGATTCCTTTGCCGGTCCTGCCGCTGTTGTCGTACTCTTCGATCATGCAACGGACCTGGAAAAATAAAGCTTTTGTAAGACGACTGTTATAACAAACACTTATAATAAGTTATGGGGTCGGTTTTGGATTATTAGCAGTAGTTTCATTATTGGAATCGTACTCAGAAATGAAACAAGTGGAACTGAATAAATCGCAGTAGAATCTAATCCATCCTGGCGAGATTATGGTGGAATAGAAAAAAGCAGTGGAATCAAATTCATCCGAGCAATAGACTACTGCGGAACAAAGACGAATCAAATACATCGATGGATTTGTTTAGTGGATTCGAGTGGAACTGACCAGATATCTTAAAAAAAAGTAACATTTCACTGATATTATATTTCTTATATAAACGATATAAGGGTAGCAGATGCGATTCATGAAATGGATTAAACAGGGTTACAGGAAAAATCGTGCTAGATACGTTAAGGGCGTGGAGTACCCATCATTTCTGACTTATTTCACTAAGAAACACCCTACCCTAAACTTAACCCTTTTCGAGATATTCGACTTTTAATTTTTTTATTGAAAATTGCCGATTTTTAGGCTACTAAATTTATTTTTGATTTTTTTGTGTAATACGATGCTTTAGGACGTCAATCATTAAAATAGTGCATAAGTTAATTGAATAGACCGTAGTAGACAAGTGAAAGTTAAGAAATAAAAAAATTAAAAGTCGAATATCTCGAAAAGGGTTAAGTTTAGGGTAGGGTGTTTCATAGTGAAATAAGTCAGAAATGATGGGTACTCCACGCCCTTAACGGATCTAGCACGATTTTTCCTGTAACCCTGTATATCTATCTAATATGTTTGGGTGGATATGGTTTTATTATACCTTGATTAATTTTTTTCTAAGCAAATATATAAACATCATAATAAGAAATTTGATATACCTACGATTATAGAATTTTGAATTTGATTTGAACATATTAATTATGAATTTCTATTTCTACATTCATATTTTGTGTATATGAAATTTAATACTCAGTAGTATATGCATAAAACATTAGGTATCCTTTCTAGATCAATGTGCTGATTATCACGAAAGATAGAAACTTGAGTAAAATTATAAGCAACCTTGATAATTTAAGTTTCATAAAACCTGTCCGCTGTAACCTGACATACTTCGGTCAGTCCAATGATCTTTTCTAGGACTTTGAACTTACAACACACTTTAAAATTAAAATGTTTTGATTAGGAAATTATAAATATGTTTTGTCTTGCATGAATATTGGTTATCATAATATTCACCTTAGTCTGTAATGTCCCGGTTTTAGTGTCTTACAATTGTTCGTTATTATTACTAACAATCAGGCAACGATCGGTAACGTATGGTCGTAGGATATCGGAACTGGGCATATGACTATTCAAAGTGATGTCTGAATTCAATAATGAATAAATATTTGTGGACATTTTACATAACATCAAAGCCCCAAACTAAGCATAGCTTGTACTATGGGAACCAGATGACGTTATGATGATGTTATACGGATAGAATTTGTAAATACATACTTTGAATACAATATACACCCAGACAGAGTGAAAGATGTTTATCACACAAGATGTTTGTCCTAGGTAGGATCGAACCCACGATCTACAGCACAGAAGGCAGAGCTACTTCTATGCTGTGGGGCAAGTCAATTAAGACTATGTATTTTTAATAAATTGTTTAAAAAAAAAGAACCGGGAATTTGTAATCACCAATTACTATGTATGTGGATATATAATGGACTGTCATTTCTCTAGATAACACATATAATGTTAATTGTAGTCTTTTAATAGAATTGCCCACTCTGTCCAGTTACATTTAAATTGCGCCATATACATTTAAATTGCGTATTTAGAGTAGTTCATTTTAAAATAATTCGGGCATTACTGGGTGACTTAATTACAAATGTGGGCTCTACCAGGAAAAAGGCAATATCTGCGATAATAGGTTTACTCATATTTTTTACACTATTGCTTTCTATAGAGGATTCTATAAAGGATATCCAGAGTTGACTAGGCTGCAATGATTGGTTAAGCCCAAGACTATTTCATTGTAATCATGACGTATCTTTGGACTACCTACAGCGTCCAGCCAGCGGACACTGGAATATGCCGCGGCAGTGCTTTCAAAAAGTATTTATCTAGCAATATCCAGGGATCATTTTAAATAGTCTTAAGCCAGGTGAATCTAGGCACCAGTTTCTCACCGAATCTTGAATTACAGAGAAGGAACTTCCGACTGACCCGATGGACTGACGACATTGTTAGGACCGCGGGAAGTCGATGGATGGAAAGGGCTCAGAATCGTTCTTTCTAGTAACGTATGGGAGGCCTATGTTCAGCAGTGGACTTCTACAGGCTGATGATGATGATGATCTTCCGACTTGGACCTTTTTTGTATGAATGTTTTACAAATAATGTAAATAATTAATTATCAATGTATATTTTATCTTAAATCAACAGCCTATATAGGTTCACTACTGGGCATAGACCTCTTAAATATCACTTTCTGAAGTCACTGTTACATACTTATTTTATTTAATTCGATAAAATAAGTAATACATTGAGATATATAAAAATATATGCTCCGAGAGGCACCACTGCATGCTGGCTCTAAGTAGCGTGAAGATAAAAAATAAAATACCTGGATGAAGAACTTACCTTCCATTGTGGAATTTTGTACCCGACGCTGTCGAGAGCGTCTTTAAGTTCCTTCAGGTCTATGAATCCATTGCCGCTTGTGTCAATCTGGAACGAACGAAACAATAAATGAATACATTAAATCCAAACTAGAACTCCGATATAGTTCTGAGAAATCAAGTGTTCTTAGTACAAAGTTATATCAATCAAAAACGACTAGCTCTTGCGAAAGTGATATCGTTTTTGATGATATCACTTTCGCAAGAGCTAGTCGTTTTGAAACAATATTCAACGCTAAAGATAATAACTGGAGCAAACGAACGGTAAAATGAATACTTAACTTTTAATCTACATACTAAGAGTTGTTTAATTGTTTTAGAATATAGGTTTGGCCAACACCAAACATCGTTAAAATAACCAAATAGCTATTGCGCGCTAGTCTCACACTTGTGTAATGCTACCTAGCTGTCGAGCAGAGATGTACACATGTTACCAAATTTAAGATACTTGAGGATACTTCCAAGTTCTCCTTTGTTTTACCGTTGTTCACTGTGTAAGTTTTGTAGGGCTAGAATACCTATGAAAAACGAGATATCTCTTGCAAAATATAAATATCTCTTATGTTTATTTATGTTGACAACCGTCACAATAGTCCTGCCTTCTGCGCTGTGTGTGGTGGGTTTGTTCGAGAACAAACATGTGTGTGATGAACATAGATGTTTGTTCTCTGTCGGGGTGTTATATGTATTTAAGTATAGATTTGCAAAAAAAAAAATTATTCATGTACTAGATACCGCTCGCAGCTTCGCCTACGTGGCAGTTTTTTTCCCGTTCCCGTTATATTTTCGGGATAAAAAGTAGCCTATATGTTAATCCAAGTTATAATCTATGTTCATTCCAAATTTCATCCAAATCGGTTTACTGGTTAGAGCGTGAAAGAGTAACAAACATCCATCCATCCATCCATTCTTAGTAGTAGTAGAATTCTATCAGCTATCTGGTTCCTATGGTACAAGCTTTGCTTAGTTTGGGCCTAGAGGGCGTTGCGTGAATGTTTGTCAATAGTTATTTGTTTATTTATGTTAGAGATGACAAAGCTAAACCCAATCTCGTTCTGCCAAATAAAAACATACAACTAATGTTTAGCTTGTGTCTGTGGGTCTTCTAGTTCCTTGCGTTATACTGCAATGTGTTGGAAAAGCAAATGTCATCACTCAAAAAGGATTGGAGTGCTATGCGAGCCATAGATCACCAATGCATTGGACCTCGTCTTTGCAACCTCTTTTCTTTCACCATGTCAATGGTAGAACTAGTTTTTTAAACATCACTATTGCTATGCTAACGCTTACCAAATTTTTTTTGCACTTTTTTCCAGACAGTCAGGATAGATATCATTTTACAGACACTTTACGGCATGTAAAGACTGTTATGGTAAATATATTATTGAAAACAAATGCCAAGGGTTAAAAGAATGACACAAACGCGTATTGAAAATATTCAATACCATATTTAGTACCTTCGGACAATCATAATGTTTATGTAACATCGGATCAATCGACACAACACTTGTGTTAGTCATGGATGATATAATGCTTATTTTTGTTTAAATTTATGCCGCTTATATCAAAGCGCAGGGAAACTATTGATTTGCAGTTGAAGTTTTTATTGAAGTGTCCTATTTGAAGTTTACAGGTCGGTGTTGGTTGAAATCGATTTTTCAACAAATAATCATAAATATGTGCCTTTTGAGTGACACTCGAGCATACTCTGATTTTTAGCCTGCAATCTTGATTGCTAGATTCGAGTAACGTGTAAAAAAAACTTACGAATATTATTTAAACTATTTGCCCGTTAAACTATTTAGCCCCAATTATACTAACAAAATAGGAATGGTGAATGCAACTACGGCGTTCGTTTCGACAGCTTTAGCGATTTCCAAAACTTCTGTTGGAAATTGCTAAAGCGGTCAAAGTGATCCCATAGTTATGTTCTACATGTGAATGTGGAATGGTCAACGCGACGTTAGGTTTAAAGACATTTATTCTCATACAAACGTTACGATTTATTACCATTATATGATTGATAAGACCTGTCGTACTGTAAGAGGTATGGATGTAGATGGTTATACTAGTAGAAGATGACTAAAGAAAAGATTGATTGATGTGTAAAATGATACGAGTAAGAAAGGAGTGAACACAGAGATGACGACTGAAGAGTGGAAAAAGAAAACCTATTGTGTCGTCCCCACTTGGCGTAGGAAAAGGGCAGGAAGATTATGATAACATATTATTGGTATTTTTAAAGATGTTTAAATATCAATTATTATGTAATGACGTGATCCTTAGAATTCTAACATAATAAATAAATGCCTTTTGACGTTGACAAACCTTTTAAATCATTCTGTTTCAATCAATTTTTTGGATAAACAGAAACCATAGCTACACCTACAGATTTCAATAGACTTCAGTCGCAAAATCGACACTTCTATTAATTACAAATAACACACTTGCCTTATCTGATAACATGGAAATCACTTCAACACAAGTAGATGTTAAGAACAGGCCGATTGATTTATTACAACATTTATTGCAAGAATTTCAATTACTTGGTTTAAGTTACATAAAAAAATATATATTTCCATATTCGTCTTTATTAGTATTTTTGTAATGTTTTAAAAATGCATCACGACTTTAATCCGCACGGTAGATATCCGCTCCGATCTCTTAGTAACAAGCACCTAATCAAGATTCTTTGAGGATGACTAAGGGGGGTAGTCAGAGGTACAACAGTTTCAACAAAGTTGTATTTTTATCTATCTAATAGTTTGCTTTCGTCATTGCTTTTAAAAGCTGTAATGGATCCATCTGAATTCTAATGAGGCCACGCTCTGTTTCCCATCAAATGTAGAGACAAGGTCGACGCGTAATCAAGACTTTTCAGCCCACATTTTTAGTTTCCCAATTAGTTTAAACTAGTTTGTTAGTTTTTATAGTGCTTACCTGTACTTAAAAACATCCCAAGGGTTATTTCGTTGGGTCCGATTGAACTCTCTTTTTTGTCCTGACTGATTGACTGACATATTTGTAAATAAATAATGCTGGACAATCCACACATCATCTAGTCCCAAGCTAAGCAGAGCTTGTGTGATGGGTACTTAATACAATACATTACATACATAAATATTTACTATGCTAAATTATACCAATATTTCGGCACAGTTGCATGCGCCATGATGCGAGTGTTCGACCCGTGATCATGGCGCATGCAATTGTGCCGAAATATCGGGAAACAATCAAACTCAAAAACCATGGTAAATATCCTGTTTCTATCCAAAATATTGGTCGAAACCGTTAGGTAATATTAAAATAGCTTCATGCGGACGAAGTAGCGTTCGTTTAGAAAGATAATGTGCTTTTGTTTAATAAAAGAAACACATTATTCTGTAAAATATAGAGATAAGAGTAACTTACTTCTATAGAAGCTTAATATAACTTATATTACAGTTATATTTAGCTTCTATAGAAGTAAGTTACTCTTCAGTTTTTAATAATAAAATATGACTCATAAAGGGCGATAATTATTATTTCCGTTATAAAATTATAGCGATAAGTAATCACACATTACATAGTAATGAGTGAGATTATTATGCATGTTATTTGGTAATAAGCATAATCAAATTCAATTCGACTCATTTAAGGTATTTCGATTTAGTTCCATGTTAAACACTTCTAGACCACTAAACCACACGAACTAACCGAGATTTCTAGAATATTAAAAATTACATAAATCGCTTGGTAATTACACTGGCAGGGAAGGATAAGGGGGCCTAAATTCCCATTTTTATACAACTTTATCATCATCGTCAACCACCTGAAGAATTCATAGTAATATCCTACTAATATTATAAACGCGAAAGTTTGTAAGTATGTATGGATGGATGGATGTATGGATGGATGGATGGATGGATGTTTGTTACTCTTTCACGCTTTAACCAGTAGACCGATTTGGATGAAATTTAGAATAAATATAGATTGTAACCTGGATTAACATATAGGCTATTTTTTATCCCGAAAAAATAACGGGAACGGGAAAAAACTACTACGCGGGCGAAGCTGCGAGCGGCCACTTGTAAGTCATATATGTGCTGGACCTCTTCCATACCGTTTCCAGGAAGAACGATTTTTAAACCTTTCCATCCGACCTCCCGCAATGTGCGAACCTAACAATGTAGTCAGTTCATCGGATAGGAAGGCGTCCTACGCTTCATCTTCCGGTTCGCGGTCGCCATTCGAGAACCTTTATTCCCCAGCGGTTGTCGGTTGGCGGTATATGGCCTACGCCTGCACTACTTTATACGATTTACACTAAATTATATATTAAGTTAAGTACTGTACTGTAAGTAAGTAAGTAAGTATTTAGTAGTTTATTATGAACAGAAACATAAAATAATTCCTACCAATGGTTTCGAATCTAAGAATCTTATCTCATGATTGGCTCTGCGTATCAATCGAATATCGATTGATAAACAATAGGGATCAGTAAATTTAAACGACAAAATTGATTTTAGGTTGAAACTTACAAGGTATATTCGTCTTGGTGCATAAAGGTAAGTAGTGGTAGAGCTCTTAGTGAAGGGCTCGTCCGGGAATGTACTACCACCATGCCTATTTCTGCCGCCAAGCAGCCTGCTGTGTTCTGGTTTGAAGGGTGTATAATTACAGGCACATGAGGCTTAACACCTGTGTGTCTCAGGTTAATGGACGTAGAGTACTGCATCGTAGGGCACGTTAACGAGCGAGCTTGTTCCATCAGTAAGTCACATAAAAATCCAACACCTAAACGTGTAACCCCCACTGAGTTGAAGTTTATATGTAAATAATATATGTTCAGGCAGACGAAGTTGCGCCCGTTTCGCAAGTTAGTTTATAGGTCGGTCATGAAAAATATCGATTCCTTGAATGACATTTATCAATATCATCGATTTCAAAATACCTCATTAGAGAGTTTGTCGTGGCGATCGATGTGGTGTTGACGATACCACACCATCTGTTCAAACACACTTTTGTTGAAAATATTTTTATTTTCTGCTGAATATTATAGGTTTTAAAGACACTGTTTGGAATAACCCGTCAAACTTCATCACGGCTTACCCGGTTACGATATCTTACAAGCTTCCGTTAGCGTTACTTCGAATAGATCAGAATAGAAAATAATTTATTCAATTACCAACAACAACATACAGAACTTCAAATAAAATATGAAAGAATAGAAAATAATAACATGATAAAATAAATAGATTTAGACAAGAAGCTAGACGACGAAAAAAAAACGTTGGACCAACGTCTGTCTGTATTGTACACTCCAGACAGCGTATTGCGGAAATCGATTTAACAAAGTCTTGTTACAAAACAACAAGCGCTCTGCCGTGGCACCGCTAGGTCCAAAATGTGGGTAAACAGTATTTTTTTCTGTTTTTACGTGAATAAGCGCGGTTACAAAATAATCTATTTCAATTATAAGAATCTTTGTCTTGACTCATTTGACATGTAGGGAACGCACGGCCTAAACCGCTGTGGTTGTAGAGACTTGATATTTTCAGGGCATATTCGTCGTGGTGTGTAAAGAATTTTTGAATAGAACATTGCCACCTTCACTCCTACGTCTGTGGCGTTAATAAGGTCGTCCTTTATGCACGTGGTAGGGCACAGAAGACAGTCGAGTTAATAATTAATTTAAGCAGACGACGCGCGTTTACGGCGCCGTAGATGCCCATAAGTATTAAAGAATCTCGTTTGAATTGAGTTTGAGTTGAGTCCTAAGAAAGGAATTCCCGAAATTCAACCTGTAAACGGGCAAAGCGGGGTTTTAACTTTGTATAAAAATAACTGAATGCGGAATCAGTCGCGCGCGTTTTGCTAGCCCATCAAAGTATTCTGAAGGTATACCATATATACCTTAAAAAATATACAAAACGCAGAATTCATTTGGAAGTTGAGACTTATTTGAAGTAAATAGAACAACCTTTTCACATGCTAAATAAACAAGAATAGTTTTTCAGTCGTTTTTTTTTCAAGTGTATACTGATTCCTCGTTGAGGTTGAAGCCTCTGGCTAACGGATTAACTATTACCTTAGCAAAGTCTTACGAATTATTGAATAATAAAATACCGTATCTTCATTTTCTTCAGTGTGCATGATACATCATTGGATTCGTTATCATTCTCACAGCACACGTAAGGTAAGCCAATTACTATAGACTTCCAAAACGTAGCGGTATCCAGCGTAGCGGTTGTCAGTGTTCAGTAACACCAAGTTACTAGCCGTCTAGTATTATAAATACTAAAGTTTAGTTATATGTATGTATCTAAAGCTAACATCACATTAGACCCGTGCCACGTGGCGTGACGCGTCAGAAGCCAATCATCGATCCCATATACATATTGACAACCGTTACAGTTCAGTCGGTAGTGGCTCTGCTTTCTCCGCTCCGGTGCTCCGGTGTTGTGGGTTCGAACAAACATTGTGTTTGTTGTGTCTGGGTGTTATATTTAATAATGTATAATGTACTTACAAAAAAGTAGCACTCTATTACTAATTTGATGGAAACCAAAAAACTAATAGTTTGGGGCTAGATGCCGTTATGTCAAATGTATGTCAGTATTGATCATATTATTATTAAATTAAATCATTTTGTATCGAAGTGATTACACTAGCTAGACCAAACCAGCGCAGCTCTTCTCTCTCTGTCTGTCAAATACAAAATGTCTAAGGCAGTCGACGCGATTCAACGTGGGTTGTGTCTTGTGTGACTTTGCCTTTAATCACGCCGCAACGATGGAACCGAAGTTACGAATTTATACATTCCAATGTAGTTGTCTGTACCATAAGGGTATTAGACTAATAAATAACCTAACAAAGAATATAAGTACCTATTTTCAATGATTTATTCACTTCCTTATTTATCGTATAAACCTTTGTTACCCTTAGCTTGAATATTTACTGCAAACGTCAAAGGCAATATGTACATTCTTTGCACAAGGACTAGGGCCCTACAACCACAAGTAGGTAAGGACATGACAACAGCATACCAGAGAGCTAGTGACTCATGGATGAATCATATACGTCTTTACATAACATCCTTTGTGTGGCTATTTATGAGAATAGGCATTTTTTGTATATAAGTACATTTCAGGACCAAAGTACTTAAAAAGTGTATATAAAAATAAATAAAAATAATTTATTGTTTTTTTTATTCGAGTTGCTGATGGAGCAGGTGGCCCACATGATGTTAAGAGGTTACCATGACCTATAAGCCTTGCATGTTACGTTTGTTAAGAACGTGCCTTACGTTGTACTCTTCTGCGTCCATCCACCTAAGTCCTATAAGTATTAAGCCTCATATGCCTGCCTGCAATCTATACCAATTATAATAATCTTTGTCCTGACTGATGTCAAGGAACCTAATGTGTTTCATGCTTATCAATGTAAATATTGATTCACGCACAAAAAATATAACGCACAATGCCTATGACACTGTCGATGTTTACAGAGATTTTAATGTTTACTTAATATTTTAACACTCAGAGCCAAGCGGTAAACAGACTGATATTCTATTTACTATTTGACCTTATTTAATACAAAATAATTTATACAAATTTCCCCATATTCGTCATCCATCGTCGTCGTCTGAATGAGTCCTCCCTCATTTTTAGGGGGAATCGCCACCACGATTTACAGGTATATTGCCTTGTTTGTCGTTACCAATTGGAAAGGGATGGCAACTTGTGACAGATTTTTATACAGTCACATTTGAAATTTATTTATTTTGACCATTGTTTTCATGACTTTCTCCGGTAATTTAAGGGAAGGCTTCTCGGTGATATGACAAATTTTTTAATCTTACGTGATTGGAACACATATTGAACACGGGTTACAGACTCTACTCGCGACCACGACTTTTGCAACATAGCCGTGGAAATTAAATAAAAAAAAAAGTGTGCTTTAGACCACACGACTGAAGTAAAACTTCTTTAATATACTTACGAATCGTAACAGGCTATGAGAGAAAGAACAGTGCTTTCATACCTCCGCCATGGTAGTGTTAAACGTTTAACGCAACTTTGTTGGAAGTCGCATAAGAAGTATTACTTCAACAGGTAATACGTGATAAACACCCGTGTAATATAGGTAAGTATTCAAGACTATTTGACCCGCTCGTGACTCATTAATCCCACGTTTTGAAGGTGTTAGAGTTTTTCATACAAATGTTATCCCCATTTTACACCCGTTTTAGGGATGACAGCTCAATAAAACCCATACTAAGTTTTAATTTGGACCCTGATAACTAATTCTGCAAATCGCATCAACATTAATTTAGTCGTTTTTGCGTGATACGTATACAAACAATTCTTTTTTAAAGTCGATTCCGTTTCTTTACCTTTTTAAGATTCCGTACCCAAAGGGTAAAACGGGACCCTATCACTAAGACTCCGCTGTCTGTCTGTATCTCATGAACCGTGATAGTTAGAGTTCAAATTTTTACAGATCATGTATTTCATATAATAGAAAACAGAATAAAGTAAATATTTAAGGGGGCTCTCATACAACAAACGTGATTTTTTTGCCGTTTTTATTATAGATAATGGTACGGAACTCTTCGTGCGCGAGTCCGACTCGCACTTGGCCGGTTTTTTTTAAATACATAGTACTACTATTAGCAAGATTTCAGACATGTATGTTTAATGTAATTGTACAGACATTTCGACCTCTACAGTTTTATTATAATAGGTATAAAATATAGGTATGGCTAATGGTAAAACGGTTTAGTCAGAAAATTATATACACACATTTTTTATGTTTTCTACATAAAGTTGATAGCTAATCTACGTGAATGAAGTAGTCTTTGTATTGGAAGTAATATGAACAAAAACCTACATGGATAATTAGAATTCTGATAGTGGTTATCTTATCAGGGATTATTTAGGCAGTTTTAAATACCACGATAGCCATTATTACGTCAGTACTGACGATACAACGCAATGCACTGAATTTTAAGGGACTAGCAATATTTTTACTAAAGCTACTAGGTACTAATAAAGTCATAGGCCTGGAAATAGTTACCCATTTTTTGTTTATTGATCTAATTTGAAACATCCTGTCAATGCAGAAGACAACACACAGTGAACTCTTTCAACGCTACGCAGATTTTATTAGTAGTAGTAAGTAAAGTAGTAATATGCCTGTTTAAAACAAAGAATTATAGAAGACTTGATAAAAAGAAATGAGTGTGAAATCGTATAAAAACAATTCATATTTGCTTTTCCGAAGACCAGTTTTATTAGTAATCAGCTCGTGTTTCAACCATATCCTCAGTGGACTAATACCTAGGACCATTCCACCTCAATAAGGTTATCCGTAGATCATCGCACCAGTTTGTAACGCGATCACGTAGGTAGATATCGATGCGGTGACACTTTACACTAGGCAGCAGTTGTAGACAAATCAATAATTAAATGCATCTTTCTAGAAATATAAAGAAACTATATTTAATTTTTTAATTACATTTAATAATTGTTTTATTTTCAAGACGCAGGACATTTATACATTTAGCTATCAAGGTATTTACATAAAGCTGAAAAAGTCGAACGAAATCGCGCACGTTTCAGTAGTTTAATATATTTTTTAATTGAACTACTTAAACGCGCGTGATTATGTCTTATATCTTGAAAATTTCTATTCTCCGCGTGAATTTATTTTGATACAAACTTCAACCCCCGTCCGAAAATTTCGTCTCTTTAACCAGTGGTTTGAGCTGTGAATTGTCTATTTGTCAGTCAGCCAGGACAAAGATTATTATAATTGGTATAGATTAGCTCTTCTCCAGCAAAAATATCCTTAGATGTCTAAGGGGGAAAATACATGTATTAATATGTATTTTTCCCCTACATAAGGGTCATTTGTCACGATTGTGGTAATGGTAAATAATAAAACAACATCAGGAATCTGGAAAATAATTATGGCGCAAGTTCGAAAAACCGTGAATGGCGGACACCAGCAGGTCTACTCTTAGAAACGATAAACGAAGGTTCGTATTGTCGTTTTGAGTTACACTACGCGTCATGTCAGGCAGCGTCAACTTGACTTTTGACGGCTACCGAGTTGCTCCGCAGTATATTACAAAAAGACAACACGAAACTTCGTTTATCATTTTTAAGAGTAGAGGCCCAGTACACCTTGGGTTCCTGACGGACGGCGTCCTCGGGTTTGCCCGAGAAAGCGTTGACGAGACGATCTGGATGTTATTCTGAACCGGCTAAAGTTAAAATTTATGACAAAAATCCCTTGCAAACTCAAACTTCTCAAGACCCAGACCCATTAAAGCCACAATTAAGTTCAAGACTTAGTATTCAACATGAGTACTACCTTGTTGTAAGGTGAATGACTTCCATACCACAGAATATATTCGATGACCATGCGATTAGGGGACCAATGACCCAAGACGATCGGAACTCGCTTTGGCCATGGTATGTTTTTAATCATTGTCATGTGAAAGGTACTGAGATTAACGGATTAGTATTGAGGTCACTTGAGGCATGTGGAGCAATTTGCTTTCTGTCAGATATCCACGTTTCGAAGTTTGGAAAGGTTATCAAACATCGAACCGGTAATAGGTATAACAAATAATCGGATTAACTCTATATTCGGCTATGATTGTTATGTGAGTGAGTACCTATATGTATATCTGTATCCGTATCCGTATAATAATTACAGCATAAATAAGTTGGAATGGCACTTGTGTTTTGTTTAAAGATATTTTTTGCCACATTTACGAAGAAAAAGTGCACTGATTGTACAAAATTATCAATCATAGATTTTTGATTTAGAGTTCCACCGCCAAGCATAAGTAGAGTTCAAATATCAATCAATAGAGAATTTGTATGAAATCCAAAAAGTAAAAAAACTTTTATACAGCTTAATTGTAAAGTATTCTAAAGAATTTGTTTCTATAAAACCGAATCATAAAATAGTTTAATCAAGCATAATAATTTCTCGGCGTCCACGTGTTACACTTTTACTTTAGCGAAGACAAAAAGAGGGAAACTCTTCGCTAGGCTGATCTTGTCAAAGCCAATGTTCATTTTTTCCTACTCGCGTGAAGTCGCGTGCTGATTACCAATTAACGAGATAGAAAAACTGCAGATGGACATTGCATATGTCGTGCAGACTCAGCTTGTGTGACTTTCTTACACGCGAACAGCAACGTAACCTTGTGTTTTGTTTTGTGAGAATTTTGATCTTTCTACACGTGTATAACATGCGGGTTTAATTTCAACGTAATGAGTAAATTCAATATTTATAAAGAGTCCACCCACTCACTCATCAGGAAATCTCCAAAACTAGACCTATAAGCCTAAAATTTGGCACAGGCACTTCCTGAAAGGTGTATGAAACGGATTTCGAAAATTCTCACTCAAAAAAGTTTACATTGATAATAGTTTCATACGAACGAAATCGCTTGCGATCTCACTAGTGTCTTAAAAATTAGCTAAGTGAATCTAGATAGCAGTTCCACGCGACTTCCTACCGTTTTATTGTATGAGCTTTCTTACAAAATAACGCCTCAATTTTGCCAATGTCAAGTAGGTTGAATAAATTATTTTTAGTCAAGTCGAGTCGGTAAAAAAAGTGACTTTACTTTTTTTACCGACTCGACTCGGTTTTGAAGAAAAAGATGGCGTTTTTCTTCAAAACCAAAGGGAAACATTTTCGTTCAAATCAGGATGCCTCATAACACACTTTCATTTCAATTGTTCACACTTGTGCTAAGACCTCAAGTAATGATGGTTAAAATACCACCAAAATTACCCATCAGAACTTAAAATAATACTAAAAAAATGAAAATACAATGTTGCTTCCAAAGATGACAGAAAACGAATCTCCCAACCTAACTTCTAATAAATAATAATCTGATGTTGACAACAAGACTGTTGACAAAAACAGTATTGACACGAGCAATGATTGTTTAGATTTAAATCAATTAGCGAGTTATGTTATACCCACTTTAAACCGTTCTTCCAAGTACTATAAGCAAAATAAACCGTTTCACTTTCTGGGAAGTGGATGTCTAGACATCATCTTAAAAATGAGATTGCGGAAGTTTTCGTCCCCCTGTCTGACTTTTATGTGAACTGAAACAACATAAAATATTTGCATGTTGGTAAATCTGTTTTATGATCCTTATGCATTATACATCAGTGCTTCTTACCCGCGATGAGAACAACATCGGGATGAACATCGAGGGACTAAACTGTGGAATAATTCTGAGTAATGGCCCCAACTGAATAATTCTTGTTTAGATATACAGTACCTACTGTATATGCTCTACCTTCTCTTAAATATTAGAGCAATGTACAGGGGCCTTGCTTTAAGGATACTTCAAGGACTTCAATACATTATTCGAAGCTTATTCAAAAATCTATACTAAGCCAACTCTAACCGTTTATCAAGACTATAAGACACATATGTCGCGTATTTTTAGGCTCTTCAAGGTTGTAATAAAATTGAAAGGTCATAGAATACAATATTATGGTAATGGAGCGTATCAACACACGAGCTGAACATAGACTCCCCTACTCTGACTCATATTTCGTGACCCTATTAAGAAACCTTGTGAGTGTTTTTGAAGTTCAATCAATAACCTATATGGTTTATACATTGAAACACGACAAAATTCTACGACAAGACTATACACAATATCTCTACCGAAGACGATTTTAAATAAAGTATATTCATTAAAAATCGTAATCGATCTTAGATCCGTAATCTATTTTTGTCAAGTCAAGTAGCATTACCATTATCATACATTTTTTTGGCTTTATCGATGCACGGCAGGCAAAGGCATGCTTGGTAGAAACTAAATATTAAAATCACTCAGACCGAAAAACGATTTGATAATGTTCCATACGTATGTTGCTCATATTCAGAAAGAATATAAAACCATTGCACTGCGTTTATCACAAGTTCATGTATTTACTTTCATTCTTCAAGTTCAATTTTTGTAGGACTAAAATTGTTAACCCAATTCTATCTACGCTCGTGCAGGACACCGGACGCACGTAAGTGGACTATCCACGTCGTAAAGGGACAAACATTCGTAACCATTACTTTTATTATAATAACCCAATAAATTTTAGGACAACGACCGAATAATGTCACTTTAATATCCCTATTACTCAAATAAAAAATACGACATGTACCAAATTCTGTAACTTAAAACTGTTTTGTAACAAACAAGGTGAGTTTTTTAGATGATGTGGTTACAATTTCGTTCATATTCAATTTAAGTTGGATTTGCACCACACTGGCGCTTGTTCTATAATTTTGTAAAAAGGATTACACATAAAAACCAAACCGTGAGTTTCTTGCCTATTCTTCTAAGCTTGGTTACCAGGAGCTGACGCCTAGATTCACATAACTAAAACCAGTATAAACTGTATATCTTTCTTCACTGTTAAAATGTTGTAAGACCGTATTAAATAAACGTTTTTTTTATTATTAACTAAAATCTTTATGATTTCATTGAATAAATGCCTTTTTGATGTCAAAATAATTGTTATTGAAAGCTTGAGAGTTTACCACAAACAACGGACATGCTAGTTTACTTAAGAAGATCGAAACTCAAGTTAAGATGCAAAACTTCAGCTTTCCTTAGCATTTGATCTGTCACGCGTCAAAGGTCAGGTTGCTGACATCAGCGAACAATAGTCTGTTGGGAAGCAGAGCATGGGAAGGCAGAGTTGAATGGTGTACGGTGGAAAGTTCGCAGGTGATAACGGTAGGAAGGACGGCTAATTGGTGCTTGGCTGATACATCGACTTATCATTTTGGAATAGTTCCAAGAAAATTTAAGCTGAACCGGATTTCAGTTTTGTATAGGGTAACCCCTAGACGACGACACGAATCTATATCTATACCAATAATAATAATGTTTGTCCTGTTCTTACAACGCACTGCCTAATCCGCGGTTCGTAGAAACTGCATAATTTTATGGTACATTCGTCTTGATGCGTAGAGGTGTACTAAGAAAGGAATTTTCGATCTTCAACGGGTTCAGCGAGGTTTGAAGATTGTTTGTAAATAAATGCACGCGGACGAAAGATATAACCAACACTCTGCTATCGCTTTATGGGACAAAGCACGAATTATTAGACAGACCTTTGTTCCAAAAACAGAATAGTGTAGATGTTTGTTTTATTTCAATGACATATTCTCAATATATAAATAAAAAGTGAATGAAACGATAAATACCCAGATGATTCTTATCTCAAATGATAAGCCGATTGTGCTGACTGATAAGCCGGAATACGTTAGCCACAATAACTCGATTAAATATATTACTACCGTAAATGAGGTGCGGCAACAGACCAAACCAGAATTGGAACGGTACGAGGAACTTATAATTATAACACTGGTATTGGTAAACAATGGATATTGCAAAGCAGCGACGATCTAGATAATAAAACGGTCAATTATTTTGTAACAAATGTTAGTTCATTTGGATTTTTGATATCGCAGACTTTCAGCTTTTAAAGTATCATTAAATTCGTGTTTTATAAATTTAGGCAACATTGAGCGTTAAAGCATTGCCTCGCCACTTCTTAATCCCTGACAAAATATGTTTTTAGTTAGAAGCCTCAGTTTATGTGTTGTTCCTTCCTTTTGTTCATGTTTAACTCAATATTTTTTATCGCCGCGGATCTACAACAAGCTCTAAATTCAATGCGGTTTTTGTTCGTGCTAGTATTGTATTGTGAAAAACGGGGTTTTTGTACTTAATTTGTTTGTCTTGTCAAGTCAAGTTTGATTGGATTGCACTGTTAGTGAATTAATTTTTACAATTGGGAATTCTGCCCTCTCAATAACAACAATAGCTAAGAATTAGGTACTTGTGTTCATGATTGGTGCGAAATAAACCGATCAATAAAATTGCTAGTCTATTTGTCTTTCAAACTCAATGTGAATGGCAAATTCATTAGTATCGAATTCCCTGAATAAGTCGCAGACTTAGGTTGACGGACTTACTGCTAAATCTGTTTGTTGGATTTATTACAGGGCTTCTGTTAGTATTTAAGTTAAGAGTACTTTTCTCTACGCTTACTTCTTTCATTGAATATTTCACACAACCCCCTAATTAGCGCCTAAAACATATCCTATAAATAAACCAGTCCTCCCAAAAAAAACATGCTCATCTTCTCGAAGTTCCGCTCCGTAGAAGAAATGATTAGAACATTATATTTAAATGATGGTTACCGTTTAACATCAAATGGGCCATCTGTTTGTTCTATTAGCAAGTTTTTTATAAAGAAAAATAATGGTTTTGAAATGTGTGTCAAGTACAATGGAACTAAAGAAACCACCTAAAATGTTTTCCTATTATAGGAAGAAAACTCATCATACACAGAGGGGAAGAACAAAAGTTCATATTGAATTCCGGGAATTTATAAAATGCGTCAATCATAAAACATTACCGGCAAGTAGATAAATTTATGTAGGATTAATTTTTATTACTCATTCGTTGTACTTATTTTCAGTGAAATAAATACAATGCATACAAATTTATGGACATTTTTTACACATCTAGACCCAAACTAAGCATAGCTTGTTTTATGGGAACCAGATGACTGATAGAATACTTGTATATGTTTTTTTAAGTAATACTTAGAATACAATATAACACCCAAACAGAGAACAAACATCTATCTATGTTCATCAAAGAGCTCTACTACTACTAAATGTCTAATTTATACATGCATGGCCCCTTAGTGTTAAGTCTCATGTGCCTGTAATGTCACCAGCACACATACTCTTCAAACCGGAACACAGCAGTAATAGGCATGATGTTAGAACTTCTCGGAGCATGACAAAGAACCCTACTAATATTATAAATGCGAATGTTTGGATGGATGTTTGTTCCTCTTTCACGCTCTAACCAGTGGACCGATTTGGATGAAATTTGGAATAAATATAGATTGTAATCTGGAATAGGACATAGGCTACTTTTTATCCCGATTAAAATACGGAAACGGGAGAACACTGCCACGCGGGCGAAGCTGCGAGTGGCCTCTAGTAAGTTTATAAATCGTGATCTTTTCTGCAGTTCCTCACCTTCTATGACTCACAGTCTGTTGACCCACCAGTGTTATACAAACTCACTGGTACGAGTGCGTATTCGACTCGGCCAAAGTGAATGTATCCTTGTGTGCGTGCGCTGTAGCGAGAAATCAAAGAGCACCTCTTACAAAAATATGCTCTCCTGGTACTTCAGAGCGTTGAAAGCTCGAATCAACAAGATTTCAAGATGCTTTTAACACCCTCACTAAACAAAATTATATTCGAAATGGCAGTCTTCTTAGAATATAAATTCAAGTGTCCATTTAAGTAGTTGATTTGCTATTTCGTATTGATTATTTTAACCCCTTCTATGACATCATCGCTCACCCTATGAGCAATGGCGAATTAAAATAGGGCTGTAATAGGGCCGTTGTGTCCAGTATAAAAACCGGTTGGTGTGACGTTTTGAGCCAGTTATATTCGCCTCAAATGATTCATTGTTAGTTTAAATCCTAAGCATGTTTTTCGTTAGCAAATATTTGGAATATTTAAAATCTTGAAGTTTTTAAGTCAGTGTACTCTTAAGTAAATAAATTGCGAACATTTATGAAGATGTTTCTCTACATACCTACTTTTTATTTCACACATTGACCTGACCGACTATAATAGATTAGATAATTTTAAATTAAATTAATAAATAGTTATTTTGAGTGATGATATGCTTGCATGCAAACTGTCACGCATGGAATACTAACTACCTTTAGGTATCCTCAATACTTATAGACCTGGAATATCTACCGGGCTTGAAATAACAGTTGAGTTGTACAGCTCAGTTGGTTAAGATCTACCTTCTGCGGTGTACATTTGTTAGGAGCGTGCACGATACACGTCTATTAACTTGAGGCATACAGATGTTAAGCCACATATGCCTGTAATTTCTCCAGCACCCACACCGGTACACAGCAAGCTGCTTGACGGCAGAAATAGGCACTTCCTCAGACGAGTCCTTCACTAAGAGCTCTAGTTATAACTAGATTGCAACATATCTAAAACGCATCGATCGAGTTTGTTGAAAGATATCATAAGTGGGCCGTTATTGACCCGAATAGTTCTTCGAGGTGGTCGATTACACTGTTTGCTTACTGCCATAGTTATTCTCACACGCAATGAGTCAACTTTAGCCTTCCTGGAACGTAATTTATGGTGTTGAACACGTGTACTGAAAATTATGAATGGAGAATACGTAGAAAACTTTGCTATAGCTAGGTGAACTATTAGAAATAGCATCATGACTTCAATGCCCAGGCATGGTAGATATCCCTTCAGATATCTTAGTACAAAGTACCTACTTGTGATTCTTCGAGGATGACTAAGGGGGGTAGTCACTAGCCAGAGGTACGTCCATATTACATTCAGTAAAAAGGGTAAAACTGGACCCTATTCTAAGACTCCGCTGTCTGTCTGTTTGTCTGTATGTCTGTCACCAGGCTTTAGGGTCCCGTTTTACCTTTTGAGTACGGAACCCTAAAAAGTAGGATAAATAAGTATTTAATAAGTTTTCTGGATCTCATAGCTTTGCTTAGCTTCGGGCTGGATGATGCTGTGTGAAAAGTGCACCAATTTGATGTGTTGTTGTTAATAATTATTGTTTTCTATAATTTTTAGTTTGTAAGGTGTAGGTGACAGGAAAAAGTAACAAACATCCATACATCCATACTAACAAACTTTCGCATTTATAATATTAGTAGGATTTTAATGTAGCCTGCGACAATAGATAAGTTTTTTAAATATATTCAGAACAAAAAACATTGGGTTGGATTGGATTACCAGACTAGTGTGTACAACGACGTAACTAACCTACTTGGGATTATGTTGCCGTGTCACGAGTCGGGACAAAAAGTCTACATAGTAGGTATCTTACATTAGGATTATAAAACCAGACACTAATGCTCTAAGCACACGGCGTTTTTTATGCGCGCAGATGACGCGCGTTAACGCAATTCAATCGAGATTCTTTGATACTTCATATGGACATCTACGGCGTCATAAACGCGCGTCGCCTACGCGCTAAAGGCTCTAAGGAAAAATACAAGGGTTGCAATGCAGACGACCTTTAAACCATACAAATAAAACAAATATTTGTGGACATTTTTACGCAACATCACCTAGCCCCAAAATAAGCATAGCTTGTAGGTACTATGGGAACCAGATGACTGATATATTATATACATATGTTTTAAATACACACATAGAATACAATATAACACCCAGACACAGAACTACTATGCAGGGCTACTATGAACTGAGCTGTGACGGTTGTCTTATTAGGTTCGTTATCCCTATTTACGCGACGCTGTAGTTCCTGGGAAAGGATTTTACATGGCGTAGCCTTGCCCAGTACCTATCTATAACTTTATACCATCCTTACTGGAATAGCACTCTTTATAAATACGATTTGCAATTTGTCTAGCAATGAATCACGGTTTTCTCTAACCGCATCGGGTTACCGCAGTCGGAGAAATTTATAAACTTTCTTAGTAATTCATCAGTTTAATTTTGAATTCAAGTATCAGCGAATGCAAAGGACATGAACATATCCTTTATACTTCTTGGACTGCGCAGTAGTAGTAATTCACGTGGTACGTATGAACTACGAATGTACGAGCAAGTACAAAACAAGTGTGGGTACGAATGAACTGAGTGGAAAACGTTTCTGGCAGCGGCGGCATTTACTTATTGTTTATTAATTGCTAATGGAAATGCGCGCAACCGCGTCCGTACTATTTTCATACAAACTTCAACCCCCGCGGCTGCTGGCTGAATTTCAGGAATTCCAGGAACCTTAGACACATTCACAACAAATATACCCTGAAAATTTCAAGTCTCTACAACCATTTGTGTAGGCTGTGTGTTGTCTATATGTCAGTCAGTCAGGACAAAGACTGTTATAATTGGTATAGATGAAATTAAACTATTTAAATTTACCTTACATGATTTTTTTATACCCTAAACAAATTGAAATACTTATTAACCTAACCGCGAGTTTGATGACCCATAATTTTCTGTGCGTAAAGCGACCGAATCATTTTGCATTCAGTGATAAATCGTACAGTTCTTTATTTGTCCAGATGAACACGGCATTCTCCAAGACATCGACCTTGATCAGACACGCTAGTGCGGTCTTCCTCATTTCAACCTTATTGCGTTGTACATTAAGTCTGATTAAGTTTGACTCGAGAACGTGTACTGCAACAATACGACAAAGCCTAGACTAGGCTTTGTCATGTTGTTGAAATACAGAAGGCTCTATAGTATAGAACTTATGTTTTATATTACTGTCGCAGTTATAGGCATTTATTTACAAAGAAGTACAGAATTACAAAAGTTTTTAATACTTATTGTCAGGTTTACATACGCAGTGCCAGTCGCTGGCTAACTGGGTTTTCTAGAAGTAGACAAAACAGGCATTTGTATCTAACCAAGATGATTTATAAACTGTGTCCTTTTTTAGTAAAAAATTACGTAGTAGGATTATTTTAGGCTAATATGTACAGAGCTGGGTTACCTCGCGATGTTTGCATTCACTCTCTGAGATCACTTGACTTAGTCAAATAGAAAGATTTATAAGTGATCGGATGCGAACTTAGGATCTTAGTAAGGCAGGGGTTTGCTAGTGTTGTTACCACTACACGTCCAGTGTTCTTGGACAAGCAGGATGACACAGACAGAACCAGTTATTTAGGTTATCTTCGGTTACATTCTTCACCAGAAATTCCTTTGTAATCTTTGTGTGTGCTAAAGCACGCGTCCTTTAACACACACTCGCGGTAATCCGACCTACCAGTTTAGAAGGAGCTCTCTATTAGTTTTAAGATCTTATTTATTCCCTAAGGTAAGTTCCGAGAGAATGAGCTGGCGGAGTACATACGTAGCTGGTCGGTGTCGGTTCATATTTGAAATGGCAATGACCGAGAACTTGCAAATAAATGGTCAATTTAAAACGTTACTTCACGACTGTTTTGTGTTACTTGTGAAAACATGCTGAGGCGATTCGTTGGCATATTGAATGCTCATTACAAACTTGTACTCATTAGGGTCTCTACAAGTTTATATACCTTCGGCTTCGTTGTATTGACAGAAATCTGCGTCATAGAGCATTTACGAAACCAATTAACTATACCTGTTCTATATTCTATACCAAATATAAGCATCTTTGTCTTGACTGACTGACATAATATAGACAACACATTCTAAACCACGGGTCGTAGAGACTTAAAATTTCAGGGTAATCTTTATCTAAGAGGTGGACTAAAAAAATAATTCCTGAAATTGAACCACTGAAGGATGCAGTGGGGATTGAAGTTCGTATGAAAATTAACTCGTAATAGGAGCCTTTAGTAGTATTATAACAAGACGGAGGCTTAGACAGTCTCTGTGGTGGTCTGTGAACTGCGTCATCAGCAGTGACCACAATATTATTGACCGAGCGAGCGAAGCGTCTCAGGAGATTGGCCAATAAATTATTTTGTCCGTCTGTCTGTTCTCGCCACAGATCAGATTTTTCTACCGATTTTGACGAAAATTGGTACAAAAATGCCTTGATTTATTTTTTTAGTTTCTTTAGTTATCACGATTTTTGATTTGGATAAAATACGGAGGAAGTTTACTGTAGCGTTATATATGGCCGGATCGCAATTTGGGGAAATTTTGTCTGTTATTGTACGGTTATAGGGGCTTGCGAGGTCTCGTGTTTTCACAGAACTAGTAATAATGGCGACATCACATACAAATATCTCGATCTACGCAAAATAGGTAGATAAACATTGCGTCAACTTTACTTATTCATACTACCCACTCGCGCTTTTGGCTAGACAAAGCTGGTTAGGCGACTTCCTTGGGCAACTGTTTAGCAAATTGTTTTATTACGAAACGCGATCCAAAATGGACAACCGATATTGTTGCGGTAAGTCACGAAAGCTATGCTCTACATTGTTAATATTATTCTAATAAGGCATTAGAATAATATTACATAGATCAGTTATTTTTATAATTATAAGTTACTAGCGGCCGCTCGCAGCTTCGCCCGCGTGGCAGTTTTTTTCCCGTTCCCGTTATTTTTTAGGGATAAAAAGTAGCCTATATGTTAATCCAAATTAAAATCTATGTTTATTCGAAATTTCGTCCAAATCTGCTGGTTAGAGCGTGAAAGAGTAACAAACATCCATCCATCCATACCTACAAATTTTCGTTTATAATATTAGTAGGATTCAAGCGTCATCCAACCTTATGGGTAATGATGCTACAAATTTGCAGAAAATATCTTCAGAACAACAAGTGTTTTGTTATGACTATATAACTGACCTACTGTACAAACGTTTAAAAAATTTATACCAATTATAAGAACCTTTGTCCTGTTCTGATTGACTGACGTCAGACAGCGCACAGCCTTATACCACTGATAGTAAACTTAAAATGTTCAGGGTATGTTCAGCTTAATGTACTAAGAAAGGAATTCCAGAAATTCAATCCCTAAACTGGTACAACAGGAGTAAAAGTCTGTTTGAAAAATAATGACTAACGGCACGCGAAAGAAGTCGCGGGAGTTTTCGCTACTACTGTAATAAACCAACTAAAAGTACAAATGTATGTCAGCGTAAGTCCAAGATAGTCTCCGGAAGTTGATTTTAATCTTAACTCATTAAAACGGAACCTCAATGCAACCTTTTTGGTGTCAAATGACTCACCATGGCCCTGTACTTTACTTTATTCTGGCATACGGATACAGCCTCGGAAGGCCATCTAGATAAACATCATTAAGAGAAATCTTTGGCCGCATATCCTGACTGACGATGTCTGAGTTGTACATTCGATGTGTTTCCGTGGATCTATCCAGAACGAATAACCGTCATCGACGAAACGATAAACGCTTTACTTACATCCTACCAATATTATAAACGCGAAAGTTTGTAAGTATAGATGGATGGATGGATGTTTGTTACTCTTTCACGCTCTAACTAGTAGACCGATTTGGATGAAATTTGGAATAATTATAGATTGCAACCTGGATTAACATATAGGCTACTTTTTATCCCGAAAAAATAACGGGAAGGGGAAAAAACTGCCACGCTGGCGAAGCTGCGAGCGGCCGCTAGTATACAAATAAAACTATGAGTAGTACCTACTGTAGCCTGCATTTACTTACGTACCTAATTACCTACCCATCAAGTGTACCTTTTAACGAATAACAGGTTTATACAGAAGATTACATATAAGTATGAAAGATGCCACATACGTAAATTGCTAAATACCTAAGCACTTAAGAGTCTAACAGCCAACCTTGTCAAAGTAATTATTGTCTTGCATAACATGAATGCAACTCTTATAAGGTTCTATTTGTCAACTAGCTAGACCTACCTAAGTGCGGGCATCGGGCATGTAATCAAATGACACATTTTAAAAGCTAGGGTTACAATAGATGGCTATAAGTTATACTTATAGATAGATGGATAACTCTTTATTGATTACCACTACAGACACACACAGTTTAGAAACTTAAAAATAAAAAACACGGTAATACAATGGGAGGCCTTATCGCTAACAGCGATCTCTACCAGGCAACCGTTGGATGGTCGGGACTAATCATAAAAAAAAAGTATAAAATATGATATCTTTTTACGAGTATATCTACAGGTTGGTTTATTGAGAAGGGTGGTGGTGGACAAGTCCGAAACCACGCGAGTTAAAGAAATGTAGTGCAAGGCCCACCCCACATTTTTTTTTCATCAGCAAAACAATGTTTCCCGGGTCAGCTAGTTAAAGTATAAAAATCTTTATCCTAGTTTATCCTAGCCTAGATTAAATGCTTGATTTAAAGAGGTTGAATTATAATTTGTTTTGTAAAAACCTATTTCCTAAATACAGAAAAAAAAACCGTGTAGGTTCCATCTGTGTATGGAATCTTATTTTGTAACCACAAAGCAATGTGGTACTTAAAAATGGTGACGTTCGTAAACATAGTAATATTTTTTTATGCAAAATGCGTGACTTTGCTTGCATAAATTGCATAAACCTAAGTTTTAATAATGATTCTAGGCATCTATCTAGACTAATACCTAAGTTAGGTTGTGTAGGTTGTAGACTTTAGCTTTAGATGTATGAGATGTAATCCGTGGTAAACGGTGGTGTCACTCTCAAATAATTGTCTACCTTAAACTTCTCTACCTTAGCCATTATTGTGTCACTGTTAGTTTACCCCAATAAATAAAATAAAATAAATAGATTATACACCTTGTGATCTTACAGGATTCACATACCTGTCTCCGGCACAAGTTCCTCACAAAACAGGCACAGTTATTAAGTCTGTATAAACTCTAATTTAAGTAGGTACCTAGTAAGAATATGACCAACAATTAAAAAACAAAAAACATACTTATTATTTAATGATGATAAACAGTGACAGAACTCATTTTTAACAGTGTTTAAATTTAAATAATGTTTAAATAGGTTTTTAAGCATGGTGGTAAGACGAAAAACTAAAGAATTGTCAAAGTCTATCAAAGGCAGGCTGTTTTTAATACAATGATCAAATGTGGCAAGCACTATAAAATCCCACTCAGTAATTCAATAACTAACGTTTCAAACATGTCAAGGCTACCACAGATCCACCTGTTTTGAATGCTTAAAACATGGTCTGAAATTGCCTCTTGGGTAATATGACGCATGAGTAATACGTGTATCACATAATACTATACCTATTTGAAGTGAATAAGTAAATTTTAAATTTAAGTCGCTCGGGGAAAAGTTACAAACACCATAACACTTATGCCATCACAACTCAATTGGTAGTAGCTCTGTTCTCAGATCCATTTGTGTGGTGTTTGTTCTGCATCTGATTGTTATATAGTATACCAGTGATAAGCGCCCGACTTCGTCCGTGTGAAGTTATTTTTATACAAACTTCAACTCCCGCTGTATTTGTTTAGGGGTTGAATTTTGGGAATTCCTACTTAGTACAGCTCTACACACTAAGACGAATATACCCTGAAAAGTCTCTACCATCAGTAGTTTAGGCTGTGCATTGTCAATATGTCAGTTGGTCAGTCAGGACAAAAATTCTTATAATAGGTATGGATTGTAAGTAGGTAAGTATTTACAAAAAAGAGTACATGAGTATTTCATCACTTGTCAGGTTCCCCAAGTACATGGGAATTGTTAAGCTAGATAGAATGATGACAGCCAAAATTTATTTACTTAAGTATGGTAATTAAACTTGGTAATGCTTAAAGGTAAAATATACCTGTAAGTGCAGAATAACTAACATAAAATCGAAGTAGGTATGGTAAAAGGAAAAAAACGTCAGGAAATTATGGGGAAATAAAAATTTCATTGCAACAGAGCTCGACATTTACATTACTATAAATACCTAATACAATTTGTATTCAGGAAAGGCACATTGCAAATGTGACAACAATATTGCGTTGTGCACATTCTTCATGAATAAGTTGATGAGAAGGCAATAACCTAGTTAGGAAACTAAGAGCAGCAGAAATTTGAATGACAATGTATTCTGACTCCAAATTTTACAAATTAATAAACTGGTATCATAATATTTTATTACATACTGTCACCACTTATTGGGCTCAAGAGATTTAAGATTAAAGTTATTTTGACCCGAAGTAAAAAAGCATTTATATATCATCTTGAAACATCCTAAGCTAGGTTAATCTAAGTGCCACTGACTCAATAGAAGAAAAATAATATTGTTATGCTAATCAGCTGAATTTTTTGCCTACCATAACATGGTGTTGCCGGTTTGAGCTGATCTGCATTACCTTAGGCTCTAACCTTAGGCTCACGAAAATGAAGGACTAGTAGGCTAATAAAACATGTGCAAGGATGCAGGTGGACAGCCACTGCTGAACTGAAGAAACCAGAGATGTATGGAAAAACCTAGAGGAGGCTTTTACCCTCATCCACTACGACTTGGTAAGGTAGCAATTTTGCTTACACTCATTTAGAACAACAGATCTTAAGTTTTATCATCAGTTAAGAATATGCAATTATTTTGTAGGTTTGTATGTCAGGCAAAGCACACACCTACATTATCTTCTCAGTAGGTACCTACTCTTCTTTATTATTGGGCATTATATCCCTTTTCTTGAAAGGCTCCTAAGGAAAGTGTGTGGGCTTAGTGAGTTGCTGTGCGAGTTCATTAAGGTGGTTTTTGAGTTCGGGTAGACTTTGAAACATTAGATGTGTAATAATATTTATAGCTCATTGATTTCCACAAATTACAAAATCCAGTCACCTCTTATGACATCCACAGTGCAATGGTCCATCACAATACAAGCATAACTATAATAAAAGTGTGTAAATAATAATATAATTTACGGAGAATATGTAATGGACGAGAAACTGGTAAGTAGCAATGGACATATGGATAGTCAAGATGGAATCTGTGTTTCCTGCCAATGTTTTCCCAAACACCAAACACAAAAAAATATTCTTCTACGTATAAAGGGTATTAAAACTTAGATTCATGAAGAAAGTTTATTGTTTTACAACAGACTTTTTTGTTTTTCAGTTGATACAGAAATACAATACCTTCAATAACATAATTCAACTCCTTTTGTTTTAATACTCACTGATGGAGTAAACACCATTGAGTTGTCATTTAAATTAAATAGAATAATTATGTTCTAAGTATACCTTGATGTGTAAATATTTATCGTAAGTAGCCTGTGTATATTGCTTTATCAAACCATATCAAACTGTTATCACTATCAAGTTCTTATCCAACGAATGTCTCGATCCATGGTGGCAGTTATAAGTACACATATAAAGCCAATATTTAGGTGGCAAATACCTATGCATTATAATTGAAGTAGGTACATGGAAAAGAAATATTTTAATATCATCAATGGCTGAGCAATGCCATAGTATTCAATCCAGCCAGGACTTAGTACTCGTTCAGAGTATTTTCACTTAGATTTTTACGACCAAAATGTAGAAGCTATTTATTATCACAGGTCCTGTAAATATTTATTTACTAAGTAGTGACCAAATCAGTTCTATAAATATAAAAAATAGCTAGTACGAACACGAAGAGTGAAATCGAAGAGTAAAAATGATCGATTGACTCAAAATGTTGAGCTTTTTCGTAACACCAACAACCTCCTGAATTACATGCCGACCATTTACATACCACCGGCATTATGAACCTAGTAAATACCTGTGCGAACTGCTCCCGGATCTCCACAATCTCCTCTTCAGTTAGTTTAGTGTTATCAGCCATAGTCACTGTTAAATTCCGATCAAAAAAACACCGATCACATCAACAACCTAACAGCTAAAACTTGATTTATCACTTTATTCTTAAACTATCGTACGCACGTAAAATTGAAAACCACAGCACGATTGTTTACGTGTAACGCCACATAACTCTTTGCTTTGAATACTACTACTGAATGAGAGTTATTTTAAAAGTATATTTTTAATAAACAGAATAGTTCTAGGCACTGATTGAAAACAGCACAGTAGGTAGGTACATGCAGGCAGCAGCAATCACAGCAACGCGCATGCACTAATAATTGTGACCGACCACACAAACCCACATCGACGAAACGAAACGAACGGCAAACGCACGACACGGCACGGCTGGCAAGGCAATACTTAAATTTTAGTTCAATAGTTTTTTTACAACACAGACGGGTGCCGTGATTACACAACCATGGAATACACAACCGTGGAAGACGCAGCTAGGAATTTGGGTACAATTTGGCATTTAATTCTGTGGTCGTGTATTATATGGTTGTGCTTGCCATGTCGTACAAAGTTTTGTACACCCTTGGAAATACACGACCATAGAATTAGATGCCAAAACACTTATGCCTCGTTTACACTCACTATGTAAAGCGGATCCGACTCGTATAGGTTTGGATAGGTTAGAATATAAAAATAAAAAATGCGCGAGGCAAGCGAGCGGAACGAGCGTGCTGTAGCAGCAGCTGCCGAAGTGCCAGGAATAAAATCTACCTGTAAAATAGGTAGTACATACAACTTGACTCTTTAGTTGCTTTTAAGCGAAGCCTAAAGCTTTTGTTCGACAAATCAGAGCAATGGTCGCCTATTCCCAGGTCGTTTTCCATGGTTGTACATTTTGGCTGCGTTTTCCTGGCTGCCTGCGCATTCGTGGCTGTGATTTCCCAGGCTGTGTATTCCATGGTTGTACATAAACCGGACTCACACAGAAGACTAGTACTATTACAGTTCAAACCAATAATGCACTAGCTTTATTAATTATTATTAATTTAATACTGAGTGGTGACCTTTTTATCTTTTTCTATTATACATTTACATACCTAGCTCAGCATTTTCCGTTTTCATTTACCTATATACAGATTTTTAGTCGTAGGTCAAGTAATGTTAGTATTAAAATAAAGATCGTTTTTTAAAATATTATTTTTATTGTTTTTAAAAAATGTATGTTACTAGCAGCTGAGGGTTGTCTGTGTTGTTGTTATCAAACTCTTGTAGCATGTGTCAAATATGACGGGCTATTGCAAGTGTCAAATATGTCAGATTCTGATTCGCTAGAGGATTTTATTTCGACGACCGATGTGGCGCGGCGGGCGAATGTCCGCCTGCGACGCAGGAGGTTGCGGGGTCGATTCCCGCTTTGGGATAATGTTTGTAGGATCTGCAAATATTTATTAAAAATATGTATGTATTGTATTAAGTATATCAGTCATCTAGTACGCATAACACAAGCTCTGCTTAGCTTGGGACTAGATGATGCTGTGTGGATTGTCCAGCATTATTATTATTATTATTTTATACATACACAATCATGAGGCCGGTTAACTTTTAGTTAATAATTGGATTGGTTTCCATGCCATCTTGTGTCGAATTTTTTAGCGCCATCTAGTGCCTAATGGCAATAAACATAATTGCTTGATAAGGGGGACTTCATACTAACATTTTCAAAATTTTACCTACCTTTTTATTCGTAAGCATAACGCCCGAAACCGAATACTCAAGCGTAACTTAAATTTTATCACGCGCAAGTTACAATTTTTTGACAGTTTGCAATGAAAATCTGTCAAAAATTCGGCTGTAAATATATATTTCACTCTCAATTATGATAAACAATTTTTTTGGGTTGGTAAAAACAAAACAAGGTTTGTAAATATACAATAGAAAGGTAGGTAAGAACTGAAACTGTGTAAACACATCGCATACCTTCTATTCTACCATATCGCCTGACAAGAATGTTGCTTGCGTTACGATACGCGCGACTAACAAAAATAGTACCGAATGTTCCTACCTATACCTAGGTACAACACACAAAATGTAACCAAGTAATAAACGTAAAGTATTTAATTATCCTGCTATGTTTAGCGTGATGTGGTACAGTCAGCAATTTAAGCAAACGAATTGAAAAATAAAAAAATTTACAACAATTTTCGATGCACAGAGACCTAGAATGTATTCTAGGTACGTATACATTCTGGTCTGGTTCCTTAGACGAGTAGTCTAAGTCTGGTTCCCATAGTTACAAGCTTTGTGTAGTTTGCGACTGGATGGCGTTGGTTGGGAGAAAGGCCTGAAAAGTATGCCCATTTTTCTATCTTAGTACTTATGGACCTGTGTTGTACTTGGCATTCCGTTTTTGAAAATAATTTGAGACTAGTCCGTAGCCCTCTTTATAGTTTCTGGAACATTCTAACTCCCGAATGGTCTGGAAGTTTCGATGCAGCGCCATCTAGCGTTAAGTAGCTGTACTTCTTTATACTGTCTGATATCTTAAACCTTTGGGCCATTGTTATTTTATTACAAAATTATTATTTGATTATATTAATTATATATGCAGGCACCGAATAGAATCCTCGTAGATAGTACTTTACCTACCGACTAATTAAATTAGTCCTAAAAGTTGCAGCGATTAATGTAAATTACACAACTTTGTTGTTTAAAACTAACTAACAAAAAATACGCCAGAAGGTATACACTTTGGCCATCGCTTGCATTTTAGTCTCTGTTACTGTTTAGTAACATGTACAATTTGTATAAATCAGTTAAGTAACTAAACATTTATTTCAGTAGGTAGGTACCTACCTCATTATTAATATTCATTCATAGCAATTTCTGAAGTGTAGTGTGTGTAGGTAGATTATACTTACATAGCCCGGTTCCTATATGTTAAAAACATTCGTGTAACTAAAGCAGCTTATGCTATAGCAGTAACCCAATGAGAGGAGTAGGTAATTATCTGACAAACTACAAACAGATGTTTTAGAATAAATATGGGAGCCAGGTTTACGTCTAGTGTTCTGGCAAGCAAATAAAATATGTAATACTTTATAATACTTCCTCACTCACCCGATCTCCAGGCAGGGTAGACTAGAGATCATAACAGATATCTCAAGAACTTCACGTATAGTTATGTAACGCTGTTTAAAAAATATGTATGTAAAAGTGGGTGTAGTCAGAAACCAGTTTAAATAATATATTTATTAGGCACAGTTTGTTAATATGTTGATATTACAATAAAAAGGTACAACACAGCACCCATGATACAAAAACTTTTCATTTATGGCCAAATGTTTCATACCCCTGGCTTCGTGAAAGTTCTACTATGTTCTCGCAGAGCGCGCCACTGTTTAAAAAGCAAGCCGCACGGTTCCCTGTATCAGTTGAATTCAAGCAAGAAAGCGAGAAACGAAGTTGAAGAAAAGTGAAGATATTTTCGAAGTGCCTACCTGCACCCAATACCTGACTGTTTCGTGTTGAAAACTGAAGAAACCTTAAAAAGCAAGATGTCTCTACTACCGTACCTGTTTGACTACGAGATGCAGCGTCCTCACCGGCTGGCAGACCAGCACTACGGCTTAGGGCTGTTTCCCGAAGATATCCTAGACATCGCAGTCAATCCTCTGATGAACAGGGAGTACTACCGTCCCTGGCGCCACCTTGCCGCAGCCGCCCGCGACATGGGCTCCAACATCAAGGCTGACAAAGACAAATTCCAAGTGAACTTAGATGTCCAGCACTTCAGTCCCGATGAGATTTCCGTGAAAGTAAATGACGGGTACATCCTCGTTGAAGGCAAGCACGAGGAAAAGAAGGACCAGCATGGCTACATCTCCCGGCACTTCACTCGGCGCTACGCGTTGCCTAAAGGTTGCGAGGCTGATAGGGTGGAGAGCAAACTATCTTCCGACGGTGTGTTGACTGTGACGGCTCCGAGGCATGTTCCTGAGGCTGTCCAGGGAGAGCGCAGTATTCCTATCGCTCAGACTGGACCAGTGCGCAAGGAGGTTAAGGACCAGGCCCAAGGCGACAACGGAGAGAAGTGAATTACCTACCTACCTACCTACCAAAGGTCCTTTCTTAAGCCTACTCACTGTTAATGTTTTAATTTCGTAAAAGTGCCTACAGCTCTAGTCGCTCTAGGAACCTACCTAGTTCATTCCAAATTGGTTTCATCTTATTGTATTATTTAAGACTGATTGTTTTAAGTTTAATAATAAAAATATAACTGCTAAATTTTTGTTTTTGTTTTTATTTTATTAAAAAAAACAACTTTGCAAGTTTTATTGTAGAAGCTAAGCACCAGCGCACACGAGCATACCTACATACCGCAGCGGTATGTGCGACAAGTTGGAAGCCTCACATTGGAATCTCGTGTTTTGGAGAATGCTTTAAAACTGTACCTACCCCAACAGAGATGACCAGTGCTCAAAGCACAGTAGCTTTTATAGTTTCGGAGATACTTAGGTCGTTATGAGGTTTCCAACTTGACATCAAGTTGGAAGCCTCTTCTCATTGGAATCTCGTGTTTTGGAGCATGCTATAAAACTAACTCATTAGGGCAGTGCTAAAGTAAAAGAAATAGGGCTCCTTCAAATTAGCCATGCTGCTTTGTAAAATATTTGTAAAAAAACGCGCGTCTGACGCGCTGCGGCCGCACAGTCCATATTCTTAGGCACATCCATACGATTCTAGGCGCAGCGTGGCTGATTTGAAGGCGCCCTTATAGTTTCGGTCGCTATGTCGATTTATATACCAAAAAACTGTGCCCTAATAGTGCTCACGACGCGCTAAGTTCCAACAATTGTGCATCATAAGTCGAGGTAGGTACTATTACCCTATTGGTGAGGCTTCCAACTTCTAATGGAGTACAGTTTTATAGCATTCTCCAAAATACGAGATTCCAATGTGTGGCTTCCAACTTGACGCACATCGCAAGGGTGCGTTTTTAATTTATAAGAGACTGTCCTTCAGCATTAATCTACGAGGGTTACGTCTAGTTTGCGTTTCTGTTTTGTTGCGAGCCCGTTTCGTGAGTGATTCTGGTTAGACTCAAGGCTGTTGTTATGATACCCGGTAGCGACGCTTTTCATACAAATAGCAGAAACTACAAAAAAGTTCAGTAAAAACTTAAAAAGGTAGGTAGGTTAATGAGGTGCAGCTGACTGTACCTAGGTAGGTAGGTACCTACCTACCTAGGTATCTACTTGAGTCGTTCTGAGTCTAGTTTCTTGTCTAGAGCCTAGAACAGCGCAGAAACATCAATCAGACAAAATCAATAAGTAGGTAGGTAGGTAGGTACCTACCTACTTACCTAGGTACCTACCTATTACTTGAGTTATCTTATCAGCCTCACGACGATAATCCTTAGGCACGGTAGATATCTACTCAGATGTTTAAGGGCCTACTAAGTAGGTAGCACCAACTCATTATTTAAAGATGTTTAAGGGGGTAGTCAGGGTACGTCCAAGTATTATATTTGGCCGAACCTACTTACTTACCGACCTAGTAAGTATTCAATACGTGACAGGTTGCAAGCCCATCGCCGTTACTAGAATACTAACTTATTTACTCACGATGTTTTCCATAACCGTTTGAGCACACATTTTTCAAATAGAAAAATTCATTGGTACACGACCGGATTCGAACCCACGACCTTAGGATCAGAACGCGGGGTCACTCTCATTTCACCACCAGTGCTCTTCCCTTAAAATACAGCTTCTCTTAAATATAGTACAAAGTACTATACCCCTAAACTGCATTTGAACCCTCACTTAACCCCAATGGCATCCGACTTTGTTTGCCCTTCAGACTGATCAATAATGTTGTCTAGCCAACCACTACTGTTTACCCTGTGACGTACCACGTACCGGCAGCGGGGGAAATCTCGTTTGTTTGAAGTTTTTCAAGGTTTTCTATACAAACTTACAAATTAATCCAAGTAACATATTTCTATACATTGCCACATAACAAACGACAATGAGGACCTAAACAAGATTATCTAATGTTCGTCCAATTAGGGGAGTTGTTTTTTTTGTATTTCATTATTTGCTCAAACTGTACCAAGAAAAGACCTCAAGTAGGTAGGTACCTATCTAATGTTAATTGCAACCATTTCACAACAGAACACAAAAAAAAGATTAGAAAAATGATTAAAAAGCTATATTTCTTCTAAATAAGTACCTAGTGAGTGTTAGTAGTAGTAGAACTCTTAGTAAATGGCTCTTCCGGGGAAGTACTACCACCATGTCTGCTATTGCCGCAGCTTGCTGTATTCCGGTGTGTCAGTGAATTACAGGCACATGAGTCCAAGCACCTGTATGCCTCAGGTTGATAAGACGCATGGCAGTGCATCGTAGGGCACATTCCTAACGAACGTGACATGCAAAGCAATATTTTGTTATAGTGATGTTATAGGTGAGATCCACTTAACATCAGGTGGGCAATGGCCCACCTGATGGAACAAACAAATGTGTTTGTTCCATCAGCAAGTCGAATAAAAATAAAATCTACTCTTAATTAAACTGTAGAAGACGAAAAGTCTTTAAGTAAGTATAACATTAAATATATTTTTCTAAAATCTTTCTATACAAAATATAGTATTTGATAGTACCTATACCTATATAAAAACCTGCGTTTAGTCCATATTCTTTGATAAAAACTACTCACTGAGTCAAAATTGATGCAATTTTCAGAATTAGTTAAGTAGCTTATAGTCCAACTTAAAATTAAGCATAGGTTTCATTGAGCTGTCATCCCTAAAACGGGTCTAAAAAGGAGATGAAGTTTGTATGAAAAATTCAAAGAACAAGACAAAGTAAAAAAAAAGTTTACTGAAATTATTCTGTAGCTATGCGTAGGTTTGATGATATCGTGTGTAAAACTCAAGCTATTTTAACCTACTGTACCTACCTACTGAATTTTGTGAACTGACATTCGTTTTGCCTGACTCATTTCAATGCCTTTCAATGTCATTTAGACATACAACTGTTTTGATAAAATACACAATGCACCAAAACTACAAATAAAACTGCTTAAGCCATGATAATAAGCCCATTCTTGAGCCTGCAGCTTCGTCCAAAAGTATGTTCGTGGCTCAAACAATCCCGAAACATCAGACCTTCAATTAAAATTGCAAAAGACCACTTTCAGTTGACCATAGACGTTCATAACTTCAATAAAGACGAAATCAGAGTAAAAGCACGCCAGGAATACGTAATAATCGAGGGAAAACAGGAGAAGAAAACAAAAAAGGGGTTCGTTATGAGGCAGTTTATGAGAAAATTCAAGCTACCTGAAGGTTGTAACCCTAAAAGTATGGAGTCTAAGCTTTCGCCTGATGGCTTGCTAACAATCACAGCCCCTAGGAAAATCTGTGAGCCAGATCTTCCTTGTGAAACTCTAATCCCTGTATCGTATACAGAGCCAAAGAAAGAAGAAGAAAGTATGTTAAATGTGACGGATATAAAACCGAACCCTTGCGCCAGGTTTCAGAAGGAAGACAAGAAATCGCCCAGTCCAGCTGATAAAAAACCTGAATAAATAAGAAGAAATAATTTAGTTTTTTGTTACTTGACTAAGGTAGGTACCTATCTTTCGGGTTAAATGTGTAGGTAAATAGTAATAATATATAGAAAATCCTATTTCCAATCCACCCACCTGGTTATCTACCCAGATAACTATGATGTACAAAACTCGTACACACGAAACATTATACCTACATAGGTACAATACTTACCTATTGTTGAGCATTAGGACCTATGAAGAGTTCTAACATGACTGATGATCACTTAGTTAAGTAGGTACCTACCTACCTACCTAACTAAAAAATAACTAAGTTGGGTTTCGTGTAGGTAGGTAGATAGGTACCTAACTTACTACGTAGGTTTACCATCAAGTCCAATAATCTGCAAAGGTAAAGGTAGGTACCTGTCCTATAGCCTATCGTTTTATGGGTTTCCCATGAATAGGGCCGACTAGGCTGAACAGATGGTCCATCCAGGTAAGCGTACTCCATTGCCATCTAGCAATCTAGGTAAGTACCTATATAGGTACCACAATCACGTAGGTACCTAACTATAATATACCTACTTACCTTCATAATGTCTCGAACGAATGAGTAGAACACTTCTACCGCTCTGACGCTGTAAAAGTCATCTTGAATGCAAAGGCATATTTTTTAGAGACCTATCTACCTAGCATTTCATCATCATCAACAGCCTGTAGAAGTCCACTGCTGGACATAGACCTCTCCCATACGATGCCAAGAAGAACGATTTTGATCCCTTTGCGTTCACCAACTTCCCGTGATCGCCCTTTGCCCTTTCGTCTTCCAGTTCATGCACCCTGGTATTGCTTAATATGATAGGTAACCCAGCTAGACTAAGTATACATAAATAAATTGCAAGAGAGTAGTTTCTAGAAAATGTAAATAAAAACTGTAAACACATTTATCAAGACGTGGATTGTTGATGACTGTTGTAATGTACTTACCTACCTAATAGGTAGATAGGTATCAGCTTGTTTATCACTTGACTCACTGCGTAGGTACGTTAACCCACACTCTAGAGTAGGTAGGTACGTTTTGAAGGCGAGAGAAACGTATCGACGCGTCCAGAATCTTCCCGACGCATGCCAAGTGACGTAAAATATCGTATTTAAACAGCGCTCGTATCTATTTTACGCACAGTTCACAGTAAGTTGCTAGACGATAAACAACACAAATCAAGATGTCTCTTCTCCCATATTTCTTCGACTACGATCTACCGCGCTTCCCCAGACGCCTACTCGACCAAAACTTCGGACTAGCGATCACGCCAGAAGACCTTCTAGTCGCTCCAACCAGCCCCATCATCCCACGGCTCAGACCCTTCTGGCCCAGAGATGGAAGCTCCATAAAAGTCGATAAAGACAAATGGCAAATCAGTGTTGACGTCCAACACTTTTCGCCGGATGAAATCACAGTCAAAGTAGCAAATGGTTTCGTCGTCGTTGAAGGAAAACATCAAGAGAAGCAGGACGAGCATGGGTTGATTTCGAGACAGTTTGTGAGGAAATTTAAGCTGCCTGATGGTGTTGACGCGGATGCAGTGGAATCGCGGCTATCTTCAGATGGAGTGCTGATTGTATTAGCACCAACGAAAGTGGAAGCTGTAAAAGGGGAGAAATCTGTACCTATCACTCATACTGGACCCGTGAGAAAAGAAGTTTTAGAACCACCGACCAAAGAACCAACGAAAGAAGAAAAGACAGAATAGGGTATGTTTACTGCAAGGACTGTAATTGAGACTGATTTAATTCAAGGTACCTATTTACATGTACCTAAGACCTTCTATTTTTACAACATCGTAATATAGGGTGCTGTAAAAATAAAAGCACATTATTTTGCATCAGCTAACTTTCTTATATCGATTAGATGGAAATTCTGTAACTTTATAGGTATTATAATTTTATTATGAGTTAATAAAGGTGGTAAAAGAAAAATAAGTTTTATTTCATGGTCGTTTATGTTTTTTATATTGCGTAGGCATCGATCTACTCGGTAATATTTTACCTGTACATTTCGAAAGCTACACGACTGTAGAGAAATATTTCTAAAAATATATATGCAAGCGTTGGCATTAGTTTCCAAAGCTTCCAATTTCCAGCAACATGTAGGTAGGTACATTCAAAACATTCTGACGTACCAATGTAAATAAATAGCAATCTCACAGAGTAGTTTGATTTGACAATTTTTATTATAAATTTACGCAAGCCATTTTCTCTGTTTTGTAAATTAGATTGTTTGTACCTAGGTATATTGCAAATAAATGAATTGAATTGAATTGATTATGAATGTGCTTAATTTTAAAATCAATGAATTTGATTTGACAATTTTTATAAAATTTCATAAGTAGGTAGGTGGGTATAGGTGCTTTTAAGTCCATATTCTTAGGGTATAGGTATCGTTTGATTGTTATAAACAAAAGGGCTCCTTGAGAATAGTTCTTATTTAGCTCGCTAGATGGCGCTAGACATCAGTGGCGAGACGATGAATGGGTGGTAACCGGTGCTACATGAAATTGTTAGACCACAGAAAACAGCAGAGATTCTTCCTGTGTTCTGTGAGCCTCAGAATACTTGCTAAACAGAGACGCTTCTTGATGTCAGATATAGGCATGATGGTAGTACTTCTACGAACGAGCCTTTCACAAAGCTTTACTACCTACTACTAAAACTGGACTGAGGCCGATGAGCAGTACCTGGTGCTGGTACCGAATCAACATTATCAAATTCAGTAACATTCAATCTTAGTTATGATGGAAAACTAGTAAAAACTATGTAAACAATATAACTACAAATAAAACGTAAAAAAATATTAAAAGTAGGTAGGTACCATGATTTCAACCAAGTAGTAATTCATACAAACTTAATTTCTTACAAAAACTAAAATACCTACGTTAAAATAAGTATTAAGTTATTTAACATAAAAAGTTATTTAATTATAACATTAATTATTCTAGGACTTTTATATCTTTAAAGTAAGTAATCGGTTTAACCGGTTAAATAAAATGTTCGGAACCCAAGACCCACGACCTTATAATCAGAAGGCTGGGTAATTCCCACTAGACCACCCCAGTACGGATATTACTGAGTAAATGCTTTTTGACTTTTTGTTTTTTGATCAATCCAATCATGTCATCAAACTTGCCGTGAATTTATTGCAATATTTTATTTATAACTCATATAGGTACTTCTTGTGGTATTCTCTCATTAGTACCGTGAGTGGTAGATTGTTGATTTATGAAATGTAAGTTATGTTACGTAAGTTATATACTCGTGGGAGTTTCACTGCGAGATAGAATCAGAAATGAGGGAATCCGTAGAAGGACCAAGGTCACCGACAAAGCTTTCAGAATCAGGAAGTTGAAGTGGCAACGGGCAGGCTATATAGCTCGTAGAACCGACAACCGCTGGGGAAGGTTCTCGAATGGCGACCACGAACCGGAAGACGAAGCGTAGGACATCCTCCTACCCGATGGTTTGACGACATTGTTAGGACCGCGGGAAGTCGATGGATGGAAAGGGCTCAAAATCGTTCTTCCTGGAAACGTGTGGGGGAGGCCTATGTCCAGCTGTGGACTTCTAAAGGCTGTTGATGATGATGATGAAGTTATGTTTACTCTGTAGGTGTATTAAATAAAGCTTGCAGTTACATTGTATCTCAGATTTTTACATTATACATAATGTAATACCATCTAGTACAAAATGTAAATGTGTACCATATGTAATATCTGGACGTACCTCTGACTACCCCCTTTTGAAGTCGAGTAGGTACTTTGACAGCCGTCACAGCTCAGTTTGTAGTAGCCCTACCTTCTGTGCTGTAGGTGGTGGGTTCGAGCTCCACCGAGAACGAACATTTGTGTGATGGATATAGATGATTGTTATTGTTCTATATCTGTATGTATGCATTTAAAAAAGTAAATAAGTATTCTATCAGTTATCTGGTTCTACAAGCTACATAGTACAAGCTATGCTAAGTTTGGGGCTATATGATGCATCATTTAACCCCAAACTAAGCATAGCTTGCACGCATGTGTAAATACACATTTGTCCACAATTATTTATTTAAGAGATCTGAGGGGTACCTATACTCATTGTAAAATCATTTAACTATCCAGTAATCAAAGTTTTTTTATGCAAAGTGAGTATTACGAGTATACTATCTATCTCCAATACTAATAAACTCGGTGTGACCTCGAAATAGTTACGCCGTGTTTTGTCTCTTTCGATCTAACTTGAAACTCCTGTCAATACAAAAGACAAAACAAGGTGTCACTATTTCAACGTTACGCCGATTTTATTAGTACCAAAGTTAAGATTTATTTTTATACATGCTATCTTCTATATCCTGTAAACTTTTACCATTAGTCTCTGGCAGTAAGAATGTCAAAGACACAGTTGAAATCAGCGTTATCGCCGCAAAGCCACCATACAACGCTGTATCCCCAAAGCTAGTTAAAACGGCAGGAGTACATTTAACAGAAATGAACAGGAAAGCCAGTGATATAAACATGCTTACACCAGATCCTAGCCCGCGCACATTGCTGGGGAAAATTTCCGCTACAAATGACCAGGTGAAACAAGTTAACACACCAGCTACTACAATATACACCACAAAACAGGTTATGGCAACCCATAATAAGCCAACGGGCCTGATATACAAATATACAACCATTCCTAAAAGTAATAGTACTGTTCCATAACAACTGACTAAGAAAATGGTGCGTCGTGGAACTTTTTTAGCTAGTAAACACATCGAACCAGTAGTCATAATTCGAATTACATCGGTTATTATCATCAGCATAAAAGGATCTACGTCACCTGAGAATGTCGACTTATATATATCCTGGGCATAATACGTTATAGTATTGATACCACAAAACTGTGAAGATAAGAAAAGCAGTAATACAATTCCAATAGATTTGATAAATGCTTTGCTGAAAATAACGTTTGTAAACTCTTTAAATGAAGATGTTTTTTCTTTGTCCTTCTGTTTCTCCAAAACAGATTTCAACTCTTTCATAGCTGATTCACTTTCCCCTCTAAACTCTTTAAATGATTCTGTACCTTCTTCACTTTTTCCTTTACTTATCAACCAAAGAGGACTTTCTTTGAGAAACAGTAACATAACAAAACAGATGATATTTGGTATGGTGAAAACAAGGCAAGCTATTCTCCAGGGCAAGTACCACCCTGCAATATGACTGAGTAAACAACCAATGTACAAGGCTAGAGTAGGACAAACCAGAGTCACAGCTCTGTATTTGGGGTCAGAAGTTTCTCCTATATACACCATCCCAAAAGCTCTAACACCTCCAGCGCAAAGCCCTATGATAAACCTTCCCAGGAGTATAATGATGTTGTTTTGAGCTACTCCCATGGTGATCCAGCCGATGGTAAAAGAGACGATGAGAATCATTTGGCCAGTCTTCCTGCCAATGGCGTCGCTCATGGGGCCGGAAAAGAGACCGCTGAACATCACGGCTAGTGGTGAAATGGATGCTGGAAGAAAATAAATTAATATTTTAAATTGCGTGGAAAGATTGAAAACAATAAACAAAACTAAATTGAAAACAGGTAGTCTAGTTTCTTAAAGTAAAGTAGGTTTGAAAAATCCTTCTTGATTTTGACCAAGAGTCTATCATAATAATATTGTAATTTTGAGTTACACTACGCGGCATGTCAGGGGATGGAATAACGACAGTGAAACGGCTACTGAGTTGCCTAGCAATGTAGGTAACTCAAAACGACAATACAAACCATCATTTATCTCTTTCCGGACCACCTCACAGAGGATGAGATGAGAGAGAGATGAGATCCAATGAGATTAGATATTATTTTCAGACTACGATCCCTAGTGCTACTAAGGGATGCTTTAAGAATACGAGAATCGGGCACCAATGAGTATAATAAAGTAAAATTGTTTGTTTGTATTTCATTGACTGTTTTTGAAATAAAAGCCCTGTTTTTGTTTTCTAACTGCCACAATAGTATATTGTTATACAAGGAGCTAAAATTACCCATTTTAGGTTAGAGATTACGAGATTACGAGGTTAGAGAGGAACGAGATATAGTGTTACTACCAAGTTTTAGCAAGGGAGTAGATAGAAACCGAGTTATAATGGGTTTTTAGCACCGTGTGTTACACTGTACTTTTCTCTAAGATTGTGAAAAAAAAATATTAGAGTGCCAAGTCCCAATGCCTTTCTTTATTTCTTCTATAGCCGCAACGCAACGCACGCATTCTACTCTACTAAAGAGACCGGCATTCGGCGCTTTTAGTTTCATTTAAAAAAATAAAATGTTATTATTTTTTTAATGGAACAGAAATAAATGGTTTAGGCGCATAAGGTCCCACTCGCAAAAAGTCGAGCCTTCATTTATGATAGTCCTAATTCTATGATTCTATTTATGAAGACTTTTTGCGTTTTTGTTGGATCGTTGGCAACAAAAACTAAATAATAATTGTAAGAAATGCTATCTTATCTTCACTTTGGTACGCTACAACGACGGTCTATTTGAGCAAGAGTGAAAAAAAAATTTTTAAACGCTTAAAATATTATAATAGAATAATGTTTCTACGCTATTATGAACTTATAAATTAAAAAATACATTTAAGACCGAAATTGTAATAAAATTTATAAGCAGTTTACTTAACTCTCGTAGCAAACCACTCAATAAAACTCGATAACTATATCCAATGAAGGGCGGCACAAGAATAAAATTAAGCACTTCACCTCATAAGCCTCCTGTTTTATAAATAAAGCAATGAACTACCAGTTTCGTATCAATAACTTGCGAGGGTGCGTTCTTTACCTTGACCTTACCACTGACGCTAAGTACAACTAAAGTTTATTTGCTTTCAACAAGCACAAAGAGACTGATGTGCATTGCACTGAGCTAGTCGACCTCGCAGTAAATACCAGCTTCCTGGACCTTGCACCGGTTTTGAAACAAGATCGCCCTTATCTGAAGTGGTGGATTTGTATAAATAGGGTATAGATTATTGTAAGTCATCAGTCGATCCAGACAGACAAACCAACACAGACCAAGATGTTCAAACTGGTGGTGTTGTGTGTTTTCGCCGCGGCCGTCGCCGAGCCCGAGCCTGGCTTACTGTACGGGGCTTCGCTTGGCTACGCTTCGTATCCAGCTATCATCCCGGCGACGACGACCATCACGAAGCAGTCCAGTTTGATCGCGCATCCATCACCAATCTACTCAACTCCCTACGGCTACACTCACTTCATCAAGAAGCGGTCGGCTGACCCAGAGCCTGAAGCCAACCCTGAGCCTGAAGCCAACCCTGAGCCCGAAGCCAACCCTGAGCCCGAAGCCAGCCCTGAGCCCGAAGCGAAGCCTGACCCTCAGCTGTTGAGCTACTCTGCATCTTCTCTCTACTACCCCAACACCCTATCAAGCTCTGTGATCAGCCCCTTCTACCCAGGATACTCTGGTTACTCCGCGTACCCTTACCAGACTAGCTATCCTCTGGCTACTCATCTGATCAAGAAGCGCTCCGCCCAGTTCATAGCTCCTACTACCTACGTGCCTTCCACCTACGCAATTCCTTCTTACAACCCATACTACCCAACTACCTATCTTGGTAACAAGTTCTACCCTGGCGCGGCTTTGGACCCCGTTGTCTACAGCCAGCACCTGATCAAGAAGAGGTCCGCTGTGCTTCCGTATACTACTTCCTACGCGACTCCCTACACGGTTCCATCGACTTACTTCGGCAACAGCTACTACCCCGCTGTCCCGACTACCTATCTTGGTAACAACTACTACCCTGGCGCGGCTGTCGTCGGTCTACACTCCATCAAGAAGCGTTCTGCCCAAGTTCTGGCCTCTCCTTCTTTCTATACACCTAACATTTTCGCTGGTAAAGCTCCCCTGTACACTACCACGTACAGTGCTGCCTCTCCCCTTGTATCATCCTACCCCTACATCGGATCCTATCCTTACTCTACCTACATCAAGAAGTAAGTCACTTTCCCTGTTTACTTAGCAATAACCATCTAGCTATGGCTAGATAGGCTACCGCTGATAGCATTTCTGAATTCAAAATTTACCACAAGTGTAATAGTCAAACATTGTATATACTTCATGTTTACCTAATAAATGAGTTTCTAATCTACAACATGTTTTTTCTCCTCATAAATGCAAACATACTGGCTCTTCTGAGAGTATGAAACAAGACCTTATTTAATTTTAAGAAATTACTCCAGGATTATCAATAAACTTAGGTTTACCTCGAGTTTAACATAAAAAAAATATGCACACTCCGCATTAAAAGTTGATTACTTCCTAGAATTAAGATCCCATAAGAGGATGAAGCGAAACCTCTTAAAAAATTTGTCCAGGAATATCATTATGCTTAGGCTTACAAAAAATATGTACAATCAGCATCAAAGGTTCATTACGTTCACTCTTAGACGAGTCGTTTACTACAGCAAATAAAACAATAGATAGATACCTACTTCTGTTTCGAGCGACCAATATTTCAATTTATTAGTCAATATCCACTACAATTTATGATTAATTAGGTAATGGTTTGATTCATAAAACGCTGTTGAAACTTTATTGTATACATCTTCTTTAATGCCGATTGTATGTTGTATACCTACTGTAGTCTGTAGTATACAATAGAGGCAGACTATATTGACTAGGACCCATCTAGTCAACTAATAAGTAAAACAATAATTTAAATAATTTTCTGTGTCGATTGTATAGTAGTACAATATACAATAAGTATACAACAGGGGCAGACAATTATTTAATTTAAAGCTTCGAGGGTTGACTAGGACCCACCAAATCAACTCTAAGTAAAACTATAAATTAAATAAATGTCTACCTAGTCTATTTCCTAGTGTTGTCTGCCTCCATTGTATACTCGTTGAATAAAAGTATTCACCTATCCAAGAGTCGAAGTTCTGGTCATAAGGGTAGTCTGGGTCTTCCTTCAGTTGCGGCAGCAGAACAGCTGTGAAGCCAAAGGAAAATCCACTAGCTGTAGAGAGGAGGCATGATGCTAATGTAGCTAGGACCTGAAAATACCAGTTTTTATTGTTAGAATGTTGCTTGGCAATGACGATACTAGCTTAGTCCAACTTCGACAATGAGGACAACTGACGAATCCAACTCGGCTAGGCAACTTTTAGGCAACTATGCCACAGCTTCTCATTACAAATATTGCAGTCTCATTACGAAAAACTATAACTACGTGTTGCCAGTTACCATATCACACGTAATTAAGCATATTTGTATTTAATATCAGATGTTTAAAGCTTTAGGACTAAACGTAACTTAGGTACTTATATTGAAGCCACGAAACGTCGTGTAGGTATTATTATGTATGCTACATCAAGTCGTGTCGATGTGACGGCATGTCACTTTTAGTTAAATATATTACATATTTACTAGCGGCCGCTCGCAGCTTCACCCGCGTAGCAGTTTTTTCCCGTTCCAGTTATTTTTTCGGGATAAAAAGTAGCCTATATGTTAATCCGGGCTACAATCGCTATCTATTCCAAATTTCATCCAAATCGGTCCACTGGTTAGAGCGTGAAAGAGTAACAAACATCCATCCATCCATTCTTACACACTTTCGCGTCTATAATATTAATAGGATAATTAATAGTAGGTATATACTATACTAGCTGACCGGTGCCCACTTCGTTGGGCGGTAAACATGTTTACTTACAAATCTTAACTGAAGTAGTACTCGATGTCGCCAACAGATGGCGTTAATATGGCATAAAATAGCGGCCGTTCGCAGTTTCGCCCGCGTGGCAGTTTTTATCCGTTCCCGTTATTTTTTCGGGATAAAAAGTAGCCTAAGTTACTCCTTGTTACATTAGCTATCTGCCAGTGAAAGTCCCGTCGAAATCGGTCCAGCCGTTCCAGATATTACCCGGAACAAACAGACAGACAGACAAAAATTAAAAAAAATGCTATTTTGGTATATGTATCGTATATACATTCCTATGCATGTAGTAAAAAGCGTTATTTACAAACAGACACTTCAATTTTATTTATTTGTATAGATTTTGTCATAAAACTATATTACATTATGAATTAATGTCCTTTTTATAAAACACCTGCGTAGGAAGCCGACCTCGCGGGTACCTAACTCATAGATCTAAACTCCCGCACGTGCGTGCACCCCCACCTTGGTGACGCTCACTTCGCAACGGGCCGTGCAGCAGAAATCGTAATATTTTAATTTCGCCATAACTTCAAAACCAAACGTCCAATTTTAATCATTCACAGACCAAATATTATCTACATGAACTGTACTTAGTGATAAAATAATTTATTTCGATAAGGATTAATAGTATGAGTAAAATAAATGCGTTTAAATGTAGTCCAAAAAAAATTCAAGATTTTTAAATAAAAAAATGGTTGTTGTGCCTCACTCGACATAGATAGGTATAGTGCGTCGCGGACTTTTTTGAAGATATTTATAAGATCTACAATTGTTTAGAACATTTTATGGTTCTATCTTTTTAGGCAGCGTACGCAAAATAAGTAACTTTTCTGGTTGATTTTTTACACCTTGTGTCTGAAAAACCCAAATATTTTACGGAACGCTATTTTTTTCCAAAATAAAATTTAACCTATGTTACTCAGTGATAATGTAGCTTTCTAATGAAAAAAGAATTATTAAAATCGGTCCAGTACGTTTTGAGTTTTTTCATAACATACAAAAATACAAAAATACAAATCTCTCCTCTTTATAATATTAATAATATAAATATATAGTGTAGATTTCTTAATCTCAATAATCTTACGGTCAGCAAACACCATTCTACCTCCTATAAAATAGTAAAAGGAAAAAACTACATGGAGTTTCCTTAGAACTCTATAAAAAAATAACGTAAAAGAACGTAGCTTTTTTGAACTTAGTTAAAAGACGCAAACTTAGTTTTGCTGCTGTAAACTTAGTTAAAATGCTGTATATAAGTGTGAAATATGCACGCTTTATTTAAAGTGGTAGATAGTGTAGGTACTGACCTGCCTATATAGATGCAAGTTCTTTTTAACTTGGGGTAAGTTAACGATTACAGTGTTCGTCATCCTGGGTTTTTTCTTTGTTTATACCATAACTTGCACCTGCAATAAATAAATATGTATTACAAAAAACCATTAAGGATTGAATTTCGAGAATTCCTTTCCTAGTACACCTCTACGCAATAAGACAAACCTACCCTGGAAATGTCAAGTCTCTACGGCCAGTGGTTTGGGCTGTGTGTTGTCTATTTATGTCAGACAGTCAGTCAGTCAGAACAAAGATTCTTATAAATAGCGAAACCGAAATATCAGGAAACAATCAAACTCAATAATTATGGTAAATATCCTTTTTCTATCCAAAATAAAGATTCCTATAATTGGTAAGTATAGACTAAGTAATTTTTTTCCTAAAAAATATTATATCAGTGTTGTTCTTATAGGTAGGTAATTAAGTAATTTATGCAGCGGGAGAATGCGAGATGCCTCTCGAACTGGATGCGATTGCGGACTTCCCATCCAGTCTATGCCCGATTTGCTCCTGTGTCCCTTGTGCCTTATTATCTGTACATGGGAAGACTTCAACCAAGCCACGGACACTGCCGTGGAAGTGGCGAAAAAATGTAGCCATTTGACACACCAGCAGAAGTACAAGCGTTGCATAGCTTTAGTTCTATTTAGGTGCTTTACGACTATATTTATGCAACTTATATTTATGCAACTATGAACTAAATTAATATATTTCCAGAGTTGTTGATATGAATGTTTATTTATGAACAATGTGACGTAGAACCTTGGGTAATATAATAGGTATTTATAACAACAGGTTATATAAGTACAAACAAATTTATAGTATTTACATGATTTATCACAAGATATCTTTTATGATGGCGGATATTAGGATGGTTTCAAGCTTCAAATGGTCATCAATTAGTATAAATAGCTGACACCTTTTTTTGTGAGCAGAACTGAAGCTCGAGTCTGTATTAACATTCTACCAGGCAAGTGCTTAAATATGCAGCCTCATAAAATTGAACTATTTTGTCTGTCAAAGGACGGATAGGTGCTATAGCGACGAAAGAAGAAGAAAAAAGTTGACAAACGCGGGAAAGGTTATATTACAACCAGAGAAACACGTGCGCGTATAGTTAACCCGCGTGAGAATTCAAGAAATTAAGCTATTTTCAATCACACTTCCGCTGTACATGTTCAGGGGTTGAATTTCGGTAATTCCTTTCTCAGTACACGTTTTTGCACCAAGACGACTATTTATATGAAGATTTCAAGCCTCTATGACCTGAAATTTTCAACTATGTTGTTTAGGCTGTGCGTTGCCTATATGTTAGTCTACAGTAAGTTAGGACAAAAATTCTTATGATTGTCTTAATTACAATAATAAACCTGTCTTGCTATTACCATAATAAATAAAAGATCACGAAGCAAGAAGTGTTGTGGTGATCGCTATAACCTTTAAAAGCAAAACCAGTGACTTAATTTATTTAAAGGTTAGTTAATGTCTGGAATTCACTGGTAACTACATCGTCATTATCGGCTTGAAGGAGTCACATACGGATATACATATATTTGCGCCTCTAGCCAATGTCATTCAATGTGTCAATTTGATGACCGATGTGGCGCGGCGGGCGAGTGTCCGCCTGCGACGCTGGAAGTTGCGGGTTCGATTCCCGCCTTGGGATAAATGTTTGTACGATCTGCAAATATTAGTATGCGGGTATCGATGTTTTCCTTCACCGTTTGAGGGCATTGGCATTGCGGACATAAAAAACCATTGGCGTACGTACGACCGGATTTGAACCAGATAGATCCACTTAAGATCAGTGGCCACTACCACTAGACCAACGGTTCTTTTATAACTAATTAAATTATAATAATAATAACAAACACGTCTAAAAACTTTCGTGTCGTCAAAATATGCTCTTTCGGCGACAAATTAAAACCAGTTAGTATTCAGCAGCGGCGATTTGTCACGTTTGGAATACCAACTACTATAATATGTGGGTATGTACCAAATGTAATATCTGGACGTGTCTCTTACTACCCTCCTTAAATATTGATTTACGTATTATTAAAAATGAAAGGCCAGATATTACAATCGATCAACTAATTTGTTTTTAATAAAAAAATTAGACTGATGATTGAGGGAATTGAAGGGAAAAAAACCTGTTGGCCGTCCCCATATAAAGTGGAATAAGGACAGGAAAATGATGAGTACACTTATGGTAAGTAGGTATTAGGCATAAGGTATACAAAAAAACACTTTCTTATCTCAAGCTGGCTTTCTGATAGGTGTGGTAGTGGCTGGCTATGGAACCAGACATGCATCATGGCTATGGAACAGCATCTTCTGAGTAAATAACCCAACCACTGTGGTCATCAATCCGCCTTTAGAAGTAGTAGAGCTCTTAGTGAAGAACTCATCCGGAGAAGTACTACCACCATGTCTATTTCTGCCGCCAAACAGCTTGTTGTGTTCTGGTTTGAAGGGTGTGGGTGCCGGTGAAATTACAGGCTCATGAGGCTTAACACACCTGTGTGCCTCAGGATGGACGCAGGGCAGGTTACATTCCTAGCTTATGCTTTGTTATAGGCGATGGTAACCACAACATCAGGTAGTAGGCCACATGTTTGTTCCATCAGCAAACTGTATTTAAAAAAAAAACAATCATGGTGACTAACGCAAACTCTTTTAAAATGAAAGAGCTAAGTAACAGCGGACTTCTATAACCTGATGACGATTTAAAAGTTGGTCTGGATCTTAAAGCACTTAAATAACTTACTTGTAAAAATTTAGATAAGTACTAGCACTTTAATCACAAAAAACACTTAAATTATTTAACTTCACTTATTTACAATTTTGTTTTTATTTTTACTAATTCTACGCGAAAGACGACATCACGATTCAAACACCTCCACAAAAACACAACTATAATTTAAATATTTATGTAATATTAGAAGATGTTACTGTCACTGCAAAAAATTGGTTTATTTCTTAGTTACCATATATTTTATAGCACAATTAGACCAGCGGTCCGTCCCGACTTCGCACGGGTTTTAGTAAAAATCGCTAATATTTTTGAAAATAAAATATAGCCTATGTCACTCGGAGATAGTGTAGATTTCCAACGGTGAAAGAATTTTTCAAATCAGTCCAGTAGTTTGGGAGCCTATTCAATGCAAACAAACAATCAAATCTTTCCTCTTTATAATATTAAGTATAGACTACCTGACCCATAAACCTTAGTGGCCAATAATTTTTATATTTTCTCACCTTTTAAACCTTCATTGAACCTCTACAAACATTTCAAAACCAAAATTAGGTATATCGTTTCAGTCTGTGAGTTTTTGTGGGACTAACAAACGTCAATTCATTTATATATATATTAATCCTTGGTGGACGTGCTCAACTTGACTGGGGTAACGCAATTTTTAGAGACAAAGATAACCGCTCAACGTCAGGTGGTCCATGTGGTTGTTTTATCACTTTCCTTAATAAAAGAATAAATAAAGTTTAGTGTTCTCTGAAGCTATCGCCACTGAACTGATACTTAAATATCGGTTTTTTAAATAATTTATTTACAAATGCAGTCTGGTTACGCATCATGAATTGTATAATTAGTGAAAAATAACATTTGTGCACCATATAATACAAAGTGCAGGAAGTATTTTATTTTTCTTTTGCTCCTTAGCCAACTAAAAAGATATAAAATAAATTTATACCTATCTAAACATAAGTATAATATTTAAGTAGTAGCTCTTAGTGAAAATCTCGTCCGGGGCAGTACTACCACTATGCCTATTTCTGCCGCCAAGCAGCTTGCTGTGTTCCGGTGTGAAGGGTATGGGTGAAATTACAGGCACATGAGGCTTAGCACCTATATACCTCAGGTTGATAGACGCTCAGCACTACACGTATCTAACGAGCGTAACCTACAAAGCGTTGCTTTGCTATAGGCGATGGAAACCACTTAACATCAGGTGGGTCATCTGCTTGTTCCACCAACAAGTAGGGTAACAAAAAATATTTCTGTTTTCTAATTGTACCTACAGTTAGTAAAACAGAATAACAGGCAGTTACAGAGTACAGGGTGGTCCAGTTATTTACCATAGGTAGAAAATAGGAACCACTTAGCATCAGGCAGGCCATTTGCTTGTTCCATCAGCAAGTCGTACAAAAAAAAACATAAAAAATGGCAAGTGTAAGCAAACCTATAAAAATGATAAAAATATCTAGGCATTAGCAGAAAATTTCGTTTCCTATTTTGTCCGTGACTTAATAACAGTGGGGAGCTCATAATATTATTAGATAATCTGGTTATTAGCAGGTTTCCAAAGAACGTTGTAAAATATTATGTACAGTCAGCTGCACTAGAATGTATACAATTTGACTCTTTCACAACGGTATTACAGCAAAACAATGACTCTTACACCTCAAAAACTAAAAAGTCATGAACTTAGCTGCCTCACCTATTTTTTGAATAACTGTCGTGCAAATATTTTTAGCACTGCTGTAAATCCATTTTGAAAGTAACAAATTGTATACATTCTAGTGCAGCTGACTGTACAAAATGACAGCCATCACAGTTTAGTAGTAGCCCTGCCTTCTGCGCTGTATGTAGGTGGTGGGTTCCACCGAGGAAAAACACGTGTGTGATGAACTTAGATGTTTGTTCTCTGTCTAGGTGTTATATTGTATTCTATCAGTCATCTGGTTTCCACAGTACAAGCTATGCTTAGTTTGGGGCTACATGATGTTGTGTAAAAATGTTAGCTATGCTATGTTATTTTGTAACAGGATCATACAAAAAAACAGTAGAAACCAAGCCGTCTTACCGGTTCTTCTAGGCTTGGTCGCGAGGAACTGGCGCTTAGATTCACCTAGATTTAATACGTCACCTAGATGATCTCTGCGGATATTACTATATAAATGCTTTTTGACTTTGATTTTGACTTAAAATCAGTTGGGCCATCTGCAATAAGAACGAAAAGCCTAGTATATTTTTATATGAATCGTTTTATTTAGCTACAACAAAATTACAACGTGTTCCTCGCTGCAGGAGTCACAAATAATACGGATTACTTCAATAAGTGTATAAAACAATTATATTAATCATTAGAAGCTCTGTTACGCATATCACTACGTGCTGTGTGTTTGATCAATATCGGTTTGGAAATTAAAAAAAAACATATTACATATTTTTCCAGGAAGACCAAAGAAAAGATGGATGGATTGCGTGAAAGATGATATGAGTAAGAAAGGAGTGAACACTGAGATGACGACTGATAGAAGAGAGTGGAAGGAAAAAACCTGTTATGCTGACCCCACTTAGTGTGGGGTAAGGGCAGGAAGATGATGATGATAACATATTTTTTCCAAAGACATACATATTATAACTGATACATTTTATAATGAAGTAGTCGATTTGGCCAACTTCTTACCAACAATAAAACTTGTCTTCTTTATATTTTCTCACCTTTTAAACCTTTCTTGGACTTCTACAAATAGGTATTTCAAAACCAAAATTCGACAAATCGGTTCAGTCGTTCGAGTTTTTGTGAGACTAACAAACGTTAGTTCATTTAAATATATAAAATATAATAAGATAAAGTCCTAATTTAGAATTAACTAGCGAAAGGGGCGCGACTTCGTCCGCGAGAAGTTATTTTTATACAAACTTTACCCAGCTGTACCCGTTTAGGAGTGGAATTTCAGGTATTTGCAAATTATAAACGCGAAAGTTTGTAAGTATGGATGAATGGATGTTTGTTACTCTTTCACGCTCTAACCAGTAGACCGATTTGGATAAAATTTGGAATAAACATAGATTATTACTTGGATTAACATATAGGCTACTTTTCATCCCGAAAAAATAACGAGAACGGGAAAAAACTGCCACGCGGGCGAAGCTGCGAGCGGCCGCTAGTAAATCATATTTCCAAACCGATACTAATTTCTACAGATATGAAATATTGCTATACATTGAAACTACAGTAAGTCGCTGCTGAATCCTACACACAAGTTTTAAAAGCGACAGTGTAGAACAAAACTTTTATAAAAACGATTTCTTTCTAATATAAACATTTATCTATTCTTAAAACATAGCTATTACTTATTTTGATCATAAAGCTACTGACTTTAACACTGTAAAGCGTTAATTTATCAAAAAAACATACTGCATTCTTTGATCGTGTTAGGTGATATTGATATGCTATATATTTCTATTTTGTATAAACTTAAATCATTTGAACAACATATAATATTTAGGCAAGTAAGTAGCTTTATAAACATAATTAATATATTTTGAGAATTAAAAATTAATTTATTACTCAACAAAAGTTACAGTTAAACTAATTTAACAATTTATGAGTCATAAAATTTATTTCGTATGATTGTTAACAATTAACAACAAATATTTTCTCAAAGATAACAAGACAACAAAAATGAGTAATTAGCTTAGTGGTTTTAATTGTATGATAATATAACTTTGTGTTTTTTTTATAAAAGATGGACGTGAAGGCGCAACATTTTTTTTAATGATTTGAGATCTTATTAATAGTGCAACTATCTGAAAATTATGTTTTATAGTTAGCGTGACGGCCGTGCTAATAGATATAATAGCATCTATATGAAGTACAAAATATCCCCTGTGTAGTTGATCAAAGACAACGCTTACTCAAATAACGTTATCAAGCATCGATGCATGAAGTCTAAAGTTCTGGAAATATCTTCGAAGTTCTAAAGCACGACCAAATATTATCACGTAGACATTTATATTATTTATTACTCTCAGTGTTGAAACAAGTTCATTATTTACATGGAAGGCAAGATGCGCGAGTGTATGATATAATAAATCTTTCAGAAAAGATAGGACGTTTTTAATTCTAATAAAAACAATTACAATTCAAAAAGTAATATCTTTCCCAAATTTAAAAGATTACATTATTACATCTAACATAATTTAATATTAATTTTAGAAATATTTTTTACTATTTTCTGTATATTAATACCTACTCTAAATCTAAGCTACATAAAGATGTACTTGCTTTGCAACTTCTAACACTAATTTAAAGGTAAAAATTGAGCTTTGATGATATGTATCGTTCGATATTTTCACAAGCTTTTAATTTAGATGAAATATTTTAACTTAGAATTGTCTAGAAATTTTAATAAATAGTTTTGTAAATTATAAAATTTCGAAATCGAGTCTTCGAAATCGAATTGTCGAAATATTCACGTGAGTATGCCTGATTTTAGTTAATTAACTGAAGTATCTTTATTTTTCATAGATACTTATAAAATATTAAAAAACATATTTTAACATTAAAACTAATGATATGCTTCAATTTCAATAAAGTCAATACTTTAGTAGGTAAGTGGGTTTCATAAATTGAAAAACCTTAGAGTTGCTCTAAAATAAATTTAGGTATTTTATAATTAAATATACTATATTATATAAATGTTACTATACTAAGATAAACCATTAATATTTCATTAACACTGATATGTTTTTCAGTCATCTTGACTTTAATTTCGAAAGCGTTTTCTATTAGAAACAAATCAACTTTGGTATCTAATATTTACAATAGGACAAAATCTTGGCTAGTGCTTCTTGATTTATTTGTAATTCTAATTCCTTCAATTGTTTCTACATAGTTTATGCTAAGATACTGAGAACTTTCACATGTATTTAATATTTGAAATACATACATTTCAGACAATAGATTGTTTCTAGTCTTGGCTCCTACGATAGCCAGTAAGTCTTCAAAGGTAACATCATTAAACTTTTGAACTTTATTTTATTAAAATGTATATTTTGAAGAATTAACGACGTTTTCATCTGTTTAGCAGCGTTTGTAAGAACAATCATTTATGCGTTTGCTTATAACAAGTAATATATAAAGTAAGGACTCACATTTCTAGAAGGACTAACACAACAATTTCACTATCCGTTAAAACTTTCGGAACACAATCATCTATACCTACTCCAAATTAAAGCTTCTTTCTTTACCATTCACACTTACATAACCCGTAACCTTGGTTATGTAAGATTTCAGAATATTTATCTAAGTGTCGCTATATTAAGTGTGAATGAACAAAAATTAACAACAAAACTGACAGATCTGATATCTGAGATACCGCCAACAATTGATTTTAATAATACTAGTGCATATTTCTATTATAATTGACTTCTCAAAACTCACATTATAATAAGTGTTAGACAAGGGTACATGCTAAATAAATATACTATATGCATCACCATGATACAAATTATAGCTTAGTAGTTTATATTTTTATAGTATAGCTAAGTTTTGCTCATCCACATATTACCAAATACCTAGTGCATTCACATTTATTTTCTGAATTACTACTTATACAATACAGCCATCTATCTAACGAAAAATGCGCTTAAAAGTATGAAATTCTACATCTAACCATCAAGGAAATCAAAGTTCATAATTTATATCGCAGACCATGAAACTTCAAGGGCAACAATCAATTGATACGGTTGATAAAGGATATATAAAATTTTCAGAAGAGTGGTTCAGGAAAATAGTGAAAGATATTAAATATTATGAAGTGAATGCCTCTACAAAGTCAAATAATGTCTGCGATATATTAATCTAGAGAAAAAAACGAAATACTATCAGTGTAAAAGGCATAACACACCTATATACAAAACCCAGCCTTAAAAGATCGACCTACAAGCACCAGTTCTAAGTCGAAAATAAAAACGAAATACATTTAACTATGATATGTTTAGTTCATCTCAGTCTTCATACTACTTCTAGAGTCAGTCCTAAGCTAACGGATTTTACAATCCCATAAGAAGAGGACGCGATTTTTTCAAAACAGAATTCATCGAAAAGCTTCGAATCAATACATCCAATTTCATAATACACATCTCTAGAAAAATATTTAGGTATATCAGCAACAAGTTCATTAAAATTATCAAATATTGTAATATTCACAGCATTTTTGATATGTTTATTTTTCTTAAAGTTATTTACATCTATTTCACTTACACCTTTCATTGCATCTGTGATATGTTTTTGTGCGTAACCTAAAGCGAGTGCATCGTGCAATATTTTCAAAGTTACAACCGCTACATTTTGTTCTATAAATTCATCATAATTTTCCAAAATAGATACAAAATCGATATTAAAAAAATACCTCTCTTTAACAAAAGGAACAACATCTAATGCGTTTGAACGCGAAACATCTTTAAAATTATTTAGTTTATCGAATAAACTCGATATAAAATTGACGATAACAATGTGAAGAGTGGAGGTGAGAAAAGTGACTGTATGCTTAAGGTTTTTTAAGTTATAAATCATAGTAAAGATGGAGATCAAAATATAAAGTTTGAGGTTGGGTCCGTGGGAAGAGATAGCCGAGCTGGGTGGAGTAGGGTAGACCACGTCAACTTCAGCGATCTTGAAGATGGACAGAAGAAGATGTGAAGAAATATCCTCGTGCTGCGAGTTGATGCGAGACTTCACAACCTTAAGAACATCGATGCATTCCTCCTGCAAAAAAATATATATTCCACTGTTACCATTCTTTTCGCGAACTGCAAAGTGAATCATCCACATATTGTTTAAGATAAAATGTATGTATTTATTGTCTTATTGCAATCTAATATCAAAACAGTACCTACTACAATTTTCCTTTAGGCTATAGTGAAACTAAACTACACTTATATCCTAGCGTCGCCTCACAGTTAGTTACCTTTTCTCTATCAAGCAACGCCTCACCAGCCTCCTTCATCATCTCTTGTTCTTTCGGGGGCACGCTTGCGGATATAATTACGTTTTCATTGCTGATGTTGAAAAGAGTCAGGGTGCAGTTGGTCTGAAAGAATCGTAAAATCTTTCATAAGAAAAAAGAAAGATATAGAAATAGCATCACGACTTTCTCCAAGTGTGGTAGATATCTTCTCTTAGTATTCTCAAGATTCTTTGAAGAAATCTAAGGAGGGTATCGGTACAGAGGTTCGGCCAGATGTTACATTTGGTACATATATACATTACCTGGTTTCCTCACGATGTTTTCATTCACCACTTGATTAAGATCACTTCTAAGAGTAAAGTAAATGTACACATCAACAGTCGGTTTGATAGTCTTAGGTACTTATGTCGTTTAATTATTACATACCCCATCTCGGCTCACATAATGCAAGTACTGCTGTAGAAGTCTCACAGCATCCTCAGCCCCCAGACCAGTGAGTGGTCGTAGCAGCCCCTCATCTACAGCACTGAATCCAAGGAGCAGGTACACACCCTCTGGCAGCTTGTATTCTCCTGAAATCCATAAAAGGGTAGGTTAAATAAATATCTTAGCTGAGGTTTTCTCCATAGACTTCATGAGGAATAAGGTTCTTCAAAGGCGTTTTAAAATATTGAAAGGGTGTTGCGTCTTGCCAACACGCATGTGTGATGTGTGACGACCGGTGTGGCGCGGCGGGCGAGTGTCCGCCTGCGACGCTGGAGGTTGCGGGTTCGATTCCCGCCTTGGGATAAATGTTTGTACGATCTGCAAATATTTATTCCGGGTGTTCTGGGTATTTTCTATGTATAATAAAAAATATCTATGTATGTAATGTATTGTATTAAGTATATCAGTCATCTAGTACCCAAACACAAGCTCTGCTTAGCTTGGGGCTAGATGATGCTGTGTGGACTGTCCAGCATTATTATTATTATGTGATGCCCCTGGAAATGTAGGCGTCGTAAGGCTTTTATGAGGTGGTCTGATTCTTACATAGTTGTCTTGAAGGTACGGTTGTAAACGAATATTACAGTAATAGTATTATACATATATACCGCATACTCATGCGGTAATGATTAACTCTAGTTCAAGTGATCTAGGTCTATATATATATATAATTCAAGATTATACGCATAAATTAAAACTCTATCAGGACACAAACATTATTTCGATATTTGGGCTCAAAGACATTTCGCAAAAAAACTTTTCTGGATTTGAGTCCCTGGATACCTGGGTATTTGGAAAATCTCCTAGTCTTGTTTTTTTATTATAGTTTCAAAGAAATAGTGTATTTTTTAAACAGAAAATCAACGGCGACCTCGCGAAATCTTTCACGCCTTGCGAACGCGTCCTGAGTCTGGATTTAAACTGATAATACAAAAGAAAGCAGAAAGCAAGTAGCTTTACTGTTGCCTGCACTCATTTTAAGCCTTAGGTTTTGAAGCTTTAGCTTCGTTGAAAACTATTATTAAGCTCTCAGAATTGCTTACCAGGGTTAGGCCTCATGCAGATGAAGGATCCCGAGTAGCAGTAGCAGCGCCCTCTATAGGCCTGGTAAGCTGGTGCAGCGTGCGAGTAATGGGCTAAGCGGGAGGAGCAAGGGGCACGGGGAACACACGCCACCTTGCAGGAGACCTGGAGAGACACCTCACAGACGCAGAGGTCAGTGCACTCGGCTAGTTCCGCTGATCGGTACAGCTGGAAATAAAAAAGGTAAATTATAGATCTGAAGAAATCCGATGAATTGAAAACCAACAGTCGATATTGAGTTGAAATCGGATGGGTAGTCGATATTGTAACGACCTCAAAACAACTGGATGACTTGGGTAAGATACATACACATTACCGAGGAAAAGTTGAAGTGCTTATGCATAGTGTAGGTAATAGTAGAAATAATAATGATAACATACATTATTGATTATGTAGGTAAATATTACAAAATAATTATAGACAGCTATAGTAGAGGCTAGGCTACTAATGTTAATAGCACAGGTTTTTTACCACAAATAAGCCATAAATCTTTTTTGGGATAGGTACTCTTTTTGCTTTATTAAGTTATATTTTAATTACTTAAATGTGGTCAATAACAGACATTAGGAGTGCTTAATTTTTTTTGTCAACTCTAACTATCACGGTTTATGAGATACAGCCTGGTGACACACGGACAGACAGACGGACAGCGGAGTCTTAGTAATAGGGTCCCGTTTTACCCTTTGGGTACGGAACCCTAATAAAAAACGGGCTCGAAGATATCAATGCCCTACTAGGTACTGTACTGAGATGTAATTAAAAGTGTTAGGTCTCATGTGCCTGTTACTATAACAACACCTTTTACACATTAAAAAAAAACAAAAATTTAAGCCCGAACCACCAGGCACTGTACAAATAAATGTACTCACGCGTCGCGTTTCTCCCATCTTGATATATTGCGGCTGGTCATCGTTCTCCGGCTTCTTCACAATGCAGTACTTCGCCGGCTCCATGGTCGTCGTTGGCTTCGGTGTGGTCGTGGTAGTCGTTGTAGTCGTCGTTGTGGCCGTGGTCGTGGTCGCCTTTGTCGTAGTCGTGGTTGCTTGCGTGGTGGTTTCGACTACGGGCTCAGAGATTTGAGCCACTTCGTTAGGACCGACGGTTTGTTCCGACATGGTCGTGATAGGGCTCAGTTCGTCGTTGTCCTAAAAATGTGATTCAAACAACTTATAGCTGCCAAGATTGAGTCAATAGGTACATTTCGTTTAATGGTGCTTAGTCCCTGGCGCTTTTAATTAATGACGATATGATGGTATAAAAGCTCCTGGGCTTAGAAAATAGAAAAACGCTGTTCGTTTTATAAAGTGCTTATATTCTCTTTATAAATTATTTGAATTGTGTTCCCGGTGCAACGGTCGGAAACAGTTAACACATTTGGCATGCTTAGCGGGAACAAATGGTGTATGGGTTAAACTACACTGATTTAGTACACTAAAGCATTGCTAACCATTTCCACTTTGGAGGATTCGTGTTGCGGGTTTAGTAACTACTGATCAACGACATATTGGCTTGGTTTTCACCAGATTCGTTAGTGTGATTCTGCTAGGGTTCTTTGTAGACATTATGCTACATTGTACTTTCTACGCTATTTTTTTTTATATGGTGCACAAAAAATATCTTATACAGCTGCTGTAGAATATACTGTGTGACCTGCAAAGTTGTTGATATTGTGGGGGCTGTGAGAGCCTTGCATCCACAACCTGAAACATACAGGTTTTAAGCCTCATGTGCCTGTTATTTTACCAACATCATAGCAATGTTAAGTTGCTTGATGGCACAAGGAGGCTAGGTGGAGGTACTTCCGCGGACGAGCTCTTCACAAAGAACTACTGCTAATAATGTGCTGGTGCAGTTTTCTTCACTAGATATAATCTAAGGTTCATTAACTATGTATAAGCATTGTACCTAATGTACCTACCTGACTGACCTGTACGCTTACAGGGAAGTGGGAACCATGGGTGGTATGCTTATGGTGTGTAGTGGTGCGATGGTACGGTGATTCTGGCGCCACGGTGATGTAGCGGATTCCATTGTCGAAGGGAGTAGTAGTGGGGATGGACCCGTACGTTTTCTGGTGGTAGTCGCTTTGGGATTCCACTGAAATAAATCGAACAGCTTAGTCAGGCGCCCACATTAACATACGAATTGATTGTTACAGATAATTTTATTCAAACCACCATAGTAATACAAAATAAACCAGTAGGTAAGTGCACGAAAATAACAAATGACAAACTTAAGTATAGGAAAACTAACATTATTTATTATTTAAGTTCTAGTCTGTGTAGTGAAATGGCATAAGTTCAGAATAATGATGCAACAGAAAATCAGCGCTGCAGATTTTTCTGCTGAAGCCAGGGTCGTTGACATCATGACACAAAACGATCAAAACAAACCGTCCAAAAACAAAACACAATAACTGAGTGTATCTAGATTTCACAAAAAATAACAATACATTGATAAATAGGTATAAAATATACATATGAAAACTGAAAAAAAGAAGTAAATAATGAAAAACGAGACGGTCATAAAAACCGGTTTAGTCTTATCTGATTCTAAACATTTACTCATTGGTTCAACGGAATATCCAGTCAGCTTTTCCACTAGGAGTAAACTTACCCACACAAGGGTTCAACCACAGCAGTCTTTGCCAGCCAAGACAGTCGTACAGCTGAGCAAAGTCAGTTCCCCTACAGGCACAGGCAGCTCGAAGCTGGGTCCCAAGCACGGCGACCACGGCAGCACGGCAGGCAGCAGGGGATCCAGCGCAGCCTTGGGTTACGGCGTCCACTGCACACCATTGCTCGTAGTTTTCCAGACGGATCCTGTAAAATAAAAACCGTCAAGTAATAATCGAAGCCTAATTTTTCTCTCCTATTATTTTGTTTCACAATTCGTTTAAGATTTTAGACGAACATACAAGCTTGATGAGTATTTCGAATACTAAGCGCATTGACCAAGCGCCTTATAAAATAAACAAAGCAAGCACACATGACATTGTCAGCATTCTGGTAGGAGAAAGTTTGAATTACGTTCAGCTGTCGCAATGCAATGAGTTCATTTTCTGTCATCTTTGGAAACAACATGGCCCGCGGTTACGTTTGCACATTATTTTATGCTATTAGAGTCCCAATCTTTGGATCATTCAGTGAACGTCTTACTCTGAGCATTTCCATTCAAGAATAACGACAAAGGTTGGAAATTATATTTTTAGACGTCTCAATCATCACGTCCTAACCGTTATAGGTACCTGACCTTGCATCATGACCTTTCACGGTGACCTTCAGACATCGAGCCATAAGTGGCATTTTTTATTTATAGTCTTTTTTCATGAAAATGTCGCTTCTCATTTAGCTACTCGTAAAGGTTTTCCAAAGGTTATAACTACGATAAAAGCCGGCTTTCGAAATAAAACAAATCAATGTAACATACTCGGTAAATAATAAAACAATCAAATAAGTTCTAAGCCTCAGGTACACAGATATAATTACAATATCTGTGCTCAGGTATGAAAAGTACAAAAGATTTTCCTCTTCTGTACCTATTTGGTTACAAACCAAGGGAAAGACAGCCCGCGCTGGTTCAGGAGAAATTAATGCCAAAGGATAGTCAATTGACAACAACAAAAAAAGAACAAAAAATTGGGCTTAATGATGATGAGTATGTGGAAGCTTGTGTAAAATGAGTAAAACCCAAATTCAACCAATCATTCATATCCTCCACCAAATTACCAATACTCAATATTAATTTAATTATTTGAGTAGGTATAATGTAGAACGCGGTTCGCGGAACACAACAATAAATTACACAGAGATTACCAAATGTAAACTACTCGAATTAATCAAATTGAGACTGATATCACACTGAAATTATTTGTAGAGTAATGAATATGACTGGCCTCATACCTCATTTAGTAGTAGCAGTTCTGTGTTAGTTGAGGGTTCAATTCCTACTAAATTCAGGGCGTCTACTCGGAAAAACGATAGACGAAGTTTCGTATTATTTTGATTTACACTGCTTGGTAGTGACAACTTGATTGTGCAACGATCACTCAGTTGCCCCGCAGTGTGTGATGTGCCTTACAGTGCCGTAAGTAGTAGCTCTGCCTTCTGTGCTGTAGATTGTGGGTTCGATCCCCACCGAGAGCAAACAGTTGTGTGATGAACATAGATGTTTGTTTTATGTCTGGGCGTTATATTGTATTCTAAGTATGTTTTTACTAAAGAAAACTACATATTATAAGTATTCTATCAGTCATCTTGTTCCCATAGTACAAGCTGTGCTTGTTTGGGTTTTTTTTAATTCTCAACATCTCATTATCCTGACAATAACGAATACAAAAAAAAAACTAATTTGGTGCAGTCGTTCGGAGTTATGCGCGTACATACATTTCAGCGATTCATTTTTAGGGTTCCGTACCCAAAAGGTAAAACAGGACCTCATTACTAAGACTCCGCTGTCTGCTGTATGTCTGTCCGTGTGTCACCAGGCTGTATCTCATGAATCGTGATAGTTAGAGAGTTGAAATTTTCACAGATGATGTATTTCTGTTGCCGCTATAACAACACATACTAAAAAACAATAAAATAAATATTTAAGGGGGCTCACATGCAACAAACGTGGTTTTTTGTTTTTACTATAGATATTGGTACGGAACCCTTCGGCCGCGAGTCCGACTCGCACTGGGCCGGTTTTTAGCTATATAGATAGATGCTCCACCCAAGCATAATAGCACGCTTGAATATTTGCTCGTATATATTTCGTCACCCAATCGGCCGTGGGTAATGCTTTGTAGGATTGCTTTGTGCAAATACTGGGTTATTGCGATGTAGAGTGGCACCAAACTTGCCACCTGACAGAAAAGCCGGACTGTTGGTGCCAATACGGCTATTTTCTGTATATTGCGTTCAACCTTTCGGGTAAAGTACTAAACTCTGCTCAAGCCTTATGAATAAATACTTAAATTTTCAAATCGAATCGTTTATTGCATGAAATACATTTTTTTATGGTGGTGCTTTTGACGGGTATCAATGTATTTTGCCGTATCAGGCGTGCAATTTTCATAGGTTTACAATCATTAATGATAGGAATGTCAGAAAATAAAATAAGATCAATCAAAACAATATCAGGGGCAAATTCAAATAAAATAAAGAATCAGTCAATAAAAAATAAAAATAAAATGAAATAAGACTACAAACTACAATCAATTAAATAGGAATAATATTTTATAAACTAGTTGTTATTTAATCATTTGTCAGTCATAAATTCATGTAGGGTATAATAAAATTTAATATCTAGTCCCGAACTATGCGAAGTTTATATTGTGGGAACCAGCGCCAGTGTCATTCGTTTTGTATCGATTGATTTCTACATTTGCTATTGCTCTATACGTACATTGACCACGTCACGTGATGTATTTACAATGAATATAGTAAGTACAGTATGTGTAGTAATTTAGACAATAGCGAAGTTTACTTCGAGGCAAACTAACTTTGGCTAACCCTTCTGGTATAATACTTCTTCTAGATTTTAGGTAAATGCATATTTAAATGTCAGTACCTACTTATCATATAACACCCAGATGTAGAACAAAATTTTATAACCTGGCTAATCAAGAGGTTAAACCTTAGTTAGGACTAAAACTTTTATGCTTTAACTTTTATTAATGCTGCATGCTCACTAAACCTAGGATATCAACAGAGCAGCAGATTATTATTGTATTTTAATTATTTTGTCAGTCATCTAGATGATGTTGTGTAAAAATGCTCATAAATATTTATTTATTTTGTACACTAATTGATTTACTTACTATTATCATACATGAGTGCAATCCCTGTGCTACTTACTCGTATATATTTTTCTTTGCAATATTAGCTATCCGTCTATTTTCCCGGCTTTTTTGCATGCAAGTATTTGTACGCACTAGTTCATATAGGATTGGTTTCTATATTATTCTGGTGTGTTTGTTTATTCGTGTTTTGATAACAGTAGTTAGCACTTTATTCTGTGGTCTCGACAAAGCTCCGTATGCAAATTGTTTTTGAGCTCATAATTTTGGAATTGGATTTCAAATGCAAACTGGACTAAAAGTTTTCAATGAAATGAAAACCCGCTTCTAAACTGGGTCAGAAGGTTTGAATTTTGGAAATTCTTTTCTTTCTTAATACCTACACCTCTACGCATCAAGACGAACATAATCTGAAATATTCAAGTTGTTACGACCAACGGTTTAGGCTGTGCGTTGTCTTTAAGTCAGTGAGGACAAACATTCTTATAATTGCTATAGATTATATATTTCAAATAAATCAACTTGATTTGAATCTCCCTCTCGTATCGTAGGTACTCAGATCTCCGACTTTTTGTTTTAAGCCTAGTATAGTCTAGTAAACACTTGACTACACACATTTGACATTAAAAAGACACAAATAATAGAAGAAGAAATGGCTGGAAACTCTAAAGCCATTGTAAGATCATACAAACTTCCGTTAGTATTCATAGAACCGTTGCTTGCCAGATAAGCCTTTATCTCATTGCGTGACGGGTTACACTGCTACAAGAATATTGGAGACAGGTATAACACATGAATAACTTTACCTGCATTCAGGTTCTTCACGGCACGCGTGGGCCAGGGTATGGCAGGCTGGAAGAGGCGAGCCCACGGCTGGACGCTGTGCGCACGACGGGTGAAGACGCTCTTGGGCGTTCATGCAGGAATCCTCACGATTGTCGGTTTTCCTGGATTAGAGGTGAGAATTAGGTCCATGTAGAACACTGTCTTCTGTCAAATACTGATGCTCGTACTCTGTGTTCAGGTTTGAAACGTATGGGTGCAGGTGCAATGAAAATTAACTTTACGTCTCAGTGATGGACACAGTAAATTGTCACATAGGGAAAGTTCTCAGTCAACATTTTATGTGAGATAATACGATTATGACCATGTGCTTGAACGATCACTTTTAAAAAAGCTAGCATTCAAGTTGTCTAGATTTTAGAGCTCGTCCGGGAAAGTACTACTACCATGCCTGTTTAAGCCACTAAGCAGCTTGCTGTGTTTTTGTTTCAAGGTTTTGGGTGTCGGCGAAATTACAGGTACAGGCTTATCATCTGTATACCTCAGGTTGATGAATCGAACGTGACCTGCTAGGTAATGCTTTGTTATAGATAATGCCACTGACATATAAGAGAATACTGTACTAGATTAGGGTAAAATATCACTTGACTTTATTTAAATAATTGCGCTCGCTTCACTCGCCGCTGGTCTACTTATACCTGCATTCTTCGTCTTAGACAGACCAATAACTACTACTATGTACTTTTACATCCTCCAAATTATTTCAAAAACTTGTTTTATCGCCAAATCGCCGAATACTCACAAATAATTTGTGGTCATGTGTGGCCAACTTACTTGCAAAGACAGAAGGCGATTTCAGTGTTCCATGCCACAGCTGGTTTCCTGTAAAAGGCTCGCAGGGCAGTCATGCAGCCATCTCTATCGCAGTCGCTGTTATGACACTTCTGCAGGACTGGGGTCAACGACGTCGTGCACTCGGAGTCCTTGATGCAAGCGTCCAGGGCTACGTGGCAGGTGGATTGAAGAGCCACCTTATCGTCACGTGATCTACCGTTCTCTTTGCCAATTTTCTCTGCAGGATAACGTTCATTAATTTGTATGAGCTATACCTGGTGACGGAGTACATAGGAGGACATGCCTGGTGGACTCCGTGGTGCCTTGGTTCTTTAAAGCTCTGGAATGCTGCAATCTTTTGTCATTCTTGGGAATCGGCCGTTTAATGAGACACCAAAACTATTAAACTAGATAATAAAAAGGTACCGAAATATTGAACATTTCCTGAAAAAGATTGCAACGTCCATAATCTTATTATATCCAATAACGTTCTTAAAACTACGTGTTTATTTCATGTGTATTAAGTATATACATTTTTCTCTACTATTTTTTGGAAACTAACCGTTTCTTTGTATATTTTTGTTCGTTATATCATTATCGCTAACTTTTTCATAGGAAAAAATATGCCTTAAAAATATTTCACGTATCCTATTGTTTGAACATTCAAAGCATTTAATATTTTGTGTTTATTTTGTTACCAAAGTAAAAAAAAAACAAATATATAGATAATCAAAATAAAATACATGGATACATCAATGAAATAAAAGTAAAAAACTGTGTGGTTTATCAAAAGTACGATAAATGCTCATGCCAAGACAAAATAATTTACAATTGTGTGTATATCATATAAAAACCAACGTGTGTGAATATAACAAGTATTTGTGGATAAAACCGATGGGTTTGCCAATGATCTGAATCAGCATCGTCAATCGACATGCTTTCGTGTCGATTTAATATGCCAAAATGGTATTTAATGGAACATGCAAATTGCAAAGTGAACATATAAGATTCCATTAAAATGTCCCCGTTCAAGACAAGTATAAGATTAATCTGCTGGAAGATTTCTGGAACGGCACCGAAAATCCCCGAGTCGAGCGTTTTCTAAATTGCTCCTTAAGCTATACCTAAAACTTTAGGAAAGGAAGCTATCTGGGGGTCTATGATTTACGATCTCTAGATACATTTCGATCTAAGCCAAGCTATCTTCTCCTTTTAAACTATTAGAACTAGTGTAGGTACTAAAGGTGCTTGGGGTTGAAAAGTGATGGAAAAGGAGCACTTGATTCATGAAAGTGCCGAAGAATGACCGTTCCATGAAGGTGGCCGTTCTATTTACAGACTCGAAGCTCGGTGTGTCTTACGATATCTATGGTTAGGTATATTAAAGTTCTGTGTGTATAATCTATCTCTTTATGTGTCGACTAATCTTCCATTCACTGTAATTAATTCGAGGAACAGTAGTAAGTAAAACTCGACACGTTTACTGACACAACGCAGTAAAAAATCTTACCGCGTTAGTTCCAGAAAGATTAGAGGACATAACAATACCATACGTACGGTTCTCATCAATGTATCCTGCTCCATAGACAGTCTTGGTCGCGTATAGGGGGTCTTCACTCCCCCCCGGCTCATGGTTCCACCGATGGTAATGATGTCCATGGGGGTTGTAGTGGGGACTCGAGTAACGGTGAACGTGCGACATAATTTTGTCCGGAGCTATCAGGTTTCCATCCTGCGTTATGGACATACCGCCAATCCACGAAGTGACGCCTGTTCCGTTCCGATTGGATGTCCGTCCGTCCGACATCAGCTTTACTGGAATTGCATCCATGGATTCGCTTAGCAGTTGCTACTTCCACGACCAACCGTAGCGCGACCGGACCCTTCGTATCTCCAGAGCCATCGCGCCGGCCGATCGTCACACATTTAGAATATAAAGAACCCTACATTAATAAAATATAAAATATCGGCAAACGTTACGACATTGATCGGGCAAAAAAATCCGGTGAAAGGTAACCCTCGGACGGTAGACCCAGTCGAACTATAAGCCAAGTCTATGCCGCGCAGTAACCATAGAGATCGTAGAAATAGAGATGCAGGACAGCATGCAGCATGCGCAGAGCTCCACGTATAGACTTTCGAGGCGTTAGGTGAATGCGATTGCACGAATGAAAGTCTAAAGTGGAAAAAGGAAAAAGAAATAGCAGAAATCTAAAACATGCAGGCAAAGTAGGAGCGAATACTCATTAAATATTAAAACGTTATGAAAACTCAAACGACCTATGCTAAGTCCTTAACTATTAAAATGCGTAAGTAAAATCTGAGTCCGTAGCATTATAAATTTAACGGGTTAACCTTTTCGTTTTAATATTTAAACCGTGGTATTTTGTAACTTAAACTTAGATAGTGTTCGCTTATCGTGTCGATCATCATGAAGAGAGAAAAACTAATGGAATCGAAAAGAGTATTCAAAAAGCCACGCTCCTATCTTGCAAAGCGAGTGTTAAGCGTGCAGTGCTAGAGGCGACGGACGGACAGAGACACACAGAGAAAGAGAGAAGAGAAGAGGGTGCGGCGGCGGCTCACCGTGGCGGGGCCGAGGGGGGCGCGGGGAGAGGAGAGCGGCTCGGAGGAGGCTTGCGGCGGCAGCGCGCGTCATCAGGCGGGTGCCATTCTCCGTCAGCAGTAGCAGTGTGCCGTCGGGAGCAGCGTAGCGCGTCAGCGGAGGTGCTGATGTCTGCGCGCTGACTCTCGGAGCCTCGAACAGCGCGAGCACTGCTGGCGGGCATTCACCCCACGCCACCGCTGCCCCACAACACGTTACCGACTAGGCCATTCCCGTGCGCCGCACTGAATACCCTCAATGGAAGCCTCTGCATCCGTTGAGAGTACTCCCAGAGATAAGGTTAGGGTAGTGTATGCTCTCGATCACCGAAGGCCGAAGGTGTGAAGCCAAGAGTTGGGTAACTGCGGGCATCTGTATGGTGTGTAGGTCAGGAGTACACTAAAAACAAGCTCGGTGTTTGTGAAACATAAACGACAGCCTGGTGTGGTAAAGTAGTGATCTAAGTCAATCCTAAGGCCTAGGCATCTAGTTTGTGTTCAAATAAAATAGGCACGTATAAGAAAAGAAAACAAATATAACATAAAATAATAATACGTAAAACAACTAATAACACGTTGACGGCTATGGAGATGAGTCTAATACTCGTACTCCTCAAAGCATTTGACAGTGTCAGTGTGGTGGTTTCCGTGAATTTATTGTTTTGTATTTGACTTGTAGCCTATGTATTGTACATATTTGTTTAACGTAAGATTTTATTGAACTCATACACGCCGAAAATCGTGGCAAATTATTGATATTTCATGTTTGTTATCGTGGTGTCCCGCAAGGCACTTTCTCGGTCGCACCGATTTTATATTATACACATTATACAATTTTATATTGTTAAGTGTAACTTTACGCGTGTACCTAAACATAATGCATATTAAACACTTAAAGCTATGCTATAATAGTAATTACACGGGCTCTGAGTGAATACTATAAATTATTTATTTTGGCTCTATGATTACCTCCTTGAATAATTGAATGAAAAATCCCAAACTTTTTTATCATAAGACGATAAGATAAAAAAGTGTAATTGCAGCAAAAATATGGTGTTAAAAGTATGTCATTTTCAGACCAAAAAGAGAGTTGAATGGTATATTTTATATCACAGATATATTTTCCGGCAACTCCAGGAAAGTAATTTGAACAGTTGTGTGTTCCCACAGTATTGAAACCGTACTGTGTGGCAAGCTGGTTTATTCTAAACTGTGGACCGACACGGTGCTATTTCAAATTTTAGTTTCATGTCATCCTAAAATAAATAATAGAGTTTGAGAGTGGAAAAATTTTGAAAACTCAAATATTTTTGTAATCACTATCGATTTTAAAGTAGAAATGTTACTTAAAACTAGCTCTGTCAATGTTAGCCATTTGATACCCATATCCATTGGTTGACCATAGTTTAAACGCTTTTTGTCTTTTCACTACCCAGAAAACGATTAGGATATTATAGAATCAGATTATGTTAAATTTAAAATGAAATACAATATCGACACTATCACACAAAATAACTGTTTCATTGTTTGTTTGAAACGAATGTTTCAAGTTTCTTTTGTTTGGAATTGTCGTGTCAGGTACATAATTATTACATTATAATGTATTTTACCGAGATGGGTTAAATTAAGTTAGATAACCATCACACTAGAGCTTCATATTTTACATTTTACCAGTTTGTAGAAGGATCATACATAAAAACAGTAGGAACTAAGCCCTTAGTTTTTTGTCCGATCTTCTAAGCATACGACTATAGTCGCGAGGAACTGGCGCCTAGATTTACCTAGTTTTAATACAATTTTAAGTAATCCCTGAATATTACTGAATAAGTACTCTTTGGCTTTATGAAATCCCATGAGTAATATTAATTTGAGATGGAACACATAAAATAAAAACCAAATATACCATACCATACTCAAACCTAATTACAGAATCTACTAAACAAGTTCAAGCATAATGCGATATTTATAAGTTATTTCAATGTTTAAATTCAGTGTATAAATGTATCAAATAAAACTCTTTTTTATTATGCGTTTACATGAATTGAAAAACATGGACAACAATAAATAGATTTTAGAATTCGAGAGAATCGAAAACTTAAATAGAAAGTCATTTAAATGGAAATCGTCTTTAACCTCAAAGATGCGATGGCTTGTTTATTTATTTATCTGATGTATCCGTTTAGGGATTGAATTTCAGGAACTCCTTTCTTAGTACACCTACGCACCACGACAAAAATATACAAATACAAAACTCTACATATAATTGGTAGGTATATAAGGGCAATTATCGAGTCTTCTTTGAGATATAAGTTTCCATATAAACATAGACAATACATGGAAATTTTTACTTATTCGTAAATATTTTACATGTACTACACATAGACAATACAATTGAAAACGCTATGACAGCTGTCAAAGCTAAGTTGACAGTGGCCTTCTGCGTTGTAGGTTCAATCCACAGAGAACAAACATTTATGCGATGAACACATTATGTCTGGGCGTTTTACAGTAATTTATGTATGTATTCCCAAAAAAATAGTATTCTCTCAGTTACCTAGTTCCCATAGTAAAAGCTTTGCTTAGTTTGAGGCTAGAAGATAGCGTTATGTTACTTGTATGCATTTATTTATAAATAAAAAACGCGTAATAAAGTTTTTTTTTTTTTTTTTTTTTTTTTAACTTTAATAGACCATCCTTTGGCTTCAATCTCACCTGATGGTAAGTGACGATGAAGCCGACGATGAAGCAGAACGGTCTAGAAGACACCTATTCACTCTTGCCTTAAAGAGATCCAGATTATAGTGGTCAGGAAAAACAGAAGCCGGCAATGAGTTCCACTCCTTAGCGGTTCGCATAATGAAGGTGGAACCGAAACGCTTGGTGCGAATGGGTGGTATGCTAACCAAGTAAGGGTGGTACTTCTTATGTTTCATATGAAATAATCGAGCTGAAAAAAAATCTCGGCTTTTATAATCGCATGCATTATTCTCGTTACAAAACGTACGTGAATCTATTCCATCTAAATGAATCCTAAGGTTTTAGTGAGTACATATCACTATAAATATATTATACTATACCATTTTCTGTAGCTCGATAACGTTTTTGTTCGACTGGACAAATATAACTGTGAATTAATTATGAGGCTTGAATTTTCGGGCTATTAAAACTGAATTCCTAATAAGTTGTAATTATTGTACTACTTACAAATAGCTTCCTTAGTTTTTGAATGTAGTTTAAAATAGAATAGAATATTTTATCCATATATATGAAATCAATTTTGGCACAACTATTACTGTTCGAAAAATGTGTATGCGCAATGCCCGTGCTCCGAAACAGTGAAGGAAAACTTACTGGCAACCTCACGTATGGAATACGAACTACTGCAAAATGTGGGTATATACCAAAGGTAAAATTCGGATTTATTTTGAACTAGCTGACCCGTGCCCACTTCGTTGGGCGGTAAACATTTTTACTTACAAATCTTAACTAAGTAGTACTCGATGTTGCCAACAGATGGCGTTAATACGGCATAAAATAGCGGTCGTTTGCAGTATCGCCCGCGTGGCAGTTTTTTCCCGTTCCCGTTATTTTTTCGGGATAAAAAGTAGCCTAAGTTACTCCTTGTTACATCAGCTATCTGCCCGTGAAAGTCCCGTCGAAATCGGTCCAGCCGTTTCAGAGATTACCCGGAACAAATGGACAGACAGACAGACAGACAGACAGACGGACAGACAGACAGACAGACAGACAAAAATTTTAAAAAATGCTATTTTGGAATATGTATCGCATATACATTCATATGCATGTAGTAAAAAGCGGTTATTTTAATATTACAAACAGACACTTCAATTTTATTTATTTGTATAGATAATCTTGAGTTAGTACTTGGTACTAAACGATCTGAGGGGATATCTACCGTGCCTGGGACTTAAAGTATGCTGTTGGTATATTATGAATCAAATAATAATCATTTATAATTTTTGTCGCTGTTTCTAGTTTTAGGTAAATTTAACTTTTATGCATGCAACACTAAAATAATGTCATATTCACATATTTGATTACGAATCTAGATCGAATTAATACAATATTTACATTATATTTTATTTGATTGTAATCTGTTTTGTGAATTGAATAAAATAAATAAAGTCATAAACAAATTTTTTTCTTTTCATTTCAAGCAATAATTCCGTCGAATTGAGTTCTACAAAAAAGTAGTAACCAATCTATTAGCATAATCAGCGAACAAGGAAGCTGAAAGTTCGTGTCAAAGGAAAAAGGGAACGCAAAAGGTTTTTCACCACAAAGTGCCCTTTCGAATGTGAATTGTGCTCTTTGTTCCTTACAAAGTAAAGGTGCTCGAAATCCAAATTAATATTCAATTGGTGTTATTGGGTACGTGGGAATTTGGGAGAGTAGGCAGAGTAAGCTTTTTACTAGCACACGCAAAATATGCAAGATACTATGATCAATATTAGAACCTGGCAGCTATTCTCGGAAACGTTTTACGATTTGCTCATAAAAAAACCAAAGGTTTAACCGTGAGTTCGATAGTTTGTTAGGCCATTATCCGTACCGTGAGCCACCAAATATGAGCTTAACCCGAACAATGGGTACGAGAGCATCTTCGTACAAATGTGCAATCCGCTTTGGAAAGTTCATGTTATGAAATTATTGTCTTCTATATCTATCAATCTATTAATCCTGTGTGCACCTACTACTTCGGATAATAAGAACTCATTATCATTAAGAACTTACCAATATTATAGGGTTTTTTTTTAATTGCTTGGTAAACTAAAAAGCACATGAGACGCTGAACAGTGCATTGTAGGACACCCTAACAAGCGTGGCCTACAAGGCAATAATTTGTTACAGGCGATGGTAACCACTTAACATCAGGTGGACATCTTGATCCATCAGGAAGTTGTATAAATGAAGTGATGGAACCCTTCCATTTATTAGCTCCTTCTATTCTATGGCACCACAGCTAAGTTGGTAAGGCCATAAGATGATAAAATTCAGGAACTTTTTATTTCCATACGAACAGTCAATTCTCCGGGCATCGGCTAGCCAAATATTTGGCATAGTAATTGACGAACTCGGATAAACAGTTGATGCTTTTATATAAGACGATAAATGCTACTGAGGCACTGGCGCTTAGATTCACCTAGATTTAAGACGTTTCAAGATAATCCCTGCGGATTTTACTGAATAAATGTTTTTTGACTTTGACTTGATAAATAAATATACAACTGAAAACCTTCTAATTTTTTTTTTAACTATAAAGAAAATAATTCTTTTTCGTAAGATTAACTCAGCTTATATCTAAAATACTACGTAGCTCATAAAACCGACCTCTTAAGATTTTTTTTTTGTTTTTAAGTTCTTTGTTTTAGAATCAGAATCAGTATTAGAATAATCTTTATTGTAAGCTGTTGACAGTATAAGAGGCTGTTTTTTTTTATTTTTTACAATTTTAAAACATGAAGTTTAAAAATGAGCTGTTCTGTATGAGAATCTGTTTTAGAAGTAAGTTTTACCTAAATACTATACTATGTTTAATTATATATTATATGTTACATGTTTTCTTAGTACTTATGAATTTACAAAAAACAAGTATATTGTAGATTGAGAATAATAATAGCTTGACAATATGTACAAGATTTGTATTTAATTTTGTAGATTATAATTATGCTTTTACTTAATTCAGCTTATCGGTTTTAATTAGGATATTAACTTTATTGCAGGTGCTGTAGGAGTTGCATATATATATACGCCTACAATTTTTTTAACTTATAGGGATTTAAGTAGCGGAATAGTACTTTAAAAATTGAATCGTCCATTTTATACTTTTACAATGAACTTCCGCATAGTTACGACTGAATCAATTAACTAGGTAGCAATTTCTTTCAAATCTTTGCTATCTGTGTTAAAACATCGTATCGTATAGTGTAAGTTGGCCGGTTGAAGCGCCGACAAAAGGAAATAATTTCCCCAAAACTGAATTTTGTTATATACAAATATTAGTAAAAGCGAAGTGCGGAAGAACAAACCACTCGCCCTAGCGTTTAATTTATGTAAATGAACGAAAAACAACGCAATTGGAATGTTGGTTACTTTTAAGTCCACTGTCCGCTGTAGCAACGCGAACAGGTGCCTTCTTAATTTAAACTATCGTGTTTATTTAGTATATACAGGGTTACAGGAAAAATCGTGCTAGATCCGTTAAGGGCGTGGAGTACCCATAATTTCTGACTTATTTCACTATGAAACACCCTACACTAAACATAACCCTTTTCGAGATATTCGACTTTTAAATTTTTTATATCTTAACTTTCACTTGTCTCATAAGGTCTATTCAATTAATTTATGCACTATTTTAATGATTGACGTCATAAAGCATCTTATTACACAAAAAAAAACAAAAATATGTTTAGTAGTCTAAAAATCGGCAATTTTCAATAAAAAAATTAAAAGTCGAATATCTCGAAAAGGGTTAAGTTTAGGGTAGAGTGTTTCATAGTGAAAAGTCAGAAATGATGGGTACTCCACGCCCTTAACAGATCTAGCACGATTTTTCCTGTAACCCTGTATAACGCCAGGTTCCAATATCCTACGCCTGTGCAGTACTACTGGTCATTATCTGTCAGATAAACTTTCACATCATTGGCCAGAAGCGTTTTTTTTGTATTATGTGTTCATAAAGCCACGAGATACGTATCAGTTTAGTAGACAGTGTACTTAACATTTAATATTCATATTAATTTCGGTAAACAGGGCGTAAATAACGAAGAGTGTTCGTAATCACTTAAATAAAAGAATTGAAAGTCCATTTTCTTTTAATTCGAAATGAGATGAGAATGAAGTAGTCTTAAACAATGTTTTTTTCAGGAAATATATTTTTATTAGAGCTCTTTGGTATAGAAGTGGGTACTTTTTCTGAAATAGTTTGTCCGTGAAGTTATTTAGTACCGTATATATTTCTGTCACCAAGCATTGATGCTCGTATTGGTTTGTTCCGATTTTTTTTATACAAACTGCTGATGATACACGCAGATGACCCAAAGACAGCCTCAAATAATCATGTACCGGCATGGATTTAGACGCCTGTCATTTATTCTACTACTAATAAACTCGGAGTAACCTTTCTTTCGAGGTTACTTCGAGTCCGCACTCGGCCGGTTTTTCTAAAACACGGTGTTAATATTTCGATATTAACACCGTGTTTTAGAAAAAACCGGCCGAGTGCGAGTCGGACTCACGCACGAAAGGGTTCCGTACAAACGTAAAAACGGCAAAAAAATTATAGATAATGGTACGGAATCTTTCGCGCGCGAGCCCGACTCGCACTTGGCTGGTTTTATTAATACTTCATCAAAACTAACTGTCAATGCAAAAAACAAAACAAAGTGTAAATATTTCAACGTTACGCCTAGTTTATTAGTACCTAAAAGGGTATGTATATGTATGTCTGTCTGTACTTTTACCGGTGCACATAGGTATCCTCACTACGTTCTTTCTCGCATCTCGCGATTTGTGCCACTGCTCTTATTTTTTAGAATTGAGAAGATATCTTTACCTTTACCATGCTTGAGGATTAAATTCGTAATTTTTTATCTATTTCTTTCTAAACCAATAGCCACTCATTGCAAATAAACACATTACCAAGATATTATTTCTGTTTCGCCAATAACCAAAATACATTCCGAGTTATGAACAATTCAAAATTCTAGCTAAAATACCATTCCAAATCTTGCGGTCCCAATCGTTGATTTCTCTTTAACCTTTTATCTAGAGCGAGTTTTGGTTTTCAATCGTATTTATGTAACTCTGGCTTATATATCTATAGATCAATCTTTGTTCTACTCCAAGCTTCAGAGCGTACAGTTTTAGTAGTAGTAGAGCTCTTTGTGAAGGGCTCGTCCGGGGCAGTACTACCACCATGCCTATTTATGCCGCCAAGCAGCTTGCTGTGTTCCGGTTTGAAAGGTGTGGGTGCCGGTGTAATTACAGGCACATGAGGCTTAACACCTGTATGCCTCAGGTTGATGGACGCTGAGTAGTAGCATCGTCGGTGACGTTCCTAAGCGTGACCTACGAGGTAATGCTTTGTTATAGGTGATGGTAACCACTTAACATCAGGTGGGCCATCTGCTTTTTCCATCAACAAGTAGAATAAAAAAAAGGTTGAAAATTTGCATTTTGCGCCAAGCGTGGTGAGAACGGCAAATCTCCCAAAGATAGGGTTTTTTTAGGGGTGGACTCAATCAGGCTAATGATTATGATGACGGTATGAAAAACATGTTGTGGTTATACCGTGGGAGGATAAAAGAGGAAGTAAATGATATGAAAATGTTCTCCGAGTTAAATTGTTATTGTTCTGTTATAGGTTGTTTTATTAGGACAAAATATTGTAATTTATGTACCACGCCTGATTAAAATGTTGAGTCAATCGAATTTCTTGTAAATACAGGAAATACTAATATTATTTTAGTTTGAGACTACTAATCATCTGGAAATCTTGACACGTGTACTGTGAACTAATTGCCAGCTTCTGTTTTTGTTATAATCTTGATCTCTTTAAGGCAAGAGTGAATAGTTGTCTTCTAGGTCGTCCTGCTTCATCGCCACTTACCATTCGGTGAGATTGAAGCCAAAGGATAGTCAATTAATGATAAATAAAAAAATAAACGTTTCACGTTTAATATATATGTATATATCTACGTCTGCGTGTTATTTTCAGATATACTACAACACTCACTATACATATTTAATTGAATTTCGGAAATTCATTTCTTAGTACCCCTCTACGCCCCAAGACGATACCCTGAGAGCTCCAAATCTCTACGACCAGAGGTTAAGGCTGTGCGTTGTCTGTATATCAGTCAGTCACAAAGATTTTTTTAAGTGGTACGATATGAAAAAATAAGTTAGAAGTTTTCATTAGCAATCGATCGAAAAATATGTCTGAAACTCTTGAAATTACAGGCTTACACCTCAAGGTTCTTAAACGGTACCTAGTGCTTTTTATTGTACGTTTCTGACGTGTATGACCTGTTTGCTTTGTTGTCGGTGATGGTTACCACTTAACATCAGGTGGTAGTTCAACAGTAAGTACAAATAAAAGTATTTTTACACCCTTTACGGAGGGTTGTAAAGTGGTGTTGAATAAAGAATAACTACATTAAAAGCATATTTACTGTTCTGGGCTCTGAAACATCTTGATTAGGAAAGAAAGTAAGTTCCTTTGGTTGAAGGACAATTCCAGGAGTTTCAGAGTTCGTAAATACACTTAGACGACAAACTTGTGTTTTTCTTACTTGTTTGCCTTTGTATAAACAAAGATTGTTTTCTTTACATAGCTAGAAATAAACATGATATTATATTTCGAGAACAAAACAAAACTGATCAGCTTATGCCCGGTTCTTATTTTTACAAGCGTCCGTCGGTAAAAGAGCTACGGGTCGTTCCTTGTCAAATAAACTCATTGGCCAGTATAAACTCTCACTGTAAAATAACCCAATGAGACGAAGGCTTATCCATAAAGCAACTAGTCTTATCTGGGATGGTGTCCTACGCTTCGTCTTTTAGTTCGTGCTGGCCATTTGGGAACCTTTATTACTCAGCAGTTGAAGTGGCAGTCAGTGGGCAGGCGATATAGCTCGTAGAACTGATAACCATTGGGAAATAAAGGTTCTCGAATGGCGACCACGAACCGGAAGACGAAGCGTGTCCTACGCTTCGTCTCCTACCTGATTGACTGACGACATTGTTAGGACCGCGGGAAGTCGATGGATGGAGAGGGCTCAGAATCGTTCTTCCTGGAAACGTGTGGAGGAGGCCTATGTCCAGCAGTGGACTTCTACAGGCTGATGATGATGATGATTACTCAGCAGTTGTTGGTTCTACGAGCTTTAAGGCCTGCCCATTGGCACTTCAACTTGAATGTTCTGATGTCGGTGACCTTGGTTCTACGGATTTTTTTACTACTATTTTTTTATTAAAATTACATACTGTCTTTCTCCTAATTGGCCCGGAACCAAAACCTTTTATTCCTTTATCTGGTTCGTTCATTGTACAAGTAAAACAAAATCCCTTGATAATCTACTTTATATGGAATCTTTAAAGAATTCTAACGTAATTGAACCTCTTCTTTCATTTCTCCGCTTTCCATTTAAAACTGTTATCCTATTATTTTAATGGTCGCGGAAAATCTTTTCATTGAGGGTACCCTCCACTGAGGGTAATGTTACCACGTGAACAATTATTTATGTTACTTGAAGTTTTATTTAAAACCAGTGTCATTATCTCAATATGTTTATCAATACTGATTATAAAAGTACTAGCGAAACGCGCGTGACTTCGTCTGTGTTGAATTTTGGGAATTTTATTTTTAGTACACCTCTATGCACCAAGACGAATATACCCTGAACATTTCAAGTCTCTATGACCAGTGGTTTAGGCTGTGCGTTGTATAAATGTCAGCCAGTCAGACAATCAGTTAGGATAAAGATTCTTATAATTGGTATAGATTAGTCCTGCGATGTGGCGCGGCTGGCGAATGTCCGCCTGCGGTGCAGGAAGTTGCAGGTTCGATTCCCGCCTTGGGATAAATGTTTGTACGATCTGCAAAGATTTATTCCGGGTGTTTTCTACCGTTGGGAAGCTACACTATCCCTGGGTGAAACAAACAAACTATATTATATTTTCAAAAAAATTAAGGATCCTTACTAAAACCCGTGCAAAGCCCGGACGGACCGCTAGTATTCTATAAACAAATAAATAGTAGAACAATGATACTTATAAATCATGCTGGCCAGATATTTTTGCATTCAAATTAAAGCTCTATAAGTAGGTAGAACTTTCAATAATATTTTTCATCTTTCCTATCCATTATCCATCGGAGCAGTTATCCTGTTATTTTTAATGGCAGCGAAAAATCTCGCCTTGAATTCCTTCGGGAGATTTGAATTACGCCTTCTATTTGTATTTGTTTGTTAAATCTTGCTAATCCCTAATCTGATGCTTCGTGTTACAATCGGAGTTCTGGCTGGTTCAGAATGAAAGAGATTCAGTTCAATTTTCATGTTTCATCTGCTGAGATAAATTGTACAAAATTTTCAAAATATAAATATAGATATAGCGGCCGCTCGCAGCTTCGCCAGCGTGGCAGTTTTTTCCCGTTCCCGTAATTTTTTCGGGATAAAAAGTAGCCTATATGTTAATCCAGGTTGCAATCTATAATTATTCCAAATTTCATCTAAATTGGTCCACTGGTTAGAGCGTGAAAGAGTAACAAGCATCCATCCGTCCATCCATACTTACAAACTTTCGCGTTTATAATTAGTAGGAAGTAGGATTTTTATGTCTACCATACAGAGGTCTCGACTGATGGGAAAAATTACTCAACTCCAGAGAGTAATTTATTGTAAAATATCTGCTTGTTACATCAGTAAGCTGAATAAATTAAAAACAAACCTTTTTTTTTATCGTTGATAGACCGTCCTTTCGCTTCAATCTCAGTGACAAACTTTTTTTCAGTCTTAACGGGATGAATCCCGTATTTTTTTATTTTTTTACAATTTGATGTTAGAAGAAGCATAGGCCCACCTGATGTCAAGTGGTACCATCCCCTATAACAAAGTATTACCTTTTAGGTAACGTTTGTTAGGAACGTTACCTACAATACACTGCACTGCGTCCATCAACCTGAGGCATACAGGTGTGTAATCACACCGGCATCCACACCCTTCAAACCGAAACACAGCAAGCTGCTTGGCGAGTAGGTAGTTGCTACTAAAAGATATCTACCATGCCTGGGGATTACAGTCGTGAAGCTTTGTTACACCGTTACTATGTGACATGTAAAATAAGAATGAAACCGCCTACAAATTACACCAAACACCACAAAGCCAGTGAAATTCCGCGATTTCAGTTTTTCTTGCGAACGAAAGCTGAATCAAGGCGTGATGAGATTACGGCTCTGTGTGGATCTTATGCCATTAACTTTTGCATTCTTACTTGTTTATATGTATGTAAACAACGAGTAGAACGCACGCGATTTCACCTGCGTGAAGCTCATACAACTATCAACCCGATGGCCGATGTGAGCCCCAGTTCTCGTAATTCTTTTGAACTGAGACGAGTTTTTTTTTAACATTCATAGACTATCCTTTGGCTTCAATCTCACCTGATGGTAAGTGACGATGAAGCGGACGATGAAGCAGGACGGTCTAGAAGACACCTATTCACTCTTGCCAAGAAATTGAAACAAGAATTTAATTGTCAAAATTGGAAATGTCAGTTGCGAAGAATACCTACCATTTGGAAGATGATATTTCGTTACAAGAGCCTCTGATAAAATAAATAAATATTGGCGCACATTCCCACAACGCCCCCTAGCCCCAAACTAAGCAATGCTTGTATTATGAGAACCAGATACTAAAAGAATACTTGTAAAAAGAAAAAGAACAAATGTTTGTTGTTGTAATCAAACCCACCCACCACCTACAGCGCAATAGGCAAGGCTACTACGAATTGAGGTGTGACGGCTGTCAAATAAGCACATATGAAACACTTTTTTTTTTGTGGCATCTGTCCCTCTTGCGGACAATTTTGCCAATGTCAAGTGGGTTGAATAAATTCTTTTTAGTCAAGTCGAGTCGGTAAAAAAAGTAAAGTCAGCCGTCATCGGTTTTGAAGAAAAAGATGGCGTTTTTCTTCAAAACCAAAGGGAAACATTTTCGTTCAAATCAGTATGCCTCATAACACACTTTTATTTCAATTGTTCACACTTGTGCTAAGACCTCAAGTAACGATGGTTAAAATACCACCAAAATTACCCATCAGAACTTAAAATAACACTAGAAAAACAATTAAAATGAAAATACAATGTTGCTTCCAAAGATGACAGAAAACGAATCATGAAACACTTTAACCACACATGAATCTTCTTGCATGCCCATAGATAACACTATTTATAATTAATAACGCTTTTTGTAAAAATTAAAAAAAGAACAAATAAACAACAAGAAGTGAAGACTTTACAAGTAAAACGTTAAAAAAAAGTTAAGCTAAAACTTTACATAAATCTCTCAGATCATAACAAAAACAGAGAAGCCACAATTTATAAATAAAGCGCTCCAGTCCCAATCCCGGGATTAACGCGGGATCGCGATCGTAATAAGAACTCCGACGGGATTAGAAGAAATGAATCAAATGGTGGATATTGAATCCGAAGATTAAAAGTGATAGATTCGAAAAGTGTGGGGTTTTTTTGGTTAACGTTTGTTGGTCACTATTTTTTAGACATAGCTCTTAGAGTCAGTAAGTTGAAGTGGCAATGGGCAGGCCCTTTAATTCGTAAAACCGACAACCGCTGAGGAATAAAGGCTCTCGAATGGCGACCACGAACCGGAAAACGAAGCGTAAAACGTTCTCCTACCCGATGGACTGACGACATTGTTACAACATCGGGAAGTCGATGGATAGAAAAGGCTCAGAATCGTTCTTCTTGGAAACGTATGGGGGAGGCCTATGTCCAGCAGTGGACTATTACAGGCTGATGATGATGATGATGATGATGGTAATAAACATATAAAAATACAATCTAATTGAGAACGTTGTCCTTTTTTAAAGTCGTTTATAAAACGTAAAAAGTAACCCCTCCAGTTTATGTCTACAGTTTGTTAGTATTTACAGTTTGAAGTTTGAACATAGCTTGTGTACTTTCTCATTTAGTAGTGTGTTGTTGTGTTTTGTATTCTTTCCTAAGATCCTATGTACTCGTATTACATAATCCTTGTTCGTTATATCTTTGTAGAAGGGTCCCGAACTATTATATTAACACAGTTCATCGAAGCAACAGCTGGTCAACTCTATGCATAGCAAGCATACGAGCTATTAAAAGATTTATATCAAGATTTCTTTTAAATTTTTATTGACAACATAGCTTGATACGCTTTCTAATGGTTATATAAATAAAATATTCTTATCACTATTATTTTCATGCCAATGAAAAGAGATGACAATATGCTTGTCAGCTATCTTAGTTAGTGTAATCTTTAGCCCTCAGCCAATCTGAATTATGTTTATTATTCTAGCAGCAGAGATGGGTTTGCAATCAGTCACGTATTGAATATCAACTACTGCAAAATGTGGGTATATACCGGGTGTAATAAGATTACTTCCGAAAACTGAAACAGCGCATTTAGACCATGATTCTAATTACAAAAAAAATTAAAAAACGCAAAAAAAAATTTACATTTTAAGGCCGTTTTTTTCGTGTTTTCGGCATCAATATCGACATTTCATCGTAAAATAAACATAAGTACCTAATTATCTTATTTAAAAACGCGTAAAAGCGAAAAAACATCAAAAACCGCAACCTAAATGAAACACGTAATAAAAACAGCCTTGCGCGAGCATCTGATCGGTGCGTTGTCCTCGCGCGCGGGCGACGACCGACGACGCGACGCGAGGCGGGGCGGTGGCAGCGGGCGGCACATGATAAATACCTACAGTTAGTAAACCTATGCAACCAAACCGTTGTTGATAACTATCCAACAGGGAATTTCTTAAGTCTGATTATATCAGAAAGAACGATTCTTCTGAATTACCTATCTTAGATCCTTAAAATAAAACAAAGAAAAAAGTACATAGTAGGTACCTACCGTCACGAGTTAAAACCCCAGGCACGTTAGATATCCTCTCAGATCAGTCTCTACCATGGTACCTACCATGTACCTACCTACCTACCTCTTACCTACTCAAGATTCTTCGAGGATGTCTAGTAATATTAGTTATAGTAATACCGATTACATTTGGTACATGTCCATATTTTGCAGTAGGTAGGTACTTGGTATTCCATAGGTAGGTACCTACCTACTTACGTGATAGGTTGCAAGCCCATCGCCGCTACTAGAATAGGTAGGTACTTATTGGTTTTCCTTCACCGTTTGAGATGGTTTTGCACCTACATAAATTTTTCGAATAGAAAAATCCATTGGTGCACGACTAGATTTGTACCACCATTGAATTACACCACCTTGAATTAGGTACCTTACCTACCTACCTAGGGCGGGCGGTGTTCTACGTGAGCGAAAATGAACTCAACAAGATAAAGCGAAGCGTCGCGGCGGCGGCGGTGGCGCGGCTACATAGGCACTATGTAGGTATGTAAGTACTTTTATGCCTCGCCGCTTGCCAACAGAAAGTGTGCTCTATGTCGCGTTGTCGTCACCGTGCAACCAACAACGAGGCTGCCGTAAGCTGTCTAGTTATTGTTCTTAAATCACTAGATTTAAAACATACTTTTCATTGACAGTTGGGACACGCGGCGGTGCTCCTCAAAGGCGTAACAAAGGAGGGGGCAGAGAAATCGATAGGCAGACTGAAACACGAGTGCTTGACCTGCTGCGTCAGAACCCACGACTGTTGCCGTTGCCGCCAAGACCCGTTTCACGAAAACCTAGGTAGGTAACTTACCTACCTTTGTCGTAGTCCTAAAGTTTTTGAAATCATAGGTGCAAAAGAGAAAAAATATCTTTTTTCTAACGTAGGCGATACTGTTCCGCAGGCCGGTTTAGGCGATACCGCCGCACTGTACGCAATACATCGCTGGTTGATAAATAAGAACTTCAGCAAAAAAAAAATATTTCCCTACAACCAATTGGCTGTCAGCCAAGTGCTATTCTATGAAATCTTGTCGTAGGTAGCTCTACCCGTTCCTTGAGTATTCGGAAGAGGTCTTATTACACCCGGTATATAGTACCAAACGTAATATCTGGACGTACCTCTGACTATCCCTTATATATCCTCAAAAAATGTATGTCTATTATGCCAGTTGTGATGCTATTTCTTTTTCTGTTCTTATTGTAAGGATTTCAATTAATGAATTGACTTTGACCTTTATGACTTTGTGACTGGACCAGCTATTTGCTTCGGTCTATGACTCTGTTCGTGTATTGGATATCCAATGATCTTCTAAATGGGTAGTATTGATTCCACTAATGGAAATAGTTGGTTTTTGGCAAGGGTTTTACGGGCGCCCGAACTATCTACAATACGATAACCTAATTAAAAAGAAAATCTGTATTTCAGGATCTCGCGGTGTTCTGTTCTGATAGGTTTCAAATTGTGTTTATGAAGTTCTTGTTTGGATTGGCAGCTTAATAGATTGCTACGAGTTTATGTTACTCTTTTAAACTACCTAACTAGTTGTTAAAACAATATTGTTTAAATTCGTTAACCTGTTAACCATACCTAATAATAGTTTAATTAATTTTGATGTCAGTAATTCACTAACCTAAAACTTTTATAATTATTTACTAAACTTCTTCGTGTAGATGATACAAATTATTTTTATGTTATTGTAAATATTGTATGCTAGCTGATCCGGTCACGTTCGCGTTTTTCGAACAAACTTCATCCCCTGTTTACACTCGTTTTAGAGATGACAGCTCAATGAAACCCATACTAAGTTTTAAGTTGGTCAATAAGCTAACTAATTCTGCAAATAGCATCAATATTTATTCAGTAGTTTTTACGTAACGCCTGTACAAACAAGCAAAGATTTTTTTCTTAAAGTTAATTTCGTCTTATTGCCTTTTTATAAGTACTATTCCAGAACTACTCCAGAGACAGTACAGAGACGTATTATTCCAGAGCAAGATTTCAGAAAAATATCTTTTAGAAAGAACAACTTTTTGATGTCTACAGTTTTACTAAGAGGTTTTCTATTTCAAACTCTTATGGCTTTTTTTGTGGCTGCATACAAATCGCTCAACAATGGGTGTGACTTGGATTAATATTTAAATTTTGAATGAAATTGGTTTTTACATGCAAAAATAAACAGACCCTCATTTTTATCGCAAAAAAGATTTATAAGGTTTTAATATTTCGGTAGTAAATTTTTCCGAAAGACTCTATTTTAGATAGTATTTCACTCAGAACCCGTAATGCGAGCGTTAGCAACACAACAGCGCACTCACCGACACACGGGTTGTGGTTCACCACGGAGAAGATCCGATCACAGCGCTTCTTCATGTGCGTGTTGGGGCAGATGCAGCCGAAGAGGGGAGAGAGACGCAGTCCAGCCCAGGCTTCACGACACGCCTCTCTGTGGATGAAACACACCTTTATGACTAGCAGCAGTAGGTTCTAGTTACAAATGTAGAGGTCAGCCACCTTCCTGTGGATAAAATGCAGCTTTATAGCCGAGAGCAGAAGGTTTGAGTTACAAGATCAAGGTTATTATTCGTGTGATGAGAGTAAAGAAGTGCCAGCAGGCTAAGGCTTTGTGGCAGGCCTCCATGTGAATGCAGCTCTATGACTAAATACAGTTTTATGACCGGCAGCAGTAAGTTCTAGTTACAAATGTCTAGTGGAGAGAAGTGCCCTCAGGCCTAAACTTCGCGTTCTTCCTGTGGATAAATTGCAGTATTAAGGTTTGACTTTCAAGGTCGAAGGTGGAGCGTGAAGAAGTATAGGCAGGTCAAGGCTTCGAGGCAGGCCTCCTTGTGGATGAAATGCAGCTCTATGACTAAGGTATACGAGAGCCAAAGTCAAATTCAAACAGCATTTATTCAGTAATATTCAGAGAGCATCGTGATGCACCTTAAATATAGGTGAATCTATGCATCAGTTCCTAAGACTAAGCCTAAAAAAAGTACCTGGTTTCTACCGGTTTTTGCATGATCCTTTTACAAATTAATATTAATGATAATAATGAGGCTCCAGTGTGGTGCCAATCTAATTTAATAACGCTACTGTAAGACAGATTGGCCCACAATCCCATGGTAACCATGGGATTAAATCACAAACCTGGACTAAATATTTGCAGAATATGCAAACGTCCTGCTACAGGAACTGGCCACAGCCCCAATCCCAGTCAACCACTATTTATATGTAGAGTTAGAGTTTTAAATCTTTCAAACCTGTCTTCCATACGGCATTCACCATCACGGGCCTTGCATGCATTTTTGAAGCGATCGAACAGTACGGAGCAGGCCTTTTCGTTGTGGCAGACGGACAGAGCGTAGGTGCAGGTCGGCAGGGTCTCAACTGGGTAGGGGTCTTTTTCTGCCAACAAATCAGGGTAATTTAACGACCATAATTTATACTAGTGGTTCTGTAAGAACAGTAGATCTCGCGAGTCCTTATAACCATGCAATAACCGATGCTTTCTAATTTCCCAAATTTGAAATCCGTCTATATTTAAGGCTACAGCAAAACCCTTTTCCCTCCTTTTCTTGTCCCCTTTTTGAAATTTTATTTATAATATTTTGTGTAGAATTAGATCATTAGTGTGCCACTCAAATTTGATTGAAATCTCACAGTAAATAACGCTACAACAAACTTCACCTTTTTTCCCCTCAATCAAAAATCGTGATCCGCTAAAAACTTTAAATAAATCAAATTCGGTTGAAAAAGTGTCAGACTGACAGACAGCCAAGAACATTATCTGACATTGAGACATTCGTTCGCTTCACTATATCTATTTCACCATACAGGTACTAAATTTACTCTGAACTATTTCTATTTCAAGTTTAACATCCAAACATTTCGTTAGACACTTCGTGAACTGCTAGAAGTTCTATTTTTCCGAGGTAGAATATTAGACATTGCGTGATCTTACCCTTCTTCATAACAAACACGCAGGGATGGTCGAACAGGAAGTCGCGAAAGGAGTTACATTCAGGGTCCACGTTAGGCTCTCGACACAGGCAGGTCGGCTTGAAGAACGGAAACGCTTGCAAGGTGCGGAGCGCAGCCTGGCACTTGGTGACCGTCACGGTGGAGCAGGCCACTGGAACAAAGATACAAATAATTAGAATAAAGATGAAGATACATCATCACTTAAGAGGCCGGCGGCGGATGGGTGCCCGTACAAACATTTTATTCATCATTTTTGTTGTTACGCTTATATAGGGTTGTACATCCTCCGCGGGCTTCTAAACTTATACCTAAAAAAACATGTGAAAAAAGAATGGTTAGGTTACAATAAAATAAGCAACACAAAGTTCTTTACACATCTAAAACTTGTTCTAAAATTTTTTGATGCACAATACATCAATTTTCTATTGTTCTTTTATATACTTAAAACATATACATTGTAACTTATCCAAAAATTTGTGTTAATCGAATAAAAGTCAATACAAATACTTTTCACGCATCTCTCACCAAAAAGAACGGATGCAAAGTAAAAAATGGATCAATGTCATTTGAACTGACAGATATGGTAAACAAAAGCTACCCTTAAAAGTTTATGGAACAACCGATCCAAAACACAATTAGGGAAATAGTCCCATTCACTCGACCGTCTCTGACGAAGGATAGTGCCCGTACTTTACCAAACTTGCAAACTGAAACACCTTAACTGGAACCCCATTAAGTGGCCCAGTCTCGATCACGTCATGTTTTCCTTGGTTTAGGAGCCAGTGTTGGTTTTTATGGCATAGCAACATTTAATACTGACATGACATAGCCTGTCCCGTTTCATACACATTTTTTTATACAACTTGCTGATGGAACAAGCAGGTAGCCCACCTAGTGTTTACCATCGCCTATAACAAAGTATTGCCTTGCAGATGAGTGCATCTGTAACCTGTAACGTGTCTCAGTAGTGGCGCAGCGTCAATCAACCTAAAGTATACAGGTGTCAAGCCTCATTTGCCTGCAATTTTACCGGCCGGAACACAGCAAGCTGCAGCGGACCTGAATATGTCCGCTGCAGCGGAGGATGAAATGGATGAATGATCCTCCGAAGAATGAGGTTTTTTAGTATCGGGCAAATAAGTTTCTCTTTTTCTTTTTTTTCTAATTGACGCGATAAGTTCCCAAGTACCAACTAATGCAGTCCCTCTAGCTCCCGGACTCGTCAAGTCCGCCATGTTACCCGCCCTAACAAGGTCCGGCAAAAACTATCGCTGAAAGAGAATCCGGTCACGATCGGATTATCTCAGGAATTAGGTGGGTTTTTTGTGTCGGCCACACATTAAGGCGTGCCCTTACCCAAAAGGTCATCATCCCTAATTCAAAAGTACGGATTGGTAGAGTCAGTGACAAAAGTAGATATACAATAACTAATCAATGCCGTGGCTATAGCCACCTTCTCCCCTCAAACTTTAAGCTCATATAGTACGATTGCAAACTGTCAAAAACGATCTAATGTTGCCGTTGCGATCGTGCTGAACAGATACATTCGGGTTCGGGTCTGTTCGGGACTGGCGCTTAGATTCACCTAGATTTAAGACGTTTCAAGATGATCCCTGCGGATATTACTGAATAAATGCCTAGTGACTTTGACTTTGACTGTTCGGGCTAAGCTCATGGTACAGACAATTAGACAAACAAACTATCTAGCTCACGGTTACCCCTCTGGTCAGTGGCTTTAGAATGAAGAAGTTAGTCAATGCTTTTCTCTGGATTTAGCAAAGAAATGCTAACTTTGGTATGCACTCAAAGTTTTGATCAAAAGTGAGCTGGATATGGAAATATTTGAACAATAAATACCAGAACATAGCATAGAGAGCATAGAATCACTAGTTCCTGGCACACATTTTCCTGTAAAAAGTGGCAAGATGGCATCCTCGACACTGAAAAAGCTGTCTTTGTACAAAGTCAAAACCTAAACGAATTTATTCTTAGAACTCAAAAGATTCGTCCAAAGAAGAAGAATCGTCCAAAAACCTAGATGAATCTAAGCGCCAGTTCCACACTAGGCCTAGAAGAACGACAAGAACAAGATAAAAGACTGAAGCATCTAAGTAAAACTAAGTCGACTAGGCTAAATATGACCATGTGACTGGTCATTACATGAATAGCGTTTTTGAAGCGGCTTCGCACACTTTCTTTGTTTTCATTTCAATTACTTTTTCGTGTTTAAATACCATTTTAAAGCATTATTCTTCAGAAAGTGTCACGAGTCCGTGACGAGGGTCGATCGCAGCTAATGTTCAAAATTCTTAAAACATTCCTTCTAATTTGGCTCTTGGCCTTTTGAGCCAGTGAGTTATCACCGGTGATTTGTCATTTTGAAATCTCGTTTCCTCGTTCGTAACAACAGTTATGTGAGCTAGTGGAACGCCCCTAACTTTACTCGCAAAATATAATCAGATCAGGCATTGTTGCTACCAGCAAACAGTGCAGCAATCGTAGGACGATTGCTGGTCGACAAGGTTTTGGAGGGTTTTGGACATTGGTTTCTTAGTTTTTGGGCTAGAGCACCAGTTTCACGAACCTCAAAAAAAAGGTCGGTGAACCTTACCAAGAGAAGCTAGTGGTAAGAAGTTATCTTCGATTTGCCAGGTGTTCGGGGTTGGGGTCTGTGTCCGACGAAGAAGAAAAGAGAAAGACGATTATTGACTGATAAATTTTTTATTAAGGACCTCAGACTAAGACTAAGTATTCTTCTGAGTTAAGGACAATTACGTTGATCATTGGACGACAAACAGACAGTAAGTTAGCTTTTATTTTTATGTGTTCAGATGAAATCAAATAGGGCTAGATTTGAGTACTTAATTATTTAGAATAGAATAATATAATGAATATTTTTAATGATCTTGTTAGACATTTGCAATGTTGACTTTGAAAAAATGAAATGGCAAAATGTTCTAATTATATTCTCAAATGTTGTGTTGTTATTGTAATATTGGTAATTTCGTTAGAAGAAAAAGACCCAAGCAAATTAGGTATGTAAGTACGTAGGCAGGTAATCGATAGATAGGTATGTTGACCAGTTGACATTGATAAGTCGACCGGTCCCTAACACGATAATTAAGATGAATGCTGTATTCCAGAGCAGAATCCATTGTTTCCTTCAGAACCTTTTTGGAAAGCGTGAGGGACGCGCATTTTTTAAGCATTAGCGTGGACAAAATGGCGGCGCGAACGTTGACAAAATGGCTGCGAGTCGGGGTCCATCCCCTGTCAACTGGCTTTTGTGATTTGACAGAGATCAAGGGGATACCCGGGTCTATTTTGCAAGTATTAACGAAATATTCGACGGGTTTGGCAGGTTTATTGTGAGTGGATTTTAGTAGGTACTTACCGAATTTATATAATAGTTCTGTATGCTACATACTGTATAGACTGGCAGGTAAAAGTGATGCTCGTCAAATAGTAAAATGGTTGTATTTTTTGTATCAAAAGAACTTAATAAAACTACAAATTGCACGCTCATGTGTATCTGAATAAAAGGTAGCAAAGATTCATCCTAAACCGTTCAGCGTTTATGAAGATGGTTGGGAACAAATATAAGTAATATTAACGCGGTTCACTTGAAAAAAAAACTTTCAGATTCCCTTTCCATCAACCCAATATCTATGTGGTATTTGAGTCCACGACCCTTTCCTTAATACGGAGCTGCACTAACCAACTGTGCCACTGAGAGCCCAATCGCACTCGACGAAAGAACCCTAGGGATATCATTTATGAAATTCAACAAGATGACGCGTCGATTCAACTGAATACGATTTCAGTTATCGAGCAGGATTACAAAACATCGTCAAAACTGTAGATGAAGCTGCACGGTGGCTTAGTACCGTATAATAATATCCCTAGGATTATTTCGTCAAGTACGATTCAGTCCTCGGTGGCGCTGTTTGCTAGCATATCCCGCGGGGGTATAACTTTTGGGATAATACAAAATTCTTGCGTTTTCCTTAAGTGCAGGGAAGCACTATAAAACTTATAAATTATGACAATACCTTTGTATGTTCTTAGAATTGTATGTATAAATCCAAGTAGGTAATGCGTATGTGACAAAAAAAATAGATTATTATGACAATAGACGGTACGGAATCTTTTCAGAAAGAAGCGTATTTATTTTACGTAATTTCCTTGAATCATCTAGTTTTATACAAAACAACTTATTCTTTAGAATTAGCTTGTACAGGGAATATTTAATTTCCTTTTAAGAAGACCTTGGGTATCGGGAACAATGGAAAATTACAACAATGGGTGTTTTTCATACGTTTAGAAAATCAGTTAATTTGTCTTACATTGTTACCATGCCATTATTATGAAGAAATCCTACTAATATTATAAACGCGAAAGTTTGTAATTATAGATGGAAGGATGGATGGATGTTTGTAACTCTTTCACGCTCTAACCAGTAGACCGATTTGGATGAAATTTGGATTAAACATAGATTATAACTTGGATTAACATATAGGCTACTTTTTATCCCGAAAAAATAACGGGAACGGGAAAAAACTGCCACGCGGACAAAGCTGACAGCGGCCGCTAGTAAGTAATATTTATATTATAATTTGCCAAATTATAGGTCAAAGACGACGCCATTACGCGACGGAATCGTAGAGCTTTTTGTGAGATAAATCTTCATTGTATGTTTATTAGACGACTGGTATTGCTACTCTTGTCTCTGAACTAACTCAATACTATAAATAAAAAATATTTGTGGACATTTTTACACAACATCTACCAGCCCCAAACTAAGTATAGCTTGTAGTATGAGCCAGAAAGTAACAAACTTAACTACCTAAAGTAGGTAGGTATTTACTAGGTACTACGTTTTAATATTATTCATATTATTAATTAAATACCAATGTGGACTTATCAATCAATTAATTTAATATTTTTTTTGTTTTGTTTGATTGTTGTATGAATAATAACTATTGACAATTGACTACTAGTGTATAGGAACCAGATGACTATTATTATTGTTATATTATTATTATTTATCATCGGAATCAATACCATGTCCTAGCTTTTGTATAAAGGAAACGGAAAGGGGTGGCCTATGTCCAGATTGGATATAGACCTCCCTCATACATTTCCAGGAAGACTAATTTTGAGCCTCTTCCATCCATTGGCTTCCCGCGATCCTAATAATATCGTTGGAGTATCGGGTAGGACGCTGTTCTATGTTTCGTCTTCCGGTTCGTGGTCGCAATTCGTGAAACTTTATTCCCCAGCGATTATTGGTTCTACGAGCTATAAGACCTGCCCATTGCCACTAAAACTTACTGATCCTGCGAGCTATGTTGTTGACTTTGGTTCTTCTACGGATTTCATTTCACTTCAGATTCTATCTCGCAGTAAAACTTCTAGCATCGCTCTCTCCATAGCTCATTGTGCGACTTTAAGCTAGTGTATGTAGTAGTAATTAGCGACCACATCTCAATTCCATAAGTCATCACTGGTAAACACACTGATTATAGACTTTCATTGACTTCTAAGATCAGGTTAGAGGAAATAACATATTTATACAGCTAGCTTATTTTGTATCGAAATCTGCCCAAAATCAGTGGCATAAGCGTCCATACGGATCACGGTCCTTTCGCGGATAAAATTGAAGTGGTCCCCTTGAGGTCCAGAAGGGCCCTGCAGCCGACCTCAAGTACTCTCAAATGGAGAACAAGATTGTACAAAAACAGATACGTTTTAATATACTAGAGAAGCATAATTTACGAATTAAGACGAAGTTTTGAGCTATAGGAAAAACTATTTAAAAAAAAACCAGATACTACCTCAAATCTCTAGAGCCTCTCCTCTTAAAATCTTTCAGGATGTCCAAGGGGGTAGTCAGAGGTATGTTCAAATATTACACTTGATATATATTATATATATCCAAATTATAATTTTTTTACACTGATTTTTTCAAAAGTAAATTAGCTAGCTCCTGTAAGTTTTTTTTTATGTAACTTGCGAACGGAAGAAGCAGATGGCCCACCTAATGTTAAGTGGTTACCATTACCTATAACAAAGCATTGTCTCATAATAAAAGTCACGCTCGTTATGAACGTGCTCTACGATGCACTACTCTGCGTCCATCAACCTGAGGCATACTAACACCTGTAGCCACCAGCCTCGTGTGTCTGTAATTACACCGGCACCCACACCCTTCAAACCGGAACACAGCAAGCTGCTTGGCGGTAGAAATAGGCATGGTGGTAGTACTTCCCCGACCGAGCCCTTCACTAAGAGCTCTACTACTACTCTAACATAATATAAGCAATTTAGTCACTCATTATTAGCCTGAAATCCATTACAGAATACCTCCACCATACATTTCCGGGAAGGAAGATTTAAAGCCTCTCCATCAACCGACTTCCCGAGATCTTGACAATGCCGTTTCTGTTCATCGAAGCCAGTCAGTCAATATGAATTTTATACAGTTAATGAAATACAGTTTATAACTAGTTCAGGGGCTGGTATATTCCAATTCTGCTCTTCCTCGCAGTCGCTGATGCAAAACATTACTTACTTATAAGTATAAGTTTAGGTTAGGTTGGAAGACATCGCTACCCGCGATAAGTCCGCCGATTGCAGGACAAATCCTTTTGTACTTTATCTTATATTTTATTGTATTACTTATAAGCCATGTCCTCAATAAAGTTTATTATTATTATTATTTTATGAATAAAAGAACCGTAGCAGTAGTAGAGCCCTTTGTGAGAGGGCCCGTCCGGGGAAGTACTACCACCGTACCTATTTCTGCCGCTAAGTAGTAATGCTCGATTTGCTGTGTTCCGGTATGAAAGTGCCGGTGAAATTACAGGTACATGACGTTTAACACCTGTATGTCTCAGGCTGGTGGACGCAGAGTAGTGCGTAGGGCACGTAACTAACATGCGCGACCTACAACGCAATGCTTTGTTATAGGTTATGGTTACCACTTAACAACAGGTGGGCCATATGCTTGTTGCACCAGCAGTAGCATAAAAAAACCATGATGGTCCCGCTTTAAATAGGATCCTTCCATGATTTCAAGAGACCATGTCGTCAAGACAGGGCTAAAGAAACGCTCTGGGGATGGGTAGTAGCATCTGATGACTACTGCACACCGATACTACAATCACTATGACTATAACACGGTGGTGACTATGTCGAACCCTTCAAATATGAGTGAAAACTGTGATATGTGAGGCCTATCACAGTTCGTAGCTCTCAGAATCAGCAAGTTAAAGTGGCAATGGACAGGCCATATAACTCGTAGAACTGAAAACCGCTGGGGATTAAAGTTCTCGAATGGCGACCACGAACCTGAAGACAAAGTGTAAGATGTCCTCTTACCCGATAGACTGACGACATTGTTAGGATTGCGGGAAGTTGAGGGATGGATAGGGCTCAAAATCATTCTTCCTGGAAATGTCTGGGCGAGGCCTATGACCACCAGTGGACTTCTACAGGCTGTTGGTGATGATGATGTCCAGCAGTGGATTTACTTTGGCTGATGACATAACGTGAATAATAAAAGATATCATTGAAAGGCAAAACTCACCATTAAAATACCTCCGTCATTTTGTCGCGGTACACGAAAAAATCGATATACACCAAGAAAGTCTGACCTCTTTCTTTTGTAAGGGTCATACAAGGTAGAATATCGGCCACCTTTTGTTAATACTGCTCTTTTGTTGGGCACTCGTGGGTTATTAATTTTTATATTATACTAGCTTCCGCCTATGGTTTTACACGCATTCTGAAACAGCTTATTACATACTGTGGCGGCGATGGGCTTACAACATAACACGTATTGAAAACTAATAAATGTATCTTATTACATAAAAAAGTAGCTGAAAATTGACTAAAAAAATAAAACAAAAACAAAAAAATCTGTTTTTTTCCATTGAACCCTGTAAAACCAATTTAAAATTGTTTTTTGATAACACTTTGTTCTTCCCAGTATTATACTATTTTGTTTATAATTTACAGTTAAGTAGGTACACAGAAAATAAAAAAAAACAAATATCCTGACAGTTTCCATTGATATTAAAAAAACGGCTTACGTGCCCGATTAAAATATAAATACCTAGCGGAACGCGCTCGACTTCGCGTGAAGTTATTTTTACACAAACTTCAACTCCCGCTGTGCCTGTTTAGGGGTTGAATTTCGAGAATTCCTTTGTAGTAGACCTCTACGCACCAAGACGAATATACCTTGAATTTCAAGTCTCTACTACCAGTAGTTTAGGCTGTGCGTTGTTTTTAGGTCAGTCAGTCAGTCAGTCAGTACAAAGATTCTTATAATTGGCATACATAAACTCAAATATCTATTTATAGTTTCATAGCTTCTTTGTTAACAGTCAGTCAGTCACGCACGTAATATTGTATATATATATATATAGACAGAAGATATTGCTCCGTAAATCTAGGGCTAGACCTCATTTTGGGGTAGGCAGTGTTATAAATCATTGTAATGGTCTTGAGAGCTTATTGTTTTTCGTTCGAAGAGCTCGGCGGAGTACTCTTAATATAACCAGTTACATAAAAGTGTAGTGAATAAGGCATCATCAACAGCCTGTAGAAGTCCACTGCTGGACATAGGTTTACATTACATTAGGTACATAGGTACATTGTATTAATTATATCAGTCATCTAGTACCCATAACACAAGCTCTGCTTAGCTTGGGGCTAGATGATGCCGCATTATTATTATTATTAATATTTGTTTACTTACTACATATGCACACACAAGTAGTTTGAAAACCCAGAGGGCATTGGTACCCTAAGGACTTACAGCAAATGCGTTGAACTAAATAATAATAAATTAAGTAAATTCTTTACACGCTCAAAACCAATTTTAAAACCACTATTTATTTCTTAATATTTTTTCTACATTCGGTTAATGAGCATTTTTTTAAGAGTGCTAACACACGAAAGTCTACATACTTTACAGGTTTCGTATGTTACCGTGGCACATGCAGAACTTAACAGATAGAAAGGAGGTAAAAGCTACGTTATGTCATTTCCCATAAATGTGGGTGGGTAAGTATTTACGTAAAGTAGTACAAAAACATTTTGTTCTGATGCATGGTCTCTAATTATAGCGATTTTTTTCGTCTATTTTGTTTTTTTTTACAAGTTGGTTGTTGTTCCTATTATTTATTTATTTATTTAAGCCCCCTATAACTAAGTAAACATTAGGTTTTCTAGTTTCTAATAGTTTTAAATAACATTAAATTTTTAATTCATTTCTATTACACTTTGTTTTTAAACATAATTATTATTATCGTTTTATTGTTATTATATATATTGGTTATTAAAGCGGTTATAGGTCATCCCATTGTTGGGCAAAGGCCTGTTGTTGTAAAGGCTTGTTGTTCCTATTACTTGATACTTAATAATGGCTCTATATTCTTTTTTACGATTTGCAGATCGTATAAACATTTATCCCAAGGCGGGAATCGAACCCACAACCTCCTGCGTCACACCACCAAGTATTTATTACCCGTCATTCGACGCAAAATTTCGCCAGTGTCAAGTGAATTAATTGTAATAGTTTTTTATGATGCCAGATTCAGTGACGATGACTATCATGCGTTTTCTTTTTAACTAAAACTTAGAAAGTCAAAGCTATTAAATTAAACGTCACAAAGTCTGAAGTGAGCCGAAAAAGCTTTGGAAACTTGTTCCATGCAGAGTTTTCAAGTCGTAAGTAGAAAGTGCGTACGATAACAGTATTTTAAACTTGTGAAGTCACTTTAGTCGTAAATCATGGGTTTTTATTAAGTGGCCTTCTTCTATACCAATTATAAGAATCTTTGTCCTGACTGACTGACTGGGATAGACAACGCACAGCCTAAGCCACTGGTCGTAGAGACTTGAAATTTCAGAGTATATTCGTCTTGGAGCGTAGAGGTGTACTAAGAAAGGAATTCCCGAAATTCAACCTCTAAACTTGTACAGCGGGGGTTGAAGTTTGTATGAAAGCTTCACGCACACGAAGTCACGCGCGTTTCGCTAGTTTACTATGTTAACCGTACACCGTACCGTATCTTGTGTTAAACCGTATTTTGGCACAATACAGTTTAAAGAAAGCTTTTAAAAACGTCGCCAGAATTGCCGTTTGCTGTCGTGTTTCATATATAGCATTATTTTAGATTGTACTAGAAGTCAATAATTTCATAACATGAACTTTCAGTAAAGGATTCCAGATTGTACGAAGATGCCCCTGAATCTATTGTTCGGGCCTATTCGATCTCACGGTACGGATTCTGGCGTCACTAATTATCGAGCTCACGGATACCCCTCATGGTAAGTAAACCTTCGATCATTGATTGAAGTAAGTGACGGTAAAGTTGACTATGTAGCAGGACGGTGTGGAAGACATATTATGTTGTATCTTGCCTTATAGAAATTCAGAATAGAGTAGTCAGGACAAACAGAATAAAGAATAAAGAATGTTATTGTTGTCAAACTAGGTATTACATTGATTAGTCTTACAAATATTCTATAGTATCTCTAGTTTGCCGGTTAGGCTTACAACTGAGTTGGTACCTACATGAAAAATAGTAAATTATTTAATTAATGAATAAATTATGTGAATTGATTAAAAATATTACAAAAAATAAAAAAAAATACGCTGACGCTGGTGAAATCCACTCTTCTTCCACTCCATAGTCTATCTGGTCACTCTTGTCTTAAATATTCCGATGTTGTAGTGATCCGGAAACAGTGATGAAGGTTGGCAGGTAGGGAGTTGGCACAGTAAATGTGTTACTATTCAATTACAATGTGGAAAAATGTTTTTTATTTGTATGTTATTTCCAAAGGTTTTTTAACCAAGTCTAAGGTACCAAGAGTACATTTATTATGCTCTTTATCATTTGATGAAGTCTGTGATGTTTAATTCCTTGGGTCCCAAGTGCGGTGAGGTTCAAATACTTAACCGCACCTTACACCGTTGTGTAACAATTACTTAAAAAAAAAGCGAACGAAATCAATGTTTAAATACTTATTCGTTTTAATAAATGGTAAGAAAGAAAACCAAAAACTTATAAAGATAAGATAATATTCCTAGGCTTCACAGCTCAACTGGTGGCAGTTCTGCCTTTTGTACTGCAGGTTGTAGCAAACATAATAATATGTGTGATAAATATAGATTTTGGTATATGCGTACTATAAATACAACAAACTTTCCCCTTTCTCCTCTATTCTTCACCAAATCAAAAATAGCTATCTAAAAAAAAAACAAGGAACTTGTGCGCCAAATATCTTCTAATCAGTTGAAACTCCCTGCAGGCAAAAACAGACAGGCTGGCTGACGGACAAAAGCAATGGCATCTTGAAATTAACTTCGTTTGCTCAGTCAATCACCATCTCATGCGCTATTTAGATGAGGAAAGTTTCTTGCTCCATAACTCCATAACTCGTACGGGCTAGATCGCCCGGAGATTCGCTCGCATTCGATGAACGCATGCAAATATAATTTCGACCTTGAAACTCTTCTTACATTACCATCACTTTACAATGTGCTACGAATCGAGCGACCAAAGTTCACAGTGGAAATTTGGGCATTTTGATGCCATTGTATCTTTAATAAATATATTTACTTGAGTACAACGGCTCATCCCATCATTTTATTCGTAATACCAAGCCAGAATGCGCATTTATATTATGTCATTTTATCCAACTGATTAAAGTTCTCGCGAATTTTATAGAGCTCACCGCATTGAGTTTATGTGCTGTACTCAAAATGAGAGTAGGTACAGCACGTCATGAAATAGCTATTCAGAGGCAGAGAAGATACCCAAACAGCACGAATGAAGCCACACTTAAGGCTACACTAGTCGGTACGTTGTCCATACAAACGCTGTAAGTGTTTAATGTCTACTATTTATTAACGTACGTCCGAAGTTAAGTTTGATACTGAATTATCTTGCCGTTATCTAGGTACGTTACCCTATATGCTACAGTAAAATCGGATTACCTTGAAAGTTACAAGCGTTACAGGATTTAGTACTAAATCTTTCGTAACGTACCTAGATAACGGCAAGATAATTCAGTATCAAACTTAACTTCGGACGTACGTTAATAAATACTAGACATTAAACACTTACAGCGTTTGTATGGACAACGTACCGACTAGTGTAGCCTTAAACTTTCGCGGCTAAACTTTCAGTCTGACGTAGCTTCTGATTTTGAAGTGGTGAAAACTAGCGATGAAAGTGCTAGCTGATTTTACTGTTTCTCTTACGCAGTTAGCTACCTCTCTAGCTTTTGTAAGCTATTTGACTTAGGTGATGGACATCATCTTATTGTTTTTTATGCCACTTGCTAATGGAAGCAGATGGCCCACCTGATGTTAAGTGGTTACCATTTCAGGTCAAAAGCGTTTACAATGCCAGCATCCTATTTATCTAATTTACCACAGAGAAACTTCTAATGCCATCTAATTTCGTTTTGCTGCTAAATACTATCTTTTCTTTCACAATTTTCGACTGAACCTAAGATACTCTACACTCTAAGTCGGTCTGACTGAAGCATAAAGCTACTTATTGAACCCGTTAAAACTTTGCAAGAACTTAGAAACTTTATGTACTGTAATAAAAAAGAAGTAGGTGTGTCGTTCAGTTTATTTTTGCACCTTGGATGAGCACTTTATTTGTTCGCTAACATGTTTTTTTTGTTTGTTTTACACCAGAATTTTATTATTCTAATGTTATGTTTGCATTATGAAACTACTATAGGCTTAATCACTTTTTTAGTTTCTTAAGGAGGTGGTATCCGCCAACGAGAGGTTTTCTCTATGTATTATATTTTTGTGCAATAATGAATAAATAAATAAACAATAATTCTTGTAATTGGTATAGATTATATTTTATTTACAATCTCACTAGGTGGAAATCTTTATACTCATGTGTCATGTTATAATCTTGCACATTATTACTTATCGGTGTAAATGTACCCAACCCTCTAAAAATATAAGGTCGTGCTATATTCACATGCTATCATGCATAAGACTTTCTTTGACAAAGGAATCATTATGTTTCTAACGCGCATATATTTTTTTTTTAAGCCTATTTTTAAATATTTTTTTAAGTTTTAAACGTAGGTTTAGAAGCATAATAATAATGCATAATAATGCTGGACAATCTACACAGCATCATCTAGCCCCAAGCTAAGCAGAGCTTGTGTTATGGGTACTAGATGACTGATATACTTAATACAATACATTACATATATAGATATTTTTTAATATACATATAGAAAACACCCAGAACACCCGGAATAAATATTTGCAGATCGTACAAACATTTATCCCAAGGCGGGAATCGAACCCGCAACCTCTGCGTCGCAGACGGACATTCGCCCGCCGCGCCACATCGGTCGTCGAATGTTCACACATTATATACTTAAAGTTCATGGACGCGGGGTAGTGCATCGTAGGGCACGTTCCTATCAAATGTAACCAGCGAGGTAATGTTTTAGCTGCACAGATTTAATCCCCAGTTACGGTAGATACCCCCCCCCCTTCCCCCCTCCCCCCTTCCCCCCCCCCTTCCCCCCCCCCCCTCCCCCCTTCTCTTAGTACCAATATCCTACTCAATATTCATTAAAGATGTCTGATCGGGGTAGCCAGAGGCACGTCTAAATGATAAATATTTACATTTTGCAGTATTTGCCTACCAAACGTGACAGGTTGCAAGCGCATCGCCGCTGCCATACTAAACTCGTTTACATACGATGTTTTCCTTCACCGCTTGAGAGCATTGGCATATTATACCTAGCGGCCGCTCGCAGCTTATTTTTTCGGGGTAAAAAGTAGCCTATATGTTAATCCAAGTTATAATCTATGTTTATTCCAAATTTCATTTTATCCTGGAAGAGATCGCTACTAAGCGATAAGGCCGCCCATTGTACCTTCCATTTTATAACTGTTATTTTATTTTGTTTTATATTACTAGTCTGGTGTGTGTACAATAAAGTATTTTTCATTCATTCATTTATTCATTCATTCATTCATTCATCCCAATCGGTCTACTGGTTAGCGCGTGAAAGAGTAACAAACATCCATCCATCCATAGTTACAAACTTTCGCGTTTATAATATTAGTAGGATTAAATAAAGCGTAGGTACCATTTTAGAGTTAGATAAGGGTGTGAAATAGATTATGCCCTCTTCAACCCCTGCGTACGACACGACGTCCTTATAACCTTTTATTTCACTTTTGCATTATTTTCGCTGCGCCGAATAGAATAAAATATTAATGCTTTGGCTACACGTTCCTGTAAAGTGACAACCGTAATGTTACGGCGATATCTATAATTTTATAAAGAGGAAAGATTTGATTGTTTGTTTGCATTGAACAGGCTCCGAAGCTACTGAACCGATTTGAAAAATTGTTTCACCTTAGGGAAGCTACGCTATCCCCGGGTGACATAGGATATTATTATTTTTTAAAAAAATTGGGATATTTACTAAAATCCGAGCGAAGTCGGGGCAGGCTGCTAGTTTAAGATAATTTTGTGGCCGGGTATACATACAGCGTGTAATAAGACTACTTCCGTTTGGTATTCCAGACGTGACAGGTTGCAAACACATCGCCGCTACTAGAATACTAACTGGTTTCCTCACGATATTTTCCTTCCCCGCTTGAGAGCACGGGTTTGTTTTTCGATAGAAAAATCCATAGGTGCATGATCAGGTTCGAATCCAAGACCTTCAGATCAGCAGGCAGGGTCACTTCCATTAAGCCACCGGTAATTTTATGAATTAATTCTATTTTCTTTTTTGTATTTTTTTAATTTTATTTTTATTTGCAAGTTTAATTGTACAATCTCATATCTTTTGGTAAATAAAAATTTATTATTATTATTATTTATTATTATCGTTTTTCAGAGTAAGTATTCTGGACTACTTAGCCTGTACCGTATTTTTGAAGAAGGAAACGATTTTAGGAGATATTCAATTCAAAGTTGTGTACATTAGGTTTATTATTCTTTCGGCTGAAGACCAAATTGAATTAATGGTACATTAACTATAAATTTCATATTCATGAGCTGAGGGGCAGTGAATTCAGGTTTTAGTATAAATTATTGATACTCCAAAAAATAAAATAACCTTTTTTATTTTGCTGATGACCCGTGGTAATTCTCACCTTGAACAAAGCATTGCCTTGCAGGTCACGCACCTTAAACACGTGCCCTATAATAACTTGCTGTTTTGTAACTGCGACGCAGAAGGTTACGGGTTCGATTCCCGCCTTGGGATAAATGTTTGTACGATCTACAAATATTTATTCCGGGTGTTCTGGGTATTTTCTATGTTCAATAAAAAATTATATTATGCATGTATCATCAGTCATCTAGTACTCATAACACAAGCTCTGCTTAGCTTGGGGCTAGATGATGCTGTGTTGATTGTCCAGCATTATTTATTGATTTATTTATTACATTTGATACAAACCCACATTTTGCAGTAGTAGGTGTTTATTTTAGACATTTTCTAAAATTCATGTAAAAAATTAAATTACTTCAAGTGCCAGTACTGACAATTGATTGCATGGAGAGGTAAACTGAAAGAACTTATACTTAGAAAAAAAGAACTTACCAAGTTCAGAGCCGCAGACCCTCGGGATGATCTCCAGGATGGCGGAGCAGGAGGCATCTTCGAAGCAGAGCTGCCGTGCCAGTAGACAGTTCAGGATGGCCATTGTGCCTTTTAGGCCCGGCCCTGGGAACAAAATCAAAAAATCAGCATCTGACTGTAAATCAGAAAGACTAAAATAGAACTTTTAGTAAAGTCAAAAAGCATTTATTCAGTAAAATCCACAGCGATCATCTTGAAACGTTTTAAATCTCGGTGAGTCTAAGCGCCAGTTCCTCGCGACCAAGCCTAGAAGAACCGGCAAGAAACTTACGGCTTGGTTCCTACCGTTTTTTTGTATGATCCTGTTACAAAATAATAATAATGTAAATAATGATAATAATAATAATAATAATAATGCTGGATAGTCCACACAGCATCATCTAGCCCCAAGCTAAGCAGAGCTTGTGTTATGGGCACTAGATGACTGATATACTTAATACAATACATTACATATATAGATATTTTTTATTATACATAGAAAATACCCAGAACGCCCGGAATAAATATTTGCAGATCGTACAAACATTTATCCCAAGGCGGGAATCGAACCCGCAACCTCTTGCGTCGCAAGCGGACATTCGCCCGCCGCGCCACATCGGTCATCACATCACATGAAGAATACTTTTTGACTGTAGGTTGTGGGTTCGATCTCTACCGAGGATAAACATGTGTATGATGAACATAGAGGTTTGTTCTCTGTCTGGGTGTTATATTGTATTCTAAGTATTTTATAAAACAAAGTATATAAGTATTCTATCAGTCATCTGGTCCGCTTAGTACAAGCTTTGCTTTGTTTGGGGCTAGATGGCGTTGCGTCAAATAAATGTCTATATATATTAAAAAAATATATTAGTACGTAGTCGTTTTGTAATATATTGCGGGGCAACTCAGTAGCCGTCAAAAGTCTGGCTTCTGACGCTGTCTAGCATGCCACGTAGCTGCTGAGTTGGTACTTCTTGATGGGCCCAAGAGATCTGTGGATATCTACCATGCCTGGGATTAAAAGTATGTATATAAGATAAGATACAATAGATGTACCTTTAGTCAACAAACACCGAACCGCATCTCAGTTCAAACAAGTTCAAACCTGGAGATATCCCATTTTCAAACTGTTTGTTCTATTTCAACTTTGCCTTCATGAAATTCAGAATGGAATAAATTGCATTCTGACGTCACTAAAAATACACGAGCGGAATTAACTAGTCCAGATTTCAGTGGGTCGAACTCTGCAATATAAATACTTCTATAACTATATATACTTCTGCTTTCCGACAGGTGGGCGAACACCAGTACACCTTGATTTTCTGACGGACGACCATCTCGGGGTCGCCCGAGAAAGCGTTGGCGAGACGATCTGGACGCCTTTGAAAGGACGTGATGGGAGAAGGCTCGGGAAAGAGAGAACTGGTGTTTGGAGGAGGCCTTTGCCCAGCAGTGGAACGAAATAGGCAAGGAAAAAAAAACGAGTGTGCTTTAGACCACACGACTGAAGTAAAACTTCTTTAATATATGAAACGTAACTGGCTATGAGACAAAGAGAGAAAGAACAGTGTTTTCATACCCCCTCCATGGTAGTGTTAAACGTTTAACGCAACCTTGTTGGAAGTCGCATTGGAAGTATTACTTCAAAAAAGAAAAAAATATACCTCTATTCTGACTAGCCTCACAGCTTAGTTAGTAGTAGCTCTGGCTTCAACAAAGGATAAATAACTGTGTGATGAACAGATGTTTGTTCTTAGTCTGGGTGTTGAATTGCTGTTCAAGTATGTATTTACGAAAAATACGTATTTAAGTATTCTATCAGTCATCAGCCGGGCTAAGATGTGCAAGGTGAGACGCGCTTGACACGAGATACTTTTTCTATTGATGGACATTTTAGAAATTAAAGATAAGAGACCCACAGATTAGCTAAACATTAGCCCTATATGCTACAGTAAAATCAGATTACCTTGAAAGTTACAAGCATCGAAAGATTTAGTACTAAATCCTGTAACGCTTGTAACTTTCAAGGTAATCCGATTTTACTGTAGCATATAGGGTAACGTACCTAGATAACGGCAAGATAATTCAGTATCAAACTTAACTTCGGACGTACGTTAATAAATAGTAGACATTAAACACTTACAGCGTTTGTATGGACAACGTACCGACTAGTGTAGCCTTAAGTCTTTATTTGACAGATCGAGATAGATTTTTGGCACTGCCATGTCAGCACAGGAAGATATAAAGAGATATCTCTATTTTGCACGACGAGAAGAGAACGAGAAGACAAAATTTTGACGCGCTGCACATCTTAGCTGGGCAGGTTCCCATGGTAAAAGCTATGCTTAGTACTGGGTTAGGGTTGGGCGGTAAACATTTAAACTTTTAATTTTTCGGGTTAATATATAGCCTCACATTATATGATACTCAAAAGCAACGTCGCTTTCTATTGCTAAAAGAATTTTCAAAATCGGTTCAGTAGATCCAGAGATTACCTCCTACAACCTCACAAACTGTAGGTACCTCTCTATTATATTAAAAAGTATAAATATAGATAATAATAATAATAATATATTAATATGCTGGACAATCCACACAACATTATCTAGCCCCAAGCTAAGCAGAGCTTGTGTTATGGGTACTAGATGACTGATATACTTAACACAATACATGTATGTAACATACCTACTCGTAGATAGATGAATAGAATAGGCGCCAATAGTGATACTGAGGCTTCAAAATAGTACTTGCACAAATAGCCGAACCCGATTCCCGCCCGATCGATAGAGCTAGCGGGAACATAGCCTGGATGCACGTATAGTTAATGAATATTTAACTGAATCCAGTGTTAATTAATCTTCCATTTTCCCCACACAGCGTACTAAAATAATATAGAGGAACTGACTGATTTTATACATATAATAAGTGTAGCGATGAGCTTGCAACCTGTCACGTAAGGAATACCAATTACTAAAAAATGTGGGTATGAACCAAATGTACTATTTAATCGGACCTCTGACTACCTCCCTTAGATATCCTCGAAGAATTTCGAGTAGGTAGTTAAGAGAGCTGAGGGCATATCTACCGTTTTTGGGGATTACAGTCGTTTTTATATGCTGATGGAACAAAGTATATAAAAACCCTGGCATTGCCACAAACAACACATAGATAACTTATAAAACAGGTGTGAAGCTACAGTAATGCTGTTGTTATTATGTTGTTTGACCTACGCCGGGAGTTGCGGTAAGCTGTTGCTGACATTCGTGACCTTGCAATAAATTATTAAAGACTGGTTTTATATTAAAATACCCTTGTACCTCAATTTAATTTATTGAAAAATTTACTATGTACGAACCGACGACCGATGTGGCGCGACGGGCATATGCCCGCCTGAGACGCAGGAGGTTGAGGGTTCGATTGGATAAATGTTTCTACGATCTGCAAACATTTATTTCGGGTGTTCTGGGTATTTTCTATGTAATGCATTGTATTAAGTGTATCAGTCATCTAGTACCCATAACACAAGCTCTGCTTAGCTTGGGGCTAGATGATGCTGTGTGGATTGTCCAGCATTATAAGCAAGGGGACTACTACTAGTACAGCTCTTTGTGAAGAGGCTCGTTCGGGGAAGTACTACCACCGTTCCTATTTCTGCCGCCAAGCAGTGATGCTCGTATAGTTGTGTTCCGGTTTGAAGGGTGTGGGTGCCGGTGAAATTACAGGCACGTATAATAACGGGCTAGGAATTAAACAAGCAAAAACGGAGCCGCAGGCTTCGCTGTACACTCATATGGATTTAAATTACGTTAACTTATTTAAAATTTCCAAAAATATATCCCCAACTCCAACTATGACACCCATCTGAATATTAAGTGGCATCCACACTGGCTTACAAATAGCAACTCTTAATTATTCAGACTTCGTCCACGATTTCACGAAGGTACAGAATAATAGGATACCTATGTACCGTGCAGTAGGATAATTATCGTTTCGTATTGAAAGGACAAGCAGAACCCTATCAACAGAACATCCTAACTAATATCAAATGGGACTAATTTCAAACTGACACCTTAGCTGAGCAGCCTAATATAATTCAATACAAATTAAGTGTACACAAAATTCATGAAGTGAATAACTCTATAATCTAGCAATTTTTTCTATAATTTGCAAATGTTACTAGTACTTCAATAATCATCAAATATAATTCATCCTTTTATTTTTTTCATGACGGAATCATATTTGATACTGGTAAGATTAAACGTCGAAATATTAGAATAATTTGGTTCAGTTAATATTCTGAGGTTGAAATGTTGAAATGACAGAGACAATATTAACAATTAACTTAGCATCTTATAATAATAAATAAGCATTATTCTGAGACAGAGCTTTGTAGAAATATTTTACAAGAAGTTTTTGTTCAGACTGGAATGCGTCATGTGGTGGAACTTGGATCAAACGATCAAACCTACTGCATTGATTCATTCTGTGGCGCTCGGTTCACGACTATACGAAATGGCGGAAATAAAGCCACTTATTTCGAACTCGACTGCCACCTAACGCGGTCGGAGACGTGACTCACAGTGACTAGTACGATTTTTTAGTACTTAGTTATTATTCTGGCTAGTGTAACGGCGTAATCCATCGGCTGCTTTATAAAAATGCTCCTTTCACGACTTATGTCCAAAATACAAAATGTCCAACTAGGATTTATGTCCAACATGAATTTGGTCCAGCACGCTTGTTATAAATTCTAGCAAAATACGCGCGACTTTGCCCACGCGAAGTTATTTACCTACATACAAACTTCAACCCCCGCTTACCCCGTTTAGGAGTTGAATTTCGGGAATTCCTTAACAGGTTAGCTGTCCCGAAGCAAGTTTCGATCTTCTTTGTACACGTCCTCGTAGTAAATAATGACAGCTAACGCTCATGAAGTTTCGTATTAAGTTACGTCATTCTCTTCAAGTATTTTATGATACTTTATGTGTCCTAGTGATTGAAATTAATTATATCGATAATTGCTAATGTTAGATGAGTATGATAAGAAATTAATTATTTACGTTTAATGATAAAATGTACGTTTATGTTCGTAACACTTTAGACATCTGTAAAATATCTTGCAAAAATAAGAAAACGTTGCAGTGGATGTTACGCAAAGAAACGCAATGAAAATTTATCATCCAAAGATGCTGGAAAAAAGGCTAAAATGGTATCAACTGAGTGTACAATATGTAACATTTCATATTGTATGCTATGTTTTAAAGAAAAACATACATGAGGGAATATAATCGCAGGTCTACAATCGCCATTTCGGTTTTGATGATAATAGGCTAGTTTCCTAATTTTTGTTGGCAACCCTAGTTCAAAGGGTCTCACAATAATAGTAACATCGGACAGCTAACCTGTTAATACACCTATGAAGACCAAGACCAAGACGAATATTACCAATAGCCTTCGAGCGGTGGTTTAAGCTGTGCATTGTCAGTCTATCAGTCAGTCAGTCAATTGTTATAATTTGTACGAAGATGTCATAATGACAAACAGTGACAGGACTCATTTTAAGCTACAGGTATGCATAAGTACGTAGGTAGGTACCTACCTAGTCAACTCAAAATAAAAACGAAAGCAGTAATAAACCAACAGTGTAATAAAACTATCGAAATAAAATACGGCGCAAAACTAAGTGCTTTAGTCTCCCTCGTCGCCACCCTCTTCCTCCTCATCGAACTCTCCCTCTTCTTCTGCAGTGGCATCCTGGTATTGCTGATATTCCGACACCAGATCATTCATGTTGCTCTCAGCTTCTGTGAACTCCATCTCATCCATGCCCTCACCGGTATACCAATGCAAGAAAGCCTTACGTCTGAACATTGCAGTGAACTGTTCTGAGATGCGCTTGAACAATTCCTGGATTGCTGTGGTGTTGCCAATAAAGGTCGCAGACATTTTAAGTCCACGCGGAGGGATGTCGCACACTGCTGTCTTCACGTTGTTTGGGATCCATTCAACAAAGTACGAAGAGTTCTTGTTTTGTATGTTCATCATCTGCTCATCTACTTCCTTCATTGACATACGACCTCTAAATATAGCAGCCACTGTCAAGTATCTTCCATGACGAGGGTCACATGCAGCCATCATATTCTTTGCGTCAAACATCTGCTGCGTTAGCTCCGGTACAGTCAATGCTCGGTACTGCTGGCTGCCTCTAGATGTCAGCGGAGCAAAACCAGGAATGAAGAAGTGGAGGCGAGGAAACGGCACCATATTCACAGCAAGTTTCCTCAGATCCGCGTTTAGCTGACCAGGGAAGCGGAGGCAAGTGGTCACGCCAGACATCGTTGCTGATACCAAGTGGTTCAAATCTCCGTACGTTGGTGTAGTGAGTTTCAAAGTTCTAAAGCAAATGTCGTATAGGGCTTCATTATCAATACAGTAAGATTCATCAGTATTTTCTACAAGCTGGTGGACTGAGAGCGTAGCGTTGTATGGTTCTACCACGGTATCCGATACTTTTGGCGATGGGACTATACTGAACGTGTTCATGATGCGATCTGGGTACTCCTCTCGGATCTTTGAGATAAGCAGTGTCCCCAGTCCTGCTCCTGTGCCGCCTCCTAGTGAATGTGTAAGTTGAAAACCTTGAAGACAATCGCAACCTTCCGCCTCTTTCCTTACTACATCCAAAACAGAATCAACCAGTTCTGCTCCTTCTGTGTAGTGCCCTTTTGCCCAGTTGTTACCAGCGCCAGATTGCCCAAAGACGAAGTTGTCCGGACGGAAAATTTGTCCAAACGGCCCGGAGCGTACAGAGTCCATTGTCCCGGGTTCGAGATCCACTAGAACTGCCCTAGGGACGTACTTCCCTCCAGTGGCTTCATTGTAGTATACATTAATGCGCTCCAGCTGAAGATCTGAGTCACCGTGATACGTGCCTGTGGGGTCTATCCCGTGTTCGTCAGATATTACTTCCCAAAACTGAAAAAAAAGTTTGGATTTTACTAAGACAGCTTTCAGATTTCGTTAATAAATTACTAGATAGTTAGGTATATACGAAGATAAGGATATATAGAAATACATGATTTATATTTTAAAATAGTTTTGTTTGAAAAACATTATGGGGGTTGTTCTTAGTGGCTATTAAGTAAGCTATACTACGGTGGGTACGATAGAATATGGGCAAAAGTTATTTTACCTTAGCCCCAATTTGGTTTCCACACTGGCCTGCTTGTATGTGCACAATTTCCCTCATTTTATTTCTTATTAGATACTTTTACACACTATGAATAATAGCTTAATCGAAACGACAACGCGGCGCGACGACTTCCTCGAGAGACTGACACTAAACAATTGAGACCTTTCAAAAACGCAAACAAATTGTTCGATTTTCAGATGCAATTCATTTTTAATAATTCCGACTTTAGTCAGAAATTTACTAAAACGATAAGCTTCATCGTCAAAAACAGGTTTAATGCTATAAAAGAGGTTTAATCTATTCTATACTATAATAAATAACTGTACAGTCAGTACATCATGCTTAGCACAACAAGACCACTCTAGTGGTAGTGACCCCGCCTTCTGATCCTAAGGTTGTGGGTAGATTAATCAATATCTCAATAAGGCCATACAACATGCCTAACTTGTTCATACCTTTGGATAAGAGATCAAAGGAAATATCTACCGTGCAGTCTCACAAAGGTCACGCACGTTGATAGTGTAACCTTGTCCCTAAGAAATCACACAAAATATTGGCATTGCATCCAGGCTCCAAGATATTTGGTCACAAGGTTATGACGTCAATTGCAATGCACTACCCTGCGTCCATTACCAAAAACACGTCACAATTACGTAATCTTTTATAATAGACCACATGAAAAAATAGAATAGAATTGGAATATACATTTATTTAACACGCACACAAAGAAAATTACTTCTAAAAGAGGTAAATAGGTTGGCATACAAACAAAGGTAAAAATAAGTAGAAAAAAAACAACATGACATACAATGAATATAAGTACCTAGATACGAAGTACCGGAAGTACCTACAAAAAACAAATTAGAAACAAAAACAAATAAAAAAAAAATATTTAAATCTAGACAATCTTACTTAGATAACCTAGTAGGAAAGCAATTCTGGGCACTCTTGTACCAACTCCAAACATATCCTTACTATAGGTACTTACTACGCTATGGGTGTGTCTGCATTTCCCTATGTGACCTCTAATTACATTCTTTCTCTTATTTATTACTTCGTAAAATGACCGCAACAGGGGTGGGGCAGCAGCATCTCCCGAGTACCCTTCACTAATACGGCAGTCACAAATTCCTCTGCCAACGTAGTAGCTATAGCAAGCTCTCCATGAATACAGGTGAGGCTTACGTCCAGCAGTAAACTTTTACAAGCTTCTGACGAGGCCGAATGTTTTACTCGTATGTTCAGCCAACCTATGTCACGGCAAAACATGGATTTTCATGTTTTGACATGGATGCTTTTTCCTAATTACCCATGCGGCAGGACCAAGCTCCATTATTTGTCGGGCCTCATAGCTTTTTGATGTGATGTGGCCTAGCAGCCCTATCATTTTTTATGGTATGATAGAGGCCAGAAAAATTAATCGCGGTCGTTTTAAAAAAATTATAGCTGTAGATAATGTAAACCATGTACAAAACTATCGAAATAAAATATACCGAAAACTTTGTGCTTAGTCTCCTTCATCGCCACCCTCTTCCTCCTCATCGAACTCTCCCTCCTCTTCTGCAGTGGCATCCTGGTACTGCTGGTATTCCGACACCAGATCATTCATGTTGCTCTCAGCTTCTGTGAACTCCATCTCATCCATGCCCTCACCAGTATACCAATGCAAGAAAGCCTTACGTCTGAACATTGCAGTGAACTGTTCTGAGATGCGCTTAAACAATTCCTGGATTGCTGTGGTGTTGCCAATAAAGGTCGCAGACATTTTAAGTCCACGCGGAGGGATGTCGCACACTGCTGTCTTTACGTTGTTTGGGATCCATTCCACGAAGTACGAAGAATTCTTGTTTTGTATGTTCATCATCTGCTCATCCACTTCCTTCATTGACATACGACCTCTGAAAATAGCAGCCACTGTCAAGTATCTTCCATGACGAGGGTCACATGCAGCCATCATGTTCTTTGCGTCAAACATCTGCTGCGTTAGCTCCGGTACAGTCAATGCTCGGTACTGCTGGCTGCCTCTAGATGTTAGCGGAGCAAAACCAGTAATGAAGAAGTGGAGGCGAGGGAATGGCACCATATTCACAGCAAGTTTCCTTAGATCCGCGTTTAGCTGACCAGGGAAGCGAAGGCAAGTGGTTACGCCAGACATCGTCGCTGATACCAAGTGGTTTAAATCTCCGTACGTTGGTGTAGTGAGTTTCAAAGTCCTAAAGCAAATGTCGTACAAGGCTTCATTGTCAATACAGTAAGATGCATCAGTATTTTCTACAAGCTGGTGGACTGAGAGCGTAGCGTTGTATGGTTCTACCACGGTATCTGATACTTTTGGCGACGGGACTATACTGAACGTGCTCATCATGCGATCTGGGTACTCCTCTCGAATCTTCGAGATAATCAGTGTCCCCAGCCCTGCTCCAGTGCCGCCTCCGAGTGAATGTGTAAGTTGGAAACCTTGAAGACAATCGCAGCCTTCCGACTCTTTTCTTACTACATCCAAAATAGAATCAACCAGTTCCGCTCCTTCTGTGTAGTGCCCTTTTGCCCAGTTGTTACCAGCGCCAGATTGCCCGAAGACGAAATTGTCTGGGCGGAAAATTTGTCCAAACGGGCCGGAGCGTACAGAGTCCATGGTCCCGGGTTCGAGATCCACTAGAATTGCCCTAGGGACGTACTTCCCTCCAGTGGCTTCATTGTAGTATACATTAATGCGCTCTAGCTGAAGATCTGAGTCACCGTGATACGTGCCTGTGGGGTCTATGCCGTGCTCGTCTGATATTACTTCCCAAAACTGAAACAGAGTAGATTTTACTTAGACAGCTTTCATATTTTGTCAATATTTTACTAGAAGCATATTTATACGAGGATAATAATGTATAGAAATATACGATATCATATTATAAAATAGTTTTGTTTGAAAAACATTAAGGGTTGTTTATAGTAGCTGTAAAGTATGCTATATACCTACTACAGTGGTTACGATCGAGCTGTCTTACCTTAGCGCCAATTTGGTTTCCACACTGGCCTGCTTGTATGTGCACAATTTCTCTCATTTTATTTGCTTATTAGATACTTTTAAACACTATAAATAATAGTTTAATCGAAACGACAACGCGGCGCGACGACTTTCTCGAGAGACTGACAGACTGACGCAAAACAAATGCGTCTTCAGCCAGAAAGTTACTAGAACGATAAACGTCAAAGAGAGGTTTCATACTATAAAAGGAGTTTAATCAATTACTTTAATTAAACTGTAGAGGTTGAAAAGTCAGTACATTAAAATGAAAATCAATTCCTGTGCGTTAGTCTCCCTCAAACTCAAAAACAGCTGGACCAATTTCAAATTTTTTTTTGTGTTCTCTCTGACGGATGATTTATATATGAAAAAAGTTGGTGATACGAAGATCACCGGGTCAGCTAGTTTTGAGTGATCAAACTGAGTGAACAAGTCACGGCGTCCCTTTGGCTCTGTCGGAGACATGCAAATTGTCTGAGACAGTCAACGCAGGGGTCCACACGGGTCGTGTCTAATTTGATTCTGCCTTTAATTCTAGAGTAATAAAAATGGACCGATCGTATCAGGTCATATTTTTAAGAATAATTACTTATTTGCGGGTATTTATAGCATAGGGTGGAAGTAAGCGAAGTTTATAAAAGCCAGGAATGTTTTATATTTTTAGTTGCAGTATACTGCCACAAAAGTACAGCCTACCTACTAGTACTAAGGAATAATAGAACCACTAATTTGCAAAACCTTCATTGCAATAACCAATGTTCTATTCTATATATTACCTACCAAAATCGAACTTTTTAATTCAGTTACTCAAAGTTGTTTGTTTAGAAGCGTTGCCAATGTCTAACTGTCAAACTCAAGTTTTAGAAAACCATTTTATCAGAATAATAGGTAACTTAAAAGACCTGTGATTGGCAGGTTTTTTAAAAATTCAGCCCACTTTGAAAGCTTTTTTTTTATTTGGAAGTTTGATATACAATTTAAGTTTCAGAATATCTGTCTGTCCAAAGTCAGGGCTAGTTTATTTACCGAAGGCGATTTCTTCTTATTTATTTTGCTTTTAAAGATTAGCTAGCAGATTTATTTTGTTATAAGTATCGGATTATTTGCGGGTAAAGTAATAAGTTGTTTTGATTACTTTTTGAATAGATGACTGCCTCACACGATGATGATATCAATGCGAGATGTAACTCACATTACATGACATTGCTGGCATACCAACACAATTATGATTGACTATGTTTAGTTGTCTATGTTTTGGTTGACTATACTAAACTTCCTGTGAATCGACTCGTATTGAGAGCTAGCAGCCATTACGGTTTTGTACTTACATCTAATACTTTCTTGTTATCCACCTTGCATGTACCTACTTCACGTGCAATATGGATAACAAGAAAGTAGGATAAAAGTTTGTCTAGCATTCAGCACAAGTGTTTTACCATCAAGACCCAATTCCCTACACAAGAACTACCCTCAACATCCTATAGGCACCAACATACGTGTAACTCACTTTATACTACAAACTTTATACTGACGTTGAAAAAATCTACCTGCCGACGCCTCATAGTAGCCTGGCATAGCAGTCTTATCGAAAATTAAATTACGGTCGTTTTAAAGAAAACGAAAGCTGTAGATAATAAAACATGTACAAAACTATCAAAATAAAATATACCAAAAAACTTAGTGCTTAGTCTCCTTCGTCGCCACCTTCTTCTTCTTCATCAAACTCTCCCTCTTCCTCTGCAGTGGCATCCTGGTACTGCTGGTATTCCGACACCAGATCATTCATGTTGCTCTCAGCTTCTGTGAACTCCATCTCATCCATGCCCTCACCGGTATACCAATGCAAGAAAGCTTTACGTCTGAACATTGCAGTGAACTGTTCTGAGATACGCTTGAACAACTCTTGGATTGCTGTGGAGTTGCCGATAAAGGTCGCAGACATTTTAAGTCCGCGCGGAGGGATATCGCACACTGCAGTCTTTACGTTGTTTGGGATCCATTCTACGAAGTACGAAGAGTTCTTGTTTTGTATGTTCATCATCTGCTCATCCACTTCTTTCATTGACATTCGCCCTCTGAAAATAGCAGCCACTGTCAAGTATCTTCCATGACGAGGATCACACGCGGCCATCATATTTTTCGCGTCAAACATCTGCTGTGTCAGTTCTGGTACAGTCAACGCTCGGTACTGTTGGCTGCCTCTAGATGTAAGCGGAGCGAAGCCAGGAATGAAGAAGTGAAGCCGAGGAAATGGCACCATATTCACAGCAAGTTTTCTTAGATCCGCGTTCAGCTGACCAGGGAAGCGGAGGCAAGTGGTTACGCCAGACATCGTCGCTGATACCAAGTGGTTCAAATCTCCGTACGTTGGTGTAGTGAGTTTCAAAGTTCTAAAGCAAATGTCGTACAGGGCTTCATTATCAATACAGTAAGATTCATCAGTATTTTCTACAAGCTGGTGTACTGACAGCGTAGCGTTGTATGGTTCCACCACGGTATCCGATACTTTTGGTGACGGGACAACACTGAAGGTATTCATGATGCGGTCTGGGTACTCCTCTCGAATCTTCGAGATAAGCAGTGTCCCTAGTCCTGCTCCAGTGCCACCTCCGAGTGAATGTGTAAGTTGGAAACCTTGAAGGCAATCGCAACCTTCTGCCTCTTTCCTTACTACGTCCAAAACAGAGTCAACCAGTTCCGCCCCCTCTGTGTAGTGTCCTTTTGCCCAGTTGTTACCAGCGCCAGATTGCCCGAAGACGAAGTTGTCTGGACGAAAGATCTGTCCAAATGGGCCGGAGCGTACAGAGTCCATGGTTCCGGGTTCCAAGTCAACCAAGATTGCTCTAGGGACGTACTTCCCACCAGTGGCCTCATTGTAGTACACATTGATACGCTCCAGCTGTAGATCTGAGTCACCGTGGTATGTACCAGTGGGGTCTATTCCGTGCTCGTCTGATATTACTTCCCAAAACTGAAAGTACAAATTTAATATTATCTGGATATTGTCACTATATTGTTTGGCAAGGAATTCTTGGACAAAGAACATCGTTTCCAAAGTATTTTGAAATTCGTATTGATTTGATGATTAATTTGATTGTATTGAAAGTTATGGACTGGTAGATAATTTATATTATCCATACTAATATTATAAAGAGGTAAAACTTGTGAGGTTGAAGGGGGTAGGGGGTAATCTCTAAATCTACTGAACCGATTTTGAAAATTCTTTCACCAGTAGAAAGCCACGTTTGTGTCTTAAAATTAATATATAAACCCGAAAACTGAAACGTTTATCACCCAGCGAAGTGGGCACAGGTCAGCTAGTTATACCTATACCAATAAATAAAAAAAATGCTCAGAAATCTCTGCTTAGTCTTACCTTAGCACCAATTTGGTTTCCGCACTGCCCTGCTTGTATGTGAACAATCTCCCTCATTTCCACTTAATTTATAACTTTTTTTAACACTACGATCAACAGCTTATTCGAAACGTAGGCAGCGATTTGGCGCGACCAACGTGAATATAAAATAAAAAAAGCGCGACCTAGGAGATTAAAAACACTAATCATGACCTACTCAAAAGACTGACATAAAACAAGTAAAACATCAAAACTTCAAAACAAATCCCTGTCATTCGATTTTTAAACATGCCATATGTTTTTTTATATGTCTACAGCATGAACCTTCATTATAAAAAAGAAGTATCATTACCTGACCTTATACTTAAATCTATATCTATACCGATCCCAATATATATTGATTATAAGTATCTTTGTCCCGACTGACTGACTGATTGACATAAAGACAACGCACAGCCGAAACCACTGGTCGTAGAGACTTAAGATTTCAGGGTATTACTTTTAGCATTATAGTAGTAGTAGTTCTTTTGCCAAGCAGCGTTTTTTTGTTTGAGTTTGAAGGGTGCCAGCATCCCGGTTAAATAAAAGGGAAGTGGTTGTGTGCACAGATAAAAAAAGATCTAGAACGTTTCTTACTAGATCCAGTAGATACAACCCTTTGGACAAGCTTGAATGATTCAGTTACTGCAGGCTGTAAGAAAGATCATCAAAGTTTTTTTCCCATCATAATTTATTTTTTGTGGTCACTCTGTAGCTCTAGAACAAAGAACGACGATAAATGGAATACCTACGTACGTGAAAATGAACGCAAAACAGCCATCAGGTTGTTCAGTCGGGTATCGTTCATTTGCATTAATGAATTTGACCCAACTCTGATCTCTCATCTCGATAATGCGTTGCGGTTATAGTCGTTTTGGAAATCATCGAAAGCATTATTAATTGGTATGTTCACTTTTATTGACAGCTAGTTAATAGATACAGATGTGGCTTTGAAGAAAACCATTGTGAAGTATAAAATAAACGTATAGTAGTTGCTGAGTTAGTGAAGAGCTCGTCCGGCGAAGTATTACCACCATGCCTATTCCTGCTGTCAAGCAGCTTGCTGTGTTTTGGTTTAAAGAGTGTGGGTACAAGTGAAATTACACCCACATGAGGCTTAACACCTGTGTGTCTCAGGTTGATGGACGCAGAGCAGTGCATCGTAGGGCACCTTTCTAACGAAGGTGAGCTGCGTGGTAATGTTTTGTTATGGGTAATGATTACCAGTTAATCAGATGGTTCATCTGCTTGTTCTGTCAGTAAGTAATAGGACTAAAACAGTCTATCTACCTATCTAGGCATAGGTACTTACTAACTTAATATTGTTTTCTCTCCAAATGTTTATTTAATGTTTTTTCACTTTAATTTTAAGTTCATGTTCTATTTTTAATGTATGTACTAGGATAGTCTCTTGTAATTAAAATATTAATATGTATAAAAATATAGTGCTATTCAGCCACTTTAATCTCTATATTACAACAAAATTTAAACTTTAACAGTAAACTTAGCGTACTTTAGCAGTAAATTTAAACTTTCTAGCAACTACTACAGCACCTGCAATAAAGTTACTAGTGTTGTTCCCATCTTAGCCAAGAAGGTCTTGGCTTAGAATAGGACCCTTCCATACCTCCCATCGATGTCTTAAGAGACCTGTGTCCAGTAATCGACTTTTTTTGGTTTATGTCGTGACGTGACGCATACTTGTGCTCAGTGAGCGCAGTGTGATCAGTCACGAATTAATTGCATTACTGAATTGAATACCATTTTGAGTCACTTCAAATGGATAATTATTTGAACCTGTGTTCTCAAGCGGTAACTGGATCCTCTGGAAATTAGTTAGCACTCTAGCAGCGGAGATGGGTTTGCAATCTGTCATGTTAGAAATGTAACATTCAAATAAAATTATGAGGTTGAGTTTTATTAGTTGGTACATCTGATTGAGTGTGTTTTGTTGTGTGTTGTGTATTTTCGCCACAATTATATATTAACTCTTTCTGTCTTTCTTTCTTTCTAGTATACAAGATAGCAACCAGATTAGCAACCAGATATAGCAAACATGGTCATCATACAAATATTTATCATCTGTGG